>CM071878.1:8724321-10222998 GCA_036759885.1 Tetranychus piercei
AGGCTTAAAGCAAGATACGAAATTAAATGCCTTGTTTCTAGTTTATATCACAGGTAAAAACCTGGTTTTTGTTAATACTTTTGACTTATCAAAATGGCGTCCATTACCTTGTTATTATCATTATTTAAGGGAACAATTTTTTATGCAAATTTTGGTATATTGTTGATAGTCGGCTTAATGATGCAAAGAATTTCAAGTCATTCAGGTTTTGGGTTCTGAGTTTCACAGACAATCGAAATTTTTTCAAAAAAGTTAATTGAAAAATGTTGAAATTCAAGGAAAAGGTTTACACAGATAATATGAATACAGGTTACAAATGGAAAGAATGTTATTTGCAGGGAAACGAACTGATTAAGTTCAACTTGGAAAGGTGAAGAAAAATTGATGCAACCTTTCACACTAATCAAGATGATAATGATTGCTTTGTGAATGTTGAACATGAAAATGAAAAAACAATTGCAATTTGAATAAATGTTGCATTGAATATCAATTGAATTTGCATTGAAAGCGAATGGAAAAATGTTGAGAAGCAAAAAACTGGTAAAAATTGTTATACATTTATTTTAACACAGATATTGAAAGATATTATTTTTGCCTTTGATTTATGTTAACTCTTTCTGTTGTTTCCTGAGAATCAACAAAAACAATGGAAAAACTATGATAACCAGTTTATCAAGCAAGGTAAAAGTTGAATCAATAAACATGTTGATGTACACTTGAGATTGAACAGACTCACATCAAATTGAGACTTAAAAACAATTGCTGTGAACATGATCCATTGACTATACATTGATATGCATTGATCTAAACATGATATGGATAAAGTTATGAAACAAGTTGAAATAGCAAAAAATCAGATTGCAAACGATGTATCCAGCAGCGACAGATCTGAGGAAATAAGGCAAGTTAACCAGTAAAAAGTATCATTGTGAATAGCTCTACAGGGTATTTCAGATTATTGATTCAAAATGAGCAAAGAGTAGCAATGAGAGTGGAAACAAGGATGAAGTTGAAAAGAAATCAAAATTTCTTTTGCTTGCTCATCATATTTTTTTGATAGTTTCACCAACATATTTTGTTGCATCTTTTTTTCAAATTTTACTTCTTTGACCAGAAAAGGACCAAAATAAACAAAATTGATCAAAGTTTTCATCAAAACTTCAAAAGTTGATGATAAATTGATCATCAAATGAATACACCAAATGCGATTGCAAACAGTTTTGTAACGTTTCTCCGATTAGTTGAAAATCCATGATACAAATTCAGTTGGAAGTCGAAAAATTTCAACCTTCAAAAAGTTCATTAACCATGGAATAAAATTTAATTTCAATTGAAAATAATTTGCAGAATTTCAATTAATTCAAGAATAATTTTTGAAAATAATATTAAATTGCAAAATTCATTCACAATATGAATAAAGTTGAGTTTAATTCAGTCAATTTGGAGCAATTTGACCTTTTCTAGTTTCACAGTCAAACAGTTTAGTCTAAACTGAATCCATTTCTTGAAATTAGATGTAAATTGAATGTTGAGCAAAAACACAGTCGAAATCATTTAAATAGTTTTCAATTGTTCTTTTATTGAAATCCATTTTTTGATTATCTTTTTTCCCTTTCCAATAAAAACTAATGTTTGATAATGGTACAATAATGCTGGCTATATCAGTCATCATTTTGTTAAACTTGAATCTTTTCCTTTTTCAATTTCTTTTCTTTTTCTTCTTCTTCTTCTTTCACCATCATCTTCATCATCGCATTTTATTGTCTCACTCTCGGCATTATCATTATTTTTCCTTTCAATAAATCACAACAAGCATGTTAAGTTATGAAGCAAAAGAAAAGATGATGCTTATGATGATAATGATGAGGCAGATGATAATGTTCAGAATATGAATGAAAAGATGAAAATGAATGCAAAGAAAAGGGCGAAAAAATCTCTGTATAAATCAGTTCCTTATCTACTATGCAAGCTTTGTACGCGTTCAAAATTCCTTCAAATCATTTTCACCTCATTAAATGTTCCTCTTTTCATCCTCATCACATCTTCCTTTTTCCATCATCTTTCCACCCAAACGATGAAACCTCTCAACAAACCAGAATAAATATTATCACGGATTCTGGGTCTGGAGCCATTGCGATTATCGTCTTTCTTCCCATACAAAACTTACTGTCTAAAAGCAACACTTTCATGACTCTTTGCAACACGCTTTGATTTGCCAATTCACAAATCAACAAATAAAAGGCTGAAAAATATGTTGCACATTTTCACAGTTTAGTCAACCATCAATCCGAATCAGCTTCTAACAACCTGACACTTTTCAGGCTCATTTTTTCTCTCCACGCAAACTCACCATTTCGCAAGCTTCATCAACATTCACATCTTCCTTCTCCTCATCATTATCATCATATTCTTTGTGTCACAAAAATTCCTAGTCACAGTCATTTGAATAGCTCAAAAGTGTTACTTGACCCAACAACCCAGAGCCGGAAATAATCACATAAATAAGTTAAACACAACAAGAGGACAACACAGAGATGAACAAAAAATAACACAAGAAAAAGTTTCTTTTCTCAAATTTAATCTTTTCTCCTCTTTTACCTCCTCTTTCCCATCATCATCATCATCATCTTTCCTTACATTCTCCTCACTTTTCACATTCATTTACACAGTATCAACACCATTGATACTGAATGATGATAAACACATGATTTAGGACACATAAAAGTCTGATATTAGTGAGTTACTAGAATGGGAATGTTGCACAAAATTGTACAATAATGTAACTTGTCAAATGTATCTAAGATGTTGCTTCTTATTTTCAGGAAAAAGACGAAGAGAAGGACCAAGAAGAAGATGATGATGATGATGATGATGGTTGTTAGGAGAGTAAAAGAAGGTGGTTAAAGATGCTGTAGCAAAGGGAATTGATGATGATTATGAAGGGAAAAGGGTGGTGATTTGATGCCATGATAACTGCTTTATATGAAAAGAAAACAAAATCTTTGCCCATTTCAATTCATAAAAGATGATATACTAAGGAAAAGTAGAAATGAAAGAAACAAGAAGATATTTTTACTTCTTCTTTTTTTTCTGCTCTTCTTTCTCTTCTCGGATCAAGTTGATGATTATATTGAGGACTATCGAACATTCACTTAATAATGTCCAATAAGGTCCATTGAGTTTTTATTTTCATTCACTATCAAAAAGAAAAGGAAGAAAACTGGAGAAAAGAAATTCATCTCAATCTGAAAGTTTTTACGCTTGATTCCTTATTCAACGACATCTTGCTATCTTCTTCATCTCATCATCATCTTTTCACTGCTATTCTTAGCCCTTTAAATGTGTAACCAAATCAAATTATGTTACCTTGAGATGGCAAGGAAAAAAGGTAAGAAAATGTTTTAGCCATTTAAGATGTTTAACAGAGTCAGGTTGGTGAAAAATTGAATGTTGAAGGAGGTTTGTTTCTCTCTTTGTTTGCGCCAGAAAAGGAGAAGATGAAAAGGACATGAAAAGAGAGAGAAAGAGAGAGAAAGAGAGAGAGAGAGAGAGAAAGACTTCCAGCAGAGAGGAATGAAGAAGATAGAAATCAGAGTGAAGATGAAAATGAAGAGAAAAGAGCAAGAATAACAAGTATTGTAAGATGAAATTCATGAAACCTCACGATGAACCAAGATGACCAGAGATAAATGAGAAGCCTTTTTAGTGGCTGTTGGGAAGAAGAGTAAAAAAGAGTAAAAATGTAAACTCACTTCAATCAATCTTGACTGATGCAAGGTATAAAGATGAAGAACAAGATGAAATAAAGAAGATGAGAAAAAGGTAAGAAGATAAAGATGAGAGGAAAAAATCAGAGGTAACCATTTTGCTTTCAACTTTTGGCCACCATCATCAACCAAAAAGAACAGCAAAAAGATGAAATTTTGTTGCAAAAAAAGATATTATTCGTAAAATGTATTATATGATGAAAAAAAGTATCATCATCATCATCTTGTGAAAAGAGCTGTTATTCCTTGTGTAAGATAATAGAAACAGGGAACACATCAAATACCAATATTATTTCTGGAGCAGCATCAAGGCAAGTGGTTAAAGGTATGAGGAAAGCAATTGGAAAGAGTAAAGGAAAGATGAAAGTGAGAAACATCAGAATCACCATCTTGCTCATTGTTGGGAGTGAGAATGGATTATAGGGAGAAAAAGCAAAGTCAACTTTATCCATTTTCATTGATTCAATATCCTGTCAGTTTTACATGGGCAAGCTTCACTATAAATAATATATTATACAGTGAAAGGTTTTTTTGTTTCCTTGTGAACACACAAAATTGAGTTTCACGTTTAAAAGGGTTTTTAGAGTTGAAAGGGAGAGAAACATTGGAAGGTTGATTAATCAAGTTTCATTCAGATTAATACATGATTGATACGAATGGTGAGAATGTTCAACTTTCCCATTTTAGCCTTTCTTTTGTTTAACCAAAAATATTGATATGTTTAACCTGACAATGACAAAATTATGGCGAGTTGGGTGAAAAGGGTGAAGAGAGCATTGTTTTGCCTTTGATTCAACATTAAAATTGCATTTACTGTAAAACTTTTTTCCCATTTTTTTTTCTTCTAGTTTGTTTGTTTGCTTCTTGATTTAATGTTCATTAAGAATTGATGATTAGGTGGAAAGTTTTGTGCTATGGGAAGAGAGGATAAAAAGAGTTTCCAGAAGAGAAAGAAATTGATGTTATCAGAATTGAAATATCAGATTGGAAAGTTGATCTTGTCATTTGATGATGGAAACTAATTAACTTTGCAAATCAAGTGGTGCAAGTGCATTCAAATGTATTCATTAACCTTTACTTTGACAAGTGGCAAGACAATAACAATCAAAATTTCTCATTGTGCTCGGAATATGGTTTGAAATATTGAACAGGTTTGAGATAAAGTTGAAGAGTCAAACAGTTTCATGTTTAATCTAATCATTAATTTAACAGATTATTAGATTGAATCATTTTGTTATTCAAATGAACCTGAAAAGGGGACAAAAGAAGCCTTTTGAAAATATTGAACTTTGAGGTAACAAACATTGAAACATTTTTCAGGTGTAAGAATAAAAATTAAAGCAAAAGTTATGTTAAATAAATAATGCATTTGAAAAGGCAGAATGAAGATGAGAATGAAAAACTGAAGAGAATTGAAAGTGAAACTGTGTAATACAGAAAAGCTTTTTAAAGGTTGAACAATCCGCAGGGAATAAACATGACGATGAGAAGATGAAGAGAATGAAAAGGATGAAAAGGTTTGTAATCATCAGAGTGAAAGGGCTAAACAGTTGAAACACTATTTGGTAATCAGAAATGGGGAAAGAAAAAGAAACAAGAAAATGATGAACATGAAGAAAGAGAGAGAGATGAGGATAAAGATGATACGAGAGAGAGAAATACGTTTTTTGCTGTCTTTCTTTTTCTCTCTCAACAGACGCAAGTATTCACAACATAATCACTTGAGATGAACACACAAAGAGTATTCAGTGAATTGCGAATCTCACACAAATTGTGACAAAAATTTGATATTGAAACTCCTTTTTACCAATTCTCATCTTTTCTCCCACTTTTTCTCCTCCGCCATCATCTTGTGTCTTATATCATGTATACACACACTGATGATGACATTTTCATCTATAATTGCACTTACTAGAGCAAATATTTAAACTACTATTTGCATCTCTTGTCAACAAGAGATTATGGGAAAAAAAAGATTCTAAGGTTTTTCTGTGTGCAATAAGTAACAGAGGAACAAGACAAAAAAAATTATATCTCACTATGAAAAGTGTCACCTTCATTATCGGCATCATCATTATCAACATCATCCTCATCTTCATCATCCCTGAAAGTGCGCTTCAATAGACTCAACTGTTAGGATAGAAGAGGAAATCCTGAGCAAGAAAACACAAAATCACTTTAACTTGAACCTCTCTCTCTCTCTGGTAATCATAGCAATGGTAATAATGATAACCCATAAGAGATGAGGAGAATCATCTTGTTTGTCAACTTTTATATTGAAATCACATATCAAAACTAACAAGCAACAAAAAGAGTAACAAATAATATTAGTAAAGTGGAAACTTTGAAATGGCATGAAATGATGAAAAAAAGTAGATTTACACTGACAACTGATTGTTAAAATTTTAACCTTTTAAACAAAAGTATATGACATAATATTAGATGTAAAAATGGTTTGATGTGCACGTTGCAGCTTCAAAGTGTGCAGTAATGATAATAATAGATTTACCGAAATAACGACTTACCTTGCAAACACGGGCAACTCGAGAGTAAATATTTTTACCACAATTTATGTACTCGACGGCGCTTTCCCGAAAAAAGAAGTACACATTATCACCAATATCAAAGGAACCAACAAAATTAGGCTCTGTTTTGGGAGGAGAAAAATAATAATGGCAATAGTAATAATGGTAATAGTAATAACCATGATAAGAAAATAAGTCTAGTTAATAACATTGCTAACTCAATAAAAAAGGAACCAAACCCTTGCCCTTTCTTTTCTTTCTTTTTTCCATTCCATTCTCACTTTTCTCTCTTTTGCTTTTCATCTTTGCCATCTTCTTCTTCCTTCTTCTTCCTTCTTCTTCCTTTACTCAATGGATCTAATTTTGTCAAGATTGCCATTAGAGTCTAACTTAACTCTCCTCTCACTTCATCGTTATTTTATTGTTAATAAGTTTACCACTAAAATAATCGACCTGATGGCTGATTGTATGGACTTGCGTGAGTGAATTGCATAGATGAGATGCTAACTGTTGAAACGATTGTTCATTGGAAGAAGATAAGGAAGGATGATGAGGATGAATTTGGTGAAGAGGAAAAATAAAGATACAAAGAGAAACAGATAATGAGGGATTGAACAAGTTAAAAGTAGACAAAGATGCAAAAGATCTGAATCATTGATTACATCAAATATTTAGACTATTGACCAGGCGTGGACCTTTGGTCAACTGAAAGATCATCCATTTTTCGTTCACTATTATCATCTGAAATTTAATTGCTTTCCTTGCTTTCACTTTTTCCATGCGAAAATATCTGTCAACTATTGGGACAAGAATAGATGCTCAAACTCGTCGAAACCAGCATTTCTCAAAAGTTCAATTTATACTCAAGATATTTTAGTTTCTCAATGAAATGTTGAAATCTACTCAGAATATATCATTAATTATCACTGACATAATTACATGATGATTTAAAGTAAAAATGAATCTCATGTGAATAAGGAAAATTTTGTTTGATTCATATTTACATGTTCATAAGAAATGCTTTTGCAGTGAAATTTGCTTCAGGCTTATCTTTTCAGCTATCAAACTCAATTGTTTGAACGATTCTGAATTTGATTAATCTAATAAAAATATGTAAATCTATGATTTCATGATAAACATTCAGATCTTTAAATAGAAATATGAAAGTCATAATTAAGGAAAAGAGGAATTGGAAAAATTGAATCGATTTGATCGCCTTTGAGTTTTGGCTTCGAATCTGTTGCAATGGAAAAGACTCATGAAAGTCAATAATATGATTCCCTTATAGTCGTTGGTTCATACAAAATTGAATAAAGTTATAAATGGATTGAAAATTTGTTTAAAAGTTCTTTGATTCAAACTTCTGTTTCTAACAATGCAAAAGTTGTTTGCTGTTTAATCACAATTTTATTTGACTCTCATCCTTTTTGCATACAATGATGAAAAGTTAGTTAATCCAAAATTAAATCAACTTGAAGAGGATAATAAGATTTAACTAATTTCCAGATTCAATTCTATATTTAATCATTTTTCAATTCTAATCTGCAAGTCAAACATGAGAATTTTGTTTCCATTTAATCTGATTCCTGTGCTAAGCATCTAAGCAATCAACATGTTTAATCAAATGTTATAAAGGGTAAAATTTGATTGAGTCAAGTTAATCAACATTCACAGGAATCTTTTGTTCAATAATAATAAACTCATTTTGATTGATTTCTTGTTATTTTGTCAGAATAAATTTACTTTGGTGAAAATAAGGTAAACTCAATGTTGAATGTTTATGTTGATACTGGTTGAGAGTTCAGTGAAGCAATTATTGAGATGAATGTTAATAGGCTAATGGTAATAAAATGATGAAATATTGAATACTTACTGTCAAGCCATTTAGAATCATACTTTATGGTTCGCTTAAAAGGATGAACTGACTGTCGAGTTGTTAAATTGAACAGTTCAGTGCGAAAAATGACTGAATCAGCTTTGGTAAAATCGGCAACTGTGCCACTATAAAGTCCAGGTAAATTACCTGGGTTACCGTTTTCAACCCAAACAGCAGTTACATTGTCTTCCGGATCAAAAGGACATTTGGCAATGCCGCTTCCAATTCCAGGGAAAGTTTCTTGTGAATGTGAACGAGATAGATTCGAATTGATTACCCAGTCTTTCGGAAAATGGGCATTGGTGCCACAAACATATAAACGGTTTCCATCGCCGATGGGTTGTATCACTCTGATGTGGTTGCGACAATCGTAATGCTCTGATTTACCTTTTGATACACAATTGGAAACACTAGTTGGTTCTAAAGACACTGAATCAATTTCACAGTTGGTCCTGTTAACATTGACCAAATCGAGTCGAAATATTTTATCCATTGCTCCAACGTAAAGGACATCTCGACGAGGATCAAGATGAAAAGTTCTATAGTAAAGTTTACCACAGCTGAACTCTCGAACGTGCTCTGAAGAGGTTTACAATTTTTGTTTTTAGTCACATTTTTCATGTTGTTTTGGAGGCAAAAATTGTTTTTTTTTGTTGATAAACATTTTGTTTGTGTTGCGTTGTGATGTTTAAGGGAGGAAAAACACAGCACACACAAAAAGATGGGAAGGCAGAGAAGAGAAAAGAGAAGAAAATAGAAAAATAAATTGAATGCATTTTTCAAGATGAAGTTTAAGTTGATGGTTTGAAATTGAACAGAGGTTAAAAGCAAAGGCAAAAGAACAGGATAGCCATTTTGGTTTGATAATGGATTTTATGTGAAAAGAAAGCAACAATATTAACAAATCATCATTTGGTAAAGAAAAACATTGACATTAGACAATTTGCTAATCATTTGATTTTTATGTGAAAAGCCGAAAACTTGAATGAAGTGGAGAGAGGAAAAGATTATTGAAGATACTCTAAAGAGATAGAGAAAGATGAAAAGATAAAAAAGATCGATAAAGAACAGAGAAAAAGTACAATAAAATGTTGACCATGGAACTGATAAACTGCTATAAAAAAAGGAACCAGTGTAAAACTGAAAAGGCTGAAAGAAGATGAAATTTTGAAGTGAACCTTAAGAGACACTAAATTGTAACAAACCTCTATGATGACGGATCCCATGATGTTGTCTATATCCATTGGTAAAATAACAATTAATAACACATAACACTAGAAAATTAATCCACATGGTATGATAAAGATTCCTAAGATTAGGGATTGGAACAAGTTGAACTTGAACATGACAAGAGATTTTGAAGGTGCACATACTTCATGTTTTCACAAGAATCATACTTTTAAACAACAAATTAAAGATGGAACAAGTTGAAGAGTGAAGAGAAAAAGAAAGGAAAGAATGAAATGAGATTGAAAGAAACAGTGACAATGAAGATAATGAAGACAAAAGGCAAGTAAACAAGGTAAGTAAAAAGTATCTAAGAAATATGTGAAAGGTAAGGTAAGGTAAGAAGAAGAAGAATAAGGTAAAAGAAGGAAAATAATGAAGTAAACAGTGAACGCAAAGGAAAGGCAAGAGAGAAGAGAATAGAAAGACTGAGAAAGAAGAAAAAGATGAAAAAGACTGAGAAAGTAGCATTCACAGAGTAACAACAGAGATGTGAACACAACAGAAATCAAAATGGCAACTAAAAAATTTCCAAGCGCCAAACTACAAACAAAGGTGGCGCTAGTTGCGAAAAGAGCGCCATCTATCGAGTAAAAGAGTAAAAGAATTGAATCAAAGGAAAAATGAAAGAGAAGATGAAATTGATGATGATAAGGAAGATGAGGAAGACGAGGATGATGAAGATGATGAAGATGGGGAAAAATTTGAGGGATTACATTGGATGAAGAATGAGAAAAAGTGAGAAAATATGATGATAAGGATGATGAGGATGAGGATGAGGAAGATGAAGATGATTAGAGCAAAGAGGCTAAACCAGTTTTGTGGGCTTAAGATCAAGGTAAGGGCAGTTTTTTGAACGTTTTTGCATTCAATTGACTTTAGTTTATTTTGATCTTGTTTATCACAATTTGTTGTTAATGTTTTCAAATTATATTTGCTTTCATACGTTAACAGCATTTTGTTTACTGTTTTCAATGTTGACTCTAGTTGACCAATTTTAACCATTTTTTTGAAACCAGATTAACTCTGTTGATTAACAGTATTAATTAATTTATCCACAACTCGCATGTCGATACTAATCATTATTAATTCATTATAAATTAATGAAATGGTTTAATTGAATTAAAAGTTGCACTTGACTTTTGGCTAACCCAGTCTTGAATGGTTGAAAAATGTTAAACTAAAAGTAAAAAGCTGTTGTAATTGTCATATTATTATTGCTTGCATTGAATATTTTAAAATTGTAATCATAATAATGCAATAATAATTGATATAAATGATGTTTACATTATCATTTGCCATTTGATTGTTGCATTTGAAACAATAAAAAATGTAAAGCCAATTAATTTTAATTTGCATTTAGTGCTTTTGGTTGAGCTGGAAAGAAATGAGAATCCATTTTTTATTCAATTAGCGAAGGATCCAAATTTGGATAAATTTAATTCATATCGATTAAGATAATTGATTAAATCGATCAGTTTCGTCATGTCATAATATTCATCAAAATTTATTGTTTTGGCAAAAAAGTTAATGCATTCCATAGAAACTCATGAAACTCTTCTTAACTTTCGATATCACATCGAAGTTGCCGTGGAATCTCAAAGTACTGCGATCTGATTAACATTATTATATCATGAATTGGATCTATGTACTTAAAGTGTGTTTTATTCATGAATCCAGATGAATTCATCAAAAGATAGTTTATTTGCTGTAGTTTAATGTTGAAGAAAACATTTCATGCAAAAAAGTCTAAATTATGGTCTTATTTTTTGTTAATTATTGTCGCTTATGCATGTTTTAAGATGGAATCAATATCTACCTTTATAATTCCCTGCCTTAAAATCATTAATATCCTTTATAAAACATTAATCATTAAAAGTTGAAAAGTTGTTTTAGCTCAATCAATAAGCTAATTGACTATCAAGAAGAAAGGTCGAGTTCGAATCCAGCTTGAAGCCTCTTAAAGGTAACATAAGTTGCAACTTGCCGTTAGATTTGGTCTTTACCTTAGGATTGTTTAACACTACTATCAATGTGACAAAGTTTACAGGAAACATTCGAGTCTTGGTGTAGATTTAACTCAATCTAACCTAACCCAACCTAACCTAATGCTTAATATTATCAATTGTCCATCAATAGATATTCATTGTTAACTGGCGAAGCTGAAGTTGCGATTTTGGTTTCACTCGATTGCACATTACCTTTGGCCGTTAATCTTGCTATGATATTAATTTCCTCTCTTCATCTTGTTCATCATCTTAAAGTCCAAATTAACAACCAGGGTGGCCCAGTTATCGGATGGTCTAATTGGGAAGCTGAGAGAGTGAAAAGTATGGTCTATTAGAGGCCAATCTATTGATGGTTATTCAAGCGAAATAGCAAATTAGAAGATGATGATCAAAAAAGGAAGGCAAAAATTTGATCTCAAAATGAAGTTTCAAAAGAAAAGGTCAAAGCTAAAAAAAAGATGAAACATTTTCATTCTTCATTGCTTCATCTTCAATGACCATTGACCAAATTTAATTGATGAGTTTGGGTTCATGTTTGTGTTCATTTAATGTGATAATAATTGGCTTGATCTTTTTTAATACAAATAATTAAATATTGATTCTAATTGCAATCAAAAGGCAAACAGTTTCACATTCATCAACATCTTGTTAATCATTTGGCAAAAAAGGTAAAAACCAATTTTCACTGAAACGCTCTTTTTTTATCAACATTTAAAAGTAAAATTTGTTCGCTCAAGAAAATGTAATCAATTTGATCATTTTGTCCCTCAACTCACACCAATTTACAATTAAAGTTGAATCAATAAAATGATCAATTTGATTACTTTGACCACACAGAGTTAATGAAATTGATTAAAATTGAAGACAGAAAAGGTAATCAAGTGAATAAATGAATGACAATCACATTGAAATGTAAATGGTTTCAAGTGACAACAGTTTGTCCAATCTTTTCAAAAGTAAAACATAAATATTTAAATTGAAACTTGAAGGGTTAACAAAAGGCAAAGGAAAAGCTAAAGTAAAATTGAAAAATGGCAAAATTGAAGGTTACAAGTTGAACGAGAACGAAGAAAGAAACTTATCGATTAATCGCATTTAACTAAACAATTAACAATCAACTGGATGAATGCGCAAAGGAAAATCAATAATAAAAGTTGATCAAGTTTTTATTAATAATTGAATGGAAAAACCATTTTCTCTGAATAAACCAAATTAGCGAGTTGAGTTAAAGTCAATTTGTTTTGCTAAAAATGATTAGTTTAATTTACATTCAATCAACATTTACCAATAATGAGTTGCAGATGAACAGCCAAACAGGGGAGAAGCAAAAGATGAAGAAGCAAATCAGATTATCTTGAAACTTTTACCTTCTCAATTCAATTGTTTTTACCTTTTTCCCTGTCAATTGATTTGTCTCAATGGTAACCAATGAAACCCAATAAGACAGTTGAACCAATTTACTTTGTTTATCGAAGAAGGAAGAAGAAAGAATAAAGAACTTTTTTTCCTCTCAACTTTTCCTTTTGTGCATCTGTAACCATCTTCCTGATCAATATCATTTCAGGTTCATTGATTGTAACCATCATCAACCGTTAATCCTTGCAAGCTGAAAAACGGTCAACCAAGTCGAATTAAAATGCAACGAAAAAGCAAAAATTGATTTTCCCTGTAAATCGATAAACGACTTTTTTTTCTCAAAATAAAAAAGATTCAAACTAAACTGAATCAAAGCAGATTCATAAAAATGTGTGAACATTGAAAGGAAATGAACTTTTCTTTCAACCTGATTCTTGGAAACTGGACTCGACTATCATGATGCCATTAATGTTATCATTGTTATTGTTTTTCATCATTCATTGTTTATTTTTATTAGCATTGTTATAGTTTCTCAACATTAATAACTGCAATTGATGTGATTAACCATTATTATTGCTTTTCAAGTAAATTTTGTTCCATATTTTTGGTTATTCCAGTTCGAAGCCAATTGCAAAGTTGAAAGGCATATAAATGACTCTCAATGTTGACTTATTGTTACAACAAACAAGTTGAAATAATAATGTTGTTTGATTTATGATTTCCCGTTGAATAAAAGTCCAACTTTTTATCTTCATCTTGATCAACATTTTCATTTCGTTTTATTGCTTCTTCTTCTTCTTCTCCATTGTCAACCAACATTGATTAACTTTGATTGTTAATCTGTTGTTGTTTCTTCTTCTGCTTTCAGATTCTCTCTGTCAGATTGGTTCAGTAGATTAAAGATTAATAATCTCTTGAGAAGGATAAATAGATGAGAATGGAAATAATGATCAGAAGAAGAAGAAGAGAAAGAGTCGCCTTTTGGAGCAAATTTTCAATTTGTTAATATAATGCAATATCATTATCATTGTACAATGTTGAGGGTAAATATGAGCATCAATAAGATTAAGAATGCTTTACAAATTGCGTGTTTTATTGTTACACAAATTATATCAATTTTTTACTCCCAACATCGCTATGCGATCCTTTTCAATGTTTATCAGTTTTTTTCCATTCTAAAGTAAAGCTCGAGATTATTCATTATCTCGTGAGATTTCATTCAACTTGTCAATTAATCATACAATGTGAGTTGCCTGGTCTGCTGTGTTCATTCAAAGTTAAGCTCAAATGTTAACAGTTTGTTAGCTAATAAATACAACAAAAAGATCGAAAGGAGCTGATACTAAATTTCGATTGAAAATATTCGAATAATTTTATTCTATTTTTTAGAGAAAAGGCGAAATTGTAAAGTCAAAGTCAGAGGAAAAACTTGACAAAAGAACATGAAAAGTCGAAAATTTCGATACATTTTTGTGAAAATTTAGTTTGAAACTCAAGATTATTCGATCGAATTAGAATTTTCTAAAAAATTTTGGAGAAAATTTCTTTTGAAAAGAATATGAAACTTCAGAAAATCGCGATTCTCTTCTAAATTCAATGAAAAAGAATGAATTTTAGATAAAAGTTTTATGTTCGAATTTTGTAAAATAGGAAAAAAAGAATAAAAAGAATTGAAATTTTGCCATGAAACAAAGAAGTGTTCAGAACGAAAGTTTTGTAGAAACTTTTTGCAACGAAAATTTTGTTGACCTTTTTATGCAGAAAATGATGAGAATCGAGAAAATCTTTCCTAATGATAATGTTTAAACGATAACGTGAGTTATATAAAAGTATAAAAATATTTATATTTTCTTATCAGAATATCATGAAAAGAGAAACTGCAATTTCTTAAGTGATAATGATAATAAGAAAGTGTTTCAATCGATTTTGAAGCTTTATTGTTGATGAATTTTCATTTACTCTGTTGAAAGAAGAAGAAAAAAAGTTCACTTTTATTGATACTAAATTTTGTGAAACAAAAAGAAGATGAAAAAGATGATGAAAAAAGAGAAGCAACTATATAAAGATATATAAAGTTTCCATGGTTTTTATTATTGCCTCGTTTCTCAGTCAGAATTATTCACAACATTCACTCTTGATTCCCTCAATTGAGAATAAATAGTTGAGAAGAAAAAAAAAGTTTCACTGCTTTTTTGGCTCTTCTTGCTGTTCATCTCTTCCCGTTACTCCTCACCCATTGGGACTCATTGTGATTCAACTGATGGGTTAATATGAAGGAGAAACGATGGTGATGACAAAAGATGCAAAAATAATGCAAAAGTTAAAGAGTTGAGTCTCAATTGAAAAACACTATTTTACTTCTTTGAACATCTCATCATTACTTGACTTCAATCCCAGCCTCACTCCCAGTTGGCTCATTTTTATGTATCCATTACGGTTGAGAGTCTTCGATCGGAATCAGAAAATAGTTGAGCAATTTAGTTTGGAATCAATTTTGACGGAGAAAAATGTAAGAAGCAGAAAAAAACATCATTTTATTCATTGGATTCCTTCTCAAGCCTCACAGGCTAATTGATCATGTTTGTTCACTTTTCCGTGCAAAATGACGTTTCCTTGCGGGTAAACATGATCAACTGGAACATGATTTGGAATTTTGTTGAAAGAGGAAAAGTTGCTCGACAATTAGTTGGAAAACAAAAGTTTGACAAAAAAAAGGAAAAGTGGAAAACAAAAGATGAAAAGAAAGTGTAAATTAATGGTAAAAGCAAATTTGATGAAACCTGAATACATCATGAATTAACATGGAAAAAAAGCTAAAGAATAGCTTCTTCTTTTTTCTTCCTTTCCTTTGCCTTCCTTTTCATCTTCCTTTGAACCTGAGTTACTTTCATTAGTAAAAGAATCCTTTGAGAGTGAAAAAAGCAAAGAAGAAAATTGTTGTGTAAATTTGTTTCTATTTAGTTTGATAATGAAACTCTATTAATGTTGAATAATACTGATTAGTGGAAAGAAACAAGGAAAGTAATAACTTTACAAAACTCAATTTCATTGTAATTATCTTCATTTGTTTCATCAGTTGATTGGAAAGTCTGAGCAAGAGAATAAATTTGAATGAGAAAAAAAAAGAAGCAAACTTTTGCTTCTTCGTGTGTCAAGCGACAGTCAACAATTGGTTCAATTAAAGGCCATTTGATGAGTCGATGAATATAAATGAAAATGAAAATTATGATGTTGATGCAAATCGAGCGCTTTCTGTCATCTTTTCACTGTCAACCATTTTCATCATTTCCATTCAGATTTACCTTCTCCTCCTGTTGTTACAGTGATTGTGATAAATCATGACAATGATTGCCTTTGCATCTTGTTTTTATTGTTGCTTTAGTTGCAACTTTGACAAGAGCAAACAGTTTACTTGCAATAATAAACATTAAACAATAATGAACACAAAAAAGTAACTAAACAATTATGTTAACCACGAAAATCGCTGTTGGAAGTTTGATTGTCACCCGAACATTAGTCCAACTCTGCTTTCACTCGTAATCACAGTCAATGTCAATTTATTTTCCTCTTTTCTTCTTCTTCTTCTCACTTTACAATGAGAAAACATTTTTACCTTCAAGTTCATGTTGACCCTTAAAAAGTGATACAAAATAATCATTTAATGTTTCAAGTTTCATTATTAGCTTGAAATGAGTGCAAAGTTACCTTAAACTGTCAAGATAAAGTTACAGTTAAAGTTTAGTTAAAATGAAGAGCAAGAAGAAGAAGAAGATGAAAGAAGAGAAAAGATGAAAATGGAAAAGATGAACACTTTTTACCTGTTCTTTAGATGTTCACTTGTCAAGTTGTAAGTTCAACTTGAGCACAGAACAAAATTGAATTTTGTCACAACTTTTGCAACATTTTACATTTGAAATTTGATTTCGAATTTGAAACTTTGAGAATCTCAAGATTCACCAAAATCTGATGCAATTTTGATTTAATTATCTTTGGGCGGTTAAAACTTAATCAACTTTCAAACCTAATCCAGGTACTTTGAGCCTTGGATATTGAAATGCACGCCTTAGCCAGGGTTTCATGACCTTCATCATTTCTAGTCAAATCCTCTTTTCCCTTCTTCTTGCCTCACAGATTCAGAAAATCGAAACTCGAAAATTTCAAATTCTTCAGGTAATTTTGTGTCTGATGAATCAACGCAGTTTGAAACAATTTCTTATAACGCCAAGACTTGTAAAGAGTTTTAGTCTTCATCTTGTCAAGAAAAAGCTTGAAACTGCATTCTGCTTCTTTCTCAACGAGTTCAGGAAAAGTAAAGTTCTAAGAATTGAAAATTCCATTTTTTCAAACAAATTCAAATTCCAAACTTTATTCTTTAGCATCTAAAGATTAACGAAAACTATCATCTTTCATATTGGAATCGAATCAGATGAAAAAAGAATTCATCTTTTTCTTGCAAACTTTTCATTTCGTTTCAACTCTTCAAAGCGTAAAGATTATTCGAAATCAACGCAATTCCAAGACGTTCGAAATTGATTCTTTTCCCTTTCGACTAAATTGTTGGAATAAATGACTTTCTATTTTATTTCATAATTTTTGTCACTTTATCATCTTTTCTCATCAAAATGCTCATCTTTTCTTTTCATCTTTTCTCATCTATTCATTATCTTGAACCATGAAAAGGAAGTGTTGATTTGCTGGAATTCAATTTGAATGGGAAAAGGAAGCTTGGAATGTTTAACTTTCGCCTCAAATTAGCGCAAATTACTCGAAATTATTTCACATGAAAGTGTTTAAAGTTGAAAAGTAAAAGTTGAACTTTTTTCTTCTAAAAAAAGTTATCATTACTAGCTTCAAGCTCAAGGCAAAAGGTAAATCTTGTTTACTTTTATTCACTTTTATCATTTGTCTTTTCATTCAATACCTTTTACCTTTTCTCTCTCTCTTGCTTCGTTCCTGTGTTTACTTGTTCAATGAAACTGAATTTACATTGAATCATCATCGTCCTCATCATGAATAGTTTTATTTTCATTTCTCTTTGTACAGCAAAAGAAGAAGAAGAAAAAACATGTAAATCGAAGGGAAAGAAGAAGATGATAAATGAATTGACAAGAGAGGAAACAAAACATACAAAAGTTGAAATATCTTTTCAATTGAAACATTGAATTGAATTAAATTGAATTTTTCATTTCAACCTTTTCTCCCTTCTTTAACCTCATCAGATTCAATTTTAACTGTTGATGAAATTTACACAAATTACACAAATTGCAATTGAAATTTAGTCAAGTGAGTAAATCAATTTGAAGATGATTAACGCGAGAAGACGAAATGAGTCAACAAAATTGATTGAAATGAGAAGCAGAATCAGAATGAATAAGACGGAAAGGGCAACTTCTCGAGGCTGGTTCAACCGATTAAAGATGAGAATTGAAATAATCGCAAGTATTTAATGTTACAGTTATGGTTATCTGAGTAAAGTGAAAAAAACGAGTAAATATCTTGTTAATATCCTTAAATAGTAGAAAGCAATTTTGTCTGGATTTATTCTGAGGATTAAAGGCAATGGAATGGTGAAGAAGGTGAAGAGAGAAAAGATGATGAACAATGATGATTAAGACTCTCATCTTTGTTTGCCACTCTTAAAGATTGATTGCAGTTGATTAGAGTTGAAACTTTATTTCCTTCAACATGCAACAGAACGGGTAAATGATAGTCTTTACAGGCAACAGGAAAATTCACTTTGCCAACAAACAGCTTTCATCTGAAAACCTCCATCATCATTTTTCTCCTCCTTCTTCTTGTCCTTTCTCTTCTTCCAGCTTCTTCCACCTTCATTACTGTGATTCTGTTTACGAGTGTGAATCGGTCTGAATAGGCGTTTAGATTGACTTGTTCAGCTTGAGAATGTGTTTAAATGAAATCCTCTTAAAACAAACCTTCTTAACAGTTTAAATCAGTTGATAGTTAATTACTAAATCTCAATGAAAATGTATTTGGCGAGAAAACATTTTCATTTCAAAATCCAATTAAGTTGTTGAAATTGAAATTGATGAGGATTTGGCGAAATGCAAAAAAAAGAACAAAAAATGAGATTAATTTTTGTCTTTTTACTCTCAACTTTGCGAGTTTTGCAAGAAATGAAATGCTTCTGCTTTCATGAACAATCAATTGAAATGATCAATCAAGATGAACTTGCAGAGGAAATGAAAGGGTTTACCATTTGATTAATTGGTTTGGCAATAATAGACTTTGATAGGGAATGAGAAACGCGAAAACAAATGATGAACATTTATGTTGGATTATCATGAGTTTCAGAATATCAATGATGATCAAAATGAGAAATCGATTTTCAAGTTTTGTCTTAAGTCAAAATTGTTTCTCGAAATATTCTTTTTTTTGCCAAAATTCTCCACTTTTCTTCCTCTCTTCCTGAACAGTTGAAGTTACTCAACATATTTCATATTTGATAGTACATGGAGTAACCTGAATAATATTTTAAAACTAAGATGATGAAGGAGTAATATTAATGCCTTTATACCTGAATGGATAAGAACTTTTCTCCAACTCATTTCTCTCTCTTCGTGTTCCATTGGAAAAAGCATGGAACAAAGTTGAACATGATTCTTTTAATACATTAAGAGAAGAAAATATTATCTGAAATAAATTTAATATACACGATAATACGATCAATATTGAACCATTTCATATTTATTTGTACAGTTTGGGTTCTCAATCTGAATAGCAAATTGTTAACATGAATAAAAACAGAGGACAAACAAATAACACATATAATATAATAAAAGATGATAACATTTTCTTTTTGTTATCTTTATTTTTCTTTCTCTCAATCTCTTCTTTCTTCACCAATTTGGATGAAAAAAAGCTATATTCAGCTCATGAATTGGTTTTCAATCAATTTTCATATTGGAAAATATTTTTTCATCTGCTTCTCGTTGAAACATTGACCTGTAACTTATCAAATGTGAAAACATGGAAAAACTATTTTTCTTTTTGCATTTCCATTTTTCCAAATTTATCATGTGCTTGGTAATTTGATAATGTTCACATGAAACAGACAGAATATGCAATTAGCTGGGTTTTTGAAAAATTAGTCAAACTGGGCAATTAGTTGATTTAAAGTTTCTTTTTTACTTTGTTCGTGGTTAGATTTTAGATTTGATAAAAGGCTAACTTTTCCAATGTATTTTTGGGAAAAGTGTTTTATGAAATTGGTTCAATAAAAGTTAGATTAGGTTAGATTAGATTAGATTAGATTAGGTTTGGGCGAGATTTGGTCAAGTAAAGTGACAGTTTTAGCTAAAATTGCTTATTACTTGACTAACCATGGATTGAGTCCCTTAGATCTTGCAAAATTTTAAGTGATTCTTAGTTTCAAGATGATTTTATGATCAAACACTTTTAGATAAAAGTTGAACCTTGGTTTCTCAGTCAAGTCAACAGAAAAAGTCGGTAATAAATGAATAAAAATTAATGAAATTTTGTTTAAATTAAAATCAGAGAGAAAGAGCTTCGGATTAGGTTAGACCAGGTTAGGTTAAATTGAACTTATGTTCAACTCTTTGTTCAATGACAAATAGTGTAAACGCTGAGTCAAAGTTAATTTTTCGTGATAAAATAAAGCAACTTCAAGTTCAAGTTCAGTGACTAATTTAAATTCATCATAAGGTTACTTCTCAATATTGAGATAAGAAAAGTGAAAATATGTTAGTTGATTTGATTCTCATAGTTTTTCTTGTAAAAATTAAATCTAACTTAACCTAATCTAACCTAACCAATCTTCAAAATTGTCGTGAAACAATCAAATGTTGACTGTTCGGTTAAAACTAAAAAACTTTGTGAATCTATATTTGAATAACCGTATTAAGTGAATAAGAACGCCAATTAAATTGTGCAAATTTGACTTTGAACGTGAAATTTGAAATTACATTTTCTCGCAGCTTGCAAAGTAAATCGTGAACAGTAAAGTTTACGCTAAAAGTAATGTTGATTGTTAATGTGTTAAAATGTTTATTCAAAAATGACTTTGAATTGTTGAAATGTACCTTCATCAGTGTAAAGGTAATGAGATAAAAAGAAGTGGAAAAAAGGTCCAAATTAGATTTAGCAATAGTGTTGATTGTGTTGGTTTTAATTACAAATTTTAACTTGTAAATTAGGTGTAACAACATGTTTCACTTTACATGTAAACGTTTCTCTCGCAGCGGATAAAATTAATTTTGTTCAAACTCAAGGTGAAGATGGTGAAAAGGGATAGAAAAGCATGTTGAACAGGAAAAAGAAGAAGAAACAAGAAGATGGATTTGCGTGAACTGGCAACGAAATATGATACACACAATACAATGTATTATAATATTTGGCTTTTCATTTCTAAACATTTTCCACCTCAACATGTTCACAGAGCTTTGCATCATGAGCATCCTCAATTACCGTGATTACGGATCAAAATTTGAGTCTTTTTCATGTTCACTTTATATTCCTGATTTTTGATACAATTTAAAGATAAGTTGGACAATAATTTTTACCCAAATTTGCTCAAGGTTCACATGATGTTACATAAAGATGATGATGGCATTCAATATCAAATGGAAAGCTCACAGTAATCGGATCTGAATGCTGAAAGGCAGAGAGTTAATCTGATAACTTGTTGATATCATTAAACTTTTAACTTTACTTTTCTTGCCGATTGTCTCATTATCTTATCAAAGCTGTTATTGTAAATTCAATTGGAAGCTTTGAAAGGAGAAACAGTAACGAAACTCAATTTGTAATCCAAATTGATTCTAGTTATCTATCAAATGAGGTTTGGTGATGAAGATAATCATCATGAAGTGCCTTACCTAGTTGATGCGGCAAGGAGAAACGGTTGAGCAAAATTTTCCATTTTTTCATTTCTTTTCTGTTCCATTCTCAATTGTAATGAAATCATCAGAATTAAAAGATATTCACTCAACAACATTCGGGTTCGGTTAGCGTTTGGCCGCAGGTAAACTCGGTTAAACATAATGCAATCAAGTGAAACAATAATAAATTAAAGAATCAAAAGGTTCAGAGGAACGAATGAATGAAGACTGTTTCTCGTTGAAATTCAACAGCAAATCAGGCCTTTTCATTATCTTACCTCTTAAGGTGTGTTATCATTAAAATTGTTATTATTATCATTATGATTCTCAATAAATGTCACATTATTCAGAATTGAACGTTGAAAGAGAAGCACAAAGTTTAAACTTCCTTTTCAAGTTAAGAAGCCAAAACAGGTTACAAGATTATCTTCTCATCATCATCATCATTTAAGGAGCTTCTTCATCTTTATCTGTTCATCTGCACCATAAAGATGGCGAAGAAGAAGAAAAAAATGAGAAGAAAAAAAAGTTTTTAGATTAACAAGGTAACAAGAATGCTGAGAAATCGTCTAATAACTTTCAGAGTTTCAAGATTTTGTTTCCCTCATTATCATCTTTTTCCAGATTCTCATATCGTTTCTCCCACTTGTGATGGTAATGATGATGAGCTAAAAATGTTTTGCCATCAATTCAAGTTTTTTGTTTCTTTTTTTCATATCAAAAAATGGAAATTTGTATTTTTGGGAGAAAAAAAGTTAATAAAGTTTACACTTCAATTCATTGGAATGTGAATATTGAAGTTGCTCCGAAGGTGGAAAGGTTTAAGGTCTATCAATAAGTTAAGAGTATTAGTTGTCCTTTTAAGACGATTTACTTTATCATCATCAGAGTCTTCATCAAGAAGATCATAAGCATCATCAGAAGAGTCACCATCTTTCCTGAGCAACTATTAATTCTGAAAATGATGAAGATAAGCGTGAGAAGCTGAACCATTCCACCAATCTGATTATTAACGACATTAGCGATTCGCTCAACACGATTAACTATTAATCCATCGTAATCAATTAACTTTAATCAGCAAGTCGAACAAGTCATGATGAACATTCAATAAGAAAATCTGTCTTTCTTTCATCAGTTGCATCTATAAGAGTTGCAAAATTTTAGTCAAAAATTCGATTCGAATCTTTTCATTGACAGAATGTTCACTTTGAAATGATAATGAAGAGTTTTGTATTGCTAAAAACCCTGATAAAGAAACTTGGAAACTCTAATGAATCAGAAATGGATAAAATTTTCATGGAAACATTAGCAATAAGAAGGACCAACAATCAAATTGAAGCATCATTAGAGGTTCGAAAACATTTAGCTTGGAAATCGTTAAATTTTTATTCATATTCTCAATGAAATCGATCCAAATCATGGTTTACAATCAAAGAATAATTTTACAGTCGATAACAACTTTAGAAGATTTTACTCTTTTCATGAAATTCCCATTGAAATGGAAAGAATGCTCAACTTTTTAGCTTAATTTTCAAAGCAACTGGAGTGTTTCGTTGACTTTCATCGCTTCAAGGGAACGATTGAAGCTCCTCAAGATGAGATTGAAAGAGTTTGAAGGTTCATGGTTTCCATGCAAAAGTTGAATGTAATTGTTTCTTTTTCTTGAAGACAAAATGTTCGTTTTTGTTTTGCCTTCGTTTGTTTCATTTATGGGAATATTTTGCCGGATATTGTTATTGTTATTATCGCAGGAAAGGAAGTTGATAAACTTGAAATTAAGAAATTAAAATTTTGCTTCAATTCGCTGCGAAAATGTGTAAAAACAAAAACTTGGAATGAAACAAAATAAGGAAAACTCGTGCTGATAATAATAATATAAAGTTAAAGTAAAACTCATTTGTAAGTTTCGCATGACTAGGGATAGATTGTGATGAGTTATGTGATGATTAAGATGATGATGATGATGAAGATAACTATCATAATAACAAGGGACAAAATGCTGTATTAACATCCGGACCTTAGTAAATGACTTAATCGTCAAGTCAGTAAAGCGTAAACAGAAATTATTCATAAATTAGAAGCGAAAGAAAAACTTTGCCAATTTTTCTTTTTCTTTTTTCTTTTTCTTCTTTTTTCTTCTTAAACCTCTCAGAAGGAGGCAACTTTCACCTCCTCTTCATCCTCCTCCTCATTTCCAATCATCCTCCTTCTTCCTATGTTGTCCCATGACAGGTGATAGAGTTGTGGCGAAAAAAAAGGCAAAAAAGTAACAAACTTGGCAAACAGAATGGGAAGAAAAGGTAAAGAAAATGAAAGAAACTTTTATTGAGTTGAGTGAAATTAATGTCCGCTTCTTGCAAGAGATCTGTATCTTGAAAGATTCAGGCAGATTTGGTTGATGTAAAGTTCAAAGGACATCATCGGGTTATTTTGCATTATTGATGGTCAAGCTGATTGGGAACAAAGTAAATAAATAAATATTGAAGTGACCTGTGATGAAGAGATAAGATATTGATGAAGATAGTTTCAATTTTGAATCATAGAGCAACTTTAACAGTGAAAATAAGCACATCAATTTTAATAATCAAACGCTTGATCTAGAGGTTTACTTTTACAGGCAACTGCTTCACAAGGTAGCGACATTAAACTTTAAAGCAAAGCAAATCATGGAGTTATTTGCATTATTGTAACAAATTGACTGGACTTGTGATCAGTAGTTGGATGCGAGTTTTGGTTCAGACGTAAAGCCTTGGCCAAAAGATATGTGTGACTATACTAGAGCATAAGACGCGGGACAATGAGCTTCCTAAGACAATGTAATTTCTGGGACAAAAACCAATATTCAGTCGAGTTTTGGACAAAATTTATTATAACGATTTCAACTAGATTGAGAGTATAGTTATGATTTTGATCATACATGACGGACTAAATAGTGAATACAAAATTGGCATAAAATGAGTGGAAGTTCATTCTGTTTGACCTTTAAAAATGTCTGAAAATGTTTCAATTTCTTTGATCAATCATCGGATTATTTTTCATTATTATAGTAACAAATCGACACTTGAAATTCACTGTCAACTGATTCAGTTTCTAGTGCAAAGATTAATTCTTAAGATTGAACTTTCCGCGAAAATTGATTAATTGTTGCATCAAATGACGAAAAGCATTTGAGTCAAACAGCTGAATTGTTTTGCCGCTAATCGTTGATCAATTATTTATAAACTTTATTCAAACGCTTTTCAACTTTACCAACTCTCTCCATGGTTTTCAAGGTAATAAAATCAAGAATGAGCTTTTTGTTTTCCACTTTCTTTCTTCCATAACTCTTGGTCTTAATATGATTATTAATCTAGATCCGTGTTTGTGTGTTGATAATAATAAGGTTTAGACTCACGTTTGTTTGAACATTAAATTATACCATTAAAGCATCAAAAAAGGTTGATCATGTTAATCAAGGTAAATATTATAAGAAGCAAATTTTCATGATAATATTATTGACAGTTTAACGCTTACTCAATGTAAAGCCTGTTTATGGAGGGAAAATGGGAATATTTAAAATGCACTTTTCCATCTTCTTTTTGAATCAAAATCATAATTACAATCTTGTATCAAAGGTTGATTGTTGAACAGGTTAATATTGGTAAACAGTTAACATAATTCGACCTCCCAGTTCAGAGTGAATTTGAATGAAAAGTTGAAACATTTTTTCCCCTCTTTTCTCTCGCCTTACTTTCCAACATTTTTTTCTCTCTCATTCATTTTAAATGAACAAATTCATAAATTCATTGAAAGAATTGAAGGTTTCAAGGAAAAGGAGAAAAAAATGTTTCTTTCAACTGAATAATTGAGGTTACATTCATAGATGAACATGTATATTATCATCAATTGTTATCCTCTGTTTATCGTCAGAATTGGTTCATTCAGGTTAATTATATTTTCAGGTCAGTTGATGCCTTTCAAGTGGCTCATGGTGAGAAGGTTAAAAAGATGAATAAAATAACAAACTAGACTTGGACTGTTATTAAATCAATGTTATCATTATTTGCGTCTTGGTTAATAACAAGATGATAATAATAGTGATAATAAAAAAAACAGAAGAAATTCTATTTTCTTCCGGTTTCAACAGATTTCTTCTCTTTCTTCATCATCATCCTTTTGTGCTTGTATTTGTGTTGCCAGTGTTAAGGTGCCAATCACAATTTAATCATTGTTATTACTATCATTATGGTTGTAATCAACCTTAACAAATGTATAACTATCCATGAAGCAAAGGGAATGAAAGAAGAGAGAAAAAAAGTTTCTCTTTTTTATTGAAATCTAAATGATTGTTTCATTCAGCAAGTTTGTTCAAAACTTGAAGTTTATTACAGTTGTAACATTCAATGATTAAACCAATCTCAATACGCGTTTCATCAGTCACATCAGGCTATGAAAGTTGAACCATAAGCGGGCCTTTTTGACCCATCAAGTTCAACTCAAGATCCTTTTTTGTCTTCAAGTAAGGTTGTGCTTAAGGATATCAGTTTATGATAACATTGATTTACAGCTGAAAAAGATGAGTTTAAAGGTGTTTCAAAAAAAGATGTTTGTTGAGCCGTTTGGATGAATCATCTTGTTGCTCGACGTTTGCTGTTTTTGTGCCTCTTTACTCTTAACTTTTAGCCATAAAAGTAGCATCACTTGTCATCGTTATTGTTTTAGTTGCGATTAATTTTACTCTTCAATAATGCACAATAACTCGACGATGTCTTTGAGCCAACCTTAAGTCACTGTTAGCTTGAGATAAACTTTCAACTGCTTTTTGCAATGAGTTTCTTATGTTTTCCAGAGCAATAACTATTCCTATTGTAAATGCAGTGCAATAAGTTCAGCCCATTGCGCACTGATATCTATGAATTTGTGCTCTTTAAAAATGCATAAACAGAATGGTCCAAAGTATGCAAAACTTATTCTGAATGATATTCCAAGTTTATCTCTTGGATTCATGCATAATTTATTAAATGAATATTCGAATGCAAATTTTTTCTGTTGCTTGTACACTTCCAACTTTCTTGATTAAGTCTTATACAAATCTATTTTGAAAAAGCAAAATTAATCTTTAATGCTTGAATTCCACTCTAATATTAATCATTGCAGATTGAAAAGTTATTCAATCAAAGTTATTAAAGTTAGCCAAATGGCTAGTTTTAAGGATATCTTTCCCAATAAATGACTCATTATGCAAGTTTATATTTTGAAATTATCCAGAAGAGGATCAACTTGAAAATAATTCAAATTGCTAACCCAATTATAACCTAAGTGAAATAAAGGCCAATGAAGCTTTTGTCATAACTTGTAATCTCTGGTAGTCTAATGGTTAGTAATCTGTCAAATGATGAAGGGTTCAGCTTGTTGTAGCTATAGTTATGTGTGAAGGAAAAAAATTGACTCACAGTTGCAACTAATCTTAAACTATTGCTTGTAAAATCGTGAAGAAACAAGGCATGAGTTTGAGATTTATTTGACTGCGTCTTGTGGACTAATGTAATAATTTGCAGACATGAAGTGAACGTCAAGATTTACAAGAAAAAAAAGTAAACTTCTAACCCACGTAAACTAACCTCTGAATAAGTTTAACCCAACTTGAACATAATCTCGGTGACAGAAATGACCTTTCAAGTTGACCTTGAAACATGAACACAAACACAATCTTCAGGACTACTGTATTAGCCAGTCAACTGTAAAAAGTGGAAAAAATTTTTAACCAAAAACTAAAGTGGCAAATTATTTGTCACGATTTATGCAATTTCAAGAGCCAATAAGAATAGCATCAACAAGACAATGGAATGAGCAAGTGAATCAAACCTGGAGTTTGATTGGTTCAAGGGACAATAGAGTCAAAAGCCGAGTCAAACTTTTTGCAAAAAGCCAAATAAATGCAATCACTTTACACAATCCAAGGCTCAAAACTTGGTTGCAGCTTCGAGAGTGAAAATTTTGAGCCAAATTGCGTTGCAAGACTGTTATAACTTTTGGCTGTTTCACTTGATTTACTCATTTATGCAAAATAATTATCATTAGTAAACAATTAACTGAAGCTGCAAGCGCAAGTTTCAGAGCCATGTTTATGTTAATAATGATATTGATTAACTGTTCTTCTTGCAACTTTACTATTCATATTGGCATAAATTTGATATTAAAATAATTAACCAAGTTTAATATTAAAAAGGCAAACCTTTTTTAACCATTAAAAAGGCCAGAAAAAAAGCGAAGAGGAAAAAAAAGTTAAAGTGATTTAAGGGATGATGAACTTTATAGCATTTTGCTGTTTTTGCTGCCAAAAAGACTGTAAAAATACAAATTGTACCAACAATAATAGTAATTATTATTATTTTAATAATAAGTGATAAGCATAATTTTGCCTTTCAAATGAAAATTACATATTTTGTTGTTTCCCTGATTATTCAAAGATGCTGAAGAAGAAGCAAAAAGATGATTTTCAAATGAAGAAAAGAAAGTTTATTCATAATATTAACAAAGAGCAAATTTTTCTTTCCTTTGTTTCCATTCATCTTCCTCCTTCTCATCCCTCATCTTCATCCTTCAATACTGAACATTTTTCTCATCCTTTTATATTCATCAACATACTTTCCATAATAATGATCATGCTGAATTAAACTACCAACATTAGTTTAAATCGCAACTCTATTGTTTCCTTTTTTGTGTATTTTGAGCCATTTTTTGTCTTCAACCTCATTTGTCAGCTTTTCTTGATTGTAATCATGAAAAGGATTGGAATTTTTG
This sequence comes from Tetranychus piercei, assembly GCA_036759885.1. Classification (NCBI taxonomy): domain Eukaryota; kingdom Metazoa; phylum Arthropoda; class Arachnida; order Trombidiformes; family Tetranychidae; genus Tetranychus; species Tetranychus piercei. Next base: position 8,752,723 of record CM071878.1, read on the forward strand.
ATTTCTTTTTTCTCCTTCTTTCTTCGCAACTCCATTCCTTCACCTTGATCGGACAATTGATGAATTATAATCAATAACTAAATTTGCCTATTTTACTATTCAAAGTGAAAAATGTTACTCAACAAATATTGACAATTGCAATGTTGGCAACAATTGTAATTCAGTTTCCTCTTCTTTAACATGGAAATGTATTATTAGTATTGAGATAAACATTATTATAATGCATGTCAAACACAGAATTTCAAAATTTTTTCACTTTCTTTTCGCTTTTTTTGTTGCACTTTGCAAACAATGCAGAGATGAGGATGGAGGCGAAGAGCGAAGCCAAATAATGAGCTTTGATTGTTCAAAATGGTGTAACACTTCATGTTGACAATGTCAATCAAAATGGATTCAGTTATTATCGAAACATCTCATTGCAAATAAGTTATTTTTGTCTTCTAAACTACAGACTAAAGGAAAGGAAAGAAAAAAAACAACAAAAGCAACAACTTAATCTGTGCATGTGTGTGGTACAATTTGGTGATAATTGGTGAAGACCAAGAGGAATACAGAAATGATGATGAAGATGGAAGAAGCGAGAAGAAAAGTAAAATTTTAATGATCAGCTTTTTTTTCTGTTCATTGCATTTAATCAACAGAGGAGAAAATATTTTGACACTTTGAAATATTCTTCAACAAACGGTCAGCAATTACAATTGTTTAAGTGAACACACGACGATAATGATGGCCACGGTGATGCAAACAAAGGTAAGACTGGCCATCATCTTAACCTTCATCTTTATCTTGATATTGGTTGGACTTGGAGACACACACAGAGTCACAATTAGCCAGGCTGATTGTACATCTTATTTATAGCCTGATCAGTGAACCATTCAAGTGACGATTGTGATCCTTGATAAGGTCGTCTCGTAAAGTGTCTCAACAATAAAAGTCAGCAAAAAATGGAAACTCAAGTTACTGAATATAAGAAGAAAAAAAGTCTTTTCATCATTTTTATCTTCATCTTTGTTCGCTTTCTTCTTCTTCTTCTCCTTCACACTAAAGAAACACTAAACTTGATCATCTTATTAAGCGTCTTTAGATGCGTCAACAATTAAGTCAATCGTTTACTCTGATAGTAATCGTTATAATGAACAAGCATGAAAGCAGCGAAAAAAGACTTTTTTTCTTCTCCTGTTCGTCAACATCCGTTCCTTCAATTGGATACTTTGTCTTCATCTTTTTCAGTCATTTTGAACTTTTCTTTACAACTTTTTTTCTTCTTCGCTGCGACACTTTTTTCTTGTTTTACTTGTTGTTCACTCTTGTTTTCGCTTGCTTACACTGGTGACGATCTTGAAACGGAAACTGAATCAATAGATGCTGTTCAATCAGCGAATCTTTCAGTTTCATTAAGATCCATGAAGATTGTTATTGTAATTTGAGTAGCATTTAATTTTGGGCAACTTTTTCCTCTTCTCATTAAAACAAGCAATCAAAGTCAGGGCTTTGCTGTGCAACTTGACAATAAATTTTGACTGTTAAACCAAACACCTTGTAATGGTTCAGGTTAAACATGTTGTTAGACATTTAACCGTCCATGTTATCCGCTCATCAAACAATTGTTAATTGTTCAAATCATTCAACCGCCAATGAATCTAAACTCATTGCCCATTACATTCGATAATAAAATAGGTTTACTTTAGTAGTTCAATCAGCAAATGCAACCAAAAAAGATGACAATCGAGTTTTCATCTCATTCTATTTCAATAAAATTCAATTTGAAGCAATATAGTTTTCTCTGAAAACTTTCAAAACAGCAAGAATCGAATAAAAAATCCCAAGTTTTGCAATAACCGAAGCTCATAAAGTTTTCAGAATTTCCAAAAGTCTCCGAAAAGTTCAAAAACAAAAGATTTTCAAAAAGTCAAAACGAAATTTCTTTTCATCGCAACATTTCGTTGAGTCGAAGAATCGATAATTGTAGCAAAATAATCATGGATGGCACAGTAAAACGGTTGGAAGTTGATCGCAAAAGGCAAATGAAGATCGTTAAAACGAAAGTGGCTTCAAGTCCAGTGTAAATGAGCAACTGCAAGTAACTGCAGAATCAATGGTAACTTTAAATGATTACCAAACCTAGAGGTAACAATGGCCTGAAAACGCAAGAGGGAAGAGAAAGGCAGTGATGACGATGTTGGCAGAGAGTAAATTGTCTGTAATAGTTTTGAATTGGCCAAAGGCACAAGACTATGGACTTGATATCCGGGTTTTGTATATTAATGTATATTAGAGTATAATTTAATGGTCTGTAAGTTAACATCTCAATCTTTTTTGCTGTTAAACAGTTTCGTGTTTAGTTAAACTCTCGACTCTCTAAATCATGATTTACTTGTGATTGAACTGTCGTTATTAACTCGAACAAATTATTTACTCTTTACTAATAGAATCAGCCTTTTCTTTAACCAACAGAAGATGATGAATGAATGAAGACGATGATGATTATGATGATGTTTTATCATCATCATGAAGTGAAAATGAAAGTGAATAAAAGATGATATTTTCTGTGTATAAATACATTTCTCTCTCTCTCTCTTCTCTCTTCTCATCATCATCACCAGTATTGGACTGTAAGAAGCAAATTTGGTATAAACATTCAAGCCCGAGGCTTTGGTAAGCACGGAAGCACAAGAATATTATTTTATTATTGGCTGAAGCTGGTGAGTAAAAATGAATGAATCTCAATGGTTTACAGGTTAAAAGGGAAAAGAGTAAAAGAAAGGAAAAAGTTGAGCGATGGAAACAGTAAATTAAGCCATCATATTCAGAGTTTGTATCTATCATTATCATCATTGTCATCCTCATCAGACTCTGAGTTTCACCGTGATACCTTAAGGGTAAAGCAGTGTTAATAAAAAAAGAATACAGAATATTCCAATTTGCAATTTATTCACATTTTTGGCCCTTTTTCAGGTGCTTTTCATTCCAAGATAAACTTCAATCTTCACTTGCTAATTGATTGAAGCCAAATGTTGATCACTATAATAGTGACAACACTGATCACGATTAATGTTTATTATTAGGTAAACAATGCTGTTCCTTTAAAGGTAAAAACGAATCTCAGGGACAAGATAATGATAATGGTTTCAGTTAAGATGATGATTATGAGGATGAGAAGAGAAGAGAATGAGAAATTTCTCTTCTTTTCCCTTATAACATCTTTAACCTTCTTTTGGCCCTTTACGTTTGCTTTACCTTTCTCTTTTACCTTTACTCTTACCTTCAACTCTCGAGTTACCTGTCAATCATTTAGATGTTGACTCCCTGCTGAGTCTTTTTATGGTGAAAAATTTTCATTCACCTTACGATTCTTCACTTAACATTTAACTAACAAATTGGAGAGCACAAAATTCCAATGGCAAATTTGATTATCAATAATAATCACGATTTGAATCGTGATAAAAGCTTCATAAGTTTAAAATCCTGGAAGCAAATAAAAAGTATCAATTTTAATTATCAAAGGTTCAATCAAAATGTTTACTTTCACAGACTAAATCAAAATGTATTCATGTTAACCCTTCAAGTAAAGTCTTTGCGTCATTTTGCAGTATTATTGTGACAACAAATGATAGCACTTGAGACGCCAAAGATGCAAAGATAATGTCGACTGATTTTATTTTCATTTTACATTAAACTCTCCATCAACTTTCATTAGTCAATTTTGCTTCAATCAATGAACAAAATTCATTTCAGTCAAACATTTGAACTTGCAAACAACCTCATGCTTACTCAAACTACATCGACTTTCAATCTTCAAGCAAAAAAGTCATCGGCTTATTTTGCAATTGTAACAATTGATTTACACTTTACAGATTTGTCGGCTGTTTCGATGACTGAAGACGATTCAATCTTGAACTTATTTTTATTGTCTCTGGTTGGAGCTTAGCGAGAGTCAAAGATTTGATAAGATTTTTAAGATTCTTCAATTTATTTGCTTTTTAAGACAAAGAACGGCATAAAAATGTCGGTTGCTTTTTAAGACTGAAGTGGATTCGGTCCACCAAAGCTTGTTTCAGATCAACACGAAACTTTTCAATCATTTGTTAGGAGCTATCAAAGTCTTTATAATGAACATGCTCTTAAGCAGATAGATTAAGTTTTAGCTTTACATCATCAAAGCAATATATTGTGATACCAAACGGATAATGAAAACATGTCGTCCGGTTACCGAAGATCAGAATTGATTGTCAAAAGGATATTAGGCGCTCGATGAACTCAGAGCCGAAGTAAAATTTTGAGCTTCTAATAGTAAGTAATTCGCAAGTGAAGCAAATGTTAACTTTATCGATTAACACCTGAGTCTTTTGACGTTCATTCACATCGCCTGTTGATGGTCAAATGGCTTCAATTTGATCAACTCTTTGTTGTATCAAAATGTTAACTTGATTTGGTTAAATAAAGCCATTACTTGGAGTCTAATAAAGTTTCAATCAACATTGGTTAACATTGAAACAGATTTGGCTTTTCATTCAATTTATTAATAGACGAAGTAAATAACTCAACATTCATCATCCAGATGAGGAAAGGAGGATGAAGATTCTCCCACTTGCTCTCCCTATTAATCCATAAACATTAATGTTTACCTTTTACCATATTAAGGTGTGTGTTCCGTCAATTGATATTATCTTATTTTAATGATGATTGTACTTTAGGTAGCCTTAATCATGACCAGTAGGAGAGTCCCTAGTAGACCAAGTCTTAGGTCACATTTCAAGTCAACTGTCCACCCACCTGAATGTGCATCTGAGGTGCCCTTCTCATGATTAATTGGAATACAAAGTAAAAAGCTTTTGCCTCTTGGTTTGCTTTTAATTAACAAATGAAATGTAATAATCATTACAATAATGTTGTACTTTGATTTATGAGCAAAAATTTAAATGAATTTCAAATTATTCATAAGCAAACAAATGCGAAAACAAAAGCACAAGCAAAACATTTCAAGGTTTCAATTGAACAGCAAGCAAAAGTTGGGAGTGAAAGTTATCATTATTTTTTATTTTTATTGTTATTACGCTTATTATGTTGTTTTTTTATTATCCTATTCACTAACCATTAATAGTAATATTATTGTTATTGTTATTGTTATCTATATGTATTTATGTTTAGACTGCCATTTGAATTGCATTGATTTACAGAAGTGGTCAATGGTCAATTATATTGTTGCATCACAAGCGAAGGTTAAAGGCAAAAAGAAGGCAAAAGCAAACTGGAAATATTCATTATCAAATTTACTGATGGAGAGGGAAGATATTTAATAAAGATGAAGAGAAAAAAGTTGAAGATTTCATTGAAAGATTGAAGATGAAAAAGACGAGGAGGTTATCATCATTAGAAGAGGGAAAATACCCTCACAGAAGGAGCCTTTCTGGATTGGGTTATCTTTTGCTTCTTCTTCAAGTCATATTCATTCTTTACATGGGTGAGGTACTGGTTATTTGATGAAGAAGATGTTAGATTGAAGACAAGACTGTGAAAAAATCCTTAGACTACTGCTGGTCGCACTTCATTAGTCTCTTTCCAGGGAATCTTTATTCATCATCATCTTCTTCGCCATCATCTTAATCATCATCTTTTGCATCTCTTCCAATGTACTCACTGGTAGTATAGTGGTTAACATCTTTCAATGCAATTGAACTCACATTTTCAGCCGCTTCTGATGCTTTACCATATCTTATCCTTGCCTTGGGCAACAATCATTAATTTCACTTCAACCTTTTTTTCAAGAAGTAGAAAGAAAGAAAAAGAAAGAAGATAACGAAAGAATCAGACAGATCAACATTTTGCTTCTTCTGGTTGTTCTTGAAAAATTGGCAAATAGGCGATACTCGTAATGATAATACTGTGAGATGCTTTTATCATGATAACTTCATTGAGAAGAGAAGAACGCTGAAGAAACAAATAGACAACTAATATATGGTTAATTCATTTAATCCATTTATCAGTGATCATTTCTTCCTTTCAACTTTAACTATTTTAATCACTTGCTTATCATTACTATGATAATAATGATTAAATGGTTTAAATTTATCCAACATCTTGCAATCATCTCTGGCAGTTTAGAGGTTAGCATCACACAAATTCAATTGATACACACTCAATGTTATTAACAAATTGCATATTTCAATTGATTAAATCATTTGAGAAGAAAGAGAGTGAGAAAGTAGAAAGGTGGACAAATTCATTTGTCTCTTTCTTTAATGTAGTATATCAATTGCAATCAATTAAAGAGATGGGAGACTTTAATTAACTGCTTAATGATAACTTTGAGATATTAGATGCAGGCAAACCAGTGAATCAACAATTAACTTATTTCTTGACAGAGACAAGTTTCAGTTGCAATTTTATCTTTTCTTTGCTCGGCTGTTCAGACACACCTTAATCCCTTTAGGTTAACCTGATCATGTATTGAACTGATCAACACCAAAACCATCAATTTGCAAGGTAAACCTGACAATGGACACAATTAATTGATCAAATTGAGTAGAAAGGGAGGAAAACAAAAAGCTGAGTGCAAGAAGCAAGACTGAATTATACTTGCATGTTTATCTCAACATCATTAATTGTCATCAAGGATCTTAATGAAGATGCAAGGTGTTGTTGATTGTGTTTCCAATTGTAATTGATTAACATGTTTGACAAGTTAACCAGTTGAAACCAGCAACAAAAAGGTAACTCACAGGCTATTAAATTACTTGAAACACACCTTGAAAAGCGGATTCAAAATGAGAGTAAAGTTTGTGATTTATCAATATTTACTATCAAATATTAATGATATGCAAAGGAACGAAAAATTGTTATTAAAAGATAATTCCTTTTCCACTCCCAGCAATTGGTAAGAGCAGCAAAATTAATAATCATGTTGATGTTGCGATTATTTTCAATGATAATATTGTTCAATATTGAGGTAAACATAAAATCACTGTTGGTTATCATGACTGTTGCTAGATGTTGATCATCATCATCATCATACCTTCAATTGTTCAAAACCATAATAATCATCATTCAAGTTAACCATTTTTTTATTTATTCAACTTTATCAATTGTTATTAATTCAAAGCAAATTAGTACCAATTGAGCAAATAAAATGAAATCAATGGAAAGAAAACGTGATTTCTGGTGAATGGAAAGAAAAAATTGTTCATATTTTCTGCTTGTTGCTGGTGATCAACATGATTATGATGATGATAATGGTTATGTTTATCTCACTCTTCATCCTTTTTCTGCAACCATCAATCTAAATGATTAGGTTTATCATCATTTGAATAATCTGCAACCTTGACTTGCAATCTGATTGACAGGTTAAAAGGTATCACAGGTAAGCAAACAGAGGGTTGAAGGAACCTTTTAATGTCTTTGACAAACACCAGGCAAAATGATAAACCATTTCATTTCCACCAAGTTTCCAAACTTTACTAATCACTAGTCTAATTTCTCGTCTTTACAACAATGTAATCATTTACTTTGCTTATTAACCTGGTTAATTAAGCTTTATGCCAAAATTAAGATTAAACATTGTCAATTAAAAGTTTAATCAAACAATAATATCAATGATAATGACAATAGAGTCTAATGTCTAAGTAAACAAGGGAAAAGTAAATTTAAGAATAGCTTGTGGCATCAATAAGATGATATTATTATATTATTATCATTATTATTGTTATGTCTTTTGGGTGAAACTAGGATGATGATGATGATGATGACAAAAGAAGAAGACAAGAAATTAGAGTTAATAAAGTAATTGTTGATGTAGAAATGAAAATATGCTTTAGGCTATTTTCCCTTTGATGATGATGATGATGATAAGAAATGATCTTGTGACCCTTTTTGTCTTCTTTTCTTCATCCCTTTCTTTTTTATTATAATTGCGAGTTTTCCTCATGGATCATGTTTATTCAAGTGGAAAGTTAGTTGTTAATATTTTCCATCGTTGTTACAGTTGCTGTTGTTGGTGAAATTGCAGTGGTGATGGTGATGGTGATGATAATAGTGTGTGTGTTTAGAGATGTAAATTGTTGCATTTGTTTTGATTGTTTAGTGAATGATTTAGATTGGTTTTTTACGGACTAACAAATCCAATTTGAATAATATGCTGTTGATGACTGAGAATCACATTGAAACAGTGGATAACACAATTAAAGATGATAAGAAAGAGAATCAAAAGGATTTTCTCTTCAACTATACGGGACATTTTTCGTTTATCTTTTTTTTCCTATTTTCTCATTATTAAACCATTTTTTTGAGTGATGATCAACCATGATTAAGATGAGGATGAGCAAAGGTGGGTAAGAGAGGCGTGGGCTGGATCAGTGTTGGATGCATTTGGCTGCGTTTTGAAGGGAGAATCAGGATGATCCGACTGATGATGATAATAGTTAATGATAATTTTTTGGTTGACAAAATGTTGTTTGCATAAAAAATGAGTATAAAATTGCTGGCAAAAGAGTGTGTGTGTGAGAGTGAATACAGCCATGAGTCTATGAAAGTGTGTGAGAGAGAGAAAGAAAGAAAAAGAGAAAAGTTAATCATAAATTGTGTTCAGTTAGTTATTTGATAGTGTTTTTAATGGTAAACCACAAAATATTGAAAGATAACTTTCAACTTACACTTTTAGGCCTGGTGAAGTTGATAAAAAAGGGAGAAGACGATGGAACAAAGAAGAAAAATTAGATCTTCTTTATTATCATTTCTCCTCATCGATTTCATTCCTCTTTCTCTTCATCATCTTTTATGTTACTTTTGCCTTGTTGTATTTAATATAAAGGGAAATGTATCACATTACAGTTAAATAGGAGATCAATAGGGATGAGGATTTTACCCATCGTTGAGCTAGAAAACGGTAAACGACGATGATACTGATTAAAGTGATAAAATAAAAAAAGATGAAGTAAAGTTTTCAACAAGAGCAACAAATACACATTTACCAAAAAAAGGTCTAAACCTTGGTGATTGTATTTGGTAGGATGTATTTCTAGATTCGTTATTGTGAGTTAAACAAAAATCATTGATGCAATGAGGAGCAAAAAATTGGGAAGGAATCAAACAAAAGATGATTTAAATTGTAACCTCAACTCTATTTAAAAGTAAAAGAGATGAAATTACGTTACGGAATAGTGACCAGGGGGTGAATCAATGACATATGGGAGGGAGGGTGGGTTAAGTAGGTGGGAAGATTAATGAATGGCAAAGAAGGACCAGAGATTATGCGAGATCAACGATCAAAAGAATTGGTTCTAATCATTTTGATGTTTCATTATCCCTAACCAAACTCTAACAGAATACTATCAATTCTCCTCTTATTTTTAACTGTATTATTTTTTAGAAAAATAAGCTCCAAAAAAGAGGGGAAGGAAAAGTTAATGGTTTCAATTTTTTATAATGATTGGTGTTAAATTAACAAAGGCATATAATTTACATTATAACTTTGAAACCATTAGGTGTGGTGATGGTACAATCTCATTGAAAATTGGTAAAGCCAAAAAATGGAGCAATAATTATTGTAGCAAAGTTTCATTAATCAGCGAGTGAATTTGATATTAACCTGTTTACACAATCCAAGTGAAAACAGTTTAATCAATAACAAGAGAAGCAAAAGTAACGAAAAGAGAGAGAGGGGGGAGAAAGATAGAAAGACTGAACAATAGAGGAACAGAAATCAGGCTTTAACCATAAACTGGAAAACCAGATTGTCTCTGTGGAAAGATTAACTCTTTTGGAAAGAGATGATCGCATTGCAGCAACTCCATTGATCCTTAACTTTCAAAATTGAATCTCTCTCAATGGTTGATCATCAAGACATTTATACCAGACATTCAGGACAATCAGGTCAATCAGAGATAACTTGAACAATGTTAACTGTAGTTTCTTTACCAAGTGAATTGGGTCCATTGACGAAGTATTAAACAGCATGTTCACCAGGATTCACTTAATTGACCAGCAATTGAATAATATGGCTGATGAAATTAACCAACTTACATTAACCGTTGACCGAAAGATAATAAACATCACAAAATTAAATTAAAAACAATTCAAGGTAGCAATTAAATTAATAGATTGAATGTAATGCGTAATAATAACAAAACAACGAAACATGGCTTTCAACAAGGTATCATGGCTTACTTTACTCTTTGCTTTCAACCGTTAATTTGCAGTAAAGGAAAATGTCATGTGATTGAATAAGAAAGGGAAAGGCTTAAGGTTACCAGATTTGTTTAAAACGCGGCCAATTCAAAGAATAACCAAAGAAGCATAATTTGGTAAAAATTTGTTTTAAAAATAACAAGATATTTGTTGTTGATTAAATTATTGTTTGTTATATTGTTTGTTTAGTTCAACTTTTTCTGCTTCTTATCGGTTCAGCTTCATTTATTTGCGTTGATATCTGTTGATTCTTTTGGCACATTTGTTGTCACTTTGATGCTTTTCAACGCCTAACACAAAAGGCATAAAAGCATAAAATGGCAGCCATGTTGGCTTTCACTTGAAAGCAAAGATTTAAGATCAATTGGCAATAAGGTCAAGGTGTTTCTTTTTTATGTTAGTTATTTGTTACCAAACCAACAAAACAAAATACTTTAACCCATTACTTGTTTCCTCTTTTTTCTGGTTCCAAAGGTATGTTTATGAACACATGTACATTACATACATTTTTGATATATTATTTACAATTTGCCTTAAGACATTTACTTTAATGAAATATGCATTCTTGTAAACAGTGGCAAAAAAAGTAAATCTTGATGCATAATATTATATTTAATGCTTATTAACAAACATATTAACCCCTTTTTTTCCAACCAATATTTACATTTTTAACCTTTTTCTTCCAGATTAACCAATAGAGATTTAATTACCATTTAATCGATTGCAATTGACCATCATCCTATTCAACTGACCTTAACTTGAATCTTCTGCTGCCTTTTTTCATCACTTTACCTTTCTACTTATCCTCTTTTGTCAAGTAAGTAATTCTGTCTATTATTTTTTCTCCTTTAATCTTTACAACCACTTCTTATCTTCTAGTTGTCTCTTTGGTCTTCATCATCTCTTCATCTCTTCATACACATCAGCAGCAACATTAACCATTTTAATAGTGATTATCGTCAACAACAAAAATAAAGTCAACGATCCTTAAATATCTTTCCAATTTGGCTTCTCTTCACTAACAGCGAGGCAATTTAAAGCAATTTCCCAGTTTTATTTGAATGTAACTTTGGTGTAAACACTGTAAGAAAAATGAAAACATTTTTCTCCAACTTCTTTATCCATGGAAGATGAACAGGTACAAGATAAAGGGAAAAGGTGTGTGGGTCAATCTTGAAGCCCTTAAACCTCCTAAGACTCACCTTAACGTTAAAAATGACGGTGGTGGTGATGATCAAGAAGAGAAAAGAAGAAGAAGAAGTAGAAAGGTAACTTTGAATAACATGTTTTATTTGGTTACTTATACAACAATCTATAAATCAAATGCAATTTCTTTATAACAAAAGGAATTGGGTTGAGCTAAGAAGAATAAAAAGAAAGATGAAAAAAAAACTCTCGTCATTCATAGAGACACATTATTATTCGGTGAAATGATTTTTTTCATCATCTTCAAGGAAACTTATTTTCTTATCATCATCATCGTCATCATCATCATCATCCTTCGTTGTTGATGTCTTAAGAGTGTTGAGATTGGGAGGTAATCAGACGAAAGAAAATCCAAATGAAATATCAAAAGAAGAATGAAAAAATAACTGAAAACATTTAAGTTACCTTTCAAAAGTTGAGGTTAAAGTTGAGTATTAATAACCTCTCCAAGTTTTGGTCAACTTTTTGGTTTCTAACTTTTTTTTTATAATCTAACAAAAGGAATTTTTTGCAGTCTCAAGAAAAGCAATAGAAAGCAATTGGCCAGCGGAAGAAAGCAAAGACTAACCCAAAATGGCCAATACTTTGACGGACAATACTAATAATTTTCAACCCAGAGAAATGTTGCTTAAATTGTGTCAAAGTTAATTTTAATGATGATTTGCTGTTGCTTTTTCAAAAAACGTAATGAAATCGAAGTCAACTTACCCGATGGAATCGCTTTGTAGTTAACTTTAACCATAGTTTGGGATAAACTGAGCGTTATCAGGAGGCCATTAAAGATGGACAAAGCAAATGGAAAGTTAAAATTCATTTTTAAATCAAACCCTTTGATCGCTTTTAAAACTGTCCTGTCACTTGTGATTAGCGTTTTTATTTTGCTGTGATCACTGATTTACCAGCAAAAGTAACAAAGTTTATCAATGTTAAAGGTAATTATTCATATTTTATAGTTGCTTGAATCCAAATTGCCAATTATTTTGATGAACAGTGAAAAAGATTAAGTTTTCAAGATTATTCTCATCATAATAATCAATAAAACTGATTATCATTAAGCCTTTCAACTTTTTCTTTCTCTTTTTTTGTAATAATAATTTTCTTCTTTCGCTTTCAGATTAACTGATTGTTAACCAAGTAACTTAAGGTCCAGTCAGCCGTATAATTTGATGTCCAAACTGGTTGACACGGGACAATAAACCTGTCAATCAATGAGCTTTTTATTTGTCACATGCACATTGATGATGTTTAACTAGATTTACTGTTGCATCTCAATTTTGGTATCATCAAAGATATCAAAGTCATTCTCATCTTCATAAGGATCATCATCATCGCCATTATTGATCAAATGTTCATCTTGATGTTTCCCTTTAATTCACCAATCAAACCAATTTCATCGTCCACTGAATCCCAAATTAAGATTGTCTATTGTCTTAACCAATCAAACCAATCTAGAAATAATAAGAGAAATGGAAGAGAGAAAGAAAAGAACAAAGTTATCAATGATGAACAGAATAACAATTATCATGAAAAATTGTTCACTTGACCATTCATCATGTAATCATAGACCCATTTGCATTGCTAGACAAAATGCCCAGCCTAACAGATGATTGACCATTTGGAATGTACAAAAGATGTAATTTTATTGAAACCAATGGAATCAAAATTAAACAAAATTGTTGGAAAATGGTGAAAAGGAAAAAAAGTGTTTGAATAAAAATGATATAAATCAGTTGTCAACGTTTTGTTTCAACGATTTTCTCACTCTTTTCCATCCCTCATCATCTTGATCTCATCTAGTTTAATCAGTTTCAACAATGCCTTTATTTGATTCAACAAATTATTTTTATTTTGACTGCAATGATAATAATAGTAGTAATAATAACACATGAAATTACATTCAATTCACGTTTACACATTACTAAGTTACACTTGGCTAACAAACAGATAGCAAATGAATAATAATATTAATGGGAATGTTAATAATGATGATACAATTGTGTGTAATCAGTTTCTACTTTTCTTGTTTAATAAGTTGCTCTCATATAAAATAAGGTGTTTTATAATAAATAAAAAAAGAAAGTTATAACTCAAGAAACACAAAAGTGTCTCTTATTATAACTTTATTTTCACCTTTACCAGTTTATCAACTCACACACAGGTAACAATGAGCTCGTGAAAATAATTTATTATCATTGTCTTCACACTGAATAAGATGGCAAGGTTTTGTCATGAATTTTGTCCCTTTTTAACAGAAGCTTACAGACATTAAACTGAATCGAAATATTTTTTGCTCGTTTGAGACTAAAATTTGTCCGTCTTCAGATTGAAAATTCTGGACTTGGAACTGAAAATGTTTTGTAAGATTCAATCTCAAAAAGATTGGCAAAAAGATCACTTCAAGCCATGGTAAGAATTTCTTCGAAAATGTTCATTAATGTTGAGATTGAAGTAAATCTAAAGTGATTTATAATCAATTGTCGAAGCTATATTTGATTAAAGTAACGCTTTCAATGATTAGTTTCAATTTATTAAGTTATCATCATTTCCGTTGCTATTAGAGGCATAATTATTATCATGATTATTGTGATTATTATTTATGAGAATGTAAAAATTCTGTAAACATATTATTGCATATTCCTTGGTTGATAATGATAATAGTAATAATAATGATTATAATAATAATAATAAATGAGCTTTATGTTGATTGTGAAAAAGGAAAAGGTAAAAGCTTCAGTAAACAGGTAAACATGATTCTTGATGAAGATATCATCTGCTAATGGAAAGTCAACCTATTATAATGATGATAATGAAGAGAGAAAAAAGGAAAAGAAGAAGAAAAATATGATGATAATGATGAGAAGGAGACTGTGGTGTTGGAGCAAAGTGTGGCCAGAAAAGTTTTTTTTTATTCGCTGCGTTTTTCCTTACTGTGCCTAGAGGCCTTCGGGTGGGTTCAGAATATAATCGGTCTTGGGATCCATCTGCTTGGTAAGAGAGACTATTATGATGATGATGATGATACAGGCTATAGGAATGACAACTTCATCAACAGTTTACTTTGCCTTTATAACCACTTATCCACAATTTTTCTTAACCTATCATCATAACTTTCAAATAAGATGAAGAAGAAGACTAACCGGTCTTTCTCTTCTCTTCTTTCTCTCTCTTTCATTGTTTCTCATCTTGTTTGGCCATTTTTTGCACTTATTAACCTTCATTTTCTCGTTCTTTATCACCAGTTTGGCCTTTCTTTCCATCTCAAGGAGGATCAATCTTCATCTTCATCATGACTTTACTTTTTTTAAATTTATGCCTCCATCTGGTGGTACCCTTGAAACTCTCACCTTTGTTCCTCTCATCAACTAATCATGTTTTCAAATGTTTATTAGATTCAAATCTCCTTTGCTTGAAATTGCTATTAAAGCTTTAATTTTTCATGTCAAGTTTACGCAAATTTCAACGCAATTAACAGCTTGGTTTCGTTGAAAATGAACATTGAGTCTTTTATCGTCATTTCCGTTGAACCAAAATGAGTGAAATGCGAACCAGAAAGAGCAACTACAACTGTAGAGCTACTTCTTTGGTCCGATTTTCAAGCAACAAGACTTTATTTTGTTTCTACCGATTTAGGCAAAATGATTCAGTCCCATATCACCAAGATTTGCTTAGAAAGCTTACATTTCGCTTGAAACACAAGTTGGTCAATCCATGAACAACAAATTAAATTTTGACTTTGATCAATTTCTTACAAGATTTGGGTGAATCAATTCATCTCTGCATTATGAGTTGATTAATTTGATGGTGACTTTTTTCCCTAAGATTTTGATTCAAGATCTTGAATAAACTTTCAAATTTAGACCAAAACGTTTCTTGTTATCAAAGTAATAATCAAAATTATTTCTGCGAAATTAATGATCAGTAAATGATATTCTGTTTAAAATGAACATAATCTCCATTCTCTTACCTAAAAACAAACAATTAACCAGAATTTTTGCATTTAAACTTTGAGCAAAAACAAAAATATTTTTGCTCATTCATGTGATTTACCCGAGTAATAATCAATTTCACGTTGAATATGGCATGATAGAGCACAGTGAATCTTGATTCCCTTCTCGTGAAATGGACAAAGCACAAGCTTATCTGTTTACCTTGATTTTATTATTCATTGTTTTTCGATATTCAGATGATTATTATTGATAAACTGATGAAATTGAGTATAAAAGGAATTAAATTAAACACAATAACATCAGTTAATCAACAAGTTTCATTAAAAAACATTTAATTCTAATTTTGTGCAAAAACTATGAAAATGCTCTCTACTCTCATGTTTGTCTTTGCTGTTGCTTCTTCAGCTCTTGGTGAATGTCCAGTTCCTCCAACTGTTCCTGGTGCTGATATTGGCAAGGTAAGTTTATAACAATTTTAATTCGCTCAGTCAATAGGTTTAATACTATCCACTAATTTGGTGTTTGATTGATTTAGATTGCCGGTCGATGGTATGAAATGGCTGGACCAACTTTTAGTGGTTTCCCACAAAACTTTACATGCATGACATACGATTTCACTCCTCGAAAGGATGGAAACTTCAATCTAACAATTCTCGCAACTTTACCTGAGTAAGTAACCATAATTCATTGATTGAAATTGTTTGTAATGAGAGTTATTCATCCATCGTCTAGTGGTTCAATGAGTGATGAGCTTATGTTAGCCGAACGTGCTGATGATCAGAATTTACTCAATCTCTACGAAATGACACGCAGTAAGTGATTTTACATAATGTTTCCTATTCATTTGACAGCCAATTACATTGAAACTCAAAACTATTATATTTTTTCTATTTTCAGGGACTGAATACCCAGTGACCTTTTATACAGCCGATACTGATTACGACAACTATATGGCTGCTTATACTTGCTTTATTGTTCCTCCTCGCACCACCATGCGTAAGTATCCCTTAGCTGATTAGTTAGCTGTTTCTTCATATCAATTGATTTTTATTGATAATAATTAAACTCTCATAATCATCACAGAGTCCGGACTGATTTTATCAAGGACTAGCAGCATGAACCCTGAGAAGTATGCCAAAATGTACGATTTGTTGGTCAAGCAAGTCGGCGTTTCTAGCGATAGAGTTGGACCAATAGCTCAAAAAGACTGTCGATATCGGCCAGTTCCACAGTAATGATATTCACTTGAATAAATTGATTTATCTGTAACAGTCAATAACCTTAAAGAACAATTTATATGAATAAATAGATATTTCATTGCATAGTCGAAGGAAGTTGTATTTTTATATTTATTTGTACAATAACTGTTCGGCATTTGTAGCATTTTGCGCAAGAAACTGACCTATTCTGTTGCTCACTTTATTAATCAACTTTTAATGCTGAAACAATGAAATGTGTTTCAAAATGTGATTTACTTTAATTTCATTTTCCATTGAATCAAAAGGCGAAACAAAGAGTTTTTGATTACAAGATTTTTCATTTTCCAATATGCTTTATTAGTTTAGCATCTTTATCATGATAGTTTCTCATCCTTTTTCATCATTTCTTTACTTTAATTTTGTTCACATTGGAAGCTTTACAACAAAGCTTTATAGCATTCAAACAAAATACAAAATAACCTAATGTCTAATAAAATATAATATTAGATTCGTTTCTCATTCACTTTTTCCTTCCTCTTATTTCATCAGTTCTTTTGTTCTCAAATTCAGTTTGATATTTGCTTTTTTTTCATCACCCAAATTGAATCAAATTTTGTGTCAAAATGAACTGCGAAAAATGAAGAAAGTTAAACTGTGAAAGATAGAGAGAAAAGGTAAAAATGGTAAAAGAACGAACAAGACAAAATGAATATGAAAAGAAGCTATTGTTATCAAGTTATCAGGTTGCCCTTCAGTCATGCTTATTATGCTAAACTATCCAAAACTAGGAACCAACAACAACAACAAAATAAACCTTTTTTCATCTTCATCTTCATCATCTTCTTTTTCCTGCCAAAGTCTATTTTATTGACAGTTTTTTTCTCTTCATCTTCTTTGTCTCCATTCAACTTAAGTTTCAACGTTTTTCGCATTTTCTTACCTTTTCTTTCCCATCAATTTCCTACAAATAGGCTTACAAAAGGTAACACTGATTTTACCTTGTCTTTACCAAGTCAACTTTACCTTCAACAGTTAACCTTTTCCCTTTCTCTCTGCCCTGTCTGCGACAAAAATAAGGAAAGAAGAGAAGAAGAAGAAGAGGAAGAAAAAAAAGAGATTTTCGTTCAATTTCCTCCACCTTATCATTCGCCATCTACTTTGTCAGTTAAACTAGTTGTAAATGTGTACATTGGTGGCCAGTCAGAGGACCTTAAAGGTCGAAAGGTTGTAGGTCTTGTAAACTGGAATACAATAGGAGTGACTTTACAGAGAGCGCATTGTGTCCTGTCAAATCTGATCAACTTACAATTTGCATGGTCAATGCTGTTCAATCCATTGTAAGATATCGAGTCTTTCACACTGGAGTCGCCCTTTAAGCCACAGTTGAACCCAAGCCAGTCAACTTGATCCCATCGGAGGTTAACCTCCTTCTGCCTCCTTCAATTGTCAACCAAAGGCACAATATATTTGATATTTACAAATGTATAAATAATGTGACAACAATGAAACCAATGGAAGCAGCGTAAAGAAGTAAACCAAGCTCAAGAATTTTATTGTCAATATATTACTGATAATCTTACCTTTTCTTGCAAAAGAAGAAAAAAAGTCTTATCTTTACTCTTTTATCATCTTTTACTTTCTTTTTTTTACTCTATTATTTACTCTTATTTATCCTTCCTCAGAAGCAATAACAATAATAACAAGAATGCTGGTGCAATTCATGGAAATGACCGAAAACCTTTGTTGATTGGAAAAGGCAAGCAAAGTTTGTTATTAAATTTGATTCTATCTCAGGTGATATGATCAAGATTTTTATCAAATCCTATTTAGTCTGCTCAATCTGATCATCTTAAAGGTTAACAAGGCAACAAATGATCAACAGGAGTAAACAATAAGTTGATCTCATCTATAAGATTAAAGGTTAAAGTAAAGTACGCGATAACAAAGGAAAGCAGAAAAAGAAGAAAATTTGAAAGCAAAATGTTGGCCCAATAAACATGAACTTGAGGGTAGTTCATGATGAATATCATGAAGAGATCAACTCATAACTTTCACTTGTTAATTTTTCTCATCATTATCATTCTTCTTCTCATCAAACTTTTTCTCTTCTTTTTCTTATTCTTCCACTGATCAAGCTTACCCGATCAGGTAAGAGATAATTTCTCTCTCCTGGAGGTCTGACCAGTTTCACTTTGACCTCAATATTCAAATGACCGAGAGATGAGAAGAAGCGAATAAAAATGATTCGCAAAGAGAAAAATACTTTACACTTGGTCTAAGTAAACATCCATTAAAGTGTTAATCAGTAAAGGGATTGTTCATTTGATATGAAAATGCTGATCATTTATTAGCCTCACCTTGCCATCCTACACAGGTAAACTCATCACTAAATACTTTTTTACTTGTTGTTGTTGTTGCAAATTCTTGTAGACAAAAGCGAATGAAAAGTTTCATTTGGAAACAATGAAAGTCTATGGTTATCATCATTCATCAGTAGGTGTACTTTATCATCATTTTCATCATCTTTTGTTTTCTTCGAGTTGATCTTTTCTTTCTTTGACAGTAAAGGTAAACAGGTAAATAAAGATGATGAAAGTGTAGGAGGTGAACAGGGTTGAAATTGTTTCGATTATTTTGATGCATGAAAGAGAAGAAAAAATGATGGATAAAGGGCAAAGGCCATGGATAATGATAAAGTTGGATCAACAAAAGATGAACAGCAAATTATAGGTGTCATCAGAATCATTCATTTTATTCATTCATATATATCAATCAAATTGTTTGTCAACAAGGTTTGCGTTTTTTTCTTCTTCTTCTTCTTCTCATCGTTTGTGTTTGATGATGATAAGAGCAGTGAGAAGATGGTTTTTTTACTCTTGCTTTTGAATAATTTTGATGAAAGTAACAAAAAAAGTTAAACCATCAAGTCGATCAATTTTGTAGCAAGAAAAAAGTGAAATCTTTTTTTGCTCATTTTGTTGTCAGGCTCTTGTTTATCATGGTTCATCGAGTTTACACATTTTCACAATTAAACTGCTCAATCAGTCAATGTTATCAGTTTATTATGATACTGATTGGTGCTTGTTCACGAACAAATTCATTGTGGAATGAAAGTTTTGAAGGAAAAAAAAAGGAAACTTTGACAGTATTGAAATTAGATGGGTTCATGATGAGAGCAAAAGATGAGCGACAATTTGAAATGAAATAAGAATGAAGATAATCGCTCAAAAAATTCTTGTTCCGTTCGAATTGACAGAGTTATTCTATTTCGAATGTAGAATAGCATTTGAAAAAAAAGCTAAAAAATCAAGTGAAGTTATTGTTTTATTTTCTTTAACAGTTTCTTTAAAGTCGCCTTTTAGGACATTTGCCTATGGATTCAACTGAAAAGCACCAGAAACTGTGAATAGCAAATAATCGAATTCGAACAGTTGAAATTTTGGCTCGAATTTTTGGCTTGAATTTGCGAGAAAAATGGATTGAAATATTCGAAGTTACAATAAATTGCAAAATCTGAATTTTCCGTTACTTGAATCTCGGTTGAAACTTGCAATATTCTCGCGATCCAATAAAGATCTGATTGACACTTGAATTATGAGTAGGATTTTGGATTAACTGTTGTTCCGGTGAAAAAGCGTTTCTCTTTTCATTGAATGACTTTCCTTTGATGAAAATATATTGGATTAAGACGAAGCTCATTTAAAGCTGTTCAACTTGCGTCGTTCCAAATGAAAATCACCATTGAAAGTGATGAAAATTTGGATTCCCTTTTTAGCCTCGCTCACCTTCACCTTAACAAACTGAGTATTGGAATGTCAAAATTGTCAATTAACTTTGACATTAAATTAAATGTGATTCGATTTCACTTTCATCCATCTATTAACTCTCCTTTACTCACCGCCAACAAGAAAGGTAAATGTCAATTGATGATAAACTTCGTTATCAGGTTCAAGTTAATCTTTACCTTTACTCAACTTGATTTCAATCATCATTCAAGTTGATCATCTTTAAAACAGCCAATAATCTAATTTCACTTTT
This sequence comes from Tetranychus piercei, assembly GCA_036759885.1. Classification (NCBI taxonomy): domain Eukaryota; kingdom Metazoa; phylum Arthropoda; class Arachnida; order Trombidiformes; family Tetranychidae; genus Tetranychus; species Tetranychus piercei. The sequence goes on from CM071878.1 coordinate 8,773,292, forward strand.
CAACTTTTCACTCAATTTAGCTGAACGAAGCCAGCTGAAGAAGCAAAGTTGAAACTCGCAATCTGAAAAGGTAAACTGTAAAAGCACCTTTAATCAAAGGACTTGCAGTACTTATCAAAGAAACCAAATGTCACTTGCAATTGTTGAGACAAAAAGTAGTTTCTTAAGATTACATTTGCAAAAGAAAAGGAAAAGGTTTTTTCTTCTCTACTTTTTCTGTCAAATTGATGATGATACAGAAACCATTAGGTCAAAACTGGACACAAGTAGCCCTAAGGGTGATCAAAGTATAAAGTCATTTTCATCGTCAACCTGAGTGAAAAGGATGACAATGATGAAGAGTAATTTCTCGTTTGGCTCATTTTCCTATTCATTGTCAACTTGTTTAAAGCTCTTCTTGTTGGCCAGTTTAAAGTCACAGTCAATGACGTTAATCATGATAATGATGGAAATGATTATGCAGGTTCAAGTGATAATTTTCATTCGCTGATTAACATGAATGATGATGATGATGGAGGAGGAAAAGTGAGTGAAGAATGTGAAGCGAAAATTGGCAAATTAATGGAAGATTTGATTAGTTTGAATGAAAGATGAAGACAAGAAAATTGCATTTCGAGTTGTCATCTTTTCTCTTCTTTTTTTTTATCCATCGCATTCAAGGTGAGAGAGCAAATAGCATTCATCATTTCTTTATTCACTCACCAAATCATCATGATGTTCCTACAAGAACCTTACCAGTCTAACTCTAATAGGACACTCAATGACTCAATTGATCTTCTTTTTTCAATTGGAATCCCGTGAAGAAAATTGTTCATCCTTATCATTGAAGATGATTAAGGTAAAAGCGAAGAGAAAAACGTTTCTTTTTCTTGATCATCCCAAGTCTCATCTTCTTCCTCTGTTATCATCTTGAAGCTGGCAAGTTTACAAGGAACCAAAATTGGTATGTAAATGATTGAGAGAAAAGAAAGGATCCCCAAGGTGAATCCAAGAGGGCAACACACCTTATTACCTTGAAGTAAGATGAGCAATGAATAAGCCCTAAAGACACAGAGAAGTTAAAGTCCATGGAAGATGATAATGAAGATAGTAAAGTTAAATTAGACAGAGAGGAAGAGAGTGGAAAGAAGATGAGGAGAAAAAAAGTGCGAAAGTTTGCTTTCTGTTGGAAGTAATGAAGATGAACAAGTTGGTGATGATGAGGATGAACATGATGAAGACCTTACCTAGGTGATTATAAATGTCTGAATGTTTATTACGGATCGGTTACATTATCATTTTGTTGACCAACTGAGGTCTGTTAATCAGGGTTTAACATGTTAATATTGTTAAACTTGAAAATCAACATTTTCTGGTAACAAACCAATTTAACCCAAGTTAACACTCCAAGCTCAACCTGACAGTGTGAGTGTAACAACATGAAAACAAATCAAATGATTGCCTTGGCTTCACGTTACTCTGCCAATCTTTATGCGCTTTAATAATTGACTGACTTTCTTGACTTTATTTTTTCGATTTACTTTTTTTTGCTCTTCTTATTATTATTGCTGTTTCCATCTTTATCATGTTGATTTGGGTTTCATTGGTTTGCACTGAAAAGGCGTGAAAAAAGCTCGTTACATGGACATCACACTGTGAGATTGATATTAATGGTCAACTTGTGAATTTAAACTTCACCATTGTCTATCCTATTATTACATTATCAGCTTGAAGTAAATTAACTTCTTGACATCAAGTTGAGCCAGTTGAGGTTGAAAAATAGAGACAAATTGTCGATTATGATCATGATGATGATGATGAGAGGGAGGAAGATTATTACGCATAAATGCATAATTTATTTATGTTATTACATTCTAATTATAATTCATTCACTTTAATCATTCTTCTCATCATAATGCGTTCAGATTTAGGAACATGATTTACCGGCAGAAAAAAAGATGCTCTTATAGTTGCCTGATTAGGTTATTGTTGATATTTTGTTTCTATTAATCTTTTTCTTCTCGTGATTTTACTTTGATTTGTATCAACTTTAATTGCAATTGTTTTTGATAATAAAGTTATTAAACAATTTACATTTTAACTGTGATAACAATTTGGTAAATTGTTTCAATTGTTCAACATTGAACAATTGTTCACTTTGCGTGACTTGATTAGTTTAAGGTTGTTTCATTGGAAAGAAAAGAGAAAAACAGAAATTCCTTTTTTTACGATTATTGGTAACAATCAATAGTGGACATTAAAGGTCTAATTAAGTTAATTAAAGTTAATAAACTGGGAAAATGAAAGAGTTTAATTAGAGGAATAGGTAATGATGAAAAGGAAAATGAAGCTTTTTTCACTCTTCATTCCATTCTGTTTAATGGTTATATGATTATTATTAGCCTGATTGGTGGGTTAAAACGGAAAAATGATTATATTATGTTGGTAATCACATTAATTAGTTGATGTAACCTATGAAAACATGAGTTGAACAATTTATGATTAAATAGTTTGCAAGTTTATCCCTTTTGTTATGCACTTTAACAGCCTCATAATGGACATTTTAATGTTAGGTTGAGGCTTTACAAGATTAGGCTTTTTATGGTGTCATCAATAGTTTTTTTACTTGTCATAATGAAACAGCTAATTGTTGATTTAGGCTTGGATTAGCTTGATAATTATTGCTGTCAATGATTGTCATTTCAGGGGGAAGCATTGTTGGATTGAACTACTACTCAGTAGAAATGTTGGTAGATATTTTCATGGGATTTGTAAGATTAAATGTTATGACTTTAAATTTGAAATATTCCCTTTTGGTTTCCTTCAGCTGAAGATAAATGTTTGAGTCGGATTAGCTTTTCATAGATTTAAATACGAAGAATTATTTCATCATAAATAGATTTCCTTTGAAAAATGATACTCAATAATTTAGCTAAATTTATCATTTCAATATTACTAGCATAAAAGGTTGTAGGTTAATTGTCGGGTTTGATTTGGGGAAGTTGAATTGATTAAAGGGTGATGTTAGGTTTCTTGCTTGTGTCTACGAATGCTAGCTTGAACCTTCATTCCTCTTTCCTGGTGGTGTTCATTCTTAGTGTTTAGACAGAAAATTGCTCGATATTTGCTATCAATGCTCTTTACCGGATTCTGATTCAATCGATCGAGACTTTTGCCTCGAAAAAACAGTAACAGCGTCCAAAATCTCTTAAGTGACTTAAATGGTGTATCAAAATTTAAAAAAGAGCAGTTTTGATATCTTTTGAAACCATACTTTTCATAGTAACCGAATTTGTTTTCGCAAGAGTTTAAGATGATTTCTTACAATATTGCAAGATAACCTGATGATGAGACGATCAATTAAAACGTTAAACTTAAAAGCTAACCAAGTTTGCTTTTTGAACTTTGAGTCAAGTTTGTTTTCAAAAATTATACGTTTATCACCAATCGTCACCAGTCACCCCTGAGTTTCTTCAAATCTTTGTTATTAATATATCAATAACATGACAAACTGCTTTGCAATTAATCGCTTTTGTTATCCACTAAATAAAATGTTTAAAAGGATCCAATCAACTGAAACAAGCTGAGTTTCGACCTTTCAAAGTAACATTTGATTTATTTTCTCACTTATTTGCAATATTTACATATTGATGAAACACGCCAGCTGAATTTTGGTCGATAAACTTTTATAGTTAAGCCCACTTGGTGAAAAACAGCTTAACAAAATGCATTACAGTTAAAAGCGGTTGGGCTATTAAGGCCAATCTTCGTAAACAATTAATTCGCCTCATCTTTAGTAGCATGTAACGTCAACAGTTACGTCTTTATGATGTTCATAGCTATCATAAATGCTACGCCTACAATAGTTCATAAGGTTAAATGATTGTTCATTAAACGACCTCAGCATTTCAATAAAATGTGCGAATGTTGAAACTTCATAGACGAAACAAGAAAAAAAACTTGAAATTCATCAATAAATGGAAACAGCAATTGTGTGCAACTAAATTTTTGAATAAATTATCTTTTCCACAGAAATTTTCTTCTCATTCAAGCAATCAGCTTTTCCAGGTTAAAACACAATTCTCAATTCGGAGTCACATTTGAAGCCACAAGAAAAGTATCATCTTCAGTTTCACTCGAGATAATATATTGCTCCATTAATTGAGCAAAGTTTATCATGAAAAGGAAAATAACTTTCACTAATATCGTCTTCTCTCTTGCATCTTCTGCTTAACGCCAACTTATCATCATTACGACTCTACTATCTTCATCATCTAGTCATCTTTAGCCTCCCTGTTATACCCATTATCATTACTTTTCTGGTGATCAAGTCTAATAAATAACAATCAAGTTAACCAACAACAACAACAAAAATAAAAGCCATTATATTCTGATTATCATTTATCACAACTTTACCTTCAAGTTTCACGTAATTACCAATTAAATCAAATATTGATTCATGTTGATTAAATCAAATCGTTTCTCTTTTCCTTTTCACTCTGCTCTTCAATTCAAATAGTCAATGGTTATAAATGCAAGTTAATTAAAGCTGAAAATCATTGAGTCGCCCTGAAAAAGAAACAAAATGAACTCAGTTGGTGGTGAAACCTGATTGCACAAAGCATTGGTCATTAAAGGTAAAACTTGATTGTCAACTTTTCCAATGAAACCAACAACCAAATTTGGTTGAAAAAAAAGATAATTAAAAATTCTGTCCAATTTCATTATTCGCTCATATCTTCATTTTTCATCCGATAAACGCAACAATTATGATAATCATTGTTGTTTCAGACTGATTTGCATGCAAATGAAATAGTAAATTGCATAAACCTCCACAAAATAAGACAAGTAGAAGCAACTTATTAAAGTTGATTAAAATGATTATGTTATTCCAAATATCATTGTGATACACTGTTGATTAAACCCACCTTTAATCGCACCCAAACGTCATCGACTTTTTAGGTGAAGTTTAATCAGCGAAAGGCTATAATCTATGAGAATATAAATGCAACATTTATCCAACTTTCTTAATTCCATCTTTCAACAGTAATTACCTGGATAATGGAATGATGATTAGCATCATTCGGTAACTTTAACAGTTAGTAATGAAAGAAGGAACCAAAGCTGGGCCAAGGCTCAAAGGGCGACCGATGCATTTGAAGCATTAAAGTTTTGATAAAGATCATTGGATTACTTTGCATTATTATTGTAGCAAAAACTGAGACTCATTATTGAATAAAATGATGAGTCGAGTTACCTTAGTTTAAAGGTTAAAGTTTGCAGTTTCACTGTTCATTTTGACTTAAGCTGATGTCTAATTGATTTTATCATCTCATCGCAGTCGATGTGAATCAAACTCAAAATGATTTCCTTGATTCAAGGGCGCCAACATCATCGGGCTATTTTGCTTTATTATTGTGATGAGAAATGAAAATGTCGATTTGTGTTAAAAGTTGAAATGAAAACTATTTGATGACATTCGCATCACAATTGGAATTGAAAATTGCCGTTCTGGTGAGGAAAGGGCTCTCATGTTGAGTCAACTTTCATCAAGTTTTTAATTATTTTCCGTCTCGCTGTTCAACTAATTGGTTCTGTAAGTGAAACCAGATTAAAATCAGGGGAAATTAAATGATTACAATCATATGGTAAATGTGGTTTACCATGAAAAAAGATGAGAATGAAAAGGCAAAGAAAATAGTTGCTCATTGAAACTTAATTTTAGGTTTAATTCCTCAATCATAAATTTAATGGTTAAACAATAGGATTGGCGGCCTCTTAATGGTTATCATAATAATAATGGTAACATAAATAAAATGATAATAAAGATGATGATGAGGATGAAGAAGAAGATGAAGAAGAAGGTTGCCTTTGGTTTGTTGCTCTTCAATTGCTTAAAGAAGAACCGAACTTCACCTTAACACTCAATCAGGGTGAACGTTACAAGGTGCCTTGAGTGAGTGCCAAGGATTGGTTGTGCCATTCAGAAATGATGATCATGATGATTACTTGAAGAAGAAGAAGAAGAAGATGATGGAGAAGGAGAAGAGGGAGAACGAACGGGTGAGAATAGGAAAATTGGGAGAGAATTTCTTCTTTCTCTTGGGTCGTTCATTATAACAAGTCACGAAGTTGATTGTACCTTTAGTTTCAGTTAAGGTGCGAGTCAACTTGGCCGTAAGGCATGATGAACAACTGAAAACTAATGATGATGATGATGAGCGGGAGTTTGTTTAAACTTTTCTTCTTCTTCTTTTTTTCTCTTGAAACTGGAAAATTATCAAGATAAAGGTTGATTCATCAGTGTTTAAGCACGGTGTTGATGAAGTTGTCATTCCTTCGTGAGACTCTCCCTTCATTCCTGATCATCATCATCATCATTATCTTTCTCATCTCATTTCTTGTTCTCCTCTTTTCTATGGAAAAACATTCATCTTCTGAGAAAACTATTAACTAACCTGATTTACTTAATTAAAGGTATGCAAGTTAGTAAAATGTCATCACTATTATCACCCAAAGGGGAAACACTCGGCTTCTGATAATGATAACACCAAAGGTTCAGTTTACTCAGCGAGTCGTTCCTTTCACAAGTTTATCCATTAAATTGTGAGAAAATTTGCCCTCATTGATTGAAACATTATTGCGATTAATTTTCAAACTAATTTATTAATAATCATTTTGAATGCAAAAAAGATGAACTACAAGTTGCGCCAGTTTTGATCAGTTGCAACTTGAGATTTGATTTGCTCTTCACTTTCAAATTGGAAAAATTCATTTTCCATTTTATTGGCCATTTATTATAATTCAATAATTATCAGTTAAATGTTTCCCTTTTAATTAAAGAGGAACCCAAAAATTTGATAACTTAATTTAAAATTAAAAACTAGGCTCAATGTGGTTGCAAAGTGGAAAAGGATCGCTTCAGTTGGGCAAAGAAAAGGTAAAAGGTTATCATTTTATTAACATAATCTTTAGGGTTTGCCGTTCAGATTTTGATTCAATTTTGATTTGTTCATTTCATCAACAGAAAACTCATCATTTTCTTGCTTTAAGCACTCAGTTTAGCCATAGGTTGGACTGCAAATTGAACAGAAATTGATTTAAAATGTTCAAGTTAAAAGCTTGATTCTTGCTTAAAAGCTATTTCGCTTGTTTTTCAATATTTTTTATTACGCATTGAAGCTAATCGATACTTGCACTCAGTAAAACACGAAACTCGGCGAAACCCTAACTGTTACCTGATGAAAGATGTTGGCTGGCACACGAGAGCAAACGTTCATTCTTGCCTGCAGCTGAAAAGAATCAACATCATGCCCTTCTCTATATATTATTATTGGAATGCATTCAGTTTTGGGTTGATAATAACTTCAAATCAGTTAATCCGACCATAAATTCAAAATGAATTCAAGTTTGTTTGAGTATAAAATTATTCACAGATAACATTCACCAACACAAGAGTCAAGTGAAAACAACATTTAAATGCGCAAAGTCAATGAGTCGCTCTTGATTCAAATGCACCACTTTAATCTTGAATTTAGCGCTTCAATAAATACTTGAATCTGATTTGTCACCTTTAAACAGTCAATTTTGAAAATGAAACAAATTTGAAACTAATTATGTTGATCAAAACAAGCAAATGTTGACCGTTGATTAGTTTAATCAGCAACTTTTAAAATGATTGAATCAAAGTAAAACCTGAAATGCAAATCTTTATTATCCAAGCAAACTTATCCCAACTCTAACCAGGATATTATAATGGCAAAGATTGAACAACAATTAAACAGTCTGAATCAAGTGAACACTTTGTGCCTTCATTTTAATCATGAACTCCTCATTGAACTCAAGTGAAGCCCATTCATTGGTCGAAGGATTCAGTCAAACTCTATTAATAGTAACAGTTTCAGAACTGGGTGATAAAACATTCATAATAACAGCAATAATGGCAATGAAATATCCAAAACATTATATTCTTATTGGTGCTCTATCGGCTGAATACATCATGGTAACATTATCATGTAAGTATATTAATATTAATGCCAAGCAATGCTAATAATAATATTAACTTGACATACTCAAGTAGAGCAATAGAGAAGGAAAAGAAGAAGAAAAAAAACTTGAAAGTGACAAAGTTAACATGATAGTTATTAAGATAATAATCGGGCAAAAACATGATGATTGTTCAGTGATGAATGAACATGTACTTACCTTGTAAAAATAGTCAATGTTGATTCGCCAAAATGAAAGTAAAGGTTGAAAGGAGAGAAAAAAAAGAAATGAAAAAGTGAACTTCTTTTTCCTTCCAATTTGCGTTGAGTTGAAATTAATTTGATGATAAATTATCTGAAACATGAAAAGCAATTGAAATTGCATTAGAATGAGAAAAAAAGAAATTTTGGTGTTTTTTTTGTGCAGAAATCGGAATTAATGATAATTTGTGGAATAATTTCAATTGGAATCATTTTTTTCTCCTTTTTCTGCATTTAAATATTAACCATAATAACTAGTAATAACTCATTGATAAATGGAAGGAGAGAAAAAAGTAAATCAGGGGAAAATGTTCAAGCTGTTTTATTTCACTTCAATCAATTCATTCTGAATTATTATCAATAGCAGGCTGGATTTAACAGGCTTAAAGTTTGATATTGAAATTTTATTCAAATGAACAGTAAATTCATTGACTGCTTAACATGATGAATTGGATTGAAGGGAAAGAATACAAAATGACGATAATTTGTGCTAATCTTTTCTCTGATTAATCTGATGGTTCCAAAGAAAATCGACCTTTTTTTTATTTATTTACCTTTTTGACATTTTCTGTCGTTTAAAAGGCAAAACATTGGCAAAAGTCAAAAGGTGAAAATCATGATTAAATACTTTTTCTTGTTCCACGATGAATGCATGATAGTTTTGGTTTTACTTGAAATGATTCAAATCTTTGATCAGACATTTTGGTGAGCTAAACAGATGAACAGAAATGGATAAACAGGAAAATGAATTCTCATGCAGATTCACATAAGTCATGATCAATCTGTTCATCAATTTTGTTATCATGTTTTCTGTTTTTCCTTTTTTTCTTCTTCTTTTCCTTTTTTCACTTTCTTCTTCTTCTTTTCCATGATAAATGATATTCTAATAATTGAGTATTCAACCAGTGCTTTTAGGCTTAGCAACTTCAATGGTTCCACAGACGATAATTCATTACATTTCCATTATCCTGTTCTTCATAATAGGAGTTACCATGATTTATGAAGGTACGAACTTGAGATGATTCTTATCATGATGAAAATCGTTTTCACCCCACTTTTCACCATGTATTCTGTTCTCGGTGAGTCGCTTCAACTGAGAAAAGTTCATTTTTCAATTGATATGTTTTTTACCTTTTTTTCGCGATTCTTTTGTTTTCCTCAATACTTTTTCGCTTTGTAAATCATTTGTTTAACCTTCATCCTTTGAACACTCAATGATAACATTTGTTTTCCAAGATGCATTATTTTCAATCATGTTTCATGTCAACCTTGCTCTGTAACTTCAGAACTTCACATTCTGTTATTAATGGGTTTTCACTTTTTGTTTGCGATTCGTTTTTTTCTGATTCTCTGATCATTCCATTTCAATCATTTCATTTCAACCTTTTGAATCTAATTTAATTTCTATTTAGCTTAAGGTTAATCCATTTCATGGTTAGGTTTTTGCTTTGCTCCAGATGAAAATGGAAAGAAAATATATTTATAATTTTTGCTTTTCTTTTTCTTCTTTTATCTCATTGGAAAACATGGCATTCCAGGAATAACATGGAAAGACAATCTTGATCATAATGATAATATTATTAATAAAGATAATAATATCAACGCTATTAATAATAGTAATAATAATAATGATAAGAATGATAATAATGTTGGAGTTTTGATGGAAAACAGATTGGCTTCAACTGCTGCTAATATCAATGCTCCTAATGAAACAAGAAAATTCTGGTTCAAGAATTCAATAGCAAAACATGAGTCTTTCGTAATCATTGAAATGTTTACAATGGTTTTTATCGCTGAATGGGCAGATAAATCACAACTTTCGGTGATTATTTTAACAGCACAGCAAGTAAGTTGTTTGACATTTAAAATTGTTTCCATTATTTAAGCAAAATCTTAGTTAAGTAAAGTGCCTGATTAAATCAAAGTTTTTGAATGTCTTAAGGTGCAAAAAGCATTGATATTTGACTAGTTTTGTGCAATTGAAATCTAACTTCAAATGATTTGATTTGATTTGATTTGACTTTTAATTCAAAGTGAATCAGAAAACTCAAAGATTTAAGGCAGAATCACAGATAGTCTTTGTTTCTTTAAACTTTATTAAAGACTGAGTTTGACTCAAGTTTGATTTGTCTCTCTACATAGAGTGTTAAACATTATTGGATTATTTTGCCTTATTGTATTAAAAAAACTGATGAGACTTTGTTCAACATTGATAAAATTGATGATTCAAGTTTAGCTTAAAGGTTCAAGCTATAGCTTAGTTGTCGTTTTACTGTTCATTTTGATGACTAAAGTTTATGTTTGGTTTTATCTGCTTAATTACATCCAATCTTATCTAAACTCTGCGTAACAAGTCAAAGTTCAACTGATTACTTTATTCATTATTAATTTGATAAGCATCATCGAGTTATTCCGCATTATTATTATGACAAGAAACTGTTGAGACTCGTGAATATTTGTTGACATTTTATTAATATAACTTTAATAATTTGAATATTTCTGATGCAAATGAAAAACTTGCAATCTAACCTAACCGAACCTAACCTAACTTACAATAGCTTAACTCTAACCAGTCGTAACATTCCAATTAATCTGTTCACAATCATGATCACAGTAATATAATCACTCATTCATCTCAGCTTTTCGATTCACTGGCAACTTTGTATTTTCCAGTGAAAGTAAAATAATCTAATTTTATTTCTCTGGAAATCAATCTAGAATAAACTTGGCGTTGCTCTCGGTGCTTTTGTTGCTCAAACGTTTTCCATGACATTTGCTGTTATTTCAGGTGCAATTATGTCCAATTACGTTTTACCCAAAACTGGTAATATTAATGGAAATTTAATAACAAGATAATAATTTCACTTTTATTTCTGTTTCTTTCTCTTCCTCTCCCAACAATAATAGTTTTAATTTTCGCAGGATTCACATTCATAGCATTTGCCATTTACACCACTTTAAGAGGAATCAATTAGTGGCAATGATAAGCTTTCAATTTGACCAGCAAAAAACAGAAAGTTATTAAACCATCAAACAAAATTGTCTCATCAATCAACCTTGACCTTAAGTTGACCAGCACAAACCAACAGAAGACAACCATTTGAATGACCTTTACTAGATGGCGACACAATTAAAGACAAAAATGTCACAATGATAATAATGATGAGACTTTTTTCATGCTTCTGAAGTTAAACTTGAATTCACTGTTTTTTCATCATTTGAGGCAACAAGATGAAAAGGCAATCATTAATCAAGACAAGGTCAAGCCTACAACACATTCTTGAACAGTGTCAATTGAGGTTTTCTGGTTGAGATTTTTATTGAAAAAAAACAACTCCAAGTGATAACATCATTTGCTATGTCAACTGATTTATTTTTTGTATTTTTTGCTTACTTTTTCCTGATAAACCTTCATGTTGGTTAACCAAGTTTAAGATTTATTTGTTGAACAATTTTGTATCTTTTCAGAACTTTTCAGTTTCTCACATTTTCTCGATTCTACTTTTGGACAATCAATAAATCACTTTCAAAGTTATTCAATTGTTTTCCTCGATGCTGATGCAAGTCTTTTAATTTACTGATAAAAATCGGAAAATGGTTCAACTGATTAACTCTTGGCAAGAAAAGTAGAAAAGGATTCAATTTGAAACAATTCAATTTACTGTTGAAATTTATTTTGCTAAACTCATTACCAGAGAAGAAAGTTTCAACATTTAAATTTGATTCTTTTTTTTCAATGTTTAACCATTTCAACTGGCTTAAGGTTGGCATGCTTGGAATGATTGTTGAAGAGAAAAACGATAAAAGTTCAACTTTTCTTGTTGGAAACTCCTGATTCTTGAGATTCGTCTTAATGTTCATCAATGGACATGTTATCCAGATAGACTCATCACTTAACAGAACCATATAATACTTTGATTGTTCAACAAGACAATGCCATTATTTGACCTTTTTATGTTTCTCATTTTACGATACTTTTTATACTTTCCTTCAACTCTTAAAGAGTCTCTCAATGTGAATAACAAATATATTTGAAAACAAAAAAAAATCAACTTCATCCTCTTTGAGCCATTATTTTTATTACTGGCTCATTAAAAACTTATAGAAACCTATTTGATGGCCTTTTCTGTTCAACTGTTTTTGGCCCATTCCATCATTTAACTTTAAATTGATGAAGAGAAGCAAAACTGTAAAGTTATTGCCATTATCTTATTCATCACCAGCTTTTGCTCATTTCATTGCCAACTATTTAATGATGATAATTATCTTGCAAAATGATTATGCGATTGTCGACAAATCTTTTGTTTTTTCATCTCGCATTTGCTGCCACAGTTTTCACAAATTCCGCCTATTTTAACACTTTCATCATGAATTTCATGTTGTTTCACAGCTCAGTGCCATTGGTTGTAAAAATTGGCCTTTTAAATGGTAAACATTCAGCAAGTTCAACTTGATAATGCAAGTCAATTTGTTGAGCAACTGTCGCCCTCTGTTGCCTCAACTAAACACTAACACGTGGTTATCATCTGGTTCTGTCAATGTTTCAATTGAGCTGATCAACAAGTTCATTGTCATTGTAATTTCATTGCCATTCAATATTTTGAAAGGTTAATTGATTTAATTAGTTCAATTTCTTCATTAGTGATTGACTAATCTACAGACTATGTAAATCTAATTATCTTACATAAGATAATTTACTAGGAAAGTGTCCTTGTACTATTTTTTGCGAATCTTTCTGGCTTATCTTGTTGAGCTTTCTTTCCTTAACTGATGAATGGTCGATTAGGTCGTTAGGTTAGGAGTAGAGAGAAAAGATTGAAAATTTTTGGTAAAATTGACGTTTTAGTTGACCTTTCAGGCCCCGATCAAACTGAAGACCGGTTCATCAATTTCAATTCTTCACGTGAGAATCTTCGATATCATTATCTAATCATTACACAATTCACTCGATAAAAACTACTAATTGTTTCTCCCATTGTATTGTCTCACATTATACTGATTAACAAGAACAATGTGCGAATAACGTTACATCGCCACTCGCACAGGCGTTTTTATCCTTTATGCCTGTTTGCAACCATAACTCACGTACTTTTGATGCCTCAGATTTGAACAAGAAGCATTTGCAGATTGGAGAACCACAAGTTCGAGCGCTCAAGGTCATTCAAGGTCACTCAGTTGTTTGACCATTAACTGATATTCGAAGGCCATTTTCTCAGAGCAAAAGCTTTCTCATATGAGTTATGAAAGTGTAACATCCACCAGTCGGAAAAAGTTTCCGCTCACAGAAATCGATCTTCAAGTGTTAGAGGTCAAATAACTGAGTGACCTTGGCTGACTTTTTGGTTCTCCAATCTACGAAAGCTCTTGGTTGAAATCAGGCCTGTAGCATGAAACGTGCGTGAGTTATGACTGTAAACAGGCACAAAGACACTAAGAACTTGTGAGTTGCTCCGCTGACCTGCGTAGCCTCGGTCTGGTGTTTAACAAAGTCTACTCTAGTGCTCACATTGCCAACATTGAGCAACCTCTATTCCAGCCTAACTTCACATCACCATCCTCATGATTCATTTTAAAATTTAAAACTCATTTCACCAACTATTCAAACAATATTATCATTTAATAATTCATACTATTAGCAACTCTTTTATGATTATCACATAATTGGGAGCAAATAAAATTAATACGATAATATCAAGTGAAACTCATTTATCTTTTCCCAAATTAACACCAATTTTTATTTCCCTTTCCTTAAATATTGCGTTCTTTTTATTTCAATCTTTTACATTCAACTTAATGATTCAATTTATTTGCTCATTTATCCATTAACACAACCAATTTCAAGATTAAAATGTTCAGGAAAATGAACTCAATATTAATGAAAACTAGTTATATTGATAAAAGTAAAAAGTGTTTGGAAAATGTGAATTTCTATTCCCTGAAAGTCGTCTTTATCAGCAGATAATTGATCAAATATTAGCATGAAAAGATGGAAATGAAATTTTTGTTTCAAAATCTTTTCATTAAACCTTTTCCATTCAAATGTTTATTCAATGAACTTTCATGATGAACAAGCTTTGAAAATGTTTCCTATTAATCCAATTACCATGTTTTTGTTTGAAAACTTTAATTAAAAGTAAACCTTGATTGATGTGAATATTACTAAGAATGAAAGGAAAGAAGAAATATTTTCTTTATCATTAATTCTCATCATGCTGAGCTGAGAAACTAACAGAATGTACGAAAAGAACTGAAGGTTGAAACTGAAGGCAAATCATGAGAAGGTTGCTCAATATTCATTCATTTTCATGTTTACCTGATTACCTTTGATTGAATCTAAATGTTAACCAATTTAGTAATTAATGAGTTGTTAATAGATGGATTAATGTTCATTTTGCAAGCTTGCTTTTCCTTCTCATGAAAGGAAACCGGAGAAATGGTGAAGATTATTCATGGAATTTTCTTGTTCATTTTCGCGTTTATTATTACAGGGAATTTTAATTTAATAATATGATAATGATGTTCCGATTTGCAAGTGAATGAAAGGTAAATCAAAAGTGTTTGACTTGAAGGTAACTCGAGTTTAGTCAGAGTCAACATGGAAACTTTGAGTGTTAATCGATTCGATCATGATAAGAGTAAAAAACGATTTAAAGCCATTCAAGTGTAATTGAAACCTCATCAAGATTCGATTGTTGTCAAGTCTATCAATATATTTGGCTGGCTGAACTTCCATCATCAACAGAACCATCAAGATTCCAAGATTTCTCATGAAAACTTATCATGAATATTTTGTTGCAAAATTAAACTCTTTTCGAGTTTTCATTTCAATTTGTTAACCGCACTTTGATTTGAGATAATTCAAGATATTTCAATCAACGAAATAAGAAAAAGAACGAAATGAAGAGAGAAAAAAAAGAATGAAAATACTATAATTTGGTTGTGAAGAAGAATATGAATGAAATGAAGTTTTCTTCTGATCAGAATAAATAATTGAGGCTGAATTGAGGTTGAAAAAGTTCATGGAACCAGAAAAATGAATCATTTTCAGGGTTGAATAAACATTGAACAATTGTTTTCTTTTTGTTTTTACTGTTGATTCTGTTTGCATTTCAAATGTTTTCGTTTCTTGTTCAACCTCCAGAGTTGAAATCAGATCGACGATTGTGACAATTTGAAGCAAAGAAAAGTTGCGATTCAAAAGTTCACAATTCGAATCTGGATATTTCCATTTTTATCAATTAAATATCTTTTCTGGAAAATAAATGTTCTTCGAATCTTTCATTAGCAATGAGAATGTATCCTGATAAATGACTGGGAGTTTTTCTTGCTTCCATGAAATTAATAACTTGAATTGGAAACAGAATAAAGATTAACCAGATAATTTTACAAAATTTCTCATTAATAAGATTCTTCATTTCATGATAAACTGCAATAAAATGCTCTGGAAAATTGTTATCCGCAGAAAAAAAGAAAAAAATTATTTCTATTCGAAAGAATAACTCATTTCAATTCACTTTTCACTATAATTAAATTGAAATGAAACTTTTTAATGGTCTTGATCATTGAAACCATTCCATGTAAAGTTCAAATTTCATGATGAAATTTTGATTGCAAAGTTGATCTCATTTGCGAGAGAACTTTTCATCAATTCAATTTCCAATTCATTAGTTGGAGAATATTCATGAATGCAGAATTTGAGTCAAGACTCGATTCAATTTCAAGATATCGCAGTTGAATGCAAAGATTTTTCAGATTATTCTCTTTATGAATAATCAAGAGTTGATTTCATTTCCAATCAATCCAATTAAAACTCGTGATTTTGTTCATTTCGAGCGAACTTTTCTTCTCTTAAGTTTTACTGTTTTTTCATTACGTTTAGTCTGAGCAAGCATGTTGAATAATATTGTTATTTGATTGAACAATTGATTTATTTATGCAGATTCGGTGTGAAAAGTATCTTTATTTGTTCTCATCTCTATTGATTCGTTCCTATCAAAATAATCATCAAACTCATCTTCACCTTTTTTTCTTCACTTCACTTTCCTCTTCCTTTTCCATGAAACACCATCATCATCATTAACCGTTTCTCATGTTCACCATCATTTCCATCATCATGTTGATGATAACGATAATGAACGATCAACAGTGAGTCAATATTTGATTAGAGTAAATAAAAGTGAATGGAAAGAAGAGAAAACAAAGTGAAGGAAGAAAAGTGTGATTCAATGTTAATCAGTTTTAGAGACACAAGAGTGATTATCGTTGAAACAAATAATCAAGACTAATCAACATTTAATTATCATTCAATGTTAATGATTATTTTGTTGAAGCAAGAAATGAAAACAACTTCAAATGCATTGCTCTTGGAAAATGAAAAGTTTGTTATCTTTTTCATGTCACTCAGTTTTCAATCACAAAACTGAACTAAAATGAAAGTTGTTCAGGCACTCTGGCTCTTTGGCTGTTAGTATTTACAGTCAGAAATGCAAGTAATTAAAGGTTAGCATGATCAATCAGAAAGCTGCTTGTTGTCAGAACTTTTGTGAACAAACAAATGAACTCAATCGAAAGACTGAAATGACTTTGAATTGAAATTTGTGGCTTGTTGGACTTTGAGAGGATAAAAAATTCGCTTGTATAACTGTATTTTTTCACTAGATGGATCTCGACTTCGAGGATAGAGTAGAAAAACTTGGTCCAAACCGTTGAATTTCATTCGAATCGGTACGACAATCACCTACAATTGATAATATAAGTCAACGCACGATACCATTAGACAGGCAAGAAATGGACAGCTCTAAACGAAAAAAGAAATTAAATGCTAAATCAACTTTAATTACCCAATCAACATATTTTTCTTGTTGAATGAAAAAGATATTTTTTTGAGTCTTCATTGACTGCAAAATAGATAATTTGTTGAACTAGCAAAAAATTGGACACATTTGGTTTTGATTTGGTAAAAATTTGATCTAAAAATTTGTGGGATATAAAATATAATTTTTCAGCTAGTCAAGAATAAACAAGATATATATTTCAAAGAAATAAGAATTAGTGAGAACTATTATATTTCCATCGGTTTAGTTTCTTGTGAGAACTCCATATTTTCAATATCGTGATCCTCTATCTGCAGTCGCAAGTTATAACTTGCGACTTAAAGTTTAACTTTATCACTTTCGTCTTTTTATTGGTTCATCGTTTTATTTATTAATCGTCTTGATTGTTCAACTGCTGAAGTGTTGGGGTCTACTAGTATTTTCATTTCAAAATTTTCTTCTAATTTTCATAGAAATATTAATACATGTGCGTCGATTGGTGTAACTGGTTATAGAGCGATTTTCATGTCTTTGTTGTTAATGATAAATTCCAATGTTCTTCTTTCTCCAACCATAGTTAAAAATTTATCATTTCTGTTTCATATAATTAATTTACAGATTATAAGGATCGATTTGTTGACGGTCCCTAATTTACTTTTGATGTAAACAAATATGATTACTCGCATGGTTGCATATCTGCTTCAAAGACAGATTCGGTGATTTTTCTATTTTTTTAAACATTTTTTTCCTACATTTGCGTTTTTCAATTTTATCCATATGATTGGAGTGATGATGTTAAGTAGGTTGTTTGATGATATCGTGATCTTCAGTTATCATAGTGATATTACAGTGTTTTCTTTCTCATGTGCATAACTCATCGTGTTCCAAAGATATCAGTTCTTTCATACCATTTAGTCTATCAATTGGTTTTGAGTTGAATTCGGTTATCTTGCCAACCGGATACGCTACAAACTTAATTCAAACATCGATCAGTTTAAAAAAAATTTCTCTCGCAGAAAATGTCCTTCAAATGTCAGTTAGAGATCAAACAGCTGAACAGCGTCCAGCTTTTGCGACTACCTCATCAACATCACTTTCTCTGTATCACTAGTGTCACTAGATTCTGTATCACTGTTGTCACTTTTATCCACGTCAGTTTCGGAATCTAACAACCTTGAATGACCTTGAAAGTTCGATGGTATGGTTTTCCAATTTTGTGAAGCTCATAGTTCGAATCTGAGGTCTTTAGTGTCAACCGTTCGTGAGTTATGACTTCAAACAGGCGTAAAATGAAAAAAACGCCCGGTATACTAAATTTAAATAGATGAAATTACGGCAGTCAATTTCACTGATTCCTATTTTGATTATTGATTAAACATTTTCTAATAGGTAGAGAAAGGGCGAGTAAGCGGTAGACAAGGCAAGAGTAAAAAGGTCGAATGTTGAATGTGCTGAAGGATTTTCGTTTTTGGAAGATTAAGCTTGAAATTTTGCCAATCCAAACCGAATAAACTTTTGAGTTTTTCATTCTAAAAAACGGGTAATTCAAACTTCAAAGACTAAGGTTGAAACGGATAAACATTGATAAGTTGAAGAACCATTGAAATGTTGATCATGAAATGAACCATGAAAATGATGTAAAATGCAACATTTATGAATTGAAAAATGTTAACCATAAAAAATGTCAACTTGTCCATGAATACAGCTGAGAGAAGCAGAAAAAAGAAGCAAATGTTCAATCTATAATGAAAAAAATAGAGTGAAACGCAAAGTGACCCAGGTAAAGTATATTAAAAGAAAGATGATAATCTGATGAAAAATAAATTCATAAATTTTTGAAACCTTCATTTAAATACTAAAATAGATTCTGAAAAAAAAGAGAAAATAGTTTTCCCAATTCCATGATGTAAGCCTTGAGAAACAACAACGATATTAATAATGATAACTTTAAGCATAACATAAATAAAATTTGTTCAACATCATTGAAAAGCAATTTAATAAACCTTTCTTTTCGAACTCAATTTCTTTCTTCTTTTTTATCTGAGCGAAAGCAAAGAGAAGGCAAAAATTCATCGCTTAATTTCTTATTCATGAAGACAATAATCTTTGAAAGTAAAGAGAAAAGAAAAGGAGCAAAAAAAATCTTCAAAATTGAGATGATAATACTTCCAATGCTCAGGTAAATACAGAGTAAATTGAAAGTCCAAATAATATTCAGTTCTGGGAATTGAGCGAAAGTTTGATTTGTTATTTCATCAATTTCTTAACCACATTAAAGCGCATTCAATTAGCTATTCTCAAAGTTGTAC
The DNA here is from genome assembly GCA_036759885.1 of Tetranychus piercei. Lineage (NCBI taxonomy): Eukaryota > Metazoa > Arthropoda > Arachnida > Trombidiformes > Tetranychidae > Tetranychus > Tetranychus piercei. The sequence continues at coordinate 8,792,639 of CM071878.1, forward strand.
AATTTCACCTTCATTTTGCTTTGTGTTTGCAGTTCAATTTAATGATCAAATATCAATCAGATTAAATGAAGTAAATGATTTTCAAATTGATGTGACTTTCAACGTTTAAACAAGTTTACCTCGAAATTTGTCTGGACATTTTGTTCTCTCTTCTCAACGTGAAATGATTTTCTTTCATGAAAAATGATTTTACTATTTCCAGTTTTTCCTTTCTCTTCAACTTGCTCTTGATATTATCTGAAAATTTTTCAACTCTAATAATGATAGTTTCACGATAAGTTTCAACTTTCAGATATAATAGTCTATCAAATTGTAGCGCTTTTCAAGATGAGAAAAGCTTTACTTGCCTTTGTTTTCAAAGGAAACAGAAAAAAAAGATGAGTCGAAGAAGAAGAAAAAATTTGCTGGAAAATGTTTTTTTCTCTTGTTTTTTTGCTTTCTCAACGTCTTCATCAGTTTCATGAACTTTTCTCAACTGAACATCATTAAATTTAAAGCATTCCAATAACAAATGGTCAACTTGTTCATCGTTTAATACCACATATTCAACCATTTATCATGCTTCGAATCAACAATTCAGTCTTTTCGCAAATCTCTAATTGTTCACTTTCGATCAACTAAAGCTAAACTCGGAAAATCTTTTTTTTCTGCTCAGAACTTTTTCGCCTCAATTTTGCCACATTTCATCCAAATGAGTTGTTCAATCAATAAGTTTGAATAAACTTGAAACATTAATATTTCACGCTGATTCTAACTTTATTTGAATATCTTTTTGCTTTTTACCTTCAACCTTGTTCATGATAAAGATGCAGATGAACATGAGAAAACTGTTCAACATGTAACAAGGCAAGAAAATAATTTCTTGTTGCAAGCTTCTCAAGATGCTTTTGCATGTTCAATTTTAAACCTTAAAAGCAAATTTAAAATGTTAATAAAGGTAAAAACGTTTTTCTCATTCAGATGATGAACCGAGCAGAATGAGTTAAAATTATTTTCGAATTTTTGATTTTCTTTTTCTTCTCCTTTCCAATCCAGAGCATTTCAAAGTTATTCAAATTTTTAGAGTAAAAACCTTCTCTTTGCTTTTCAAAGATTGAAATCAAAATTCTTGTTATGACAGCGCATTAAATGCCAATTTGAATATCAAAATGTTTAGTTTTACTTGCGCGCTTCCAACTCAACATGAAACAACTGATTAAAGCTAATTACAGTTTTGTCGAGATTAATTTTCCTCTGAATTGAAAGGAAAAAAGTTAATCTTTCCAGTTCATTTTCAATTCAATTTTTCATGTTATTAATAAACTCTTTATCTTTAGTTTTAAAGACTCAACGAATCTTTGAATCAACTTTCATCTCTTTCATGGGGCAAATTAATTATCTTCAGGGAATCCAAATAATTTAATGTTCTTGTAACTTTATTGGATTAAAAAGTGAAACATGATAATTTTATTGTTAGGAAATTGAATTTTGGGCAGAAACATAAAAGTTTTACTCTTAAATGTTCATTATAAGACAATGGTGAATGGAAGGAAACATTCAACCAGAATAATGATATTGAAGTTGTAAAGCTGTTGATTTGTAAAAATGTTTTTCTTTCTGCTGTTCACAATAATTGAGTCTCAACATTTATAAAGAGAAACAAAAAAGGTTCAGTTGGAAGGGAAAAAATTATCAATTGCAAAAAGAACCAAAAAGTTAGGAAGCTTATTTCATTCCTGGTCATCTTCAACTGGCCAATATAATTATAAAACTCAGGGTTGAGTGATCACAGAGTTGAGAATATAATAGCAATAACTCCCTCTAAATGGAGTAAAAAGTTTACTCAAGCTACAAAAGCACATACTCGAGTGTCCCACCAGCACACATAAGAGGCAAATTAATGGACATCATCATCATATACAGCTTCATAATCTCCATCTTCATTTTGTTGATTAAATTCTTGAAAATCCATGTAAACCTGACCAGGCCATAAGACACTAATTTTAAACCGAAAAAGTCGCTCTTCTTCCCATCAAATAATGCATATTGAGAGCCTTTATCGATCAAATAAATTTCATTTTCTTCTTACACATATTTTCATCATTACAATTGAAATCATCATCAACATCGTCCTCATCATCATTTCATTCATTAATTTTTAACAAAATCCATGCAAGCGTGACTAGGCCATCAGGCACTAATTTTTAACCTAACAAGTCGCTCTTCTTTGCATCAACTAACACATATGACTAGCCTCTTCTCGGTCAAACAAAAACCATTCTGTTTTTAAATCTAACTCATATTTTCATCATTGAATTTGACATATCTTCATCTTCATCGGTTTGTTAATTAAATTATTCAAAATGCATGCGAACCTGACTAGGCCTTACACATTGTTCCAACCTAACAGATCGCTCTTCTTCCCATCAACTTATGCCTATGACTCGACCTGTTCTCGAGCAAACAATTTCCATTCCGTTCTTATAACTTATCTTTTTATCTTTACATTGGATACATTTTCAGGCATTAAAGCTAGTCAGATAAAACTGTTAGTCATCTCTTTTTGAGCCTAACATTACCTTTTTACTCATAAAAAATGACCAAAACCCATCAAGGTGCGCCTTTTGTCCCTTAAACAATATCCATTTGCAACTTGATTTTTGCCTGCATTCACATCATTTTCTTAGCCCTTGTTATGCGACTTTAATGGTTTACTTGAATGGTAAAGAGGATCAAGACAATGTATGGTTATTTTAGTTGATAAATTCAATGAGGCTTGGACAGCACACTGGGAGAGTTGAATAAGATGTGGATTGTGAGAAGTGAATTGGTAAGTTTATCATTTGGTAATATCATCATTGAAAAAGGAAAGGAAAGGAAAGAAAGAAGAAGAAAAAGAAAAGGTTTAATGATGAAAGGAAATATGATTCCAATTATGAAACACAATTTTGTCTTCCCTTTGCTTTCTCTCGATCAGCTTCTCTTTCATCGAGTTGACCCCGAAGGGTTTTCTGTACTCTCCGATTGATACCAATGATCACCTTCAGTAAATATTGTGACTCTAATGAAATGATATTGTTGTTATATGAACAGCCAATAATATTTCTCATGGTTAACCAACCAGATCAAACTTTTTTTCTCTGTGCTCATCCTCTTCTTACAAAAGCATCTTCATCATCACCGATCATTGGTAACCAGCATCATTTAGGTTAACAGAGATCCAAGTCACCATGACTCTTCATTTTGCGGATTATCATTATAATCATCATCCCATCTTCCCTCTCTCCTCATCATTATTAACCTCGCAAAATATCTTAATCACATTTTCACATTTTCCTCGCTTCTCAATTCACCTTTTCATTTGTGGATATTATCACAGTTTTCACTTCTCTCCCTTCGTTCATCTTTTATAATATTCACTTGGATAAACAATGTTTCAATCATTTTCTGTTTACTCTTCTTTACTCAATCTCTAAGTAACTGGATAACTCATTGAACCTGAAAAGGCAGAAATTATAATTTATTATTATTATAATAAAGTGAATGAAAAGACGAGGAGAGAAGAGAAAAAATTGACAAAAGTCTTTTTTCTCACTTAACAATGCCAATTGTTTTCCAGTGATAATCATCGATGGATTGACTTTTCATTCATCAACTTAACGATTCAACCAAATTCAATCAATCATCAATACTAAACGTTTAGTTATAATTAGTTACGATCTTTAAGTGACAAAATGTTCGCTGTTTTCATGAGAATCCATTAAAGAACGATAAAAACTTCAACTTGCAAGTTGAGATAATGATTTGGAGAAAATTATTTTTTCGATTTACGACCAGAAAAATGTTCAAGCTCTGAGTTTGACCGATTTTCGTTTTTTTCGCAAAAATTGGAAATTTTGTTTTCGATTAAAAGGTTTGCTTTTCTCGAAGATCAAAAAGCTCACTTAAATGTTTGACTCTTTTACCGATCCTTCAACTGATTGAATAATGATCAAGAGATTTGGATCTTGCCTGAAGCCTTTTCGAACTAAATTGCAATCAAATAAAAATGACTTTTTCCCAAACTCGAAAAGTTCAGAACCTATTTCTCCTTCGCTCTTTCACAAACAACAACAAAGCCAACATCATTTTTATCACATCATCTTGATCATTCTCACCATCTTTAACAACAACATTAGTGTTAAATGTTGTGTACAGTTTCATCATCATGCAAGATTACTCCGAGTTTCACAAATGAACAAAAATTTCATTCTCATCAACAACATTGAACAAATAATGAAACTTGAGCGAAAGAAGAGAGAGAAAAGAGTAAAAACGATTTTCTCGCCTAACAGTTGATTATTAATGGCAACTTTGGTTGACAGTTTCAACTTTATTTCCTGCTCATTGGGTTAAAACTCATCCAATAACACGATAAACACACCAAATTAACATGAAATTTTCAATCTCAAAACTCTTCAAACTGACAATCAACAGGCAATCAGAATCTTTTCTCGACATTTGCAGGGAAGAAATGAAAAGATGGAAATGTTGATAAAAGAGTCAAGTTGAAACAGGCAAAAATGAGTCTAAATTGATTTAGAAATATTCAATTCTGAAAGCTGAATGCATTTCGATGAAACATTTTAAAGATTTGATAAACTCCAAGAGCAAATAGTTGGAAGCAACATCGAAAGAAAAGAAAAGATTCGCTCTGAATGAAGGACGAGTTTCAGATGAGCAATCGTTCTGACTGTTTCCTTGTTGAACAGAGTCAGAACTTACCATACTCAATGGTCAAAATGAGTAGATTTTTGTATCCTTTCGAAGTTCAAGGAATCGATGTAATATTTTCTGGCGCCATGCAAAAGGTTGTGGTATTAATGAAGCCTTATCAATTGAACAAGCTTTTGTTTTGACAAAAGGATGGAAAAGATTATCACTTTTATTCTCAACTCGAGTTTCTTAAGGTTGCCCGTTGAAGCATCGATTTGAGGTGAAGCCATGTTGACCTCAGACATAATTTATTCAACTGTGAATAAGATGATGATGATGATGAGAAAAGTTTTGTTATAACTTTCAATGTTCAACTCGAATGCTCAAAGAAAAATGATGAAAATAATTTCACTGTAAAACAAATGGAAAGCAAGAGAAGGGAAAAAATAATAGGAAAAGGAAAATTTCTTTAGTCTTTTCATTTTCTTTCCTTCATCCCAACCATTTTACATCATCATCATCATCTTCTTGCTCTTCCAAAGATGGATGATGAGTTGAGAGAAGATTAAACAGAGGAAGAAAAAAGTGAAGAGAAAAGAAGTAAAATCAATTTCAAGATGAACATTGAATTTGACATTATCAGTATCAAAATAAAGGCTTTTCAGTATTTCTCTGAACACAAACACAGATATTTATGTTGGCCTAGTGAGATTGTTCATGGATAACAATCTGATTACAATTGTGTTTTGTCAGTTCAATTGATGCAACTTTCTTCTTCTACTGTAAACACAGACAAATATAAATAGTCACCAAATGATGATATTAATGATAATAATACAAGTAAAAAACGAAAAGTAAACTGAGAGAAGCTCCAAAAAAGAGACAAAATCGAAAGTAAAAAAAGTAAAATATAAGCATAAATAGATACGAGAAAAACAAACAGAAAAATAAGAAGATAAACACATTCTTGTTGGTAAACAGGGAATCCCTTGTTATATTCAACTTGATTGAATATTGTATTCTGGTTTTTGCAGTCGCTGGGTAAACACTTTTGACCACAAAAAGAGGTTCATTGTAATCTATCAGATTATCATTCATTAAAAGTTATCCTTTTCATATTCAGTGGATGGAATTGCGCTTTCAACAAAATCCCTTCACTTTATTAGGTAAAGCAATAACGGAACAAGATGAACTGTCTAATCTAATCAAACTGACTTTGAGCAAACTGTGTTTAATCAATACAAGTTGACCGTTTAAACTTGAAATTTACTCGAATCTTGTTCATTTCAATCATCGAACAACTTCATGAACATTAAGGTTAAATCATGGAAAATACTGTATCTTGTGAGTTCAGCAGTTTCTCAAGATTATAAAGATTTTCGTCTAATCTGAAAAGATTTTGCATTATTCTTGCAGATTGAATGAGTGCTTGCAGTCGATGAATTGTTTGATTTGCAGGTAAAAGTGCGGAATTGGTGACTTGAAAAAGGCGAATCTCAAAAAATGAACAAAATATACTTTGGGTTTTCACAAATGTCTCAAACTGTCAATTCATTAGTAGTAAAAGCGCTTATCAAGTGACAAGCAAAGGTATTTAAAATCAGCCATGATATATTACAATCTTAGGAACACAAATGTGAATAACATCTAAACATGATTTGAGACATTTGTGAAAACCCAAAGTAAATTTTGTTCATTTTTTTAGGTTCGCCTTTTTCAAGTCATCCATTCCTTATTTCACTTTTTACCAAGAATTGCCTGGTATTTACAATTAGAACTCATGACAAGAATCAAAAGGTAGCTTCGAACATGGCCAATCCGAATTGTTTCAATCGAAAAATATTGAATGCTGACCAGTTTGTCGAAGAAGTTGGTCAACTCTTAAGTATTTAAACGAAGAAATGATCTCAAACGCGAATTTTTCCAAGACTAACTGTTCGGAGCGGCGATCAAAAGCGAATCGACTTTAGGAATTTACGTTATCAAACACCGAGAAACTGAAAAATGTACAAAATTCACAAACTTATTGTTCTGCCGAACGATAAAACGTGCAATTGTATAAGAATGAAAATTGTGAAGAAAATATGAATAAAGCATTTTACAATAGAAGATATTATCTGAAAATAAAAATGTTCAAAAGACCATCTCAACTAGTCTGAAGCAAAAAAGCGAACACAAAACAGCAAAATGTGTTCTTGAAGTTGCTTTAGTTCAATGAAATGACAAAATAAACTGGAAATTAGTATTAGAACTTTGGTCTACATAAAGGAATGTTTGAAAGGTTGAAATCTCACCATGAACTTACAAATTAATCAATTGATGGTGATTCTTGATAAAGTGTTTCAATAAGGTTGATAACACTTTAGCCACCTTAAACCTCAAGTTTCTTGTTCAATTCATCAATTACAGTTGTCAATTGTGATTGTAAAACGGAAGAAGGAAGAAGAAATGAAAGCGAAAAGAGTGTTTTTATTAAATTATCATCATCATTATTATTAGTTATCTTGATAAATGACAAGTTTTTCAATTATACTTGACAGTAAACATTTTCACCCGCTTTTCCTATTATTTATGTTGCGCCAGCAAATTATTATCAAATATTATTCAACTGTTACCTGGAAATAAAAAGTTATTTACTATTTACTTTTACTCCTCATCTTTTCTCATCCCTTTACCTCAATCATAATTTACTAAATTGAATCAGTAAATGAGACTCATTGAACCATGTCACATTCAATTAGAACTATTTTTGATGAGAAACTGATGGAAGAAGAAGAAGAAGAAGAAGAAGAAAGATGAAAATAAATCAACAACTTCAATCAATCAAGAGAAGCAGCAAAATGTATTTCAATATTTGATTGAAAAGTTGAATTGCAAGGGAACATCAAAGGTAAACATTAACCAAATGAGATTAGAGTTTATTAAAAGGTAAAACAAGATTGGATTATTAATCTCATAATGATGATCATGTAAGGTTTCAGGTTTGAATCACTAATAAAGATGTTGCCGCAAGGGTTCACAGTTTGTCAGTTTATTCTTGGATGATGATTGAAGAGAGAAAATATTATTCTTTTCGCTTCCCAGCTGGGAGTGAATATTGGTGCGATCATTGCGTGTTCTCATGTTGCCATGTTTTCTTTGTTTGATTTGGTAAAAAAATGTTTCATTTAATATCGAGTTTGTGAGAAAATCGATGTTCTTCATCTTTTACTTGCTTTCGCGTTCAATTGTTTCATTCAAATGTTAAACTCAAAGGAATTGCATGCAAATTGTTGTCTCATTAATTAACTTGGTTAACAAGTTTTGACTTGTCAGTCTTTGCTTCGCCTTCGCTTCTTTTCCATTTTAACGGTTTTTTTCGTTTCTATTTTTGCACTTTCTTTCTTCAGGGTGAAAAAGTCTGAGTTTATTTTAGCAAATGATACTGTCTAACGATCAGATTGGCACAAGAAAAGGTAAAGATAAACATGGCTTCGGGCATCAGTTTGGTTATGAATGATGATGCAAAAGCAATTGGACAAAATGTCACAGATAACTGTGGTTTCCAAACATGAAAGAGAAACATTTATTGTTACATGATTATTCATTCATATCAATGATTCTTTTCAATAGACTGTTATTGTTCAGGGGTTAAGAAACTGAATGAAAAAATGTTTCCATTTTCTACTCAATTGTTTTCTCCTTTAATCGTTTGCATAAATTATTGATATTATAATGTTTAGTCGTGTTATTGCACCAATATTTCAAAAAAGATGATCAGGATTCTATTGAAGGTGATAAAGAACTGTTATGTTTGCATAGAAACACGTTTTTCTGGAAAAGTAAGTCTTTCAATTAAAACAAATCACACGAATCAGCACCTCAATGTGTAACTGAAAGAGCGAAAGAGAAAGTCGTAGATTGATCTTGAACTGCCAATAGATCAAGTAATCAATGGATATCATATCTCGGTATCATTCAAAGTCACTCCGATGAGCGATAGCAAGTGGATCGATCTATGGTTAAAGCAAAAAACGATATTATATTGCGACTATTTGGCCTTTGAACAATTTCCCCAATTGATTTATATTGCAATTAATCGAATGCATTTTCGAAAAGATGTTTACATTTCAATTGAATCGTGACATGTTCAAATTGTGGCCACATTTTGTTTGAACAAGTTGATACAGGGAATTATTCACAGTCGAATGAAAAGTCGGAAATAAAATGATTGGCAGAACAAATTATTTAAATACTTTGAATGGACTAAATGGACCATTAATTGGGTTGATAAGCCTTCATTTCAATGGGCATTTCATGCAAGTCGAAGGGCAAGAGTAGAGCAACAAGAAGTGTCATCTAAACAGAGAAGCAGTAATGAGATCAAGTTTATTACCAAAGTAAACATTTGAAACCTTTTCTTTCCAATGAAATATGTCAATGCAAGTTATCAATTTTAACGAGAAGAAAACAATCGAAACAAAAGGCATCGAGCTTTCAAAAGGCAGCTCTTTTGACTGTTGAATTAAATGCATTTGTCCATTTACCTGATGATATAACAATAACAATCTGTCAAGCAACCGGACAAAAAATGTAAACCAGGAAAAGAAGTAAACCTTTCACAAGCAACCAAATTCACTTCAACCTTTTATACGATCTGTTTAGTTAAACTGAAACTTCAACTAATGAACATGAAGACAAACTAAACTCCCAACTGAGTAAACTCTGAATATATTAATGTTGGTTCAACAACATTTGGCAAAAGTGTAAAAAAACAAATAAAAGACGCAAAAAAGAGGGAAAAGTCGAAAAGGTAAAAAGAGTTTCAATGAATAATTGAAGTTGAAAGGAAATTCATCAATGATTGAATGAAACCATTTTTATTCATTACCAACTGTCCGAACTTTGCATCAATATTTCATTAACATTTGTTCAGCTAATCAATTGTCGACGTTTCTTCTTCAACTGCAACCTTCGCCTGATAATCTGATAATTTCAATGATGACCTTTGAAGCTGGTCATGTGGAAGCGATCAAGTGCAACATTGAAATAGTCCGAGTAATAGAGTCCAGTTAATGATCAATTTCAATGTGAAGTGTTAATGTTTTAAGTTGCTTCTCATGTAATAGTTACTTTAATTTATCGCTCAATTCGTTTGCCATTCAATTGTTGATAAATCTAATGAACTGAATTTGCTTTCTGTTTCACTTTACTCTGTTCAATTCAACAACAATTCAATCATGATAACAGTTTCTTTATTTCTCTTTCATCTGGATGATTCTATCAAGTGATGGAAAGATGTGAAAAGAAGATGAAGAAAGATGTTGATGAGCGCGTTCAACCAAAATTCAAGTTGAATAAACTGACCAGTCAAGTGAAAGTTCAAGACCAAATTCAAGGGTCAGCTGGAAACTCCAATTTCAGGTTCAATCGAATGAAAGTTTATTAATTTTCTTCTTCAATCAGCATTTGAAATTTTCTTTTTGATCTTTTTTCTTCGCTAACAATTCGATTGAACACTAAATGATTGAACAAGATTCACTGGAAATTAAAGTTTCATCTTTCTTTTCATTTTTTCAGTAAAATATACTTTTCTATTTGTTATTAATATTTCAAATTAATAACTAATATGCTTGAAGAAAGTATATTTATATTGATATAATATTAAAAGGGAAAATATATATTCTGATATTATTCTGATATAATAGGAAGGGAAGGCAAATCAAATGAAATGTTGACATATGATAATAAATAATAACTTGAATGTAAAGGGAAAAAAATGAAGTTGAGCAAACAGAATATGAATTCACATTGTAAATCATATTGTTTGCTTCATCAGTTTTGTTTTCTTTGCATTTCATTTGCAACTGAGTATTTGGGTGAAGGTATTCACGTCTTAAATGGGTGAGGAATGAAGAGTACAAATTGATTTGAAAAGACGCCTTTAGTTTAATTTACTGATCAATTGTTTTCGTGTTTTACGATTTACTTTTGTGATTGTTTAGTGTTCAGGTTAAAGCAGTTTCTAATTTTGCATGTCAGTTTATTAGACTTGATTCAACCTAGCAACTGTTTTAATTCAATAACTATTTTACTCGTTGAACCCGAAGGCTAAGGTTTATCTAGCTTATTGTAAGTTTATCTAAAGGCAATTGCTTGATTCTCATCTCAAGAGTACATTTTAACTCAACATCCTCCTGTTTCATGCTCTTGAATTGGGTTTGGGTTAAATAGGGTTTAACAAGTCTTAAACGGTTAATCATCTGGTTTCTTTCAGGTTTGCTCTCTGTTTTCATAACAATCAGTTGAAGGTGAAATCTCGAGTCGAAGCTTAATTGTAGGTTAACATTTGAATTTCAATTCAAAGTGCAGTTTGTCGTTCAAATTGAAATGAATTTAGAATCAAATGACACGATGAAAAGGATTCGCACAAAATTTGATATTTATTTACTAATGAAAAGCTCGATTTGATATTTACAAATATTTAATTCTTTAGTTCTTTTCGAGAGGCTAATTTCTGAGCAATGTAAAGTTGGACGGTGAATGATTACAGCAAGTTTGAGCTGTACAGAAAGACGAGGATTTAAAGTAATAAATGGTGCTTTCTGTCGACTCGATATTAGCTAATAAATTTGAAAGCAAAGATAGATCATTTCTTTATTCTTCAGGTTCGTAGTTTTGCATGATCAGCGAAGCTGCGTGACTTTGCAATTCAAACATTTCTATTCCCCGTTTGCTTCTTTACTTCTTCAAGATGTCTTCTCATTAAAACTGTTTGCAATGAACAAACTATGAAACGCTGAATAAAAATTAATATTATAATTTGCTCCAAACAATTCTCTGTATTCTTACCAGAATAAAACAACTTGAAATAGCTCAGTAAGAAAGCTTTCATCCCGATGTTGAAGTAACCTTTTTTCAGTGCTATTCTTATCTAAACGGTTACATCTGTATCTGCTTATGAACCAACATTCAGTCAATTATCAGCCAATTTTAAATATTCATAAAGAACGAAACAAATGCCATTAAATTCTGAAATGATTCCAATTGTAATTAAATTGCAAATCATCGTTGCAATGACTTTCAAAGAAACTTGTCATAATTGTATGCAGAACTGAATGGAAATGAGTTGAAATGGTTTCAACCGAAATGATTCAGTTTGAAATAATATCATTAATGTTGAGCTGGTTTATTGTAACGGGAATTGGGTGAAAGATGGATAAATGAATAAGTAAAATACCTTTACATACCTTAAATAATAATATTATTCCCAGTGTTAATCAAGTTATCTCTTGTTCACCTTTCCTTTAGTTACATGCAGCAATTCTGGTGGAAACAAGAAGCAAAGATATAAAAGAAAGTAATATTAGTATTTTAGTTGCATGAAATGCGTCAATTGTGTATCCACTTAGAAGATGAATAAGAATGTGAAATCATTAATATCAGTTGGTGAACAAAGAATTATTCAATGATGAAATTCGCTAAATAACTTATTATAATTTTGCAGGTAACCTGTGACTATCAGGCTTGATATTAATAACCCCATTGAGAGCGATGATATTCACGATAATCACAAGATTATCATGAAAAATTGATGACATTTCAAATTCGCTCAACTGATCACTTGAAACGCTTCCATTGTTTACTTGCATAAATTATAGCAAATGTTGAACAAAATATTGATATTCAATGATTCAGCAGAAAATGCATATTCATACAAATCAGAATAATTCAATCAACTTGACATTAACAAGACAAAATTGCCACTGAATTTGCATCAACATGCGAAAAAGCCTCTGATCGAAATCGAAATCTCGAGTTACTCTTTCAGTAAACTTCGCAGATTGTATGTATCGAACCAACATGATAATTTTCGCATTGCATTTCCAATCATAAATTAAGAATGCAAAATGGAACATTTACTTTCACTTTGATTTTCGATGATTGAATCAACATCGGGAATCGACATCGACATTTCATGTTAATTTTGATTCGCATTTATTCCATCTTCTAAGAATGTAAAGCCTCGCTGAAAATAATGTTTACTCAGATTTTGATGGTAAGTTCAGCAGATTATTGCTCTTCGATTTATCAAAAATGAAGTGGAAATTACAATTTTCTAAATCTCTATGAATGATATGAAGATAAATATTTTGAAAAAGATTGAAGTGCGAACCTTTTCAACTTAATTGGAAATAATCTTTCCTCTTTAATTGGAAAACTTTGCATCATGAAAATGCGAATGAACATGTGAATGAAGGCAAGTCGAGCGGTAAGCTTTACTTTTATTTGATTAGCAACATTTTCCAGTCAATTACGCTGGTAATAATTGATCTGTTGAACAAGCTTCTTGTTATTCCGTTATCCTGACACCTTATTTACTCCTTTCAAGGAACCTTCACTCCCTTTGTAGCCCGTAAGGGAATTATTGCATTATGATAACAAAGATGAGATATTATTATAAATGATGTTAAAAGTTGAAGGAAAAGTTATCATGAAAACATTAAAAGCAAGAAGAATGATGAAAAAGAGTTTCATTTTTTTTCTTCTCCTGTTTATTTGTATCTTGTTTCCTAATACAATTTCACGTTGTTTTACCATGAATATAATAATACATTTATTTTGCATTTTATTGTCTTGTCTCAAGCCTTATTACCTTTGTTCAACTGAATAACCTTAAAATGAAAATATCAAATATTGTTATTCAACCTTGAAAGTCTCATTTTTCAGAACAGCTAAAAGGGAATCAACAAAATTCTGTCAAAGTTGATCATTTTGCTTTTTGTTGAACAAAAGGAAAACGAGAAAAAAGTTCGATAATCAAAGTTTTCACAAAGTTCCAATAAGAACAGAAACTGAACATTTGCATTTGGCAAGAAAAATGAATGCAAAGTTTCATTGATTGACATTTAAAACTGTAATTAGTAAATGGTGAACGAAATTTAATCCTCAAGAAGCTGAATGTTTATTGAAATTTGCTCATTATTTCATGATAACAATGCTGATCTCGGCTGATTCTTTCCTCAACATTCTCATCTTTTTATCTCACAAAACAAATTAAATCAGAACATGATAATAATTGAAGCTCATTTTTTCTTCTCTTTTTACAACTAATTAAGGTTTTGCTTTTCACGATCAAAAGCCAACAGAACCTTATTATTATCACTATTATGCTATTAGCCTGGGAGTGAAAGTTATTAACTTTTGAACAGCAAATTGATCTTTCAACTGACTGTTGCTTTATCTGAGGAGAAAAAGATTTAATCAGAATTTTGCATTTTTGTTTATTCTCTTCCTCGTTTCATTCAATTTTCTTTGTTACTGATAAACTAGTCTTTTCTTTGTTTTCACCTTTTCACAGTTTTTTCTTCTTCTTCTTCTCATCCTTTTAACCTCAAGTCAATAGAAAAGGGTTTCCAAAAGTTTTCAGAACTTCTCCTGTTAATTGGAAACATGAACATTCTTGCGATTTCCTTCAATTTGTTTGCATAAAAACTTCATAATTTGTAAAGTTAATGAGAAATTATCTTTTCTCTATTTACTTTCTTTCAATGGACTGTTGATTCAAAGTCTGGGAATAACTTTAATCAGATGAGTCTTTGCATGATAAAGATAATTGCATTTCAAGTTGATTTTTTCTTCTTCTCTTCACTTTCATCTGATGAACTTTGAATTTTGAATAAAATAATTGTATTCTCGGCTTATTATCACGATCATCACAAGGGAAATCAAGTCAAGGGTTGAGAAGAGTAAAGAATGAAAATTTTCGAGATTTTCGATATTCCGCCATTTTCCATTGGATTGAAACAGTTTAATTTCAATTGCAAGATTAAAGTTTACTGCAAGTTGATTGATGCACGAAATGGAAGCAAAAATTTTCCAAACTGAAACTTTGATTGAAATTGAATTTCTTCAGCGAAAAATCTTTTCTCTTTTTGTTAACCTTTTTTCATCTTCAAACATTACTTTTCATCTTTTAACATTGACCAAACAATAACCTCAAACAAAAAGCAGAATCGATCAAGATCAAGATAAACATAAAAATAGATTGAAAGTGAAGAAGAAAAGATTTTTTTCTCTCTTCTTTTTTGCCTTCGAAAAATGGATCCAAATTATTATTACAATTGGGAGTAAATTTCATGTTCAGAGTAACTCAGCATTTCGATGAAAGGCGAGAAGCTTCTCTCAATCATCATCCTTCGTTTGTCTTTTGGCTTCTTTTCCTCATTCCAATTCTCAATGGACTCGAGACAAAATTTTCATTTCTTGTGAACTTTTCGACTTGTTTCGGTGAAAAGAAGGAAAATGTTGAGAAAATATTTTGATCGCTTTTACTCGAGATAATCAGTGAACAACTTTTCAAAGTTCAATGCGAACGTGCAAACAATGGAAACTTATTTGCTCAATTGATTCAATTTCACTTTGATAAAGAACCTTTCATTTGAATCAATTTATTTTCCACTTTACTCTCATCATTCATTTTCACAAATTACATAAATCATAATCATTTCCTTTTCTCTTCTCATGGAAACATTCAAATGTTTTTTTTTCGAATTTTTTCTTTTCTCTTTCATCGGAAAATGTTCACAAAAATGGTTTACTTTTACAGACTGAATCAAGATAAATGATGATAAGTAAATACAATTCAATTCCAGTGGTTCAACCGTAATCCTCTTCGTTAATCCAATGTGTCAACTTTGTTTGTTGTTTGGTTAATCAATGAAGGTAAAGTAGATTAACTTTCTATCTTTCTATCTCTTTAATATCAATTCTGGTTAATACTATTATTAAAGTTGAGATTAAATGTTTCAAAAAAATTATTATT
Organism: Tetranychus piercei; assembly: GCA_036759885.1. Lineage (NCBI taxonomy): Eukaryota > Metazoa > Arthropoda > Arachnida > Trombidiformes > Tetranychidae > Tetranychus > Tetranychus piercei. The sequence goes on from CM071878.1 coordinate 8,808,117, forward strand.
CGCTTGACCAGTTATCCAATTTTGCTTTTAAACGCTAAGCCAACTTTTTATCTTTTTGTCTCTTTATTCATTGTTATTATCAGATTTTGGAATAGCTTTTCAAAAACTTTAGACTTTATCTGTTTCTGAGAAAAGGATGAAGTTTTGTCGGAAAAAGTTGCAACTTTTCAGAAGCTTTAGTAAACTGAGCTTAAATATGACCTCTAGAGTTGCAATTCAATTTCCAAGGTTCGATTAGAGTTTCAAGGGGAAAATAGCAGTAAAAAGCAACTTTAACCAGTCTCAAGTCAAGGATTTAAGTGTTCAATGGATAAGTTTTTTTCTGTCAACGGAATCTCAGGAAATGTTGGAAATCAAAATTTTCAGTCCACAGAGGCTAGTGTCATGTCCAGGTCTGAAAGTTTACATTGTTTCACTCTCTGAACAACGATAAAATACCTTTTAAACTCAGACTGTCTCAAGACCTTTACTTTTCTCGTTCTATTGTTAACTTTAGATATTTTGAAGACGAACAAAAGCAGCTACGTTATTATTAGGAAAATATTTAAAGATCATTGTAGCTGTGCTTTGCTTGCAAGTGTAAAACAGTTCGATTCAGTTTCTAATCGCAGAAAGTTTACACTACGGAAACTTTTCTTCACTGATTTTCCTATTTCATTCCATCTTTTCCTCTCTGAACTCGTTTGCCAAGCGATTGCAACTTGTAGTACAACGTGACAACCTTTTGCTTTAAGTGCAAATTGAAAGATGAAATGTTCCCTTCTTTCATAACCACAGATCATATAACAATTTGATTCGTTGAAATATAATATTATTCATGTAATTGGTATGAAAAGAGAAAATAATTGATGTAAATGTGATTCTTTTATTCGCCAATGTTCAACTCTTGGCCATTGAATAAATTAATATCAGTTGATGAGTTGTCAGCTTATTCCAAGATGAAATTCATTATCATTATTTACCTTCTTCATTTTTTGCCTCCCTCAGTCTTAACCTTATATCAACTATCAGTTTCGATATTTAATGAACACTAAAATCATCATGTAACACTCTGCTCCTGAAGCCTGAATCATTTGATGAAGAAGCGCAAATTGTGGCCCAAAATGAAAAGTGAACAATCAAGATAAGTGGTTCTTCATTGTTAATAGTTGAGCCTTCATTTTTTGGTTCCTCTTATTTTTATTTGTTACCGAAGAGAAGAAAAAAAGAAGGAAAAAGAAGTACAAATGTTAATATTATATTTACACAAATGCACACACAGAATACTTGAATAGCCAATGATAATATCTTTTTGAGTTATGATAATTCAGCAAGAAAAGCAAAAAATGGATAACAAAATTCAATTAACCTTGAAATGCAACACTTGAAAAGATAAAAGAAACTCCAGAATATCAAGAAGAAGGAAAAACTAATAAGAAAACGATATTAAATTAGGAAGAGAGAACATCATGAAAAGAAGAGGGAAAAAACTAAAAATTGTGTGTAATTATCATTAATATATTTACTAAAACAATTTGCTCATTTGCATAACTTTTCTGTTCTTCATTTATAATCATCTTAATAGCAATAAGGTTATCAAGTTTTAATCAGTGTCTAACAGAGTTATCCCGAAATGGAATGGAAAAGTTTTCCTTTTTATTCTCAATTTATTTTTGAAATAATATACAATAGTTATCTTCCTTTTCAACTCCCAGTTGACTTTGGAGGGAAGATTATCAATATGTAAATGACAAAAAGTATAAATAAATAAGTCTATAAACAGTATATTTGATGGAAGGGAATGGATCAAGAACAATGAAAATGTGATTCTGATAGAAATGAATATAAAAGGGAAAAACAAAGCTAGGAGTTAAATCACTGGGAGGTTATTTTCAGAAGAAAATGTTGCAACAATTGCAATTATAATAGCTATAATAGGAATCATGGTCGTGCAGCAATTGATAAAAAATGTTATTCTTATTGAATAACAATCTCGTTTAAACAGCATTCTTATTCAGATTGGAAAGGTCAAAATTGAAAAGCGCAAATAGAATAAACTGAATGATAATAATAGCTTGTTTATTAAAACACGTTTTGAAGCTTCAGGTCCTATTCAGATGAATTCATTTAAGGGTGAGCTGGATTGAAAATTAAAAGCGAAACTAATAATTAAAGGGAAAATTTTTGAGAATGAATGGATTTGTTGAGAAGGCTTTTCAGAGAAAATTCCAAACTCTAAATTTGAACAAAATATAAACAGTTCATTGACTAGATGGAATACGCCGACTACATTGCTGAGACAGGCGGGTTGAAAGATGGTCTTGGCCTAAAGGTAGTAGCCAATTGATATTTCTCCTGCACTCGGCGTTTTTTCATTCTACGCGAGTTCGCAGTCTAAACTCACGAACTTTTGATGCTACAGACTTATATTGGAACCACAAGTTCGTAATTAATTGCCACCATTAATTAGAACTCTCAAGGTTATTAGAAGTCATTCAGCTGTTTGACCTCTACAGAGTGTATATTTCAAAATACTTAAAGAGATGAGTTAGCACTGAATGTTATTAGGGTTTCACTCAATTATCAATAACAAATAGACTATTTTTGATACAGATTGGTCACAACACATCTCATAGAAATTAAAATAAATTATAACAAAAACAATAAACAGATATCGACCTTTGTTTATACTGCTAATATTACTTTTGTTTACTGTTTTTCGCTTACTTTTTAGTCTCTTTTGTATCGTTATTTTGTAACCAAATGAATCCAATTGAGGTCAAGAAATTTGCGTTGAGAGTATCTTCGGCATGAACTTATTATCAATTCAAAATTGAACCTGTTTGCACATGTTGTTGAACAGATAAATCAAAGATTCAAAATCAGGATGCATTCCAGCTTTGTTAATAATATTGTAAAGAAGTTTGATGACTCAGTTATCTCATACAACGTGTCTATGGAGAGTCGCCCTTGAAAGTTCGCCGGCATGATTCTTCAATTTTCGTGAACTCATGTTACGAATCTGAGGTCTTTAGCATCAACCATTCGTGAGTTATGATGTTCAAAAGGTGTAAACTGGAATAAAAGCCCTGTACAGTGCTATTCAGCCTCATTAGCTTGATATTTGATGCGATTTTTCACGATCCAGTCATGCTAGGTCGTTATTATTTGATGCGTAGTCTTTTCAGAATTGAAGAATCATTATCCCATAGTTTCAAGGTCGTTAAAGGTTATTCGTTTATCTGAGCTTGAAACGACTTCTAAAGGTCATTTTCGTAGATGCCAGCCTTTTCATATTATGTGCTCAGTTCTGTAATTAAACAGCATCCACTTGCCTACAGATATCAACTTCAGAGTATCTCCCCTCAAACGGGTTGATTTTGGAAAAGCTCGTGTAGCTTTTAAGCAACAAACGTGGATTCTTTCTGACAAGCAATTTTGAAATTGAAAACACGTGACATGTTTGCTATTCGAGAATGACCTTTAAAAGTCGTTTGAAGGTCAATTAGACGAATAACCATTAATGACCTTGAAAAAATTGACCTTGAATATTTTTCAATTCAGAAAAGACTGCGTTTCAAATAACAAGCTTGCACGTTTGGTTTGTGAGAAAAGAGAAAAAGCAAAAACAAAATTTCTTCGAAACAATAACCCTCCATAGGCAGCGTTTGATTGCTGACACAAGACTGGATCCTGATCGCTAATTAGAAATAAAGGCACTGTCCGGATCTGTGTTTTTTAAAAGTCAAGCTGATATTTTTTATAAATTTAAATTGTGCTCAAAAGGTCAATTCCGTAAAGTACAATCTTTTCATTATGTGCTAAGTTTTATAAATCAACAGCATTCACTTGCGCGCAGATATCAACCTCAGAGTATATCCTCTCAAACGAGCCGATTTTAAAGGTTTAAAACTCTCGAAATAAATCTTGCTTTTAGACTATCATCGATTTGTTGTGAAAATAATGCAAAATAAAACAGTTTGACTATTCAACTTGAACTGTTTAAGTAACCAACGGACATTGATTTATCATTTAAGTATCACTAAATAATTGAATAGCATTGAAAAAAGTGACTTGGAAGTAAAAAACAGGTTTCACAACATGCTTATAAGTCAACATTGAGAGTAATCAAATTTAATGTTGACGCGTTGTTGAGAATGTCATTTACTTTGACATTTCATCTTGAAGTATCTTCACTTGAATCACTCTCTAATTAATGATATTAGGGCAACAATAGCTCATGAAGGAGAGGGAAAAAGGCAACAGAAAACAGTATCTTTAATCAACATGAACAACTGAAAATATCTGAAATGTTATCAAACATGAATAAAAGTTGCCAAATGGTGAAAAGGAATGAAAATATAAATCAGAAAAGGGCGAAAACTTTTTTTTATCTCAATAACATTTCCTTACTTTTGCCATTCAAATGATTCCAACATATAACGTTATTCAAGTTTATTCAACTCTTTTAATACTTTGCTTTTTCTCTTTCATCTTTCAGCTTTACTAATTAGCTGTAAATGCCTGAGCAACAGAATGAGAAGGAAAAAAAGTTTCCAACAAACTGACTATTTGCTATTCAAATGATTGCCATTATTTCCTCTTATCATGAAAGTTTACTGGGAATAACAGGGAATGAGAATGAAAAGAAAACTTTGTTTAATTCTTTTTCCCTTTCTATTCATAACTTTTTTTTCTTCTCCTCATTGATTCATTCGCCAAACAAAAATATCTCATTCTCATCATCATAATCATCATCATCTATAAAACTCTAGATAATCTGCCAACCAATATTATTGTAATGATGATAATGTTTGTTGTACGCAAAAAGGTTAACTTTAAATTTCTTCATTTCTTGTTTCTTGAATTTTGTACTTTTCAATTTTTTGCTAAAAAAATCTTTTCTTTTTCAGGGAAAAGATAAGACAGGAAAAGCAAAGCTGATTCAATCTGATTCAAGAATCGAAATTATGATTTGATGAAAGACGAGAAAAATACTTGGAAAGCATCTGAATCAATAAGGAATGGAAGGAAAAAAGACTTTTCGTGGTTTCTCTTGTTCAAGTTTGGATGAAAAGAGAAAAAAAAGTAGCGAAAGAAAAATCGTTTTCTCATGTAAATTGAGTCCATTTCAAGAGAATCTAGCAATATATTCTTGCTTTTTGAACACTCACTTTACTCACACATTTATATATTAATCTGTTCAGTATCATTAAAGTAACAAAAAACTCAATGTGTTACCCATGTAAGAATGAAAAGTAAATCAGAATGAGAGAGAGAGAGAGAAAGAAGAAAGAAGAAAGAAGAAAAGTTCTGAATATCAAGATTATTATTGAAATAATATCGAAATAAATCTTTGCACCTGATTCTTTCCGTTTCATTCGATGAAACCGTATAATAGACTAAATATTGAAATGATTCAACTAGTTATTAGTTTTGAGTTTCTTGGGAAATATTTATTTGTTCAGATTTTTCTTTCAGTCAATTAATCTTTGTCAGGAGAAGTAAAGTGAAAAATGATAAATGAATTATGAGTTTGTAATTGAAAGTAAGAAGCAAAAACACAAAAAATTAAAGTCGAAGCATTGCACATGAAAGGTACAAAACTGTATTAAATGTACGAGTTTTCATTTACGACTGTTTGCGGTCATGATTCATGAACGGACCTCAAGGTTATTCAAGGTTACTCATCTATTAACAGCCACCAGATACAAGTGTTAGTCAAACTGCGGCAAATCTGAATATTTTTAGTCCAGTTTATTCGATGGTCGAATGAGATTCATTAGTTTTGATCAAGATTTTATTGCATAAATACATGATACTGAGTTGAAGGATGAATGATGAAGAGTCGGGAATGGACAAGTTTCGAGTGAAAACAATAGAAAAAAGGTAAATAGAAAAAACGCAAACTTTCACTTTGATGGATTGACCTTAACATTTCTTTTCTCTTCCTTTTTCTTCTAACCTTCCCTGTTAATCTGATGCTTCCACCTCAATAACACTCCCTGTTTATCAGATTTAATCTCAACTTTTCCCTTTCCTTTGTGTTACAGTTACAGTTGTTATCTTTTACAAGTCAAGAGATGAGAAAAGATTTTTTCTTTTCTCTCTTCCAATTTCATCAGTTCAGGTTAAAATTGTCACGCAAAGAAGAAACACATTTACAGGAATAGCCAAAATTGTGACATTCTTTTCATTATTCAGAAGAATGGCAATTTTCAGACAAAAAAGGGCGAAAAATGAAACAAAAGAACAAAGTGTGAAGTTATTCAATCTTATTCATCATGTAACATCAGATTCCACTTGAAATCTTATTTCAATTCATATTGAAATGTTTACCTGAAACAGTTCAACTTCCAATTTCACAGTTTCCACGAGATTCAACTTCTCATTCTGTGTATCATCAGGCTTGGAGAGAGAAAAGAGTAAAAAACAAAAGTTGAACCTCACAAAAGGTGAATCAGATTCTATTTCTGGAAGAATCATGAAAACAAAAACTTATCTTTTGTTTTTTCTTTTTCATCCAAAATTCTGTAAATTTGTATTGATATCATTTTCCTCTTGGAAAACACCAAATTCATCTTATTCTTTATTCCCATTCCAACCAATCTTCTCAATTATTCATTATTATTTATTATCACTGGGAGTGAAAATCAGAAAATGGTAAAATCTGAAAATATTAAAGTCAATTTTGTTCACTTTTAATGTTCATTGATCGTCTCTTCATCTTTCGCAGAACTTTTTTGTTCGCTCATCGATTTTGTTTTCATCATTTCCTTTTCACTTCAACATCTCACCTTGAGTAAGATGAATTAAAGAGGAAATTATCAAGCCTTGAGGTAAACTGTCAACAGAAAATGACCTGAAAAAAGAAAATCTAAAGTTTATCGTTTTCATGGAAAAACTATCAAAATGACATTTTGAAGAGTGAATCAAGTAAACGCAAGTTGACTCTTTTTGCTTGCAAATGTTATTGAATTGATTGGCAGTAAATGATTGAAGATTAAGTGAAAGATAAAAGCAAAAGATTATCGGTAAATTAAGATGAATTAGCTAGAAACAATGGAAATGATATAATTCATGATAAGATTGAGAAAACTTTTTTTCCTTCATTCATTCCAATTCTGTGGTCAATAAATAGTCACTCTATTAACAGAATAACTTTATTCTTCTTTTTACCATTACCATTGTTATTACCTTTAGTCTATATTTTTACTTCTCTTTTGGTTCATCATTTTTTATCTTCCCTTGTCTTTCCCTTTGCCATTCATTTCATTCAGCGGATTATCACCAAACTTCATTGGTTAATTCCTAAATCAGTGCAACATTAGATAAAGGATGATAAGAGATGAATTTACTTTCCGTGTTTTCCCTTGTTTTCAATCTTGTCACTCTTTGATTTATGAAACTACATTTTCAGTCAAGATTAACATTCTCAGTAAACTTTACGTTAAAATTGAAAAGTGAGGCTAAACTGGGTTTAAGGTTGATGCAGGATTGAGGTTCACTTACGGTTAAACAATAATCAGTTAAAGAGTCTGATTATGGATTGAATACAATTGCTGGAGAAGCAAGGAAAGTGGTTGAGCGGAAAAGGAAAGTCAAAGATGAAAGATAACTGAGGAGAGAAAATGATGACTTTTAGATGATGGAGATGTTTAGGTTGATGATGATGATGATGAGGAAAAAAGGACCCATGAAAAAGCTATTGTTTGGTTTGATGAGGAAGGGAAAATGAAATGATCATTAAGAGTTGGAAAGAAGGAAAAGGAAACAGAAAAGGAGAAAGTTATGTTTCTGATGATAATGATGATGGCGATGATGATGATGATGATGATGATGATTATCGAGAACAAAAAGCATGTAAAAGTATAGAATGTTTCATCATTTAGTAGACTGTATTAAGGTTGATTGTTGAGGTGGAAACTGATATTACAGTGTTTGGGCAATTCGGTTAAATTGGTTGAGGAAGATGAAAAGGAACGAGAAAAAGACTCGAAATTAACATTCAAAGTTGAATGAAAATTTGAAATCGATACAATCATGGATAAACTCGTGAATAGCAAAGTGATTTTAACTCAGGTAAGGCAATGACAACTTTTATCCTTTACTATTCTTACCTCATCTCTTGGCGCTACAAGTGAGGGAAAGAAGATGATAAAGTTTGCTTTTTTTTCTTTTCACGATTTTCATCTGTTTTGCCAAGTGAAAAGAAAGGAGTAAAGTGTCACCTTTGATTGATTTAAAACTAATGATGGCGAAGATGAAAAAGAGATGAAAAGAGGTGAATGTTGATGCATTAAGTTATCTCATTGTGTCTCATCAGATTGACATACCTTGTTTCCAATCCTCAAAAGAGATTTGATTCTAGACAATCGACATACTCGACATTTCCATCTATCTTTGTATTCAATCAATACTTTGACATTTTTGTTTATCACTCAATCAAATTGCAATCGCCTTTATCAATTAGCCAATTGACGAATTCATTCATCAATTGAAAATCTGAATCTGAATGTTGATGGTAACCAGTCGAGTTTGGAAATTAGTCAATCTAACTGAATGCTGAGTTTTGTGGGTAAAAAATGTTCACATTAATAAAAGGTAAATAGCCTAAAGACAGTGATCATGAATTGGTCAATAAAATTGTTCCAATTTTTCTCATTCTAACCTCAACAATTGGACAATTTACTTCGCAATTTTTTCTCTTTTTATTTTCTTCTCTTTTCAATTACGTTATTAATATCATGTAATTCAATTTCTTTAGCAACAACAATGTTCAGTCTTTATGTTACACCAATTAATACAGTTTTGTAAACCTTTTGCCTTGAAGCTTTCATCCAACAATATTGGGACTGAGACAAAGGAACTGAAAATAATTAAAAGTGAATCAATTTACCTTGAAGGTAACAAGCTCTCTGGTTGTTCAAACAATTACATTTTAAACAGAAAATTGGGTTTTTCTTTGTTAATATCGATGAGCTAAACATTTGTTAAATGATATTCAACTTGAACAGACAATTAAGTTGAATTTCATTTCAAATTGCTCAACTAGTAATAAGATGGTGATGATCAAGGTGAAACAAGGACAAAATTCAAGTAATCAAATGTGAACAAAGGAAGAAAGGAGGAGAAGAAAAGAATTGATTGCTGAGGTTGACTAAATTAGTAGCTCTAATTGCCAATTAAATGGGGTTTTTCAATGTGTAAGAGGATGAAGGAGGAATGAAGATGATGAAGGGATGAGGACAAGGATGGAGAAGAATGAGAATAATAAGGTGAAAAGACAAAAGTGAAAAGGAAAATTACATTTACTCTTTTCTTTCTTGGCTTTTCTCTCTTTTTGTTTCAAGAGTTTCTGTTGTTAAGTTAATTTGTAAATCAATTAGTAAATAAGTTTGCTCCAACAGTTTAGAGATTATTCATTTATCAATAAGTTATAATGATATTAACACCCAAAGTGGGTCCACGAAATGTTTATTATTGGATAAAAAATTTGGTTACCAATAAGGAAAACAAAGCTGACCAAATGAAGGGAAAAAGGTTTTTGCTGTTCACCAAGAAGCCACGCTGGTGAACATTTAATTCAATCTGTTTGGTGATAGAATAGAGATGATTCAATGATTACCTGTTTGTTTTAACAATTGACAATTTGCAATTGTTGACTTTTTTGTCTTTTGTTTTCATCGATTCCAATCCGTTTGTAGATTTTGTTAGCAACTTGGTTATTACGACTCATTTGTTCACTAGTTTCAAAGAGGTTTAAGATTAAACTCACAAGCCTATCGATCTTATTTGAACTATCGGATTATTTTGCATGCTGTTGTAGCAGGAAACTAGTGACACATAGAGTAGGAATTTGCTAAAAATTTTTTGTGACAAAAGTTTACTTAATTCAAGACATTTGCACTGAAAAGTCGAATGGCTTTCTGTTTACGATAACATAAAACTGTTGAAGTATTTCAAAAAGGTTAAGTGATAAGTACGAATGTATTATGTAATATGTATGTATGTATAGTATGTACAAGTGACTACACTTTTGGTGTTGATCACAGATCGCGCTCTCAATCGTGTGAAAAAACTTTAAAGACTCTACAAGTAAATTATTCATGACGAGTTCCTGATCTTCGATTGCGTAGTTCGGTCCCACAATATCTGCACCAATGGTTCAGCTCTTTTTTCTATCGTCCATCCATGAAAAAATTTGCATCCTTCGATTTAAGGCCCAAGGAACATCCTAGCTCTTGCACATCTTCATATCTTGTAAGGGAGTTGGATCAATGTGTCGACGTAGAGTAGATTCAGCAGGAATATATCGTCAAACCTTCCTTGCAAGAGTAAGATGATTAACTTTAGAAAGCGGAACATTTTATGATACTCATGTCTTTAGTAACTCAAGATTTAAAAGGTTCATCTGTATTGGAATATGTAACATTACTTTGATTATTCATTGACTTTGCGCACTTTGCTTTGTTTTTTTCGTTGAAATATGCTGCATTTATTGTGACCGTTTTTTGCCATTCACTGTACGCTGACATGCAATGCACTTAATATTATGTTGTCAAGGTTACTATGACCACTATTATGTAATAACACTATATGACTGTGTAAAATCACTGGTAAACTTAGGTGGTAATTTATAAAAAGATATTGAAGACTCTGATGATTGCAAAGATGTTGATGTTTCTTCACTCATTGTTTTGTCAAACTAAACAGTAGTGAAATTAAATCAAACATGAAACATTAAGTTGTACAGCATACCGGGTGTTTATTTTTCTTTTTTACGCCTATTTGCAGTCATAACCAAGAACAGATAATGCTGCAGATCTCAAATTCGAACTATGAGCTTAGAAAAATTGAAGAACTATACCCTTGAACTCTCAAGGTCATTCAAGGTTATTCAGCTATTTGATCTCTAACTGACATTTGAAGGAAATTTTCTGCGAGGAATATTTTTGCAACTAGCTGATGTTTGCGCCAAGTTAAAAGCTTGTCCGGTTTGCAAAATAACCGAATTTGTCTCGAAAGCACTTGTTAGACAAACGGTATGAAAACACCAATATCTTCTGAATACAGGGAGGTATGCACATGGGAAAAACATCAGCTAGTTTCAAAAAATTTTACGCATTGAAAATGTTCTTCAAATTTCAGTTAGAGGTCAAACAGCTGAATGACGTTAGATGACCTTGAATGACCTTGAGAGTTAGAAGGTATAGTTCAATTTTTTAAACTCGTGATTTAAATCCATGGAGAAAATACTTTCCGTCTTTACCTTCTTCGTTTCACTGTCTTCTTCCATATTTAGTCTTCAGGATCTTTTTCTTTTCCTTTTCATCATCCTTTGCTCATTACTTCTATCTCCGTCTTCTCTTTTAATCATTCTTCTCTTCGGCTTTTTTTCTATCTTACCTTACACAATCATATCATCGCTAAAGCTTGATTACACTTTTCTCTCTATGTTGATTTAGCATAAACAAGCTTATTGTAACTAACATAGACATTTTGCATCGAGCAAACGGTCAAATCGGTCATTTTTTTACCAAACAACTTGATTTTAAAATTAATTCGTTAAATTTAATAAAGGTTTAATCATCTTTTTCTAAATTTGAAATTTGTTTAATACCAATTAAAATGGCCGTTTTGGTACTTTTCGTATAGAAAGATCCAGGCTTTTCATCGAAACTTCGTTTCAATTTATAATTTTTCATTTAACTTTCATTTCATTAATTTTCTCACTGTTTTTACAGCTTCAGGTATCTATGGAATCAGTTCACACCTGATAAAATTTTTAAGGAAAAGCCAAGTGAACATTCCTAAGTAAGGGCATGCTTATCATCTATGAAAACAACCGCTCAAAATTTTGGATTCGATGGTTCCATAAAACAGTATGTATGGAATACGGTGAAGGAAATTTCCGATTCAATTCAAGACGATAATGTGAATATATAGTGAGACGATATCGTTTTCACTCACTATTCTAAGATCATCAAGCTTCAAACCTTGGATGATAATGAACAAAATGTAACGTGACTACGGATATGGTTTCCATTAAAAAGTTCAATAAGATCTAGTTTAATTCGTTTTTTAAACTTTGGTAAAAAGACATGAAAGCACCTTTGTAATAATGGAAACGGAAAGCGATATTGAATGATATCATAATTGATGTTTTTTCTTTTTTCAAAATCTAAATTTTTAGCAAGTGCGTTTATAATAAATAAGCCATCAGTCAAGAAACCGATCTTTTTAGTGCAGTCTAGTCATAGTGCATAGCTATCGAGTGAAACCTACAGCACTTACAAGTACTGTGCTTATATCAGGAAACACGGTAATCAACGTTAGACAAGAACATTGATTGAGCAAAATTTTCCTTTACAAGTCAAAGTTTTTGATGTCATCTTTCAATTTTCATGTAAAACAGAGACAAAGAGATTGAGAAAATGGTTATAAACAACTTTGATGTCCAACTGTACATTTTACCAGATATTGAAGACAGGTGCATTTAATGCACAAAGATGGCGACTTTGATGAGTAAAGTCAATTTATTCATTTACGAACTTCGTTTTCATGGATAATTTTGCTAACATTTCAGATGAATGAACATTACATGTATCTTGGAAATTTTGATGAATTTGAAAGAAACTAACCTAAACTTGATTTACTTTTTCTGATAAAGATTTCATTTCGCAACTTAAACTTTTCCTTTCAATCATGAGATTACAAATTAAGGAACAACTTGAAACTGAAAATCTTTTCTCGAAAATCCAGAACTCTTTTAACAAGCATACCTGTTTTCCACCATGTTTTTCAGCCTATCATCATGCTATCAATAATCTAACCTTATTCATGATTCTCATTATCTGATAATAGTGAAGAATAATTTTTTTCACTTTATTTTGCACGAAAAAGGTTGCTTTTTGAAAAGAGATTGTAATGAATTGGAATAAAATTGGAACACAAAATGTATCTGAAAGGTTGTTCAAGTTACCATGAGATTCTAGAATGAAAAATGGACTTGACCAGTAGATAATAGGATGATAAGATGACCAAGTGTTGAGAAAATAATTGGCTTGAAAGAAGTAACAAGAAGTAGACAAAGAAGAAAGGATAAAAACAAATTCGTAAGAAGAGAAAAAACGACAAAATATTATCTTTCTTTCTGATAATGATGATGATAACGTGGAAGGGATGTGAAAGAGTAAAGATGATTTAACATTAATGATTATGAACCCAAACTGTGAAAACCCATAAAATGTGAATCCATCAAGAATGATGGTAAGTCCATCTTTTTTTGTCCATAAAAGACTAACTTTATCCGTTGAATAAAAAAGGCAAATCAACATAACCATGTTTGTTCACTAAACCCAACTCTTTATCATGAAAATCCTCTTCAACAAACGATACTTTATATTCATCTTCTGTCTAATAGGATAAACAAGTTATTTCACCATTTTTTTGAAAATTGTCCAACAAATGTTAACATAAATTGATAATAAATTCATACTAATACAAATTGAGATGGTTGACAGTAGATAGTCTCTCAAAAAGTAGACAAAAAAGTAACCAGTAAAGGGATGATAACAAGCAGGGATGGTTCAATGAGTTGATGGGAAGACAGGTTTATCATACAAGACAGAGTCAACTCTCAGCATGGGCCTAGTCTACTTGCACTGAGTGAAAGTTGAATTAGTTTGTGAGTGAAAAAATGATGAGCAGATGAAGAAAAAAGATGATGATGAGGGATGAAGAGAGGAATAAAATAGTAAATAGTCACGAACTCAAGTGACTAGAAGCAACTAGAGCGCATTAAATGAAAAAAAAACTATTAGCTTTTTAATTTCTCCTGCTCTCATCATCATCCTCATCATGCATGTATTAATATTATCATAATGCTAACCAAGACTTAAGGCTAGTCAGGCTGAAGATCGTAAGTGATCAACCTAGAAGAGTCACTTTCTTAGGATCAAATCAACATCAAATGAGGTACAAAATGTTGTTTCAGATGATAGGATATAATATGTTCCTTGTAATAGGATCTTGTTCCCTTCATTTTCTATTCCACTTTGCATTTCAATTTCCACATTCAAATCATCATCATAATCATCATAATCATCATAATCATCATAATCATCGTCATCAACCACATTATCATCTCCATTATCGTCTTGATTTTATCTCCACTTTCGCCCTAATATACCAGCAAGGCTGACTAAAGATCATGAGTCAACAAAGCTAAGCATTCATCTTTTGCCTCTTCGTGTACCAAGACTTTCAACTGATTAGGCTGGAGGTCATGAATGATCAACTTAGAAGAGTGACTTTCATAGCATCAAATTCAGCATCAAAACGGTACATATTGTGATGAACCTGATTCCGTTCATTCTTTAATCCTTTTTTCATTTAAATTTCAACCATGTGATACATTGTCATCAACAACGGTTTTATCTCCTGCATTATCATCTTGAATTTCATCTCCAGTTCCCCCTAATTCATTAACGGTTAAGACTAAATAAAGCCCATTAAAATTCTGAATACTTATTTCGGCCTCTTCCCATGACATCGTGTTGAGGATTTTGCAATTTGAACATTTTTTACTTTTTCAATCCATTGTTCATTTTTTACTCCCTTCCAACCATTCTTATCATCCTACTCTCTTCTTTCCTCCGACAATTTCAGTTATTGAATTGATCTTGAGCGAGATTCTTAACCTTTACATTGAACAACCTCAGAAAAGATAAAATCAGCAATCAAACTTGTTCTTTTAAATCCAAGTTAAATTTTGTTTTCTGTTTCCTAATAAAACCGCTGATTGTGATTGTTTCATCAATAAATGATTGAACAAAACAAAGGCAAACAATTGAGTTAATCTGAGCAATTCTGATATCTTTTTACTTCTTCCTTAATCAATGTAATGCTTTTCACTCAAAGAACAGAGAAAAAAAAAATATTTCTAATCACAAATAACGAAATAATGAACAGTTTTTACCAGGAAAAAAAGTCAAAAAACCAAATATTCGATGATTCAATAATAATTTGATG
Organism: Tetranychus piercei; assembly: GCA_036759885.1. Lineage (NCBI taxonomy): Eukaryota > Metazoa > Arthropoda > Arachnida > Trombidiformes > Tetranychidae > Tetranychus > Tetranychus piercei. Next base: position 8,823,132 of record CM071878.1, read on the forward strand.
AAAAGAAAATTTTCATCTCAAATGAAGTTATCATGTTAGTTAATGAATAATATTTATATGGAGGAACAAAAAGTCTATCATTACTGGAAGAGCAATAAAAAAAATTTAATAGTTTCTTTTTTTTCAACTTTGCAATAAATGTTATTGATATTTAGTTAAAAGGTATAAAAAAGGATGATAAAGTTGATGATAATGATGATGATGATGAAAGCAGCAACAATTTTATTGTTATTTTATCTTTAAAAGATGATAATAATGACAGGGAATGAATTGGATAAGAGCAAGAAGAAGAGTAATTTTTTTGTTTAACATTTTGCTGTTGCTATTAAAATATAAATATTTCAGTTTCTTTACCTTTTCCAATGATAAATATTTAACCTGATAATATTATTTATACATAAATAAAGGTAAAATGAATGATTCTCAATGTTATCATTAGATTCTTGTTTCATCATCATCATTGTCCTGATTATCTTGAATGGATGTTACATGAATGTTAAATGGTAAAAGCAAAAAGATGAATTGGATTAAATGGAAAGAATGGCAAAAAAACGGAATTTCATTTTTGCCTTTCATTCTTTATTCCTTGATTATTAACTTATTAATCAAGATTAATGGAAGTGAAAATAATGATTGCAATTAGTTGATCAGAAAGTGTCTTGAATCGATTAAAGCTATAATTAATGTGAATTGATGAGAAAAGATAATCAAGATAATCCATTTAATTATTCACTTGCAAGATATTGATCACAATTGAGATTTTTGAGTTCGAAAGGAAAGGGAAAGCAATTAAATGCAAATCAAAAGTAATCAAAAGAAATGAAAAGGTGATCAATTAATAAGCCTTTTAATCGAGTGATTAACTTTTGATTCAAACTCGAAAGATTCAAGTTGAAGAACAGGTTAAAGATAAATTATTTGGAAAATTTTTTGTTTCGCTTTTCAAGTTTTTTTGCTCTCCATTTCAACAAATTGCTTGGATTCTGTTAATTAGTTGATTAGATGGGTTTTTGTCCCCTTGAAGCGCTATGAATGTTTTCAATGGTTTTAATGAGTCGGAAATGAACAATCGGAAGGAAACATTGAATTAAGTGGATCAACTCAATGTTTCAAAATGGTTCCACAATGTGATTCAATAAAATGCGCTTTGTGGCAACTGAAATTGGATTAAATGATGAATAAAATGTTCATGAAATACATCAACACGTGAAATGACCAGATGAACAACGAAAGACCCAAATGGAACTGATCGTTGAATATTCCGTGAATGTGACGAGTCAGGATAGCCTTACAGATGATATTTTTGTTTATAGCTTCTTCTGCTCTCATCATATTCATCAAAATGTCAACCAAGACTTTCCAGACTGGTTGGCTCGAAGTCAAGAATGATCAACCTAGAATAGTCACTTTCATAACGAAAATTCAACATCAATGGGCTACATATTGGGATTTTGTTCCCTCATTTTCTATTCATTTTTCTTTCGATTTCCAACAACGTCATCCTCAAAATTATCATCTTCATTATTATCTTGACTTTTGTCTCCACTCTCACCCTAACCTTAACCTTATTCACTTAATAATGACTAAAGATCATGAGTCGACAAAGCATCCGTCTTTTGCTTCTTCAGATAAAAATGTCAACCAAGACTTTCCAAGACTGGTTAGGCTTAAGTTCGTGAATGATCAACCTAGAAGAGTAACTTCCACTGCATCATACTTAACATCAAATGAGCCTCAGTCTCTTTGACACTTCTAGTCTTGTATTTGCTTTTTAACAATAAATGATATTTTTATAAATCTATTTCAAATTGAAACCCGAATGTTACTTCTCTTATTTCAATTTCAATTTATGTTTGCTAACACAAACTTTATAACGGAGCAAATATATCTTTACTTGTTTGGGGATGAAACTCGTTTTTTCAAGAATTATGGCGAGCGATTCGAACTGTTCTTTCTTTGAATTCAATACTAATCAACCAGTTCCATTGAAAATACATGCATTTTGAAAGTGGAGACACGGATGTAAATAATGATGAACAAGGTAATATGGCAGTTTGTGTTTGCAAAGGAAGATAACGAGTGAATCAGATTAATTGAAAAATGGTGTAAATGAAAATTCCCATTGGAAAATGTAGAAATAGGTTTGCCTTTTAACATGCTAATCAAAGTGACATTCAACTGAATATCTTGTTTATCTTATTACACCTTTTATCCTCTTTCCATGATCATCTAGCGACTCACCAATTCCCAATCAATGACAGTAAACCACTTTTAAATCAACATATAAACTCTCATCAACCCTTTTATTTTTCCCTTCATTACTCTTTCCATCAACATTGAGCTAACCAGGTAAACATGAGAAAAGATTAATCACGATTTACACAAAATTTTTGCTCATTTCTGACAAACTTTTCCTTTCTATTATCACATCTAAACTGATTTATCGGATCAATTGTTGGTTGTTCAATCAATGGATGAAAAAGAGCAAAAATAATGATTCCTTTTGGTTCAATGTTGTTACTTTGCTCACGGCTATTTTGGTAAATTAGTTTTGAGATTTTTTTTCATTCTTTTTCTGGTTTTCAATTTTTCTCACTTTCTATTGATAATTTCATGGTGATAATAATTTGTGATTGCAAGTGTTTTTGTGACAGCAAATGTCGTTAGACAGTGAAAAGCAAAACTAAAACAAATGGATTGAATTGGAGAGATAATGTTCAGAACGATAAACATGAGAAGAAGGGAAAATTGTCTGCCAATATCATGAGCATCATATGTTAATATCATTTAAAGTGGTGCACAGTTTTTCAGTGAAAAGACTTTTTTTTCTCTTCATTTTTACCTTTTCTTTCCGCTGCCAACAAGTAAATATTGTTCAAGATTAAAGTGAAAAATACAACAATCAAGAATCTATTTTCAATGTATATCACTCTTTATCCTTCATCATTAGCTCCATGTTAGTCTGAGAGAAACAGGAGAAGAAGAAAATTGTGTGAAACTTTTTAGATGAAGATTAATCCTCTTATATACTCTTCCTTTTTTCCCATCTTCATCATTCTCATTACAAGAGTAACTCATAAGTTACCGGTAAAAATGAGATAAATGTATATAAACATTAACAGGGAATTATGATGCCACTTGGAGTTGAAATGTTAAAGAAAATGTTTCCATTCATTTGGCGTTCAGTCGCTTTTTTAGGAATGGAAATATTCTCTTGATTCAATTGTTTACAATTTGATTGGTGATTGTGTTTCTGGTTAACCTTACTATTGGAAGCTGCCTGTAAAAGTTTAAAATTTCTGGTTCAATTTTTACGTGTTCAAACATGCTTAGATTAATGTTTTGGCTTTTTTGTTGTTGTTTTATTTTTCTGTTGCTGTTTCTGGTGAAATACACAAACTTGCTGACAATTGATGTGAAACTGTCAGAAACAAGCATTCAGTTGACAACATGTTGACAGTAAACAATAAATTTTCTCGGTAAGAAAATTATTCTAAAGAAGAAAAGTGTTCCAAGTGGTCAGTTTTGAGCTAAAATGAAACAAAATATCAAAAACAGCTTCTAAATTGATCCTTGAATCATTTGTTTTCTTCAGTTTTTCATCATTTTCTTTATTCTCCGAATTCAGACTTATTTGAGTTTTACTTACCTTTAAACTGATGATGAGTTTATTGTTTAATCCACAACTAAATTGTCACTTCCACTAAACACACAAATGTTACAAATTGAAACACTTTTAGTTGATCAAGTTGATAATCAAAGGTTAAATACACTGTAAGTTTTAATAATCCAAATGTGTTTTCACGTAACGTTTAAATGGTTTACTCTTTGAGTGCAAGTCTTGAAGAGACAATTATCGTGATGATTAACAATTTTCTCAATGATTATACAATTGTCACTAAATATTGTCCTGACTAAAACACAATTAAATATCTTTTTGTCTTCTCCCTCGGTTACTGCTGATAAATTGGTGCCTTGTTATAACTTACTGATCAATGTTATCTCAGTAACTGGGAGTTTGAAGGGATTTCATGATTTCCATGGAATGCGCCGAATCTTCAACTTCTGTTGTCTCACTCATCATCATCATCATCATCATTGTCTTCTTTGCTTTCTTTAGTAGTTTTCTTGTTTCCTTTTGCTGGATTAATTTCATGATTTAGTCAATGAAGATGCTGACCACTTTTCAGGTTTTTATTTTTGTATTCAACTTTTCTGTTGTTTTTTGTGCATTCAATGTTATTAAGGTACAACTGCGAATTTAGGTGGATCAAGGGAAAGATAAAGATGATAAGAAAGAAAGAATTAACTAAATGTCTTTCTTAATCCTTGTCATTCCCTTAACAAACTTTGATCCTCTCGAGAGGCTTTTCTTTCCCTATTCATGGCTAGTCTCAACTTTGTATACAGTTTCATTGATCAACACATCAAATTGCTTTTGTATCCTAATTTACAGGTAAAGGCTTTTTTTCTGTGTATTATCACCATCTTCAATTTGTCTCTCATCTCTCAACATCATCACCATCTTGATCTTCATCTTTATCCAGTCAATAATGAAACATTTACTTTTGGTTTAAGCTTGTTATTTTCAAGCTTTTCCGTGTTTATATTGAAATTAGTTCTTTTAGTTTTGCTTTTCACAGTTTTTTTTGATTAGCTTTTTTATTTTTGGGCAAAGTTAATCCCGTCCATTTAACATACTACCCTTTGTTGGGTTAATTGAAAAATTGAAGATTTATTGCAATACAAATTCGAATCAAATTTAAATATAAGTGTCAATCTATTGAAAAGGCTTTGTTTTCGTGTTGTGTTGGTGCGAAGGTGAGACGGAAAAAAGGAACATTTGAAGAGATGGTGAAAATAGTAAAAGCACTGGGTTCAATTTTGTATATGAAAGATATGATGCTATGGATTAGTCGGGCAATTTCATGAGAAATGAAGCGCTCCCAAAAAAATGGATGTCTACATCAGGATGCATTTCTCTTTATTATCTCCACTATCAACCTGTAGATAAAGAAAAGAGAATGGGCATAAAAATAAAGGTTAATGATGAGTTACAGATGGTTACAGTTACATTATTGAAACACTCTAAAAAATGTGCTTTTTCACTAGTAGATTTAGCTTTCTTGTTTCAATAAAATCAACTACCATGTAAATAACATCTTTAAAATGGGATTAGTGAAATTGAACTATTATTTACAGTTAGAGCCATTACCTAATAGTTTTATAAATTTCATAATGATTAACTGTTTAACAAAGAAAATACAAAGAAAATTTAAACTCACTTCAGAGTAGTTGTAATCCCCAAAAGAATCAGCAAGCCTCCGAAATTTATGAGATTTAATGACCTTGGTTGTGGATCGAATGGCAGCCTCCTATAGAAAAGTAAAATAACCAAATAAAGGGAACATTAATATCATATTAAAAGCTAATGACATGTTACAGAGTCACGCCCAACTTACCTCTCCATCAGGATTTAGCAATGAGGTAGATATATCATCACCGGTTCCCCAATTGTTTTTCATCAATATATCTGATGGCGGGTTATGAGTCACTTTACTATCAGAGCTCCAAACCGTTACTTCTGCCCCGGCCTTGATAGTTGCTGTTCGAGGAAATTTGTAGGTGGTGACCACCTTTTCTCCAATTTTACGTTGCAATTGCCAACCGCTCAATGAGATGTCTTGGTCACTTTTATTGTGAAGCTTGACAAATTTTCCCTCTTGATCATAATCATTGATTTGAACTTCACCTCGACAGTCAGAGAAAGTCTTAAATTCAACTGTATTTTCATTGTCTTCAATTACAACCCGTTTGCGTTTTCTTGGCATGGCATAGACTCTGGGAGTTGCCAATCGACCAGAGGTTGAAGATGTTTCTTCAGGTCCACCCTGACTCTTTCTGGGAGATAAACTGAGTCGAGTTTCTTCTCCTTCCAACATTTTTCGATAGGCATTGATTTCGAGGTCCAAGGCAATTTTAAGATCCAATAAATCTTGATATTCTTTATGAATTTCTTTGAGATCGTCTCTAAGTTTACTCATTTCTTCATCCTTTTCACGCAAAGACAATGTTGCCCAGTTTCTTTCTTGCTCAATCAGTTTTTCCAAGTCTTTGATACGGTTCTTATATCCTTCACTGACTGCAGACAATTCGGAAACTTTTGCGGTAAGAGAATCAACCTTATTTCTGAAACTTTGCAAATCATTTTTGAGAGTCGTTTCTGAGCTACTTTTACTATTCAAACGCTTTTGTAGCTCTTTCAGTTGTGCTTCATAAGTTCGAGTTAACTCTTCACGATTGAGACGAACTTGTTCCTCGCTTATTTGTCTCAATTCAGCAAGTTCATCAGCAAGTCTTTGCTCATACTGCTCTTTAATTTGCTCTTCAACAGCATGTTCAATTTGCGTTTCCCTCATGACTCTAGTTTCACTCAGTTCTTGCTCATGCAAAGTTTCTTTGAAGATAAGCTCCTCCCGTAAGCTTTGAATTTGATTTTCAAGGTTTACTCGAGAATATACTTCAGTCTCCAACTGCCGTTGGACATCTTGAAGTTGTTTATTGGCCGATTGTAGATCATGGTTGAGCTCATTGATATTGTCTTCCAATCTTTTTCTCTCATTGAGGGATTGGTTAAGGCGAGATTTGGCATCATCCAACTGTGTCTCCAATGATTCACATTTTTTCTGAACATTCAAGAACTCCTTTTGTTTTGCCTTGAGTCTAAAATTGAAACAAGGAGATGTGAAGAAGAGTTGATTAAATTTAAAAAAACACTTAAGGATTGAGTAACTTACTTTTTATCAATCTCATCCTTTTCAGTTCTAAATCGATTGGTATCCAATTCAAGTTTAGCTTTTTGAGTGGATACTTCGTCTAGAGCCAAACGAAGGTCTCTGATTTCTTTCTCGCATACGGCTTTTGATTTATTAATTTCTCGTTGAAAACTTTCTTTTAATGATTGTATCTCAGTGGCATAGTTGTTATTCTCATGTTGAAGTTCTCGGTTTCTTTGAATATATTGGGCAAGACGATCGTTCAAATTGGCAAGTTCATTTTTCTCTTGTTTTCTGGTCCTAATGGCAACACTGAGAGGGCTTGTCGCACGAGACTCAGATGAAGAAACCTCAACTATAGTAGTTGAACGCTTTGACTTTTCGGTTGAAGCCATGATTGGTGTTAAGTAGCATATAATTTCACAAATTCAATGATAAAAAACTATAATTAATAATCAAACAACCAGAAATTAATATAAAACACCAAACAATTAAAGGGAGGCACCCACAAGTCTAACTTGAAACCAAATCGGAAACCTAAAAGACCAGAAAAACCTCACTGCATTTTAAAAAATGATTCTCAAAAGTGGTGACTTCACTCGGCGGTTAACAAAAGATTACCGGTATTTGTTATTGGTTACCTAAAAAACTAGCGGCAAATTTAAAATTACAGTTGAATCAACATTAAGCTTTTGTTAATTTACTTTAAAAACGATTAGTTTACTTAAACCATTTACATTGATTGAATGTTAATTAGATTTAGAAATATAAAGCCACTTTAGTTAACAAAAAACAATTGAATGAGCAGGTTTCTGGAGCAAAAAGATATCGCAAGCAAAAAAAAGCTAAAATCTAATGTAGTGACTAATTTAATGAGTACAGCTGTATTTATTTCAATTGTTTATCTAACTGTTTTGATTAGTTTCATTTTAAATTCCTTCTAAAATTGAATTATGATAAATATTCATGAGTCTCTATTTGAACACCAAACTGTCAAATTTTATCAACATCTGACATGGCCTTGTTTAAATAGTCATTGTATTAAAAACAATGACCATTAGTTACCGGTAAAGTGGATGTTGCCAACAAACCAAATTAACAATCAGTGGAAATAATTGAGTTGAAATCAAGTTTAACAATTGTGAAAAATGCTTGAGGAATGGTTAAATTAGGATATCGATATCACATGGGAAAAGTATCGATGCAACATTGTATAACATTGCAATAATAAATATGTAATGTGAGCCATTGAATTGACGATCAATTTCTTCAATGCGATTCAAATTGATGAATAATCTACTTAAAGTGTTAACACAGTTAATTCTTGTTTCCCATCCTTAAATAATGTGTTATAATTACCAGTTGAACAAGAAAAACATGAAGTGTCCGTTAAGAAGTGCAGTAACAGTAAAGATGGACTTGATTTCTTTAAGGCCTCAACTTGTTTTTGAAGTTATTTCTTCTTTTTCTTCTCCTTTTTCTCGCTTATTATTATTTGTATCTTCTACAATCAACTTGTGATTAACTAATAGTGAATTGAGTGGAAGCAGTCAAAATAAATATATATAGATATATATATAATAAAAACAGGTCAACTTGTTCCCGGATAAGCAAAACCTATTCACGGTTGAAGAAGTCAACTTGCCCTTCAAGTTATATCATCTTCTTTCCTTTTTTTCACCAGTTTCTGCTGAACCTTCTTCTTCCTCTGAATAATTCTTAAATACCCAATTCTTCATCATCTTTTAGCCTGTCTCTCTCTTTCGCTCTTCTTTTTGTAAACCGACTTCTTCCAATCCCTCTTTCTGCTCTCTATTTACCTGGCAGAATGGCAACAAACATTCATACTGAGGGCCACTCTTTCGTCCCGGATCAATTCACTCCATGATCATCATCATCATCATTTAGATTCCTTAGTCGTGTCTTTAGCTAGCCCTCAAAGTCCACTTTGACCCAACCTTCTTACTCGCTCTCACAACTCTTTACAAAAATATTTTGTTTACCGTTTATTTAATTAACCTTACCTAAAGAGACAAGTTACCTTAACATTTCACCTCAACTCCCACTGATTGTGTAAAAAGTGACTGATTATTCATTTTCTCAAAGTATTTTGTTTACATTTTTGTTCTCTCATTAAATCACCATCATCAGCACCATAATCTTCCCACTGATTATTGCCTACCCATTTACACTAATCTATTTTACTTATTGGTGCTACAACATTAAAGTGACAATTGATCAATCATAAACTTGTGATTTCTAATCTAACCAATTTATTGTTTGAATTTCAGCCATGAAAGATCAGAAGTAGTGCCATTAGCAGCTGAAACTTCTAAATAATTGTAAATTTAATTTATCATCCATCAAAATATCTCAAAACAATGTTATCATCCGATGATGAAAAGCTTCGCCGAAATTTACTCAAATCAGGCCAACTGTTTGAAGACCCTGATTTCCCTGCAACTCAATCATCTGTTTTTTACCATCAAACTCCACCATTTACATTTACATGGAAACGTCCAAAGGAATTGACAAATTATCCAGTTTTCTTGGACGATGCAATATTATTCAATTCACACAACTTTTTTGATATTAATCCCGGTAAATTGGGCGATCGTTGGTTAGTCTCAACAATTGCCTCTTTAACCTTAACCAAAGGATTATTTTATCGCGTTGTACCAGCTGATCAATCATTCGATCCAGATAATTATTGTGGATTATTCAGATTTCGTCTCTGGTGGCATGATGAATGGAAAGAGGTTGTCATTGATGATCGTTTACCAACTGTAAATAATAAACTTGTTTTCATTCAATCAACTAAAGGTGATACCTTTTGGGCTTCGCTATTGGAAAAGGCTTATGCAAAGCTTCATGGCTCATATGAAGCTCTCAAATATGGTTCAACCATTGAAGGATTATCTGATTTCACTGGAGGTTAGTTAATTTCAACTATTACTCTATAGACAATTCAGGTTTCCTTTTCCGTTCATTGTCTAGTCCATTTTCAATGAAAAAGAGTTGGTATTTGACCACATCAACAACAATCAAGAAGCGTGGATCAAATTATTGTGATCATCATAGCTTGAAAACGTTCCAACTGAAAAAACAGCATCAACATCAGAAAGTAAAACATCAGTTAACACGAAATTAGCTACAAGAAAAATTGACAAGAAAAAAAGAGCAAGTTAAGCAAAGTTTGCACTTTAAAATTATAGCTAAAGTTAATGGAAACGAAGAAGCACTCGAATATCTAATTAAAGAGTTAATAATACAATTATTTATAACAATTATCTGATAGTTTGCTGATCCTGTAAGATGTTTACTTACTTTGATAGACATTTAATTATTCAGATTAGTGATAATTTAAGAGCAAGATCAAAATACCATCCTCATGCCACAAATATAACACTTTAGCTCACATCAATAAGCAGCCTAAGGGTCTTAAAAAGGGTTGAGATAATCTTAGCGATGAATGACATTGTTTTGTCATTTTGTTAGACATTAAAATTAATTAAGCAGATATGTGAGCAATTAAGAATGTTTCAGATGTTCAAACATAAACCAAAACAAGCTGATAAAATAAATTACTATCAAGGTTTGGAACAGTGTCAAGTTGACTTGGTAATCACTTGTAATATTGAATCCAGTCATGAAAATGTAGTTAGACGAGGTTGCTTTAACACTTGTTCAGAATGCATGTAAATCGGTAATCGATTGGTTAAGTGCAATTGATAGTTTTTATCATCTAAATGTATTAAACATCTTATCGGTGGAAATCCGTGCGATTGATAATCTTTTGATTAGCGTCAAAAACTCAGGATTTCATGAGAATAGGTCCAACAGATAAACAAATTTCATTTTTTTATTAATGGCAAACACGAAAGGACGTAGCTTGTTATTTAGAGTTTAACTTTAACTTTATGTTGAATTGTGTCTAATTTGTTGATTAATTCACATTTGAAATAATTTTTTGCGGATTGTAAAACTTTTCCAATCATCAAAGCATCAGTGATGAACCATTTTAGCCTTCATCGTCATTTAAATTAGCTAAAGCGTCAGCTTCATCAGGAAATCAGGCAGTTTCTGGTTCATCAGAGCAAATTTAAACAGGTACCATGACATAATAACGTTTGGGTCAAAAGAGAAAAATTGAGTCTTTGTAAAGGCCATTATCAAATCCATGGGTTAGATCAGCACGAAACATTTACATTAAGATGTGAAGTAATAAAAGAAACAAACCAGAAATCAGACGAGAAATGAGGTAATTTGAGGTTATTTGAGACTGCTTGTTAAACCTGCTGACCAAATTGCTTCTGTTATTGTGTTAAAACAGCAATCATGACTTGCTGGAATCTTGAAATTAATTTAACACTGAAATAATTTCTCATAATTTTCTCTTGCTTTAATGGGTCCTAAGTAACCAGTAATTTTTTGCTTTACAGGTGTAGCTGAAGGTATTTCTTTGAGAGAGGAACCAACATCTTGTTCAACCTTGATAAACAAACTGCTCTCGATGACTTCAATAGTAACTGCTGTTGTTTCCAATGAAAATACTGCAATAACACCAATCAACGGAAGTCCAGTAACCAGTTCATATGAAAGGCTTGCCAATGGAATCTATTTATCAACCAATTATCGGGTTATTGAGGTTCAAAGGTTAGATCACAAAGAATCTTGTCCAATATTGATTAAACTAAGGAATCCCCTGGGAACCAGTTCAGATTACATTGGCAGTTGGGGTAAAGATTCGATGGAATGGTCTAGATTAACAAATGATGAGAGGAAAACTCTATCTTGTGATGAGGGTGAATTTTGGATGTCCTATTATGATTTCATGAAAATCTTCACCTCACTTGAGGTGATTCATTTGGATGCAGAGACAAGTAAAGATGAACCAACGCTGAGGGGCAAATGTCCTTGGTGTATTAAATTTTGGCGAGGTAAGTTCAACATTATTGATAACAAGGCAAATAGCAGGGTTCATGGAGTGACTGGTTGATAACGAGTTTAATACTGGAAGCAATATCTCCATCCAGAAGTGAGACTTAATTGAAGATAATTAAGTGGAACCCCAACAAAATAAAAACAATGTACAGCTAATGTAGCAAAGCTTCCTACCCACATTTAACGATCAACCTTATCCAATATTTTTGTTTCTGGTCAGAGAGAATTCTCCAAATTATTATTTAACACAATAATAACAATTATCAGTTTTTGATCTCATGCAGCTTTGAGTTAATTTAGTCTTTAGTCACTGTTAGACTTAAAAAACTTAATTAGATGCTAATGATAAAGGTGAGGCTTTTCATGATAAAATAGACTTGAAAAATCAGATAAGAGTAAACCTTAGACATTTGTGTGTATCGATGACTCAAGAAATAATTGTTAAATTCAATTTTGATTTAAGAGGTTCAAGAGGTTGGTTAAGACAATTTAATAAATCATTTAAAATCATAATTTATCAATGATTTTGCTTCAGTTCCATGCTTACGGTATTTTTCAAAAGTAGCGCCTCAACTAAATGGCGGTTAGTTGTGTTAACCATGCCATCTACTGTTTAATAATCTGAATATTGAATTTAAACTTTTTTTAATCATAAACTCGGTAAAAGTAAATTAATTTTTCATATTTTAAAATGATCTCTTTATCTAGGTATTTGGCGTAAAGGTGTAACTGCCGGTGGCTGTCGTAATCATGTACAGACCTTTCATACTAATCCTCAGCTTATGATAACTCTTAACAATCCTGATACTCTTGTCATTTGTTTAAATCAACATTCTGTCTTAGAGCCTAAAGTAATCGGATTTAGCCTCTATTCGTGCAATAACATTGGTTACACAAGTGAAACTCGGCTGGATAAAAGTTTTTTCAAGCGAAATCGTTCACTACATAATTCACTTTACACCAATACCAAGCAGATCTCATTGAGGTGCCAATTAGAAGAGGGTAAATTTGTGCTAATACCAACAAGCTTCGAACCAGGACAGGAAGGTCAATTTTCTATAAGAGTTTATTCGATTCATTCTATCAAATTATCATTTCTTGATTCATCACCTTCACTTATAAAATCACCCATAATCAAAGCCCCACCATCTTTTGACCTTAAATTTAGTCAATATGAAACCATGTTTCTACAGCTTGCTGATGAGGTAACAATTTTTGTTTTAACAAACTCAAATATTAACAATTTACAATTGATTGTTCAAAATTTTTTTCATAAATTTATTTTCATTACTATAATTAGCACAAAACCGTGAATGCATTCGAGTTACAGGAACTTCTTGAAAGCTGTTTACCCAATGATTATGTGAAAAGCTGTGCTACCTTGGAAGTTTGTAGACAAATTATAGCAACTTTAGACGTAAGTTCCTATTTGTAATTTACATTTATTTGGTATTTTGTCTATTTTATTCATATTGTTTAATCTTACTATTTTACAGACAAGCAGCTCTTACGGGAGATTAAAATTTACTGACTATAAGAACATTATGTGTTCTTTGCGATTCTGGCAAGCAATATTTAAAAATCACACCAAAGGTACTTCAGGTATTCTCAGAGCTGATAAATTGAAGGAGGCTTTACATGATGTCGGTATGTTAATTTGAAATTCAATCCATAAGCAGCTTTTCATTCATTATTAATTCCTTTCATTTCAGGCTTTGAATTGAATGTGGAAATCCTTTCATACCTGGTTTTGAGATATATGAGGAAAGATGGGACCCTTAGATTCGGCGATTTTGTCCACAGTATACTTCACCTATGCATTGCGTTCACATTATTTGATAGAAAGGATCCAATGAAAACGGGAACAATTAAGATGAGCTTAACTGAATGGATCAAGGCATGTTTGCTATCATAATTCAAAGACATTCTCAATTTATTATCCTTGTTCGTATCCCCGAGAAAAGTGAATGCTCAAACCATTTCGTTTAATTGTTGGCTCTTTTTAAGCTCAAAACCGATACTTTGAGCTTTGTTGCAGAAGACTTTCTTTGTAATCTCACTTAAAATGGTGTATATTATTTAAATTATTGAAGATATTATTAACAATAACTTTATATCACATTTATAGATTATTTAATTACTCTTTTGTGTATAAATTGTAGTAAAAAGATTAATTTATCGCACAGAACGATTTGTATGTTCAAGGACTTTGTAATCCATTATTGTAGCTATTTTTTTAAGGCACAATAAAGTTGAATCTAATTTCGATTGAATCGTACACATTAGATCTCGTTTATTAATAAATAAATCGATAATTTTCACATCAATTTGACATGATTTTAGTTTTAATCTTTATCAAGTTAGATTATTGGAATTTTTTTGAGCATTTTTATTGAATGTTATTTAATGTGTTATTTTATAACTTACATTTTAAAAAGATTTATTATGTTTCTTAATCGAAGCAGTTATGATTGGGCTTTAAAATGATTGCAATGCAATCTATCAGACTTTCATAATATTTCTTAATTTCAAGATATTTTTACAATTCATAAATATATATCCATCTTTTGCGCTGAAATGGACGGTTAATCAGTTAAAGCAAAGTTTAAAAAATATTGAATAATATTAAACCAACATTCGTGTAACTTTTATAAATATACATTAAATATTTAAGCGAGTTTTTTGGCTCTTTTAGACATCAGAATGAAAAATAAACTAGGAAACAAGTAACGAAGTATTATGGCTAGTTTATGAGTAAAAGTTGACAAGAATAATTCTTTCTTCTTCTGATATATTGCTAAGGAGATTTCATTGGCAACAATCTTTGGATCCATTCCTGAAGCAGTTGTTTCATCTACTTGATTGTAAAGAGATCCATCAGATGAGAGTGCATTTAAAGATATGTTAGTTCTAATGTAACCAGGATTCACTGCTAGTACATTGATGCCTGGTTGGATGGAAGATAATTCAGCTCGAAGGCAATCCATAAAGGCTTGAAAGGCATGTTTGGAAGCTGAGTAGGCCGATCTATATGGTATGCTTATTTGTGATTGAACACTACCAATGCCAACAATTGTTCCTTTACCAACTGATATAAAATGATCTGTTATTGCTACAAGATAAAATTAAATTTGAAGTTAAAATTTTTACAGAAACATTTTACTCGATTCAAAATATTTCTAAGTAGTCGTGCAATCAGAATAACTAATTTAGTTGAAATGAGGTGTGATCGAAATAATATATACCGAAAGCAGTATACTATAAAATTACCTTACAATTTGTATAAGGTTTATATTTCATTTGAAACGTAGTGATCTGAAACAAGCTAAACTAATGCACCGAGAAATTTAAGAAATAAAAAGGTATCAAAACTTCAAAGAGACTCACCTTTAATTACTTCAATTTGTCCAAAGTAATTTACTGCCATAAGGTTTTGATAAACCTTAATGTCAGTTGACATTATTGTTCCTCTATAGCCGATGCCAGCATTGTTAATCACAATATCAATTTTTCCATGTATGTTTATTGCTGATTTAGTGATTTGTCTAATGTCTTCAATTTTGGTTAGATCTAATTTTAAAGATGTTGGTCGATATCCTTCTGGGTAAATCTCGACTAATTCATCACGAAGCTCATTAAGCCTATCTATATCTCTAGACGCAATGATTAGCTTAGCTCCAAATCTGTGTAGGACTCTAGTTAAAGCTAGAAAAGGAAAAGAACAATTGATAGTAATTAAAATGGTATTAATATATTAAAACAAATGAAAATTAAGACAAAGTAAACTTACCCTCTCCAAGGCCTGAAGAAGCTCCAGTAATAAATATTACTTGATTTTTGAAGCTATTTTTATACCTGAACTTGGTAATTTTCTGCATCAAGGCATAAATAAGCCAAGATATTGAAGAAACCGGTAGTAACCAATTTAATTGACATAATAATGACATTATAGTCACCTGAAAAATTAAAGTTATCAGGTAAATGAAAGAAGATAAAATGAGCAAACTGTCATACAAATAGTAAACATAAAGTAGCTAGAATGAAAATCACGAGATATGATTTATTTTACATGTCTTTTGACTAATAATTGTAGTGATTGCGGGTTAGAGTTGATAGAAGAGCATTAAAAAACAATAGTATCATCATCAGGACAGCTAAACACCTTTTAAGGTAAATTACTTTCAGAATGGGTAAAGTAGCAAAATGTCATCTTTGTTTACATGTTTACAGCAAAAACTAAACAGAACGAATCAGAACAGAATCAGAACAATAGATGGCGTCCCTGCTTCTTTCACTTGATTTTCATGATTGAACAAAATATTGATCAGCAAATCCCATAACTGAATCTAACTTAATTATTAGATGGTATACATTAACAACAAAACCAGCGCATCTTCAAAACGAAGTAAACAATTAACAGGTGAAAAAAATGTGACTTTGAAATGTCTCTGTACACCAAACAGAAGTCAAATGAATGATCTGAATTTTAGATTCAATTTGGTTTTTTAATAATGGTTACAGTTTTCAAGTCTGTAGTTGATGGTTATCGAGTTATTATAATCAAAACAGGTGTGAAGAAAGAACGCTTGATATGGCGCAAGGTTCGCTACTCGAGCATTCTAAAAGTTAAACCTTATGAAGGCCAAAGAGTTTATCTCGATGAATTTAAAACTCAAAAATCAAAACATTTACTAATTTACTCAATCTATCAATTGAAGGCTTCTTTTAATAATTGACCAAATCACTTCACTTGTCTACTGTCTAAGATTAGAGCAAGATGAAATGGATAATCACAAGTGCTGTATAGTTTCCGAAATAGAGGAGCATTACGATATTATCGCAATTGTTTTGATCAACACCGAGATTGAAAATTGCCTTCATTCGGAAAAATAGTATTTCCAGTAATCCAGATTTTAAAATCAGAATTTTCTCTATCTCAGAATCATTCCAATCTTTATCGATTTCATTGTTTCCCCATTCCACTTCAATTTGTTATCTAAAAATCTTTATTGAATAAAACACGCAATTAAGATAAACTTCTGATTCGCTTTGCTCAAGTTCCAGATTGACTGTAAACTGTGAAATGAATAAACCAGAGTTGACTGATTTGTTCTATCGGTTGTCATACAACTCTGATTGGTTCAATAAGAGGAAACAAGAACTGATTAAAAATGATAATCTATCATTTGTCTGAAGTTGAAAAATTCTGTAAAATTTGATGAACGAATCTGAGTTTCATCGAATGAAATCCAATGTTGGACTTATAAGGAGTTGAAAAACTCTAATCAATTACATTCGTTTGAATAAACAATTACGGGAAAAGAAAACTGAAAAGAACTTCAATCATTTGTTCAGAAATATTTAATTCTCCAAAACTTGAATTCCATTTTAGCTGACCAACGGGTAATATAATAACACACAACAAATCAAATCTAATCATTACTCGAATTTAATTGAAAGCAATTTGTGATCTGACCATTAATCCAATTCCATAAAAGATGTTGATTTAAATCATTCGCATCTAAAGCTTACCAAAAATGATCCAAAAAGGTAAAACCAGTGAATCTCATCTAAACTCTCACCTTTTCAAAATGTTAATTTCATTCTTAACTTTACAACAAATACTCTAATCGTTGAGAAAGTGTATCAATTGGAAGCTTCCATTAAATTAACCAAATAATGAAGCATCTTTTAATCTAACCTGAAAACCCACCTTTACTGGATCAACATGGAAAGTGATTAATCCTTTCCAAGTTAATCTTCAACCTTCACTTTTCAATAAACAAAATGAGGTTGATTAATGAAACGATATAATGTTCAAGTTGTATCATCACTCAGCTCTAGGATTTCATCGAGAATACATTTAATCAAGTTTAATCAGAATAAATGATTGAAACATAAATGGCGTCTAATTAAATTGAACGCCTTCACAGTTTCAATTAAACCCATTTGGGTTACCGTTGCAAACTGTTTAAACAACAAACCCAAAGCCTACAAATGAACAAGTTAACTGTACAAATAAACCAGCAATTGTTTTTATTCACTCAGTCCAGATGATGGAGCAATGATGATAATGTAATAACAATTACAATCAACTTGACCCAACCACAATTAAACATGAAAGCCTGACAATCAGCGACTGTAAATACCAAACAATATGAATGGTTTGAGAGTTGCAATTGTTTGCAGTTTCATTTTTGTTTACATTGATAATGGATACAATAAATGAAAAAAAAACAGTGATAAGTCAATAGCCATTAAAATGGACAAATGATTAACAAAACAACAATTAAAATGTTCATTTGTTGATCTATTCAATTAAATCCTTCTTCTTTCTTCAATTGTTTAACAATTTTAATAATCAGGTTAAACTAAAAACACTGGAAACCCAATAAAAAAGGTGAAAGCTCTGGTAACTCAGAGTCAACCAAAGTGAACCCAGTTTTCACTGGTAAATACGGGTTCAACTTTATCGGAAAATAACCGCTAGTTTCACAATTAAAAGGTAAACAGAATTGATAATCTTTCCAATCTGATTATCATGTAAATTGTGGTGAAACTTTCCATTTCAATTTGGTAAACTTGATATTAAATTGTAAACAGTTGCGGTTGAAAATAAAAGGTTTACTTTGTTATCCATTGGTACAAGAGTGTTATTAATAGCGCACTTAAACATCCTTTTTTAAATGGTGATCACATTAAATTTACAACAAATTGGTTCAGTGGTTTAATTAATTGTTACAATAAAACCTTCTTTTTGCTTCATCTTTTTTAAAATCAATACATTAGTTTATCCTTTCAACTTTTCAACCAAAGTGTTTGGATAAAAGATTATTCAATCTTATACATTGAATTGTATCATTATATTGACTAACATCAATGATTTTCACTTTTTTTCCAGTTAACTCTTAATTTTAAATTATTTTTTTGTTACAATTGATAGTTAAATAGATTTTAAGAGAAAGTATAATTGAAGGATTGAAAAAAAACGAATGATAAAAGATATATTCAGTTCATTTTGCATTCATATTGTGATGATGCTGGCTGAGATGAGAAGATAATGAAAGATTCCATTGAGTTTTCATTGAAATTTGAGTTGACAAGTTGAAACTATTTTCTGTTCATTCGATCAAAAGTTAACATCTTTGACTTTTCTGATCAACTTGCGCCTTTCAATCAAAACAGCAAATCAAGTGCAGTTGACGAGGTTGACCAAGAGCTTGTTTCGCTGGGTTCAGCTGGCTTGAGCATATTGAACTTGCCACTTTCTTCATCTTCATCAGTTGATTTAGAAATTTTATCATTTTCCTCTTTGATTACCCTGGAAACTCCTAGTTGAAAGGATGCTGATTCACCTGAAAGGAAAGTTGGTTTATATGAAGCAAGTCCACCTGAAAAGAAACAAAGAAAATATTAAATTTATTGAACAATTTAACGCAACTACACAGAGTTAATTAACCAAAGTTAAACAATCAAAGTTAAAAAATTTGTTTTCACTTTAGCCTTGGTTTGACCAAAAATCAAAACTCAAGGCTAATTTTTTGACGGAATATTCATCAACATTTGCAATTTGATCCTCAAATTGCAAGTTATGAGTTAATTTTTTTACTCATTTTTCAAAATACGAATGCGTATTCATCAAACATCTCAGGTAATAAAAAACAGCAGCACAAGGAGAACACCTTGAAATGACCAGAGAAATGTACAAATGATTTGCGAATAAACATAATCAATCAAAAAGTTGACTTTGGTCTTTACTCAAAGTCACCTACAGAATTAACTAATTGTACAATTTGTAATTCATACATTTTACTCGGTCAATAAGTGAAACTTGAATAACAATGAAACTATTAATACATTTTCTTGTCCCCTTCAAGGTAAGACTTTGAGGAATTAAATACAATGCAAATTGTTTCGAAAAGTAAACCAATTTTTTCTTTCAAATGAAAAGATTATTTTATGCCAATTCATGCTTTCAAATGTTCAACATAAATTCAGTTCAAATAATAAATGAAAATTAAGAAGGAAAATAAAAACAGGTAAAAATGAGCCTAAAAAGCTAATAATATTACCAAAATAACCACCAAACCCAATTTTTTGTTTGTTACTTTTTATTAAAGGAAAGTTTAAATTCTGTTTCTTTTCAACAAAGATCAGGTCGATTGGGAGTAAAAGGTAATAACAACAACAACGATAAGTAATAATGATAATGATAATAATAATCATAATAATCATAATGATAATACTGGTAATAATAATTATAACCAAGAAAGGTCTATTGTGTGATCAACAAGGTCTTAATGGTGAAAAGGCGTAATAATATTAATGTTTAATTGAGGATCATCATCGTTGTATTAATTAGAAGCTCTTCCATTTGTAAATATTATCAATAGCCAATTGTAATGATGATTAACTGTTAATCAAACCTGATTGGGAAAAAATTATTGCACTATTTACCCAAATTGTCTGAAAAGAAACTTAAAATGGTTCCAAGTTGAACGTCATTTTGTTCATTATAAGAAGTGTAACAATAACAGACTAATACAGACATAATAAATGGTCGAGGGTTAAATTTTCAATTCTTGACCATTCATGGCTAATATTGAGGATAAAAATTTAGAATCAAATTAACATTCATGAATCTCATCAACATTTAGATTGTTTAATTATCTCAAACTAGCTTATAATGCTTCTTCAACTTTCGATCAAACCAAATGATTGGAAAATTTCTCGATTACAATTTTAACTAAACCAAAACTAAATCAAAAATGTAATGTTTAAGGATCAAATTGACTTAATAAACCTTATCAACCTTGCCATCGTTTATCACTTGTTTATGATCCCATCAGTTTCAATAATAACCCAAAACAACCCAAAGATTTATTTCAATTTTGAGTAAAATCTTGTAGCGAAGCCTTATTTTGTCTTTTGCCTTTTGTATCGATTCTAGTCATTCATAATGTCTAATCTGATTGTCCAAGTCTAATCACAATTTGTTTTTGTAATAACGCAAATAAGCCGATGATGCAAGTTAAACTTTGACTCAATCACCTGATGCAAATGGACTTTGTTGAGTTTAAATGTCAAGCTTGGCTGAAGTGTCTGGTCATCGGAATGTGGCCAAATTTGAACATTAAAACCACTAATCGGTTAACGCATTTAAATAAGTTGCAATTGAACAAATGAAACATTAGTTTTGCCTAGAAAATGTTGGCTTTTCAATTCAATTAGAGCGAATCTAAGGTAATAAGGTTTTACAATTTGGATTCTATTCCTGGTTAGTAACCTCACAATTCATGTTATTACACTTTTCCTGTCATCATCATCATCATCCCACTTCATCTTCTATTCTCATCATAGTCAATATTTTTTCCCTTTATATTTACAATTGTCTTCCTTTTCATTAATAATAATAAAATAATAATAATATAAATATAAAACCCGTTCATTGTTGAAACACGTCAAGTTCAACATTCTCACAATTTTGATAAATTTAACAGTTAATCAACAATTGTAAGTTTCAAAGGAAAGAACTGAATAGACAAGAAGAAACAATTCATCAATTGTCAATGTTTACTCACAAATCGAGTATTAACACTGACAATGACATTTTACCGCTTTAAAATGATCTCAAAATGGACAATAAAAGTATTTTCATTTCAATTACATATTATTCAATAATTTATCCGACAATGAACTTTAAAGTTTTTTCTATTTTAGATGTAACTCTCAATCGACCAAATGTTGACAACTTTTTCACAATGATCGAGACTAGACATTGATATCAATTCATTTTGAGATAAATATAGCTGAACCTTTGACTTCATTGACCCTTTGCTAATCAACTGAACTTCCAATGAGCGAAACTAAAATGAAGATTATCATAATTGAACGTTATTTTCATATCATGAGAAGTTGAACAGGCAAATGGTTTGTAATTAACAGTCGAAAGCTGGTTTTAACCTTGATCTATCATTTCAATTTTATTACACGTTGGCAACGTTGCTATGGTTTAGAGTGACAATCTGTTTGATTAACAATCTAGTTTATATTGCCAGTTAATCTTAAGTATCTTCACCATAAAAAGTTGTTTGTCCAACCTTACTGTGTGAACATAAAATCGTTTTAAAATTGTAAAACATTTACTTTTAAAGTGTGATTTGTTGAACAATTTTAAACCAGGCAAGAGCAACCATAAAAAGGAGATAATTAAATACACGATTTGGTCATCTAATTCAATTATTAAGACTTGAATCTTCAATCAACTTTCATTGTGAAATTCAACATTTGATTCATTTGCTCTTCAGTTTCTAAAGCTGAGGTTATTCAATTCAACGAACAAGGATTTAAAAGTAAGACAAAAAGTTAATCAACTAGGAATGGCAAGTAAAGGTAAAATTGCTGTTATTGGAAGGTGAGTATTTCTGATAACTACTGGTCAAAATGGAACCAAATGAGAATTTAATTTCCTCCTTTTCGTCTACAGTGGTCTTGTTGGTCAAAACTGGGCAATGATTTTTGCCTCTGTTGGCTATTCAGTTCAATTGTATGATGTGTCTGAGGATAAAATTAGTGGAGCTTTGGGTAAAATTAAGGAGACATTGAAGACCTACTCAGACAAGGGCATTTTAAGAGGTAATCTTGATTGGGAAAAACAGTCACAATTGATTACAGGAGCCTTAGATCTCGGTGAATGCCTTAAAGATGCCTTTTATGTTCAGGTAATGTTCATTTTCAACTTGTTATTGGAAACTGGTTCGATCATGTTTTTGTTTTTCCAACAGGAATGTGTCTTTGAAGATATTTCGCTGAAGCAAAAGGTTTTCTCAGAGATCGACTCATTGGTAAGCCAGTCAACAATCATGGCAAGTTCAACAAGCAGGATTCCACCATCAGTCATCTTTGAAAATTGTAAGAATCGATCTCGTGGTTTAGTCGTACATCCCATAAACCCGCCGTATTTCATTCCATTGGTTGAGATCATTAAAAGTCCTTGGACCAGTGAAGAGGTTGCCCTTAAAGCGCGCACTTTAATGGATGAGGTTGGACAGAAGCCGGTTGTCGCCAATAAAGAGGTTCTTGGTTTTATCGTTAATCGAATACAGTTTGCCATTTTTGCTGAATGTTATCGACTAATTGAGGACAAAGTAATCAGTCCAGAGGATATTGAGACAGTCATGTCGGAAGGACTCGGTATGCGATATGCTTTCCTTGGTCCATGGGAAACAGCCCATCTCAATGCGGCAGGAGTTGAAGATTATTTCAACAAATTCGGTCCTGGAGTTGTTGAAGTATTGAAGACTTTTGGTCCAAACCCAACTTCATTGGATGGTCAAGCTGCTCAAGATATAGTTGAAGCGATCAATCGCAAGGTTCCTCTTGATCAACTTGAGGAGAGAAGAAAATGGCGTGATAATATGTTAATTGCATTGTCCCAGGTTAAGAAGAGACAATCTTAATCAGCAATTTACTAAATTCCCAACAGAATAGCATTTCGTTTCAAGTTTCAATTTACGTCTTAATTTGAGAAAATTTCGGAAAATTAGCATCAATATAAAGATCAGACTAACATTATTTTACAATTCAAACGAGAAACCAAACTCTTCATAATTATTAATTAATTGGCGATTCTATTTGTTATATACGGGTTGAACTTTAATTCCAGACTGAAGCTGAATTAATCAATATCAATTATTTGAGTTGCGTTCCCTTGATTGATATTTAATGTTCATTTTTGAACTCAGCCAAATCAAACTTATTCACTAAATTTAGATTATCATTTTCAACCAACAATTAAATACGTGAACATTTTGTTTGCATGAATTTGTCTAAATCAATAAAATATGACCAGATTTGACTGTAAACTGTCTCGATTGAGAGTTAAATTGAATTTGAATCAAATAAAAGTGGCTAATTTGAAACTAATCACGATTATTGTTGATTGGAAATAAAACAATTCATGAATTGTAATGAATAGTTATAATCAAAATGGGCAGTTTTAGTTGACTGTGTTCCTAACGATAATACAGTTTGTTGTTGCTGCTGTTTTTGATGATGATGGTGATAAAAAGAGAAACAGATTAATGTACAACAATTGAATTAAGAAAAGATTGAGTCAAGTTAAATGTGCAAAATTTCAATTGAATGAAACAGTTGTTAGTATGATGGTGATGATGAAAAGCTAATAAACCAATTTAAACATTCATTAAATGATATCAACAGTTTACTGAACTGATTTGATTCAGTTGGCTTCAAATTTTTTGATATTCAACGATTGGCACAAACAGTTTCTAACATCTTCAAACATCTCTAAACAATTAGACTAATATTGGAAAGTTGATGAAATGCATTCAGATCAGCATTAAATGATGAAACAAACTGTAAACTTGAGTTGAGTCAAGGAAACGACTGATTTCGATTAAAATGATGAATATGAATATGAAGCTCTGAACATGTTTAATCAAATAATGTTCTTGCTAATATGAGAATTCAAAATATCAACAATCAATTATCATAATAAATGGATTGTTTACAGTTGATTGTAGCTAAAGTAGAAGGAATTAAGACGAAGATTTAATACTCTTTTATCGACAATAAAACCTAATGATGTTAGTCTTTTGCATCTAATTTTACCTTAAAGATGAGATTAATGAGCCTGAATTGAAACCATTCCCAAGGCTTGAAGACTCAGTTAATCATGGTATCTAAATAGATCTTGTTAGTAGGCTAAAGTGTTGAACTGGACTTTACCTTTGGTAACTTAATTGTGGTTTGTTAACCTAAAGGCGAGCAAATTTTGCTTTTACTGTTGGTAAAAAATGAGTTTGTTTTAAAATAACAACAATGAGGCAATTGATATTCCAGTCACAGTTTGACCTTTTTAAATTTCAACGACAACCTTACGTGATATTGCAATACCTGGTTAGATTTGTGTGTGCTTCGAGTTATTATAAGTTCCTCATCATCCATTATAGTGAAATGAATGAAGATTAGGAAAGAGAGAGAGGAAGATGAGTGAGTCAACAGCCGCTGATTTGGCTTTTCAAGTTCAAAACTCCGTTGAATTGTTGTTAAATATATAACAATAAATAGACGCTTTAATTGTACAGCAAAATTGGTATGAAAGGAGCAAAAAATGTCAACTATTCAGATAAATAGGAAGTTAGATGAGCTTTGAAAGTTTATCACTTTATTTTGGCACCAGGAAAATATGACAAAACAAAAACACTCTGTTCAACTTCCACCTACTAAACAAGGTTGATGAAAAATTGAGAAGATTCAGATTATTCTTGCCTTTGAAATCATTATGAAGGTAATGATGATTAAGTATAACTCTGTTGCCATGAATCTGTTTTTGTCTGCTTAAGGTGACCAGAAATGATACTTTTAATATTGAACAAAGCAACCAGAAAAAAATGACTTCAACCAAACGCTTTGCTTCCTCAAATTTATATTTTACAAAAACTTGAGACTTCCATATAACCATATAATATTGTTAAACTAATGATTATGTTATTGTTATTAGCATCATTATTATCCTTATTATCATTATTAGCCTCATAAGCATGATGAAAATAATGGTAATGATAAAGGATTTGATATTGACTGAGAAAATATGCGAAAAAATCATTAATAATTGACTTGCTTTGTGGTTATTGTGGACAGAAATGTTCATGACTTTGGATTGCAAGCATTGAGAGTCTGAGTCTGAAGGGGAAAATGTATTTGATAAATATGCTAATTTATATTGAAATTATTTCGTTTCAAATTTTCTTCAAAATTTCAATAGAATCTTGAAAATTTGCAATTTTACTTTTGTTCATTTAAATGAAGTGATCATTAAGGGATACTTTGATGGCCAATGGTTTGGTTAATTAACTGAGAAATTCAAGTGTTAATTGATTAGAGTTAAAATTTACCAGAAAATGAACTTCCAAGTGTTGTGTTATTTTTCAAACTTGATCCATTCGATTGTTGTTGTATCACAGATGATTCATCAGAACTGGTTGATGAAGTTGACTCACTTTTGATTGATGAATTGGATGAAGTTGATGAGATTGATGAGATTGATGAAAAGCTCAATGGTTCATCAATAAATGATGCCTCTGATGGATATTCAAAAGTAGATGTTGCTTTATCATTGAATGTTAATGTCAACTGTAAAATGGAGCAAAAAACAAGTCGATAATTAGTCATTTTTCATTTTATAATTCAACATAAACTGGCCATTTGACTACCGATTGAATGTTCATAACATTTAAAATTGCAAACAATTTAATATTCAAAATCTATTGTAAATGTATTCATTAATAAACATGAATTGAACGAAATCTGGACAAATGTTCAGCATTGATTGATGATGGAAGTGATGAAAGGTGATAATCAATTTTTCCAGGTAAAATGAGTGAAACGAATGATGATTAAAGCGATAGATCATCATGTAAATTTCATGAGACAATTTGCTTTGTAAACTTAATTCATTGACCTTGTTTCATTGGGTTAAATTAACTCATATGATTAACGAAATTAATGTAATTAATGAGTGCAACTTTGCTTTTTTCTGCTAATTTAAATATTGAATTATCGGGTTACAAACTGTTGTAATTGTTGATTATCAAAATTGGTAATAATTTGAAAATTGATTTTAACTTTTGTTTTCTCTCTCAATCATTTATCGCAAGTTTAATGTGAATTTAATGGTTAGTTTGGTTTGCAAAAATTAGTCGACAAATGTTGATAATGTTGTTCGGTAAAACCGTTTTTGGACCTTTAAAGAAGTCAACAAAACTGTGAATCAATTTAAATTAACCAAATTAAAACGATTAATAAAGACTAGTTAAGTTTAAATGTTTCACTCTGATTAACTTTGATTCATTCGCTTTCGACCTTATCAAGTGTACTTTTCAAACGCTTCAATGGATTCATTCATTTGTCTATTTGTTTATCGCCAATCCTAACCAAATGTTATCTAAAATTAATAAATTATTCACCAATTTATGAATTAGAGAAAGGTAAAGATGATAAAGAAAATTTGATCGCATTTTAAATGCATCGAATTGAATCGATTTAAAGACAATTTGATAGGTTTTTCATTATAAGACAATTCAATGACATTGACAAATCATAAAACTAGATTCACATCTGATCAAGGTGAGTTTAAATGATGATGATTATCAAGATATTAATATAAATTGCAACTGTTAACTTTAAATTGTTAAATTGTTGTTGATCGTTCCAATCAAATAGACACGTTAAATTGTTGTGCAAATCATTAATTTGGGCGACGGAAAGAGTTTAAACTGGAAAATGATAGTTAATCAATTGGTTTGCAAAGCAATTGACAAAATTGAGACTTTTGTCTTTAATTGAAAATTTAGAGTCGCAATGATTAGCCTTAATAATTATGTCATGTCTAATCACTGTTAATAGTTTAATAATCTTGAAAAGGTTTGTCTGTCTGAATAATTAGTAGATTTAGATTGAGTATATAAACTGAAAATTTGATTCATTTTTGGCCAGTAAACTTTCAACAATCAACTAATAAACAACTCAACAAGACGCAAAAACAAAGACAAAACTTACAAAATGATTTCATTCAAATTGGTAAGCATCTTATTCAATTGTTTCAACCTTTTCAAGTTTTCTTGGATTTAAATTGTGACTTGACACTTGTGATTATTTTCATGTGGATAGCTGTTAACCTATTGATTGTTAAATCAACGCGGATTTTATTTTCTGGTCAATTGTGTGTTTAATGAGCTTTTGTTTTTTTCTTGTCAATCTACAGATTCTTTGCATTGCTTTGATCGCAATGGCTTCTGCTCAAGACTATGATGGTGGTGATGTCGGTGATTTTGACGGTGATGCTGGTGGACCTGATATGGGTGGATTTGACAGCGAGGCCGGTTTCACTGGAGGAATGAGTGGCTCATTTGGCGGTGACGCTGAAAGTGGGGCTTCATTTGAAGGATCCCTTGGAGGTGGTGAAGCCGAAGAGTCACGAAAAGCTGCTGCTTCAGCTCCTTTAGTATACAAAATGCTCGCTAAACCAAAAAACTAAACACAAATTAACTAAATCATCTCACAATCATTAGAAAATATTTTCCTACAATTTACGATTATCACTCATTAACATTTTAATAAGTTTATAATCTGTCATAAATCAGCTCATAATCTGTTCATAACATGTTCATTGTCAATATCTTTTTGTTTCTAAAATGATCCTAATCTCAATTGATTAAAATCAATTTTCCAATAATTCCATATTGAATCAGATTTTTAAAAACAATGCAATTTTTCGGTAAAAGGTGAAAAATTGAAAGAAATGAATGAAGTGAAAAAACAAAAGGATTAATTGTTGAAAAGCAATGAAAAGTAATAGCTTTTCAGTGAATAAATTGCAATTTAAAGGTTTTCTATTGAAACTAAAACTTTTTCTTGGTTCACTTTATCAGTTTTACTTTGTGAATCTGTATTTGGTTTGTTTGCTTGTTGTGCTTTTGTGAGTAAAATTTGAATACAATAAGCTGAGATTATTCATTTAAGCAAATAGTAGCTCACCTGTTGATTGGTTAGGTAACTTGATAAATTGTTACCCGGAAGAAGATGATTGATGCTAAGTAAACTGAATTATGTTAAGATGAATTTTATGGTCCAATGAAACAAATATAATATTACAAATAGATCGTCAAGTTGGTATTCTGATTGATGATAATAATAATCATGTTAATAGTGCAAGAAGGAGAAAGAAAAATGGCGAAAAAAAGAGTTGAATTTTCACAAATCAGCTCAAAATGGATGCAAATTCAACGTTTCATTTAGCAAAAACTTTTTCTTGATATTAATAAAAACCGATTTTTTCCATTTCATTTCTAAAGATCATCTAATTTCAATTTTGTTCAACTTGAATCGCGATGATCAGGATAAATTTAGAAACATCAACACATCAAAACCTGGTCTTGGCGTTAATCTTTGATGTTAAGGTAAAGTGAACAACGATCAATGACCTACCTTTTTTAAAGGTGCAAAAAAGGATGTGGGAAACAATCAATCAGAATTGATGAAATAATGGAATCAAGAATGTTGGTTAAGAATGGGAATGAAAAGTCTAAGAATAAACAGAAATGTGAATTTTCTCCATTTGAAACAATAACTACAATTGAAGCTGACTTTCACTTAATTAACCTGACCATCAAATGGTTCACTGATGGAATGGTCAAACTCGATAAATAGTTGGTTTGTCAAAAGGTTAGGTAATGATTCTCAATGAGTTATGAGGTGGAAATTGGAATCATTTTGAAAGCAAAGCAACAATGGAAATGAAAATCTATTCAATTTTTTGGAGCAACATTTTTGCAACTATCAAACATTTAATAATCATTATTTTTATTTTTATCATTATTATCATGAACAAAATACAAACAACCCACGTTTAAAAAGGTGAGTGTTTTTGGTTAAAGGATAATCAAACAATAGAGTAAAGTAATCAAAGTGATTATTCAGTGGACAGTGTCTTTTCATCAACAACAATATGATAATCATGATTACCTGAAACAAAAGTAAAAGTGCAAAAGCAGAGTAATCTGCCAATTCAGTTAGTATCAACTTATTGATGTGATAAGCCAAAAAGCAAAGTCAAACAAAAAGGTTTCGCCAGCGTTTGACGCTTCATCAACATTGAAATTTGACCGACCTTATCATTTGCTAAAGGGTAACCAGAATAAATGATATTCAACTGTTTCAAATGAAACTGAATAATTGAAAGGCAAGAGAATACAAAATGTGAAAAATGTTACATGAGCAATAATGAACGGTTAAATGCTATTCAAAGTGAATTGTTTTGGTCATCAAACTTGCATAAATAGTAAAGTTGAAACTTTTATCAATTTGTTGGAGCAACAAGATAGACAAGTTAGACTTTGAATCGAAAATGTTTCACATGAAATCAAAAATGATCAATTTATTAGCTTCATGATTGTCAAAGTTGAACCTGATTATCATACATCATGAGCCGTTGGATATCGGAAAATTATCCAAACTTGGAAATGAAAAAATCAATTTAAATCATTTGACTAGATTGTTTTGGGTTATCAATAACATACAGAAACAGACAAATTATTTTTAAGATACTTATTAATTGTGGCAATTGTTGCCTAATTGTTACATCTAGTTAAATCTAAATTCACGTTCTGATATTTAGTTAAGTAAAGTCATGAAATAGGTTTACTTGTTGAGTAAATTCAAGGATTCATCAATCAAATGGCCTTTGATTGATAAGTAGTTTGGAAGCTTGTGTTAAGTTATCACAAATTAGCACTCATCATGATCAACGACTGATTTAACTTTTAATTCTGTTTTCATCCTGTACTCATTTCAACCGGATAAATGATTGTTTTTACTCAAATTCAAGCTGATCATCATGTTTGATAAGATGTCTGGTAATCCGGTGCTCAATATAATTAAAACTTGCAACTATGAGATTTGGTTTTGAATAAGCCAGCAATCATTGATGAATGTTGATGATAATGGATTGTATTATATTATTAGAAAAGGAAATGAATTTGTTGTTTTATACATTACTTTACATGTATACTTTTCACCTCATTATTTGCGATATTAAATGTTATTTCATGTTAAACATGATTAACTTGAAACAATAAAATTTCCAAATATGCAGTGATTACCAATGAATTTTCATATCAACTCACTGAAAAAGTGACTCATAATCATTAACATGATGAAGGTTTGCCTTGCCATGGAAATGATTACAATTTATGGTTAAAGATTGGAAATTAATTTTTACAATTTTCTCGAATGGAAAGTTGCAGATTTAGATTGTAACAATTCAAGGTTTACAATGTTTTCTGAAGAGCAAGGATCAATAATTGATACAAAACTATCATTAAACACAACCAAATCGTCAAACAAAAGGTCCTCATGCACACGGCAAATGCGTGTAAACACGTAGGTGTTCAAATCTGTTAACCGTGCAAAGTGTTAATGCAAATAACCAATCAAGTGAAATGTGCATTTGAAAGGTTTGACAATGAACATCTTTTTTGACAAAATTGTCTTTTACATTTTGAACGCGAATGATAGCAAAAATCATAACCATGATAATGATGCAAGAATCAAGTGCAGTTTACAATGTGATTGAAGGTGAACATTTAAGGCTTCGTAAACTGAAACCTTAAATGTTTAGATGGAAGATCAATAAGGATGAAGATTGTAGAGACTGAGTTTCAGATAAAATATGCATATTATGTTGATAAGTAATGATGAGGATGAGTGTATGCGGATGAGGATGAGACTTGTATTAATTAACGGGTTATGAAAAAGTTTCAGCAGAAAAGGATGTTGATTGTAATAAATGATAAGTTTGTCTCAATAAAACAGGATTCGGGTTAAAGTAAATTGTTGTTTACCTTTTTTTGCTTCTCTTTCCCAGCTCTTCTTCATTTACTTTGTTTCTCTACGGAAATTATGTTAATCATGATTGCGATGAGTTTTGATGATCATCATGATAACATGATGATGCTCGTAATGGTGAGATGAGAGGGAACCAGAGACAAAATTACACTTTAATCAAGGTAAATATGGGAAACTGTTGCAAGGTTAACTAAATTATTTTATAAGAAGCCAATGTTAATAATGATATTACATTAAGGAATTACTTGGATCACTGATTGTTCTCACGATCAACAATTTTCATCATTTTAATTTTGTCCATCATTTCATATTGTTGGGCAACAGTTCTAGGTTAATAGCCCTTAACTTGCAACAACAGTTACAATTAATATGTTTATTAATTATCATTAGCATGGGAAATCTAAATGTAGTTGATGTGATAAAGTTAATAAAAGAAAGCAATTAAAAGGTTTGAAAAGCACAGGTTCAACTTGATGTTAACATCTTTTTACTTGTCAACTGAAATCGTAGCATTTTGTTGCCTTTCATTTAGAATCAAATTAATTTTTAAAGTGATTTAATTTTTGAAGTTAATGCATTACAATGAATTGGCTCATTTGGAAACTGATCAGTTTTGGTTGACTTTGGTTGAGAAAGGAGGAGAACGGAAAGAATAGGGAAATATGCCTGAAAATAAATTCCTTTCAAATAAATTTTTGTAGATGTAAAATTGTATGAGAAACAAGATGGTTTAAACCATTTTTTCAAATTCGAAACCGTTTCCGAGAAAATGGCCTTTGAAAATATTTTTCGTGAAACACATCAATTTAGATTGATCTTGCTATGCTGATCATGAATATCAAATCGATTTTTTGATACAACATATAGTTACTGAGATAACTTGAAAAACATCAATACAATTGTATTAAAAGTAGATATTCAATGCTCAGACATGCGATAATCGAGAACCACGATGAAAACTATTTTAACCAATACATTTTTTGGTACTGATTCTCATACAAAACTCAGAATATAAGATTCATCCTTAAGGCTACCTTAAAAATCAATTTGAAGCTATTCTCTATGCAATAAATTCATTAATTGATTACTGAACCACTTGCTAATTGAGAACCACGATAGAAACTATTTTAATTCATATATTTTTTGATACTGATTCTCATACAAAACTCAGAACATAAGATTCATCCTTAAGGCTATCTTAAAAATCGATTTGAAGCTATTCTCTATGCAATAAATATATTAATTCAATACTGAACCACATGTTAATCGAGAACCACGATGAAAAGCATTTTGACCCATACATTTTTCGATACTGAATCTCATGCAAAAGTCAGAATATGAAATTCATCCTTAAGGCAACCTTAAAAATCGATTTGAAATAATTCTCTGTGCCATAAATCAATTGACTGCTTATTGAACCACATGATAATCGAGAACCACGATGAAAACCAATTTGACCCATACATTTTTTGGTTGTGAATCTCATCCAAAAGTCAGATTTCAAGATTCATCCTTAAGGCTATCTTAAAAATCGATTTGAATTTATCCACGATGCAATAAATTCATCTTATGTTTACTGAAAACCTGGGTGATGAGAACCACAATGAAAGTTATTTTAATACATACATTTTTCGATACTGAATCTCATGCAAAAGTCAGAATATGAAATTCATCCTTAAGGATATCTTAAAAATCGATTTGAAGTTATTCTTAGTGCCATGAAATTATTAATTTAGCGCTGAAGAACTCAATAATCAAGAACCACAGAAAAACCATTAGCATTTCATGTAGTTTTGCATTTTGTATACGATGATCATTTCAGATTCTCATATTCATCCTGATAAGTAAACTTCAAATTGTTCTTCCATCTATTATAATTTCAAATCGATTTTTAAGATAGCCTTAAGGATGAATCTTGAAATCTGACTTTTGGATGAGATTCACAACCAAAAAATTTATGGGTCAAATTGGTTTTCATCGTGGTTCTCGATTATCATGTGGTTCAATAAGCAGTCAATTGATTTATGGCACAGAGAATTATTTCAAATCGATTTTTAAGGTTGCCTTAAGGTTGAATCTTGAAATCTGACTTTTGGATGAGATTCACAACCAAAAAATGTATGGGTCAAATTGGTTTTCATCGTGGTTCTCGATTATCATGTGGTTCAATAAGCAGTCAATTGATTTATGGCACAGAGAATTATTTCAAATCGATTTTTAAGGTTGCCTTAAGGATGAATTTCATATTCTGACTTTTGCATGAGATTCAGTATCGAAAAATGTATGGGTTAAAATGGTTTTCATCGTGGTTCTCGATTATCACATTTCTTAGTATTGAATATGGGCTGTTAATACAATTTATTGATGTTTTTCAAGTTATCTCAGTAACTATATGTTGTATCAAAAAATCGATTTGATATTAATGATCAGCATATCAAGTTCAATCTAAATTGATGTGTTTCACGAAAAATATTTTCAAAGGCCATTATCACGGAAACGGCTTCGAATTTGAAAAAATGGTTTAAACCATCTTGTTTCTCATACAATTTTACTTGTGAAAAAAGCAATTTGAATAAAATCTATTTCTTAGGCGAATTTCGTCTCCCTCCTTTATTCAATTAGTCAACTTCTAGCATCATTGAATTGATCTGGTTGAGTAAAGTGAAATTACTTTTGATGAAAAGCAAAAGCAAACTTAAGGTTTTGTCAAACATGGAGTTGATTAACAAATGCCAAGACGATGGAAAAGGTGTTTTGCATAATTAAAATCATTGAATGAAACGTTTTTAACCATTTTGAGCTAATCAAAGAGTTGATTGTAAAGACCTTTGAGTTTGATTCTGAAACTCTCATGATGAAGATTGAAAATTAGTTTCCAATATAATTGCTGTTTCCACAAAAATATTATCATTTTTAGCTGTAATTTATCGTCAACTAATTGAAATAGCTATCAGTCTGGTGATAAAAATACTTGAGAGTTGATTAAATGTGTTCAACATTAGCAATATTGCCTGGTTCAATTGATTCTCCAAATAATGTTAAAAACAATATGAAACTTACAGGTAACAATCAATGAGGACAACGGTAAAATCATTGAAACTATTCAAAGACAATAAAGTATAAGATTTGATTGGAAACACGCAATTAACACATTTGATGAAATTAATTTGATTTGTTGGTGGAAAGTAAAAAATGGAAAAAAAGATTTCAACTCTTCTCAATCAATAAAAAATGAAAGGCAACAAATGTACAATCAAGATACCAATCAAGTTATATTGCATGATTACTGTACAATTGTTAATGAAAGGATAAAAAATGAACAACTTTCATGATCAAGGTAACTGAATATTAATGTTATTGTCAACCTGCAATATCATCAAAGCAAGAAAAGTAAAGGAAGTGGAAACAAGGTAAGATACTGAGTCTTGGCGGTGAAATCCTTGAAAAAATTAGAAAATATTTTTCTTTATTTTCAGCTTTTGCAAATGAAAAATTTGAAAAACTGAGGTCATCGAGTTAACCATAATGGTTACAATTAAAATGTAAGCTTAATTTACAGTTGTTTTGGAAAGCAACTTGCGTGCTAATAAAGTTAAGGGTAAAATTTATAATTATCACAATTAACATAATAATCAAATATTGTTGCTGCTAATTTAATACCAGATTAATGTTCAATGGATGAGGATTTAGAGCTGCAAGTTATGATAAATAGTCATGATGATGGAAGCGATTACAAAAGGAAAATTAGAATTGAAACAATGAATGAATCAATTTTAAATCATCAAAATCGTGCAACGCGATTTAGGCTTAAGTGAGCAATTGATAAATTAAATTTCATCAGATTTGATTATCAATTAAAGCTGAGCTAATTCAAACAATGAGCAATGAATTTTTAAATTGAGTTTCAATGAATTGGAATAAAATCAACGGTTAAAGGTTGATTGGAAATTTTGACAAGTTGATTTGGTTCTGGAATCAGCATTGATCAAAACAAACATTATTATCATTAATGATGGGAGGTTTTGCGCTTTAATTTGTTTACTTTGATGATTAAATAATTGACTGAACTAATCGGAATAACCAATCAATGATATCATCAAGTGTCACTCATTTGTAACAGAGATAAATTGGTTGCTTGAAAAGGAGATTTCAATTGATTCAGATAATGTGGTTGACGAACATGACGATGAAAGAGAAAGTTGAATGCGTTTTTTGCTTGCGCCACAAAAAAGGACAACAAATGATATTCAAGTTCAAGCAAGCCCTAAAGCGATGCAAAAAGCATGAACCGCAAAGTGAATGAAACCAGAAATGGCAAAAAAGATGATTGAGAAGATGAAAGATGAAAAAAGGAAGCAACAGTTGAATGTTGTCAAGTTTAAGCAATTTTTCACTTTTCTGATATTTTTACAAAACTAATCGAGATCAACTCAGGCTCTTGTGAAATTACATGTAACTCATGTTTAATTGAATTGAAACTGAATGATGGATTATTGTTGAGAATTTGTGTGTGAAAAATAAACTCATGTTAACACAAGTTTTAGTGTAACAATTGAATCTTCAGGTTGCATCAGAAAATCTCTTTATAAAGTATTTTAAATATTTCATGTTTTTACATGTGTTGGTCTTGAATGGTATTTACTATTGAAATGAGGTTACAATTGAAGGTTTGAAAACAAAAGTAATTTTGAAATCAAACTGAAGTCAATCTTGGATTGATTCAGTTGAGATTTCAAGACATTGAAGGAGCCAAAATCAGAGTGTTTTTTGTGAAAATTATACTTTAGCTATGATGATAGAGAAAAAAGGAAATCATCGATTAACAAATTCATTGGTCTATGCAACTCTAAGAACTCGTTTTTTTTGGTAGATTTTGGCTTTTTTTAGAGAAAACCAAATTATCTTTAGTTGGTCTCATCTTTTTCTCTTCATAGGTTGATCAAGGTTTCAATTGAACTTTCGTTTTGATGAAAAGCTTTCTTCAAATCACATTTTTTAATGTGAAACTGGCATCAATTTAAAAGCAATTTTTCTCATTCAATCAATGGGGGAATTTGTTGGCTAGTTATTAGTATTATGATTAAAGAGAAGCTCTTTAGGATTGTTTAATTTATTCAATGAAGGAAACAAAATAGTTACCAGATTCCATCTCTGACTAGTTTAGAAAGGTAATATTATGTGAAACAATCAAAGGAAAACAAAAGACAGGTAAGGTTAGGTACCAGATGAAGAAGATGGAAAAAGATGGAGAACAGAAGAGATGAAAAAGAAGATGCAAAACCTGATTTGTATTTTTTTGCTGCTCAAGTGCATGGAAGTTGTATAATCTCTGTTGACGTTACTCTTCAACCATAACCTTAAATCAAGAGGAAGAAGAAGAAGATGATGATGAAGATGCAAGATATCTTAACACGCTTCATGACTTTCTTTTTCATCATCTTGATTGGACCTTCTCATTCTAACGCACTTCTTTATTTGTCTATCAACCACCACAATCATCATCATCATCATTATCATCGTCAACATCCATTCCTTCTTTGTACTGTAAAAATAATACAAAGACCATTAAGCCATTGACTGTTGATGCGAAGAAAAGTTTAAGAATAATTCATTGGAAATTCAGTCGATGGTGTTATTATAAACATTATTATTACCAAACAATTATTTGTTTTAACTCTGAAACAGAACAATTTACATTGAATAGTTCAGAGAATCAACTCTATCCATAGAAGTCAACTTTTGGTGTTAAAACGTTACTTGCTTGGTTGACTCTTGAATCTTGCGTCTTTTCATTTTCACATTTTCAATTATCATTTTGCCATTTCAATGAAATAATATGACAATTGAATAACTGGAAGCATTAAATTTTTCATTAAACATTAAGCCTGAAAAGTTGAATACTTTTATTCAAATGCAAAGGTCGAAAGCAAGTGACCAAAAAAGACTTTTATTGGTGAACTTGCTTGTTGATTAAGCGAAACTAAAGCATTGTATTGATTAATAAACAGCCAACAATGAGAATTGATTAAGGTTTAATTAAGTGAATAAGTTTTACAGTTGTAAATGGAGGCTATTAAATAGCAATAATTTAAACCCAATTTATATGTATAAGGTAATTTTTTGCACACCAAAGTTAATTGTAACAGTTTTACTTGGCAACGATTTAAGACGCAACTATAAAAGGAAACGATGCATTAAACTTCCGCTTAAAACACTCCAACGAATCTTGAATTATTATTAATATTAACTCTTTATTGTTCAACGTTATTATTGATAAATAGCTGATTTAAGGTGTAATGGTTAGAAGTTTAAGTAACCATTAAACATAAAGAATAATATTGATTGGATTATTTAAGGTGTTTAATTTGAAATCATAACTCTTCATGGAATTATAATCAATAATTAAGAAACTGTAATTACTGGTTATGAGTTGATATTTTTCCTGAAAATAAAAATCGCAAAAGATTTGAATCAATCGTTATCAGTTTATACTTGAATTGTAATGAAAATGTTTTGTCTGGAAATTATGGAAATTTTCATTCCTAGGAATTGTTCATGAGTTTCTGTCAGCTTATTAAAAGCTAGTTCTGTCATTATTTATAACAATTCGTGATTGATTCAAATTTAAGGTCAATCCTGGTTTTACAAGTTTATATTTAAAATTGTTCAAGTGAAAACATGTTGGTATTAAATCAAATTAAATGGCAGGTTAAACAATTACGAGTCTGATGACGGAAAAGGCAAGAAAATTGATTTAATCATATGAAAATGGTTGGGAATAATTTAATCTCAATGTTAAACCCTTTTTGCTTTACAATATTCATACAGACAATGGTTAAGGTTAAGCAAAAAGAAGAAGACAATTTAAACTTTCAAATTTGACTTTACCTTCAATATATCATCATATTTGATTTGGTAAATTTAATTTTGCAATTTTTCTACTGCTTCTCTAAATTGTAACTAATCAAAGAGATCGTGATTGTACGGTAAGATTGCCAGTAATGATTAATTTTTAAACTTCACAGTAAACGGTGGTCTGATACGTTTCTATTCATGATTAACGTAATCACGATGAGATTTGTGAAAGGTGGTGAAAAGCAGACAACATTGGAACCAGTGAATGGCCAAATGAATTTCACTTCAACATTTTAAACATCAAGATCATCTTCATCTTTTTCATCTTCTTCAGCATCATTATCTTAGTCTCGTTTCTCTCAGTTTGATGAGAAACTTGAGAGGTTAAAATAATTTTAATGTGAAGCTTGATTCTAGTAAATATTTATGGAAAAATGCCTTCAAGGCAATCAATTGATGCTGATGATTTAATTTGATTGCACAGAAGAAGAAGAGAGAAGAAAATTATCCTTCAATAAATGAACTCTCGATAATAACAAAACAAATGAATAATAAAGATTCACTATTCAGGGAAACCTGATTTTCCTCCCAATACAAGGGCAATTATGAACATTCAATCGGTATAACAAACATTAATTAAAAATGTAACTTTTGTCAGACGGCCAAAAGATGAAAATTAATTAATATTTGAGGTTTAATTTGTTTTTTGTTTAAAAACCGGCAATGATATGATAAATGACATACCTTTTTATTACGCTTTACAAGCAATGATCCTCCATCAATGATTACATTTTCACCCTTGAATATAATTCCACTGGGTTGAGGAACTTCAGTTGATCCAGTGTAATTGAAGTCATCTTCATTATCATCTGACTTGGTTGTTGGTGGACGGACAACTGAAAAAGGTGGACTGTGAACGGCAACGTTAGCCTTAACATTTTTACCACGAAAATCAAAAATCATGCTTGTTCCCGAAGTTGCCGGTGATTTTGTGGTTACAGAAGACGCAGTTGGTGGATATGTTGTGGTTGTTGTTGATGAATAAGAGCGCGACAATTTAGCTGATGATCCATTGATGGTGGAAAGATTATCTTTATTGTTGCTGTTAAACGCTGCTTCTTTCGGTTTCTCATCAACTTCACTAATCCTTTTACTGGTAACTTGATTATCAGAGTTTATTTTATGCTTATCATTACATGTTACCCTAGATGGCAACTCGCTTTGATTATAATTTATATTGTGATTTGACTGATCCTTAATTATATTTGTGGTAGTTACACCCATTGAAGGAAATGATTTCTCATGTTTATTTGTTGCTGATTCACTTG
The DNA here is from genome assembly GCA_036759885.1 of Tetranychus piercei. Classification (NCBI taxonomy): domain Eukaryota; kingdom Metazoa; phylum Arthropoda; class Arachnida; order Trombidiformes; family Tetranychidae; genus Tetranychus; species Tetranychus piercei. The sequence goes on from CM071878.1 coordinate 8,862,463, forward strand.
ATTCCTGAGGCAATGTTGATTTCTTGAGAGGTTTCCATCGATCTTCATGTGATTCTAATTGGATTGGTTTAATATTGGCAATTGGTTTATTTGTTAACATTGAGCTGGTTGATGTTGTTGTGGTTGTTGTTGACACTGTTGTTGATGAAGTTGCTTTTTGATCGGTGATAATTTTACCACCATTCATCACAGTTTTATCAACCTCTTTACAATCCTCTTTATTATCAAGTGATGGCGAATAATGGCCATTAATTTTGTATTCAGTTGAAGACGAGATGATTGGACAACCGTCAATTGTATCACTGGTTGAATTGTCTTCAATAGATTTCTTGGAGACACCGGATAAGGGCGAGGGTGGGATGAAAGATGATGGTGATATTAATGGTGAGGATGAAAGTGAGGATGATCTTGAGGTTGGTGATGATGGCTGTTCATCTGATTTGTTGATTAACTTTGGCTTTTGAGTTGAAGATGGCAATGGTTTACTTCGTACCAGATTATGTGATGAACCAGCAGCATTACCAGTTATCCTATCCTTTGATCCATTAATTGATTTGCCGTTGTTAATCTTATTCTTGTTTGTTTCACTTGTTACCAATTGTTGTTGCTTTCCCATAGGCTTTATGGCACTCAAATAGTTATTATTGACATTCACATGATTCAATTCACCATTTAAAGGTGATTTCTTGTTGATCAGGAAAGGTGGTTTCGGAGGAAGTGCAGGAGATGTAGGTGATGAGCTAGTTGTTGAACCATTAATCAATCGATTGTTATTGCTGTTATTGTTACTGTTTACTGTCACTTTATTCACTGTATTAGTTATTTTCTTCTCGATACTACTTAAAACTGGTGGTTTACGACGAATGGCACTGTTAGATGATCCATAGATTCCACCTTTTCGGTAAGCTTGACCATTGCGATTATCACTATCTTTTTCATTGAGGGAACTTGAGTTACTCGAATCGTTCAGTTTTCCTGGACTCATGACTGTTGTTGCTGTACTGGTTGGTGTTGTTGTTGCTGATGAAGGCGACAGTGGTCCAGTTAAAGGAGTTGGTGAAACTGAATTAGTTTCAAAAATTTTCTTGTAATTCTTAACTGTATCCGGTTTAGGTAATTCATCTTCGACCAGTTTCCTGGGTCCATGATTAATAAGACCATTATTATTGTTGGTATTGTTAATTGTTGCAGATGCAATATGGTTATTTGTTAATCCTGGTGCAGTTGTTACATCACCATTCATTTTTTTGTCCGAGGCTGAATTGGCAGATAACGGTGAGTAAATTGACGCTGATTTAGCCTTACATTCACTTGACGGTAAGACATCCGCAATATTATCGTCGTCCGAGGACATTTTTTTACAAGTATTGGTGACAGTATCAACAAAATCTTGTTGCTTGGTCACAAGGTGGTTGCAAACTTGAGAGACACTATTAACCTTGCTTGAGAAAACGTTGTTACTTGAATTAACACTGGCGGTAAGAGAAATATTATTATTGTTATTGTTGTTGTTGTTGGTTGATTGCCATCTCGATTGTTGATTTGAAAGTGGCGATAGCAAAGGTTCACAATTGTCAGATCCCGAGTTTGAGGTAGAGGTGGATGAAATGGTAGTATTAACAGTAGAGGCAGCAGTAGAAGTCAGGAAAGTTGAATTTAAATTTGAATTATTATTATTAACGGTATTATTAGCATTTGAATTGGTGAAAGTAGTTGATGATGATGTTGACGGTGCTGATTTACAGTTCCTTGATTCCAATAGAAGAGTTTCAACGCTTTGGGCTCTCTTCAACAGTCCATCACAATTATACCGATGATTGTGGTTATGGTAGATAGATGAATGTTGATTTAAATGATGGTAATGATTACCTTTAATTGGTTGTTGTTCGTATTTCCTATAGCTTCTCACTGATGATGATGATGATGATGTAAAACCATTTGGCGTCCGGAATGCTGTGAGGCAACCGTTGTTTCGATATTCTCCTTGTAAAAGTTTCTCTGTTGAAGCAGTTGAAGTAACTGATTGAAATAATTTTCCATTAATCAAACCTCTGTTATTATTACTAATCACAACAGCAGCACCACCACTACAATTGATATCGACATCATTAACAACACCATATTGGTTGTTACCTTTGGTATGATTAGATTGTTTAGAACAATGGTGAGAATTATGATTATTATTGTTGATATTTTGTTGTTGGTGATATTTAACATAAGTTGGACCTTTACGAATACCAAAATTGGATCCTTTACAAGTATGGTACAAAGGTGACGATGAGGGTGAATCTCTGTCGGCAAGATTTTCCAAACTTGAACACCTCTTTACTACAGATCTATAGCCATTATTACGAGATGTTTGGAGACTGTATTGCAAAAACTTGGACCTTAGTTTGTCAACAATACCGGGTCCATATTGAAGTTCATCGCCATGTGTATCATCATTAGAGCCAGATGGTGATGGTATGGCTCCTGATGATTCTGTTGTATTGCTTCCACTTGAATTTGATTCCAATGAGTAGCTATTTGCTGAGCTAGGACGGTCTTTGTGTAGATAAGAAACTGAATTCAAGGTTTTACCAATGGCCAATGGAAGATGATGATTTGGATTGTGTGAATATGGATGATGTACATTTATATTTTCATAATGATGCCCATTGATGTTATCTAAAAACATTGCCATCTCACGATTAGAATGATTGATAGTCATTTCCATGCCTTCACTATTAATTGAATGATTATCTGTTTCCGCAACCATCTTGTAAGATTTGTAACATTGGCTGTGTTGTAGGTGGTGGCGTTGGTATTTGTTATTTTGTTTCTCTCTGTAGTTGACTTCTACTGGATTAGATCTTGATAAAGACGGAGATGATTGTGTTGTTGAAGATGATGGAAGTTGAGTAGTTGACTGTTGTTTCAACTTAAAATTTATATTGTGATGACGATCAGCGCTTTTAATTGTATTCTTTACCAGTTGACGGGTAAATACTTTCCTTTTATTGGCAACAATGTCGGAGAATAGAAACGGAGAATCATTATTGGATCCAACAGGAGAACACTTAACTAATTGATTAACGGTTAATTTGTTGACATTCCTGGCTTCACCTTTAATACAATCACTTTTAACCACAAACGGGGAACAAAAAGAAGAATTAGACGTAACAGATGATGAAAGAGAAGTATTGAGATGAGAAGAGAGAGAAGCAGAAGTATGAAGGTTTAACCTATGATCACAATATCTTTTGGGTGTTTGTTTGAACTGACCACTGGTACAATCACAAGTATTTAGATTAACATTAGACAATTGTTGGTTGACTGATTGTTGTTTATGATAAAGATGAAAATTAAATTGATTACAATTAATAAGTTGTCTTGTTAGAGTTGAAGAAGAAACAGAAGAAAACCGATGGTGGCAACCAGGAACACCAGAGCCAGTCAATGGGTAAACTGGTTGTTGATCTTTACATAAAACATGACAATAACAAGTAACTCTAGGTTGCTGACTGGTTCTACTCTTGTGTTGTTTATGATGAACGGCTTCTTCTTCTTTAAAGACGCTATCTTTAATTGTTGCTATTTCGCTAATAGTAAGGCCAACATCATCGCAATCATTACTCTCTCCTTTCCCCAGGTGAACACCCTCCTTCTCTCTTCTTGTCAAACCAGCTTTTATCAGCCTACCTCTATTCTCCCGAATCGACCAGAAACCAGACCTGATTCCATTCACCGTGTAACAACCAACCTCATCATCATTATCATCAACATCATCCACGGATTCTTTTTCTTCTTCTTTCACTTTACCTTCACCATCATCAGCTTTAACACCAGCTTTAGAACCAGCTTCAACTTTAGCTTCTTCGGGCAAATTATTGTAAGCTTTATCATCCGTTCCCTTTGACCGAATTGATGTAATTTTTGCAACTTGTTTACGGATGTCACTCTCTATAGGAATTACAATCATTTTGTTGATAATTTGTTGATTGTCACCAAAAACAAAACAAAAAAACTTGAGTAACACTCTCTACAAACGATAAAACCATAGGTTATCTTGTTCACTAATATTAACAAACCTCACCAAACCTCACCAAACCTCGCCATTACCTGATTTATTTTGATCGTCTCATTGGTCTGCTTATCACTTGTAAGCTTTCCTCAATCAGTTTGTTTACTTCTTCCTCTTTTTTGCTATATTGCTTTGTTTTGCTGATTAACCTCTTCATCATCTTTTCTCCTTTCTCCTTTCTTCTCCCAATCTCCACAATAATTTTATCTGAATCATCATCCTCATTGTGAAGTTTCCATGATCGACCTCATTTATCGCTGAGTTTTATTGTTATCATTGATTACTGATGATTATCATTCTTGTCAATATGTACATTCACACCAACATAGAGCGAAAGAGAAAAAACAAAGTGAATCAAGATTCACATTTTCAGTTTGGTTAAATTACAAAATGAAGCGGCGAATAGAAAAGATTTGGAAAAAAATAACGTATTAATACTATAGTTTATAAAAAGACCGAAATCATTTTGTTTATTGTTACAAACGTTAACCGATTTGTGGGATAATTTTTAATACCATTTTTGATTCAACTCTCACAGTTTTATATAAAGTGAAAGTAAATGCCATAAAATTCATTCAAAATAACATTAAACTATGCAAAGATTAGCTTAATCACGTCACATTTTGAAAACAACTTCAATTCAATACCATTAATTGCGATCAATTTTATTAACCACGATTGGTTATGCTCGGTATCTAACTCAATTGTATGACCTGTTTTTTGTTGAACATTTATCTTTATCTTTCCAAATATCAGTATAATCTCATCAAGTGACTGAGCTTTTCTGATCTACAATTGTCTTCAATAACAACAATAAAAACATAAGCGAATCAAAAATTTAAGTATATTGTCTAATGTGAATTATTAATCATTAGTAATTAGCGCTTGAGTTATTTGTTCAATCAAATTTAAAGTTTCGAGGGTACTCATTCATGGGTTCGCTAAGTTTGTACTCTTTCATATTTACTCAACCAGATTTAGCTTGTAATCGTTGTGACTCGACTATTGCGATATCCAATGATTCCAGAATATCTACAATTAAGATCACCAAAAGTTTCATCTTTATTAGATAAACTGTTCACAGTCCTTTGAAGCTCAGTGTATCTTTGTGGAGTCAAATTTTATCAGTAGATATCTTGGTATAATATTTTTATCGCCACTAAATTCCATGCCCATTTAAACATGCAGATTCCAATGCAGATGTATTAATTACGGGAGACGCATTAATAATTAAAAAAATTAACAACAAATAGATGAAAAAGTCATCTACCTGAAAAACAATTTGATCAGACATTGATTGTAGATGTTTTGAATTAAATGCTCACACCTATTTGCTATAATGTATAAAAGGGCCCTAAATCTTTATCTCCACCAAATTAATGTATTTGAATGAGTAATGAGATTAATCTGATTAGATTACCAGAAAATACAATCCCTACGAGTTTGAATAAGCATTAGTTCAAGCTAAAATAAAAAAACTGATTTTTAAGAATAATAGAAGAATGATTTGATTCGAAAAGATATAATAATTCACAATTTGGTCAATATTATCTTATAAGTTAAAATCAACCAGTTTTTAATAACCGAAATCAATAGAAAATGATTGTGAAGAGTTAAAGTCTTCAGGTAGCTCAATCGTGAGTGTAGAACCATCATGAGTAAAACTGTTAATGGTTAAAAATTGTCCATTGAGATTTATCTTGTTAGGCTTTTCAGTGAGTCCCGAAATAGTAACACCTCCGATATTATAATCATCAAAGTGTGCCATATTCGAATAGTTGCAAACAAGTCGATCCTAGAAATTCAAGATGGAAGACAAAGAAAATAAATTTTAAATTTATGAATGGATGAAATTAGCATATTTTCACTCACTTTGTTAGCTTCACAATTTGCGTGAATGTAGTTACCAGTTTCAATACTGTCAATCGATTTACCATCATCATGGTAAATCTCACCAACTGCATGTCCTGATTTGCCGAGATAACCATTCAAATAGTATTTTTGTTTTCTGAGCTCAGCGGTTGTGTTTGCTGAAGATTGGTAAACAGGTACAATTGATCCTCCTCGTATAAAAAGACCTATTTTGTCATTATCAATTTTTATAGTTTTGCTTTCACCAGTACTGTTAAATGCTAGTTTTTTATCATCAAAATTATACCAAAGTTCATCTGGGAAGTATGCATCAACTTGCGTTTTTTGAGGCTCCAGAATTGGAATAATGTACAAACTTGAGCCCCAAAGGAAAGCGGTTTCGATTGAATAAGTATTTTTATCCAAAGGAAATTCGAAAAACAGCGATCTTATAACAGTATCTCCATTCATGTTAGCTTTAGCAAATAAGGTGTAAAGATATGGTAACATTTTATAACGAGCTTCTAAGGCATATTTAGCTGCAGCGACAACAGATTCTCCTAAAATGGCTGGATCTTGCTCGATTGAATTTAGATCATTATGGTTTCGTGAGAATGGGTAGAAAGCACCTAAATGGAAAAGAAATAAGAAAGCGGATCAATAGAAGAAACATTCAAATTGATGAATCAATTACCTAACGATGACCATCTCATACAAAGTTCTACCTCAGTATTTCCAGCGAAACCACAGATATCACTTCCAATCATTGGAATTCCATAAACATTGAATTCAAGCATGTCTATAGAAAATAGAAGTTAATCACGGATTAGATAAGTTTGATCATTAGACAAGATTTTGATAAAAAATTACTTGAGATTGAATATTTCATATGATCCCAAGATGATTGAATATCTCCAGACCAATGAGAAGCATAATGGCCCTGTGACGGGTAAGTTGAACGAGAAAGGATGAATGGTCGAGCTCCAAAAATATCGAGAGAAGCACTGTTAATTATGCATAAGTAAACGAAGAATATTAATATTAACAAAATAATATAAAGTAACGTAAGAAAACCTACTTATAGGTAGCAACATTTTCGTAAAGTCCGTAAAGACTATGAACATTATAATGAATACCAGCGTGTTGTTTAGCAGTCATACAGACGGTTTTTGTTTTGAGATCAGTTCCGCCAGGTTTGTAGGGAGGGTTTTCGTGCAGATCGTCCGGACATCCATCAATTTGACCATTATAGAAGTTAGATGGTTCATTCATGTCAATCCAAATGCCATCAAATTCAATTTCCTTCCGCAAATAAATTAATTGGCTCTTCCAGTAATCAGTTGTTGCAGGATTAGTAAAATCAGGATAGACAGTAGACACAAGATTCCAAACCTTACCGACAAATATTTGACCGGTGTAATTTTTTATAAAAATATCAGCCTTAACTCCATCGTCATATGGCGGATAAGTCCCAGCTGGCTCTGCAGCACTAACACCAGGGTCCTAAATGAATGCAAAGATGCAGAAGAAAAGGAAGAGTTAAACTCAATGAATGCATTAGCTTTGAATCGAAATCAGTGGAGAATTGCTCTTCTTACCAAAATAACGACATAATGCATATTTTTTGAATGCAACTCTTTGACAAAATCACCTAGACCGGCATAATTGACTTTATCATAAGTAAAATCGTTGTAACGGTCCATATAATCAATATCATTCCACTGTGCTTCGATTGGAATTCCTACAGCTAAATTCCGTTCTAATGTTTCTCGAGTTTTATTTAAACTATTGTAACCGTAACGACATAGATGAAATCCAAAAGCCCAGTAAGGTTGAAGAACGGGTCGCCCGATAAGATTGATGTTCTGTCTAGCAACTTGTGAGGCTGTCGGACCCAAGAAGAGGAAAAAGTCAAGAATACCACCGATAGTTCGATAAGTGATAGCTGGGGTAGCTTGAGTTAGAACATCCATGGCATTGCTATTGAGTAAAAATACTCCGTGGGCGTTCATTGCATTATCATCTTCAGGCATTATGTAAAATGGATAAGAACCATAGAGATTGACATTTTCAGTCGGACCAATATCACGTGCAAACATTGTATAGCGATTCCAACCAGTCAAGTCTTTCTTGAAAGGAGCTTTATGTTCACCAAGACCATATAAATATTGAGAAGGAACACGAACTGACAATTGAATAAATTTATCAGAGTAAATTAAGGTTGAAAGATCAGCATTAAATATGACAGTTCCAGTTGATGTACGGCTGATCAGCAGTTTTCCATCCCCATTAATCGTAATTTTGTACAGAGTTGAATTAAGCTGTTCTGCTTTTGATAAATTGAAAAAAGGCATTGGAACTTCAAAACGATCATTCTCAGCATCAACAAATCTTATTCGAAGTCGTTCATCATCGAGTCCAGTTATCTCAACACTGACATTACTAATATCTTGAGGGAAGCCAGAGGCAACTTTTCGAATAAGTTTGATCGTTGCACTGTTTTCTTCTTGTTTTACATCAGCGACTTCGTAACCCTTGTAATCACTTGGATAGAAACATTGAGGTACATTGGGAGATAGTAGATTACGTTTTTCTGACAAAAGAAGAGAAAAATTCATAAAAGAATTACATTTTAAAATTGAAAATTCCATTCCACATTAGAGAAAAATGAAGATCATAAATTTATTGCTTTGTTATATGAATTAAAAAAATAAAATAAATAAAATACTGTTACATGTCATTACTCTCAAAATTAAAGTTTTAACTTAACTTCACGTGCTTTATTTAAGTTCAATTTGAATCAAAAAAGTCCAGCTTTTCATAGCCACAGATTGTTAAGAAACTAGTTGTTTAACACATTGAAAATCTTACACTAGATTGAAAGTTGCCTCAGAAAGTCAGAGTAATTATATTATAACTTTAAGATACTATGAATGCTTCAAATATGAGATATTCGCGGAAAAAAGTAGAAAAGTAAAGTTTATCATATGTTTTCAATGATACTTACTTCTTGTAACAGGAATCCAACAACACCCTCTTGATTCACAAACTTGTTGGCTAACAGGTTCATCAGGATTACAATCAAATTTGTTTTCATCGGGCAAAGTACATTGTTTGGATTTTGGGTCAACTTTACTAGGTGGAGGTGCCCTAAAAACTCCATTTGAATTTAAACTTGAAACGTAATAAGTTGTTATGAAAGGGGTTGAATCGTCCCTCTGACTATCAACAAAAGGCTGGTCAATTGAAGTTTCGATTAACCATACATTGTAAAAAATATATCCAGTAATAATAGAAACGGCAACAAAATTAAATAATGCAACGATAATTAGAAATTGCCGAAAAGAAATAACACCAGAAGAAGATCCTTTACCAGGATATAAATAAGTTTGTGATTCACAAAATTTTGACTTATTTTCTTGCATGGTTAAAGTTGATAATTAAATTATAAATTATAAATTCATCTCACTTTTAACAGTTTGGTTATTAATGATTAGGAACAAAATTCACCTGACTTGAGATCATTTGATCATTTAGTGTAATCATAACAACTATCACAGAAATTATCACAGGCTTTTTCATTTGAAGAGAGATCAAAGCCTCTGGTTCAGGGGCTCAGAACCAGAGGTAAACTTTTTCCACTAGATGGTGTTTGTTAAAGTTGTTATACTCTTTGAGTCTATTAGAGTCTTTCTGGTAATGTAAGTGTTGCCATGGAAATATTGTGTCTTTTAATTTGATTTGGAAATAAAGCAATTCTTTCAAAGAATTTCTTTGGAAAAGCAGCAAAAAGTAATCTTAATTAAATATTTCAATTCTTGTCTGTTAAATATTGTTTGAAGTTCTGTTAATTTTATCAATTTATGATTAAAAAGCCTTAAGAATTAATAATAAGTTCAGATTGTGATGATCAACAACCAACTTTAAAAATTGAATTTTATCAGTTTCTTATTTTCTATGATTTTTTATCTATTGATACCAATAAACATTTCGTTCATTCTTTATCAAAGTTTTGATGTAAGGGTGGTGGCAGGTGATCAATTCATGTTCAAAATAGTATCAACCACGATGAAAGCATTCGCTTTATCGATTTGATTTATTGTTCAACATCGTCTGTTCACTTCGACATTTGATTTAACTGTTTTCTAGGAATGATTTCCAATAATCGATTATATTTTCTTGTGATATTCCTGGAATTACAGGGCGTATTTTTATCATTGTTACAGTGACAAAAAGGCAGTAGTAATTTTATAACTGTATGCAAGTAAATACACTTCCAACAAGGTATCAGTGAAAAAAGCAAGCAAGTCAATTGGATTTACTTTTTATCATTTCCATTGTCATCTTTATTGAATTGAAAACGATATGAGCAACATATGATGAAAGAGAAGTGTTGAGATGAGAAGAAGAGAAAGAAGTTAAAAGTATGAAGGTTTAACCTAGGATCACAATATATTTGGGTTTTGTTTGAACAAAAGGGTAAAGTAAGAAGAATATATTAGAATAATATAATACAGTTGATCCATAAAGTTTATTCGAAGGACACTAAAATTCATTTTGCTCTTCATTATTCACGAAGAGAATCATCGTTATATAATAGCACTGTAGCTCAAATGTAGCTCAAATGAGAAAAGGGCGATTAGTCGGAGCGAAGCGAAGACTAAGCTATACAAAATTAAATTTCATTTTTTGCCGATTACGGTCAAACCATACAAGCGATTTCAATAAAATTTTGTACAAAAGTACAAAACATAGGTACGCAGTGCGGAAAGGAACATTGAACTTCCTCAAGGTAGTTGGGTGAATTGTTAAAAATTGACATTTTTGTGTCTTTTAATGTTCATAATAACACAATTTTTGAATTTTAAATCTCGCTCAGACTACGCCGGCTTACGGCTGACTAGTTAGTCTGAGCGAAGCGAAGATTTTAACTTGCACTGCCATTGAATCGATTCCTCTTTAACTTTAGTTTCTTAAGCAAATCTCAAGAATGGAAACTTTCTATGACTTGATATTTCGAATATGGACAAAATAAGAAATTTATAAGGACTGAAGTGACAATTGATTCAAAAATTCGAATCCAAGATTCTGTGTTCCAGACATTTTCTAATGGTTTTGTTTCTTTTTCATTTTGTTATGAAGCATTACGAATATTAAGAAAATGCATATTAAGGTCAATAAAAAATTGAAATTTCTCTTCGTGTCGCGTTGATCATCAATTCCGTAAAAGGAAATCACCTATGAAGTAGATACACGACCGGTCCAGATGCAGATCTTTTAAATTAAGGGCTGAATTGGGAGAAATAAAGTGAATGTGCATTTTCTTGTTCATCGCCATCTAAACGCAAAGGTTTTTCTCAGAGGATAAGCCGGGTGGATGCGCTTACAATATTCTAGCCATTTAATTTTACTGCAAAAAGTTCATTTTCTGATAGGCACTTTAGGCCGTTAAAAGTTGCTTAAAAAATAAACATCAATTACTGGCAAAAGGCGGCGCAAGTTTCAACTTTGAACGCGATTTTCGCGAAAACCGCAGATAACTCACTCGTCAGTAATAACATTTTTGCATGTAATCCTTTAATTATTAATTTTACTTCGAGATTTTTGATGTTTTTGATAATTAATGTTTTGTACATAATTAAAAAGTTACTAAAAGTCTACTACAGTGATGTGCCAGATAATGGGAATAATTTTTTCAATTTAATAAAACAAGTCTGATCTCAACTTTGCTGTTTAAGTAGTGAGAATAGTGAAAATAAGCTATTCCCACCTATTCCCATTATCTGGCACATAACTGTATTTTGTTTTCACAAATGGGTTCAGTTTCGATGCCCATACAAACCCACAAAGTCTGGACTCGTAACTCGAAAGTTAGATTTTGTATCAATGCTCCTTTTAGTTAAACAATATCAAAAGAACCAATCTTTGATGGAATCGGTCATCTTCTCGCCTCTTAAAACACATCTCTTAAACGATCTTTAGATTAACAATTAAAATCTGGCTAATTGTATGTATCTTTATTCAACCGTAACGGGAAAATATAGCCTATGACTGAATGGCTCAAAATCCATTCCTCTGGCGCCATATATGCTTTGGCTCAAGCGTGGTATATACTTGTTACTAGGTTTATATAATATATTAGTTTTTGCACCGCATATAGCCGAGTGGTTCATACTCCACTCATCTAGCGCTATACTTTGTGCGGCTTAGAAGATATTAGTTAACATCACACGATGGTTCAGATTGAATAAGTAAAATGGACAAAAGAAAGTTCCGTATTATTAATTACCGTATTAAAAACAAAATCCGTAATATTCAAAAATTAAGTGTACAAATTGGGAAAGAGAAATGGTCAAAATTATTCTCCTCTTTCTTTATTCTTTCTATTTCCCTGTCTTGACAAATTAATTTATTATTCTCAACAATGGTCAGAACAAGCTCTTTGTTTCAACAAATGGATTATTGAGTGGAGTTGAATTTAGACTCCTAAGTGGTAACTTGAAAATGAATAGTGATGGGTATTCTCGTGAACTGGACGAAGTACTTAATTAATTATTATTTAACTAAATTTTAGTTAATTTAATGGGAAATATTGACCAACAAATGAATATTATTAATAAATGTTATTAAGTGATCTTAAAATATTACATGTATTAAACTAAAACCGAGGCAAAACACATTCGATTGTACTTTAATCTTAACAAATGTAATGAGCTGAAGGATGATTTCATCCTTTTTCTTTGTTTTCATATTTTCTTTTTTACTTTACTTCTCTTAGCGCTCATATAATTAAGATGAAATTATTACCAGTTCAGCTCTTTGAGTTAAACTGGAAGCGATGCTTTGTGTTTTTTGTTATTGAACAAGAAAAAATGAATTATTAAACATTAAATTGTACTGATGTTTTGAAACGAATGTTTTGACAAAGTCATTGCGTTGAATATACACTAAAACCAACAGTATGTATGGTATTTTAAGAGCATTCATTTCATTCATTTATTAATTAAGCAATAGAACAAATTTCGTTAATTGAAACAAGGTTTGATGGCAATTAACTTTATTGATTGTTCGTTTCTTCTGATTATCTTGATATCTCTAATCAATCGAAAGCCTCAATTCAGCAGTTTGATTCATTATTGTATGTTTTCAATATTCAATTTCAATTTTATTTCAATTATATATGAATATGAGACAATGGTACTTTTTACAAAATGTTGTCAATAAATTATGCTTGTTTTAGCCCAACGGTATAGTAAAAACCGCTTATTAATTCTTCCGAGCAGATCGATTGAACAGAAGATGTTGTTTTGATCGAAGACGACTGCATAGATCTAGCAGTCCAAAAGTTAACAAAGTGATCAGGTTCACAAGAAATTGGGTCATAAAATAAATCTTTACCTAAACTATCGATGAAAATTTTAAATTGTCTAGCTATATCAACCGATTCCGATCTACTTTTAGGACCTGGTCCAAGGTTTGTACAGTTATAAATATCACTGGATAGAGACGAAGCATATTCTTCAACTAAGTAACCTTTATTTTGTCGACCAACTTTTAAATGGATTACTTTATCTGGACCAGTCGCTAAAAGAAAGTGCGAACCACAATCGATTACATCGCCTTCTTGCATGCTAACTGAAAAACAAAATATAAAGGTATAAAAGATTAAATCTCTGTTAATTGTTCAATAATTGTCATCGTATGTGATTACATCGTTTATAATAAATGGCATTTTTGTTTCGCAATGTTGCGTTGAAATGACAAAGATAAAGATAGTTTTGAATGGGAACATCAAAAGCTGATTTAAGATATGGTTAAAGTATCTGCGAAAACTTACTTTTATCCAATCGTGTCTTAAGAAGGTCATTGCCAGCTCCCAATAAGTACAAGTCCATGTTCCTATTAACTAAACAATGTCCACCATTGAACATAGAGAAACAAGCGAAAACGAAGCCAATTAATATGATTTCATATTTCATGATGTACATTATTGCTGGATGACAACCACTAGATAAAATTTATAATGGAATGATTTTTCTCAATTCTCATTCCTTTTTATACTAACCTTATCATGTCAGATCTGTAGAAGGTGAAAACAGAACACTCAAAATTCATCTTTGAAAGGATAAACCAAATGATCTCACTGGTTTTCAATTATAATACTTAAAACAAACAATTCTAACTTGTAAAGGATTTGAAATAGACAGCAAAGTTAGTCGATGTAGCCAGTCAGTTAGTCGACGGAATCCCGAGTTAGTCAACTCAAATCAATAACATGTGAGCAAAAAGCAACTTATTTTGTCGCTGAAAGGGTGAACTCGTGAAGTCATGAACTAATAAAAATCTTGATTTTATTTGCAAAATAAGGATTTAAAACAGTAAAATGAATCGACTTAGTCGACTTATAGTCAGTCAGTCGCTTTAAATTCATTAGTCAGTTAGTCAATGCAAGTGTCAACTAACTTCGGAGCCTTCGGTTAGTTTGAAATATGTTTCAATGTGTTTCGAGCAAATCAATGGATGAAATAATTGGCCTTATCTCGATAGATTTTTTACTCATATCATCCGTACTTTGTATGTAATTGAGAAAACATAACAATTTAGCAAATTTGGATCAATTTTTCCTTTGATGATTTTTGAGCGACTGGATCAAGGGTTATCAATCTTATTAGTTTTTGGACATGATGTAATTTCAAAATTATTCCATAATAAGCTAGTTTACTGTAATATTTTTATATGTTCAAAGCTGTATTTCTTGTAATCTGAATAGGTAACTATTTCAAGATTAATTAAGATGATGAGATAATCATCGTAATTGAAGTGAAGATTAGAAACAAACAAGTTTCTCCACACTAATTGGGTTATTATGATCAAGGTGAAGAGACAAAAACATTCTTATTTTTTATACTTGTCACTTCGTGAGCATTCATTTCGTTTCTGATAAATTATGTAATGTTATTAGTTGTCGACCTTTTTTAAATGATACAAAGTTCCCAGATTAAACTAGATAATCGAAAAGATATAAGTAATAATTGATTGAAAAGTGTGTTTCGAAAGGGCGAGAATAAGATATCGAAGCAGAAGTATGCAAGTTTATCCTGTGGCAGTTTATGAGTTGTCAGTGATCACAGTATCTTGTGTGTGTTGAAACTGGCCACCGGTTCACTAATCGGTTAATATTTAGATAGACAGTTATTTGAGGAAAAGATGAAAATAAATTGTTTACGTGGGATAAGTTTACTTGTTACTCAAAAAAGACAAAAAAACCGAAGAAAACCGTTGAAACCAGGAACACTAGAGTCAATCAATGGGTTATCTGGTTAAAGCGTACAACTAGATTTGAACGAATCATAAGTTGCTCTGAATCGCAGCATCTATGAAAAATCAGCTATCATGATGTGACCTGATCATAGTCTAGGAGGGATAAAAACAATCAGTTAATAAATGTACATAAAATGGGTGGATCCATTGTTAGTTAGACGTTATGTCAAACTTAACTTACCGTTTTTGAAAATTTGTGATACACTAATAATAACAATATAAAGTCATTAATTGTTTAAAAACTTGGTTTTGGTGGTAAATATTGACAATCTATCTTGACTTGACTATTTACTCAAGCTTGAAGTTTTTCAAGTTTACTCCGAAATTGACCATTTATCTAGTCCGCGGCAAATATCAATAAATTAATGAAATCTAAACAGAAACTGCTAAAAAGGCATCTTTTGATGATCCAAAGTCAGGTATTTTCCAATGAATAATGATTTATGAAAACGTTTCCAAGAACTATTTTATCTTCCTTCAACCTGAAAACTGTTGTTTAGTAAAAAAATAATGAGAAAGAAAATGAGTAAAAAAGTTGAGTGGTCAGTTTGCATGATCAGTACATTGATTATTGTCAATTATATTTACATCTATTCATCATCAATCATCATCAACATCAACATCAATTCCATCTTTTTGTTTTATTTATCCGGAAAAAAGGTCAAATTCTTGATGAATTAACTTTACAATCTTCACTTTCAACTGTTAAATGTCAAAATTTAGTTCTTCTTTTGAATTTGATGCTGCCGTTAAAAGCATTTCATTTTACTAATATTATTTGTTTATCTTGCTGAAATTGCTTAATTCGCAGATTGATGAGCTAATTTAAGGTGAAAATCATAAGCTTACCTGTTTTGATTAAGTTGATCAATTGTCTTCCAATTGATTAAACACAATAAAGATGGACACATGAAGACAAACCACTAAACGGAGCCCCGGATAGGAAAAGGCAAACCAAAAAAGCACACTGAACCAATTTATATTTTAATTTTTGAAGTAAAATTAACTTTATCATGATCATAATTATTACCATTACTAATGTTATTGAAAACTTACAATTTATTAATAAGCTAATCACATTGATTGGTTTATTTCAATTAACATAAATACATTTTGATTTTGAATGTAAAACATTCAATCTTTTTTATTTTACTTTCTTGTCTTTTAACCCTTACCTTGTTCAATCTAACAATAGTTGATTAACCTTCACTCTTTAACTTACTTTTGACCTCAATCAATTTAATAATAATAATGATAATAATGATAATTACAATTTAGGTTAGTTAATTTATATATTTGAAGGTAAAAGTTGTAACATTAATCAGTTAAAATAATGTATTAATACTAAATATAATTAACAGTATAAAAAGAAAGTGAATCCGTTAAAGTAAAACTAAAAAAGTTAAGAAAAAAGAACGTTCGATTTAGATACAGATATTAAGTCATGAATCCATCAAGATCATTAAATAGATACTTTAGATATAAAGCGCCAATCAAAAGATTCAAATTTGTAAATTGTATCTGATTTTGACTTTGATTGTAATTGTGTTTCATCAATAATAGGAACCAATTGTTGCTGTTGTTAACTGTTATCATCAATATTATTAATTAGTTACAATCCAAATAATAACGTGACTGTAAATTTTACCAGTTATAAATATCTCAACACAGGACATAGGAAACAACAACAGCAACTACAAATGATTATGATGATGGGTTAATAGTAATAATGATTATACTAATAGTAATGATTTTAAAGAGGTGAAACTGTTTATCTATTTGAAATTGAAACCGTATCAAGGTGAGTAGTAATCAAATGTTGTAATGAAGGTAGAAAAATGAAAATTAAGAAGAAGAAGAAGAAGAAGAAGAAACTGATTGGGTTCTATTGACCCTTCACGATTAACTTGAATTATCAAAACAAAATAGAGATAGATTTGTAATAATATAAATGATAGTTTAGACAGAAGCAAGTAAGAGGAAAGAGAGAGGAAAACAGAAGCCCTGAGGTTAATCAGTTTCCATCAAGATTCCGATTTCTTTCATCATCCTCATCTTAAACAGTATTTTTTACTTCAAATAACTTTCCAAATCCAATTCATTGATGAACCGCTTCTCCCTCCTTACCTGGTGACCTCCTCTTCCTATCATCATCATCTTCACCATCACCATTATGATCATCATCACATCTTCCTCTCTAACTTGGTAATGTTATCTGAGACTCAAGGACTGCAAAGTTGAATGAGAAGGTGAGAGTGGAAGACTTTCTCTTGGCCATCTTTGTCTTCACAAACTTCACACTAACCAGCTTTAGCTTTATCCTTTTCATCATCGCAATCATCGTCATCTTTTTTATACATCATCTTCATAGTCTGTAAAATACTTTTGTGTTCCATTGAGAAGTAAAAAAGTTATTCTTGATCGTCCAACCATTCCAATGTTATCCTTTTTCACATTATTACAGTCAAACTGTTGATCGTCTTCAACAATAACTATCTTAATCATTGGAGCTGCCAAACTGTTATAATCAACCATCCTCAATGGTTAACCTTAAATCCTGGATTAAATTTTTCGTGTTTCAACAGATTCTTACAAGTTCTTTGGTTGATCAATGAATTCAACAAACTTTTACCTCTGTTTATTAAATCAGTACTTTTACTTGTGTTTTTAGCCAAAGAAGCAACTCACACTGGAAATCATTTGTTTTTAACTTTTCCTTGTTTCTCCCGATTTTACGTCGGAATTCCAATTTTTGTTGTTTGCTTTTTGTTTTTATGATCAATACTCAATATCATTGAATCAATCATGTTTGATCATCATCATATAATTGCCATTTTACCGGCTTTAATACCCTCAACGGTTATGTTTTGGCTTCACATGTGGCAAAGATCAATGCCATTCACTACGGAGGTTTTTCAAAAGGAATATGATTACATTATTGGTAAGTGCTTACATTCACACTTGAATGCTTTTATTGGCTTAAAATTGTTATGACATTAATCAGATTATTTGTATTCAGAAATTATATCCATCAATCTTGATGAATGTATTAGTGATAGTAATAGTTGAATGGAACAATCCGTTTAAAAATTGAAATGATCAATTTCACGTCAGTCTAAGATGTTTCAATTTATTTAGCCAACTGACATTGAAATTCAAAATAAAATTTCCAGAAGAGAGGATTATTCTGCTCAAGGTTTACTCTTAAACTAGTTTTCATTAGAGTTTCGCATTTTTCATTTTAATTTTCAAATTTTTTAAACGATGTTGCTTTGCTGGACAAGTAAATCATGAAGTAACTTATATTGATACAACTTCATCGTTAGTTATTTTTGTAATTTTAACTTTATCAAATTTCTGATTAACTAGGTTATAATAAATTGTAAGCTTACTTTTTTCTCAAAGTTTCTCGATTCTCTAATTTATAAATTGAAATTATTATTAATTCTACTTAACTTTAAATTTAGTTGGTGCAGGTTCAGCTGGAGCAGTTGTGGCCAGTCGACTTTCAGAAGATCCAAAGGTTCGCGTTTTACTGTTAGAAGCCGGTGGCTATGAAACATTTCAAAGTGAGATTCCAATGTTGGCTGCTCGTTTACAATTAAGTGAATGGGATTGGCAATATAAAACGGTTCCTCAACAATTTGCTTGTCAAGGAATGAAAAATCACGTCTCAAACTGGCCTCGAGGTAAAGTACTTGGAGGTTGTTCAACTCTTAACTACATGCTTTACATTCGAGGTAATGCTCGTGATTATGATCTTTGGGAAAGCCTCGGTAATCCAGGATGGGGCTGGTCAGATGTTTTTTATTATTTTGTCAAATCAGAGGACAATCGAGATCCTGATATAATTAAAAATGGTTATCATGGAACCGGTGGCAGGTTAACAGTGTCAACACCACATTATACTACACCTATTGCCGGTGCTTTTCTTGAAGCTGGTAAAAACTTTGGTTATCCCAATATTGACCTTAATGGACCTCAACAAACTGGTTTCGCTGTTCCACAAGGAACCATTCGACGAGGTGCTCGATGCTCAACAGCCAAAGCTTATCTTCGTGACACTGCAGGTCGACCTAACCTAGACACAGTAGTTTATGCTCAAGTTACTCGAGTTTTATTTAATGCTGATAAACATGCAATTGGAGTGACCTTTGATAAAGGTGGATCTCGACATGCAGTTTATGCTAGACGTGAAGTGATTCTCTCAGCTGGTGCCATTGGATCTCCTCATCTTCTTATGCTTTCAGGTGTTGGTCCTAGAGAGCATCTTGAATCACTTGGAATCCCAGTTGTTCATGATTCGCCTGGTGTTGGTAAAAATTTACAAGATCATATTGGAGCTGGTGGGTTGAGTTTCCTAACTGATGCTCCAGTCACGGTGGTTCAACCTCGAGTTTTTGTTGCCAAATCTTTCACCCAATGGTCAACTCTAGGTATCGGTCCATTAACTATGCTTGGTGGTCTCGATGGTCTAGGATTTATCAACACAAAATATGCCAACAAATCAGATGATTGGCCAGATGTTGAAATTCATTTCATTCCTTCATGTCCTTCTTCTGACGGTGGTGAATCAGTTCGTAAAAATATGAACCTTAAAGACGAACTTTTCTTGCAAGTTTATGGACCAAATTTGTATAAAGATGCTTACTCTTACTATCCAGTTCTCCTCCGGCCGCGATCAGTTGGCTACATGAAATTGCGTTCCGCCAATCCTTATGACCATCCTATTATCGACCCAAAATACTTGTCTGATCCATACGATGTAGCAGTCCTCGTGGATTCACTTAAAATATCAACAGCAATGGCCTTATCACCAGCCTTTGATAAATTTAAACCTAGAGTTTGGCCTCAAGCATGGTACGGCTGTGAGAAACATAAACCTTATTCGGACTCATTTTTTGAATGCATAACCAGATCATTTACGGCAACAATCTATCATCCAGTTGGTACAGCCAAGATGGGTCCAGCAGATGATCCTCTGGCTGTAGTCGATCCTGAGCTGAGAGTTCATGGAGTAAAAAGATTAAGAGTCATCGATGGTTCAATAATGCCTAAAATTGTTTCTGGTAATACAAATGCTCCTATTATAATGATTGGCGAGAAAGGAGCTGATCTAATTAAGGGTATAAGAGGACCGCCACCAGTTAAACCTGGACAAGTGCCGATTCCTAAATATCTTCGTGATAATGGCCATGGTTCTGTTAATACAGCGTCTGGACCGTTATCTCAGATAGGAAAGTTGTTCAATAAATTTGGTGTGAGAAGTCTAACGAGAAGAATTGGTTTAACAAATTGGATTAATGGATAGTTTACGTTAATTTGTTTATTTTAATTTCCATCTTCACTACTGATTCAATTGTAGACCTTGATTTGGTTCAATTTGGACCAGTTAAAGTTAAATTGTTTCAAGCCCAATGTTTTGTGTCCAAATTTAAATTTAAAAATCAAAAGAATCAATTTGTAAGTATTTTAACATTATTTTTTGACATAATTATTAACATAATTGATGCTCAAAGTTTTACCTTGTTTCACGGTGATCAATCTAATGACCAACAGTTGATCATTTATTCAAATTAATTTAATGTACAAACTTACCTTTCCATCCTTTTTTACCAAAAAAAAATTAAAGACTTGTTTTTAAACTTGATTTTCAAATGAAAAAAAATTTATCTCTAACAAAAAAGCCGTAATTAATTCAAAGTCAAACTAAATCATATTCATCTCTATTAATACTACCATTAATCAGATGATAAATTAACTAATTTGTTTGCTTCTTTAAAATTCAATTAACTAAGCCATACAGTCTTGAAAATAAGTAACAAAACCAAATTAAAATGAACCAAAAAATAACTTTAAGGTTTCAGGTAATCAATCAATTTTAAATGACTATTATACAGCTAAACAATCAGATGTAAAATGCGACAAAAGCTGGTTAATGAAGCAATTTATTGCAGTTGATAGATAATCATAAATGATTGATCTATAATTCATATAAGATTAAAGTGGACATGATATCATGATTCAGAGAGAAATGAAAATCTCATGAAGCTACCACTCAAAGTTGATCAAATTGAATGGCAGATGATTAACAGCTTCATCAGTTTCCAGATGAAAATAATTTAACCTGGAAACAACCTTTCAGTGTTTTAAAGTTCAATGTTATCAAAGTAAGAAAGGGTAAAAAAGGTGGCGAAAGTAAAAACGGAAAAAAAGTGAAGTCAAATAACACGTTTTTTTGGTTACTTTTTCATAACCACTTATATTTAGCAGCTTTTTCACTGTAATAACGTAAGCGTTTTCATTTTTTATGCTACATACAAAAAACGGCTAATGGCGTTCAACAGATAAACTGATAAACACCCGAACTATGATTTAGTTGAATCATTTGTGATGATTGCTGATGGACAAGAAAAGAAGCTGATGATCATGTTACTGTTGCTGCTATTGATGATGATGATGATAGTGTTTAGATGTTGTCGGTCAATGAGGATAACGGGGTACCCGTGATGATTGGGGTCAATGGGCCAAGTATTAGTTCTAATTCTTTGGTAATATAAATAAACATACAAATAAACAAGTCTATTTAAAATGAATACTTGATAAGTTGTTTACAAGCTTAAGGGTAACCCTCAGGATTGCCTTCTACCTGTATCTCTCTATCCATTTACCTTTCAATTGCGCCTTTTTTAAATATCTTTTTCCACTAATATTTCTGGTTTTTACCTTGCCTTTGTTGACTTCAATAACAATGATAAGAGTTGAATTAGATGCAATATTAGATGCAATAGCAGCTTTAACATTAGTTGTATTAACATAAGATTTATATCGATTACTTTGGGTGAAATATCAGATGAAATATGAGTTTCTAAGGTAAGTTGCAAATGTGATGATATCAACACTTATTTATAGTATTTGAGTATCATTATCTATCAACTGAACAGTTGATCAATTATTAATATTGTATATAAAACTGTTTCAAATATCGGTTATTATGTTGAGTGTTGGTTGATTCAGAGCTACAAATTTCCGTTAAGTTTGTTTCATCTGTTGTCAATGCTACTCCAATGTATCTTATCAGTTACTCTTTGTGTCAGAGTCCAAAGAGAAAAGTTGTCTTACTCTTAGATCAGAGTTCACTTTTTAAAAAACACATTTACAAACATTTTACTTCAACTCAAGAAGCTTGGTTTATTGTTAAAGTATGCAAACATGTCGGTTTGAAACATGTTCAGCCTTTTGATTAAATTGAGTGCTCTGAGTAAATCTTAATCAACTGGATTATGAACTAATCAAAATGAAATAAAGACTTACAATGTGACTGAATCTACTGGGTAAGTTATTTTAATTTTACCTTACCCTGTGAAATAATCATTCTGAGTTGATTTGTCGATAGATCCTGGTTTTTATTCTGGGTTTGCTCTTTTCTGGTTCTTGTTTAACTAACAATTTTTTGTTTCTAGTGGTTTGTTTTGAACCTAGCAATGAAGGTGGGAGAGTTAAGTTGATAAATAATGTGATGAGTGGAAGAAGACAAATGTTCAAGGAAATATCAATTTTCCTTTCGATGTTGAAAGGAACTCCAGTTTTTTCATAAGTATGAACAGATTATTCTTCTCAAAAGTTCAATTTTTTAAAATATTAGATTTGTTCGGTGTCAGTGTCAAACCATGGAGAGCTTCAACCAAATGAGTCGAAACAAGCTAATAAGAGAAACTAATAGGAAACGTTGGATTCCTAATGGGAATTGTAAAAGGCATCAATTAATCGTGATTATCACAAACACTATCATCATAAAATAATCACTCGATCTCATGAATAAATTTCATCTCTTCAAGTCTGAATGTCGAAATGTCTCTTATCTTTACTTTGTATTTTCATAATAATACTGATAATAATAAGTCTCTTACAGAACTCAGATAAAATTAGAAATAAACAGACAAAAAAAGAGATAGCGAATTTTCCTTTTCTTCATCTCAGCATTAATGTTTCATTTGTATTTTATTACTTGAGCTGTTCAATTAGATTTACTGTAATGACTGTTGATTTTCAAAAATTATAATTAATCTTCCAAATCCTAAACATTTACTTTAAATAGTTTTTAATATAATAGTGTGATTACAGGATTTCAAATTACATCATCTTTTTGATCTTTTAACGTGTTTTACCGTTTTACATGTTGTACATGGTTACAAAATCCCCGTTACAACGTTATGTTTAATTAAATGTGTTTTGTTTTGTTTTTTGTACTGTAAACTAAATCATTGAAACATATTTGGAACACATCAGATTACAATTTCTTTAACAAAGCGGTTAGGAAAAAAAGTTGTCTTTGTAATTATGTCTTTGAAAGACCAATCTATGTTTGATCTGTTTCAAAGGCATTTTTTCCACAATTTGCCAAGAAGGGTCGCCGTCAATTTTACGATAATAAGTTAATTTATTTTTGTAAAATTGAGTCAAAAGATCCGTCTTCTGATTAATCAGATCTCTAGATTGTTCTCTCAATTCTTGGTCTTCTTTCTCGGTTGCCTCCTTTGCCAGCTTTAACCCTTCCTTGAAGAGTCGTCTGATTTTCCTCTCTAATTTTCTCATACTTTTTGCAGTATTTTTTTTCGATTTGTAGAAAGTTTTTCTCTTTTCTTCCTCAACATCTGAATCAATATCCATTGGTACAATATTTAAATCATCATCCACATTGATATCTCTAGGTTCAACGCTTTCATAAAGTAACCTACACTTAGAAAAGAAAGCCATTAACAAAAATGTTCTTGGAGGGAACGATTAACAAAATATAATAAACTTACCTAGATTGAACTCTTGGATCATTTCTGGTTATGGTAATTTTCAGTGTATTATACGGATAAAAAGAATCAGAATTCATAATTAAACTGAGAAAAGGTCGAAATACTTGGAAATGGTTGAGCGACTGATGTTGTGAAACAGAAAAAAGCTATTTTTGATGACACATGCTTATACATCTTATCTTACCCAATCGAATCATATCTTAAGCTATTGACCATACTTCGGATACATTTATCATATTTTTAATTTTATTTTTGCTTATTTAATTTGAACGACTAATTTTTCATGACTTCAGTTTTATTTTTCAAATCTTTTTTTTTCAGAGTGACTTTTCATAAAATCTTATGTTCAAACTGCATCTCTCATCCCCTTAGTACTTGTATTAATAGATTGTAATTCAATAATACGATGAATTCCCAGGAATGAATACACTGAATGATGTACTTCTCAAAGTGTGACTGAATCAACCCATGCTACTCTTCGTCATTTCATTAAAGGAGTTATTGTATTTATTGCTGGTTTATTAGGAGGATCAGCTGAAGTTTTGTTGGTCAGCCTTCGGATACGGTGAAAGTGTAATTGTAAACATTTCTCGTCTTTACAATAACGGTTTACAGTGTTTCAATCAAACACTAAAAAATGAAGTTTTTTTAAGCCTTTTCGCCGAAACATTTCCTACTTTGGCAGCCAATATTGCTAAAAGGGTATGTTCATTCAAAATCGACCTCTGTCACGTTTTAGAAAGAAGACATAAAAAATAGGTTTAACCTGTAAATGGGTCCTGAAAACTGTTTTTTGACCATATTTCGTGAAAAAAACTTTTAATATGGATGAAACTCAGTATAATGAATAATCTTTAACTATATACGCTGTAAAAAGAAAAAACTCTCTAAAGCATTTCGTTTTTTTGTTTTAAAGATAGATAACTTTTTCGCTTTACGATCGATAATGAAGACAGATCACACTCTAGAATATTTTTTAATAGATAAAAATGGTTCATTTATTCATGTCTATGCTACAACACACGATTGTAATTATTGACTTAGTGACTCAGCAGATGTCAGGTCGTGGTCTCAAATCTTCGAAAAGCTCTAGCTTCGCAACCTGACATATGATCGAAATGCAATAAAACATCAAACTACGTAAAACTGTTGACTCTAAAATATATGAAAAGATCAAGATCATTCAACAAATCGTTATTTCCATAAGCATTAAAAAATTCTTAAACATACATATGCATAACGTATGTATAAAAACGTTAAATAGAGTTTATAAATGATACTACATGTATTTATTACATGATTAACATGATGGTAAATAAATATTCCCTATGAAAGTTAACATAACTTAAAAATACGAAAGAAGATACGAAGAAAATATTGCAAAGATAAATTAGATGTTGGATAGTTTGAAAATAATTTTTGCAGTTTTAATATAATATGATAAAATCTATAATAAATATCTTATTATTTGATAACCGTTATGATATCAATAATAAGTTAGCAGTAGCAGCATCAGTCAGCGATGAAGTCTTTGATTATATCATCACTACTATTACCATTAGTTTCAACATTAGTGGAACTGTGTTCGATTATGGTTAATGAACGACTTGAGGATTGTGATTGTGAATCTTCTTGAACTATTTTAGGTTTCTTATTTGATGAGATATTGTCATCAATTTCAAAATCATCTCTTTTGATAGAAATATTTGATTTTATATCAACAATTTCCAAATCATCATCTTTATCAATCTTGATCATTTTTGGACCTTCATCACCAGATTCATCCGGATCATAAACTATACAATCATCATTCTCTGTTGAATGGTTTTTTTCCTTTTCAGAAGAATCGTCATCAACTTCTTGGACCATAATTACATTGGTTTCTGGTTCGATACTTGAATTGATAGTATAATTAACATTTACGTCCTTTTCACTTAAATTTTTCTTTGAATCATTCAAATTGGAAGACTCGTGCATTTCTTTTCTATTCATGTTATCAATATTTTCGTCGATCCTGTTTTCATCTTCTATAAGATTCTGTCCATTTTGGTATTCTTGAGAGTTTTCACCAGTAAAAACTGCGGAATTATTACCATTACTATAGCTTGTCGAGACGCTGCTTAGCAAATCTGCCTGAGTTGATTCACTTATTCTCAAGATCCTAATAGGATTGATAATTCCATTGAAAGCTCGCAAAGATTCGAAACAAAATTTCTGTATCAGACTAGATGGGTCTATATTGAGTGCATTTTGTAGTAAATTTAAGCCAATACTTAATGGAATTGTTTCATTTTCCATACACAATACCACAGCCAAGGAAAGCAACTCCTTGCGAGTCTGAGGTTTCTCGTAAAGCATCGTTGATGATAATGATGATTGATACAATGCAAGAATTTCTTCTACGATAAATGTTGCAAAGAAAGTGAGTTGCTCGGAAGGAAGATTGATGAAACAATTTGTCACAAATGATTTTATAGCTGAAAAAAAGAAATAAAATCAGTAATTAAATTAAATTGATGGGTAAAATTGTGAGTGTATTACCTTTCAAGCAATTAAAATGTAAAGAGTTTAGTTTTTCCTTAATAAACGGTATAGAGATGACATTATCTACAGTCTTGGGATTTTTATCCTTCTTGACATTTCTTAGCTGCAATGAATGAAGATAAATTCAATTTTAGTAAAATAGTATGATTCGTCTTGATTCAAGTGAGTACTGAAAAGTTTGACTTACCTCAATGCTTTTTTCACTCAATTTCATATCTATCATAGAATGCTTGAAAAGAGAAACTGCAGAATCTTTATCGATATACATATTAGGGCGATTGATTGAGAACCATTTGGTAATCACTTTGTAACAATGAATTTTCAAGTCAAATATACACATTTTAGGGAGCGAAAATGGCTGTGTAGCTGCTGATGAAGCAGAATCGGTATTCACTAATGCATTATCCAAAATACTAGTTATACTTTGGTAAAAGAATTTTGAGTAAGGCAACAACGCTGTTTTACAGGTAGATATTAATTGTTCTAATATATTCAGCGTGTGTAATTGAATAACTAATATGGTCAAAGAAAGACACGGGTCCATCGAGTAGAGAGTTCCCAGTTTTACAGATGAAGCACGATAGATTATTTGGAAAATGCTTGATACAGGAATGGTTATACCAATAGATGCAGTGTCTTGTAACATTTTGCAAACTGTATCAGACAAGGCTTTAAAACTTTGCTCTAATTTCATCCTACCATTGAAATCTTCTTTTTCGTTAGTTCCCAAAAACTGAGGTAATTTTTTGTTGGTTAGTGAGAGATTTTCAAACTCTAAAACAGAACTTAAAATTAGAATTCATACCAACAAATGTTCATCACACAAACTGAAAACACAGGAATGAATTTTTGTCTCTGCTTTTTTCAGTTACAAATAATGACTTACCTACTCCCCAGGTTGCCAGTTTATTCAAAATTGCATTCAAATTAACAAGAACAGCACAAAAATGATCAAACCAGCTATTTTTCGTTGTTAAATTTGATTGACCAGGTATTGGACAATAATGGATATTGGCGAATAGTGAAATGAGAATCTGTGCGCGTAAAAAGAGTATTTCAATTAATGATACATTTAAAGTGTTAATATACCTTGTACTAACCTCATATCCATCAGAACAGTCATAAATATTTTTAACTATAAAATTGGTTATTAAATTTCTCTTAGATCCACATGATCCAGAGTATTTAGTTACACAAGTGAGAAGAAATTTGAAAACATTTGAAGGTGAGCACTTGACCAAAATTAAGTTATTTCGACAAACATACTCCACAGTAGAACTAACAACATGAAGACTGAGTTTTCGCCGAGTATTATCATCACTATGACCATGCTGTAACAATTTATCCAACACTTGTAGGGCAATATCTTTTCCATTCCAGGTAGATCCCTACAGATCAAGAAAAACAATGTAAGTATTGCGAAAAGCATAATCTAAAAGAAGAGCTCATACTTCAATATATGATACACAGAATGTAGCCCAATTTTTCAAATTATCTCCAGATAAATCTTTCGGCATTTCCATCAAATATTCTTGAATAAGAAGAAAACCATGAACCCTAAAAAATATATGTAAAATATGTTAATATAAATCATCAAAAGGATTGACTTTCAGCCTACCTTTGTGGTGGAATAGAGAGAAGAGAATTGATTCGAGATTGGAAAACATCATGATATTTTGGATCCTTAATAAGTTAATAAAAAATGGGATTAGAAAAGAAAAATTTACCAAAGTTGAACAATAAACTTACCTGGCCGTAAATTACTTTAAAATTTCTATTTAACTGGATCTGTTGGATAGCTTTCTCAATAGGTGTATTATGATGGAAAATTTGATTCAAAAAATCAGCCATGATGAACAAACTATTAAAAAATTGTAACAATTTAACTAGAAATGAGTAAACAAGCGAAAAACATGTGTTAAATATATTTTCACAACAAGATTTGTTATTATGGTTACCAGCCGTAACAAGTTGCTGTTTGCTGTTACTCCGGCGTGGGTTACCTTAGTAACAAGCTGTGAACCGGATTTATTTAATAATAACCAAAGAGTAACTCTTTGATAATAACTGAATATTACAATATTAAATTAAAAGATCTACATTTCCAGTCGATCAGTTTTGAACATTTTATGTTTTTAAAACAATCTATTGATGTCTGATATAATCACTAGTCAATCAAAGAGTGATTTACTACGATCGAAAGTTATTAATAAAGCTTGATTTTGTTAAACAATAGTTTGCGTTCATTACTTATCAATTACTATTTCTTTTATTCACTTATTTAATTTGCTCCAAATCTTTTGTTTGATGACATGCATGTTTGAAATTGAATTCCCGGATATAAATACACAGATTATTTCCATCGGAATACTAAAATCATTTTAACATTAAGATAACAGGCTTGATGACGATAAGTATCAATAATATATAGCTGTGCTTGAATTTGGTGCGATGCGGCTTTACAATTGCTGTAGTGAGGAAGTTAATTTGACTGATTAACAAAAGTATCGATGCTTCAATAGTGTTTGTGACAATTGTGTGATTAGAAATTTTTAATTTGGTAGATTGTGAGTTATTCATCAGAATCAAAGAGTCAATAATAATCATTATTACCAAATCCTTCATGTGTATTGCTTGATATAAAATCAAATATAAACATATTTCAGATACGTTTGTTTGACTTTTTTCCCAATAATTTAGAATCAGTGTTTAAATAAGTCATGTGGGCCAATGAGTGTTTTTACCAGGTTTATTAATGGTAATCCTTTGAGTTAATAGATATCTGTTTATGTAATGATTTGTCATGGTAAAAATAAATTTGAGACCAGTAAATATGTGCTGTCTTTTTGTCTTAGGAATATCAAAATAGCGTCGACAGTTGATTTAAAATCATCTTTGTTTTCATTTTAAATTTTAAAACTAAAAATTAAGAGCTGTCAAACACAAGTTCCTTTGGAGGTGCCTGAATCGTCTTTATCCTTCGGCTGTTGATGTAAGTTAATTATTGATTCTTTTGTTTTATTTAGTTTATTATCACTAAATGTAGAAGAGCAAGCAATGGGCACAGCAGGTCTTGGATGTAAAACACGTCCTTGTGTTGTCCATAAGCCATTATGAATTTGTCTTTTATAACCACCTCTTTGAGCATGCTTTTGACGGTCATTTTCATCTTGATCCGTTTCTCGGTTACGACACAGTTTGATATTTTCAGAAGGATGATACAAGAGATAATAAGCTACCATGAAAAGAAGACCAATGAAGAAGCTCGTGTAGTGGCCCACAAAGGCTGGTATACGATACCAAAGATGCGGTTCAGCTTTGGTAAACCATAGAGTCATGAGAAGAGTATTTTCACAAAACATAAAAGCATAATAAATAGCGTAGCGATAACGAGTTGGACTATCCACCGGGTTAAAGTAACAAAAAATATACATTATGGCAAGAACAGCATTGTAACCAAATTCTTCGCAACGATTTTCGCAAAATGATGTTTTCATTGAAATAATCCATGCAAACATGATGATACAATGAACACCACAAACAATACTGATGTACCAGTTATAGATGGCTGCGAATAATGCTAAAGCTAATACTCGAGCTGCGATCACATAAAATCTCCAAAGGAATTGTACAGCAACACCTTGCCATGTGAGCGAAATTTTATTTGGCAAGGAAAGTCTTAAAGAACGTTGGTATGAAACCAAAGACCAGGAAAGAGAGACGAGTGATGCTAAACAGGCAGCTATTTGAGTGAATAACATGAAATGGTCATCTTTATAAGGTGATTTAAGTACGGCAAGTATATATATTTGTAATACCAATTGAGGTGCTGCTTCCATAAAACATTCAAATAACCTTAACATTGTTGCATCTGTATCTTCATAAACCATATAATGGTAATATTTTTTCTGTTCCAAAGTGTCTTTGTTCTGGAGAAATTTGATGCCATAAATAAGTGAATCAATATATCTTAAAATTGGTCCCAATTGTAGGAGGAGAAAAATAACTCTTAGAGTCCATTGGGTAGTGGAAACTTTCGGAGACTCTTCTGCACGAGCATCCAATACATACCAACGTAAACTTATGCCGGTCATCACCAGAGTTGGAATTAATATGAAAGTTAATGTTAAACCAAAATACCAATAATCTTTATTAGAGTAATGAATGACAGCAACTGCAATATCTGTTCCAATGTCAAAAAGAAAACTTCCGATGGAAAAAAGTATGGCCAAAGCATCAAGCCAGGTAAATTTCATATCAGCTGGAAGAGCATCAACCTTGTCATATCCATCTTCGGTTAAAGACAATTTGTGACTCGAAATTAAAGACGGCAAACAATCAACATTTTCACTCATAATTGACGAGAGAAAATAAACAAGATGAAAATTTATCAAAATAAACGATTGAATTTATAACAACAAATAACCTCGATTAGTACAACATAAAACAAAATGAAATGAACAGAAAAACTGATTCAACATATGATTTTGTTGTAACTTGTTCAAATTCAGATGATGGTTTATACATCTGTGTATTAATCATCTTTCCATAGATTGAAACAAAGTTGAAATGGAAAAGATTAAGATTTGAATTATACAAATTGAAAAAAATTACATTATATAAAAACACCAGTATTAAAAACAAATAATAAACAAATAATAAACAAAATCAACAAGCATCACTGTTTACTTATCATTGCTAGGGTCTAGCTGCTAGACTCTAGCAGCTAGACTTAGACTCCGAAGTCAGTCGATTGAGTCGCTCAGTCAGTTGATGAAGATTCGACTGAGCGCCAGTTGACTGAGCTATCAACTGAGTCGACTTAGTCGACTCGAGTCGATTCGATTGGTTCTTCATGATATTGTCTACATTTTTTGATGTTTTTAATTATTAAATAAATTTGCTTGATTTTGTTTAGAAAATGAGTTTACAATTCGAAACAGAAGATGAGACGCATAATTAGTGCTAGTTTCATGCATATATCAGTTCAGGTTTAGTCTACAGACTCATTCAAAGACGTGAAATTCTTGATTCTTGAAGTATAATAATTTCTTAATAACTTTTAATTAATGTTAATTCTAGCCAAAAATTTTGCATAATTAATTTTATGTAATCTGCCGATAAAATTCTGAAATTTGAGTGATCTACGAATTTTCTTAGCAAAAATATCTTCGATCAAAGTTCCGCCACTTTGGCCCGGACAACCTTATAAAAAAGTGATGAAATTCGATAGTCTCGGAATAGCTGACAATTATCACTTCCAAAATCTTAGGAAAATCATGTTGATTTCATATACGTTTTGGATCTTAAATTTCTACAGGACGAGTGGGAATCTATTCTTGTTACAGACGTGCAGTGCTTTTCATGGCAATTTTATGGCTTAAACTTGCATATTATGAAATCTATATCTATACATCTATACAATACGTTTTTTTTCTCATTTTACGCCTGTTTAACGTTATAACTCACGAACGCTTGATGCTACAGACTTCAAATTCGAACCCTGAGCTTAAGAAAGTTGAAGAACCCAACCCTCGATCTCTCAAGGTTATTCAAGGTCATTCATCTGATTGACCTTTAACTGACATTTGAAAGACATTTTCTGTTATAAAAATTTTTTAACTGGCTGATATTTTTACCATGAATCATCTTACTCATCCTGTTCAGAAGATATGAGTGAAGATATGAGATATGTTAAACTGCCTTTCAATTAAAGAGTTAAGAGTTGGTAAAATAATCTGGTGCTTCGACTTTAAAAAGGAGATCCAAGTTTCAACTTTGGACTCAATTTTATTGAAAACTACTGATCATAAAAGTTTTTTATTCCATAAATGGACCTTTTCTATGACACTACAAACCCACAAAGTCCCAACTCTTAACTTAAAAGTCAAAGTTTTTGGCTATAGCTTTTTGGATGACATTGAATGTGTTCAGAATTAAAAACAATTTGTCGATCAGTCATGATCGCAGGCCTGCTTGTTTTGAATAAATGTAATAAAATGTTATTATTTAATCATTTTTTCATAAAAGTTGAAAAATATCACAAATATAAATATTATTAATAGATATTAATAGATATACCAAGTTCCAGTATTTAAAATCAATAACGAGGGTCTCCAGAATTTTTAACTTTTTTGTCTTTGCGAGTTAAGAACTCAAAATATTAAGTTTTTTTGTCTCAGATGGCTAGAACTTGAGATAATTAAGGCCAAAGGTCGCGACTTCGGAATCCACTGGACGCTTGCCAGTTTTCTGAATAACATGTGTTTTCTGAGTTTATGATAGATCACCAATGAATACTATCCATACTTAGCAAAAATTAATTCCATGATGAAAGGTTACGAAAATAATCAGGGTCGAAAAAAAACGGACAAAACTGCTGCTAGGCTTCAAGAAAGGTCACAATCGTTTGAAACTTTTTTTATAACATTAAGACCAATATACTAATAGAAAAGATGGACATTTCAAATATTCATCATGTAAGCAAAAATAACTTGGGTAATCCTTAAGTCTCAATCCCAATGTTAAATCCCATAAATCTCAATTACAATTTTAAATTACACAAGAAAACTATTCTTTAATCATTCATTCAATTCAAATAACAAACTTGCAATTTTAAGAACAATGCAAGCAATTGAATGGCTTTTATCAAAAAATGGCGAAGTGGTAAGTCAGGCGAGAGTAAAGTCAATTTTCCGAGCTAAGTCACTTCATCTGGTAAGTTTTATAAAAAATTTGATGTAAACATGCTTATTATTTTTAATTTTTACAGGTTTTCTATAATATTACGATTAAAGAAAGAAAGTTGGAGGAACTGGCAAAATGGTCGAAATCGACCAAACTATGGTTTTCAAACGTAAGTATAATCGTGGTCGCTTATCAACGGTGCAAAAACAATAAGATTCTTACCCAACAATCAAAAGTTTAACTTAAAACTAAAGATATTAAAATCTACGGCAAAAAATTGCCAGTTACCATGACAGGATGCTGGTTGCCATTTATACCTATCCTTAAGGATAGGTATAAATGGCAACCAGCAAATGTATAACATAATTATGTTATATTAGCTTGTTATAATACATTGGCTGATTCAAAGAGAAACAAATTACTAATCCGACTTCTGTGCAAATTCAGTAACTTTATTCGCAAGTAGCCTTGAACAATCTTGAACTGAGTTTGAAAGGTTCTTCATCAACTGTAACATTGTATTAGAAATGAAAATCTTATCAACAATTTGGAGAAT
This sequence comes from Tetranychus piercei, assembly GCA_036759885.1. Taxonomy (NCBI): domain Eukaryota; kingdom Metazoa; phylum Arthropoda; class Arachnida; order Trombidiformes; family Tetranychidae; genus Tetranychus; species Tetranychus piercei. The sequence continues at coordinate 8,896,292 of CM071878.1, forward strand.
GGTGAATACAGCTTTGCCGAAATGTTGAGTCTTAAATTTATAAAGCCAGTGGCCAAGATCAAGAGAAATGTTGATGAATTGAAATAATTGCACGATCGATGATGTTCACATAAAATTTTTATTTCCCGAAGCATTGGTTGAAGTTTCAATGACCTGAGAAGAACTGTTTTTTGAAATCGAACAGAAGGTCGGATGGTTAGAGGAAACTTCAATTCAGGATCGAACTTTAATCGATCCCAAACGAGCCCTTTTCAAGATTTTTGGTTTAACTAAAAAGTTTTACATTTAAGAGCTGTAGATAAAATTAATATTAATTGTATTCTAATAGCTTTTAAAAATTTCATGATCAGCAATGCTAATTCAGCATTGATCTTTATGTGTTTAATTTTGAGTACAAGCTGAGTAACTACTGAGTAATTGAGGAGGTAAATTTTGAATCGAAATAGAGCAAAATTTCTCTTTTGATTTTTAGCAGTGTAAAAATAATTGAATGATTTATTTTAATCAATAATTTCGTAAAACTGGCCATTTTTTAGATAAATTGCATTAAATGCGCACGTTTGATACACAGATCCATAACGAAAGGTGAAATCAAGTTCTGGATATATTTTTTAGATATAAAATTCGATGCTGTTTAAGGTTGAAAATGAAGGTTAGTTTAGTCATTCATTTACAAATCTGATAAAATATCACTGAAAAAATACATTTCATCCGAAAAAATTCTAAACGATATTAATTCAGCTGATGAGCTGAGTATATATTAGTCGTTCATTTCAACAAAGTGGTTCATTTACAAAAAATTATTCACCGGTCAATGACAAAATTATGATGGGAATTAAACAATTGTGCCTTTTAGTGTCTCTCATAATAGTTTATCTTACAGTTGTAGTTGATATGCAACCGATTCGCAACTTTGATATGCAGCCGAGTGATACCTCTAGTGATACCTTCAGACAAATCTTTGGTTTTGATCTAACATTTGCCAATATTTTCAATTTTATTTGGGCAAATATTAGGACTATCATTAAGACGGCCATAAAGGTGGCCATAAATTCAGCACTTACAGCGCTACCCGTCGTAGGAAGATAATCAATAACAACAATTAAATAACAATTTCTGTGTATTTGCTGATTCACCACAAACGATGAAAAAGGTAAGACTCGATTATTACTCAAATGTAAAAATAACTTTGATTGCCCTATTCATTAATCGTTATTGAAACAATTCAAATGTAATCATATTTAATAAAGGAATATGGTCGACAAATCAAACTTTTGAGTTAAAAATTGCGACTTGCAGGGTTTGTAGGGCTATGAAAATGAAATCCATTATGAAATTAAAAAATGTCTCCGATATGCGGTTTTAGCGTTCAAGTTGAAACTTCGGTCGCCTTCACTGTTATCTTAATTATTATCACATTAACATCATCTATCATTATTAGTCGAAAAATTGGTTCAACAAAATCACATTACAGTCTCAAATTTTCTCACAGTCATGGTAATCGAATAAAAAATTTCTTTTGATTCGGTTTTTTAATTTTTTAAAATCCAGGTGAATAGAAAACAATTAATTAAACATCAATTTTTCTAACCTTATTGATTGTCTCTCCATTTGCTAAAACTGAATCGTTACTAATATGATGAGCCTCAACGATTTTCCGGATTTTACCCGATGCTGATAACCAGAAACTAGAAAAATCAGTGGCATAAATATTCAAATTCAGCCAGATCATTGACAACGAATAAAAGTTAATTGACAAGTTAATTAAATTCACTGTTTATCCAGTTCATGTTAACTTTAGCATAGGAAATGGCTGCAATTCCCATGGATGCAATGGCTTCAGCGATTAATAGCCAATGATTTTAATTATCCAGACAAGCAAACCCAGAATAAAAACCAGAATCGGTCGATCAATTGGTCAACTCAAAAGATTATCTCACAGGGTAAGGTAAAATTAGAATAGCTTACCCAGTAAATTCAGTCACATTAATAACGTTAGTCGTCAGTTCATTTTGATTAGTTCATAATCCAGTTGATTAAGATTTACTCAGAGCACTCAATTTAATCAAAAGGCTGAACATGTTTCAAACCGACATGTTTGCATACTTCAACAATGAACCAAACTTCTTTAGCTGAAGTAAAATGTTTGAAAATGATTAATATAATTATTATAATAATCGCGGCATTGAAAGTGCAACTGGTCGACACAGAGAGATTGGCAAAAATCCATTGTCCACCGAAATTGTTATCCACCGAAAACTGCCACAATTGTGGCAGTTTTCATTCTTGGAGCTGGTTTATTGATTTTGTTGATCATTTTGTCAATCCTTTCTGGTTCTGTGACAACACCGATAACAACCATTGGTCTAACTTTAACTTCATCGGGCCTCTTCATTTTCATCGTCAAATGTTTACTTTGCTCTTTTCTCGATAAACCAGCTCATCAAAAACTAAGTCCAAAACAAAGTGAGGATGATTTGCACAATCTTCATCACCTTCATGGATTCAAATTCCTATCAACAGTGATTTACAACATGACAATTAAAATCACCACCAGCAACATCACCATCATAACCAAGTCCCTAAATATGATAAATATTGAAAAGCCAAGCATAGTAAAAAGCTGAAATATCAATTGAATTAAAGATTAACTGAGACCATGTCTTCAAAATCTTCGATGCAAGCAAACTTAACGGACTATGTTTAAAAGCTGAACAACCACCCTTTTTAACCAATCAACAATTAATTACTTCTTTAGCACCCTCGATAGATTCAAGTTGTGATGAGAATTATCATGAGAATTTAGCCAATAAAAAGTTGTCCCTCAGTGAATTGAAAGAGACTGGTTCAGATGATGCAAAAAAATGCCGAATAACACTTCACCATCTTTCCAGATTCTAACTCCAATCTCAATTAGCGATGTTTAATTAAGCCCTGTACACCAGATTTTATTCATTTATGTGCCACTGTTATTGTAATGGTTTTTGATATCGTGTTATTGTCCAAGTTTGAAATTATCTCATTAAAATCAACCATTAACGTTACAATCTATCCCCTAATTTATTTAATCTTTATATATAGGAAGAGATCATACTTGAATTGATTAATAAAATCTAAAAGACCATCTTAATTAAAATTATAAACCTGTATCCTCTAGATGGCAGTGTTCAATTTCATTTGATTTCAGGTTAAAACTTAATGCGAAAACAGATGGAAAGTAAGTGCCACTAGATGGAGACGGTGAAAAATACTGTAAATGAGTTACTTATGATTATTACATGCAAGTTAGCTTAAGTTGTTAGTGTAAAGAAGATGATCTTTTTCTTTATTAAATCATTTTGGTCAACTATTAGTTGGCTTAATTTGTGTTTTGGCTATTATTTAAACTTTTGTAGCTGTTAAGTTTTGGCATTTGGTCGTGTTGTTCATCCTAAAGTGACCCGCACTGGATTAATAGTTAATCATGTTCTCGTTTTGTTGAGTTACTCTAAATCAACATTTATATTCACTTGTGTTCAAACTGAAATTATTAAATTTTTTGATCGTGTTTTTTCTCCAAAAGTTTATTTCCACCGTTCTCTCCTTTTTCCTCTAGTCAGACTTATTGTGAACTTTAAAATCATGAATGACCAGGTTAACGAACAAAAAGTAAGTATAAATATCTAACCATAATCTTATAAATATCGTTTATTAACTGAGCAATTTGTATTTGTAATGTGAATCTTTGCTATTTTCTCCTTTATGTTTTTAATTTCATGAAAAAAAGCTTTCTAACTTTTTAAATTTCTCATTGTATTTTCGATAGCCTGCAGATAACAGCTACCAGGAAAGTAATGGAGACCAATCTCACGAATCTCAAAAAAACAATACAGAGCAGCTATTCCCACAAATTTTGAAAACTCATGAAGATCAACTTATTGACCAAAATCAACCAAAATCTGAAGAAGAACAACAAATATCACGCCAACAGTCATCTCAATTATCCTCATCATCTTCACCAATCTCATCATCAAGCAACGAGCAAAATAATACTAATCACCAATTTGCTCCAGTAAGTAGACTGTCATAGTTAATTATTATCAGTCTAACAACGACTTAAATCAAATATCTTCAATGTTTATCTCTCTTCAAATTTTCAGCGAGCAAAACTTTTCGTAGGACGTTTACCTGAAAACTGCTCCTCGAAGCATCTTGAGGATTTGTTTTGCAAATACGGAACCGTAACTGAGTGTGATGTTGTCGGTAGATACGGGTTTGTGGTAAGTATCCTCATGACAGGCTGTCAAATAACTTTCTTACACCCCCTCTCCTTCTCTCACTTTATGCATCAAATGTCACGCCTGTTTTTGGAACATTTTCTTCCTTCGAGAAATTCGTTTCCTCCATCTTATTTTTTCCTTGAACCTCTCGTAATCATGAATCAGATTGATCACTTGATTTTCTCACCGTTTTTCTTCCCTTTCTCTTGCCTTCTTTTTTCCCAATTTGAACCTTACCACTCTCTTATTTTTCTCTCTCGCTGAAAAAACCCATTGCTGCTTTGCCATCAACATCAAAAAACATCATCATCATTTTTGCACTGATGTTTAAAGCATATGAGCAAGCCTGAGGAAGCTGAAGAGTGTGTCAAAAAACTGAACAGATATTCTTTCATGGGATCCTTATTAACTGTGGAGGTACAAATTGTTTTTCTTTTTCGTTTACATACTTCTTTCACTCTTAAATCCAAAAGAATTATTAGAATACTCCCTCTACCACTGAAAAACCACTACGCCATCATCATCACCCTCTTTACCTAATCACTCTTTCTTATTCTGTAAAGAGATTATCCGATTTTCGAACAAAAATTCACCGTCTTAATATGCGTATTTGATTACCCGGAAAGATATTTTCATCTTAGCGTTACCAAAAATTATAAAAATGTCTATTCCCTCCTCACATTGGCATAAATCTGACCGTTAGAAAGGTTTGCGCCAAAAATAGACAAAAAAAGCTTGTTTACACCAATTCGTCCTAACATTTATCTTCTTCATGGTCCCCTCCTCCGCAACAAACTAGAAAAAAATATATAACAGGGGGAAAGAAAGGTGTCGTATTTCCTCTTCATTTTCTCATCTCTTTCATCTTCTTCTTAAATCATCCTTTTGCATTTTTCTATCTTCATCACTTTTTTTTGCTCCTCCAACTTATTTAAATACTTATTTCCCCCTTTTTTTTCTAGTTGCGTTGTGAAAAGAAGAGTGACTTACTTGATTAGTTTTCTCTAATATGTATTTACTCTCCTAACCAATGCTTTTATCCACGTCTTCTTCTCTCCCTCCTTTTGCTATTTTTAGTTTTCCACGAGCAAAGTTCATCCTGAACCGGGAACACTAGGCCGAGCCAAAGGTGTTTCTCGCATGAGTAAAGGTATCCGACCTCGAATCCATAATCACACTCCGTATCACCGTGAGCTTTACAATAATCATAGAGCAAGTGTCGGTCCACCACATTCAGTACCATTGCCACCACCGCATTCACATCCAGCGACAGCACCAGTTGTACCACCTCCTGGACGCTTATATGTAGGCTATTCTCAACCTTACTGTCCAGATAATTATAGACCATATGAAAGAGATATCTATTACGATTCAGATTATTATGGTAGAGATAGAGAGCGACATTATCCCCCTATTGACCACAGAACAACCGGAGTGGGTGGAAGTGTAACAGCAAATTATGATTTTGACAGTAGAGGATATTCACCACCTCCACCATCTTCCCTTGGACATCATCCAACCCCACATCATGCGCCTTATCCTATTTACTCTAGTCATCGAAGTTTACCAATTCGAGCTTATGAACGACCAGTGATCGATGAATCAATGCCCATGTATTCTTCCAGAGGTTCACCGATGACAACTCATAAGTGTCATTATCATAAATGTCATTATGATATGCACGTCAAACCATATCTAAATTGAAACCGAATTTTCTCGAATAAATCACCGAAACAAATGAAAAGTATTTCATATCTGCCGATAGTGAAATGTCGCACAAACTACTGCTCGAAGAAAAAATGTAATTTATTTCATCGAATCAGCAAAACGAAATGATATTGCATCTCACCACGTCATTTTTTCTCAATCATAGTGTCAATCAACAAACCCTGTTAGATTGAATGTCATTAGTTAACTTTCAACAATTTACACAACACATTTAATTCTTGTGTATATCCTTCTCACCAAAATAATGCCAATCAATCAAGGTTTATTTTCTTTCTTCTACTCTTTCTCCTAAATCAACTCAACTTAAATGTTGACACTAATTCACCATGATTGTGATGAATCTCAATGGTTCCACCTCAATATAAACTTATAAATATATAAATACCGTTATATACAAATTAATATATATGCATAAAAAATTAACAGTTGTAAATGTAAGATCAATAATCACTGTCAGATCTTACTTTTTCAAATTACATATTAGATGAATTTTCATTAAATATTTAATTAATGAGTAAAAAACAATTCTTTTGTGTAAACCTTCAAATTTTATTGTTTTGGGATTCTTCCAGGAGTTAACATTTTTTACATGACAAAGAAGTTGATTAATCCAAAACAACAATCAACGCATTCCTTCAACAATTTATTCATATCCGCATAATAATAAGAATTTAATTGAGATTGACAAGTTGACTCATATTTAAACTAATACAAAAGTGATCCAAAATAATCAGACAAATTACTAATTTTTAAACCTCGAAATTATCATAAGATTTTTAACCTCGAAATTACTACCGATAGATATAACTGCCAATTATTTAATCGATCAAGACATTGACAAAATATCTCTGACTGAGAATCAAATCAAACAATTTGGTTAATAGTCAATTTCGATGATTATGAGCTATTAACGACCTCCTGTCTCTTGCATCTTTACAAGAATTTTCTAGAATCTTATAATTATTCTCTTAAAATACGTAGCTTTTTGAATGTTTATTTTCAAATAATTAGACAAGTTTTGACAATTCGATTTGCAATTTTCACAATTATATCATTTCTACTCATTGCAGTTATGACTATTGGAAGCTTTCAACTGAGATTATATGGAGAAATCTCGATGTTTATTTGTTCTGTTCAGCTACAGATAATTACAATGAGAATGATTGCATTTCGTCTGTTTATGAAGTTAATTTTGATCATTGAATATGTGAAAATTGTAAAGGTTAAATAAGCAAGTTTTTCCGCTAAATGATGATTTATGAAATTGAGTGAATTATTAAATTATTGAGTATTTATTTTTAGTCTCTTAAATAATCACTCATCTATGTTTGAGTTAATTGCAAACGGCAATTCCATAGAATAGATGGAATTTTCCGGAAAACTTCTTTGCAGGAAAAAAAATTAGAAAACAATTCTTTCTAATTTTTTCTGTTAATTACTCATCATTTATCAAACGGTTAATTGTTGAAGATGAACTGTTGAACGTGAAAATATATTAAGCTGCGATAATTTTCTTTACAGTATAACCAGGTAAAGAGTAGAAGAAAAGAAGAAAGAAAAATAATAAGAAAAGCAAGATGAGCATTTTACAAATGAACCATTTCTTGCGAAGCAAAACAATATAACGAAATGATTTCCATGGATTATACAGCCAAAAGAATGAGCTTGACGGTCGTCTGCGAATAGATTAAGAAAATAATTAATTAAAGTCAAAATAAGATCAATCAACACTTGAGTTGAACAGAAATACTTACAGAGGTTTATCAAGTGCATGTGGGGCTTCTCGACCTAATCCTACGGGATTAACATCAGCTTCTTCGCTGGTTAACAGTTCAAATTCAGCTTCCATTTTACCCTGAAAAAAACAGAAAATAAAGAGAGGTTAATAAATCATTGATTGATATAACATGAAGATTCACCAAAATTGCCAAAAACCACAGAAACATCATTAGTTTTAAAAGTGTTTCTGAAAACGCTTAAAGAATGATTATCTTACAATCCATTAATAATGAGGTAAAAAATAGCAGCTTAAGTATCGATACCAATTTGAATGTTGTCAAAATGAAACAAAAAATCTCTAAGCATTGGGTAAAAAATTGTCGAAATTTAGTGTTAACTCTTCATCACATAATGTTGACAATTTACAGATAAACAAATAACGATTAATTTTCAATTATTGTAATAATACTTGGCAATTACAAATAAACAGAAAACATTCGAAAAGCTGACTTACTGTCAATTCATCTTTACCATTAAATAATTTAACGTAAAAAGGCCACCAACCTCGAGCTCTCTTCTCTTTAAACAGATTTATTCGAAATTTTTTTAAATCCTTTTGAATTTTCCTTTCCTTTGAATCCAACAAATTTCCTAAATTACAATCTTCAGGTGTTCTTGATCCTTTGGGAAACTCTAATAAATTCAGATGAAGCGATCCTAATAAATTATCACCAACAAGTGAATAATTCCAGGCTTGCAGATTCAATCGACAGGGTATTTTCATTTGAGTTGTGTGAAGAGAATAAAAATGATCTCGATGTCTAGCCATGATAACACCCTCATCGTGAAGGAAATCAAATCTAAATATGAATCGCCAATTGAAATTACCTTCACCAGTAAATGAGCGATGGTGTACATCAGTTGATTGCGCCACCTTAGTATCTTGAATCCAACCCTTGATATAAATGTGAGACATTTTTTCTCCTGATTCTTTTGATTCTTTGTCAAGAATAACGTCTTTTGTATTCCATATTGTCACCCGTAGTTCATAACTTTTTGGACCTCGTGGTGATATATCCAGTGGTCTAGGTCGGGGGTCACTTGCTCTAAACATGTCAACCCACATTTCAAGTTTTCCTTGAGCAACACCTGGCTTATCAGGTCGATAAAGGGAACGAGTTTCAATATGTTCAGGGACAAGTTTGTAACCAAAAATCTTTTTCCATGAATTGAGTACTCCTAATGCTAATTGTTCATCTTCATGAGGAATGCCATTCGAATCTTGTTGATCATCTTGCTTACAAGAAAACCTCACTTTACCAATACTTATGTGCTTCTTTGAGATCTCAAGATTAGTTATTTTTAAATCACGACTTAATCTCGATAGTATTTGACTTGGTTCCAGTGATTCACGCCATTTACCTGGGCCTAAAGTGTTAATCAATGAAAGAATATAAATAATTGACTTAATTACAAATACTTTAAGTAACCTGATAGCTGGTATGATTTCGGTAAGCCACATGATGCTCTGTGAATGGAATAGAATCTATCTTCGAGATCAATTTTCGTCCATCCAATCAGTTGATCAGATGTTATCATATCGCGATCTTTCAATGTTATCGTCAGAGTGGATTCATGAGGAAAAGTTGCTTCAAATTCATACAGCCGTCCAAATATTGGGTCCAATGAATTGGGTACAAATTTATCAAAATCGTTAATCTTTTTTGAACCAAGTTTCAGGATAGGATAAAGATCAGCTTTTCCACTTGCGTCTCGAGGCACAACATCATAAGCTCGCACAATATAAACACGAACAAGAACCTTTATCGGCTCATTATTAGTTAAATGTTCAACCAGCTGACATCTGGTTTTCCAAGGATATCTTTAAGAGAAAAAATCTATTAGAAGTTAATATTCGAAACAAATTGTGATTATGTTGAATTCATACTTAAACCCATAATATTTAGTTTCTGACCAAAAATCTTTCGGGAATGATATTACCTGCATAATCTGAAAGCTCCTTTGAATATTCCCTTGTTATTAAAATCAGAAGTATCATCTTCAAATCTACCTCGTTTTAATGGAAATGAAGTCAATTTGCCATTAGCACCGTTGCCATTGAAACGATGTTCAAGTTCATCTGGATAAATTCTTAATTTCAAATTATTTGATATTGGTTTAACATTAGAACCTTTAGACGCAAAATATCTCATCCACCAATCAATTTCTTCATTTGATTCCATTTCTGTCCTTTTCTCTGTTTCAAGGGAACCATAACCAACATTTCTAGGAGTAAGTACGACTTCAGGTTTATTCAATGGTGATTGAGTCTTCAAATGGTCAAGATCAATGACAACATGTCGCTCTGGTAAATTTCTTACGTCAACCTGTTTGTCTTCATTGTAAATATATTTGGCAAATGAACGGATCACATGGCTACCAACAAGAGTGAATCGACCAAAGGCTCGGCAATCGCCAACATTTATGGATAATGGTGGAAAGTAAAACTCCTGATCAGGCAAACTCAGTTCAATTTCTTTTCGAAAATTGGGAAAATTAGGATTCTTAGAGTAATTGGAGATAATAGATGATGATATTGTGGTGCCACCAACCTCTATATTTGCTTTCGGTTTATTAACCGCCAACAATTTAACTCGTTTTAAATTTCGTACACCCCAGAAGATTATTTGTAATTTATATTTAGACAAAGTTGGTCTTATCTGTGGAGGAATAGAGATTATCTCAGTATTGCCAGAAACACGGGCAGTTCCGGACAATGGTCCTGGATAATCCTTTGTGCAATCGGTTTCACTGATTTCAATCAACTCAAGAGCCATCAGCAATTGTCCACCTTCATGGCTATTTAACTCAACATCATACCAATTGAGTCTAGGATATTTGTAACTTTCATCAGCAAAACATACATAGTCAAAGGTTACTTTGGCTAAACCAATGAAATCATCACTATCGATATCACGATCATAAACTAGAACAAGAGCGGTTAAACAATTAGATTTGATATAATCTCTAGAACCAATTAAACTAATTGGTTGTCCTATAATCAATTGGTCCCAACATGGTGATAATGTTTTCTTTTTGACCTGAGAAACTAGAATACATTTGTCAAAATATATTTTGACATAAGGATCAGAAAGGCCTGATTTATCAGCGCCAATTAGTGATCTAGCTTGATATACATGAGCTCGAGGTTGAAATATTGACCTTTCAAGATATTTAAGGTGAGTTGGTGGGTAAGCGTCAGGTCTATGAAGAGATTCAAGGGAAGGATCAGGTGCATATCCGATAGGAAAATGGTCAACAATATTCGGCAGTTGATCGGAGATTCCAAACCAACAAAGGATATCAATCTGAGCTCGTATCTGCCCATTAGGTTGACCGGCTGCTCTTAAGAGCATAGATCTAAATTTTCCAGTTAAAATACCTTCACTTTTAGGATCAGGCGAATAAACAATATCTCGAGTTGGAAGACGGATTTGAGCAACTCTTTCACCATCAACCAACATCGATAAGAATATATCAGGAAAGGTTGTGTGAAATGATGAGGAAAATCCGTGGATTTCATTTATCCATGGCGATATAGCTTGAGTTATTGGGACAATGTTAACAGTTGTAAGGGAATCTCTCGCTTGTCGAGCTTCTTCGCATAGTTTTTTAATCTTTTCGCGTTGTTTTTTCATTTTTTTTGAATCCAATTGTGATATACCAGGTGCATCATCAAGACTGGATGAATAATGCAAGAAGCTGGAACAGTCTTCGATGAATTGATCAAGAACACCAAGCAACCTGCAAGCAGCATCATATTCACGAGTAACAATCAATGCATCAACATCGGCAAGCCCAGTTGTCTGAAAAATAAAACTTCATCATCTAACTAAAGATCATGAATCCAGTTTAACATTCAACACAACAAAAATTTCACCATTTCTTTATGATTTATTTTATTTTATTTCGTAAACTATCACTTAATTCTTGCTAATCAATTTTTTCAAATCTATTTTTTGTAAAATTTTTTGTTGCGAGATTTCATTACAGTTGTATTTAATAACTTTACAGTTATTAAACAAGTGTATGTTGTTATTTACTTACAAGATTTTTTGTGATCTTAATTAACCTGTTTGCTACAAAAAGTCTCCAAGTATCATCAATCCAACTGAACCTGTGAAACATAATTGGCTTGTGACTATCCAAAGGTAAGTGAAAAGCAATTTCTTTAGGATTGTTTGTAAAACATTTAACTGGATTACAAGCCACAGTAACTCCTCGATAATTGACTCTAGCTTTCTTATCCTCTTTATCAATCTTTCCATCGCCATCTAAATCCTCTGGATCTCCCATATTCAATTCAATACTTATGTTTTTATCGGCAAAGCGTCCATAAATTCCTGAAACCGAATTGACTAAACCAAAAAGAGCAAACTCTTTTCGAAGTCCAAGTTCATTTTCATCTGCTTTGGGAATATTTTTGATGGAAAAGTTTTCTGAATATGATGCATTTAATAATTCTGCCTCAATGGAAATTAAAATTCTACCAACATAAGCAACACCTTCTTCCAGTCCAGTTGATAAAACCTTATTGTCTGAACTTGAGCTCTCTCGTGAAGCACCATATAGATTTATGAAAGTAGGACCAAATGTTGGCAGATAACCATCTCGTCCATCATCAGCAATATAATTTAGAGGTAAATAGTGTGTAGCCAGTAACCCATCTGTTCCCAACTCTTCATCTTTTATCTCGAATTTTATATTCTGGAAAAATGTTGGAAACAACTCAACAAATGTCAACTGTTGATTCCAAACGGGCGAAGACGAGCTTTTTATGGTTGACGTTCGCTGAGTGGAACCAGCAAAGGAAACAGACACATAGGCATCACAGGTTGAAGATGATACCAAATTAAGAGCTTTCTTTATGCTTGACACTGAGCGGACCAGTCCATAAGCTCGATAGATTCTAATTATCAGTTTTATTGGTTCCCTTTCCGTTACACCAAATGGCAACAATAAATTTGATTCAATGTCACATTCATTTGAGTCTTTTGTCACTATTTCCATGTCATCTTCATTTACATTATTATAAACTGCTCTAGTTGATGAACTATATTCTTTGACCAAGACAGTTATATCCAACTTGAGGTAACCTCGAAGCTCCTTTGTTTCTGGATCAACAAGAATCGCCCATTTCTTGTGGAACGAATGTCCTGGTTGACTGAAAACTGTTCCAACATCACAAGAAAATGACCCGATAATCTCATCTGATTTCAGCAATTTATGATCAACAACAGTGATTGAGATTACTTTTTGAAATACCTGCAATCGAGGCTTATTAAAAGAGATGACAAAGTATTGATTCCAAAATGGACTGTTGGTTGACCTTTGTGTTGTAGTTGACTTTTTACGATTTCCTACAACCAAACGAACCATGGGATTGATATCAAGACCTGGAAGTTGAGTTGCTTCAATCACTCGTATTCCAATGTCAAAATTTTCCGATATTGAACTGAAATATCGAGACTCAATTGATTCTAGTTCTTTGATTAAAACTGGTTCTCTTATTGGAGTTAACACTTGAAATTGCTCGGTTGAATACTTGGAATTAACAGCTTCAGGAATAAACGAACAATGAGGGATATTTTGACTGTTGGTAAATAACTCATCATTGTCATCGATGTCGATGGCTATTTCATTTGTTGATCCTTCGGACGATCTATTTTCTGGAATTAATGCTGATTTGTCTTCTCGTACCATTGTGAACTATTCCAATAGCTAATTATTATAAGCACAGTCCAGTTAACAGTTTTGTTTGAATAAAATCTAGGAACCAGTCACTTTAATAGCCTTTTGTGGTCAATCACATCCAATTGAGGACACATTCTCTAGATATATTTATTTCACTGCAATGTAAAACGTTTTAATTTACTTAATACCAAAGAGTAATACTACTTTACTCTTTGCTTAATACTTAATCGATCCAATTATTTGATTAATCAAAGATCAGTGTTGCCTTGAGTTTTCTGACTTTTTGAAGTGCTGACATCTATTTGAACTAAGGTATTATTTGAAATTAATTTCGTTGTTCACTCAAAGATAAAGTAACATCAGCCATTTCGGACTTAAAATGAATTACAGTCGAGTACCTGAAATTGTCCGTCTTTTGTTTCAGGCGCAAAATTTGAAAACCTTAATTTACAATTAAAATGCAATTAAAAATGGCCCGATAATGCTATTTTTTAGATTGATCTCTACTCAAAGCGTAGTCTTTAGTTGAATTTAATCTAGAAGATCAAAAATCATCATTAAATTCGACGATTATTTAATTTTTTAAATTAAATTCGAAGGTTATTTCAATTGATACGAGATGGGGAGACCATCGAATGGACAATTTTGGGTACTGACAATTTCAGGTACTCGACTGTAATTTTTTTAAAAATGTCTTAAACCCTTGCGTCTAGCCATGTCTGAGGTTTGGTGCCAATATGTCTGCTCATTTTGTTACAGTTAAAGAACATCAAATTACTTACAAACTTTATCTACCCTACCTTACAGAAAGAAACAACTAAATTTTTTTACACAAAAAGCAACAATTAATAATCTTAATTGTTTGATTTTAACTGCAAATGATTTTAAAGTTTTTATGGTTCAGCTTCCATCTAGTGTCCTTTTAATAAACTAATCCTTTCTATTTCTCATCATCATCAAGAAGAGATCAGTTTTTTGATCTAAAATAACAGTGGCAATTAAATTATTGCTTATTTCTGGTACATGATCGTTAGAAAAATGTTATGTTGGGTATTCATGAGAGTTTCTCATGAATAATACTATAAAACATTTTATGTAAAAAATAAAGACTTCCTTACAAAGTCTCAGTTTACACCTAATACATAAGATAGCTTTCTTATTCATCTAACCAGTAGTGATACATTATATCTCTTCATTTATTGTATTTTCTTTTTCACAAATCTTTTTTTATTGATTCTTCTATTAATTGGCTGAAGTGTCTGATTTAGTTTTTGATCAAAATGCAGTTCCTACTCGACACATTAATCATAAAAACAAGAATTCTGTTCGACTTTATGAAATATCGATAGTAAAAATAATTTGAAGCATAACAAACTATAAACTGCCTAAAATTGCTTCAATAGTATTTCCCAAAAAAATGATTTAACCTTAATTTTGATGAGCTCTCAAAGAGCACTACCGATCACTGCAAAATTGGTTGAACATTAAACTAGTGATGCACAGAAATTAACCTTTTTACACAAATGTAAGTTAGTGATAAGATAATTCAGACGGATCAGAGAATCTTTTCACCACAATATCTTCCATGAAAAACAAAAATGATTTACCCATCTTTTTAGATCCACCAATGTTTATTTCAAGCTTGTTAATCATTTGTTGAATTACATTGAAAAATCAATTTTCAAATATTATGTACAATACTTATGTATTTTAACATAAAACTTGAATAAAGACGCGATTTGACTGACAAAAATCCAAACGAATCAACATCCAATGGAAAATCAGACAATCCAGAATTGGAAATTTAACATTTTCAATTGATATTTGAGAATCGATTGGATGGTCAATGGAGCGCAAAAAGAGACAATGATGATAGATGAGATGACAAGTAAAACAAGATGAGTAGCAATGAAACGGGAAAAACAAAGATACAGATGAGACAAAAATCGTAACCAGAATGGTTAGGAGAAGGAAGAAAGTTACTGGTTAAACTGGTTAGCACGAATAACGGGTATCAAGACATCTCGCCTTCGACGTCCCTTCATGATAATAGTATCTCCACCTTTCTTGCTACCTTTGCCACCGTCTTCCTTCCAGATAATGTCACCCGAATCGTTCATGATGATTGTATCTGAATCCTTATCACCTCCAGCAGTAACAATAAAAACTTGTATACAAAGCAAGATAGCTAAAAGGATAACCTTTGCGTTGATCAACATGATGAAGGATAGGAATTGAATGTAAATGTAGAGACACGAGGATAAAATAAACTGAAACTTCACTGGATTAAGACACCAACTCAAATGGTTTGTTGTTACATATGGGAAGAGGATAAAACTGTTAGCTCACTCACAACAATTGTCGCCCTTTTGATCATTCAAAATTAAATGAACAGGTAAAGATTGGATAATTGCTCTACTAATCACACTTGTGCATGTTAATGCTTGGTTTTGCTGTTATAATCATCTTGTATCATCAGGCCTGAACAGTTGAAGTACTTTAATGTGGTCTTGCAGGAGGAAAAAGTTAACTGTGATAAAAGGTGTAAACAATATGTACCGTTCAAGCTTGTAATCCTTTAATGGTTGATGGATGGAAGAAGTAAATTAAATATTATTTTTAAATTTTTTCATCTTCATGGTTCAGGTTTCGAATGGTTAAAGGGCCTGATTGTTCAACTAGTTCAAGACGGTAAAGACTGAAAACACTTGCATTGATGAGATGCATGAAAATAAAATTACTGATCAACTCATTGAGCATCAGTTTACTGCGATTTGCAGATTGTGAAGAGAAAGTTTCATTTCATTTTCAAGTTAATAATTGGCTTGAATTCAGTGAGACAAAACACTTGAAAGTGATGAGATGCAGCTCAGAGTTAATTGAAGCCATTAATTCAACCATCGATCAATAAATCATGACATTTAACTCTAACTAATTTAATATAAAAAATATTAATACAGACAGTGTAGTCTTTTCTTTGACTTACAGAAAAATCGATTTGGTCAATTCTCAGTGGGTTATATTGATTCAACATTTACTCGCCGTGAATAAGATTATTATTAAAAAATGAGAATGATTAGGTAAATCAATGATTTGTTAATGTTTTACGATTACTGTTTATGCTTGGTGATGATGAATTAGGTGAAACAATGATGACCAGAATAGATCAAGATCAATCTTTTCCCAATCACTTTCCTTAATTTAATCTGATCAACCATTTGATGGTTTCCTAAGTAACTGCTGAAGAAAGATAATAATTGATGGGAGTTAGTGACCTTATCAAACGAAGTGTCGTCACTATCAGAGAGCAGAAACATACCATTGTTACTCGATGAAATATTTCGAGTAACTCCAGGAACTGTCGGAATGCTGTTCAAGTTTCAAGTTGTTTCCAAATAAATTATACATTGTATCTCGAAGCTTACTCAAATAGATCGGTGTTATCACAGATACAAAGTGAATGTGCAAAATACAGCTGTGGCTTCAAAGTAACGAGAAAACTATCGAGCTGAAGATGAAGCATGTTTAACCAAATCTGAAGAGAACTTCAATAAGTGAATAAAGTTATACGAGTGTTCATCAAGCTAATTGTTTCATTGTCTCATCACTGCTTTAGTTTGTATTCGATAGACTGGATAGAATGAAACATTCTCTAAACACACGAAGATACTTTTTCGTTCGAGTTAAGAGTTGACAGTCCGTTGGTTATAGGAGCTTAAAAATGAGTCATTAGGAAATTAATTAGGAAATTTGTTTTCCAATTCAAATCACATCGGTCATTTTATGGTTCAAGAATAATTGATTAATTTTAAAGCAAATGCAACTATAATATTAATATGTTTGAATATTTTCAAAACTAGCGGGGATCATTTTTGTGGTTGGACTTTAGTAGATTTACAATGGAGACGATTTAAGAATCAACTGAGTCAACAGATTTGATGAATTACTCAAATTACTAACCATATTGAGTCTAATCAATCATTTGATGGTTTCCCAAGTAACTATTATGTGCAAAAAGTATACAATTGAATTGAATTTATAATCGCAATTTAATTTCGTTGCAGTTGTTATACGAATTTGCTCGTATCATCATATATCATCAAACATATGACTACTGTATCAGCAAAATGATATTATTGGATAGAAAATTTTTGATTTTAGCATTTTGTTCGATTGGATGCTCCATCCATCTATTTCACGTTGTAAATGAGTTCCTCAAGTTTCCCGTTCGAACTGATATTATTTACGATTATCCAAAGACAATGATAGTTCCTGAAATCGACATTATCTTGTACAATATGGATCTATTGAATTTGACTGAGCTTCAACTTGTACAACCACAAAAGATGATGCATATATGTACAAACTTGATGAAAGTAAAAAACTTGCCTGTTAACTTGGATGAAAATTTCAAAGCTAATTGCGCCAAAATGTTAAAATCCTACTATGAGAATAGCTTCTTTGTTGGCAAAATGTTGACTGTTGGTGATGTTGAAAGTTTAAACATCGAATCTTTGATCCCCAAAAACAAACTTACACATTTTATTCGAAATGATCTGTGCTCAATAAAGAGATACTTCAACGCAATACACACTATAATAAGAGTCTCATGTCGAGATAATTCAAGGCAGATTGAGACGGCTTTGGTGCGAAATATTGTAGCTGATAATCGCTTTTGTATTCAGCATAAAATTAATCATCGTTTTGGAGTTCGTTTCGCACACCCAAACAGTTCAATAAATACCGAAACCCTGAACTATATTGAAGTTGAAAGAGAAGCGGGTGAAAGTGCTTTTACAATGTTACGTTACAGAGAAACAATTATTGAAAGCAGTGAATGGCCTTATCAAACCAATTGCCGCCACTATCAGAAAGAAAAAATATACAGCCGATGTTTACGCGAGAAAATATCTCATTCCTATCCAGGAATAGTAAGTTTGCATGATATTCTTGAAGTTGGTCAGTTTCCAAGCAATTTAAAGTTTGATGACTTGAAATCTAGTTATAATGCAACCATTTCACGAATGCAAAGTGAATGTACAGAACAAGTTGAACAGCCTCAATGCATTGAGAAAGCTTATCAAACTAAAGGTAAAACATTAAGAGAGAAAGGTTCGCGAATCGGTTTGTTCTGTTTGGAAAATCAATACGACTTTAACATCATCCTTAAAACGTATCCTCAGTCAACCTTAACTGAGCTTCTTATATACATCAGCAGCATACTTGGAATCTGGTTCGGAATCTCAATCTATGGCAAAATGATAGACGGCTTCATTTTCCCAGCAATGCCTCAGCCCATAGTTCGTAAAGTCAACGTTGTGCCAACTGTAGAGGAGACTGACAATCAATAACTTCATAGACATGTAAATAGACTCAGTATTGAGTTTAACTTATATTAAATTGTATTTCTCATCTCGTACTTACACAATCATTCAGACTAAATAGTGAAATCCTTAATTTTGGTCGAAATCTATAATCTACATAAAATTTACCAGAATTGCATGAATAATTTGTCATTCTAATGAAATACAATTATATTGTGGAATAAACAGTTTTTAAATGCATAATTACTACTAAATTATTTATTCCTAGCACTTAGTTTTGGTAACTTATCTGATCATTATTTATTATTATATTTAAGTACAGTAAATGTAAATTAAAAAGAAGATTAGTTTTGCGGTTGGACATTGGTGAACCGTAGGTAATTTAAGAGCCGATTTTAACAATGAGATTTGGTTAATTCGATGAAGAATGGGTCAATAAGTGACAATCTTAGATTGGAAATTCCAATTGTGAATCACTACAACCTGATCAATCATTCACATGATTCACAGTAAACCTGGTTTTTATATTTATATTTGCAATTAAATGTCGGCGCATTTCTTATAAGTTAACGCAGTTATCCCACAATTATTGACACAATGATTTTTAAACGGAACATTTTGCATTTAAACATCGTGTTTTAACATTTAATGTTAACAATGAATTTTTTTGTGTGACCATCTTGCCAGTTGCAACCCAACAATACGTAAGCAAAAATCCAAAGAACCAAGGAGTGAATACTTGTTTGTTGTTTAGGACATTTCAATGCTCAAAATACAAAATGCAAAACTTTCACCGTGAGTGAGTGACTTTTCAATGACGTTTTTGGCGTTTTGCTTGATTTGCTGTATGTTTAGTAGTTTTAATTACCGATAAAGCATTGCGTTTTATCAGGGAATGGCTCTATTCCCTTACAATAAATTTCTAGTGAAAAAAGTCGACACAATTAAAGATAGATTAGTTGAATTAAAGCAGATAAATCTTAAAATAAATACGTTCAGGCTAGTAACTACACAACATGAATAACTGTATATCAATCATATTCCAGTATTAATTCATATTATTCAATCTATAATCAAATATAATAAACTATTGTAAAAAATAATCTAAATGAGTCCTAACCTTTTCTTATTCATTGTTACTCTATTATTCAACAAAAAATCATTCGTTTGTCTAATTTGGAATAAAAATTCAGTTTCATAAGAGACAAGCTATTCCAAAGTTATCTGAAGATCATCTTTATTCATTTGAAATATTAATTGGTCATAAAATCGAATCAATCATTTTATGGTTTCCAAAGTTATTGTTTGAATATGTTTTGTCATAACAAATGCAGCATAAAACAGATTTAGTTATGAAAGAACCGTAAATAAAGAATGCGTCTCGTTAATATCAATAATCAGTACTGTTTAGATGAGCTCTCGAACCTCAACAATGGTTTTATTAAACAGAAAAGTTTTCATTTTAACTTTTTGTTCGATTGGATGTTCAATACATTTATTTCACGTTGTTAATGAGTTCCTCAAGTTTCCTGTTCGAACTGATATTATTTACGATTATCCAAAGACAATGATTGTTCCTGAAATCGACATTATCTTTTACAATATTGATCTATTGAATTTGACGAAGCTTTACTTTAAATATCCGAGTAAGATGACACAATTATGTGGATATTTGATGCAAGTGCCGAACTTAACAATCAACTCGCATACAACTTTCAATGCCAAATGCACAAGAATATTAAAATCCTATTATGAAAGTAGTTATCATGTTGGTTATATATTATCTGTTGGTGACATTGAAGAGTTGGACTTCGAATCCTTAATTCACAATGATAGATCAGATGATAACATCCAGAATGATTTATGTTCAACCAAGAAGTATTTCAACGCAATGAATACATTCATCAGAATCTCATGTCGAAAAGATTCGAAGCAGATAGAGAGGGAATTGGTGCAAAATATTGACGCTGAGGATAACTTTTGTATTCAACATAATATTTATCATCGATTCAGCGTTCGTTTCGCACACCCAAACAGTTTAATTAATCCTTATGAATTACATTACGTGACAGTCGATAGAGAGGCGGGTGAAAATGCATTTACATATTTGCGTTATCGAGAGATAGTTGTTGAAAACAGTGAATGGCCTTATCAAACCAATTGCCGTCATTATGATAAAAAAAATATATTCCGTCAATGTTTACGAGAGAAAATATCTCGTTCTTATCCAGGAATTGTTCAGTTTAATGCTGTTATTGAAGTTGGCCAATATCCACCCAGTTTCAAGTTTGATGACTTGAAATATCATGCTAATGAAAAGCTTGCACAGATACGGCAGGAATGTGCAGAACAAGTTAAACAGCTTCAATGTCTCGTGAAAACTTATCGAACTCAAGGTAGAACATTCAAAGAGAATGGTTCAGGAATCGGTTTGATCTGTTTGGAAAATCAAGACGACTTTAATATCATCCTTAAAACGTATCCTCAGTCAACCTTCACTGAGCTTCTTATATACATCAGTAGCATACTTGGAATCTGGTTCGGAATCTCAATCTATGGCAAAATGATGGATGGCTTTGTGCTTCCAACTATTGAAACCAGAATTTCTCAACAAATTACATCGAAAGTTGGACAGAGGCCTGAGGTATCGACAATGACTGAAGAACAAGAAATTGTGTAATAAGAGTTGACTAAATCATTCGAGATGATTTCACTCTAAAATCGAGAGACTGTAAATAATTTGATATTAAAGCTCTGTTAGTCTGAATACTGTTTCTTGAATTCAGACAATTCACAACATTGTTATGCTTATCTTGGTTTAACCAATAAATAAAAAATCTGCACATAAATTGTACGAACAGTCATTTTGAAACAACAATCAATACAATAAATTGTATATTGTGGTATGAATATTGTTATTATTATTAGGTCAGAATTGGAGCGTTACGTATCATACGTATCATACGTATCATAGCGTTACGTAACATATGAATAGTTATCCATGCATATCCATCCATCAAGAGAATCAAACTCTGAATGGAGAAATTTAATCAACAAAATGAATAATAAAATGGATGATAATAACTAACAAATCCTCATGATACATTCTGGAAGCTGATCAAGCTTACAAGGGAAGTTACCCAAGTGTCACTCACCGATTTTTATGTTTGATAGCTCATTCGATAGAGCTATGCGTCTAGATAAATACCCTTTTTAATTTCTGCGAGTTGTGTGATTCCCTAGATATTTGGGTTTAAAATTTAGGCATTTTTATCAAAATCATTTTTTGAAATCTGTAAAATTGTCTAGTAAGTTATAGCCTAGTAGTTAAAGGCGTAGTTCAGAGTATGGAGATTTTGGGTTTGAATCCTGGTGTCTTTTTATTATAAATTAATTTATATTAGAATTTTTTTGATCAAAATTTTTTGCTAAATTTAAAAATATTTGGCTAAATAATTTGATATGATTATTACGGTTTAACACAATAAATAATGAAAATTTAGTAAAAAATTTTGATTAAAAAAATTCTAATATAAATTAATTTATAATAAAAAGACACCAGTATTCTAACCCAAAATCTCCATACTCTGAACTACGCCTTTAACTACTAGGCTATAACTTATTAGACATTTTTAAGATTTCAAAAAATGATTTTACTAAAAATGCTCAAATTTTAAACTCAAATATCTAAGGAACCACACAACTCGCAGAAGAAACCGAAAAGGGTATTTATCTACATCCTTAACTCTATCGAATGAGCCATCAAACATAAAAATGAAACTCAACTGGTCAAGAGAGTCAAAAATAAGTTAAAGCTATTTGAAAAATCGTATTTCGGTCGTCACATGAAAAATATTGTCTCTAAAGTAGCCTATTCTGCTGAAAACGGCACTATGTCATTAATCAAAAATACAAATGTTTGACTAATAAACGTAGACAAAAAAATTTGATCTCGAGTGCATATTAACTTATCTACAGTCTCGTAAAGTTATCGTCCAATCCTTTTTCCAGAAAGGTTAATACTTATGTACATACTTATTGTATTTATTTGAGTTTCAAAATGATTACAGTAAAAGTTTACAGTGACTTCTCACCGTAATTGAATGTCATTTCAGTTTTGCTCAATTTGCTAAGTTTAAAAAGGTTTAAAAAGTTTTTCCTGGCAGGCATGGGCCCCTGTGTCAGCAAACTACCCAAAGTTCATTAAATTTTAATTTCAAATCAACATGATAAAGACTGAGTAGCTAAAACGAAGCTTTGCAAATGGCATTCTGTTAAGCATTTGCACTCAAATTTGAATAGCTCACGACAACTTATAAAGAAGCACGAAACTTCCTTGGTGCATTTTTTTATTTCAAAAATATGATTTGACCTCTAATACTGCTATGAGCGATTTCAGCGAAATTACCTTGAAATTGAAATAAAACAAATAAGTATTCGTGGAAACTCCATGAAAATTTCCTATTCTCTAGGTCACTCAAAGGTCGAATAATAGTCGTTTAGTAATAGTAAATAAGCTTAAATGCCCTGTATACTATATTGAGTCTAATCAATCACTCAGTGGTTTCCCAAGTAACTATTATGTACGAAAGTATACAATTAAATTGATTTTATAATCGCAATACAATTTTGATCCAGTTAGTAAATGAATCAGACCGCAGTAAAGTATCTTTTGATTACATTGCAATATATGATTAGCGCAATGATATTAATAGATAGAAAAGTTTTAATCTTTACATTTTGTTCGATTGGATGTTCAATTCATCTATTTCACGTTGTTAATGAGTTCCTCAAGTTTCCCGTTCGAACTGATATTATTTACGATTATCCAGAGAAAATGATAGTTCCTGAAATTGACATTGTCTTACACAATACTGATTTATTGAATTTGACTGAATTTCAACTTGTACATCCACTAAAGATGAAGCGTATTTGTGCATTTTTAATGAAAGTACAATCAAACTTGTCTATTGACTTGGATGATGCTTCCACATCTGATTGTACCAAAATATTGAAACTCAACAAGACAAATAATTACTTTATTGGCAAAATGTTGTCTGTTGGTGATGTTGAAAGCTTCAACATCGAATCCTTGATCCCCAAATATAGATCTTCTGGTTATATTCGGAATGATTTATGTTCAATAAAAAGATATTTCAGCGCAGTAAGTACTGTAATAAGAGTCTCATGTCGGAATAATTCAAGGCAGATAGAGAAGGCTTTGATGCGAAATATTGTAGCTGATAATCGCTTTTGTATTCAGCATAAAATTTATAATCGTTTTGGAGTTCGTTTCGCACACCCAAACAGTTTAATAAACACTGAATACCTGAACTATATTGAAGTTGAAAGAGAAGCGGATGAAAATGTATTTACAATGTTACGTTACAGAGAAACAATTATTGAAAGCAGTGAATGGCCTTATCAAACCAATTGCCGTCATTTTCA
Source organism: Tetranychus piercei (assembly GCA_036759885.1). Lineage (NCBI taxonomy): Eukaryota > Metazoa > Arthropoda > Arachnida > Trombidiformes > Tetranychidae > Tetranychus > Tetranychus piercei. The sequence goes on from CM071878.1 coordinate 8,920,524, forward strand.
AAAGGAAAAAATATTCCGTCAATGTTTACGAAAGAAAATATCTCATTCCTATCCTGGAATATTAGAGTTTGATGATGTTTTCGAAGTTGGTCAGTTTCCAAGCAATTTCAAGTTTGAGGACTTAAAATATCATTTTGATGGAACGCTTTCACAAATGCGAAGTGAATGTGCGAATCAGGTTAAACAGCCTCAATGCATTGAGAAAACTTATCAAACTCAAGGTAAAACATATAAAGACAAAGGTTCGGGTACCGGTTTGATCTGTTTGAACAATCAAGACGACTTTAACATCATCCTTAAAACGTATCCTCAGTTAACATTTACTGAGCTTCTTATATACATCAGCAGCATACTTGGAATCTGGTTCGGAATCTCAATCTATGGCAAAATGATAGGCGGCTTCATTTTCCCAGCAATGCCTCAGCCCATAGTTCGTAGAGTCAACGTTGTGCCAACTGTAGAGGAGACTGACAATCAATAACTTCATTGATTGCTCCCAGTTTTAATCATTAAAATTTTAATAAAAAAAACAAATATTCAAGTAGATTCAGTATTGAGTTTCAACTTATCTTAAAATGTATTTCACAATGATTTTGGGTGAAACCTATAAACTATAAGACATAATGTATAATGAATAAAATCTGCACAGAATTGTACGAATAACTTATCATTTAATGATAAGCACAATATGTTACGGTATGAATAAATGATTTTAAAACTCTTGGTTACTGATTACTTCTTCATAATTCTCAATGCTTACTTCTGTAACTTATGGATCATTAATTATGTTTAAGCATTTTAAAGAGAAGATTGATTCTGCAGCTCAACATTAGTAGATTTGTTGTTCATTATAGTTAAAATTCTCAATTCTTGGTTTGATTCATTAACTAATTGTGTGCTCATTAATTATGTTAAATATCTTCAAGACTTAATAATATTATTTTCGTAATTAAATATAACAGATATTTGATATGACGAGTTTGGATACGATTGAATCTGGGAGAGGTTAGGTTAGGAAATGATCAATAAAAGGTCAATAATAAGTGTAAATTTTAGATTCTAGTCTCAAAATGGTAATGATATATCACTAAGAACGGTCCATCAATCATTTATTTTAGTATTAATTCATATTATTGAGTCTGGAATCAAATACGGATAATATAATAATAAACAGTTTTTATCATATTTAAAAATGGACATTAATTTTTACAACAAATAAACTATTCTCAAAGATCAACTTCATTCATTCTGACACATTAATTGTATGCTTTTAGTAATCAAATCGAATCAATAATTTCATTTTTTTCCTAAGTAATAGTTTGACTGCGTTTTGCCATGACAAAACCAGCAAAAAACAATTTTATTTTAAATCGCAAATAAGAAATAACTCTCGTTAATAGCAGTAATTAAACCGCAACAATGATTTTATTAAACAGAAAAGTTTTCATTTTAACATTTTGTTCGATTGGATGTTCAATTCATCTATTTCACGTTGTAAATGAGTTCCTCAAGTTTCCCGTTCGAACTGATATTATTTATGATTATCCATAGAAAATGATTGTTCCTGAAATCGACATTGTCTTGTACAATATTGATCTACTGAATTTTACTGAACTTCAACTTGTACAACCACGAAAGATGAAGCGTATGTGTGTATATTTAATGAAGATATCAAACGAAACCATCAACTCTGATGAACATTTCAATGCTAATTGCATAAAAATATTAAAATCTTGCCATGAAAACAGTCGCTTTGTTGGCAAAATGTTGTCTGTTGGTGATGTTGAAACTCTGAATATCGAATCCTTAATCTCCAACTATAAATCTTCTAATTTGATTTACAATGATTTATGTTCAGTGAAGAAGTATTTTAATGCAATAAAAACTTTCATTCGAGTCTCGTGTCGAGAAGATTCAAAGCAGATAGAGAAGACTTTGGTCCGAAATATTGTGGCTGATAATCGCTTTTGTATCAAGCATAGAATCAACCATCCTTTTGAAGTTCGTTTCGCACACCCAAACAGTTCAATCAATCCTGAAATCGCTGATTACATTCAAGTTTGGAGAGAGGCGAGAGAAAATATATTTACGTTCTTACGTTATCGAGAAATAGTCGTGATAAACAGCGAATGGCCTTATCAAACCAATTGTCGTCACTATCAGAAAGAAAAAATATTCAGTCGATGTTTACGCGAGAAAATATCTCATTCCTATCCAGGAATAGTAGAGATGGATGATGTTCTTGAAGTTGGTCAGTTTCCACCCGATTTCAAGTTCGACGACTTGAAATATCATGTGAATGGAACGTTTGCACAGATACGTCGTGAATGTGCAGAACGAGTTAAACAATCTCAATGCATTGAGAAAACATATCAAACTCAAGGTAAGATATACAAGGAAGGAGGCACAGGAATCGGTTTAATTTGTTTGGAAAATCAAGTTGATTTCAACATCATTCTTAAAACGTATCCTCAGTCAACCTTCACTGAGCTTCTTATATAATACATCAGCAGCATACTTGGAATCTGGTTCGGAATCTCAATCTATGGCAAAATGATAGACGGCTTCATTTTCCCAGCAATGCCTCAGCCCATAGTTCGTAAAGTTAACGTTGTGCCAACTTGTATGGTCGAAATATAGAAGTAATGAGTTTATAAAAGATGCACTTGTAATGCACTTTTTTGATTGAAATAACAAAAGTAGACTTATTTCGTGAATTACATTTTAATATGTTTACTAAGATCTAAACCGATGTTCTCGTGAAAATAATCATTTCATTTAATTGTCATCATGATGAATTTGACTTTATGACATTCTGACATATTAATAATAAAAGGTATGAATAAAGAAAAATGATAATTTAAAGTGTGAAAACAATTTTTCCATCGGATTGACAGGTGAAAATAATGAGTCCAAGTTAAACCATCTTCAGAAAGAAAAACTTGAAAAGTTTCTTATTTCCAGAATTAAGGAGCGATTTTTGCTGGAAGAACAAAATAGTTGCAGCATTCCGACATGAGAAACCAATTCGCTCCATGAAGAAACTAAAGATTCGCCACTCAAAGAAAGGCGACTACAATTTACAGCTATTGCATACTCATAGCAAGAATGGCCATACTATTATTGATCTAAACATAATGAGCCATAAACGATAAATTGAATCAACATGGTTAGATTTTGATGAATTGCTGAAGCCAAAGGAAAAAGTAGATTGAAGTCAGTAATTGAAATGAATTTTATTAATAATTATAACATGTTGAATTTGATCAATCATTTGGTGCTTCAACAAGTAGATGTTATGCGCAAAAGTATTTAATTTAATTGCTTCTTTAATTTGTTATTGAAATTGCATGTCACTTCAATTGTTACAGTAATTTGCTCGCAGCAAAATATCGTGATAAACTATCCATGTAACTGTATTGGAAGGATGGTTTTATTAAACAGAAAAGTTTTCATTTTAACTTTTTGTTCGATTGGATGTTCAATACATTTATTTCACGTTGTTAATGAGTTCCTCAAGTTTCCTGTTCGAACAGATATTATTTACGATTATTTAAAGACAATGATAGTTCCTGAAATCGACATTATCTTGTACAATATTGATTTGTTTAAGACTGAGCTTTATCAGAAGCATCCAGAAAAGGCGAAACATTTGTGTGGAAACTTGCTTAAAGTGGCAAACTTAACAATTAATTTGGATAAAAAGTTCATTGCTAATTGCACGAAGAAATTGAATTCTTATTATGAAAATAGTCGATTTGCTAGCGATGTTTTGTCTGTTGGCGATGTTGAAAGTTTAAACATAGAATCTTTAATTTCCGAATTCATATTTTCTGATTCTATTCGGAATGATTTATGTTCAATGAAGAGGTATTTAATGCAATAAAAACTATCATTCGAGTCTCGTGTCGAGAAGATTCAAAGCAGATAGAGAAGACTTTGGTGCGAAATATTGTAGCTGATGATCAACTTTTGTATTCAGCATAATATTTATCATCGTTTTGGCGTTCTCTTTTCACGACCTGAATTACATTGAGGTTGAAAGAAATGCGAATGAAAATGTGTTTACGTTTTTACGGTATCGAGAAATAGTTGTTGTCAATAGAGAATGGCCTTATCAGACCGAATGCCGTCACTATTAGAAACAACATATATTCAGTCAATGTTTACGCGAGAAAATATCGCATTCCTATCCAGGAAAGGTTCACTCGATGGATGTTATTGAAGTTGGCCAATATCCATCCAATTTCAAGTTTGATACTTGAGATATCGTGGCAATGGAAACCTTTCACAAATGCGAAGTCAATGTGCAGAACAGGTCAAACAACTTCAATGTATTGAGAGAACTTATCAAATTAAAGGTAGAATACGTAAAGAGAAAGGTTCAGGAATCGGTTTGATTTGTTTGGAAAATCAAGTTGATTTTAACATCGTTCTTAAAACGCATCCTCAGTCAACATTTATTTAGCTTTTTATCAGTAGCATACTTGGAATCTGGTTCGGAATTTCAATCTATGGTAAATTGATAGACGCCTTCATTTTCCCAACAGTTCCTTCAGCGCACATTTCATAAAGTAAACGTCGTTTCAACTATAGAGATGACTGATAGCTAATAGCTTCTGCACCAATCACTTATTAATTATACGCAAGATATAGTCAAGTTCAGTAGCTGATTTATTGGCACAGCAAGCTATATTGGTATTAAATATCAAATATAAAAATAAAAAATCTAAATCCCTAAAAGCATCTCATCTAATAGTATTTACACAATGATTCCCACTGAACTGTAAAATGGTTTATTTTGGTTGCACACATATATAATAATCTGCTCAAAATAGAGCGGCTAGTTAGTAGTTACATCAGATCGACCGATGATAATAGTGACCTCCAAGTGCTGTGGAATCTTTTATGCGGATAACCTTTCGTTCTCACAGTGTAATGTAATGCATTAGTGAAATGTTTTGACATTAGCCAATGAAGACAATTTTAGACGGAATTGAATCAATAACATTTGATCAATTGCTCAAGCAAATGTGAATAAGTTAAACTCAGGAACGAAGTTTAATTATATAACATATTGAGTCTAATCAATCATTTGATGGTTTCCCAAGTAACTATTATGTGAAAAAGTATACAATTAAATAGATTTTATAATCACAACCAATTTCGATGCAGTTTTTATGCGAATTCGCTCGTAGTGAAATATCGTTACATTACGTTGCAATATATAATTGGCACCATGATATTATTGGATAGAAAAGTTTTGATTTTAACGTTTTGTTTGATTGGATGCTCCATCCATCTATTTCACGTTGTTAATGAGTTCCTCAAGTTTCCCGTTCGAACAGATATTATTTACGATTATCCAGAGAAAATGATTGTCCCTGAAATCGACATTGTCTTGTACAATATTGATCTATTGAATTTGACTGAGCTTTATCAAAAGTATCCGGAAAAGCTGACGCATTTGTGTGGCAACTTGATGCAATTGTCAAACTTGACAATGAACTCGAATGGAGCTTTCATTGCCAATTGCACAAAAACATTAAAGTCGTATTATGAAAATAATCGTTTTGTTAGCAGTATGGTGTCTGTTGGTGATGTTGAAAGTCTACCCATTGAATCATTAATTGATAAACATAAATTTTCTGATTATATTCGGAACGATTTATGTTCAATAAAGAGGTTTTTTAACGCAGTGAAAACTTTCGTCCGAGTTTCTTGTCGAGAAGATTCAAAACCAATCGAAAGGACTTTGGTGCGTAATATTGTGACTGATAATCGCTTTTGCATTCAGCATAATATTTATCATCGTTTTGGTGTTCGTTTCTCACACCCTAACAGTTCAATCAATACTGAATTCCTGAATTATTTTGAAGTTGAAAGAGAACCAGGTGAAAACGTAATTACTCTTTTACGTTATCAAGAAATAGTTGTTATAAGCAGCGAATGGCCTTATCAAACCAATTGCCGTCATTATCAGAAAGAAAAAATATTCCGTCAATGTTTACGAGAGAAAACATCTAATTTGAATCCAGGAAGGTTGCAGATGAGGGACATCATTGAAGTCGGTCAATATCCCTCCAATTTCCAGTTCGATGACATGCAATCTCGTGTTCATAAAAACAGTTCACAAATGCGAAGTGAATGTGCGAATCAGGTTAAACAGCCTCAATGCATTGAGAAAACTTATCAAACTCACGGTAAAACATACAAAGAGAAAGGTTCGGGAGTCGGTTTGATCTGTTTGAACAATCAAGACGACTTTAACATCATCCTTAAAACGTATCCTCAGTTAACATTTACTGAGCTTCTTATATACATCAGCAGCATACTTGGAATCTGGTTCGGAATCTCAATCTATGGCAAATTGATGGATGGCTTCATTTTCTCAATTCCAATTCAAACAATTCCTCAGCTTATAGTTAGTAATGTTGGTTTTGCGCCAAATATAGAGAGGTCTGGTAGCTCATAACTAGATAGACTCAGTTTTGTATTTCATTTCATGAAATTCACTCGATGCATTTCGCATTTCAATTGCTAAACAGTTACGTGTGGAAATGGTATAATGTTAGATATTTGAATAACAATAATATCTGTATAACAAGACAATAATTGCACTCTGAACTTTCAAATGCGTTCCTTATGTATTTACACAACTCAATTGTAAAATATTACTTCATTGTGGTTGATCCAACAAAATTATGCCAATAATTTGTCATCATGAAAAGCAAAGTAAATGGTTATGGAATAAATAATTTCAAAATTAATGACTATTGAGTTTCTTTTCATGGCTGGACATTAGCAGATAGTCAATGCATTCAGATACAATTAAATGAATAGGTTTGATTATTTGATGAAATGGTAAAATAAAAGGTCGATAATAAGTTAAAATCTTCGATCTGGTGACAATACAACACGAAGAACTGTCCATCAATCATATATTCAAATATTGAGTTCACTGAAGATCATCTTATTCATTCTGACATCTTAATTATTGCTTTTAGTGATCAAACCGAATCAATCATTTTATGTCCGAATTAAACTGTCGACTATGTTTTATCATTGCAAATACAACATAGAACAGAACTGTAATTAGAAAGAATCGTGCATGTGTTCAGTTCTAATCGCTACAATGATTTTATTAAACAGAAAAGTTTTAATTCTAACATTTTGTTCGATTGGATGTTCAATTCATCTATTTCATGTTATTTATGAGTTCCTCAAGTTTCCTGTTCGAACTGATATTATTTACGATTATCCAAAGACAATGATTGTTCCTGAAATCGACATTCTCTTCTACAATATTGATCTATTGAATTTAACTGAGCTTTATCAGAAGTATCCGAACAAGATGACACATTTGTGCCAGTATTTGGCGAATTTAAAAAACATTTCGAATGAAAACTTTCACGATAAATGCTTAAAAAGATTATCATCTTATTATGAAAGTAGTTATTATGTTGCCAAACTGTTCACCATTGGCGATGTCGAAAAATTGAACTTCGAATCTTTAATCTCCACTTCTTCATCAGCCGGCTTCATTCGGAATGATTTATGTTCAACTAAGAAGTATTTCAACGCAATGAATACATTCATCAGAATCTCATGTCAACAAGGTTCGAAGCCGATAGAGAGGAAGTTGGTGCAAAATATTGTGGCTGATGATCGCTTTTGCATCAAGCATGATATTTATCATCGTTTTGAAATCCGTTTCATACACCCGAACACTACAATCAATCCTTATGGCCTTTCTTACATTGCAGTTGAACGAGAGCCAGGAGAAAATGTATTTACGTTCTTGCGTTATCGAGAAACAATAATTGAAAACAGTGAGTGGCCTTATCAAACCAATTGTCGTCACTATGAAAGATCAAAAATATTTAGCAAGTGTTTACACGAGAAATTGTCTCATTTCTATCCAGGAATGGTTCAGTTTGATGATGTTGTTGAAGTTGGCCAATTCCCATCCAATTTCAAGTTTGATGACTTGCAGTTGCTTGTTAATGAAACGCTTTCACAAATGCGAATTGAGTGTGCAGCACAGGTCAAGCAGCTTCAATGCATTGTGAAAACTTATCGAACTCAAGGTAAAACATACAAAGAGAAAGGTTCGGGAGTCGGTTTGATCTGTTTGGACAATCAAGACGACTTTAACATCATTCTTAAAACGCATCCTAAGTCAACCTTTACTGAGCTTCTTATATACATCAGCAGTATACTTGGTATATGGTTTGGAATCTCAATTCATGGCAAATTGATAGACGGTTTCATTTTCCCAACAGTCCCTCAGCGCACATCTCGCAAAGTTAACATTGCGCCAAATATACAAATGAATTCTGTAACTAGTGGCCAGTAACTTCTGAAGCTTTTGAACTAATTATCCTAAGCGTACAGTCAAGTGTGAAAGCATCTTAAATGAAATTACAAATAGCGATGCTAATACAAATGCTACTATATGTTTGCATAACAAGCTACTTTGCATTAAAACATTACAGCACTCAACTAAAAAACTTTAAAGTTAAAATTCATCTCTATTCTGTTGTAAATCTGAACAATTGTATTATAAAATCCTTTATTTTGTCAAAACCAATGAACATTAATTCTGCTCGAAATTCATATAATAATTATTCATTTTGATGAAAATTTGCAATCAATTTGCTGTCGTGGAATCGATTCAGTAGTTTTTAACTGGACTCTGTAACTAATCATGTAATTATTGAGTTTGATCTTAAAGAAGAACGAAGATATTCTCGTGGCTTTTTCATTGTATTTTCAATGAAGGCAAGTTTAAATACAATTTGATCAATAAAATTTGATGAAATGGTCAATAATGAATAGGAGATAAAAGGTAACGAAAAACTGTTCATCAATCATATATTCCAGCAGTAATTGTTATTATTCAGTCTGGAATCAAATATGATACTCAATTGTAGCAAATATTCAAAAAGAGTTTAACCTTTTCTTATTCATTTTTCATCATTATTCGCGGACAAAAGATTTGTTTTTCATCATATTCACGGGAAGAACATGGTTTTGTAACAAAAAGATATTCACAAAGTTATCTAAAGATCGGCTTTATTCATTGTGACACATTAACTATTAATATATGCCTTTAATAACAAATCGAATCAATAATTTTAGGCTTTCTAAAGTAACTTTTTGACTACATTTTGATATGAAAAAGTGAATTGTATTTTAAAGAATAAGAATAACTCTCGTTAATATCAGCAATTAAACCGCAACAATGATTTTATTAAACAGAAAAGTTTTGATTTTAGCATTTTGTTCGATTGGATGTTCAATTCATCTATTTCACGTTGTAAATGAGTTCCTCAAGTTTCCGGTTCGAACTGATATTATTTTCGATTATCCAGAGAAGATGATTGTTCCTGAAATCGACATTATCTTTTACAATATTGATCTATTGAATTTGACGAAGCTTTACTTTAAATATCCGAGTAAGATGACACAATTATGTGGATATTTGATTCAAGTACCAAACCTAACAATCAACTCACATGAAAATTTCAATGAAAAATGCACAGAGACATTGAAATCTTATTATGAAAGTAGTTATCATGTTGGTTATATGTTATCTGTTGGTGACATTGAAGAGTTGGACTTTGAATCCTTAATTCACAAGAATAAATCATATGATTACACCCAGAATGATTTGTGTTCAACCAAGAAGTATTTCAACGCAATGAATACATTCATCAGAATCTCATGTCGAAAAGATTCGAAGCAAGAGAGCATAGAGAGAACTGCTATGCGAAATATTGTGGGTGATAATAGCTTTTGTATTCGGCATGATATTTATCATCGTTTCGGAGCTCGTTTCGCACACCCAGACAGTCTAGTTGAGTCATTTGGCTTTAATTACATGACAATTAAACGAGAGCAAGGAGAGAATGTATTTATGTTCTTGAGTTATCGAGAAACAATAATCGAAAGCAGCGAATGGCCATATCAAACCAATTGTCGTCACTATGAAAGATCAAAAATATTTAGTCAATGTTTACAAGAGAAGGTATCTCGTTCATATCCAGGCATGGTTCAGCTTGATGATATTATTGAAGTTGGCCAATATCCAGCCAATTTCAAGTTTGAAGACTTTAGACATCGTGTTAATAAAACGCTTGCACGAATGCGACGTGAATGTGCAGAACAGCTTAAACAGCCTCAATGCATTGAGAAATCATATCAAACTCAGAGTACAATACACAAAGAAAAAGGTTCAGGAATCGGTACAATCTGCTTGGCAAATCAAGTTGATCCCAACATCATCCTTAAAACGTATCCTCAGTTAACATTTACTGAGCTTCTTATATACATCAGCAGCATACTTGGAATCTGGTTCGGAATCTCAGTTTATGGCAAATTGATGGATGGCTTTGTGCTTCCAACAATTGAGACCAGAATTTCTCAACAAATTATTAAAGCATCGAAAGTTGCACCAGTCGTTGAGATATCGACAATGACTGAAGAACAAGAAACTGCGGAAAATAAGAGTTGAACAAGTTATTCAGTGAGTTTCATGCAGCAAAACGAAAACTGTAAATTAGTTGATAACAAAGCTCTTGTTAGTCTGAATACTGTGATTTGCATACAAAAGATTTTAAACGTTGTAACATTAATATTGACTAAATTGTTGAATCAATAAATATAAAATGTTTTCAGAATTGTACGAATTTGTAAATTGACTTTACGATGAAGATTATTTTCATGACTGAACAGATTGTAATGAATACAAATTTTGAAGACTACAATCGTGTCAATTAGGTTTGATTAATTTGATGCAATGGCCAAATGAAAGGCCAAGATAAGTTGAAATGTTTTATTTTATTCCTGATCTGGCAACAATGCAAGACGAAGAACTGTCAACCCACTATTTATTCCAGTAACAATTTGAATTTGGCGCAAATTTTCAATATAAGGGTCACTATCTTCTTATTCATTGTTTTTTATCATATTTCCAACATGCACATTCGTTTGAAAACCAATAAATCATTCCCAAAGTTCTTCTTAATTCATTCTGACATTTCAATTGGATGCTTTTAGCAATGAAATCAAATGGACTTATCAAGCTAGTTGCCAAGACCATCAGAGACCATAAATATTAAGACAAAATTTTCGCAAGAAAATATTCCATTGATATCCAGGAATCATTCAGTTCGATGATGATATTTATGACAAACAGCAACAACACCAACAACAACAAAAATTAAGTAAACTTTTACCACCTCTACCTCTACCTTTCCTTTTCCTCTACCACTAACTTTTCCACACTTACCTTTTCCTTTTCACATGTAAGGGTGGAAAAAGTAGTTGTAGAGGTGGATGAATGGTAGGGTGGAAAAGGAAAGGTAGAGGTAGAGGTGGTAAAAATTTACGTACTTTAATTTTGTTGTTGTTGGTGGTGAAAAACAGTCAAAGGCCTTTGTTCCCGTTTTTCTAACCCAATGAACATTTTTATTTTACACATTGGTTTTTTATGATTTTTTGACTCCCTTCGGACTCCGATAATTTTTCTGATTCAGAAAATTATCCGAAGAAAGGAATCTTGCGTTTTTGAAATGAGGTTTATTTCAAAAAAAGAAAATTTTGTCATTCAAATGACTTTCATAAGTATCAAACGAAAGATCTTTGATACTTGAGATTTGAATTGTTAAACATAACAATATGTTTGATTTTGTTAACAATTGATTTTCTTATTTAATCATTTTAAGTTTCATTTGATTGTTAGGTTAATTAATATCCTTTATTTTAGATTTATGGATATCTTATAATTAAGTTAGTTTTATGTCGATTCCTTAATAATAAAGTTGATTTAAATTGTTTAACAGGTTATGGGCTCAGCCTGCTTCTGATTGTCTTATTGAATTAAATTGGTTATTATAATATTGATAGTCATTTATCAAGCTCTTAATACTTATTATCATGGAAGATATCAAAGTAAATTTGATCGACAAACTCAATGAACAAAATTGGGCCAACTGGAAGTTCAAAATACGTTTGATACTGGAAGAACTAAATTTATGGGATATTGTTACCGGTGACGAAACAATAGAAACGATCAATAGAGATCAAAGAAGTTCATTCAATCAACGTAAAAGAAGAGCTTTCAGAATTATTGCTTTGAATGTTAACGATCAAAATTTAAGCTTGATCAGACAAACTTGTGAACCAAATCAAGCTTGGTTAAATTTAACAAATCATTTTGAACGAGTTTGCTTGGCTAACCAATTTTACCTCCGTAAAAGGTTGTTAAATATTAGATATAACAATGGTGAAAATATGGTTGATCATATTAACAAAATAAGTGATATTAAACAGCAATTGGAATCTATTAATCAACAAGTTGACGAAAATGATCTGGTTATTGCATTATTGCAATGTGATAAAATGATATTCAGATTGAGCAGCACAATGCTTTAGCTACTCAAAAGGTTGGAAATTTTCTGAACAAAAATAATAAGGATAAGCATAGAAGCAAAGGAAAAGACCAGGAAAATGTAACTATTGTAAGGTTCCTGGACATTGGTTCAGAGAGTGTCCAAAGAGAGAAAAAGACGAAGAAAAGAAACGTGAAGACAGTAAATGTCAAAACAATAAGGTTTCAGCTTTGATGGTTACTGATGGCAAAAATTTAGATAATCATTGGTATTTGGATTCAGGTGCAACATCTCATATGGCTAATGATAAAAACTGGTTTATTGTTATTAACCCGATTGAAAAATATTCAATCTCATTGGCTGATAATAGTGAAATCGAAGCAAAAGGAATTGGTACTGTACGAATCAAGATCAAACATAATAACTATGTTGATCTATGCAATACGCTTTTTGTTCCAAATTTGGGTAAAAACTTATTGTCATTGTCAGCAATCGACAAAAAGGGTTGTAATGTTTTGTTTGGAAGTGGCAAATTCACAGTTAGCAATGAGCTTAATGAAGAATTAAGTCAAGCCAAAGTGGTCAATGGTTTATACCAAATTATTGTTGAATCAAATTTTATTCAAGTTAATATTTCTGAGAAAAAAGATAACAATAGTATCATGCTATGGCATCGAAGACTTGGTCATTTAAATATTGAGTCGATTAAAAAACTGATGAAAATGGATAAATTACCAAAATTGAACAACTCTAATGAAGATGAAATAGATAATTGTGAGTCTTGTCTGTTTGGTAAGCAGACAAGAAAACCATTTGAAAGTTCAACAACAAAAACAGTTAAATGTGGAGATTTGATCCATAGTGATATAGCTGGTCCAATGTCAGTTGAGTCACTTGGTGGAAATAGAGATTACCTCGAGAACGGCCATTCCGAAAAGGTAAATACAATTGTATAAAGGTATGGGTGAATCCAGTACAGAACAGTTCAGAATTAATTCCTCGTCAAATTGAACAGAAGCCAGACGATAATCGCTCTAATACACAGAGAAAACAAATTATTACATATAAATAAACATAGAAAATTTATAACACAAATAAAAACTTACCTTACAAATAAAAACAAAATTAAAATAAGAGAAAAGAAACGTCAGAGCGTTTGGAACTTTTTACGATGTAGAGATTCTAAGCTGATGCAATATAAGCTAAATGAGAGCCAGCATTTAAAGCTTGCGCCAGTAAGTGAATAGTGAATAGGCTAAACAAAGAGCATAACACTTAGTAGTGCTTCACCCGGCAACATTTAAGTAGTTTTGATAAGAACATGGGTTAGGACTTAATTGTCGTTCACCCTGAGTTTCAATTTCGAAGTCAACCTTACTCACCAGAAATTCGCGCTTGTTTCTGAATTAATACTTTAGACTTGCAAAAGAATAAGAAAATTAGTTAATACATAATTCAACGCTATTTGTGTATGTTCATTTAGCCTGACTTTCATCCTCAAGTTGTTCTCAAGCTAGCATCGAAATCTATGCAATATTAGTAATATTGCACATAAAAATATATAACCATGAAAATAGTCTCAATAAGCACATAGGTTAGGACTTAATTGTTCACCCTGAGTCAACCTTACTCACCAGAAATAAACGTTTGTATCTGAATTAATACTTGAAAAAGACTGAAAAATTAGTTAATACATAATTCAACGCTATTTGTGTATGTTCATTTAGCTTGACTTTCAACCTCAAGTTGTTCTCAAGCTAGCCTCGAAATACATGCAATATTAGTAATATTGCATATCAAAATATATGGTTACAGAAATATATGCAATATTAGTAATATTGCGCATACAAATATATAATCATAGAAATAGTCCTAATAAGCACATAGGTTAGGACTTAATTGTCATTCACCCTGAGTTTCTTTGATGAAATTGATCTTTAATTGTATAATTTTCAATTCAAATATCAAAAATACAAATAAAAGCAATCATTGCTGCATTTTGGTAATCCATACCGATAATAGATTGCATCTAAATACGCATCGAATTTTTTTCGATGTCGGCGGTAAAATTCCGGATCTGAATGTCGAGCCATGATGTCGTCAACCCGATTGATCGCCTGCAATTAAGAATTAAAAGATAATTGTAATAAAGAATAACAAAGATAATTAAATATAATGTTAAGAAAAAGCTTTGTACTTACCACAGCATATGGATGTTGTTTACATTTGCAAACCTGGGAATTTTTTTTTTTGATTTATTATGAATTTTCGGAAGATGATTAAAAGAAACCTTTTTACCCATACAGAAAACTTTTCTTGACATTATTGACGAAAACTGATGGTCAGAATATTTTAGGTAGATAAATTGTTCAAATTCACTGAAAAATAGAAAGATTGAAAGAGTTAGCTTGTCAGCTGATTTATGTGAAAATACGCTAGCAGCGTGTAACTATGGCAACACTTTTTTCTAAAGCGCAAAATTCTATTTGTTTAGTATCCTCACGAATCTCTTCCATCTCAAGTTCCAGTTAATAGTTTCCTTTTTTTTGAAAATGACTGAGTTCTGTTTTACAAACCAAAATTTGTATAAAAAACATGATTTACTATGGGATACTTTATCATACATTGCTAGCTCATATTCAGATGTAAAGTGTGTTGTTACTTTTCAGGAAATTTCACAAACCGACAGCAGGCAATTTGCACGTGGGTTATCAGGAAAATTGGACAGAATCGCCAAAGTATCACCTGAAAAAAGAACAAATGCAAGGAAAGCTTGGAAATGTGAAAAAGTGGCCAATCTACTAACCTGTTACAAAAGAACTGATTTCCCTGGCTTTATTGAAAGATTCGATGTTGAACGTGAGGATTTTTTCGTCACTGTTACCAAATGTGGGGATAAAACCATTGGAGTTATTAATTGCCACCAGACAAATTATGGAGTGCCCGACATGCAACTTTACCTAGTGACACTTTTTGCTTCAGTCATGCGGCTGCAAGCAGGTGGTGGCGATGCACGAAGGACGTAAATGGGACGCAGTTGATGGAATACTTTTAGCTGGAGATCTCAATTTGAAAAATATGTATTATGGGAAAACTCTAGACAGATCAAAACCACCACACGATCCTAAAAACAAAATACAACTTCAGTTAGTTTGTTTAATTTTACTGAGCGAATTGCGGCCAGTTGAATGGCAAGATACTTCTCGGGGCTACGAAATAGATTATCTATGTACGAGCCAAATTCCACCGAATTTCACCTTCCATTTCTTGAAGTTGTTCCTTCCACGTCAGCTTGTGAAAACGATGCTACAGTTCTGTCGAGCATTATCAATACAAATACTGTATGACTGTTTTGTATTGGATAGAGGTTTTCGTGGTTGCATTCGAATGCTTGCGGAACATGGATTCAGAGCATTCATGCCGAAAAATGGTGTCAAGGTCGATCACAACTGACAACAGCCGAGGTCAACGCATCCAGAAAAATAACTAAAATTCGGTTCATAATTGAATTGGTTAATGTAATGCTCAAAGGTATTGAATACGCTTATTGAACAATTGATTAACATATCTAGGTTACTTACTTTCATTTGCTTTTTATCATTTCAGGTCAATACTAAGTTTGTCGTGAGGTATGGCAAAACAAGAATCTTGATCATGCCCATGATATCATAAAATTTTGCTGTGCTCTAGTTAATGCTTTTGGTACACGAGAACATCTCATACTCCACTCATCTAGCGCTATACTTTGTGCGGCTTAGAAGATATTAGTTAACATCACACGATGGTTCAGATTGAATAAGTAAAATGGGTAAAAGAAAGTTCCGTATTAATAAAATCACCGTATTATTAATTACCGTATTAAAAACAAAATCCGTCTTATGTATGTAATGATGAAAGTAAAGTTTTGGGAAGTAGAGAGAGAGAGAAACGTCAAATTTTATTCTCCTCTTTCTTTTTGCTTTCTTTTTCTCTTTCATTGTTCTTGTTTGTTTTCAATGAGACGAACTAAGAAGGGGTAAGAAACCCTTCGTATCCTTTATTAGCCGCACCTAAATTATCCTTTACTCTTTCCTGGTTTTGACATATTTTCTTTGTTGAGAAAAGAAGGATTCGTTCTCCAGTTGGAGTTTTGTCACTGGTTAAGAAAAGTGAAAATGAATGGCTTGTCCATTAATACCATTGATTAAATTGAAATTTTCTAAATTAACTTAAGTTATTTTAATTAAACCAATTCAACTCATCAATACCGTCAGTATTATGCAACAAAATTTGCAATATAGAGCCAAAAATTCTGGCTCTATAAAATCAACCAGGTTAGGTCAACCCGACCTACCTGGTGCGGCCATTTTACTTCGCCAACCCGTTGCTGTTAGCAACGAGAGAAAATGGCGGAGTTGAACCATCACTGTTCGGGTATAAAAACCCGAACAATCCTTTGTTTCACGACCGAAGTGGTCACACGGGGATCCTCTGCCCAGATGTTAGCAAACCTCAGATCTGTTTTCTTCCAATAAATAGTTTATTTAATATGTGAAAAAATTAGTTTTATTTTATAAGTGCCAGATTGTTGTCTGTGATTAAGACAAAATTGTTAACAACCTTCAGATGGTCAACCTAAGTTTTGTATAATATAGCAATGATTGCTGGCAAATTAAACGTTTTATTTAAATATGTTTCAATTACCTTCATCATCATTTGTTCCTCATCATTTGTTCATCATTTCAATCTTTACCATTCAATTGATTGAGCTGTTCGTTTTGTGTTTTTACTCCGTCCTTATTCACACTCTGTTCATCAACTTACTTCACTAAAGAGTGAAATTCAAATTTGACCATTAACATCATTATTATCATTCTCATCATCTCCATCAACATAAACTTATCTTCATCACTTCGGAGACCAACTCGCATCATCTTCAGCCTTATCACTCATAATTAACCAGTTAGTTCTTCTCCACCTCATCCCTTGTTATTAATAAAAATTGAAAACTATTATTGTCCACCTTCTCCTAATAAGACACATTGATAATATAAGAGATTACATTACAAGTCGACAGGATGAATCTAAATCAAATTGACCAATCTTCATCCTCAACCTCTACTAATTCTTTCAAATCGGTACCAGATGTAAATGAAAATCAAATTGAGCTCAATAACAATAGTTCCTCAGGTATTTGCTTTCCTCCTCCTCTTCCACCTCCATCAATTCCACCATTTAGCCAAATATATCGACCTAAACTTCAAAGATTCAATGGTCATGACAAATCAGTTACGATTGAAAATTGGCTTAAACTATATGAGTCATCGGCACAACGTTACAATTGGACTGATGGGGAAATGATAGACTTGCTTGGTGAATATCTCGAAAGAGAAGCATTGAATTTCTACCTTGATTGTTGTGATAATACAGATTGGCCGACCTTGAAGGGTAAATTGATTATTCGTTTTGGAGTTAAAAGTGTTGACCCTATTGTTGAATTCGACAGACTAAAATATTATCAAACTTCGGGTATCGAAGATTATCTTGAAACGAAGAGAAAATTAGCAGGTCTATCTTTTCTGAACGAAACTCAGGCAGTAGCCTTAATGATTGAACATCTTAGTGATGATTTGAAAAGATGTTTCATCGTACATCAAGCCGAAACTTATTGTGAATTTTATGCAATTGCAAAAACTGCGGAAAATCAGTTACCAAAGCGCGATAAGAATAATTATCAGATGAATAATTCAGGATTGAATTTAACCATGAAGAATAAAAGGAAACCGAATCAACCTTCCGCCAATCCCAACAAAAAACCACCGAAAGGAGCTTGTTTCCGTTGTGCCAACCAAGGTAAACCTAACCAAATGCATTGGGCCAATGATTGTCCTTTGAAAAGGGATCAAACAGTTCCTAAGCAAGTGAATTTTATAAATGAACCTCAATCTTCATCAACTCAACCCAATGAAAATGATTTAAACTGATAGCGCGACCTGATTGCAAACCTTTCCATATTATTATTCAAGGTTTTCTTAATTTAAGCTCAATAAAAATTTTATTCGATCCAGGTTCATGTATATCGTTGATTAATGATAAACTAGTTCCAAATAAACAGTTGATTGAAATGAATAATAATAAAATTACTTACACTACGTTAACTGGAAATGGCTTTGTATCAGGTCTTGCTCAAATTAAATTAACCATTGGTGAAATAACTAAACTAATCATTGTTTATGTAACAGAATTGGATTGTGTTGATCTTTTGCTTGGTTTGGATAGTATTTACAAATTTAACTTGAATTGCGATCCTGAGTATACAATTAACCAACTATCCAATTCAACCGTCCCGTCAAAAGTAGCATTGGTTGATCCACCAATGATTCTATCTGATACATTTTTTGTTGATATTAGATCGAAATTGAACCAAACTGATGATGATAATGATTTGTTGAACCTTTTAGTTATAAATGAAAATGTTTTTAGTGAAGATAAGTTTAATGTCGGAATTATCAGGGATAATGAGTGTGTAATTGAATTGAACACAAAAATACCAATAAATTGTAAGCCTTATCGACCTGCGTCTGAACAACAAATGAAAATAGAAAATGAAATTGAAATTCTGTTAGCTTCAGGTTTAATTAGGAAATCATACTCTCCCTATGCTTTTCCAGTAACATTAGCATACAAGAAAGAAGACAACGCTAAGACGCGGTTTTGTATTGATTATAGGAAGTTGAATGAAAAAGTAATTCCTGACAAATATCCAATGCCAAGAATCGAAGACATAATTGATAGTCTTCATGATAATGAATACTTTAGTGTCTTTGATGTCCGTTCTGGGTTTTGGCACATTCGAGTTCGTGAAATCGACATTCCTAAAACTGCTTTTATCACCCAAAATGGTCATTACGAATGGTTGGTAATGCCATTTGGTTTCAAAAATGCTCCTGCAATTTTTCAAAGAGCCATCCGAGGAATCTTGGAAAAATATTCATTGACCAAATTTTGCCATAATTATATCGATGATATAATTGTGTATTCACCAAATTTGAAAATTCACGTTAATCACATTGAAAAGCTATTGAATGCAGTAAAAAATGAAAATATTAAGCTCAATTTCGAGAAATGTAAAATTGCAAAATTAAGTGTTAATTATTTAGGTCACAAATTGTCTCTTAATGAGGTTCGTCCACTGCATAGCAATGTCGATTCCATTTTGAGGTTACCCCCTCCTAAAAATTTAACGGAATTGAGAAGGTTTTTGGGAAAGGTTAATTATAACCGAAAATTCATTAGTAATATCACCGAAATATTAGAACCTTTACACCGATTGCTGAGAAAAGAGAATAAATTTAGTTGGAATTCTGACTGTCAGAAATCCTTCGATTTAGTGAAATCATTACTAACTACAGAACCAGTATTGAAAATGTTTAATCCCAAAAATGAAATCTTGCTCGAGACAGATGCAAGTAAAATAGGAATAGGAGCTGTGCTCAAGCAGTTAGATGAATTTAAACAGTACCATCCAATAGGTTATTTTTCGAAAAAATTGACTAATTATCAGCAAAATTACCCAGCAACTCATCTTGAGTGTTTAGCTGTTGTTGAATCCATAAAATTTTGGCATCATTATCTGTATGATAGGCAATTTACTGTTATAACAGATCATATCGCTTTGAAATCAATTAAAAAAATTAATAAACCTAATAGTCGATTATTTACTTGGGCTTTCTTTTTAGCTCAATATAATTTTGAAATAAAATACCGACCTGGAGTTGAAAATGTTGAAGCAGACTATTTATCTCGAGAACCAATCTCTAATGAAGAAATTGAATCTCCCTTAAAGTTGGTTAATTTCATTAATGTTAATGAAATTAAAAATGAACAATTTAAATTGAAAATGAATTTGATTGAACTGGTTAATGAAAATGGATTATGTGTTAAAATTGACAAAAATGGGAAAGAAAAGGTGATTTTACCCGAAAATTTGAGAATGAAAGTGATGGAGAGAGTTCATCAACAATTTGGACACTTGGGTGTAAGTAAAATGATTACTGTAATAAGTTGGTTGTACACTTGGCCGAAAATGACAGAAAACATCGTTGAATTTGTTGCAAATTGTGTTCCTTGTCAACAAGGAAAAACGAGAAGAATCAAATCGATTGGTGAATTGGGGCAAATTGGCCCACCGAAATTACCGTTAGAAATCGTATCAATTGATACTATATGTGGTCTTGATGGATACAAGTGAAAAAAGAAATATATTCACCTTGCCATTGATAATTTCACACGTTTTGTATGGGCCATCGGCTCGAGTAAACAAACACCAAGTGAATTTATTAAATTAATTGATAAAGTACGCTTAATGGGTGACATTAAATTGATCGTTGCTGATCAATTCACTTCGATCACCTCAAATGCTTTCAAAGACTACCTTAGGAATGCTAATATTGAGATAATATTCATCCCTAAATCATCACCTCAATGTAATGGAATATGTGAAAGGGTTAACAATACAATAGTGGACAAAATTAGGGTGAAAATGATAAGTAATAATTATAGATTTGGATGGGTGCGTTATTTACAACGAACAATTGTTGAATACAACAATACTCCGTATTCAGTAACTGGATTTACTCCCTTTTATTTGTACAATGAAACAGTACCTGAGAATTGTGAAAATGTAGCTTTTCCACCATTGGAAGAAGCAAGAAATGTTGCTTTTGGAAAATCACTTAAATATCATGAGGTTAATAAGGTTAATTTCAACAATCATCATATCAATTATCAGTTTATGCCTAATGAACAGGTTTACATTCGTAATTTGAGTGGTATCAACAAGGGTAAATTGGATCCAAATTATTATGGCCCTTTTCGGGTTATAAAGAAGGTTGCTACTAATATATATGAGATCGCAAAATCTGAGTTACCTTTGATTACTGAACAAATCCATACCAAGCATTTAATGCAAATAAGATCGGCAAAATCTGGTTCTGAGTCTAATACACTGTAATATTAATTCAATTTTATTTATATCTTTTCTTCATTATATCAATTATTATTAATTATCTACTAATATTTTCATAGTTGCTTGTATACTCAAAGCTATTTTAAAACATGGAGCACAAACGAAAATGAATCTGAGGAAATGCACCTTTGACCTTAAGTGGGGGGATGTAATGATGAAAGTAAAGTTTTGGGAAGTAGAGAGAGAGAGAAACGTCAAATTTTATTCTCCTCTTTCTTTTTGCTTTCTTTTTCTCTTTCATTGTTCTTGTTTGTTTTCAATGAGACGAACTAAGAAGGGGTAAGAAACCCTTCGTATCCTTTATTAGCCGCACCTAAATTATCCTTTACTCTTTCCTGGTTTTGACATATTTTCTTTGTTGAGAAAAGAAGGATTCGTTCTCCAGTTGGAGTTTTGTCACTGGTTAAGAAAAGTGAAAATGAATGGCTTGTCCATTAATACCATTGATTAAATTGAAATTTTCTAAATTAACTTAAGTTATTTTAATTAAACCAATTCAACTCATCAATACCGTCAGTATTACCTTCATCATCATTTGTTCCTCATCATTTGTTCATCATTTCAATCTTTACCATTCAATTGATTGAGCTGTTCGTTTTGTGTTTTTACTCCGTCCTTATTCACACTCTGTTCATCAACTTACTTCACTAAAGAGTGAAATTCAAATTTGACCATTAACATCATTATTATCATTCTCATCATCTCCATCAACATAAACTTATCTTCATCACTTCGGAGACCAACTCGCATCATCTTCAGCCTTATCACTCATAATTAACCAGTTAGTTCTTCTCCACCTCATCCCTTGTTATTAATAAAAATTGAAAACTATTATTGTCCACCTTCTCCTAATAAGACACATTGATAATATAAGAGATTACATTACATGTAATATTCAAAAATTAAGTGTAAAAATTGAGAAAAAGAAATGGTCAAAATTATCTTCTCTTCTTCTGTCTATTTCCCTGTCTTGACAAATTAATTTCTTATTCTCAACAGTATTCAAAACAAACTCTTTGTTTACAACAAATGGATTATTGAGGGAAGTTGAATTTAGACTCCAATGTGGTAACTTGAAAATGAACAGTGATGGTGATTCTCGTCAACTGGACGAAGTACTTAATTAATTATGTTTAACTAAATTTTGGATAATTCAATGGGAAATATCGCCAACCAAATGATTATTATTGCTAGATGTTATTAAATTGTCGTAAAATATTACATATTAGGCTGTCCGGGTCAATGTGTCGGGACTTTGATCTTCAATAGAGGGCCAACTTTTAGAGACAGATACACATGCGTGGTATCAAAATGACCGTAAATGACTAGAAATTACATCTCAAAGTTAGTTTAAAAGTTATGCAAAATGGCTGCTCCTCAAATTCTTTTTGATTCATTTAGTGACGATGAAATGCGAGTTTTCATTAAAATAGGTGTGATGATGAACCAATCAGCAGGACTTATTCACACAAACCTCAATAAACTGTTACCCAGAAAGTGCCCGTCTGAACGAACCGTCCAAAGGTGGGCTAAAAAGTTCAAGGATGGAGATCCAACTGTTACAGTTGAAAAAGGTGGGTCAACTTCTGATGAAACTTCACGTAAGGAAAGAATTGCCAAAATTCGTTCTTGGTTGGACTATTCAAGAAACTGGTCCGTCAGGTCTTTAGCGAGTGCAACTTCTGTTCCAAAATCAACACTCCATGAGCTGCCGACACAGGAGTTTGGAATGTCTAAAAGACTTGGAAAATGGGTTCCCCACAATCTGACGCAGGAGCAAAAAGATATGCGTTGTATTGCGTGCGCAAGCAACTTGCAAACATACAGAAAGACCAAAGCCTTGCTTGAAAGGACTATAACAATAGATGAGACATGGGTCCAACTCTACATGGCACCAAACAGGGACCAGGCCAGACAATGGCTATCAGCGGGTGAGCAACCTGAGCATGTGGTAGCTGGAAACATTCACGCTGAAAAGCGAATGCTAATAATGGGGATGGACATCAAAGGTATAGCTTTTTACGGCCTTTGTCCACCAAAAACCACTGTAACGGGTGATGTTTACACGAGCTTTCTCCGTGAAAAATGTTAGCTTATGTTGGTCGCCGCAATGCGGATAAGGTATGGCTACTGCATGACAATGCGCGTCCACATCGAGCTGCTGTTGTTCGCCAGTTTTTGCAAGATCATGAAATTTCACTTTGGACTCATCCTCCCTATTCCCCTGATATTAGCCCCCTGGACTTCAACTGCTTCAGCCAGTTAAAAAGGGGGCTAAAGAAAACCCAACACCAAAATTGGGATGAATTCGAAAGAGACCTTCATTCTGTAGTCTCTGACCTCAATGGGCGTGCCCTAATGAACGGAA
This sequence comes from Tetranychus piercei, assembly GCA_036759885.1. Taxonomy (NCBI): domain Eukaryota; kingdom Metazoa; phylum Arthropoda; class Arachnida; order Trombidiformes; family Tetranychidae; genus Tetranychus; species Tetranychus piercei. The sequence goes on from CM071878.1 coordinate 8,944,297, forward strand.
TTTCTAAACTTCCAGAACGCTGGCTAATTGAGGCTGAGGGTGAATACATTTGAAGTGGGAAATATCATTTGATTACATGAAGAAATAAAAAAGTTATTAAAAATCAAAGTCCCGACACATTGACCCGGACAGCCTAATATATTAACAGTGTAAGTCGATAGGCAATAATGTATGTTGTAACCCTAGCAGGTCCTTTTCGCCCCATTTGCATCTTCTTTCACTCACCTCACGTTCCTTTTTACCCTTTTTCACGCCTCACTTGCACCTTCTCTCACCGATATCACGTATACCTATGTAACCTAATAACCTCTACCTCTAAAATACATGTTTAACCAAATAATATTGTGAAAGCCGAGTTCAATCAAACAAATCTCTTTAATTTTAAAACCAAAACTCGTGTGTTGAGATGCAGTTTTGCATCTCCTTAAATACAAAGTTGTTTTGCGATTGCATCTCTAAAGTGCTCTGCATGGAAAGTTTTGAGTTTTTGTAAAACTCCTATCTTAAGATAGAGTGACCACTTGAATGGCCAGTATTTAATCAACTCTCGATTTATCTTGGTTTATCTCGGTTTATCACATCTTCCTCGGCCACTTCATTCGAAGCCTCTTTCGATAATGCATCCATTTATAGCTTGTTGCTTCACCAGTGAACATCATTGATCATTTCGTAGCAGTTCTTGTCAGTTCTTTTTTTTGTTAAAATGTCGCGACGAGCTTCGTAAAATGACGCAGTCCCCTGCACCCTAACTAGTGAGACGATTTCTGTTACTTCCACGTCAATACCCGTCAATATGGCCAGCGCGGTGAGTGGGGATTACAATGTGAAAAGGTTCCTTCGCCAAGGTTATATACGCCATAAAGGCAAACGCGTTTTAGTTTATGTGACCGAATGGGAACACTCTTTAACACTTGCCCAGGATTGCCAAACGGACGCTTATGTCCCTTTTGGGCTTAAACCCGAGGATCGCCTGCTTGCCAAAGATTGGGACGCTGATGAAGTTCCTATGGAGGAGAAACCCTTCCAGTGTCGCTGGTGCTTTCGAGGACATTCCTGTCGGAAATCCCAATTGCGTCATGAGAAGACTAGTTGTCCACAACCCGGATCACCTTCTCATGATTGTGTAAAGCACAAATGCTCGGTTGGTAATTGCAGACGGGCAACTTGGTACCCGCCCCCTGACGGGCGCTTTGCGAATCCGAGGGCTGGTCGACCTCGAACTTGAATTCGTACTCGGTCGGAAGACTGAATCAGTATTTTGATACTTGGAAATCTTAAATAAAACGTTCTTTTTTTTGAAAAATATCAGGACAATATAGGGGCAATAAAATTCTTTCTAAGTTGAAATATCGGGACAATATAGGGACAATACTTTTCTTTCTAAGTTGAAATATCGGGACAATATAGGGACAATAAAAATTCTTACTAAGTTGAAATATCGGGACAATATAGGGGCAATAAAATTCTTTCTAAGTTGAAATATCGGGACAATATAGGGACAATACTTTTCTTTCTAAGTTGAAATATCGGGACAATATAGGGACAATAAAAATTCTTACTAAGTTGAAATATCGGGACAATATAGGGACAATAAAATTCTTTCTAAGTTGAAATATCGGGACAATATAGGGACAATAAAATTCTTTCTAAGTTGAAATATCGGGACAATATAGGGACAATAAAAATTCTTACTAAGTTGAAATATCGGGACAATATAGGGACAATAAAATTCTTTCTAAGTTGAAATATCGGGACAATATAGGGACAATAAAATTCTTTCTAAGTTGAAATATCGGGACAATATAGGGACAATAAAAATCCTTTTTTTTTGTGTAGGGTAATTAGGTACGGATCAGAATAACTTTGCCACTGTTTGACTTAGCTGGGTCGTTCTCTTGCAATTCGTGTTGTTCTGTGGCTTCCCCCACGTTTTGGTTCGTACAATTATCTCTGTTCTGAACTATTCGTCTTCGTAAGAGATAGATTATGGGCGGTCCAGCTACTATGATGGAAGCAATTAGGATGTAAATATTCAAATTATACTCTAGCATAAATAAATTGGATGGGATAGATTCGAGCTCGCGTTTCGTTTCCTTTAGTTCTTGAATTGTTTCATCATAGTTGAAGAGATGCAGATCTGGCGTGAGTAGAAAGTTTATCTTTTCCGTTATGGAAGGGTCGATTCTGAGGTTGGATACGACGTGGGAGCGCTTAAAGTCATAAGTGGTGTTTCCGATGGTGAATATGGCAGTGGCGCTGATTTTAAATGGGTATACGGGGCAGGCCAGTGTTCTATTATATAAATGAATGTTGAATCCTGAACAATAGATGAAGTTCCATCCACCAATGGGCTTGATTTGGGTTACTTGATTTTCTGTCAAGAAAGGTTGATGTCTACATTCGTACTGCCGCCAATTTGAACTGGTGTTGTAGGAGACGTGTGTATTACACTCAAGATTTTCTGGAGAGAGTAGTATGTTGTGATGCTTTTCAAGGTTCTGCATTGGTAGGGGAGATAGGCACCCGGTTGCGTTATTATATAGGACAAACCGTGTGCCTGAATAAAGAAGCTTACAATGTTCACCCCCTCGTTGATCGTAGGCGTGGAGTATAAATGGGTCCGCTTCCAAAACCATTAGTTCGGATGACCTTTCAGAAATAAGGAAGTTGAAGTTCACTCTTTGCTTCTTGGTGTCTAAGAAGCATTTCAAGTTACGTGCCGAGGAGATATCGCAATTATCCCCACAAGGTAGAGTTAGGTTAAACAACTCGAAGAAAGTATAACTTATCTTGCCCATCTTCCATTCTTCGTCAATCTTTTGCATTTGAATGCGAGAAATCTTTATTCTGCTCACGAGTAATGAATTAAGATGGGAGACTAGAGGCACGGTGTTGGAATATTCTTCAATTCTGCGAGATAGTTGGTTTACTTCCTTGGTTATACCTTGAAGGTTCTCAATCAGTTTCTGGGTTGCTTCGTTATTCTTTAAGGTTGCATGTTTAAGTATCTGTGTCTGTAATAGTTGTTTCTCCATAAGGCGTTTGGCGTGATAAATTTCATCCTTATTTTTAAGGGTTTCCGACATGCTCATAGCTCCTAGTCCTAGGGAGAATATCGAGACGAAAGCAGTTACTCCAAGCACTATGGAAGTCAGCGCGATTCTCTTCGTTCTGTGAATCTGCAATTCGAAATCAGTATCACACATCTTGGTCAATGGCCATAAGAAGTCTTCCTGCCAACTCCTTTCGCACCATCTAACTATATAATCAAGCTGGTAATTAGTATTATTCAGAGTATTGCTGAAAATTTCACAGGGTTAATCGAATAGTATCTCAGCGTCAACTTCGAGGAATCCTTTGATGACGGGTTGAGTTGATTTACGCCATAGGACTGGATGAGCTTTCTCAAAACCGGCGCAGGTTAGAGTTATCAACATGAACATGGTGAGAGGAGCTAACACTGCGTAGCTCAATCTATTCGGAGGTCTCCGCTGTCGTGTGGATCTCCTTAAAACGGGTTCCGCTTGTTCAAGCTCTAAGTCGCTCTCAGTAGAGGGGACTGACTCTACTGGTATCTCATCCATTACGGGCAGGGAAAACGTTAGTGATGGGCTTAACAGTTCGATTCCCACCGTTGTGTCACTAGAACTGGGTTCGATTTCTTCTTCTGGCTCCTGTGCCGCTTTAGTATTTGGTTGCTGAATAACCTCCGTAGGTAAGTTATCGATGTTGTCAATTTCGTCATGCGGATTAATTTCGTCGTCCGTATCGTTGTCGCCCATAGTCGCTGGTAGTGTACGTTCTATGAATGGTTTTAGTCGGCTGACATGTACATAGTCGAGTTTTGTTGGTTCATTTTCAGGGTATACTAGATAAGAGTTTATTCCGCGTCTCTCCTTTACAACGAACGGCCCTCGGAAGTAATGTAATAGTTTCTCAGCCCTTCCTTTCTTACGTTGCGGAGTATAAACTAGAACCTTCTCTCCTTCTGCAAAAATAACCGGCCGATGTCTTCGGTCATAATCCTTTTTATTCGTAAGTTGTGCGAGTTGTATGTTATGCCGTGCTAAATTACGTTTCTGATCCAAGAAGGTCTCTAGAAGCTCACCATATTCTGATGTTGAAGAAATTCCCATAGTTTCCGGTTCTCCAATCAGTGACGTTGGCAATTTCGCTTCGAACCCATGTAGTAGAAAGAAAGGCGAGTACTTGGTGGAGGCTTGTTGGGTAGTGTTGTAAGCCATACAAACGAAATTCAAAGCACGATCCCAGTCGTTGTGTTTAGTGTTCACATACATCGATAGCATTGTCGCCAATGTTTTGTTGAACCTTTCTGTCAATTCATTCGTTGCTGTGTGGTAAGCTGAGGTTCGAGCGTGGCTTGCTCCTACCAGGCGATAGAGGTCTTCGATATATTTGCTCTGAAAGGCTTTACCTCGATCTGTTAAAAACACGTTAGGGGCACCGAAACGACAGATGATATTTTCAACCACAAATGTTGCTATACTAGCACTCGAACCGTTACGTAGAGCCCTACACTCGGCCCATCTAGTCAAATAATCGGTTGCGACGATGATCGTAGTATTTCCTGCTTCGGTTATTGGAAATGGACCCAGAAGATCCATACCTATTCGTTCAAAAGGGCCACCTACGTCTATCGGACAGAGCAATCCGGGGCATGGTTGGCATTCTTGTTTCTTCCCTTGACAATCACGACAAGACCTTACGTATTCCTTTATGTCAGTTACCATGTTTGGCCAGAAATACCTCGCCTTAGCTTTCTGTAAGGTTTTGTTGACTCCCAAGTGACCCGAAATAGGATCGTCGTGCAATAAGTACAAGGTTTCCTCAATGCAACTTCTTGTAATACATGGTACAAGTTTTGGGCCGGTATTGTCTTCGATTAGCTTATGTAGGATTTCTTCATATAGTGTGAAGCCTCGGGTGTCAACGTCTTGATGTTCCTCTGGGTTTAACACCGCTCGGATAAGCAATCTGCATTCTCTATCAGTATTTTGTTTCATTTTCAAATAGGGTCCCGATGTTGTGACGGTATTATTCACAAAGTGAGTTTCTTCGTCATTGGATTCATTTTCCACGATCGCAGTATAGCGAGAGAGGTAGTCGGGGACATAATGGTTGATTCCCGGTTTATAGATGATCAAGATTATAGATTATATGATTATGATTATGATTATGATTATAGAAGTTATACTCTTGGACAGTCAATGCCCAACGGGTCAATCTATCGCTAAGGTCTTTCTTCTGCATTAACCAACATAGGGCCTTGTGATCGGTGTAGATGGAGAACTCGATTCCCAAAAGAAAAGTTCTGAATTTCTTCAGACTCCAGACTATTGACAAAGCTTCTTGTTCGGTGATCGAGTATCGTTTTTCTGTTTCTGTGAGTAGACGGCTGATAACCCAAACCAGCTCGGTGCCTTCTTTGTCCCGCTGCATCAAGGCTGCTCCAATGCCTTCACGAGACGCATCGCAGTGTAGTTCTATTGACTTCCGTTGATCGAAGTGGGCTAGAATTGGAGCATTAGCTAGCTTGTGTTTCAAATTGTGGAAGGATTGGTCGCATTCTAGATTCCAGATGAATTGGGCATTTTTTTTAGTTAATTGGGTTAATGGTCTTGCTATCATGGAAAAATCATAGATAAATTTGCGGTAATAGCCCGCTAAACCGACAAAGCTACGTATTTCTGAGACACTCCGAGGTGTTGGAAAGTTGGTTATAGCTTCCACCTTTGTCGGGTCGGTACTGATACCATCCTTGGTGATAATGTGCCCTAAAAATTGAACCCTTTCAATTCCTAGGTGGCATTTGCTTGGTTTGAGGGTGAGTCCTGCAGCTGCGATTGCATCTAAGACGCTGCTTAGTCTTGATAGCATTTCCTCAAAGGTATTGCCAAAAACGACGATGTCGTCCAGGTAGACAAGGCAAGCTCGATATTTCAGGCCAGCTAGGACCACGTCCATCGTTCTTTGGAATGTTGCCGGAGCATTACATAGGCCGAATGGAATTCGAGTAAACTCATAGAAACCGTCCTGCGTACAAAACGCCGTCTTTTCGATGTCCTCTGGGTCCATACTGATCTGCCAGTATCCAGAATTAGGTCCAATGTGCAGAAGAATTTAGCTCCAACGAGGGTTGCTAGTAGGTCGTCGATATTAGGCAACGGGTACACATCCTTTTTGGTGATGGAATTTAGTTTCCTTAGGTCTACACACAGCCTTTTCGTCCCATCCTTTTTGCCTACAACAACAACGGGACTACTATACGGCGATTTCGAGGGTCGAACAACTCCTAAATCTAGCATTTTATCTACCTCTGTATTTATGAACTCACGAATCGGCATGGAGTATCGATAAGGAGCAGCTCTAACTGGTTGGAAACTGGTGGTATCGATCCGATGATAGAATGCCGTACAATGGCCGAGCTTATCGGGATCGTCAGCGAAGCAATGCTCATAACGTTGGAGAAGTTTCTTTACCTTAACTTGCTCTTCCTGGGACAGACCTTCCCCTAGATTTATTTTGGATGAGTCCGACTGAGTCACATTACAGTATTCGTTGATGTCCAGAGGTATCATTCCTGCTTCGAATTGTGTAAGGGAAGTGGTCTCGTCTGGAGGGTGTAAGTTTATTGCATTTTCGGGTTTACACGTAATACTCATGGTTGCACAATTGATGACTAAGCCTGCTCGTTGATTAAAATCATTTCCTAGCAGACAATCATGGCTTAGATCGGAAGCGACCAATGCAGGGACAGTTATGGGATTGTTGAGTTCTCGTAATTTGACATTGATGTTTATCTTACCTCTGATCCTTACCGGTTCGCCATTTACTGCCCTAACGCATCCGCCATGGTAAGGTTGGATGTCAGAGAGTTGCGAAGCCAATCTGTCATTTATCATGGACACGGTTGAACCTGGGTCTATTAGGCAAAGGGCAGGTATTCCCTCAATAGTACCAGCAACGATCAATAGGTTAGGGACAGGCCCCACATTTTCTGACACCTTATTTGTCGTATTACCTCTGAACCTATCCGAGAAAGCATTTGCAGTGGGACCTTCGCGTTGATTAGTACCGGTAGTTGTTTATTGATTTCCATGATGGTTTCTCGGTGGGTTGACAGTAGTTGTTGTCTGCAAGTCAGGGCAATTGACTCGAGTGTGTCCTGGTCGGTTACAATTCCAACATATTGGGCGATTGTCGTTGGTCCTATGATTGGTCCGTGGCGGGTGACGATAATGTCCCGATATATTTTGTTGGTTTGATTTCATTGCGCCAGCCAAGGTTGAAATCAAATCCTTCATCTCTGCTCTCAATTGTGAGATTTCACTCTGCTTTTCAGTCTTAGAGTTCCCGTGTTCAATTCGCTTGGCTTGTTCAATGAAATCGTCGATATCCTTGGGCTTGTATTGGTAAAGGCGTGAGCTGATCTCACCATTCATGCCTGAGTAAAGGTGGTCGTAAACTGCGCATTCGTCCATGGTTGGGTTTAACTTGTGACATAGTATTTGTTTGTCAAGGATGTAAGTGAGCACAGATTCTCCCACACTTTGTTTTCTGTTTCGAAGCTGCTGCATAAGGTGTTCTTTGTAATTGGCCGGCATAAAATACTTTTCCAGCTGCCCTTTTGCATTTTTCCATGTATCCAATTTCTTTGTGTTGATCTTGTACCAATCTCGAGCGTTTCCTTGCAAATATAGGTGTAATTTGGCCAGTCGATCTGCTTCACTCCAACGGTAGTCGGTAGCCATAAGCTCATACTCATCCAGGAACTTTGATACGTCGTAGCTTGTATCGCCGGAGAATGGTTGGACCCTAACAAGTCGATGCTGTTGAGCATTATTTAACATTTCTCCAAAGGTTTTTCGAACGTCGACTTCATTAAGAAGAGTATGAGTCTCTTTACTTTCGGAAGACATGTTTCCGCTTGGCACGAGATAAATTTATACTAAACAAGAGTAAACTTAGAAGTGGACGTAAAAAGTAAAGTTGGTAAAAGACTTGAGATGTAGAGAGGAGAGGAGAAGTTACAGCTCTCGGTGGAACCTCCAAATGTGAAAGCCGAGTTCAATTAAACAAATCTCTTTAATTTTAAAACCAAAACTCGTGTGTGTGGAGATGCAGTTTTGCATCTCCTTAAATACAAAGTTGTTTTGCGATTGCATCTCTAAAGTGCTCTGCATGGAAAGTTTTGAGTTTTTGTAAAACTCCTATCTTAAGATAGAGTGACCACTTGAATGGCCAGTATTTAAATCAAATCTCGATTTATCTTGGTTTATCTCGGTTTATCACAATATTTTTCCTGTCGGTCGTTCCTTTGTAAAGCATATTGAGCGGAACGGCTTAGCGATTGATTTCACCTCTTTCAGTATAAAAGGAGAAGACAAACCAATGTAAAATCGTAGTTTTAGTTTAACTCCTAACAAATAAACATCAAGTTTAACTTTTCAATTGTTTTCATCAACAATTTTGGCGACCACGGCAGGATCAGTCAACTTAGTTCCCTTTCTCTTTTATCATACCTAACCTAACCCAGTTCATTCCCTGACAAGTTAGCCCTTACCAGCAAACTACCAAAGTGTTATAGTGCTGCCAGTACCAGCCGCTCCATTGACCAACAAACCTAATTCCGACTTCAGACCTCTACTCAATTGGCTTGAATCAATGGAATACCACTCCGGTGAGTCTTACTAAAGTAATTTCCTTACCGCTTGATCCACTGCTTCGTTCCTAGACCCATTCCAATCCATACTTATTCATTCAATACGTAGTTCAAACCTTTAAACGATGCAACCCGAACCAACTGTACCCTCTCTACCCGTTGTGCGACAGCCATTTGATCGACCAATTATTTTCCATCTTACGCCATTATCATGTGATGATGGCGAAGATCTTCTTGATTGGATCGAAGAATACGAAACTAATGCTGATGCCCACGGTTGGGATGACATCGTTAAAATGAATAGACTTCCTCTGTATCTAAGAGGGACAGCCAGAAAATGGTACAATAATTGTGCCAAGCCCAGTTTACCGTCAGCTCCTAACACTTATGCTGGCCTTAAGATAGCCTTAGTTGAGGGTCTTTGTCCAACCAATTACCGTAGTCACCTCACTCACAAATTAGCAACATTAAAACAGAAAGATAATCAGACAGTACAGTCCTACATTTATCACATGATTGATATTTGTAGAAGAATTGATCCTCACATGTCGGAAGCAATAATGATTTCATACATTCATGCTGGATTGCTTCCCAAAATAGCAGAATCACTAGATTTGTTGAGCCCTGTAGGGATTGATGATTTTCTCAAAAAAGCGATAATCGCTGAGAAGTCAACCAACAGGAATAAGGGATTAGCTGAAAATAGAGGGACCAATAGAACAACTGAGAACAATTTTGAAGCACTGTTAGACAAATTAAATGAAAAAATAGAAGCTATTGCCATCGAAAATAGGAAACCAAAAGAAAGTAATCGAACCAAATTCACTGGTAAATGTCACTATTGTGATAAAGTAGGGCACAGAATAATAGAATGTAGAAAGAAAAAGTATGACGAGAGTCAAAGAGCAAGAAATCAGCCATCACAACCTCAGAGAAATAACTGGAATAGGACTAGCGTAGTTAACTCTAATGTTGAAGATGAAGAAACCGAACAAGCCACTAGTTTGAGTGTAACCTTAAGCTTGATGAATAGTCAGAAAAAGAGTAAACTAATCATGCAAAACGTGTTGATTGCTGATCAACCAATCAGAGGGTTGGTAGACACAGGATCAGAAATTTCAATCATAACTCAGAGAGCTCTTGATAAACTAGAACTGAACACTAGAGATTATCAAGGTCCTAAAACGTTTACCGCAGGAAATACACCATTAAAGCCCAGTGGGGAAATTCTTTTACGAATGAAATTTAAGGACGCATTCAATCATTTAGTGATTGAAAGTAATCTAATGGTGGTTAGTGATTTGCCTGCAGGGATCGATCTAATAATCGGTCAAGACATTCTTTCGGAAGGAAAATTTGCAATTGATTGTAAAAGCAAAAAACTGAAGATTACGTATGACGAAACAAGTGAATCTGAGTCAATGGAAAGCGACAATGATATCGCTGAAATTGAAGAGATTACTTGTTCAAATGTTTCCCAAACTCAGTGGAAGTTTGATGAGCAAACCCCCTCAGAAGAAAGAGTGAAACTAGAAGAACTCTTTTCGAAGCATAGACAAGCTTTTGCTTTCACAGATGCTGAACTCGGAAGAACCGATGCAATAGTTCACCAGATCAATACTGGCGACGAAAAGCCCATTTCCCAAAATCCCTACCGTCAATCATATTGGAAGAGGAAGCTAACTGCTGAAATGGTTGATGGATTGCTGAAACAAGGAGTGATCGAGGAGTCGAGATCACCATGGGCTTCTCCAATTGTTATTGTCCCGAAAAAGACGGGTGAAAAAAGATTCTGTGTAGATTATCGCAAATTGAACGCGATTACAAAACGAGACGTCTTCCCTATCCCTGACATTCAATGCTCACTAGATGCATTGAGTGGATCTAAATATTTTTCTGTCCTAGATTTACGAAGTGGTTACTATCAAATTGCTTTAGATCCCAAGGACGCAGAAAAACAGCCTTTATTACCATGGATGGACTTTGGCAGTTCAAGGTAATGCCATTCGGCTTATGCAACGCTCCAGCTACATTCAGTCAAATGATGACCATCGTGTTAGGTGGTTTACTATTCAACACTTGTTTGGTCTACATCGATGATTTAATTGTATTTTCGAAGACATTTGAAGAACTTGTAAATAAGCTCGAAAAAGTCTTAATCAGACTGATCCAAGCTGGCCTAACCCTTAAACACAACAAATGCGAATGGCTGAAAACCAAGATTCTCTATCTTGGGCACGTGATAACTGCCGAAGGACAAGAGCCAGATCCAAGTAAAATTGAAGCTGTAAAAAATTTCCCAATCCCTCAAAACATTAGAGATGTAAAGTCTTTCGTGGCTTTGTGTTCCTATTACCGCAAATTTATTCCAAAGTTTGCTGATTTAGCAAAACCCCTCACTGAACTAACAAAAAAAGATGTTCCATTTGTTTGGAGCGTAGCACAGGAGCGAGCATTCGATTAAATGAGAACAAAAATGATTCAGTTTCCCGTTCTCTCCCACTTTGACCCAACTAACCCTATTCAGATTAGAACTGACGCTTCAGACGTCGGACTAGGAGCAATCATTCTCCAAAAGATAGAAAATAATTGGCATCCAATTGCTTATGCTAGCCGAGTTTTGAGAGAAGCAGAAAAAAATTACTCTATCTCAGATAAGGAATGTCTAGCGATTGTTTTCGCTATAGATAAATTCAAACATTATTTAGAAGTTAACAAGTTTGAAATAGTCACTGACCATTGCTCTCTCTGTTGGTTACAGTAAAAAAAACAATTACCCCCACGACTACTTCGTTACTCCCTTCTTTTGCAAAGTTTTGAGTTCAAAATTACTTATAAATCAGGAAAATTACATAAAGATGCTGACTGCTTAAGCAGATATATAAATGACAAAAGAAAAGAAAAAGATGAAGACGCTGAGGAAAAAGAAGATGATCTTTTTTTAAATCTAGTTGTTCTGCTAATTAATGAAAACCAAAGTTTGATTGATGAACAAAGATCAGACCCAGAAACTGTTCTCCTTATTCAAAAATTAGAACAAGGGGATAGAAGGACTAGTCAACGTTTTGAAATGATTAATTCGATTCTCCATCGAAAAAGATCAGGACCTTATGGTAATAATTCAGTCGTTGTGTTACCAAAGAAATTTCGAGACGAGGTCCTTCAATCTTATCACGATGATCCCTCATCTGGCCATGTTGGCTTCAAACAAACGTATTCCAGAATTGCGCAGAAATACTATTGGCCTAAAATGTTAAGTCAAATCAACAAATGCGTCACTAGTTGTGAGTCCTGTTAACTCAACAAAGCCGGGGTTAGAAAGCTCGAAGCCCCATTAAACCCAATTATGGTTTCTAAACCATTCGAGAAAGTGGGTATCGACCTAGTTGGACCCCTACCTCCATCAAGAGGCAACCTACACATCATTGTGGCCACCGATTATTTTACTCGTTGGGCCGAGACCAAAGCCATCAGGACAAAAAGTGCTCGAACTACTGCTAAGTTCATAATTGAGAACATTTTATGTAAACATGGCTCCCCAGCAACCATTTTAACTGACCAAGGTCGCAACTTTATTGGGAGAGTAATCACTGAAATCTCTCAAATAATGCAAACTAAAAGGCAATATTCAACTCCGTACCACCCTCAGACGAATGGTTTGACTGAAAGAACCAACCAAACTCTTTACCCCATGCTGAGACATTATTGTCAACAAAATAATCGTCGAAGATGGGCTGAAGCACTTCCACTGATCACCTTTGCTTATAATGCAAGCATCAATCAAAGTACGAAAGCAACCCCCTTTTTTCTACTCTATGGACGAAATCCTGATATTCCTGTTGACCTAAAGGTATTGCCTCAAACGGGAATGACAACCCTTTCTGAGTATACTAGATTCATTGAAGAAGAATGGCCAGTTATCAGAGATACGGCCAATGTGCTTGACACTGCTTCAAAAGAAAAACAAAAAGAAAACCACGACGATAAAAATCGATTGAGAGAATACAACGTCGGAGATAATATACTACTGGAAGATAGAAACCCAAGTAAACTCGCTAGTAAATTCCGAGGTCCGTTTGAAGTCAAAAGAAAAATAGGGAATACAACCTACGTAATCGAACAGGATGGAGTCGAAAGACAAGTGCATGGGTCGCAAATTAAGCCTTATACCAGGCGAAGAAACAATTCATCGATGCTAATTGTCAGTAACAAGTTGCTGAATACCATTCTACTCATCTTATTTCTGGTGACTACAAGTTGCTCATTCGAATACGGCACTCCAGTTGTTTGGAGAAAAACCCAACATCGATTCATGAAAGGTTTAACCAAGGTTGAACTAAACATTGCCGTCCCTGAGCCTTGTTCAGGCTTGCCAAATGAACAATATTTGTCCTACAAACCAAAACGAAAGATGCCTGAAAACATCTGTCATTGGAATATCCCATTAATGCGACACATGTTCGAACGTTACAATATCCCTCCGTCAAAAAGAGCTTGTGAATTGACTATGTCCCAAAATGACAAGATAAATTGTTCAATGGAGGACGATGGGAACTGCTATACATTTTTGTCGGTTGAAGATTATCTCATTCGATACAAGGAAATCTGCCAAGAACAAGCTAGACTGAAGTTCTTCTCTCATTTAAAAAGAGCTTGTCCAATGGCCCCTCAACCAATAAAAGATAAACGACAAATAGTGACAGCATTAATTCTGTCAAGAATTTTTGTCGTTGGTTCAGGAGCTTACATCTCCCTTGTCAACACAAACAAGGAGTTGGTTCAACAACTACAGCAAAATCAAGAGTTCCTCAAGATAATGAAAGTCCAAACACAAAATATGGAGAAGATCGCTGATAAATTGGTTGAAACCTCTGCTCGCCTCGATAAACTGCAACTGATTATGCCAGATATGATGTTTTCTACGGCCGAATTCATGCACAACATAGAGAGACAAGGAAAAACCTTCGAACGATTATCCGAAACCCTCAAAGATGGTAGAATCGACTCAAGTTTCTTTAAAGAAATGAAGATTGAGCTGAACTGTACAGACGACTGTGATTTAGAATCAGTCCAAAAGGCAGTTTGTGAGCTCAGTTATTTAAACGATACGGCTGTTATCCAATTGAACTTTCAAATCAACACGTTCAAAAAAGATAAACAAATCCATCAATCAGATCCATTCATTCTGTACCATTTAAACTCCACCCATGTATGTGAAATTGAATACTTTGGACCAAAGTTTGTAATGATGGAAAAGGATAATGCTCAGCTTTGTGAAATATCAGAACGAGACATTAAATCAAACAACATCATCCTTCCGTTTGGTGAAACCTGTTCAAACGCAAAGAGCAACAATGACTGGAAAATCACAACTTGTCATGAAGCAAAATTGAACTCAACCAAAACCGAGATCAAAGCCGTCGACGACAAGTTTTATATTTATTGTCCCGGTCATAAAATAACGATCTACAACATAACACGAAATTGCTCTAAATCAGTGATCTCGATGTTCAACAATTTACCTTTCAAAATTGACAATATGACCTATGAGGTCAACTCTATTGTTGTTAATACTATTAGCAAACTCAATTCAAGTTGGACTAATAAAATTAACCTAATGTTGTTATCGGAAGAAACGGACAAACTCACACTACAGGACATCCATTTTGATGCCATTAATCTCTCTCTAAATGAACCAAATGACACGTTGCATATCCTTCATGAAAATCAAGATTATATCATAATTGCAATGTTATTTATAATTGCCATCTTTACCTTGAATTACGCTTGCAGAATCCTTTGGTATTCTGTCCCCAGCCGATTAACTGCCGCCGCCATCACTAGCCCTCCAAATGAAATCCCTCTCCATCATTTATATTAATCTTATGTTATTCTTCCTTTCAGTCCTTTTTCGCCGATACATCAGGTTTCAAATTACCGTCGAGGATACAATAGCCGCGATAGAGGAAGATTTGCTGTTCGCAACGACAAATCGTGAGAGACGGAGCTACCAAAAAGAACTTGAACTGTGCTGGGCTCTAATTTGTCTATGCATAGCCAGGAAAGCTTCCTTTAGAGCTTATCTACACGGTGATAGAGAAGAAGCTCTTCTCTGGTATAATTACTCGTATCATTTATATTGCAAATTCCTGGATATGTTGAAGAGTGGTCAACGTTGGAGACGATTCAGATTAACCACAGAACTTTCTCTATTTCAAGAATTTACCATTCAAGAAGACATAGAGAACCTAAGTCCAAATACAGACATCATCAATTCCCTTTTTCACGATTAATCCCAGAGTCTGGTCTTTCTTACCAGGGGGACATGTTGTAACCCTAGCAGGTCCTTTTCGCCCCATTTGCATCTTCTTTCACTCACCTCACGTTCCTTTTTACCCTTTTTCACGCCTCACTTGCACCTTCTCTCACCGATATCACGTATACCTATGTAACCTAATAACCTCTACCTCTAAAATACATGTTTAACCAATTAATATTTTTCCTGTCGGTCGTTCCTTTGTAAAGCATATTGAGCGGAACGGCTTGGCGATTGATTTCACCTCTTTCAGTATAAAAGGAGAAGACAAACCAATGTAAAATCGTAGTTTTAGTTTAACTCCTAACAAATAAACATCAAGTTTAACTTTTCAATTGTTTTCATCAACATTTGATGTGGGAAATATCATTTGATTACATGAAGAAATAAAAAAGTTATTAAAAATCAAAGTCCCGACACATTGACCCGGACAGCCTAATATATTAACAGTGTAAGTCGATAGGCAATAATGTATGTAATATTCAAAAATTAAGTGTTCAAATTGAGAAAGAGAAATGGTTAAAATTATTCTCCTCTTTCTTTATTCTGTCTATTTCCCTGTCTTGACAAATTAATTTCTTATTCTCAACAATGGTCAGAAGGGCAAAACAAACTCTTTGTTTTAACAAATGGATTATTGAGTGGAGTTGAATTTAGACTCCAAAGTGATAACTTGAAAATGAATAGTGATTGTGATTCTGGTCAATTGGACCAAATACTTGATTAATTATTATTTAACTAAATTTTAGTTAATTTAATGGGGAATATTGCCCACCAAATGAACATTATTAATAAATGTTATTAAATGGTCTTAAAATATTACATGTATAATATTTTGCATCTATCTTATTTGATAGGAGTCGATAGATAGCTGACAGAGTTTTTTTAAATATGCAAGATAGAAGGAGATTCACAGGAGTACTCGTTCAAGGCAATTTTTTTGAGTTTCGTTTAGGGCAATTTTCGGCGTAGCCATCTATGGGATTTAACTCTTTGAGATTATTCAATTAGCAAAATATTAGCTGAAACAAAGGATTCGCTAGATGGCGACTGACAAAAAAAATTGCCTTAAACGAGTACTCCTGTGTAGACACTTTTTTATATTGATTTTGAAATGATGTCAATTGTGATAGCAAGTTGTTGATTTCACTTTTATTCAGGCAAGTCCAACGTTCACAGAAAGCATCATAGGTACGAAAGGTCTAAAAATCGGCCGTGTTGAACTCTCAAGTGACAGAGATAATGCTGCTTCCATATCTTAAAAATCGAAAATCGGGGCTATGAAATAACTTGGAATTTCATAATCATCTTTCAAGGCATCTATCAAGCTGTGAGCTTTACACACTCTACAGGCCGTATTGAGGAAGATCTTATGTGATGCTAATATTCAGTATTTTTCTACATTGGTTATTTGGCGCAAGTCTGACAATAGAACATGGTTACAATTGAACATGCATCCGCCACGTGTGTCACAGAGTCTAAATGGTAATTGTTCCTCTTGTGAGACAGTCTCTGATTGATTGTGAATGTGAAACTTAAATAGAACTTGAAGAGAAAGAGTTGGATGAAGATGAAGTAGCAGATGTTGCAGGTGAACTTAAGGAAGATGAACTTGAATCGGATCCCATTTCAATAGCAATCGTTGCATCTTTTTCTGACAGCTTGGTGTTGCACTACGTGGTCTTATTATAATATAATTATGATAATATAATTTTAGAAGTTGATGGAGCATCAAAATCTGCTAGATATGATACACTGGCAAGCAGTGAATGCACGCCCGGGTTAAAAGTTGAGTATGAGACCAATATGAACAGCACTAGATTTCTTGGCAACACATTGCAATGGCTTTCGAGCCAGATCATGGTATAGACTGAGTTTACGTCCATATTATGGGAATACCAATCAAATACTGTTTTCATGGACAAGATCATAGCATTCAAACAGATTGAAATTGATAATTTCTCATAGTCATCGCTGTATCTCTTTGTTATGGAAGTAAAAATATTCAAATACGTATATATTTGAAAAGAACAATAAATAAACCGTTGGACTACCACGCAGTCCATGACATTTTTTTTGTAAATTTTTACCATGAAATTAATACTTGGAAATATGAAAAGTGTATGAGATAATTATGGCCATGGTTAGTCAAACCGATGAAAGTGCTGGAAAGCAATGAAAAACATGTCATATAATTGACTTGACTCTTAAGATGAACCACCAAAGCTTCAAAAAGATCAAGTTTTCAGCCAAATATGATTTTGTCAAAAGCTTGATGAATTTAAGTTATGATATTTTGACGAATATAACAAAAAATTGAATAAAACATTGAAATTTTCGACTGGAATAGCAAACACAAAAATTGATATAATTTCACTGGAAACATAGAAAGACGTGTTTATTTCTTGCTTTAAGCTTGAACAAAAGTTTAGAATAAGTCTTGTTGGATATGTTATTGTAATATTATAATATGGGTCTTATTGAGATCATGTTATTGAAGTGATAAGAATTGAAAAAATGCCTAAAATTCATAGTAATAGGGACTCATGTATTACTCATGGACATGTTATGGCCATTACGAAATGAAATGAGTAAATTTCACTAGAAATATCTTTTATCTAAACTATTAGTTTGTTGGCGTTTCTTCTCTTTCGCAGTTGAACTTTAGCTTCCTTTATCAAATGAAGGGAACAAAGATCTTGATAATAAACCAGATTCTGATCGAGAGTACATCTGGTTTATACTTGCCATTCTGTTGTCAACTCTTGATTCATTTCTATATGATCAACTTGATAAAGATGGTGTTGCTAGTTCATTTGATGATGATGATTAGTTAACAGACATAGCTGTATCAGTAATGGCCATGTTATGTCCATATTTATTGAATGGTGTATGTTGACTGGTAAAGGTTGAGGTTTCTCACTTACCTCATTATCAAGTTTAATATTGTAGAATTTTTTTCAGTATAAATGATGTAATCTTTTCGACTTTTTAGATTCCAGGCAACAGGATAATCTTGATTGACTGTGGCCATGACATTGCCATGAGTGAACTCTTTCCTTCTAAAATAGCAAATCTTGTAGTTAAATGTTGAATCATTATTTCCAAAAAATTAATCTTTCGACTCAATGAAGATATTGATTCCGTAAGCTGCATAGCTGCATGTAAAATTTAAATATTCGTTTACTGAGTTATATTAAGTAATTATATTCAACTTACATTCATCAGCCTCGAAACAATCATTCGTGTTATTTTCTGAGTTCATTTTTGAACAGAATATATAAATTAACCAAAAATTATAAACAAAATAAAAATAACCAAATAATTGAATTAACAAGTGTAAAAAAGCTGTTTCTAATAGAATAGGCTTAGAAACGGGATCTTATGCTAATTACACTCTGTGGTTCATGTAAATTTTAAGTTAAGCTTTTACACATCATTAGTACTTCTATGGCCACGCTGGTGACACAATAAGTTGAAGGTAATTAGTTGTTTTTAGAATTGAAATAAGTATATTATTCATTAATGGTTGATTTAGATCCTGAATCATATCCAAATCTTTGTTTTTTACTTGGAATGTCTGTTGGAGGTTGAGTTTAGTTTTCATTTCCTGATGCTCTTTCATTAGATTTTCTGCTGTTGTGTTTCTTTTTCTTTTTCTTTTTCTTTTTCTCTGCCACTCGAGCTAGTTCCGCGGAAACTTCACTCGACTTTACTCGACTTCACGACCGATTCCATTGTTATGCACATTTCTCATTGTTCATAGATAAGATTGGTAAAGGAAAAGAATGGATTTTAAATGCCTGATAACAGCCAAAAGTTGAACATTATTGCGTATCATTTTGTCGATGAAGAAGAGTGGGAGTGAAAAGTGATTTGGCTTAATAACTCAAGAACCAAATGCACAGAATAGTTTATTTTTGATAGGGATATATATGTATGATAGAGCATTCATAATATAATACTTAATTCTTATCATTTATCAAGATTCCTTGAAGAGATTGAGAAAAACTCACACCTAGCAAACATTGAGCTGTGATTGTGGCCAAGCGGAAAACCTCACAGAACCCACTTTAAAGTTAAACCTAGTTTTTTATGTTCTTTAAGAAAAAAAAATTAAAAAAATTTGAGACGACCCAAATTTCTGTCGTATACCCCTTTTATGCTGCTTTTTTTGGTTCTATACAGAGCCGGAAGACCTGAACGCCTGAACTTGCGATTTTGAAAGTATAGTTTCCTACTACTGATGTCAACTTTTTATGCAACTGATATAAAAAGTTGAATCCCATGCAAGTTTAGAAATGAACTTTATTGAATATTTTTCGAACGGCTACACAGAATGAAATGAAATTTTCAGGGTTATATATAGTCACCCTCAGCTTCAATTACTCGGGCCCAACGCTCAGGCAACTTTGATACCCCATCCATTAGGCCACGCCCATTCAAGTTTTCAACGACTTCGTTTAAATTAGCGGAAAATTGGTCCCAATCAGTGGCAACCCTTTCTTTTAAACCTCTTTTTAAAGGACCAAAACAGCAAAAGTCTAAAGGGCTTATATCAGGAGAGTACGGTGGATGGGTCCAGAGAGTAATTCCCTTTTCTTCAAGATAACTCTTTACAACTTGAGCCTTGTGCGGTCGCGCGTTATCATGTAGTAACCAGAGGTGATTGCTATCTCTTGTACCAAGCCAGGAGTCAATATGTTTATCGAGGAAGTCACGGTACACAGTTCCATCAACAGAGGTTTTTTCAGGAAGGAGCTCCCAGAATGCAATTTTGTCGTACTCCATAGCCATAATGAGCATTCTTTTCTCACCATGAATATTTTGACGCACAACAGATTGAGCTTTCTCACCTGGCATTCTCCAGCTCCTTGCTTGGTCCCTATTTGGTTCCATGTAAAGAGCGACCCAAGACTCGTCAATAGTTATTGTTCTTTTGAGTAGTGCTTGTGTTTTGCGGTATAATTGTAAATTATTTTCGCAACAAATCAGCCGGGTCTCCTTCTGGTGTGGTGTCAGTTCATGGGGTACCCATTTGTTCACAAGCTCCTTCATCTTCAAGTCTTGCGTTACAATTCTGTGGCACGTTGATTTAGGAATTCCCGTATAGCTCGCTAATGACTCCATTGACCAAGCTCTCGAACTCACAAAAGAAGCTTTAATTTTCTCTAATCTTTCATGGTGAAGTCGGCTGTCCGAGCGATCGCCTCCATAATTTACTCTATAGTCCATATCTCCTTTTCTTATGCGGGTACACCAACTATCTACGGTAGACTTTTTAGGGGCTGAGGTGCCAAGTAATTTTACCAAGTTTGAATGTATAATACCACCTGAGTGCTCCAAACCGACACAAAATTTAGTAAAATAGAAACATTGATGGTCATCACTTGATTTTTTTATATTTTCTAGCAACGACATTTTGCTATATCAAAAATTGCTTCAAATTCAAATAGAAGAAACTTAAACGGTCAAAATGATGTATAAAACTCTCCACTAGGGCGATTGTAGCAAGCGCGGCATTCAAAAACTCGTTTCTAAACTTGCATGGGATGCCCTAATATATCTGAACTTGATACATTTAAAAATGGCGGTCATTCAAGGTCATTTTTCGGAAATCGCTCCTAATGATGGATGAGTCAAACCAAGGTTAAATAATAATTTTTGAAGTCAAATAATCTCAATGATTGAGTATCATCACTATGTCATATGTGGTTCGTGAGTTATTTACATTTGAATGCGAAAACGTAACAGAATTCAATCTGATATGCGAATTGCAGATATTCGTTGGACTTACTCAGTGATTACCACGTGGAGGTTAAGTTGCAATCAAATCCACTTTGAGCAGTTTTGTTGACCCGGATGTCTGAGATCTCCTGACATGACTGTGAGTTACTTTACCTCTGTTTGCGACTGAAAGTGTTTGGAAGAGCCTAACGAATCGGATGCCCTTACCTATCGGGGAAAGCTCCAGACTGTAATCTTCATGCATCTTCCTTTGCTTTCCTTCCAGAGCCATGCATGCTGTGCATCGTGAAGTATCTGAAGTGATTGCATACTTTTATCTCTCTGGCTGAGTTAATATACATGTGTAATCTTCATAAACTCTTTGGATTCATTCTATTTTACACGTTTTCGCATTCAAATGTGAATAACTCACGAGCCACATATGACATAGCGACATTACTCGATAAGTGAGATTATTTGACTTCAAAAATTATGATTTAACCTTAATTTGACCTCTAACATCATACGAAAAATGAACTTGAATAACCGCTATTTTCAAATATAGCAAATAAGTATTCGCGAAATTTTCATAAAATTTTCTTCAAGTCTCTAGGTAACTCACAGGCCAAGTGATAGCCCTTTAACATCGGTAAAATTAGCTGAAATGCCCTGTATTTGTTTCTCACGGTAGTCAAAGCCGACACTTCTCTTATTATCCACATGCAACTTCCAATTATAAGTTTTCTAGTAGTCCGAATTGATTTCTTAGGGTAGTCCAAGTAGTACCAGTAGTCCCAGTTTTACAAAGTTATCCTCGATAAGTGAAGCCTTTACAATACCTTTGTAAATATTTTGAATGATGAATTGATATTTTTGGTTTGGGTAACTCTACTTTTTAGTTCAGAATAATGTTCACCATCTTATGCATTGTTTTTTATCATAAAATATGTAATACAAATAATATGTACAATAAACAATATGTATTTTCGATTTTCGTTTTAAAACCAATAAGTATTATAATTCCTAAAGATCAACTAAATTCATTCTGACATTTCAATTGGATGCTTTTGCAATAAAATTGAATGGACTTATCAAATCAATTGCCAACAATATCAGAGATCATAAATATTTAGACAGTTTACACAAGAAAACATTCCATTGATATCCAGGAATCGTTCAGTTTGATGATGATATTTAAGTTTATCAATTACCAGCTTTAATGCATTAATAAAATCAATTAAACTCAAGGTTGAATATACAAAGATACAGGAATTGGTTTTATTTCCCAGGAACCTCTCAAGGCTTCTAAGAGGCATGATGCTCAAAAGATGAGTATATTTTATGTACTTATTTTATTTTACCGTATTGCTAGTCGGTCGATTTAAGTTTGCATTTTGATTAACACAAAAACGTGCTAGCTGCTTTTTATTTCGTCTCGATTCTTGAAATAACTCATCCAACTTCACATACCCAGGTGTATAACCTTACTATTGAAGCAAAAGAAAGTAACTTGTTTAAAATACTTTTTGCCTCTCACTTTGTAATCTCAACAGGAACACTCAATATTACCTCAATTAAGATAATCTTTTAAACACTAAAATTGCATGCAGGTTAAACCACTTGTGTGTTTACCTTTCAGTTGAATTATGTAGACGTAATGAATGAAGATGAAATCGAATGAGAATTCCACTGATGAATACTTTCTCATGATTATCATCACCCTCTTTCTCTCTCTCTCTTTTCAAATGCTTCTAGTGCCACCTGAACATATTAATATATACGGTGAAATTCACATAATATGAACCTTTAATTCAATTGCCTGTAATCCATTTTGGATTACACTTCATTCGCAATCTAACTTGCTTCATGATTCTCAGCCTGAAGGATAATTTAGATTATAGTATGAATATATGTATAACATGAACACATTTGCTTTATTCAGTGTCACATAATGATAGCTCAGTTTTTGTGGCTTCTTTTTAATTCATTATTTTCATGTTGTAATAACTTTTGCCATTAAACTTAACACTTTCATTTTGACATTTTGTCTCATCTAAACTTGTTCAAGCTTCAATCGATCTGTAAACCAGTTCATGGTATAATTTCATTTTTCTAATAATGCAAGTAATAATGTGTTATAATATTGGAATAAAGTTTTGAAATAAAAGATTAATTTATAAGAGAAAAGATTTAATTTGCCGGATTAAATATGCTTAATGTGACCTAATGCTCTCTCGGAAAGAGTTATTTCATTTTACTTTGATAGTCGAGCATTTGGTTCTAAAGTGACCTGGCAACCATTCGAGTTGCAAAGGAATTTCAAGTTCGAATAAATGATGAAAGTCAGAGCCCTCTATTGGTGTCAAGGTCGCATTCCTTAACACAAATAATGTCAACATTTTTGTCTTATTATTGATAGTATAGCAGATTGCGCTTGCTTTGTAAAAATAAATGTATATCAATGTAATCGCGATTGATTCGAAGTGTAAACCATATTCAAATGGAATCTATTTTTTGTTGATTTCCCAGGTAACTATTATGTGATGCATATTGAATTAAATTGTTGTTACATTTATAATTGAAATTAAATGTCGTTGCAGCTGTTACACGAAGTTGTTCGAAGTAAAATATCGTTATACTTTATCAATATTACTGTATTGGAACGATGGTTTTATTAAACAGAAAAGTTTTGATTTTGACATTTTGTTCAATTGGATGTTCAATTCATCTATTTCATGTTGTTAATGAGTTTCGTAAATTTCCTGTTCGAACTGATATTATTTACGATTATCCAGAGAAAATGATTGTCCCTGAATTCGACATTTTCTTGTACAATATTGATTTGTTAAATTTAACGGCGCTTTACTTCAAGTATCCGGTCAAGATGAAACGCCAATGTGAAATTTTAATGCAGTTGCCAAACTCAACCAAATCGGATGAAAATTTCATTGCTAATTGCACAAAAACATTCAAATCTCACCGTGATTATAGTTACCTTATTACTCCAGTGTTGTCTGTTCATGACGTTGAAAATTTATCAATCACCCTAATCGGCAACCGTTTGTTGCAATTTGCGCCGAGGTATATTCACAAAGAATGCTCGATAAAGAAATATTTCAACGCAGTCAAAACCTTCATTCGATTTTCATGTCGAGAAAATTCAAAGCAGATAGAGAGGAAGATTGGAGATGATTATTTGGCACGGGATATGGGGGCTGATAATCGCTTTTGCATTGAGCATTCTATTTATCATCGTTTTGGAGTTCGTTTGGCACATATAAACAGTTCAATAAACACTGATTACTTTAACTACTTTGAAGTTAAAGAAGAGGCAGAAGAAAATGTAATTACGTTTTTACGGTATCAAGCAACAGTAATTGAAAACAGCGAATGGCCATATCAAACCAATTGCCGTCACTATCAGAAATCACAAATATTTAGTCAGTGCTTACATGAAAAAATATCACATTCATTTCCAGGAGTTGTTCAGTTTGACGATGTCATACAAGAACGTCAGTTTCCATCCAATTTCACGTTTGAAGACTTGAAGTATTGGGATAATGAAACGCTTGCCCAGATACGGAGTGAATGCTTAGAACAGGTTAAGCAACCTCAATGCATTGAGAAAACTTACAAAACTCAAGGCAGGACCTACAAACAAGGATACACAGGAATACGACTGATCTGCTTGGAAAATCAATACGACTTTAATATCATACTTAAAACGTACCCTCAGTCAACCCCTACTGAGTTTTTTATATACATCGGTAGCATACTTGGAATCTGGTTCGGAATCTCAATCTATGGCAAATTGATGGATGGCTTTGTGCTCTCAACTATTGAAACCAAAATTTCTGAACCAATTATTACATCGAATGTTGGATCGGTCGTTGATATATCGTCAATGATTGAAGAACAAGAAACTGTGTAATAAAAGGGACATAATTGAAAGGTATTAATAGATTTACTTTTAATAAATTGAATTAAGATTCAAACAATTTAAAAATGAGGGTATCTTGAACTCGCACTTTTTTATCTTTTGAAGTTAAAACTCAACTTTTTTCGGAATAGAATTTATAAGCTGAGTTCAAAAATGAAATCAGCGGTTTTTTAGCTACGCAAGGTCAAAGTGCCTAAATTTCAAGTCATTATTAACCTAACCGTAACTCCACATTTGCATTTCTCAATAAGCGCCAAAATTCAGCACCAAGACAAAGCTTCAAACCAGATTTAAACCGAAAACTGTGTAAACCGCCGCGCGCGCCGATCTTGTGTGATCAAGGATATCTTTGAACTCGCGAGATCGAGGATAACATTGATAATAATTGAGTAAACTGTGGTTAAGCTGAAAGAACTTCATGATTATTACAAATGCATACATATGCAAATGTACAGGGCATTTCAGCTAATTTTCCCGTTGTAAAACGGCTTTAACTCGGCCCCTGAGTGACCTTGGGACTAGATAATTTTTTTATGAAAATTTCGCGGATACTCAATTGTCATATTTCAAAGTCAAGGTCATACAAGGTCATTTTGCGGAAATCTTTCCTATCGATATTAGAGGTCAAAATAAAGTCAAATAATAATTTTCAAGGTCAAATTATCATACTGAGAAAGTTTCATCATTGTACCACACGTGCGCCGTGAGATATCTTTATTTTAACCAAAACTCTTTAAAGATTATCATGAATGCAGAGCTTCGTTGGAGTTACCCAGTCATTACCACGAGGGGAAGTTGCAATTTAATGACCTTTGGGCAGTTTTGGTGACCCGGGTGCCCTTGCCTACCGGGAAAAATTCACTTAACTGTAATCTTTGTGCATTTTCAGTTGTCTTCCTTCTAGCGCTACGCATGCTGCACACCTAACAGCAACTGAAGCACAAGCCTTTCTGATCTCATCTTGGTCTATCTCGTGGAACTCACCGTAGATGAACTCTTTAAGGTCATCTACGGTTCGAGGATTTCTAGCGAAAACCTTGTCCTTCAGTCGCCCCCAGAGGTAGAAGTCACAGACAGTCAGGTCAGGAGATCTTGGAGGCCATTCCCAAGTTCCTCTCCTTCCGAGCCATTCAGAGAATGTCTCATCTAATTACTCAAATTGAAAAAAAGTGAAAAAAAAATCATCAGAAATTATCTCGTCATACTTTGTTGTTGAAGCAGATCTAAGAGGTTCCTGACCTGAACTGCGTAGTGAGCAGGTGCTCCATCCTGCTGGAATATGAAATATTCATTCCAATCTTCCCTCACCTCTGCGAGCTTAGGAAAGACAAAGGTCTCGAGCATCTCTCGATAAGAGTTCACGTTGACACTCCTATCATAAAAAAATGGTCCGATTCTCCCTCCTGCCCAGATCCCACACCACACCATGATCTTTTCAGAGCCAAGATTATCTGCCTCGAAAGTCCTATTCGGATTTGACGAGTCCCAATAGACACAATTGTGCCTATTGACAGTTTGCGATAGAGAGAATATCGCCTCGTCAGTCCAAATAATCCTTCCGAGGAGATCATCTTGGTCTTCAAGTCGAACTAAAACCGTATCACACCACTCAACTCGCCTGTCAAAGTCATCCTCGTTGAGTTTATGAATGAGTTTGATGTGATAAGGTTTGAGTTTCAGATCTTGCCTCAAAATCCGCCACGCTGTGGTGTGGGACATACCAGCCAAACTCGCTATTCGTGATGCTGAAAGAGATAAGCCATCCTGAGATGCCTTACTAGCAATATTGCGGACATTCTCGATGGCTTCCTCAGTACGCACCACCCTTTCTCTTTTTCGCTGATATGTTACTGAGCCATATTCCCTGAAAACTTTATAAAGGTGCCTGAAAGTTCCTGGATCAATTTTAAGAAATCTCTGATTCCAGGCATTTCTAGCGACCTTTAATGCTTGAACGCAAGATTTTTTTGATTCGAGATAAATTTCTAATAAATCAATTTTTTTGTAATTTTGCAAACTTATGTGACATGTTGATTGTGCGATAAAAATGACTTAATAATGAAAAATGCAATTGTTATGAAAACCAAAATCAATTCGCGATATCTCACGAATCACTTGTGACAGAATGATGGAACTTTATCAGTATGATAATTTGACCTTGAAAATTATTATTCGACTTTATTTTGACCTCTAATATTGATAGGAAAGATTTCCGCAAAATGACCTTGTATGACCTTGACTTTGAAATATGACAATTGAGTATCCGCGAAATTTTCATAAAAAAATTATCTAGTCCCAAGGTCACTCAGGGGCCGAGTTAAAGCCGTTTTACAACGGGAAAATTAGCTGAAATGCCCTGTATAATAGAAAAACAAATATAATCAAATAAACAATAAAAAGAAATTTAAATCGTAAATTAAACATAATGCATCTGCATCTAAATTAGAGAAGAGAAAGAAGACAGAAAAATAATTAGATAAAAGATATATTGAGCATTTATTCAATTATTCAAGTTACTTACTTATCTCATGGTAAGGCATTAAGTTTTCTTCGGACGATCAGGTTTAACAGCATTTCTTCTTTCAACCGTTGTACGCTCCAGTCAAGTCTGATTAATTCCGAAACATCAAATGTTATTTTTGTATTGCCAGTTGTTTGATTAATATGCGGTTTAGGCTATAGTGCACATTAGCCCCCCCTCTGATCTGGATGAAACTTCGTGTATATA
Organism: Tetranychus piercei; assembly: GCA_036759885.1. Classification (NCBI taxonomy): domain Eukaryota; kingdom Metazoa; phylum Arthropoda; class Arachnida; order Trombidiformes; family Tetranychidae; genus Tetranychus; species Tetranychus piercei. Next base: position 8,971,691 of record CM071878.1, read on the forward strand.
CTTATTTTGGCGCGAGATTTCGATTTATGAAATCTGTTGGCCCGGAAATGCTTACTTCCGGAGATACCGGAAATAGCTGATATCTCAAGATGTAGAATAGATACATGCGCATAGGGTACATTACTCAATAGAAGACAATAAGTTCTATACGCATATAAATTTTCATGCATTTATGCGCATGCGCAGTAAAGTTACAGTGGAAAAACCATGAAAAAACAGTCATTTTTTCAGATTTTTCGGCTAATCAACCAGAAAGGGACCTGATTAGTACCAATGACATAACATGCGATTGTACACCTCATGTTATATGTTCGTATGCATTTTGCAAGAAATACTATTACATATAGAGACTTCAGCTTTTTTAGAATGGAAAAGTCAGTTTGCATACAAATGAAAAAATATAAACTTTTTATATTTCCCATAGACTGACATGGTTAAAATCCAAATAGGAGCAGAAATGATATGATAGTGTAACGTTAGTAAGTGTAGAGTAAGTAAGGTTCGCAAAATATTGTGCTGAAGCGGTATGATGCTATTAGCGCAGTTCAGTGTGATGGACTTAAGAATACGATGAGGTAAAGTATGTGAGGAATGCTAAGGTGAAGTAAGGTAGGTAGGTACCCTGGTAGGTAAATTACTGTGAAGTAAAAAGAAGAAAGGACCTTTTAACCTTTTAGAGCCACGAGAAAACTCAAGGACAATAGGGCTTTCTGATTCATTAAAATCGTTATTTTCTGTTTTTGCGAGATTTAATTCATTTTGATGATTTGTTTCACCATGCTCGCCTTGATCTAAATTAATTTCACCAACAATAGGTTCGAGACACTTTAAAATTGTTAAATGTGTAGCAGTATAATCTCTTATGTAAGTGTTGACGACTGAGGATTGATGGCCAGTTCTGATTGAAATTGTTCTTTAAGAAAAACCATTACCAAACAAAGTAGTTGCAGCCGTAGCTCTCAAACCATGGTCATCGCTGATGCCTGCCTGATCGAAGACCTTTTTTACATTGATCCAAGTGTATTAACACCAATAACTTGTAAACTAAATTTAATTGCCCTGTCACCCTTCAAAGGTCTTCCATAGAAAGGGCCATTTTGTACCGGTAAACTGTTCAAATACAGCTGTATTATTTTGTAGTAAGACTTTGGCTGATTGGTATCATACTTTTTAATCGATTCAGATCTGATCTTTGAAAATTTGGTAGTGCCTTGAAAAAAAAATAAATTTATTAAATTTAATTGAATTAAAAAATTAATAAATTAATAAATTAATAGATTAATAAATTAATATATTAATAAATTAAATTTACCTTGATTATTTTTTCTGATTAATGGACAAAATTCTATGTAAGATAACACAACATTTTCTTTTAAACAGAATGGTTCTATTTTTAGCTCATGATGTTCACTTCTGCCCCTCAAGGCCAGAACTTTTCCATTGTAAAAAAAGGCTGCATTCAACAGCCCTTCAGATGTTTCAGTGTTGAACATTTTTTTGTCCCCAAAAATTTTTTTCGTCATCAGCAGTTACACAGTCTGAACGTTTGATTTGCATACCAAGACCTGATGATTTTAATTGTTTTAATTCAGCATCAATGACACGACAGACAGCACTTCCTTTTCGAAGAAAGCTTGGCCCACAATAATTAAATTTATTTTTCAATACACGATAAACGGCAGAGGAATACACTTCAAAGATGTTGGTGTGTATTCCTTTCCGAATGAATTTCTTGCTTCACACAAGAATCTCGGAACCCATTTTTCAACTATTTCATTATCCATAAGGCCACCAATATTTTTAGAAGGATTTTCAACATCTCTGCCTTCACAAGCTGAGGCCAAATCTGACCATAATTTCATGGCCCAGTCTTCTTGCTTCTTTGTATTTTTAGGCTTAGTTGACCCAACTAATTCAGTAAGATCTTCATCATTAAACACTTTACTAAATCTACATTGAAAAACCATATTTAATAGTTAAAAAAAATTATATTTAACAATTATTCACTTAAATAATAATTTGATTTAATTTAAAATAACAGAACAAGAACAAACAGAGGATGACAAGTAACTGAAATTAAAACTGTCAATTCACATAGCAACGAGAAATTTAAAATTTAAAATTTACCATAATTTTTCAATTTTAGTCTTTCCCTTAAATTCACATATTTTTTGTTTTTTATTTTTATCTTTTAAATTGTGATTTTTATTTTTAGTCAAATTTTCAGCATAAAAGATTGTGCACATCGAGAAAGCGATTTTCAATGGACCAAGTTCTTCACCGAGAGATTTAATAAGCTGCGAAATTTCACTTCCATATTTCATACTAACATCTTCTGGAGTAACAAAACTCCAATTCTCGAGAATAAAGTCTATAATAACCCTTGAAAGCAGCTTTGGATATTGTAAAATTTCTGGGTGCCAATAGAGATAATCCACAAGCTTTCTTGTATTTGTGTAACCTTTCGGATGAGCTCAACGCCACATTACATTTATTGCAGTAGAACTTTTTCCGTTTACGTTTCAAATTTCAGTAGTTTTCACATCTTTCAGAATCCTCTTAAACTCAGCTCTTGATGTAGAGGGTTGTGAACTATCCAATAATACTTCATTTTCTTTAACACATTGATGCTCCAAATATGATGAAAAATCACCACAGTCCAGGTTGCAAATTATACATTTATAGAGATTGATAAAATTTTCCTCACTTTCGGACGTGTAAAATTTTTCATCATTGAACAATCAGGCTTTGAACAACATTGATGAAAAATGAATTCATTCAGTTTCTTGAAAGATAGTTTGCAGCATGCACACATAATTACTTCCTCTTCCATCATGTTTCACATTAAATTTATGAATTATTTGAGTTTTGATCATGAAATATTATCTTGTGTTTAAAATGTAATTTTATTTTTCCAGTTATATAGTGAATACAAGTGAGCTATAGTAGCTGAGCGAGACAAAAACAATGTCACAAGATTTCAATCCAATATGATCTGTCTTCCTGTCAGATGACCATCCTGATTTATTGCATATTTGAGTTGGACTCTGAACAGATATGTTTCGTTAAGAGTACAAACAAGGGGATAGCTGCGATGTAATTCATATGGCATTTTGCGTTTCATAATATCCATTATCAGCAATGCCAACGCCACATAACGGTCAATTTTATAATCTTCCACACCTTCAAACCCAAAATCGATAATCTTTATATGTAATTCTATCATCGTATAATTAAAAATTCACAGGTTTAAATTATGGCTGTCTCTGGGTGTAGAATACTTCTCACCAATTTAAGCATCTCATGTATGATGTATGTCAAAAAAGGGGTTGAACTTTTATTCGAAGTGAACGCCATTTAACGCAAGTTAATTTCTATTTCTAATGTTGATTTACAAACGTGATTTATTGACAAATATAATAAATTCGTATTCCTGTAAGTTTTTAACAAATGTTCCAGTAAATCTTGAAATGAAATTTTCACGAGTACTTGTGAGACTTATTATCTCTCCGAACTGTGATTGATAGAGTTCCCATTCAACTGTTGCATCAAAAGATTTGTAAATATCGCCGAGTTTTTCTATTTTGATTATTTGTTTCTCTCCTTCCCATTCTTAAGATATTGAATTCGGGATTAGAACGATACTTTTGGAAAATATGAAAGCATCAACAAGATAAGAGTCAGAATGTTTTCCAATCGGATCTTTTATCAGTTCCAGAAGACCAAGGACAAACTCCAAGGATAATTTTCTTCAAATTGTGATAGCGTCAAGTCCAATTTTGATTTTATTGAACCGTTTGATCAATTGTACCTCACCAGATTCAAGTAGAATAATGGACAATTCATCGACGGTTTCAACCGAGGCAGCAGTATCCTTTTCAATATCAAATAGATATCGACCCAACTGCAGTAGATCCCATCTCTTTAAATCACAACTGATCGGGTCGGAAACCCATTATAATAAGCACGAATGTCAACACGAATACAAGTTATCTCATTATTATCAACTCCCTAAGAGATAGTTAGCTTTTTATCTGCGGTGATTCAACATTATTTCAAAGAGAACCAGTTAATTGTTGTCATGATTATTATTTGATTAAACACAGTAATATGGAAATGTAACTGAATGGAATTGATATGGAATTATTAACTTCAATTATTTCTTTATATAGTTTTCAAAATGATTGAAAAATTGTGAAAATGTCTCTCTCATTTGTTTCCTAGTTTTCACACCGGTAATAATGTAAGATCCCTTCGGATAATATGTGACGCATAAGTTTTACAGTCTCCAATATACAGCAGGAAATTATCGTGATTATCGCTGAGATTTTGATTTAACGCTGTATTTCATTAGAAACTCATTATTTATTTGAGATAATTATCGAAAGGGGATCTTGTTCATCAGCTCGGACTATTTTTCCTTTTTCCTTTTCAAATAATTTAACGAAATAATCATCATCAAACTCAGATAGCTTCGATTTTAACCTTCACTCTAACTGCGAGAGATTAGAGACTTTCCAATTATTTGAGTACACTTTTTGTTTGAGATGAGCCCAAAATTTTTTAATACACTTTAATTGTGGTATTAGGGCGGCAGATAGTGCTTTATCCTAATGGTGATAGAGAAGGGCTATCAACCTTATTCGTTAGACATATTCACGATAACTAAATAACTTGTGCGACAAAAAATAAACTCATACATTTAAACCTTCAGCAAGTTATAAGCGGATAAGAAAAATGTCGAGTTTTTTCAACTTTTAACCACTAGTTGAGGAAAATCCAAGCACTCTGCGCATACATATCCTGAATTTTGATGCTTAAAGAATTACTAGACTTCACTTCAATACCTACCTAATTGCTTACCTAAGTGTTGAAATTACTCAGTTATCACTCTTTATCCACGAGCTTTTAATCATGCACATTGTTCATTATAAAAAAATGAACTTAAATTTCAATTGGATAGCCTACTGTTTGAGATGGAATGCAGATGAGTTGAACTGTTGGGTAAAAAGCCCTGGCAAATCTTTCTAGAGTATTATCACCAAGCGGAAATAACTAGAACATGGTTAGGATAAAGCATTATCTACCACCCTAATACATTAGGTGGGTTAAAATCCATTTTAACATAATTGATTTTGTATTTTTCGAGTATTTCAATTGTGCCTTTAGTGTAGTGGCAAGAAGCGTCATCTGGTAAAACAATATTTATAATTCCAGTAATTTTTCTCGATGCACTCAGATCGATAAATTTCTGAGTTAACGACACAATTTGCTGGCCCCAAAAAATGGATCAGAATGGCCTCGTTCTGAGATGGCGATCCAAACACAAAATCGCCGTTCGAACTTGGTTCTTGTCTTACATTTGGCCTCCATTGAGATATTTTCTTTGCAACTGGCCAAATAATGTTATTTTCTTTGCCAGATAAAGAAAGATAGCTTTCATCGTCTGCAATGAGGTTAATTATACCAAATTTTCTTTCATATTTTTTTAGTCACGCCATCCGGCGTCAATTTTGGATCATCCATCCGCTTGTAAGCTTCAGTTTCAAATTTCGCAAGTAGTTTACGGCAATATGGATTAGAAATGTTTAACTTAGAGGCTAAATCGGCCTGAGAGCCAGTCCATCCTTCTGCAACTTTTCTAAGCTCTCGTAATTTTTTATCGTTCATTTTTATCGACTTGAGGCCACAATTTGAATGATTTGTTATATTTTCACCATTCCTAACTTTAGCTCTAACTCTGTACGCTGACCGAGCTTGAATTTCAGTTTCTTTTGATTGTTTAGCACATACATATAATGATATCTGAAGATAGTCACTAACAAAAGATGCAATCAAATAACGTCAAGCACTATTTCTGCGAACCATTTTTATAAAAGACTGGTTTTAAAATGAATCAACCAGATAAGCCTTTAACTTCGCCCAAACATCAGCGAGTTACAAAAAATTTCTTTTAACAGATTATTGTCCTTCCTGTCCTCGAATACTGTAAATATGCTATTTAGCGAGTGGTGCAGTATATCTAGCAGTATCTCTTACAATTTTAATTATTTAATCACTATTTAATCATTATTCAGTTTGAATTGTCATTTTATTTGTTAAACTAAACTAAACGACGAAACATATACACGCTTTGTTGTAGAGTACAGATCTCCCAGGGAAACCATTTCTTATTTTTCACCTAACTAACCACGTGCTTTTCCAAGCACTAATATCGTAAGTCACATCTCCTCATAAGCCTGAATTATTTTATTATATAATAATACAATCAAAATTTTGCGTTCCCGCCAGTATCTAAACAAAAATTGACTTTTACCAAAAAAGAAGTTTTATAAACAAAGATGCAAACAAACTAGTACAATTTTCATACGACACCTTAAATCTTTGTAAAAGGCGGTGATGCCTGTACGAGGGAAGCTTAAATGCCTCCTAGTTGCTGCGTCTTCACCTGTGAAGGAAAGCAACATTTCTGTATAAGACAGCTTTTCTCTCAGTTGATACATCACCGTGGAATTGATTAAATAATTTTTAACTTGATGCTGTGACTAATCATGTAATCATTGAATTTTAAGTATCTTAAAGACGAGCGAAGATATTTTCATGGTTGGATATTGGACTTTCAATGAAGACAAGTTTAAATACCATTAAATCAATAAAGTTTGATTAATTTAATGGTCAATAATAAATAGGAGATAAAAGGTAACGAAGAACTGATCATCAATCATACATTCATGTAATAATTCATATTATTCAAATATGATATTCTATTGTAGCAAATATTCAAATTAAGCTTAAACTTTGCTATTCCTTTTTCATCATTATTCGCCAACAAAACTTTTGTTTTTTTTATCATATTCACGGAATGGACATTTAGTTTTGCAACAAAAAGTTATTCACAAAGTTATCTAAAGATCGGCTTTATTCATTGTGACACATTAACTATTAATATATGCCTTTAACAACAAATCGAATCAATAATTTTAGGCTTTCTGAAGTAACTTTTTGACGCAATTTTGATATGAAAATTGAATTGTATTTGAAAGAATCGCAAATAAGAAATAACTCTCGTTAATAGCAGTGATCAAATCGCAAAAATGATTTTATTAAACAGAAAAGTTTTAATTTCAACATTTTGTACAATTGGATGTTCAATTCATCTATTTCACGTTGTTAATGAGTTCCTCAAGTTTCCGGTTCGAACTGATATTATTTTCGATTATCCAGAGAAGATGATTGTTCCTGAAATCGACATTATCTTTTACAATATTGATCTATTGAATTTGACGAAGCTTTACTTTAAATATCCGAGTAAGATGACACATTTATGTGGATATTTGATGCAAGTGCTGAACTTAACAATCAAATCGCATGCAACTTTCAATGCTAAATGCACAAAAATATTGAAATCTTATTATGAAGGTAGTTATCATGTTGGTTATATGTTATCTGTTGGTGACATTGAAGAGTTGGACTTCGAATCCTTAATCCATAAAAATAAAACAGTTAATTACATTCACAATGATTTATGTTCAACCAAGAAGTATTTCAACGCAATGAATACATTCATTAGAATCTCCTGTCGACAAGATTCGAAGCAGATAGAGCTGCTGTGCGAAATATTGTAGCTGATGATCGCTTTTGTATTCGTCATGATATTTATCATCGTTTCGGAGCTCGTTTCGCACACCCAGACAGTCTAATTGAGTCATATGGCCTTAATTACATGGCAGTTAAACGAGAGCAAGGAGAGAATGTATTTATGTTCTTGCGTTATCGAGAAACAATAATCGAAAGCAGCGAATGGCCATATCAAACCAATTGTCGTCACTATGAAAGATCAAAAATATTTAGTCAATGTTTACAAGAGAAGGTATCTCGTTCATATCCAGGCATGGTTCAGCTTGATGATATTATTGAAGTTGGCCAATATCCAGCCAATTTCAAGTTTGAAGACTTTAGACATCGTGTTAATAAAACGCTTGCACGAATGCGACGTGAATGTGCAGAACAGCTTAAACAGCCTCAATGCATTGAGAAAAACTATCAAACTAAGAGCACAATACACAAAGAAAAAGGTTCAGGAGTCGGTATGATCTGCTTGGAAAATCAAGTTGATTTCAACATTATTCTTAAAACGTGCCCTCAGTTAACATTCACTGAGCTTCTTATATACATCAGTAGCATACTTTGAATCTTGTTTGGAATCTCAATCTATGGCAAATTGATGGATGGCTTTGTGCTTCCAACTATTGCAACCAGAATTTCTGAACCAATTAATACATCAAAAGTTGAACCAAGCGTTGAGATATCGAAAATGACTAAAGAACATGAAAAAGTTATCCAGTGAATCTCATAAAGCAAAAGGAAAACCTGTAAATAAGTTGATATTAAAGCTCTTGTTAGTCTGAATACTGTAGTTTGTAAGCAAGCAATTTACAATATTTTAACACATATCTCAACTAATAAATTGTTGAATCCTTTATTTTGTTGAAACACAAATATAAACTTTTTCCAGGTTTTGTTTAATTTGATGCAATGGTCAAATAAAAGGCCAAGAAAAGCTGAAATCTTTTATTTTAATGCTGATCTGGTTACAATACAACACGAAGAACTGTCCATCAATCACTTATTACAGTAACATTTTCAATTTGGCGCTAATGTTCAGAATGAGTTTCACTATCTTCTTGTTCATTGTTTTTTATCACATTTTCAATATGCACATTCGTTTGATAATCAATAAGTTATTCCCAAAGATCAATTTAATTCATTCTGACATTTCAATTGGATGCTTTTAGCAATAAAATTGAATGGACTTATCAAACCAATTGCCAAAACCTTCGGAGATCATAAATATTTAGACAAAGTTTGCGCAAGAAAATATTCCATTGATATCCAGTATCCATATCAATAGTTCAGTTTGGTGATTATATTTAAGTTGATCAATTACCAAAGAGATTTAGAATTGAATGCTTAGCACAACGTTAAACAGCTTCAATGCATTAAGAAAACAAATCAAAGTCAAGGTTTAATATAAAAAGATGTAGGTTTAGGAATCACTTTCATTATCCAAGAATCTCTCAGGGCTTTATTCATAAAGTTAACTTTGTGTGAAATGTGTAGATTACTTACAATCAATAACTTCATAGATGCGCCAATAAACTCACCTTTGAGTCTAAATTCATGGATAATTGCTAGATGCATTTTGCATCAAGCGAAATAATCATCTCGAAGGTTACGTCAATTGTTACCTGCATGCATTTTCACAATGAACCTGAATAAATTGTAAAAGCATTTATTTTGTTGTATCGATAAACATATGACAGACAATATCAGAATTGTCAACTAATTGACAACATGAAAAGTTTCATGATGACAAACTGTATATTTCAATCTCAGTTTAACAACAGAACATTAAGAATCATTCAAATCGAATCAATTATTTTATTGTTTGCCAATTGAATGTGAATGTACTTCTGTCTAATGTCTAATCATCGCTTTTATTCAATGTGAAAATTATATTTAAAATACATTCACTTTCGGCATAATTTAGCCAAAAAATTTTCATGTTTTGACTCTATATATTGTCGATTGATTTCCATTTTAAAAGTGCAAATTTGGCTTTCTTGCGAATCATTAGGTGGCGGTAAGAAGTCCCGTGGTATTACTTCTTATTGTCAGATAAATGCTCTTATTTATGTGAAAATAAGGTTGAAATAGGTTATCTCCTGCTATTAGTTACCTTCGCCTTTAACTTTATATTTCCTTGAAATAAATACATTCTTTTTTTCATATAATTTTTTTACGTATTATTTTGTCTTACATCTTACTAAACTGAAAATGATCCGATCCGATACATGTAATGATACGATGTAATTTCAGTAACGGCAAGATCTTTAAAAAGGTTTTTCAGAGCGTGATTTGTGATAATAAGCAATTATTAATAGATACCGAAGCCAGCCAAATTGAGCCAGAAACGAGCCGTTTAAGAAGGAAGCTAAGCCAAGCTATAAATTAATGGCTCGAATTGGCTCGAATTAGCTCGCTCGAGCCAGCTTGAGCCAAAAAAAGTTTCAGAAAGAGCTTTTTCACAACAATTTTTTTCCAGAAAATTTCAAAAAATCTTGATAAATTTAATTTTTTGAATAATTCCAGCCAAATTTAGTCACAAGCGGCAAATTTTACGGCTCGTAGCATGAGCTGGCTCAAGCCAAGCACAGCTAGAAATTAGCAATTTGAGCGAGCTAATCGTAATTCGGCTGGCTTTGGTATCTAATTATTAATTATCAATAACTTTTTTTTGAAAAGCGATCCTAGTGTCATTGAGTATTACTAAAAACTCTGTCTGTCTCTAAACGCAACAACTTTGCACATTCATTACTATATTTGATTTGAAGACAGAACTAACCTGCATAACGCATTGTGAGACAAATAAATTAGCATTAGAAAAGCTATCGACTAGTCAACCGAAAAGGAAGTTTACAGGTTTTCGACCATTTGTGAAATTTTGTTCATCCAATTTCTCACGAACTACACAGGATAGGAAAAGGTATCGGTAAAAACCCAAAAAGACTAGAAAAGAATAAAAAGACTTACCTTTGATTATCTGATATCTTTTTCTGCTTTACACAATATCCCAATGTTCATATTATTCAATCTGTAATCAAATATAATAAACTATTGTAAAAAATAATCTAAATGAGTCCTAACCTTTTCTTATTCATTGTTACTCTATTATTCAATAAAAAATCATTCGTTTCGTAAGATTTGACAAATGGAAATGCAGTTTCATAAGAGACAAGTTATTCCAAAGTTATCTGACGATCATCTTTATTCATTTTTAAATATTAATTGGTCATAAAATCGAATCAATCATTTTATGGTTTCCAAAGTTATTGTTTGAATTTGTTTTGTCATGACAAATGTGGCATAAAACAGATTTAATTATGAAAGAACCGTAAATAAAGAATGCGTCTCGTTAATATCAATAATCAGTACTGTTTAGATGAGCAATCGAACCGCAACAATGATTTTATTGAACAGAAAAGTTTTCATTCTAACATTTTGTTCGATTGGGTGTTCAATTCATTTATTTCATGTTATTTATGAGTTCCTCAAGTTTCCTGTTCGAACTGATATTATTTACGATTATCCAAAGACAATGATTGTTCCTGAAATCGACATTCTCTTCTACAATATTGACTTATTAAATTTAACTGAGCTTCACCTCAAATATCCGAACGAGATGACACATTCATGCGAGTATTTGGCGAAGTTAAATAACATTTCAAATGAAAACTTCCACGATAAATGCTTAAAAAGATTGTCATCTTATTATGAAAGTAGTTATTATGTTGCCAAACTGCTGACCATTGGCGATGTTGAAAAATTGAACTTCGAATCTTTAATCTCCACTTCTTCATCAGCCGGCTTCATTCGGAATGATTTATGTTCAACCAAGAAGTATTTCAACGCAATGAATACATTCATCAGAATCTCATGTCAACAAGATTCAAAGCAGATAGAGAGGGAATTGGTACAAAATATTGAGGCTGAGGATAACTTTTGTATTCAACATAATATTTATCATCGATTTAGCGTTCGTTTCGCACACCCAAACAGTTCAATTAATCCTAATGAATTCAATTACGTGACAGTCGATAGAGAGGCGGGTGAAAATGCATTTACATATTTGCGTTATCGAGAGATAGTTGTTGAAAACAGTGAATGGCCTTATCAAACCAATTGCCGTCATTATGATAAAAAAAATATATTCCGTCAATGTTTACGAGAGAAAATATCTCGTTCTTATCCAGGAATTGTTCAGTTTAATGCTGTTATTGAAGTTGGCCAATATCCACCCAGTTTCAAGTTTGATGACTTGAAATATCATGCTAATGAAAAGCTTGCACAGATACGGCAGGAATGTGCAGAACAAGTTAAACAGCTTCAATGTCTCGTGAAAACTTATCGAACTCAAGGTAGAACATTCAAAGAGAATGGTTCAGGAATCGGTTTGATCTGTTTGGAAAATCAAGACGACTTTAATATCATCCTTAAAACGTATCCTCAGTCAACCTTCACTGAGCTTCTTATATACATCAGTAGCATACTTGGAATTTGGTTCGGAATCTCAATCTATGGCAAAATGATGGATGGCTTTGTGCTTCCAACTATTGCAACCAAAATTTCTGAACAAATTACATCGAGAATTGGATCAAGCACTGAGGTATCGACAATGAATGAAGAACATGAAACCGTATAATAAGAGTTGACAAAATCATTGAGGGAATTTCATGAAGTAAAACGAAATCTGTACACAAGTTGATATTAAAGCTTTTGTTAGTCTGAATATTGTAATTTGCTTTCAAGCGGTTAAGATTGTAACACTTATATCAACTAAATCGTAGAACGATTTACATCGTTCTACGTTCTATCGTTCTATCGTTCTATCGTTAAATAATACAATGACTTCAGTTAATCTGTGCATTAAACTATGATCTCATCCAATCAATCCTTAAAGCATAATCCTAAACAAGCGATTGCTGATTCAGGATTATACAATATACAATAGGATTGTATAATTGTTAAAGTTTCGCTTTCTATTCAGGAATAACCCAAACTGTTTTGCTGGTTTTATTAATGCATATGATTTTAGATATGAATTCCTGTATACATTTCACGTGGAAAGCCTGTAAGTTTCTTGATTAATGAAAAACGTAATCAAGAATGAACTGCGCATCATGAAATAAAACATTTGATCTTTTTTGCTTAACTTCGAACCATTTGTTGAAATATTTGCTTGCGAAGTTAACTGTAATACATTGGCAATGATATAATAAAACTGAATCGGCAGGTTTCAAGTTTCCCGTCCGAAATGATATTTTTCACGATTGGACAATCGATTGTTTCTAAAATTTATCTTTAATCGAATAGAATTAGACAGAATAAAAAACTTTTAATCATCAATCTGAGAGCAACAAAGAGGGTAACAATAAATTAGTTAACTGTCCCAGCCAGTTATGGGTAGGCAAAGGGTAACATTGAAGGGTGAATTGGATGAGAGACTGACAAAGTATGGATAATGATACATGATATTAATTCTAGTTGAATGCTGATTTAAACGGTTTATCCAAATTTATAACCAGATAATTGGATAAACCAATAAACTGTTTTTTACAATTGCTAGTCGACTGTTTGTTTGATGATTAACCAGGTGAATCAGGCGTTTAATTACCATCCATGGCCCCATCCATGGCCCCAATCATCAACTATTTCGTGGTGAGGGACATAATGGTGTTCCTCCTTGTGGCAATCGTCTTTGATTATGATATTATCACCGCCTTTTTTGTTTGAGTTTAAAATCATTTGGCTATGCTTGTCTTTGATCACAATATTGGTTCCCTTTTTGTCACCGCAATCAACTGATGAAAGGATGATTGATGAAACAATCAAGATTACGATGCACATTTTATTCATCATTTTCACTTGAATTTTGTTGGCTTTTCTTGTTGGAAACAAAGTAAAATTGAAAGTTAAATCCACTTGGTTGTTATTGTTTGCTCGAAATGTTTTGAACTGTACTTTTTACAAGAAAATCGTTCACTTTTATACAAATTTTGTCGTCCATTAATTTAGATTGACTTTTGCTGGTTACACCTTTATACAGTCATATTGTTAAACCCTAACCAGAATTTAAGGTCACTAAATTAGCAGCATAATTAAAGGTACTTTAGCTATCTTCATTGTAAGGAAGTATTAAGACCTAAAATGGTTGAACCCAGTTCATGTCAAGCTCAGTTTCCCAATCACATACAATTATGATTGACTAAATTTTTAACTATTAACTTCCGAAGATTTATGAATCTTTTAATTCATACTTTGCACTGTTTTACTAATTACCTTTAAAAGTTTGTACTTTTTCCTCAACACTGATTTCAAGATCATTCACAAAACAATTGATTATTCACTGAATCGCGATACGATTCAAACCAATTTTACAATTAGACAATTAACAGATTGAACTTGGTTAAAGGCCATCTTATCCTCCAATTTACTTGCAGTCATTTAATAATTACAAAAGCTATTTGTTTGGAGTAAAGCGAGAAAAATTTTAAAATCATATTGCATTGTCATGTGTTGTGCTTAATTGGCTTTTAATAATCACTTTCATTACTTTTGTTTTAAATTTTGAATATTGTTAAACTTGTGTTTATTAAGCTAATATTGAGTTATTATTTAAATAATTGATAAGTAATGAACGCCAACTATTGTTTAACAAAAGCAATCTTATTAACTATCGATTGTAGTAAATCACGCTTCGACTGGTTAGTGATTATATCAGGAATCAATAGATTGTTTTAAAACCATGAAATGTTCAAAACTGATCGACTAGAAATGTAGATTTTTTAATTTAATATTGTAACGAGATCAGTTAATTGATGAATAAAACCGGTTCATAGCTTGTTGCTATGGAAACCCACGCTGTTACAAGCCTTGTTGAGATATACATTAAAGATTGTTGAGAAAATATATTTAACACATGTTCTTGGCTCGTTTACTCATTTCTAGTTAAATTGTTACAATTTTTTAATAGTTTGTTCATCATGGCTGATTTTTTGAATCAAATTTTCCATCATAATACACCTATTGAGAAAGCTATCCAACAGATCCAGTTAAATAGAAATTTTAAAGTAATTTACGGCCAGGTAAGTTTATTGTTCAACTTTGGTAAATTTTTCTTTTCTAATCCCATTTTTTATTAATTTATTAAGGATTCAAAATATCATGATGTTTTCCAATCTCGAATCAATTCTCTTCTCTCTATTCCACCACAAAGGTAGGCTGAAAGTCAATCCTTTTGATGATTTATATTAACATATTTTACATATATTTTTTAGGGTTCATGGTTTTCTTCTTATCCAAGAATATTTGATGGAAATGCCGAAAGATTTATCTGGAGATAATTTGAAAAATTGGGCTACATTCTGTGTATCATATATTGAAGTATGAGCTCTTCTTTTAGATTATGCTTTTCGCAATACTTACATTTTTCTTGATCTGTAGGGATCTACCTGGAATGGAAAAGATATTGCCCTACAAGTGTTGGATAAATTGTTACAGCATGGTCATAGTGATGATAATACTCGGCGAAAACTCAGTCTTCATGTTGTTAGTTCTACTGTGGAGTATGTTTGTCGAAATAACTTAATTTTGGTCAAGTGCTCACCTTCAAATGTTTTCAAATTTCTTCTCACTTGTGTAACTAAATACCCTGGATCATGTGGATCTAAGAGAAATTTGATCACCAATTTTATAGTTAAAAATATTTATGACTGTTCTGATGGATATGAGGTTAGTACAAGGTATATTAACACTTTAAATGTATCATTAATTGAAATACTCTTTTTACGTGCACAGATTCTCATTTCACTATTTGCCAATATCCATTATTGTCCAATACCTGGTCAATCAAATTTAACAACGAAAAATAGTTGGTTTGATCATTTTTGTGCTGTTCTTGTTAATTTGAATGCAATTTTGAATAAACTGGCAACCTGGGGAGTAGGTAAGTCATTATTTGTAACTGAAAAAAGCAGAGACAAAAATTCATTCCTGTGTTTTCAGTTTGTGTGATGAACATTTGTTGGTATGAATTCTAATTTTAAGTTCTGTTTTAGGGTTTGAAAATCTCTCACTAACCAACAAAAAATTACCTCAGTTTTTGGGAACTAACGAAAAAGAAGATTTCAATGGTAGGATGAAATTAGAGCAAAGTTTTAAAGCCTTGTCTGATACAGTTTGCAAAATGTTACAAGACACTGCATCTATTGGTATAACCATTCCTGTATCAAGCATTTTCCAAATAATCTATCGTGCTTCATCTGTAAAACTGGGAACTCTCTACTCGATGGACCCGTGTCTTTCTTTGACCATATTAGTTATTCAATTACACACGCTGAAAATATTAGAACAATTAATATCTACCTGTAAAACAGCGTTGTTGCCTTACTCAAAATTCTTTTACCAAAGTATTACTAGTATTTTGGATAATGCATTAGTGAATACCGATTCTGCTTCATCAGCAGCTACACAGCCATTTTCGCTCCCTAAAATGTGTATATTTGACTTGAAAATTCATTGTTACAAAGTGATTACCAAATGGTTCTCAATCAATCGCCCCAATATGTATATCGATAAAGATTCTGCAGTTTCTCTTTTCAAGCATTCTATGATAGATATGAAATTGAGTGAAAAAAGTATTGAGGTAAGTTAAACTTTTCAGTGCTCACTTGAATCAAGACGAATCATACTATTTTACTAAAATTGAATTTATCTTCATTCATTGCAGCTAAGAAATGTCAAGAAGGATAAAAATTCCAAGACTGTAGATAATGTCATCTCTATACCGTTTATTAAGGAAAAATTAAACTCTTTACATTTTAATTGCTTGAAAGGTAATACACTCACAATTTTACCCATCAATTTAATTTAATTATTGATTTTATTTCTTTTTTTCAGCTATAAAATCATTTGTGACAAATTGTTTCATCAATCTTCCTTCCGAGCAACTCACTTTCTTTGCGACATTTATCGTAGAAGAAATTCTTGCATTGTATCAATCATCATTATCATCAACGATGCTTTACGAAAAACCTCAGACTCGTAAGGAGTTGCTTTCCTTAGCTGTGGTATTGTGTATGGAAAATGAAACAATTCCATTAAGTATTGGCCTAAATTTGCTACAAAATGCGCTCAATATAGACCCATCTAGTCTGATACATAAATTTTGTTTCGAATCTTTGCGAGCTTTCAATGGAATTATCAATCCTATTAGGATCTTGAGAATAAGTGAATCAACTCAGGCAGATTTGCTAAGCAGCGTCTCGACAAGCTATAGTAATGGTAATAATTCCGCAGTTTTTACTGGTGAAAACTCTCAAGAATACCAAAATGGACAGAATCTTATAGAAGATGAAAACAGGATCGACGAAAATATTGATAACATGAATAGAAAAGAAATCCACGAGTCTTCCAATTTGAATGATTCAAAGAAAAATTTAAGTGAAAAGGACGGAAATGTTAATTATACTATCAATTCAAGTATCGAACCAGAAACCAATGTAATTATGGTCCAAGAAGTTGATGACGATTCTTCTGAAAAGGAAAAAAACCATTCAACAGAGAATGATGATTGTATAGTTTATGATCCGGATGAATCTGGTGATGAAGGTCCAAAAATGATCAAGATTGATAAAGATGACGATTTGGAAATTGTTGATATAAAATCAAGTATTTCTATCAAAAGAGATGATTTTGAAATTGATGACAATATCTCATCAAATAAGAAACCTAAAATAGTTCAAGAAGATTCACAATCACAATCCTCAAGTCGTTCATTAACCATAATCGAACCCAGTTCCACTAATGATGAAACTAATGGTAATAGTAGTGATGATATAATCAAAGACTTCATCGCTGACTGATGCTGCTACTGCTAACTTATTATTGATATCATTACGACTATCAAATAATTAAATATTTAGGTTTTATTATATTAAAATGGCAAAAGATATTTTCAAACTATCCAACATCTAATGTATCTTTACAATGCGTCTGTCTTACAATTGTCTTCGTATTTTTAAATTATTAATATGTCTACTTTCATAGGAATATTTCTTTACCTTCATATTAATCAAGCCAATACGGAAATTGGACTACAAGTTGATAATCACTCAACTTCAAGCATTCACATTTTCTACTAAAACCTATTCCAACAAATTATAAAATCAATCATGTTCCTTGGTTACTTTCTCTTCTCAAATCTATATTAAGAATACTCAAGTTTAAGATTAAGATTAGGTTCTCTGGAATTTCGGTCTTAATGATATAGCAATACAGATTAAAACCATTGAATTCTGATCATTTAGAAGCGATTGGAGTTGAGGTGTATTCGGTAAAAGTGCAACTGAGCAAAGAATAGTAGCGACTTATTACCTCAAAACTGATAATACAGTGATTCCACTTGGGCTGAACCAGTTTTCTAATTGGGAATAAGCAAATTAATGTCTTTTAAATAAATTTTTGTTCAATAGAGGAGCTTATCGAAACATTTTCGGCTATTTAGAAAACATTTCTTCTTTTTAGAAAACATTGCTTGCTTTTTGGAGTTTAGACACTTAGAACCGAGGTGTTAAAAGTAACATTTCTTGCTTAATGGAAACCATTGTCTCCCAATTTGAAAGCTGGTTCAGCCCAAGTGGAATCACTGTATAATTTATTTCTTTCAATAAAGCCTCTCAAAACCTATTGTTTTGGATAATAATTAGGGAAGATGGAGAAAGGAGAGAGACGAAATTCCCCTGAAAAATAGATTTTTTTCGAATTGCTTTTTTCTACAGGTGCAATTGTATTAGAAACAAGATGGTTTAAACCATTTTATTCAAATTCGTTTCCGTGCAAATGGCCTTTGAAAATATTTTTCGTGGTACTCAGCAATTTATATTGCTCTTAAAATGCTGATCATGAATATCAAATCGATTTTTTGATACAACATATAGTTGCTGAGATAGCTTGAAAAACGTCAATACAACAATACAACCACGATGAAAACCATTTTAACCCATACATTTTTTGATTGTGAATCTCATACAGGGTGTTGAAAATTGACTGCCGACGTTTAAACTTGCATAGAATTTGAACGGATAGGAATTTTTTCAAGGTTTTCATTTTATTTGAAAGAAGAATGATTGATTTATTATGGAATAACATTTTCAAAATGTTTACTTTCAACGTTATGAAGCAGATCAAGCCGAGTTACAAAGTTCAAACAAATGTCTTCACACATTTCATGGGTCAAAGTTTCTGACGCTTTTTTAATGGCCGCTATAAGTTGTTTCTTGTCTTTTGGAGCTTCTTTATAAACTTGCTCCTTAAGGATCCCCCAAACAGCAAAATCACAAGGATTCATGTCATGGCTTCGAGGTGGCCACTTGATTTCTTCGCCGTCTTCGGATTCGAAACCAAGTCCGATAACGCGATCACCAAATTTTTCTCTGATGGCATTTTCGACCAAATTCGTTCGGTGCGCTGTAGCTTCATCTTATTGCCACCAATACTCAGCAATTCCATCCCTCTCACTTATCCAGGGGAAGGCAAATTCCTTCAGCATCTTAAGATAGGCTGCTAAATTCACAGGTCAATCAAAGAAATATGGATTTTTATGGCCTCGACCGCAAATCCCTATCCAAACTGTGACATATTCAGGATGCAGTGGTTTTGTTTCAGCGATATATGGCTTTTCTCTTCCCCAAATTCGATGATTTTGCTTATTTACGTACCCACTTAGGTCAAAGTGACATTCGTCTGAAAACCAGATTTTCAACGGATCCAGATGACCATTACGATTTCTTTTGCAGCATTAAGTCAGAAAATGCTAGTCTGGATGCAAAATCAACTCCAGAAAAGAATTGGCAATTGAATTTGGTATGCTTTAAAGTTGAGATTTTCGTGAAGAATCTGTCAGATCGAGTACAAATTGATGCCAGTAGCAAACGAACAAGCGCGTAGAGAACCTTTTCTGTGGTTTCTAAACCAAACACGAATCTTCACAATATTTTCTGGTGTAGTGATTGTCACAGGGCATCCAGCCTTTCCAACATAATCAGCAAGAACCGATCCATTGGTCACAAATTTATCATAGAGTGATTTCATAGTTTTGGTATCGGGTAGATTCGTATCGGGCCAATGTCGTTTAAATCTCCTAGCCACTTCTTCACAGTTTCTGTTCACATAATATTCTAATACTCAAAATGTTTTCATTTCAAGAGGCACTTTTGATGGCATTATTATTCTGAAAATTTTCAGAAATAGGAAAAAATTTTTGTTAAAGACTTTGAACGAATAATACAGTTGTATTGACGTTTTTCAAGCTACCTCAGTAACTATATGTTGTATCAAAAAATCGATTTGGTATTCATTATGAGCATTTCAAGAGCAATCCGCTGTGCAATTTTAATTGCTGTGTACCACGAAAAATATTTTCAAAGGCTATTTGCACGGAAACTGCTTCGAATTTGAAAAAAATGGTTTAAACCATCTTGTAATACAATTTTACATCTAGAAAAAAAAATTTAAGGGAATTTATTTCCAGGTATTTTTCCCTATTCTTTCCGTCCTCTCCCTTTCTTGTATTTATAATAACCAGTCAAGAGGCTCAAACCAACAAGGTCAACAATGATCGTGAAAACAATAATTTTCAGATTCTCACCCATCCGTTGTTTTCCCTTTCTTCAAGTTTTAAGCTAAATCAAGAAAAAGTTCACTTTAATTGTCAAGTTACAATAACATTTTGTGTTCACGACCTAAACTCTTATAAATACACTAACACACTTGCAGAAAATACTTGCTCAAACAGAATTGAAAATGCAACATTTTGCAACTCATTCAACAATGAATCAAGGTTATATTAAGATTACATAGGAAATGATTGATAATTAGACAATAAAGATTATCAATACAGTCATATCTCTCATAATGCCTAGCTAACTCCTAGAGTCACCTATTGGTGTTCACAGGAAATTGTCGTTGTTTCATTAGAAGCATCGCTCATTGTACTAAATTGCTCAGATGAAGGTAATATAAGTTGACATAAATCACAGTTTACACAAAACTAATTAAACATAGAAATGAAGGCTGGTTTAGTCCTTGATTTACAAATCTGATGAAATATTGTCACGCACTAAAGAAAATGGAGTTTAACCAACTTTTTGGTAAAGTTTACTTTAATCTTCAAGTAGGGAATCAGAGTGAGGGATTCGCCTTGGGTTAAGGCGAGAAGGGTTTTATAGAGGCTAGTGGTGTCTAGGCCACTAGCCAATGAATACAAGGGACAAGGAGTCCTCGTTGTGGCCAACTTACAAGGGTCAATATAATACCCAAGCCCCCACCGTCAAAACTGACCACAGTTTACACTTAACATCTTACAAATTATTAGAACTTTTTTGAATATATAGTATGGCTATGGCAAACCAAGCAAACACTCCGTCAAACCACTCAACCTGGTCATTCATCTTCCGGGCTACCTTATGCCGTTCGCGGTGGAACAATTGTCGAAGAACTGCCAGCTGAAGTGGAAACCGGACCCACTGTTGCTAAAACAGCAAATTTTCCTGAACACATTGAATTTGATTACAAAGCCGTGGTATTAGCTGGCTATGTTGGACCTCCATGCAAGAAAAATTATCGGTATGAAATATCTTCTGAGCGGGTACTCATTGCACCAGAGAAGGTGATCAATTGGGTGGAACCTATAACCTCTGGACTGAGCGCGGATTGGCGCAACTTGCAGGAATCCAGAACATCTCAAGTCTGCTATAACTCCGTATGCTTGCCGGCGGTACGGGACGGAATTTTGAGCTAAAAACAATCAATATCGCCATGAGCGGAGCTGCAAAATAGCCGGTGCTCCTGGCCATACATGTAGTGATACATGTAAAAAGGATAAATGTATTGGAAAATGGACATGTACATCCGATATAGATCTACGGGTGGGCAATAAATTAAAAACGTTGGGTCAAAAAAAGCAAAATAAATAATTGTAATAACTCATTCATAAAATAAATGTCTTTTTTTGTAAATTTTGTGTTTTTTTAAAGTAAGTGATCCTATTAAGGATGTTTTAAATTGCAATCAACGACGGTTCAACGATCCATTCAACTAATGATCTTGGTTTAATGATTACACCCATAGTATTGTAATCGCAACCTAAAGAAATGCCTTTTCTTGTCTCTGTTTCCTATATTTCTTCTCTGAGCGGCAGAATGGAAGATTCTGGGCGGAAAAAGATTCTGTTTTCAACTGGGTCAATTAGAGCTTTAGTATCTTTCATCGTAGACATACCAAGTATGATATCATACGGAGGATACTCGAGTACGGCTGCTTCCAACATTACATTCTTTTCTCTATCATCTTGTCTAATAACAGCTGGTATCATGATCTTACCTAACGGCACTTGGATCGTACCGTTAATACCACTTATTGTACCACCGGTCCAGGGTTCAATCCCACAGCTCAGGCTGGAAACACAATCTGAACTAACGAAAGACCGTGTAGCTCCAGTGTCTATGATCGCATCGTATTCACTCGACTGAAACCGAATTTTTACCATCATCCTTCTTTCATCGCTAGCATAAACTATCGGTGAATTGTTGGGTACCGAATTAGACTGATGGTTAGCAGGCATGCTCGGTCTCCGTCTATTCTCAACAGATTGATGATGATTACGAGGCGGGTACACGTAGTTTCTACTGTTGTTTGGGGCACCGTTCAAATAACAAAATCGTGTAGTATGACCTGGCTTTCCACAGGTATAACACGTTACCCTATCATTTCTTCTCGGGAATCTATTCTGATTTTGGTTAGGATTTCTATTATTTCTGTAGTGATCAAGTTGAGCTCAGTTCTGGTTATTGGCTACCTTTAACTCTTCTATTTCATTCATCAATCTCTCAATTATTTTCGCATTGTGACGTTTTCATCTTTCTTCTCCTCATTTTCTTCCTCAACATTATTGTACTGAGAAACACCTTCTAATCTTTTCCTAACACTGATCAGCTCATAGTAATCTTTAGGCCCTGCCACGCAAATAGCGTCTGTCAACTTTTTCAGCATTCCTTCGTATACATAATTTAAAATTTCATTCATAGTCATGTTCGGCTTAACATCCTGACAGAGACTCACTTTCTCATACACATACGATTGTAATAATATTTTCTCTAACCGGGCCAATTTTCTCATTCTCATTTTTTCTAAACTATCTCCCCCAGCAAAATCTTCAACAAATTTTTTCTTCATCGCTTTAAAATTATCAACAGTAGTGGGTTCAAAACGTAAACTAAACCAATTAGCCGCGGGGCCAGCTAGATGATTTTAAAAATCATATTTTTTTTGTTCTTCATCCCACTTGAAACGATTCGCAGCCGATACAAACCTTTTCAACCACGCGTTATAATCTCCATTGTCTTCGCCTCGGAAGATTGGGATTGAGAAAAGATTGTGGCTAACTTGAAATCTGCATTTCCAGTTGGTGTAACTGTTGAACGTCAAAAATGTCTTCATTTTCAGACATATTTTTTTTGATTCAAGTATAAATATTATTTATTCAATACAAGGTATTCAATACTTATTTTACGTTAACAACTGATTCAAATGAGACGATATTAGTAGTAAAATCCTTACTTTACGTTAGCTATTTCCTTTTCTTTTCCCAAAAATCTTGCTATCGGTGACGGGTTTCCTCGATGAAAGTGTATTCAGGTACCAAGAGCGGTTATCAGAGTAGGTGGACTTGGATTGGAATTTCCCAACACGACAAAACGAAAGTCAGTCGAATGGTCAATTTGATCTAGTAAAATATATGGGCGAGTTTATAAACTTATAGTAGTGGGGATGGATAGGTAAACGGAATTCCTTGTTATAATCCAAAACGGTTAAGTGGTGATCTAACACACGGTTAAGTTGTCGAAAACATGATAGATGAAAACTCTATAGATGAATAAAATCCCAAAGTTTCATAAACAACTTGAATTCTCCTTAAATGGAACACAACTTCAATAACTTCTTCACTAAATCTTAAGTTGAACAACAAGAAAATGAGAAATCGCAAAAAACCGTTTAAATTTATCGATTTGGTTTTCTTCGAATGAGTTAGGGTAAAAATTCGACTTCCAAGTTCGAAGTTGAGACTTTGTAGGTTTGTAGAGCAATTTGAATCGAGACCATTAGTGCTAACCAGAAACTTGTCCGATCAAGATATCTTGAGAAAATCTAAAAAGTACAAGTACACAAAATCGATAAATTTAAACGTTTTGCGATTTTCTATGGAACCAAAAGTCGTAATTTCAGATTCATGTTACTCATTACTGTTTACACCTAGAAATTTTTTCCTGTCACACTTTGCTTCTAATTCCGCACATTGCAGTCCACTCGCAGATATTACTGTTTACCCTTTGCTTTATCTTTATATCCGAAGATATGCTTTCGGCAGGATTTCATTGTGCGGTGTAATCTTTTACAGTAAGCACACCCGAATACGATAGGATTTTTCTTACAAGGGAACATTTTCGAGTGGACGTACCGATCGGTACAATCAACGTGTCCGGGTGCGAGACCAATTTAACGAATGGTCGTGTGAGACAGTAAACTGGAGTTTTGATCCGGAGGGCCAAATGCACCGATTGATACAGTTCCCAACATATCGGGTACACGATGAAGAATTGGACGAACCTGATGATGTAAACCCTGAGGATGAACTCCCGTGGAATGAAATACAAAAATATACTCAACTATTCCAGGCTGAGAAGATAGCTCGAGCCTCCATCACGGAGAACCCTGCTTAGAGTGTGGTGTCTGTACAGTCGAGTACCTGAAATTGTCCGTCTTTTGTTTCAGGCGCAAAATTTGAAAACCTTAATTTACAATTAAAATTTAATAAAAAATGGCCCGATGATGCTATTTTTTAGATTGATCTCTACTCAAAGCGTAGTCTTTAGTTGAATTTAATCTAGAAGATCAAAAATCATCATTAAATTCGACGATTATTTAATTTTTTAAATTAAATTCGAAGGTTATTTCAATTGATACGAGATGGGGAGACCATCGAATGGACAATTTTGGGTACTGACAATTTCAGGTACTCGACTGTACTGTAAAACTACTTTCAAGAAAGCCAAGTACCTGAAGGACCATCTCGTTGGGAGGAAACATCCCAAAATAAAACATTGGTACATACCGTGTGCTGTTCAGTGGCAGAAGAGAACATACCAAGTTGAGGTTATGTCTCCAAAGATGTTTATCCTTCTCTACGTTTCCCTTGGATGGAGATTGGCTGCGTGGATCCCGATTATGAGAACGGAGTAAAAGACTTCAGTATCCCTGAAGATCTTCAAAGGGAAATCGACATGTATCACGTCGACTTGCGCCCAGTCACTGAGGTGTCACAACTTTGGTCTGCGTCAATCCTTATAAGGGCAAGTACTGATGTAAATATTTTCGTCACACTATTCTACATAAAAAATAAACATTCCATGTTATTACTTGCTATTTAGAAATTTTAACTATGGTTGGTTATTTTTGAGACACACTGTAAAAAATTTAACTTCCTAGTTCGAAGTTGGGACTTGCTGAGTTTGTATAGCGATTTTAATCGAGTCCATTAGTGTTAACTAGAAACTTGTCCGATCGGGATATATCGAGAAAATCTAAAAAGTACAAGTACACAAAATCGATAAATTTAAACGGTTTTTTGGGATTTTCTATGGAACCAAAATTCGTAAGAAAAAACTGATTTCAGATTCATGTTACTCATGACTGTTTACATTTAAAAAAGTTATTTTTACCAAAAAAATTACTCTAACTGCGAATTTATTGATCATTTTGATCTTCGTGATTAGAACATTTGCCACCCTGTAACTTTTCTCATGTCAATTTCCTCCATGGGAGATTAGTGTTTTCATAGGTTCCATTAAAGTCACTTTCAATTTGATCTGTCCGTACCAACGAGGTTACTTCCCTTGTATGAAATTTAAAAAGTTTTATGATCAGAAGTTTTCAATAAAATCGAGTTCAACGTTGAAACTTCGAACGCCATGCGTACATTCGTGGAACCAGATTTTGTCATGAAAATAAATTTTACTACTACTTGCTACTTTGCTACTCTAAATGGGGTGACACTAAAAAACCAAAATGAACCAAATAAACCAAAAACAACCAAAATAAACAAAATAACCAAAAATAACCAAAAATAACCAAAAATAACCAAAAATAACCAAAAATAACCAAAATGACCAAAAATGACCAGAAGCAACAAAAAACTATGACAAACATGGAAACGGAAGAGCTTAAATTTAAATTCCAATTGTTGTTGCCTTAAAGGAATCGTTTTTAGTTCTTCCGTACCCTTCAAACCTCGCTTTTAAACTAAACTTAGCAAACTTCCACAATGGATCCCAACAATATAAATACTATAAAAGTAAGTGTTTTTGATAATTATTTATGTATTTCTAACAATATTTTTTGTTTCATTAGCAAACAGTACACTACCAAGGACTGGATTTTGATTGTGAAATCATGGAAAAAGTGAACAAAAACAACGAAGCTTATGGATTGATACAACTCGAACCTTATTATGAAAAACTTAGTTATCTATTTACTCAAGGAGAGGACATACCAACAGCTTTAACAATGAATCCTAATTATAAGACAGTGGACCAGCTAATAGCTAAATCGAAAAAAAAGAATTCCAACGTAAAATACCAATGTCCATATTGTTTGGAGATTATAAGTGCTCGCAAAGACACATGTGATAGGCATATCGATGGGCGTTTGGATTATGCATCTATCTGTAAAGAAAGAATTAAAGTTGAACCTGATAGAAACAACAAAGCAACAAAGCGACCAATTAAGTTTGTATATGAAATCGAAAAATAAAAATCAAACTTTAGCTTTCTTCTATAAATTTTTTTCGAAATTTGAATAAATAAATTTTCATTGATTACCAAATAATATATTATATATATTATAATAAAAAATGTTCATTCTTATTTCATTTATTTTAAATCATTTTCTTTTAAACATTGATTACAAATAAAATAAGCTTCAACAAATTGTGAATGACATTCACGATGATAACAGAAGTGACATGATACACACAAATCCATATCTGTCTCTCCTTCAACATAGCAAACTGAAGAGTGGCATTCACCTTTATCCTCTGTTTCTTTAACAGCTTTAAAAAGTATTGTTGAGACGGTCGCTTTTTGAACAGTGATGTTTGTTATGTTTTTTTCTTGCAATGAGCGTAGTTTTAAAATCTTTTAATTAACCTTTTTGACTTTTCTTGGGCTTTTAGGAGACTTGGCTTTGCATTAAATATACTTAATTTTATTACGAGCTTCATTTGAAGGTGATTCTTGAAAGGTGCTTCTTTGAATTATAGAAAGCATGTAAAAACAGGCAATCGTCCCACAATCATAGCCATTCGTCTGCTTTGGGCAATCTATTGCATTGGTGATAATCCATTCAGATAAATCTACTGAGATTCCGGCTAAAGCATAACAGATTTTCACCATAAATAAAAGATTTTCAGATATTTTTTCAGTGTTTGTGAATGCTGGATCTAGAATAAGTACGGTCTTTTGTTTGAATAGAATAACACCAAGAAGCCAATGTTATCCAGAATCAAGGCTCGTATTGATTATGATCATCAGTATATCTTTTTTTAATGCTGTATGATTGTTCAGAAAGCAAATTTCAGTAGATTTTGTTGTTAGTTCCTCGTTGCGTGCAATTCTACTTCCCAAACTTTGCCAGACATAACTTGGAACGCACAAGATTTTATCAGTTTTTTCATATGCTTCAACGAGATGTGTTCCAAAATCATTGATAATTGTATCTTCTAACCATGCCCCAGGTCTCAAACACATCAAACGTGATATTTTTGTTTCCGGGACTTTGAAGTTTTTATGAACTATGCCTTCAATGTGTAATAGTTTTTTCGTAATGGTTTTTTGTTCTTTTTTTACGGTTTCTTCCAACAATTTCTCACCAGAATGATCAAGTTCCTCAACTAAAGATTCATTATCAGTATCAGCAATAGCCTTTGTTTTGCTAGCTTGTATCTCTTTGACTATATCACTATCAACAGCTGGTTCCCATATAATTTTAACTGATTTCTTTGGTTTTCGTCCTGCTTTTTTTTCATTCAGATTTTTATCGATTTCAGTTAGCTTGAATCGAATCGACTCGTTGTTTTCTTGCATTACACTGAGCTTTTCGACAGCTCGAATGTGAAAACATCTTTTCTTTTTTGCACAGCTGCATTTCAAATTACCTTTCACCTTTGAAACGCTATGTACATCACTGCTGTAAGGGCACTTGACGACATATGCTTGAGTATGCGGTTCGAATCCAACAAGTTTATTCCTGATAACAAGGTCAGTGAGGTAGTCTTTAGTTTCATTCTCCACGGTATCTTCTTTTGACATAATATTATTCAATATTTTGTCGAATATTTGTTTACTTGTTTGGTACATTAGAGGGCTATTAACATCAAGTTTATCAACACAACCAACGAGCTCATTTCGTAATTCAAACCTTCCATTACCGTTTATTGCACGATTAAACTCGTTAAGTATACAAGATTGTAGCTCAATTAAATTCCATACTAATATATCAGCCCGAACTTCCTTCTGGTTTTGATAATTTTTAATAACAGCATTGAACGATTCTGCCATGTTGGTTGAGGGAAAACTAGTATTGCTGATAAAAACAGGGAACTTTGAAATTTTGAAATAAGCCACATGCTGAGCAATATCCTTTTCAATTGAATTTTGAAAATATTCTTTAAACCTCTGACTCATCTGAGCTTTGAAAATTGAAAGTTTTTCATTGAATTCATGCAATGTCTCTGTCTGCATCAATCCATCGATCATATTGTTGTACACATAAAAATTTTTGATAGGTAAACTTCGTTCAGTACATCAATATTTTATATCCCGTTCGATATGCAGTTTACAGAATACACGAGATTCATTTAAACCTGCTTCATAAATCGCCTTGGTTATCGATTTTTCTCTGTCTGTTATTATGGGTACAAACTGGTTGAGCTCGAGAAGATTTTTGACATATTCTCTCCAAAATAATGAATGTACTTTTGTTGATTTTGCAGAGTGTAGCATCATTAGAACAGGAAAAATTGGATTATTAACACATTCAGTATTTCGCATCACAAGTACTGAGACAAAAAGATTCGTCAAATTGAAGGTAGTATCATAAGTTATACATTGTTGTAAGTTGAAATCAGCTTTAGCCACCGTTAGTAAACACTGAGTTCCTAGATCTAATGCTGCTGGGCATCCACAAATTACAATTAAGTCTGGGTAAATACTGATGTATCTCACAAAATTGCTCAACTCTGTCCGCGCTAATAAGTATAAGGAGTATATTTCATCATAATGTAGAACATTCGTACTGTTGATATTATATTTAATATTTTCGATCTGCTTTAGGTTTCTGGGCATAACATGAGAATCGGTATAACTATCATCGCCATGGCGTTCAGATTGATGTAATGTTTTATTAATCTCTCGCTGTATATCTGCATAATCCTTTGGATTGCTTGAAGTTAAATTTTGTTTTTTGATCATATCAATTGTAGATGGAAGTGTTCTTCTATAAGTTCTTTTTGACTTACTATTACCATGTGGTCTTTGTTTCACTTCCGACGAATCTCCAGTGTAATATAAAACACCAATGTCACTTTGGTCTACAAAATACTTGATTTTAATGAAACAGTTTGAAGTTACTGGTTTGCCATTAATGCGTTCCGTTATAACATAAAATCGTTGTACAGTGCCAGGAGAGTCTTTACTTTTATATTTTGATGACTGGTGCCATTGGAAACCATCGACATTTTCTGTTAGAAGAAAATTTTTGTAAGTGGCTACTGTTTTTTCCATGAGCATAACTCATCCTGTTCAGAAGATATGAGTGTTTTTATACCGTTCAGTCTTTTTATTGGTTTTGAGTTATCTTAACAACCAGATAAGCCTTTAACTTCGCACAAACATCAGCCAGTTACAAAAAATTTTCTTCTAACAGAAAATGGTCTGCGAATGTCAGTTAGAGGTCAAACAGATGAATGACCTTGAATAACCTTGAGAAATCGTGGGCAGGGTTCTTCAATTTTCTTAAATTCATGGTTCGAATCTGAAGTCTGTAGCATCAACCGTTCGTGAGTTATGACGTCAAACAGGCGTAAAATGAAAAAAACGCCCGGTATTGTTTCTTTATTTAACATGAATAAATCAAAGAATTAAGCTTTTACAGCATATATTCATTCTTTTGGCTATTTTGGTTATTTTTGGTTATTTTGTTTATTTTGGTTCATTTTGGTTTTTTAGTGTCATGCCTCTAAATGGTCAACCAGAATGCACTTATTATGAGAAATAAAATTTTCGTTCTCTGTACAACAGATCACTTCGATTTTCAATTAAACTGACCGCTTTCTGTGATTGTAAAAGTTAAAGAGCTGAAACTTATTTTTTATTGTAAAACTCATTGATGAGATTTTATAGTCGGAAACCCAATTTCGTCGTATAGTTGATCCAAACACCTAGAATATTTAGCAAGCAAATTAATAGCTTTCGATGTGATTTCTCTTTGTCTATAGAAATGGAAACCAAATATTCATCATTTTCTTTTAATGATGCACCATTAAAATTGATTTATAAACTCAATGATTCGCATAGTGTCTCAATACAAGAAGGTAAATTTGATTCTGATCCTATTGTTTCAGATAAACCTGAAATTGAAACTACTCTAATGGATCTACTCCTAATTTGTCGTCGATGAAAGTCAGGAACCTAATGTAATTAATCCTTTAATAGGAATTTTAATGACTATTGTAACAGTACTTAAATCTTATTTCAATCTTTGGTAATCAAAACTAGATGTAACTAATTGCTCACTAACCACTCAAATTGCTGAAATTTGTTAGTATTAATCCTCATAATAAAGTTTAATGCAACAAATAAATTACGTTATTTTGTGTTTTTAGGGAAGGGAATTAATGATTGATATAATACAATGTAAAATATTTACTGATGATGTTGATTTTGCAGAAATGATATTGATTGTTAAATGGAAACAAGAAACGTTGGGTCTAAATTTGAAATTTTATTCAATAGTTAATTTTGATCAAAAAGACCCAAATTCATATTACACTAAGAAAATAATTCAAATAATATAATAATTAGAAAAATAAACATCGAAATAAAACAATGGAGATCAATGAGAACTTTAAATGTTTATTTTTCTTATTATAAGTTCGATCTTTTTGGTCTGAATCACTTGGAGTAGTCCATTCATTTATTCAAGTGAATTTAGTTGATCTTACTAAAGATACTTAAGTATTGCAATTAAATCAAAATTTGCTTATTATATTTGTCTTTTGCTATTTTCATTCATCTCCTTTTACGCACAAAAATTCTATTATTACATTATAAAATAATAAATACGAAATAGCTACTGTACCTTTAACTATGCAATTAAATATATATTTTATGTAAATTATGCTGTTTGAGGTTATCAACCATTACATTAATCATTATAATTATCAGAATAATCATTAATGAGAACTGGCCAATATTTAAAGTCTTTTTGGATTGTGTGTCACCTTTAGAAATGCCAACAAATCAGTCAATTCGGTATTTTCAGTATTCATGGATTCGGTTCTGGATAAAAACACGGCGTATGCTATGATAATTATGAAAGTTAAATTATTATTGATAAAAATTAATTTACATGAAGAAAAATCTAGTTAATCTAGAAATACTTACGGGGTTGATGAGAGAAATAACCATCAATATAATAAAGGCCAATCAGATAGTGATCGAAATCAGTAAAGATTATCATTAATGGAACTTGTTCTGAATCCTCTGGAAGTATATAAATAATTAACATAATTAATTAAAAAAATTATTCTTATATTGATCAATTGTCAAATTGTCAAATGAATAAAACAAAACATGATAAATAAAGTAGCCAAAAATTACTCACTTTTCGCAATTGGGTGGAGAAGGAAGTAAATTGGCTTGCTAGTACGCTCTACCAATAAATATTCACTATACTTTGAACCACTAGACGATGAATAGATGATTTGCATTACACACAATTTCAATCAATTAATCATGGTTACTTACTCAGGTAAAGTTGAAAGAATTGTAAGATTGAAGTTTTGATCCTCTCGAAGAGTGAAATCCCATGAAATGTTCATTGAATTTTGTATAGAAGCATTTAGCGTAGCACCCAAAACTTGATACCATTGACCTGCAATCTAAATTAATTGAACACAAATTAATGAATAAAGTCAAGCGTATTGGTTAAGCACATTAAATTATTATGAACCTACTCTGTCCATATCAAATGGAGCTGCACTAATAGATGAGGAAGCAAAAGCTAAGACAATCAAGAAAGTCGCGATCATTTTCATAGCTTTTGGACAAAATTTGAATTAAAATGTTTATTGATGGAACTAATTGATCAAATGGTGCTATTATGGTTAATATCATCACCTTTTATACTTAATTTCATTAACTTATCAACTAGTGATCATCTAAATATTTAAATACAAAATCATTATTACTATGAATTAATCTATAAAGAATAATCTTTCTCAAACAATGAACAATGAACTCAGGTAAAGGAATAGCTTTGTGCTTTGTGCATTTCATGAGAAGGGAATGAAGATTATATGCATTATAATGTCATATTCAACGGGAAAGATTATTACTTGGAAATAATTTTATTCATCACATTTTTGGTTGAACAGTTTGAACGCAACAAATAAATTCTGTTTAATTTTGTGTTTTTAGGTAAGAAAATAAAATGAAGATTATTAATAGTTTATATAAAATATCATTTACTGATCATGTTGGTTTCGCAAAAATAATATTGATTTTTACATTAATAACAAGAAACGTTTAGGTCTAAATGTCGCGATAGTTGAGTAGATGTTAATGCTTCATTTGGTGAGGGAATAAGTTTCTGCCGTTATTTCGAAGATGATTCCACTTTAATTGGTTCTTTTGTCAGTGACCTATTAGCGTTCTTTCTAATAGAGCTTGATTAGTGCAAGATGGTCTTCATATTAAAAGCGACGAACTAACAGAGGCTTTTTTAAAGCCTTGAAATTCATGTTAATTCTTAAGCAAAAAGATCGGCTTCATCCGAGGTCACAAAAAACGGTTAATTGTGCCAACCTGCTTCCACTCGAGCACGTTCCATCAACCTGAGTCAAAAAGTTTCTTATTAATATAAACATTATTTCTGCGAAATCAATTAAATCGGTAAATGATATTTTGTATCAACTATTAACAATCTTCATTGTCTAACCTAAACACACAAAAATTAACCAGAACTTTTTGTTGCATTTAAACATTTTACCAGCAATTTTTTTCTTTTAAATGATTTGAAAGAAAATATTTCCGAGTAATAATCAAATTTCTCTGTAAATATAACATGATAGTAAATACAAAAGTATAAAATTTCTCATGAAATTCACATATAACAAAATTATCTTTTTACTTTGAGTTCATTATTCATTGTTTGAAAAGGATTATTACTAATTGAGTAATTCATAGTGATTAATACAGATTTTTTGCTTCGATATTCAGATGATTATTATTTGATAAACTGATGAAAAAGAGCACAAAAGGCATGATATTAAACGCATCATTTAATTAATAATTAACTTATACTTTCTAATACTTTCTATACAAATAATTTATTATATAATTTTGTGCAAAAACAATGAAAATGATCGCGAGTCTCTTTTTTGTCTTTGCTGTTGCTTCTTCAGCTCTTGGTATTCAATGTCCAGTTCCTCCAACTGTTCCTGGTGCTGATATTAGCAAAGTACGTTCATAATAATTCGTAGTGTCAAACATATACGTTTAAGTTTATTAACTAATTTGATATTTGGTGTATTTAGATTGCCGGACGATGGTATAGAATTGATGAATCAGGTGAAACTGGTCTCCCAATAGATGCAAAGACAACCTTAGATTTCATTCCTCTGGAGGATGGTAACTTCAATTTAACAACTACAATAACTTATCCTGAGTAAGTTGCCTGAATTAACTGATATAAATTGTTTTTAATGCGATTATTCGTCCATCGTCTAGTGGCCGAAACAAGAGTTCTTATAATTACGCTGAACGTAATGGCAGCCAAAATTCATTCTTTGTAAACGATAAGTCAGGCAGTAAGTCATTTTGGGCTATTTGATAATGAACTATATTTATTATTTACTTGACTATTAGCTAAACAATTAATCACTATAGCGATTATTTTTTATGAAAATAAATTATTCTCTATTCATTAACAGAGACTGAAACTCCATACATGTTCTACATATACGATGCTGATTACGATAACTATCTGACAATCTATATTTGCATTATTACTCCTTTTGGTTCAAGCTTCGGTGAGTATCTCTTAAGCTGATTGACTGAATTTTTCTTCATCTATGAATTGATTAATATTAATTATAATTCAACTTTCATCATTATCACAGGGTTCATTTCGATTTTATCCAGAACTAACAGTATGAGTGTTGACAAATTTAACGAACTGGCAAACGAGTTGATGCATATATTTGATGGTCATTAAGATAGAGTTGGTACAAAAGGACCAAAAGATGGTTTAAGCAAACCTTTTTATTGGACTCAGAGAAAGGTTGCTTTCAATATAAACTCTCTTTCACTGACCTATCACATCAAAACTACTACTAGCGCTATGGTCAACTCACTTTTTTAGCAAAGATTTAAATTTTGTTTTAATGTTTGTAACAACTAAACAATTATAAATTAACCTTTGTTGTTAAGCAAAAATTGTTGTGCTGAAAATATAATAAAAAAAGATGCAGGAAAATGAAGCATTAATATAATAATTAGCATTTAGCCTCTAAGACAAAGTTGGACATTCAACATGGCATCAAATGTTGAAAATAATAAACGTGTTTTAACTTTTGCCAACGTAGTAGCAACAAACATTCGGTTGTAAATTGATTTAGTGGTTTGTTTTGGTGTTTATGTTTGCCAATGAAGCGTTTGTCCAAAGATTGACTCTATTCGCTTCAGCTTGATCAAGTTGCAGAATATCAGCTGAATTAGACTGTTTATGCTATCGAGAAATTTTTCCGAGCGACAGTTTTTTAGAATATCGAAGGCAGAGTTTGATTACTTTTCGTACAATTATTGAAAAAGAGTTTTAATCTAAATAATTTTTCTATCGTAACTTAAGATGGTCAAATAGAAAATGCGCTCGAAAATCGTGAAATGTAAGTTTCGTTTCTGTACAACAGATCACCTAGATTCTCGGTTTAACTTGAACCTTTAGGGAACCTAAGAGTTGTTTGGTGTATCTCAAGCGTATGTCAGATTGTGAGGTCAGAGCTTTTCGTAGATTCGAAACCATTATCTGATATCTGTTCATCCACAAAGTCTATAGTCCCAATCGCATGTCAAAAATATAAATAAAAGCATTTTTATCGAAACAAAAATATTCTAGATTTTGATCTGGTTTTCTTTGTCTTACTAAAACTAATCACAACATAGAGCTATGGTCAACTCTATTTTTAAGAAAAGATTCACATTTTTGTTTAATGGTCATTCTCATGACGATAACATTTGGAAATTTTTTGGGCAAAAATAATATAATAGTTGAATTGAAAAAATGAAAGATAAAGAAAAAATGAAGCATTAATCTATACATCTATACATCTATACAATATATAAAGTCAAAACATGAAATATTTGCGGGAAGATTGTGTCCAAACTGAGCGGGTTCTAAATGAAATTTTTACATAGCATGAAAGCCATGATTAAACTACAATCACGAAAAATAGTCAGGACTTTCTCTGAAATCAGGTTCCTGAGAAATTCACGTTTGAACAGTGTGGGGGAAAAAATGCAGAATCCGTATTTTATAGCATTGTATTTAGGGGAAAAACTTTGGATATTTAGGTTTATTGTTGGATTAGGATTTTATGTAAAACTTACTTTCAATTAAAGAGTTAAGAGTTGGTGAAATAACCTGGTGCTTCGACTTTAAAAAGGAGATCACAGTTTCAACTTTGGACTCAATTTTATTGAAAACTACTGATCATAAAAGTTTTTTATTCCATAAATGGACCTTTTCTATGACACTACAAACCCACAAAGTCCCAACTCTTAACTAATAAGTCAGTTTTTGGCTATAGTCCTTTGGATGACATTGAATGTGTTCAGAATTAAAAACAATTTTGCGATCAGTCATGATCGCAAGCCCGCTTGTATTAATAATTAGCATTTAGGCTTTAAGGTAAAGTTGGAAATTTTTGTAGCACAGTGCAAGGGTTCAAAATTACCGTATTCACGTGTATAATGTAACGTTCTCATATTCATGAGATGACGATAGAGAGTGCTTTCTGGTTAAAAGCGCACATTAGTGTTTGATTAACACAAGTTGTTGGCCATAAACAAAATTTTCAAGATCATTTTGCTGTTTATTTCCATATTTCATTGTTATAGAGTATTCATTTTTAGTATTAAGCCTAAAATATAGTATAAGTTTTTAGAGTATATAATATCACAAATCATCAGTGATGATTTATCACTCATCTTCTGTTTGAGTTAATTAAAAACGGCAATTCCATTGAATAGTTGGAATTTAACAAGAAACTTCTTTACATGGAAAAAAATTAGAAAACAATACTTTCTAATTTTTTCTGTTAATTGCTCATCCATTATGAAGCGGTTAATAGTGAAGATAAACTGTTGAACGTGAAAATATATTAAGCTCCGATAATTTTCTTAACAGTATAACCAGGTAAAGAATAGAAGAAAAGAAGAAAGAAAAATAATAAGAAAAGCAAGATGAGCATTTTACAAATGAACCATTTCTTGCGAAGCAAAACAATATAACGAAATGATTTCCATGGATTATACAGCCAAAAGAATGAGCTTGACGGTCGTCTGCGAATAGATTAAGAAAATAATTAAAGTCAAATAAAGATCAATAAGAGTTTAACAGAAATACTTACAGAGGTTTATCAAGGGCATGTGGGGCTTCTCGACCTAATCCTACGGGATTAACATCAGCTTCTTCGCTGGTTAACAGTTCAAATTCAGCTTCCATTTTACCCTGAAAAAACAGAAAATAAAGAGAGGTTAAGTAATCATTGATTGATGTAACATGAAGATTCACCAAAATTGCCAAAAACCACAGAAACATCATTAGTTTTAAAAGTGTTAACGAAATTTAGTGTTAACTCTTCATCACATAATGTTGACAATTTACAGATAAACAAATAACGATTAATTTTCAATTAATGTAATAATACTTGACAATTACAAATAAACAGAAAACAGTCGAAAAGCTGACTTACTGTCAATTCATCTTTACCATTAAATAATTTAACGTAAAAAGGCCACCAACCTCGAGCTCTCTTCTCTTTAAACAGATTTATTCGCCCATTCCTTAAATCCTTTTGATTTTTTGTTTCCTTTGAGTCCAACAAATTTCCTAAATTACAATCTTCAGGTGTTCTTGATCCTTTGGGAAACTCTAATAAATTCAGATGAAGAGATCCTAATAAATGATCACCAGAAGATGAATAATTCCAGGCTTGCAGATTCAATCGACAGGGTATTTTCATTTGAGTTGTGTGAAGAGAATAAAAATGATCTCGATGTCTAGCCATGATAACACCTTCATTGTGAAGGAAATCAAATCTAAATATGAATCGCCAATTGAAATTGCCTTCACCAGTAAATGAGCGATGGTGTACATCAGTTGATTGCACCGACATAGTATCTTGAATCCAACCCTTGATATAAATATCAGACATTTTTTCTCCTGAAATGATTGATTCTTCGTCAAGAATAACGTCTTTTGTATTCCATATTGTCACCCGTAGTTCATAACTTTTTGGACCTCGTGGTGATATATCCAGTGGTCTAGGTCGGGGGTCACTTGCTCTAAACATGTCAACCCACATTTCAAGTTTTCCTTGAGCAACACCTGGCTTATCAGGTCGATAAAGGGAACGAGTTTCAATATGTTCAGGAACAAGTTTGTAACCAAAAATCTTTTTCCATGAATTGAGTACTCCTAATGCTAATTGTTCATCTTCATGAGGAATGCCATTCGAATCTTGTTGATCATCTTGCTTACAAGAAAACCTCACTTTACCAATACTTATGTGCTTCTTTGAAATCTCAAGATTAGTTATTTTTAAATCACGACTTAATCTCGATAGTATTTGACTTGGTTCCAGTGATTCACGCCATTTACCTGGGCCTAAAGTGTTAATCAATGAATGAGTATAAATAATTGACATAATTACAAATACTTTAAGTAACCTGATAGCTGGTATGATTTCGGTAAGCCACATGATGCTCTGTGAATGGAATAGAATCTATCTTCGAGATCAATTTTCGTCCATCCAATCAGTTGATCAGATGTTATCATATCGCGATCTTTCAATGTTATCGTCAGAGTGGATTCATGAGGAAAAGTTGCTTCAAATTCATACAGCCGTCCAAATATTGGGTCCAATGAATTAGGCACAAATTTATCAAAATCGTTAATCTTTTTTGAACCAAGTTTCAGGATAGGATAAAGATCAGCTTTTCCACTGGCGCCTCGAGGCACAACATCATGAGCTCGCACAATATAAACACGAACAAGAACCTTTATCGGCTCATTATTAGTTAAATGTTCAACCAGCTGACATCTGTTTTTCCAAGGATACCTTCAAGAGAAAAAAATTCCAAACAATAGTGATTATGTTGAATTCATAGTTTCTGATCAAAAATCTTTCGTGAAATGATATTACCTGCATAATCTGAAAGCTCCTTTGAATATTCCCTTGTTATTAAAATCAGAAGTATCATCTTCAAATCTACCTCGTTTTAATGGAAATGAAGTCAATTTGCCATTAGCACCGTTGCCATTGAAACGATGTTCAAGTTCATCTGGATAAATTCTTAATCTCAGATAGTTTGGGATTGATTGAAGATTAAGATCTTTAGACGCAAAATACCTCATCCACCAGTCAATGTCTTCTTCATTTGATTCCATTTCTATCCTTTTCTCTGTTTCAAAGGAACCATAGACAACTTTATTTTTAATCTTTCCTTTTCTAGGAGTAATAATGGCTTCAGGTTTGTTCCATGGTGATGGAAATTGAGTCTTCAAATGGCAAAGATCAATGACAACATGTCGCTCTGGTAAATTTCTTACGTCAACCTGTTTGTCTTCCCTGTAAATATATTTGGCAAATGAACGGATCACATGGCTACCAACAAGAGTGAATCGACCAAAGGCTCGGCAATCGCCAACATTTATGGATAATGGTGGAAAGTAAAACTCCTGATCAGGCAAACTCAGTTCAATTTCTTTTCGAAAATTGGGAAAATTAGGATTCTTAGAGTAATTGGAGATAATAGATGATGATATTGTGGTGCCACCAACCTCTATATTTGCTTTCGGTTTATTAACAGCCAACAATTTAACTCGTTTTAAATTTCGTACACCCCAGAAGATTATTTGTAATTTATATTTAGACAAAGTTGGTCTTATCTGTGGAGGAAT
Source organism: Tetranychus piercei (assembly GCA_036759885.1). Taxonomy (NCBI): domain Eukaryota; kingdom Metazoa; phylum Arthropoda; class Arachnida; order Trombidiformes; family Tetranychidae; genus Tetranychus; species Tetranychus piercei. Next base: position 9,010,886 of record CM071878.1, read on the forward strand.
AGAGATTATCTCAGTATTGCCAGAAACACGGGCAGTTCCGGACAATGGTCCTGGATAATCCTTTTTGCAATCGGTTTCACTGATTTCAATCAACTCAAGAGCCATCAGCAATTGTCCACCTTCATGGCTATTCAACTCAACATCATACCAATTGAGTCTAGGATATTTGTAACTTTCATCCGCAAAACATACATAATCAAAGGTTACTTTGGATCGACCAATAAAGTCATCTCCACCAATTATATCCCGATCATAAACTTGAACAAGAGCGGCTAAACAATTAGATTTGATATAATCTTTAGAACCAATTAAACTAATTGGTTGTCCTATAATCAATTGGTCCCAACATGGTGATAATGTTTTCTTTTTGACCTGAGAAACTAGAATACATTTGTCAAAATATATTTTGACATAAGGATCAGAAAGGCCTGATTTATCAGCGCCAATTAGTGATCTAGCTTGATATACATGAGCTCGAGGTTGAAATATTGACCTTTCAAGATATTTAAGGTGAGTTGGTGGGTAAGCGTCAGGTCTATGAAGAGATTCAAGGGAAGGATCAGGTGCATATCCGATAGGAAAATGGTCAACAATATTCGGCAGTTGATCGGAGATTCCAAACCAACAAAGGATATCAATCTGAGCTCGTATCTGCCCATTAGGTTGACCGGCTGCTCTTAAGAGCATAGATCTAAATTTTCCAGTTAAAATACCTTCACTTTTAGGATCAGGCGAATAAACAATATCTCGAGTTGGAAGACGGGTTTGAGCAACTCTTTCACCATCAACTAACATCGATAAGAATATATCAGGAAAGGTTATGTGAAATGACGAGGAAAATCCGTAAAGTTCATTTATCCATGGCGATATAGCTTGAGTTATTGGGACAATGTTAACAGTTGTAAGGGAATCTCTCGCTTGTCGAGCTTCTTCGGATATTGTTTTAATCTTTTCACGTTGTTGTTTCATTTTTTGTCGATCCAATTGTGATATTCCAGGTGCATTAGCAAGACTGGATGAATAACACAAGAAGCTAGAACAGTCTTCGATGAATTGACCAAGAACGCCAAGCAACCTGCAAGCAGCATCATATTCACGAGTAACGGTCAAAGCATCAACATCAGCAAGTCCAGTTGCCTGAAAATAAAACGAAAATTTCAACTGAAATATTGCTCTAGAAAATACAAAGCATTCTCTCTACTCTTAACATTCCATAAACAAAATGATCTACCAGACTTAACATATTGTGACAATATTATTGTCATCGTTTGCTGTCGTTCTAAATTTTAAAGGCACTATTCATCAATCGACACCAAGTTTGACTATTATTTTGTAACAGTTTTTACACATCTGAAATAAAAATTCGAAAGATCTATGATCAGATGGTCAGCAAAGAAATATTAAATAGTATAGAACTCGTAATAAATGTAAATTAAAATGTTTATGCACTTAAAATGTAAAAATAAATTTGTTTCAATCTAAAGTTAATTTGGGAAAGCAAGAGATGGCGCTACTGACAAGAGATGAATTATTATAACCAGTTGCCTCAAAACTGGTTACTTGTAAGCTGCAAATACTAATATTAATACAATAAAATTATTTTTTATTTGCAATTGCTCACAATTTGCTTGTAAGCTCTAAAAAGCACCAAAAAAATTTTAGTTTCACAAGTTCAGTCCACAAAATCCTTAACTTTGTTGTCCCAATATTAAGAACATCTCAAAAACTGATGAAATAACCCCAGATTCGGACTACACTGAAAACTTAAACAAGCTAATTCTTACCTGCAGCCACTCATATATTATATAATAACAGGTATTGACATTCGATTTGTTGTGCGATCGCGCAACAAATTCAATTTTTTTTCTCAAACCTTTTTTTTGTAACATTCTTATTGTAACTTTTTGAAGTTATTAAAATAAATGTGTGTTGTTATTTACTTACAAGATTTTTTGTGATCTTAATTAACCTGTTTACTACAAAAAGTCTCCAAGTATCATCAATCCAACTGAATCGGTGAAACATAATTGGCTTGTGACTATCCAAAGGTAAGTGAAAAGCAATCTCTTTAGAACTGTTTGAAAAACATTCAACTGCCTTATAATTCACAGTAACTCCTCGATAATTTACTCTAGCTTTTTTATCCTCTTCATCGATCTTTCCATCACCATCTAAATCCTCTGGATCTCCCATATTCAATTCAATACTTATGTTTTTATCGGCAAAGCGTCCATAAATTCCTGAAACCGAATTGACTAAACCAAAAAGAGCAAACTCTTTTCGAAGTCCAAGTTCATTTTCATCTGCTTTGGGAATATTTTTGATGGAAAATTTTTCTGAATATGATGCATTTAATAATTCTGCCTCAATGGAAATTAAAATTCTACCAACATAAGCAACACCTTCTTCCAGTCCAGTTGATAAAACCTTATTGTCTGAACTTGAGCTCTCTCGTGAAGCACCATATAGATTTATGAAAGTAGGACCAAATGTTGGCAGATAACCATCTCGTCCATCATCAGCAATATAATTTAGAGGTAAATAGTGTGTCGCCAGTAACCCATCTGTTCCCAACTCTTCATCTTTTATCTCGAATTTTATATTTTGGAAAAATGTTGGAAACAACTCAACAAATGTCAACTGTTGATTCCAAACGGGCGAAGACGAGCTTTTTATGGTTGACGTTCGCTGAGTGGAACCAGCAAAGGAAACAGACACATAGGCATCACAGGTTGAAGATGATACCAAATTAAGAGCTTTCTTTATGCTTGACACTGAGCGGACCAGTCCATAAGCTCGATAGATTCTAATTATCAGTTTTATTGGTTCCCTTTCCGTTACACCAAATGGCAACAATAAATTTGATTCAATGTCACATTCATTTGAGTCTTTTGTCACTATTTCCATGTCATCTTCATTTACATTATCATAAACTGCTCCAGTTGATGAACTATATTCTTTGACCAAGACAGTTATATCCAACTTGAGGTAACCTCGAAGCTCCTTTGTTTCTGGATCAACAAGAATCGCCCATTTCTTGTGGAACGAATGTCCTGGTTGACTGAAAACTGTTCCAACATCACAAGAAAATGACCCGATAATCTCATCTGATTTCAGCAATTTATGATCAACAACAGTGATTGAGATTACTTTTTGAAATACCTGCAATCGAGGCTTATTAAAAGAGATGACAAAGTATTGATTCCAAAATGGACTGTTGGTTGACCTTTGTGTTGTAGTTGACTTTTTACGATTTCCTACAACCAAACGAACCATGGGATTGATATCAAGACCTGGAAGTTGAATTGCTTCAATCACTCGTATTCCAATGTCAAAAATTTCCGATCTTGAACTGAAATATCGAGACTCAATCGATTCTAGTTCTTTGATTAAAACTGGTTCTCTTATTGGAGTTAACACTTGAAATTGCTCGGTTGAATACTTGGAATTAACAGCTTGAGTGATATTTTGACTGTCTGTAAATGACTCATCATTGTCGATGTCGATGGCTATTTCATTTGTTGATCCTTCGGACGATCTATTTTCTGAAATTAATGCTGATTTGTCTTCTCGTACCATTGTGAACTATTCCAATAGCTAATTATTATAAGCACAGTCCAGTTGACAGTTTTGTTTGAATAAAATCTAGGAACCAGTCACTTTAATAGCCTTTTGTGGTGAATCACTTCCAATCGATTACACTTTCTCTAGATACTTATTTCGCTGTAACGAAAAACGTTTTCATTTGAGGCCATATCTTATAAATTCATTTATTTGATTAATCAAAGTATTGGAATTGATAATTTAAAGGATTTTTTGGGTGAAAGTAAACTTATTAGAATAAATATTAAAAAATTCAATTCAATGTAAAGTGAAAAGATCCCAAGATCAGCTAATTTCAAAGGTTAGAATTAAAATTGCGCAAAAAATCAACTTCCTTTGAATATTCAAACTTACAATTCGATATCAAATTGGCTCGTAAACTTCATAAATGTTGTTATCGATGCACGATCGAACCAATGTTTTGATAGATAAATATAATACTTATCACTGTCATCTTCAGTTTCCTGATGTTTACCATTTTGTTTTTGCTATTATTGAACTTTACCATTATTTTCCATAGCTTTACTGTTCATAAAACTAAAGATCAATAGAGATGAGCTTCTGAAGGTCTAAAGAAATGGACATTTGATTAAATTTGGACGTAAAAGACAAACGTTATCTTTAAAGCCTAATTTGAAATTAAAAATACAAAAATTTTGACCGTGATTTGATTAAATCAATAAACTTGCACTTCGATTTTCTAGAATCCATCGGTAGTTTCCATCCCATGGTGCTTTCATAGATACCCTTTCTTTTTCTTATAAAAAGTCAAGCTCCTTTCCGTTATACAATGCAATGAAAGATTAAAATAAAAGCACAATAATCTTGAAAAAATTCGCAAGTGCTAATGGTCAACATGTTGTGCTAGCATAAACTGTAGACCAAAAGCTCTCTCTACTATCATGTCACGAATAAGAGCCCGTGGCGTTATACACGCGGATACGGTAATTTGTACCTTTACACTGGGCTTCAAAAATGTCCAACTTTGCCATAAAGGCTAAATGCTCATTACTATATTAACGCTTCATTTTCCTGCATCTTTTTTTATTATATTTTCAACACAACTATTTTTGCCTAAAAACAAAGGTTAATTTACAATTGTTTAGTCGTTGAAACATTAAAACGAAATTTAAATCTTTGCTAAAAAAGTGAGTTGAGCATAACTCTAGTAGTAGTTTTGATGTGATAGATCAGTGAAAGAGAGTTTATATTGAAAGCAACCTTTCTCTGAGTCCAATAAAAAAGTTTGCTTAAACCATCTTTTGGTCCTTTTGTACCAACTCTATCTTAATGACCATCAAATATATGCATCAACTCGTTTGCCAGTTCGTTAAATTTGTCAACACTCATACTGTTAGTTCTGGATAAAATCGAAATGAACCCTGTGATAATGATGAAAGTTGAATTATAATTAATATTAATCAATTCATAGATGAAGAAAAATTCAGTCAATCAGCTTAAGAGATACTCACTGAAGGTAATTATCGGAGAGTAGCAAAGAATAGCGAATGTACACGGCAAAAAATTTCATATCAATATTCTTTTCCTTTTCAATATCTACAAAAAATAATCTGATGATACTTTAAACCCTTTGTATATAACCTTTTCATAACCCACCAAAGGTCATTTTTCAGAAATTTGGTCTACAGAGTCATTTCAATTACGTTTTTCTAAGTCCGAATTGTACCTCGACTTGGTTTCATTAATTTATATATTTTAGTGATATATTAGTACAAAATGTTAAAATTTTATAATCTGAGTTGGAATGGTTCTAATTATTATGTATCTACATTATGTACTATTGATTCCCATTCTATACAAGTTTATTTTTATGGGTTGAGGTTATATGTACACAAAGATACTATCCGATATCTGTATCTGATACCACCAATGATAACTAAATTTTTCGTTTACTGAACAGAAATGCCTTAATCTGAAGTTAACTTAAGAATTTTCGAGCATTTTAATGATATTCCTGAATTAAAAAAAGAATTTAAATAATAATTTAATAATGGTTTAAACTGATCTCAAATCAGCCTAACAGATACCTGTTTCAAATGTTGCGGTAAAAAATTTGATGAGCGATCGTCTTTATTTCTAGAAACAAAAAAATAATCCGACCTAGACTCGAACCCCTTACATAAGCTTACCTCTGATCTACCTCATTAACCAACAAGCTAGAAATTAATTTAAAATTATGGGTAAATTTGTGGAATCAATTGTTCAAACAAACATTGATTAATGCGTTAAACACAAAAAAGCATGACTCTGGCGTTAAGATACGTTATGTTCTCATTCTTTGAGTGAGATTTTATAAAAATTAATCAAAAAATTAACTTTAAATCCATTATTTAACTATTATTTGAATCCTTTCCATTCAACATCATTATGTGTACGGTTAACTTCAGAGTTAAAGGTACACAGATTTGTGTACATATAACCTGTTCCATTTTTATGCCAACTTTCAATGAGCGTTTACAAGTGCAAGTTCTTGTTTTCTATCAACAGATGGAGCAATATCTCAGTACAAGATGATTGAAAAAGTTAATTACAACTAATGAATGATCAAGTTTGTTGCTGGCTTTATTACACGAAGTTGTATTTTCTGATCTGAAAATTAAAATTTTTCCATGTTTGAATAGATAAATTGGAGTTGTTTGTATGAAATGTAACCACATAGGTAACCAACTTTAGACTATCAGTGTTTCTCAATATTTTTGAATACATTTTATCAGCAAAGTTGTTAAAATAAGCTTGGAATTAAAATAATACTTGGTTAATCGTCTTCGCGTCTCAAGTGTAGTTAGTCTGAACATTGATTTTGACAATGAAGAAACATTAATAAGATTAACTGTTTCATCACTTGAAGACGAGGAAATCTGTGAAGGTTGAGATAAGAAAAGTTCTGAAACTGATGTGATGACAGGAAAGTAAATCAGCAATTTTTAAATTACCAAAATTTTAAATTGAGTGTAAAGAGAAAAAGCAAAACATTTTTATCAAGGAAAAGGTTGGTACTGTAAACCAAAAGTTGCCATTAACAGTCACATAGACGTAAGGCAAGCAAGAAAAGCAAAAGAGGATAGGGAAAAACAAGGTAAAAACGTATTTTTAATAAACTTACAAGTGATTGTGACAAAATAAAGCTCTTTTTTGGGTTTAGGAAAATCTTGCAATTTATTTCAAAACTAAAGGCACCCCTTTGAAATTTTACGTAAATAGTTGAAATGCGAAAGTAAATTGACTCAAATGATGTAAGTAAGATAGCTGTAAAGTTTACTTATTACCTAGGGTTGTTTACCCAACGAATTAATCACTAGCCTATGTGAAATGTTTTTTATCAACATTGTAATTATCTTACACTTTTCGATTCTGTCATTCAGAAATTCATGAATAGATTAAACCAGCAAAAAGCAAACCTATTTATAAATGTGTAAGAATGAAGTTGAATCGGCATTTTATTTCTTCACAGCGATGATCAATTCTTATTTGGATATCGTTGCCCATAATGGCACCGATTGTAAATAGCCTTCGAGTTGTTGGTTATCGTCTTCATCTTGTAATTGATCCTATCCAAATCATGATCAACACGATTATTTAAATGAACAAGATTGGTATCTAACTGATTTGGTTCCGGTTTTTTGTTACCACCATTTAACATCCAAAATGAATATCAATATGCAGTCAACCAAATTAATACCTGGAAAGCACATCAAGAAAAGTTGAGAAAATGAAAAATCAAAATGTAAACAAGTTAAAAATCATTTCCCCGTTACCTGATTACCTTCAAGTGATTATCATCTTTGGTAATTAAGATTATCCGGTCTGATTAGATGTAAAATTTTAGAAGAAAGATGGTTAACCCCTTTTGAGGATCCATTAATAAACATCTGATTTGTTACTTATTTGCAGCAAGTAACATTTGTCTTCTCGTCCTTGACCTTGTTCAATTTGGTTGATTATCAGATTGATGATTGATCAATTAAACACTAATCTATCGACAGTTAAATTAACAACAGCTAATTGTGTTAATAAACCTGTAAACACAAGAAGAAAACGATAAGATGAAAAAACACAGAACAAAAGACTTACATAAACGTTGGTTACAGCTGAGCAAAGAAACCGCTCTTCTCAATAACTGACTCATTTCCAATGGCGCAATAATTTGATTGTCGCCTTTTTTAATCTTTAATCACTATTATGATTCATATTATAATAAGCTGTTTAACATTGAAACAATTAATGTGTCAGTGTAAGATGGTAACACAAATTGTCATTTTAACACTCATGTTTCCTGGTATTTAGCGTTTAATATAATGAATTACAATAGCGCCACATCAGCTTTTATTTTACAGCATGAATATACATTCAGTTGGCTGTTTAGACCAAACATTGAAAATGTCATGTTTAATCATCACAAACATGATATGACGATCAATAACAAGAGTTGAATCCATCATGGAAGCTGAAAGTTGAAGCTGAAAGGTCAAAAAATCAGCAAAAGGAGGAAAAGCTTGAAACTCTTTAGGTCAAGCTAACTTTCATTTTCATTAAACTACAGACAAACAAGCTACAAATTTTCAATACAATTAACCTGTAATCCAAACTAATTAAATGTTTTCTCCTTTCTATTTCCACTGTCTATTTAGACCTTAATGATAACCTTTATAATGACCTTTACAAAGTGTTTTAAAAATGAAGAATGCTATTTACTATTTGAAATCTGAACAAATCTAAATGTAGGAAGCTAAATTAAACCTTAAATCAATATGTTTTCAGCAAGCAAATTATTTGATTTTAGAGTTAAATGTTAAACTTTGAAAAACACAGTTTCATTGATCGCATGAAATTATCTGATTTTAACCCAAAGATTGAATAAAAAAACCGTTTTAATGGTTGACAGAAAAAAGGATTACACTGAATTTAGTAATCAATATCGAAATTGTTGATTTAATTAATGCTAAAATAGCAGTTATGACGCTTTGATTGCTGTAACTTGAAGGGACAATTTAGCATTAAACGATTCTTCCTATTTTACTGCTGATGATTGATGAAGAACCTGAAATGTCCAGAAAAAGAGCAACATTTTTCAGTACTTCAATACTGTAATCATTTGAATCGGGAAATGTGATTAAAATGGGCAAAGTTAACAATTTAACTTCCTTTGATTAACTGACTGACAAGATTAGATTATTGTTATTTGTATGAAAATATAAACATTATTTTACCTGGAAATGAAAGTTAAAAATGAAAGTTTAAAATACTTTTAGGCTGATCATGATGATGATATGGAAAGGCTTGAGGCTTAAGGATGAGGAAGAGATGAAGATGAATATTAACATTAATGATGATGTTACATTGAGTATGCTTAATTGTACCAGCTTTTAATTTAATAGTTATTCAAAAATGAACATCATCAACATTTTAAAACACAATTTGAAAGGTTGTTATTAATGAGTTGTCCTATTAAGACAAGATTGGGTAACATCAAGAAACACTTTGCAAATTTTTTCTGCTCAACAATTCAAATCAATTATAATTATAGTTTCAAATCAAATTGTTGAATTAAATGAAAAGGTAAAAGTAAATAAAATTTTATTCTGCAATGATTAAGCTTAACAAAAATTTAATTCTGATTAATCACTTGTAAAGCTTGGTTTTTAATTCAATCCGCTTGGTGATTCCTTTCAAGTTAACCAAGTTTCTTTGGGTTAACTTAGCTTAAGTTTAACTGGATTCATCAATAAGTAAATTCATTATAAGATTAACAAATCCTATTAAAAGGTTAAGTTACTAATTTGTTGGACTTTGATTCAATTATAAGACAATTAATTTTAACACTTTTTTGTCCAATTTAAAATGACCGCTTTAAGCTTGTAACAATTAACAAGTCAAAGGCCATCTTTAGGTGATTTGTGATACTTTTTGTTTTAACCCAAACAATTTTTAGACTTTAACTTAAACCTTTTTTTCCTGTTCATCAAAACTGATTGTGACAATCAATAGATTCACCTTTTTCCCCTTGGATTATTGTTGTAAATAGAGATTAAAATTATGGTATTGTACTGTAAATTAAGGAAACAATCGTCGTAATAAAAAAGTGGTTAACGATATTCAAGTGTATGCCTTAAAAAAATGAAGTCAAAATTTGCAGCGCAATTTCATTCAAAGGATGGAACTAGTTTTTGGGTTTTATTTATGACGATAAAGAGACCCGCTATTATCCGTCATCATCATCATCATCAGCTTCCCATCATCAACATCATCAATAACAAAACAACAACAATAACATGAGAAATGAAAGTTGAAAAGAAGTCAAAGAAGAAGAACAACAAAAACAATAATAAATGATGGTGATTATTAAACTTGATTTAAGAGATTAACTTGACCTTTTCTGAAGGTTAATCATAATCAATTGACCTACAGGCTCTCTCCTTAATCAGCTACTTTCACTTATCAACTTTCACCATTTTACATTCAATTCACTTTTCTTTTGTTTCTTTTTAATTTGTTTTCTTGTTCACCAATTTATTTGTTTTTCTCCTCGAGTTTTCCTCTTCTTTTATCACTTATTTCAACGCTTTGATCAACTCAACAATTTAACTTTTCACCTTCAATATACACTAATACCAGTGCTTTGATAATTACAACAGTTAGTGATTAATTGTTGATGTTGATAGATGGGACAATTTGTAAAGCTAGAGGTAAAATTGTGGACAATTTTAAAGGCTAGACAAGGCTGGCTTCCATGAATCAAGATAAACTCAAGGATTGTGCTTTAATTTCAACCAGAGTTGGTATCTACAGTGAAAATCTACTGTAGATAATCATCATTTAATCTTTGATTGTTAACAATTTAATCTTTCTGATAGGATGCCAAATGCAATTGATACATCATCATTATTTGAACTATCATTAAGAGAATTGGTTGTTCATCGTTGGTTTGCACATAAAAACATGATCAATTCAAATTGCGGAAGAAATGCTTTCTAAATTAATCAACCATATACAAAAAGCATGATAGTTATTATGCAAAGCTAACTTAATAATAGTATACAATTAAACTAACAGTAAAATTGTATTATTACAACTAAATGTTCCTTTGAAGTTCTCATCTACAAAAGTAAATTAGCAGATTTAATAGATAATTTAACAATGATTCGCTTGTTACAATTGTATACTTGAAATTGATGGGGAAACGTGCTTTGATTTAGCAGTTAATCATTAATCTGTGTACAACTTAAGGAAAAGTGGAAAATAATTTAAAAGTGGAATATTTGATTCAATTTTTTCATCAACCAAATGAAATTTCTTTGGTTTTATAAATAACTAGGAAATTCCCCGCAAAATTAAAGTCCAACAATATGATTAATTTGAAATTTTTTGAGGGTCAAAAGATGTAATGAGAATGATGAAATTACTTTATAAATCGGTTAATATTCAATAAAAATTTGTTAACAGTTGACATCTTATTGATGAAAGAAAACCAATCGATTAAAAAACTGTTATGTTCAATGATTGTCATTGCAACCATCATTGACTAGTTGACTGGTCAATACCGGCAACATGGCAAACTACTTTAAGAGTAAACCAACAAATTAAATTGTGATTTAATCAAAAAAAAACAACTTTCTTTTCCATCAATGTGGCCTTGTGAGTGAATTACCCAAAAAATGTAAGACGTCTTCAACCTGGAACCCAAAATACTTGTCCTTAGGCCTTGACAGGGAAAACATCAGATTTACATTGCAGTTGCCCGTTGAATAGTCATGTGGAAATGTTGAAAAATGTTGAGACGATTTAACAAGTTCCAGAATTAGGTGAAAAACAAAATGATGGAAATATCCTCATCCTCTTGTTTACCAGTAATGTTCAAATAGTTTACTTTTCCATCCCAATATGCATAGCTGCAAGAAAAAAATAAGAGATTCATGTTAAGAATAATGGCAATGTTGATGATAATGTTACAAGTCACCTTGAATCAGGTGATTATCATGCCTTTGAAACTTTTCCTTCTTTTTTGTTGTTCTCTTTTCTCATCTCCATTGCAACTCTCCTCCCCAGAATCATCCTTTTCATCCTCACGCCTCACTCACCCGATCAACCCATCGAACCACAATTATTAACCAGTTAAGCTGGAATAATAACCAGTCTTTTTCCCTGTCTTTCTTTCTTTCTCTTTTTTTGCCAGGATAATTTCATTGGTCCTCTCTGAACTTTCCTTGCTCTCTAAATGCAAATCAATTAGATTCAAGTTGCCGGCTGATTTCACTTTTTAACCAAAATTAACCCAAACTACTTCACCTTTGATAATTGTATGTTGACATTATTGCCGGTGAGCAAATTTGTTCAGCTTTTTTTCGATTTTTCAACTGCAATTGTCTTCTTCATCGTAATTATCACCATCATCATCTTGGTCATTTCCATTTTTGACTTTTCAAATGACTTTGACAACTCAACAAGATAAACATTCTCTGAGCATCTGACATTCAGTGAGAGCTTCGTCCTTGTATCCTGATCTTAATAGCCTTTTGAGGTCGAGAGTTTTCCTTGGGATACCAAGATATCATTCATTTTACATAAGCCAATTGAACACTGATTAGCGTTTGATGTTCAAACGAATGTAACTGTATTCCGCTATAAAAATTGCCTAACAAAATTGTAAGAGTAGAAACAAAATGATAACCAAGAGACATAGGGATTAAGTTAATAGTTATACTAATACTTGATGAGAAATATTAAGCACTTGAAAAGAAGAAAGATTTTATATATTATAATTAAAGGGATTAACTGATTAACTAATAATTGTGTAAGAAATCATGCTTTTGATAGGTCAAAAAAGTGAATATATCACTCATGCTAATAATATCAACAAGTCTAGTTTACAATGTAAACTTTACATTGCCTAAATGATAAAAAAACTTTTGCTTAAAAATTGAATGAAAATGAAACTTTAACATGATTAATTGAGATAAAACTCCATCAGATTATTTTACTTGATTTTCGGCTCTTTTCAAATCAATAGGAACAAATCTCATTCATTTGAATCTGTGACCAGGTTATCGATAACTATTCTTGTCTTTACATAATTGATTAAGCAATGCTATACTTTATCAAATATTATCCAATATTGAGTGTTTTTTTCAACCACGTTGAGTAAATACATGTTCACATGGATTTACACAACGTGGATTTTCAGTGTCAACATGATAAACGTCATCAGAAGGGTTAAGAGTCTCTTCCACAGGGATTAAGTGAAGATGATGTTAAAAATGATTGGAAACAAACGAAGACGATGAGAAGAAGGCAAATCGGTATCAAACGAGCAGAAACAATCTCAATGTGCGCCAATATGGAAACAAGATGCACATATCAGACACAACATAACCACTTTGTTTGCCCAGTAAAGATAATGAATATCAAGCTGATCAACATGATAGAAATGATGTTGTTTCTTGTTATTAAAGTTGACGATGAAGATAATGATGACGGTGGTGCAAAGGGGTGCAGACGAGACACAAACAAACACAAAAAAGCATGCATTAAGAAAAATGAAAGACAGTTAAAGTAGACAGCGAAAAAGAAAGAGTCCAAGGAGGTTCTCAGTTACTTGATTTCCCCTGGTTCAAAGTGAGGGGAAGATAATATTTGATTGGCTGTTGAGTTGAGATCACCTGAGCCGTCATCTTTTGTTGATTCACGCTACTTTCAACGTATGTTTATAATGGTGTTAAAACCTCTCCTTTTTCCTCTTCTTCTTTAAGTCAGTCAAGATCATTCCAACGTTTCAGTCCAATCGATGTAGATGAAACTCTGATTAATCTGTTTTTTTCACATTATAAAATTGATCACAATTAACTTGCAACCACCAATACCTATTGACAATCACCAACAACGATAACCACCATAACCACCAGTTACTCATCGCCCTGTGACATATTCTTGAATCTAATTTTTTTCTTTCTCTTTCTCCTAATTTTCTCGACGCTTTTTTGCCCTTCATTAACCATTGTCAATAGTGTTACTCTTTGATTGTGGTTGTAAAAAATTCATAGCAACTGTGCAATTTATCGCTTTTTGGTCCAAACCAAATTCTCACTTTTCACTTTGTGATTTATTTTTGTTAAATTTTTAACATATCTATTTTGTTTTTGCTCAAATCATCAAATCTATTTTTTCTTGTTGCTGTTAATTTCAACTTTTAAAACGTTATTAAACACTGTTGACCATTAACTCATTAGCCAGATAATCAGAGGATTCAAAAATAATCAAGGGTAAGTTTAACTTATGATTCATCTTTAACTCCATTGTTATCAGATTGCAAGTTGCATTTTGTGCAACATGAAGACAGTTTTCCGGTGAAAGTTGTTTTTTTTGCAAAAATAACTTCCAACTTGTTTTAATAGATTATATATTAATCAACTTGACAGTTAGTTAATCAGTTGCATTGCTAATCAATGAGGGAAAGATAAAGATAGACAGTGAAGTAAAGAGAAAGGGAAAAAAACGGCGCGCAACTAACAGTTCAATGCTTTAAGCTAATTCATGCTAAGTTTTTAACATTTTTTAACTTGATCTGTTGAATAATTTGCGTCGTGTTTTGTTAACATGAGAAATAGAAGCAGGAAAAAGAATGACAAAAATGTCTATTTAATTAAACAGTCGAGAAAAATAATGCTTTTGATAGCTATAATGATGATTGTAGCAGCACTGATGAAGGTAACAAAATATGGATGCAATTATTCTCATTCTCTTCGAATCTTTCCAAATTTTGTTTCATTAAATTTCCTTCTGACCGCGAACTTTAGGTTGACCTGAAAGGTACATGCTAATGAACGGATAGAAAGTTAGTCAACTCTCTTTCACCTCTCATTTATCTTTTCATTTCTTCTTTTATTTCTTCTTTTCTTCCTTCCATCTACTCTTCGTTGACCTGTTCCTTTACCAACACTACCAACACTACGAAGGTCGGTTTTTACGAATTAATATCCGTTTAAACCTCATATAATAATTTGGTATATTAAATGTTCATCACTTTTTCTCTTCCTCTCTCAATCTCTTCATAACTTGATAATTACTTTTTGCATGATTGTTACCCATATTTTTCACCTCCAATTGCTAACCTACCTTTACTTCTTTAGCTTCACCAGTTTCTCCTTATTTATTGCTTAAGCTTAACCTAAAGCGTAAAATGAAGTTGAATTAAGCACGTAAAAGTTTTCCTTCATCATCATCACCATCATCATCAACAACATTTCTAAAACATTCTCAGCTTCTTTACTACCGCTTCATCGTTGCACCCGATTGATTGTAAAAATATACCTTTAAAAAGGTAACTCTTTCCCCCTTCTTCGTGTGTCAAGCATGTTTTTCATCATTGAACCGAGTCAACTCAACGAATGATCCATATCGCGATCAACTTAGACCTAATTTTGTCACCTTTTCTGATGTTGCTTCTCATTTTTTGAATACAAAAAACAGCGTAAAAAGTCATTTTCTCATCTTCTGCACGTTATTTTGTACCAGTTTAAGCCAAAATAGTTTCTAAACAATGAAATGCTAAGGAATAAAAAAAGGTTAAATTGAAACAAAAGAGATTTTGAAATGAATGATGAAAAGATGAGCAACTTTCGCCTTTCATTGGTTCAACCTTAGAAGTCAACGACTTTAATTTCCGATAAACTATTCTCCTTGAAACTATCAATTAATGCTTTAAGCATTGAAACAGAAAGTTGACTGAAAATGACCTCAAGGTAGAGTATATTTACATAACTTTATACTTTAACCGGTCATTTTAGCAACAAATTGATGATCTAATGTTTCTTTTGATTCCAATAATTTTGATGTTGATGAGAAATAAAGCATTTTAAGGTTGTTTTCAATTGATCGTTATTTTGTTACATTGAATTACATTTATTTTCAATCAATGGCTCAAGATTGACTCTCAACAGTTTCAGATTAGCTTTATTACAGAAAAATATAACAATGTTTAAATCTAACAATTTAAGGAAATTTAGTTTGAAATTTGTCATTTTCCTCGCCATTTCCTAATCGTTGGTTAAATTATTGCCACTAACTGTTCATTTAAAGTATAAATTAAGATTTGCAACAATTAATTTTTAGTCGATAACAATGAAAAATTAATGGATCAATAATCTAATTCCAATTGTTCTAATTTTTCCCTCTTTTTCTTCGATTTAATTGAGAAAAAGGTTGAATAGGAAATACAACAATTAACCAATTAACCTGTAAGGGTTTGAAAACAAAATCATCATTAAGATCTTTATTGTGATTAACAATAATAGCAATAAAAGTTGATCACCAATAATAACCTCATTTTTCAACCAGAATCTGAATCAATCTCAATCTAAACTGTTTAATGTTTAAACAATTAGCAATTTAAAAGTCTAGAGTAAATTGTTACCTTGAAAATTGTAATCTCAACTGTTCATTAAGATTGCCTTGGAAAGTTAAGAATTACTTTCCTTCAAAGAGAAAGCTATTAACATAGATTATCAGATTTGATTTGACAATTTACTTTGAACAATTTACTTTGAACAATTAGCTTAAAACCACAAAATGAGTTGCTTTTTCATCTTGATCAGGATGAGCTTCGTTAAACTGACAAAATTTTTAATCTAATCTTGAGATTTCAACCTTTTTCAAGTTAATTCAATTTAACCTTTGCTTTCTCTCATGATATTTATCAGCAAATTAGGCAAATGATAACATAACAATGTTGAATACGCTATTTGACTTTGAGAGGAAAAACAGTCTTCCAATTGACTATCAATTCAACAGGTTTACTTCATTGATGTAATGCTAATTTTAGCTTATTATCCATTATTGTTACGTCTTTCCTTGTAATTTAATATTGGAAATGCTCATCAACTTAATTATCAAGTAAAATGTTTCGTTCCCCTGATTGACCATGAAAGACACCAAATGAATGTAAATACTTTACACAATACAATTGAAATTTTATTACAACTTTTCCCGGACAACTAGTTTTCCAGTGGGTTGATCGTGATCATCGTCACAATCAGCGTCACAATCGTCCGATATAACGGCAATGTATAATGTTGGATAACATGGTTTCAGCGAAACTTCTTTTCTTTTTCTCATCAATCAGCCAAGAATTTAAAATGACCAAATGATTGATCTTTTTCTTCTTGTTTGAACAGAATTTATCCAAATAATTTAACACCCAGTCTCTCTGTTAAATTATGATAATTAACCTTGATAAATGAAATGAATCAATATAAACAGTATTGTCAATTGAAATGAATTAGCTCGATGAGAGTGACGTTTTAATTGGCAGTAAATAAAATTAATCATTGTTACGTTTTTGAACCTCACCAAACTTTCCTTGTATTGAATCTCAATGAACAATGTCCGATTTAGAGTGTTGCTAAATGATGCTAACTGATTGATAACAATTTAACCAACTGTATAACTATTACAATCCAACTTTACTCTCAATCTAAATTGTAAGAACAATTTGTGTAATCTTTTCTCTTCCATTATTCCAGTTCAAATGTTTCAAACATGTTTGAAGGCAATAGTTTCAATGCACAAAAGGATAAGTTAGCTTCTTTTACTAACCTTGAATCATCAGAATGATTCTGATAGTTAAACTTCAATTTATTGTGAAACTTTTGATTAATAAAGATGAGAGGGAAAGAAATTAATTTTTAAATTAATAACTTTATACTTGATACTCTATTTAATCGCATAAATGATGATCGTTTCACATTGAATCCACGTGAATTTGCTATGTTCAGGTAATTCTGGTTGTTGATCCTTCAAAACCTTCATTTCGATCGTTAGTTGTTTCAATTTCTTTAGTTGATTCTCAGTTCTTTTTCCATGTTAATCTTCTCACCAACCAATTCAGGGTTTTGTTTGTTCAAGATTTGCTGTGAAAATCTTGCAGTGACACTCGACATTAGCATCAAATTAGATGCACAACGTAAACCAATTTAATAACCGTTGTCAACTAGTATTGAACTGTTGTTATTTAACCCTCTCTCCCTTCAGGAATCATCAGCCTGAGTCCGAAACAGTCTGCTGATGAAAGTTTAACGGACTGTTTGATAAAAGATTTTACCTTTTTTTCCCTTCTTTTTGACAAAACTTCATTTTGTGTGCGTCTTTTCAACTCATCAACTCTTATACTGGGCATAGTAGCGTGGATAATATAATGTACATTAAGACAAACGTTTTGATCTGCTGAGTAAACGGAGTAAAAGATGAGAATAGGTTGACACACGTTTTGTCATCTTAGGGATTGACAATCAATAGTTGCTGTACTTGTTTTAATACAATCGCTGGTTGATTTAATTCTCCTTCGTGTTTATAATTTTAAAGAAATACCTTTTCAAAGATGATGCCTGAAGGAAAGAAAGACAATTGAAAATGATTATGATTACGGTGATGATGATTAAGAAAAATATCTATCAGTTATAGATGGATGAGTTGAATAGCTGGAGAATAAATTGCAATCATATTTATATTTGAAACTTGATTCATATTAGATTTTCATTTGGCATATAAGATGATGCATTTTAATTTGCTATTTTTATCCTTTCAAATGTTGCTCGGTTTCATTTGTTTCGCTATTTAATTTTATTGGCTCTTGTCTAACAGTTAATTTTACATGAAACTGTCAATTATCGGTGTAATTTTTCATTATCTATGAGGAAACTATTTTTCATTTTGAGTCACAGTTAACTGAACAAGGTAAAATTAAATTAAATTCAACTTTTCGTTGAGCAAAGGCGGAAAAATTAAGCTTGTTCAGTATTTTTGATTTAGTGTTAGTTAGTCAATCTCAAGCTACATATCAAAATGGATGTCTATCTTCATATCAAAATGAATACTATTTTTTGATTCTTGTGTCAATAACTTTACATTTTTTACCTTTTGTGCGTTTACCTTTCACCTCTTTAATTGTGATCATCTTTAAAAACTATAACTCTCGGTAATGAGAAATGTTTAAAAAAGTTGAAGACAAGAAAAGATCATAACTAATCTAATATCTAACATAATCTAAACTGATAGAGAAATCATGTTCGTTTTTTCTTGATTATCAAATAAATGCTTACAATTATCTGTACGAAACATAAGATTATCGACTCTTTGTTTCCACCTTTTTTACAAATTAAACCAAACACCTTTCAGGTTGATAAAAAAGTGCAATTTCTTTTCTTCCTGCATCAATCGATAGCCAATAGCTTTTCATTTCCTTTCATCTTTTTTCATCATTTCATCATCTTACTAAGTTATCCTTTTATGGTTAGAATAAACTCAATGGATATTTCCATCTCTTCTCTTCTTTCATAATACTTTTTCCAAGTCTCTTCTTGCTTGTTGTCAAGCAGGTTTAATTTTTTTAATCAACTAAACTAATTATCTTCTCTTTTTTCATTACAGACTGAAAAATGCCTTCTGTTGAAGAAACGAAAGCACCCGAATGGGAAATGACTGAAGATATCGTTATTAGTGGTATTTCAGGTCGCTTCGCTGAATCGGATAACATCGACGAGCTTGCCAAAAATCTGTTTGACAATGTTGACATGATAACAGAAGATGATCGACGATGGCCTTTAGGTAAGTAACTTGAAATGTCTCAAAATAGATGGTTAAAGATTGAAATTTATCCAACTTTTAACCTGTTTTTTGTATCTTTAGGTTTATATGGATTACCAACTCGAAGTGGTAAAATAAAGGATCTTTCCAAATTTGATGCTCAATTTTTTGGTGTCCATGGTAAACAGGCCAACCTTATGGACCCTCAAGCTCGAATGTTGCTTGAGTTAACTTACGAGGCTCTTTGTGATGCTGGTGTTAATCCACATTCTCTTCGAGGTACTCGAACTGGTGTCTATGTTGGAGCTTCTGTCTCTGAAGTTGAAGAAGGTTTAGCTCAGGATGTCTCCAAGGTATCTGGTTACGCATTAACAGGTTGTTCTCGATCTATGTTTGCCAATCGTATCTCGTACACATTCGACTTCCAAGGACCTTCATATGCCATAGATACAGCTTGTTCATCTTCCTTCTTGGCTTTCCAACAAGCCTTATTAGGTTTAAGATCAGGTCAATGTGATCAAGCTATAGTTGGCGGTGTCTCAATCTGCCTTCGACCTGTAACAGCTCTTCAATTTCACAAATTGAATATGCTTTCTAATGAAGGTAAATGTAAACATATGGATGCATCAGCCGATGGTTATGTACGATCAGAGGCTTGCTCTGTTGTCTTCCTTCAACGTAAATCTGTTGCAAAGCGTATTTATGCCACCGTTATTCATTCCAAGACCAACACTGATGGGTACAAAAAAGAGGGTATTACTCATCCCTCTCGTGATGCTCAACGAGATTTAATGAAAGAAGTTCTTGAAGAATCAGGAATCAGTCCAACAGAAGTCAATTTCGTTGAAGCTCACGGAACTGGAACCAAACTTGGTGATCCAATTGAAATTGATGCCATTGCAGAAGTTTATTGTCAAGGACGAACAGAACCACTTCTTATCGGTGGTGTTAAGTCAAACTTGGGTCACACTGAACCAGCTTCTGGTCTTTGTTCACTAGCTAAAGTGTTGATTGCTTTTGAAAACAAAAATATTCCTGCAAACCTTCACTTTAATACTCCCAACCCTGACATCAAGCCCCTTGTAAGAGGTCAAATCAAGCCAATAGTTGAAAACACTCCTTATAATGGTGGAATTGCTGCTATCAATTCATTTGGATTTGGTGGTGTCAATGTCCATGCCTTGATTAAATCAAATGACAAAGAACTCACTGATGACTCATTTGCAATTTTTGGTTCTATTCCTAGAGTTGTAACCATGTGTGGACGAACAGAAGAAGGTGTCAACTCATTCTTTGACTTTATTGAGAAAAATCCAAACCGAGTAACCAAAGAGTTCTTAGCTTTGGTTTCTGAAGTTTCCAAAGTTCCTGCAACAACTGGTATGAAACATCGAGGTTACATGTTAATGAAAGAAGATCACCAGGAACCTTATCAACGAGAAATTGTTCGTGTTCCTGAAGCTGGACCAATTTGGTTCGTATTCTCTGGTATGGGTTCTCAATGGCCTGCTATGGCAAAAGCTATGATGCCAATTGAAATCTTCGCAAATGCAATTCACGAATGTGCTGAAATTGTTAAACCATTCGGTGTTGATCTTCTTCATTTACTTTTGGAAGATGATGAAAAAGCTTTAGACAACATTATTGCTCCATTCGTTTCCATTGCTGCCGTTCAAATTGGTTTGGTCGATGTTATGAGAGCAATCGGTATTGAACCTGATGGTATCGTTGGTCACTCTGTCGGTGAATTGGGTTGCGCTTATGCTGATGGATGTTTTGATAGACGACAAATGATGCTTTCAGCCTATTGGAGAGGTAAATGTGTTGACAATTATGCACACCACGAGAAGGGTTTAATGGCTGCTGTTGGACTCGGATGGGAAGATTGTTCAAAACGTTGTCCACCAGAAGTTGTTTGTGCCTGTCACAATTCAGAGGACTCAACCACCATCTCTGGTCCTTACAGTGTTGTTAAAAAGTTTGTTGCTGAACTTAAGGCTGAAAACATTTTCGCTCGTGAAGTTAAATCTTGTGACATCGCTTTCCACTCGCCATACATTGGTCCAATCGGTCCCGATCTTAGTAAAAAACTCAAGGATGTCTTAACCCCTAAACCTAGATCACCCAAATGGGTTTCATCATCAGTTCCAGAAGACCGATGGAATGAGGATGACGCAAAGTATTCTGCTCCAGCTTATTATGTAAACAATCTTGTTTCTCCTGTACTGTTCCAAGAAGCTCTTAAGTTTGTACCCAAAAATGGTGTTTTCATTGAATTTGCACCACACACTCTTTTACAAGCTATCTTGAAGAGAAGTTTAGGTCCAGAAATGGTTTACGTTGGTTTAATGAAACGTAACGGAAATGCTGAAAATCTTGATTTCTTCTTATCCAGCCTTGCTAAACTTTATACTCTTGGGTTCAACCCTAAACTCGAGAATCTTTACCCTAAAGTTAACTTCCCAGTTCCTCGAGGTACTCAATCTCTTGGTCCACTCATCAAATGGGATCACACTCAATCTTGGTTGGTTACTCAATATCCTGAATATTTCAATCCTTCATCATCATCAGATTACGTTGTCAAGGTTGATCTCAATGAAATTGACGATCAATACTTATCAGGTCATTGTATCGATGGTCGAATTCTTTTCCCTGCAACTGGTTACCTCATGTTGGCCTGGAAAATGTTAGCTAAAATCAAGGGTCGTTTCCACGATAAGATTCCTGTTGAATTTGAAAATGTTGTTTTACAAAGAGCAACAATTTTACCCAAAAATGGACAAGTTAAATTTGTCATTCGTATGATGGAAACTTCTGGTGAATTTTCAATCTCAGAAGGAGGTGCTATTGTTGCCACTGGTAAAGCAACTGTACCTGAGGAACCAGTTCTCAAAATGTCACATATTTTAGACGAAACTTTAGTCGAACCAAGCAAACCTGAAGTAATCACTCTTTCTGCCAAAGACATTTACAAAGAATTCAGAGTTCGTGGTTATGATTACGGATCAACTTTCCAAGGTTTGAAAGAAGCAACCGACGACGGTCGAAAGGGTACCGTTTCTTGGACTGGTAATTGGATCTCTTTTGCCGACTCACTTCTTCAACTCGGTATCATTGGACGATCAACTAGAGCTCTTTTCCTTCCTGTCAGATTCCAATCAGTTCGATGTGATCCAATGCTTCTTATGTCCAAAGTCGCTGAAAACGCTGAATTCCCAGTTGCACATGATCCTCGAATCAATGTTATTGTTACTCATGGATTGGAGTTCAGAGGTCTTAAAACTAACATTGCTCCTCGACGACAAGCTGTTCAAAGTCCAATCATTGAACGATATGCTTTTATTCCTAATGACGAGTCTTCTGTTCTATCTAAATCTGATAAATCAGAAATCGACGAATATCTTCAAGTTTGCTCAACTCTTGCATCTAAAGTTCTTGCCTCTGTTGGTAAAAATAACCGTGAAATAATGAACGGTTTCAAGGATGCTTCAAATGATTTAATTGAACATTATTTGAATGGTCCTCCTACTGACTTTGCTTTATTGCATGCCCTCAATGGTGCTGCTTCAGACTCAACTTCATCATCTCTTGATGATAAAATTAACAGAACAATGAACAAATATAAGAAAGATATTCAAAAGGACTTACTCGCAAATGTCTACACTCGAGAACGATTCCTTCGATCTGCCTTAGCATTGATTGCCGAAAACTCTCATTCCAGCATTAAAACAACTGAAATCAATGGATCAACCTCTTTATTGTACAATTCAGTTAAGGAATATCTTGAATTATCTGGAGCTAAACTTGAATATTCAATTGCTCATCCAAATCCAACTGAACTTGGTAACACATCTACCTTAGAAAATGAAACTTTCCTTTGCACTTATGACTTGGGAAGTTCGCCTGTTCCTACTGAAATCCAGAATACAGAATTAGTCATCTTTAAAGATTCCTCAGCCTTTAATCCAACTCAAAAAACATCTCCATCCAATGCTCTCAAGAGCTTAATCTCAATCACAAAAGATGAAGGATTTATTTTAATTGTTCTTCGTAATAATCTAACCGCCCCAGAATCCGTTTTGTTTGGAAATTCTGCTAAAGATTTCAGCAATCAAGCTTCTGAATATATTTCATCAGCCAAATCTTTAGGACTTTCCTTAATTAGTCAAAAATCTGACGGATTAACCTCTTCAATTCTTGTATTCCGTAAGGTTACTCCAAAATCACCAGCAGACCAAGCAATTGTTCCAATTGATACTTTCAACTATGGTTGGGTTGAAGAACTCAAGCGAAAAATCAAAGAGTACGAAACTAAACCAGCTGGTCAAAACGTTTGGATTGTTGCTCAAGACTCACCTCTTAATGGTGTCATTGGTCTAGTTAATTGTTTACGACTTGAACCCGGTGGATCACATATTAGATGTATATATCAAAGCGGGTCAAATGTTCCTAAAGTTGACTTCACCAAAGAACCATTTGCTTCAGTATTGCAAAAGAATCTTGTTATGAACGTCTTCCAAGAATCCGTTCTTGGATCTTACCGACACATTTGCATGAAAAACATCGAAGAAGATGGAGTTCGAGAAACAACTGATGCTTACCTCAATGTCCTGACGCGAGGAGATTTATCAAGTCTTCGTTGGTTCGAAGCTAACCACAAATATTCAATTCTCTCAGCTAAAGACCAACTTTGTCATGTTTATTATGCTCCACTCAATTTCCGTGACATCATGTTGGCCACAGGTAAACTTTCACCTGATGCTCTTCCTGGTGATCTGGCTCTTCAAGATTGTATCTTAGGTCTTGAATTTGCTGGAAGAGACTCTCGCGGTCGTCGAATCATGGGTATGACTCCAGCCAGAGGTATGGCAACCACTGTTGTTGTCAATGATCCCGAATTCATTTGGGAAATTCCATCAAGCTGGTCAATGGAAGAAGCAGCTACAGTTCCAGTTGTTTATTCAACCGCCTATTACTCTCTCATTGTTCGAGGTAATTTACAACCTGGTGAATCAGTTCTCATTCATTCTGGTTCTGGTGGTGTTGGTCAAGCTGCAATCTCAATCTGTTTATCAATGGGTTGTCAAGTTTTCACAACAGTCGGCTCTAAGGAGAAACGGGAATTCTTGAAGAAACAATTCCCACAGTTGAAAGACCGAAACATTGCCAACTCAAGAAACACCAGCTTTGAACAACATGTTTTGAGAGAGACCAAAGGACGAGGTGTTGACGTTGTTCTCAATTCATTATCCGAAGAGAAACTTCACGCATCTATTCGTTGTTTAGCTCAACACGGTCGATTCTTGGAAATCGGTAAATACGATTTATCACAAAACAATCCTATTGGTATGGCAGCTTTCCTCAAAAACATCGGATTCCATGGTATTCTTTTGGATTCCCTATTCACAAACGGAAAGACTCCTGCTACTTCATTAATTGCTCAAAAACAAATGGTTTCTCAATTGGTAAAGGAAGGAATTAAAACTGGTGCTGTTAAGCCACTTATCCGAACTGTATTCGGAGTAAACGAAGCTGAATCAGCTTTCCGTTTTATGGCATCAGGTAAACATATTGGTAAAGTTATCCTTAAAATTTGTGATGAAGAGCCAACACAAGTCACTACACCCGTTGCTGTCCAAATTCCTGCAATCGCTCGAACCATTTTCTATCCTACAAAGAGTTACATTCTTGTCGGTGGTCTCGGTGGTTTCGGTTTAGAGTTAGCTCATTGGATGGTTGACCGTGGAGCTAGAAATATTGTCCTCACTTCACGAAGTGGTCCACGAGAAGGTTATCAGTATTTATCAATCAAACGCCTTCGATCAATGGGAGCCAATGTTGTTGTCTCTCAAATTAACGCTGCAACTGAAAAGGGTGCTCGTGAATTGATCGACTTGGCCAAATCCTTGGGACCAGTTGGAGGTATCTTTAATCTTGCTATGGTTCTTAATGATTCCATGTTTGAAAATCAATCATCCGAAGCATTCGCTGCAGTCGGTGAACCAAAAATCAAAGGAACCGTTAATTTGGATGCCGCTTCAAGACAATCTTGCCCAAGTATTGACTATTTTGTAGTCTTTTCATCTATTTCCTGTGGTCGTGGTAACCTCGGTCAAACTAATTATGGTTTTGCTAATAGTGTTATGGAACGAATTTGTGAACAAAGAGCTAAAGATGGCTTACCTGGTAAAGCTGTTCAATGGGGAGCAATTGGTGATGTTGGAGTTATTCTCGAAACAATGGGAACTAATGAAACTGTTATTGGTTCATCAATTCCTCAAAGGATTCCATCTTGTTTATCTTGTCTCGATCGTTTCCTCCAATCACCTTACACTGTTTGCTCAAGTTTCATCAAAGACACATCTTCATCATCTAGTAGTCCAGCCTCTTCTAAAAGTGACCTTATCAGCGCCGTGGCTCATGTCATGGGGGTTAAAAATCCTGCCTCACTTCATCCTTCCCTCACTCTTAGTGAATTAGGTTTGGACTCGTTGATGGGAGTTGAGGTTAAACAAACCTTGGAACGAGACTATGATCTTATCCTTTCCATGGTAGAAGTTCGAGCTTTAACCATTCGTCAACTTAAAGAAATCAGTGCAGGTAATAGTAATGTCTTACGTGATGAGGCTTCGGCATCATCAAGTGACGTTGACCTCTCTATGCCTGTTATCTCAATTCCTAGTCGGGTTGATGTAAGACTCAATGATGCCAACGAAGGGAAACCCATATTCTTCCTGCCACCAATTGAGGGAACCTTTAATTTATTAGCCCCATTGGCTAAGCTTATCCCACGACCAGTTATTGGTCTTAATTGGACCCAAGAGGCATCCAAATTTTCATCTTTAGAGGACGCAGCATCTTTTTACATCGCCGAGTGCCGTAAACATCAAACGGAAGAATCTTTCGATTTAGTAGGTTATTCATTTGGTTCAGTTGTAGCTTTTGAAATGGCTAAACAAGCCAAAGTAGATAATCTCATACTTCTCGACGGGTCACCTGTTTTATTCAAACAATTTGCCCAACAATGGCAAATCAAAGCTGGTGTCAATGACAAGATTGAACAAGAAGTTGAAGCTTTAGTTGTTTTCCTATCCCAATTGGTTCCAGTAGATTATGTAAAAACTAAAGCTGAACTTGTTGAAATCAAGAATAAGGATGAAAGGGTCGCTCGAGCTGCTCAATTGTATGTTGACAATGGTGGTCCACCATGTGAAGCTAAGGACTTTGCCTTTGCATCTGAATGTTTTGTTCAAAAATCAAAATTGGTAATCAAATATAACGAAGAAACACAAGCTAAATCAACAAATCCAGTTCTTTTAATCAGAGCGGATGAAGAATTAGTTAAAATTGAAGGAAGTCCGAAAGACTACTTCTTATCTAAGGTAGGTTGATTGATAAATCAAGATATTTTATTCTCAACGTAATTAATATATTTCATTTTCTAATTTTTTTCATTTCTTTATTACAGTCTGTTGCTGGTGAAGTAACTTGCAAAATTTTCAAAGGAAACCATAAAACATTCTTAAGTAACAACCTCAGAGACATTGCCATGGCCATGAATGATAGGTTTTAAATAATGAATAATCATGGATATAATTAAATCATCTTTATTTCGCTCTCTATTTTCTTTCTTTTATTTTCTTGTGATCGGCGTTGGACAAATGTTGTCATGTTGCCAAAAAACTAAACAAAAACTCAATTATTATGATTAAGGTATATAAATATATTTGGGGAAACAATCTGCTATCCCTCATATTGTGGTTCGTTGTTTGCATCAAGAAAAAAACCTGTTTACAATCCTTTTTTCCCTTAATATTTTAAATTTAAATATTGTATTTCCAAAATAAATTTGATTGTTTATGGTCACACTATCACTTTATTATTTGATTTAAATTTGCCTATTCATTAGAAAGCATTCACAGTCAACTATGAGAAGCAATTCAACACCAAAAAACAGGACCACATCTTAAGCTCGCAACAAAAAAAACGAGTGGCCATAAAAATGTGTTAACGCAAGACAAATATTGAACATGAAAATGGTATTTTTGTTTACAAAATTGAATAAACATTATTTAAACGATATTACAAATTGAACAATTTGATATCCTATTGTTGTTATTGTTTGGATTATTTGTTAGCCGAGAAACGACCGACATTTCATCGCCAGAAGTTTCTTCGACTGCTCTTTCCATGGCATAATAATCAACCATCTGGAATGAAAAAAATGAATTTAGTCTGTTTAACTGTTTAACTGATTTAAGTTAAAGTTACCTCTTCTGTTTCAACTGAAGTTGTGGGTCTTTCTTGTGTCAAAGGGGGGCTATTTGACCTCAAATCGGGTGTAATTGTAGTTAAACTGAGCCTTGGATCGCCTGATCTTGGGTAGAATAGATGTTGCAAAGTTTGATTACGAGATGAAATCGGTGCATCAGGATTACCAGCAATACATCGAGAAATAGTATTAAGGATATCACGAAAACGAGTTTCAGAATCACCACTTTTACCGATCCCTCCATGACCACCAACACCTAAAAAAACAAAGTGTTTTATTTTTCCAAATCAAAATGAACATTTTTACGAGCTTCCTTGAATTTTTGTAATGAACGCTTTTACTTGTAAGAGTTGTAATTTTTATTCAATAAAACTAAACAAATAAAATTCGTTTGATGAAGTTTATTGCTTTTTTATTGATTCAGAGATGCAAAGGTAAATAATCTCAATGAATTATCAAGACATGAAAGAATAGCTTGTTACATACCACACAAATCAACGAAAACAAGAGAGCTCATGACTACAGCCATGGGTCCTGGAGGCGGCCAGGGAGTTGGTTCAAGCATTACTGGTAAAATGGGTTTCCTTAGGACATCGGCAAGAGTTACTTCCCGCGCGCAAATCCTCGAAGAAGCATAACGAGGAGTTAAACAAGCAATAATAACTCGAGCTTTGCTGATTCCCTCGTAAATTTTACCATAAAGTGAATCACCGCCACCCATTAAGCCAATATCCATCCAACAAGGAAACCCGGCCATTTCTAGGCGACGTCTAAGATCAAGTACGAGCTTTTGCGAATCCCACTGATAACTGAGGAAAACTGGAGGAGCCGAACCAATTGGCTGTAGATCTACTTCAATTATTTGTCGTACATCTTCACGGGAAATCATTTGAAGGCAAGACATGAGAACATCAATGCAGTAACGAGTCCGTCCATTGCTTTCGAACCAGTCATGAATTAAAGCAAGAGATGGTGAAACATCATCAACCAATCTAGCTACATCTTTATCAGTATAGCCCAAGCGACGAGCTAAAGCTAACCAGTCACGTCCTGGGCTACTATTTATCAACATTTTAGCCGCATCACGCATCCAAAGAGGCTCAAGACGGAAAATGTCTTCGTAAGTATTTATATAGGGATGTTCATACAACGATAAGGCAGAATCATCTGTGATTCCAGAATATTGGCCAGAAGCTTCAAAATCAAAAAGAGCAAGGTTAAGTTTCAGATGATAATGAGTATTATACCTACCTGACGCATAATATGGCAAAACAGGAAAATATTTTTGGACAAAATTTGTGCGGATTTGTCGATAATCACATTCAACAACCTATTAATGAGAAATAAGAAAAGATCAGAAAATGAAAACTGAAGATCAATATGAAATATTCAATTGGAAATATTCATTTCATCTTTAATTCTGAGGGTTTTGAGTACAATTGCAAAATTATAACTCATTTTTGATTTCTTGAGATAATGGGAAATTGAGCTCAAGATTTCTTCATAAATCATGTTTTCGACTATTAACATTAGGAAATGGAATCATAAATAAAATTAAGTTTACCTAAGCTGAATAATTAATTTCTCAGAATATAAACGAACTAAAATATTGAAATCCAGCTTAATTAATCTTCAGAAAATTAAACATGAAGCTTAATTGTGATTAGTCTTTCACAGTTTAAATTTGTTTATACCGAATTTCTAATTTTTTTGCTTCGAGGTTTGTTCATAAAATAAATTGCTTTACCTTTTTGCTGAGACACTTGTTTAAAGGGATAAAATGAAGACATTGCTCATCTGTGCAACTTTTTTTCATATGATCTTTACAAGACAGGTCACATGGACAAGGCACTTCGAGTGAATAAACAATACGGCGATAGTAAAAGTTTTGAAGCGTTTCCAGTTCACTTTCAATTAGATGACGAGCCTAAAAGTGTAAAAGTTAAAAAAAGAAGTTTATTTGGTCTTTTGGTTGATTAGCAAAAAATACATTCTTTAACCTAAAAATGTCCAAACTTCAAATTCAACCGGTCAACCCACAATCCAAATAAGAAAGGTTTCAAAAGTTATTAGTGCAAATAAGTGTAAAAAATTAACTAATTTGTTCCAAGTAATGAAAAGAGATCATTGATCGATTAACTAATTATATGCACTTACTTTAACACAAACATTAGGAGCTGGTCCAGTAACAGTTGGATCACTTTCACCACCAATTGTGTCATAAATTTTGGTTATAATAATGAAAAATCTTTGCTGAGTCAAGTTAACCTTAAGTATTAAATCGTGGTCAAAATCAATGGCTATCCGAGCCCAGGAATGCCAAATTTCTGGTCTTCGACCCCAACCCTGTCTCCAAGACCAGCGACACAAACGGACAACCAAACGAGAGAAAAGGCCAATGGGTAAAATGTTATTGAAACTAATGGAAAATTTGAATTGGTTAATCAATTCTAGTGCAATGGCGTTTGGATCAGTAAACAGTGAATCAGATTCACGAGTAGCTTGAGCTATCCAGGGAAACAGGTAAACCTTTGGTTGAATACGGAGAGAGGTTAAGTCAGGAGGTTCATCGAGATCCAATCCACAGTTGAGCTCACAAATGATGTCTAATTTTTCAAGGCAACCAAGTAGAACCGTTTTATGTTCAAGATATTCCTTCCATGCTTGGGTAATTGTATCATCAGTTAAAATACCAGACAACCGTCCACAATCGACTGAATCATAGGACGAGGCAACTTGACACAATTGATAGAAACAGTTGGCAAACCAAATGGGATCCAAAACAATTAGCATATCATTTGAGCTTGAATAGGTTGATTTGAAAAGGTAAAGGCGTCCTGAAAGATGATAAAATTGAAGGATGGCTTGAAGAACGTCCATTGATTTAACATCGCTAATGTGTACTTTGGTTAACTCGTAAATTTGATTAATGTCAACAAAATGGATTCCCTTTCGAACCAACTTCTCGATAATTTGCTCAAACTGGATCCATGAATAAGGTATATCATGGTCAATCAACTTTTGCTGCAACACAATCTCATCGACAGCCGATCTAATCTCATTGATTTGAGAATCATTGATTGACAAACAGTCGAGAGGAAAGTATTTTAAATGCACAATTGATCGGTAAACCTTTCCTGCTAATGATTCCTCGATCCGATTAAATACTTCAACTGGCGTCATCTTTTTCTGTCCATCTTCTTCTTCGTCCAAAGTGGCTGATTGATTGCTCAAAGAATCTGCATGAGTACCAATGATGATTACTTTAGGGTTTGATACGCCATCTTCATCATCCTCCATATCCTCGGTTGATCGGAAATCATCAATAAACACATGAGTACTAACATGACTGTAAATTAATGAAAGCCAATGATGAATCAAATTTAGAGCAGTGTAATCGTCTTTGGCTCCTTCGGCCTGAGAAGAAAATGAAAACAAAGAAAAAGGTTAACAATTAAATCATTTAATGATTAATCCGAATACTGTAAACTCTGAATTTCCCATAACATTGATTTTTGGGTTTACATTGACTAAAGACTTGAAAATTGTGTGAAACTGTTCATTGTTGGCTTATTCCTACAATTTATGAAAAAATGAAGAAAAACCAAAATTATTTGAACATGAAGAGTTAATTATCTGTAGTAATCGATAAATATTTACTGAAAACAGTTAGTTTTCATTTCAATTTTGATCATGATTTTTCTACTTCTATTCAATAATCAATAATGAATATAAAACAATCTCATCAGACTGAAAAAGCGATGAAACAGTTATTAAGTCTATGAAATGACAATTTTCTTAGCAATCAACAACGGCTATAATGTACCGTTGCAATTCGATGAATTACATTAGATTTGATATTTAGGTTCATCCATAATTTGTTGAATATTTGAGAGAAATAACAATTTTCAAAAGATGACAGTATTTGAACAAATAAATCAGTCAACAGACTATTATTACATTGCAAAGTTGAAGTGTAAACTCATTAATGTTTCAAATGTCAGCTTTTAAATCAATAAATTGATTGTTATCCCATTCATCAATAAAAGTCCTCATACATGTTGAGTAGTTGGACAAAAATAAAAACGCAAATCATATGAAGGTTTCCTTATGAACATTTAATATCAACAACAGCATTCAAATTAAACAATTACAGATAGACAACGATTACCTGGAAAAAGTTATCCTCTGTGGCAACTGGTTGGTCCAAATCTTTACTAAGGTCAATTACCATTAGGTAAATACCCTGAGAACTGAGCAGTATCTGTAATGGATGAGCACAGAAGAGCATTAAATTTGATGTTATCATACACACAGATCTATGTCTCTTAATTAGTCATGACAAATTAACTGTTTATGTACAAGTTACATTGAGTGGAGAGGGTAAATTATATTCATTAACTCACTTGGTTTATTAGAAAGTATAATGAGTTTCCTTGAAAATCCCAAAAATTGTATTTAGTATAAATCGTTGCTTGCAAT
The DNA here is from genome assembly GCA_036759885.1 of Tetranychus piercei. Classification (NCBI taxonomy): domain Eukaryota; kingdom Metazoa; phylum Arthropoda; class Arachnida; order Trombidiformes; family Tetranychidae; genus Tetranychus; species Tetranychus piercei. Next base: position 9,042,834 of record CM071878.1, read on the forward strand.
TCCTTCTCATCGATATCCGAAACATCTGATATATTGGCCTGCTTTGCCAACATGTTATCAATCATTTCACGTAACTTAATTGGTAACAATTTAACCTGTTGACAAAACAATTGCAAATGAAATAGTTGAGAAAGGACTCGCATTATGAAAACAAAGTAAACAAATCAACCAAACTTAACCAGACAGATTTACTGGTTAAAGATGCATCTATTTTAAGTTATACCACTTTTTTATAGACAAGCCATTGTTTTTTAAAAATTATTTTGCACTAATACCAGTGCATCACATTAATACAGTTAATACTGCATTTTTGGTTGAATCTTGTCTAAAATTGGTATAAGTTTGTTAGAAAACTACATTGAAGACATTCATTGATAAGGCTCTCGGCCCCAAGGGGCCTCGTGTCTTATCCATGAATATCTCCAATGTAGTGATCTAACATATAATAATGCTTTTATAAAATCTAGGAGTGAACTTGTATTTGCATAATAATTGACTGACCGTTTCTTGGTTATCAAGACCATTTATATCATCGAAATGGTCATTTTTCCGATTAGACAGTTTAAGAGCAGACTTTAATATCTCGGCTGCATTTAGAGTTATATTTTCATCATTTTCTTCCTTATTTGATTTGTTAATCTTCAATTCTTTAACTATGTTATAGCTCATCATTTTGAATAAAGTCTCTTCATCTGGCAAATTTAGTTCACAATCAGTTAAATTGTTTAGTCGCCAAGAGCCATTTAAATCAGTCAAACAGCTTTTACGATTATCCAGAATACAATCATCGATTTCACTTTCGCTGAAAATATAAATGCAATAAGACTTCCATTATTAACCTTAACATTATATTCATTATAATAGAAATAACAAGAAATAAAAAGCCAAACATAAATAGAGTTAAATGAAAACATTTATCAAGACGATTGAAAGTTTTCTTTGATTGAAACCACCAAAAGATTGACAATTTAATATGATCGAATACAGTGATCAAGTAATCAATTAAGCTCAACTTGAATGCCAAAAAGTAAGGAATAACAATTTGATTCAACTTCGTTTTTACCTAATCTGTCTTCATTTGCTGTTTACAGTTAAATTTTTTTATATTTTGTCAATGTTTCAACTGATTTATTGTTAATCAATTACAATGAATAAAACTAAATAACAAAGGAAGAGGGTAGATGATTATTTCGAGACAAAATTTGTTCCCAAAGCAAAATTGAACATCAAAGTATCTGTTTTCCCTCAACGGTTCAATGTGTATATACAGGTAAGCTTTCAATCGATTGTTATTGATGATGAATTTATAATGATTAAAGGTTGACTATTTTAAAAGACAAAATTATAAGAAAAAACCTAAATGATTATGAAAAAATGAACAAAACAATCGTCTAAATGCGTTAACGATTTACAATAACACACACAATCCAGTAGCAGCTGAGGCAACAATTTTTGCAATTATTGTCGAATCATGTAAATCTTTCTCAATATTGAATTGTATTCTTACAACTCCATTATTTTGAATTGAGTAATTTATTATTGTTGTCAGAAGTTATTACAAAATGTCAGAAATAAAGGTTTTCATAATGAACAAAACAAAAATGGCTCCACATTGATCAATTAATCTGCCCTTTGCATGTTTACAAACGATTTTAATACCTTAGCGTTTACCTAAATCAATTTAGTTATTAATTTATTCATTTACTGGTTCTTTAGGTTATTAATTAATGTGTAATAAAGATTGAGAATGATATTGATTGAACAATGTATAAAAGATGAAAGAGTTTACCTTGAATTCAGGAGGATATTTTTTAAAGTTGATTTACCCGATTTGGGTGGACCGATTGTAAATACACGAGTCCTATTGCATTTTAACGATGATTTGGAGCAACACTTTTCGTAAACACGAACAACACTTGGACCTTGAAGGGTAATGGACGTGGGTATCTTAAAAGTCATACCATTGAAATCCCAAACCGAGAGTCTGGTTGTACGACCATAAAGATCAAATATGAACCAGAAACTGGTTTCCATACTGGATGGAAGGCCAACTAATAATGGATATCGGGTTTCATTTGAATTGACAAGATACAATTGAATTGAATTTCCAGAACTGCTGGTACCACCAGTCAATAGAAAGGTAACCTTTGATCGGTTCCAATGGGAAGGCAAGGGTTTAATCCAAACACCATCATCTGAACATAAACCCACCGGATAAGAATACTTTGGCAGTGGCCTTTCTTTCACAAAGGTTAATGGATCTCGGCATGTTAACCCAACGTTGAGACAACCTTTCCATTTGGTTGAGAATGATTCAATCTCAAGAGTAACTGTTGATGGTTAACAATCAAATGCATTGGGTTAAATTTTGATTAATAATCAGATTAGATTCAGATCAAGACCCAAATCAAGGTGAACATAGAGGTTCAGGATTAAAGTTTTAGATGAAAGATGGCAACTCTAAGATCATGTTACTTACCCAATTGATTCAACTTGATTGGTTTGGCTGAAAAAATGATTCCATCACAGAAACATTGATCATTGATTCTGGTCGCTTGAGTTCTCAATTTATTTAATGATATATTTGACCCATAGACTATTTCATGGAATCGCATATTACTATTTGTTTGGCCGCAATCGGCCTCAGGTTATTCAAACAGTGGCAACTGTTGATCACTGCAAACCGACAATCTCAGTCTCAGGCTTGAAAGGTTATCACAAATTGATGAATTCAAACTGTTGAATTGAATAAACTAATGATGATTATAATCATAGTTTTTAAAATATACCAATAGAAACAGATTTTTAGAAATAAAATTTGATTTTCACTATTTTTTCAATAAATATTATTTCATGTTAAGCTCAATATTGATATTTTTTATTGATATATGTTTAGAATTTTAACTCCATGGAAACGAGTTTTGCTTTAGCAAAGTTATCAAGACCAGGGAAGGAAAAAAGGTAATATCACGATATTAATAATCACAATAACGTTGGAAAATAGAATCTATTCATAAAAGATTTAACCTTTTCTCTTGCTTCTTCATTCTGATATTGATAATGATTGGTTGACTAGGAATAAGGGAGAATCAGGAAGAAGAAAGACAATTTTAGATTAAAATGAGCGTGTTGATGAACATTTAAATAGTCAAAATTATTTGTTTTTTCACAAAAATAAATTAAATAGTTGACAGTTGGCAACCAAATGAACAGCTCTGTATAACAGTCTATCAAGGACAGGGTCAGATGTAAATAGCTGATCATTCACCAAAGAACTGATCAACTCGTCCTTTTTATTCATTATTTGAGTTTCCTTTGTCACCCAATCGTCCACCTTAGCTGTTGAGTTAATTTGTACAATTGTGATGAATGCCATCCATTGATAATACAAAGAAAGTTGATTGTGATTTATGTTCTGCAATTAAAAAGTCTCAAGGTTTAAAAATGTTACTTGATAATTAGAGGTTTAAATATTGTTTCAAAATGACCAAGAAAACAGTTATTTTAAATTAATAATTTACTAGATTTGCTAATCACGTAGACAGCTTCTGATCAGGTGATTCGATTTCCTTCCCTGGCATGATTAATGATATTGTTATAACTTATGGTAGAGATGATTTTGAATGGTATAACCAGCTATAAGTCTTACAACTACGAGAAAATTGACAATTTTATCTCAATTAGTCTTTAATGTAAGCTGTTGCTTCTGGTTTTGATAGTTTTGAAAACAACAGATTTTATTATTATCAATTTTCTGGAGTAAAATTAAGATTGATTGAGGATTTAAATGAATCTAAATGATTACGAGAAGGTATCAACTGTTGATATAAACATTTTAGATGCTGCTTTAGTGATCCAACCCTACATAATATCGTCATTAAACTTGTTTGTTTTGGGTTAACCACTTGTTTCATCAAATGAGTTTAGTTTAAGAAGATTGGACTGAAATAAATTGAAACAGTTTAATATTTAATATGATGGAAAACCAGAACAATTAAAAATACACAATAAAGAGTATATAATGTTACTTAGACGCCTCAAGTAATCTAAATGATAAATTGAAATTCCAAAAGGATAATTTAAATTTCTAAACAGAGTGAACTCGCCATTATTTTGGGCCAATAATTCATGATTATTAAAAAAACAAGAAAATTAGTCAAACTAGAGAATTTGATAATTAGCTTTGAATATCTTTTACACATAAACTTCTGGCAATCATCTGGTTCGATGTTTATTTATGGATTGACTCTAAATTCTGATCTAATTTGACAGAAAAACTGAAAAATAATCTTATGAATCAGAATTGAGCTTTGAAAGTTTAGAATAAAATTCGATCAAGTTTCATGAATCTACAAGTAAAATATCAACTATTATTACTAGTATTAAGCATAATATCTGGAAAGTTCAAGAAAAATCGGTCAAAACTAACACATTATTCAATGCATTAAAAGCTACTTAAATAGAAGCCCCTAGATGGCTGTAGCGTCGATTTAATTTGATTCTAATTTTGTTGACATTTGATTACAATTAACATGTAAATTAGCGATTAAATGTTACCATTTTGATGGGATGATCGGTGAAAAAATGAATGTCTATCAAAGTGGAAAGGATTTTTTTACATAATCAATTGAATAATGAATTGGTTTGTTAAGGTTAATAAACCTAGTTTCACTTGATTAAACTCATTAAATAACAATCCAAGTCAATTGTCTTTAAATTAATTTTTCTTGATTAACTGATTGAAGATTTGCGATTGTTGAAACAAATTCAGTTACTAACAAGCGATCAAAAATTAACCAACCAACCTTTCAATAATTTAAATATTTCAAATTTTCTAATGGTAACTAAAAGATCAGTGGAAAAGGACGAAACGTTAGCAAGTTAAAAATTAAACTAATTGACATTAAGAAATTTTCAGTCTCGACTTTTTCAAATCTAATTAAGAATCACTTTTTGTGTCGCTTCTGGAAAGAAGCTCATGAAAGTCTCAAGTGAATAATTTACTTGCAATGTTTATAAAATTAAATAATGGGTTAAAGCTGTATGATAGTTTATAAAAATGTTATATTTAGTAGTTTACATAAATTATTGTTATTTTTGATAAATTTAAATTTACGCATTAAACATATTATTTTACAATAATTATTATTACAATTAGCATCATTTTTCAATTTAAATAATCAAAAAAGGATAAAAATGAAAATGGCGCCGAGTGAAATTGTTTCCTTTACCATCAATCTTATTACCATATGAACCGCGTTTAACCCTAAGAGTTATCGGTTACTCCGCCGTTAACCAATTTTATTTATTTATATTGTTATTAGTTTAAGTTTCTTATTAGTTCTATAACTTGTAAATGTAAATTAATCTGTAAACAATGTAAATTTAATTGTTGAACGGTGTTAAAGTGGCCAATTAACTGCGTATTAAACCACAACCAGGCCAGCTGCTTGTTTGGTTTTATTTTTATGCAAGCTTTCAAGTAGGACAAAATTATGGGTAATTCCTGGTTCCATTTGGTATTTATTGTTGTTTACTTATCATATACGAAAGTTACAGTTGAAAACAGGTTAATATACCAATAACCTTATTCGTGATTCTGCACCAAATTATTGTCCAGCCAATTACCATGCCTTGATTGTATTGTTTCTAGGTAATATTGATGTAACCAGAATTTACAAGTAAACCTCTGGTTTTTGTATAAAAAGGATTGAATCAATTTGAGTTTCTATTCATCGATTAAAATCAACAGTAACAGTAACTATAACTTTATACCTTTGTCTAATTAAACAATCTCAACAATCAAACATGTCTTCATACTTGACACTCATCGTATCTTTTGGTAAGTGCAACATTCGCTCACTTATTCATTAATGGTATTTTAATCATTTTGTTACTTTTATTCATGTCACTTTTAGCCTTAATCTTGATGATCAACGTTATATCAGCTGATCCCATCAGTTCAACAACACCAGGACCAGTTGACCGTGAAGCTGTGCGTAAAACAATTTTGGATGATTTAAATGAAATGGAGAAATTAGTCAATAAATTGGATGAATTGAAACAATCTGAACGACAAGAAAATGGACCTTTGGACACCGTTCAAGATATGATCAGTGACACAACCAATGGAATCAGGAAAGCCGCTTATCGACTTCGCTATCAAGTATTTAGCATGTTTCAACGATCACCAATTTGTAATCCAATGAAATCTAACTAATTGTCACAATAACTTACCTAATCACTACCATTTTCATTTATCCGTCCATTAACATCTTAAATTATAAATCGTTACATTTTTAATCTCAAGCCAATTGATTTTTCAATCTGAAACCCTGTTAAACCAACATTTAACTGCCTATCGATAACATTAATTGTAATACTTTAATTTACTGAGTAAATTGCATTCAATATCAAAATAAAGACGTTAAAATGTTGTGAAATAAACTCTTGTACATCCAACAACAATTACTAAAACCCGAACAAAATAGCAGTTGAAATGGCCACTGGAAGATGGTAACAACTTATTATTATAATCGTTGATCATCAAAATGTTCATTATAAGGCCAAGAATATCCGTGCTAATATGTGGTTACATAATGTTTTATAATTGAATAAATATTATTTTTCGTCTTTTTTTGTTTAAAATCAATTGTACCTGGTTGTACCTTGATTAACTACAAATCCATCCAAATACAGTTTCACTAGTCATAGCGACTAAAAAAGGGTAGTTTGAAAGGGTAAGGTAATAAATAAGGTAAATTTATACACTTACTCCATGATTTTCAAGTGAAAAGGTAAAAAGAAAACATTTCCAACTATTTGGAGGAAAAATATTAGAAAAGGAATGACAAATCATTATTATTATAAAGCAACTGAAAACTGTATTTTTAAAGCCAAAAGAGCGCTTTTAAAACACACTTCAATCAGAGTAAATCACGAAAATAACTAACTACGTGACTGTTGCTCTTTCTTTCACTCTATCATCATCATTTTCATCCTCATCCTTCTCCTTGAAAGGGAAAGGTAATCCTGTCTTAGAATAGCTTCACATTCAGATGATTATCCATCAATTTAGAGCGTTTTTCTTTCTCTTTCGTTCTCTCGCTCATTACCATCATCGCAACATCTTAAAATGTTACCTTACTAATCCAATTTGAGGATTTCCCCTTCATCGTCATGTTGTTGGTGTTGGTGAAAGTGAGTTGAAAGGATGAAAAGGAGAGAAGTGAAGAGTTAGGAAGAAAGAGCATCAACCTGGTATGACAATTTTTGGATGTGTGTTTGGGTGAGGTGAGGATGAAGGGGAGTAATATTGAGATGATAATAATGGGAATAGTGGAAGCCTTAACTGAAGGTAAATTTAGGGTCATAACACTAGGGTCAGGGCGGGTTGTTGACTCTCTCCCTCTTCACTGTCACGGTAAGATTTATCTTTTTTTCACCTCCTTTCCCATCTTCATCTTGATCATCGCCATCATCCTCATCAGCGCCTTTTAGAGATGTCCACACCTTTAGAATCTACTTTTGCTGACCGTTTGTTGTTTTGTTTTCCGAAGCTACAATCTTAATCCGATCGCTGGACCGTTTCTATTATTATTTAGCATTGTTGCTGCTGTTATTATTATGTTCTGTAATCATCACAATTTAACCTTATTAACTACATCTACAAGATTCACATTACTATTCAATTGTGTATCTATTTTTTTGATTTGCCTGTAGCAGTAATAGTGGTAGTAGTTGTAATGGTAGTTCATGTTGATGTTATTCTTGATTATGGACGGATTTTGTTTCCTTACCATGTTAACTGATTGTTATAACAAAAATAGTAGTCTTGTTGATGTAATATAATAGCTGTATAACATAATGATCAAGATTATAATTGTAAACAATGAATATGAATTTAATATAAAAAACAACGACAAAACTTGTAACAGCAATGAGATGAAATTAAATTTATAATTACGCCACCCAGCCAATTTAAAGCTAAAGAAACAAATGAAATAGAGAAACAAATTATTACAAACAACTTTACCTTATTTTAAATATGAAAATGATGTAAATTCAATTCTGTTCATCACCCTGATTCAGCAAGATAAATACTAATGTCATCAAGACAGTAATGGTATTGGAATTAGACAATTTAGAAGACCATTTATGCATCAAACAGGTTTTTTTGTACAAAAAAACACAAAAAAGCTCAACTACCATTTCTAGTGTGATGTACTTACCTTTGTCAGCATTGGATTCACAAAATCATTCAATCAATTCTTAATGTGTCACTTTGAGATGTTTAATAATGTAGATCAATTGAGACGATGACATTAAATTAATGCCAATTGTTTCAATTAAAGTTAATTAAGAGGTGAGTTAAAGATTGACGAAAAAAACTAATTGTTGGCTTCAATAGATGCAAATTTTTTGCTTCAATCAAAGGCCAAGTTAAGGTTAAAAAAAAGGTCTTAAGATGTCGCTCAAACCCGATTTTATTTTTGACTTTTTAAGTTTGAATCTTAAGTTGGACTGGATGAGGATGAGGTAACATTAAGATGTTGTTTTTAATGCAGTTTAAGATGATGATAAAGATGAGAATGAAGAGGGTGGTAAACAGGGAGGAGGTTAAAGAGTAAAAGGAGGGAGAGTTTATCTCCGCCTTGGAAGGTGAGTTTACAATTGACGATTGATTCATGATTCGGGTTTAGCTTGGTGAACAAGCACCTTGATCAGTATTTTTTATTATTGTTAGTTAATCAAATTGTTTTCCACTTTTTTATCTTTGCAAATTCAATTAAAGCTTTTTTCTCGTTCTTATTTCATTTACCAGGATTTAAATCATCAACAACATCCATTCACCAGCCATCCAAAGGAAAAGGTCAATTCTTAGGCCACCAACTCTAACCATAGTCAACTGTTACCAAACAGTCAAAATCAACTTTTCAATTTCCTTTTTTATTCTTCTTTTTTCTGGTTCCTTTTGTTTCTTTGGATCAACGGATAAATCTTGTCATTAAATTGAATTATGATACCTTTACATTGTATTGGATTGTGTTCACTTTAAATTAACCTTTTAAAATTGTATTTTCTTCATTGACTTTCCATCACAATTTTTCTGGTTTTCACTTATCTTTATACAATGAAAGTCTCCATTGGAATCGGATTATCAGCAGCCATCTCTGGTTTTAGTTTACATTTTGTTCAATTTAATTGTGTCTCCTTTTGTTCCTATTGATTTGTCCCAACCAATGATGGATTAAATGCACCTGTGAATGATAACATTATTACTATCAAGAATTTTTTCTCCTCCATCTTGGGATCTCTTGAATCCCATCAATTATTCATCATCTTCATCCTCATCGCCATCACCATCATCACTCTCATCCCTCTCATCATTGCCACCATTGCCATCATCTCCATCCTCATCGCCATCGACAACAATTAATTATACCATTAATTGTGATAACCGTTTAAAAGTAAAATACCGTCCGATTGCTCGTACATCGAGTATCGAAACCTTTTTATAATTAATTTGTATTGTGATTAGGGAATGACTTCCCAGAGATCAATTGAAACCCGGAGTAAAGGGTTAATCAAATTTACAAATCAAAGGATCACCTTAAAACACTTGTTGATTGTTGCATTTATTTTAAACCATATTGGACTAATACATGGAACCGAAACAAATCAAGGTAAGTCAAACGAACCTTCTTTCAGAATCAGCTGTAAACAGTTTTCTATTAGCTTCTAATTTAAGTTTAACAATTAGTTTTACCATTCAACTTAATTATGTCTAATTCCTGGTTGACCCTAAAGCTGCTCAGCTATTTGCTTGTGCGTGTTCATTGATCACTTTTCAGATTGACTTTTCTTCATTCCCATCATCATCATCATCATCTTATGAGATTCAGTCAAGTCCGTCTTGGCCCAGATAAGATTCAACCTTGTTAACCTGATGTGGTGAAGTGAATGAACATAACAAAGCAAGAAATAAGATGATGATGATGATAAAGGGAGTTAATCAAAGATGAGAATGGAAAAAGAGAAAAGAGAAAGAGCCAAAAATGGTAAATGAAGATGAAGATGATAAGGATGATGTGTGATGATCAGGTGAACCTGAAAAGTGATGAAAAATAATTCACATTTTATGAAAAATTATTGAGATTATTGTTGATACAAGTTTCCAATTTTTTTTTCAAACAATTTGTTCACTGTTTCCATGATTGATTGTTATAATAGTTGCCTTTTCATTTCAACTCTTGTCATTGATTGTTATCATTTTGATTGTTACCTTTTATCATAGCCATCATCAAAAATAATTTGCAGATTTTTGCAGATTTGATAATAACAATTCAAGCTTACGCCGGTTTTGTTTCAATTTTAATTCGTTTTTCGTTGTTTTTCTTTTCAACAATCAATTGATTAAAGCTAATCATTTTTCTTCCATCCATTGAATAGATCAACTTTTACTTGATAAACCCTTGATGTTTGACTTGATCTGTAAATTGATACAAAAGAAGAAACCAAAATTCTGTTCACGTCTTGAGTTGATGATGATTTAACATTAATCAGTTAATTTGTTATTCTGTTATTCTGTTATTTTTACACCAACATCGACACTAATTGTAATCAATTGTTAATTTTAGGAGTGGTTAAGTTGATCACTTTTTGGGTAAAATAACTTTTACCTTTTACCCGTAATAATACACTTAAACTCATAAATAAAAATATAAATATCTAAACTTATAACAATATATTATTACAAACTGGTTAAACCTTGTTTTTATTTTCATACCTGATCATTGTTTACATGAAAAGTGAAAAATTGATTGATTGATTGAGTTTACCCGATCAATGATGATAAATGAAAAATTTACTTTAAATTACCAATTGAAATGAATGCCCAAACTGTGTGATAACCAAATGGTAATGAAAAGGTTGTTCCGAGCAAAGCTATCAAGCAATTTTTAAATGTTAAACAATTGCAAGTCAATTTTGACTCAATCAGGAATCACATTAAGGTCAATTAGGCTTGGTAAATTAACAATTAATCACAGTAAATTAGTGAAGAAAGCAATTTTCAAATTAGTCGCTAGTTTAGCTTTTTATTTAGTTATGAAGTTGATTCCAAATTTTACCTTCAATTGAATTGAAACCAAAAATGAACTCAATTATTTATTTATACATTTAATACGTTTGATAATGAATAATATAAATGATGATTATGCTGATGATTGTGATTATATTAATTGTTGATTTAGGCCTGAATAATAATGTCCATCGAAACGAATCGAAATGAAAACTAATAAGATTAACCGATGAACGGTGCTTATACTTTCAATCCTAATCATTGAACCATCAACTGATTGCTCTTTCCTTTCTCTTTATCATCACTAAATCATCTCTAAATCATATCGTTTTTGTTCAACTCTAAACTCATTGCAATCAAGGTTGAAATGAGGTGAAAGGCACGAGCAACCGTTTTTTGTTGTTACTGGTGTTTGCTGCTGTTTTTAGTGATGAAGAGTCAACTTTCAATTGAGTTGATTGGCATAAAGAGAATCAAATAATGATAATAATAATAATAGTAATAATAATAATAATAATGTTAATGACGATGATAAAAGGTGCAGAAGGAATTCAAATAATTAATAATAATGTCTTTAAAGGTGCGTCCATTCATATTTTAAAATCAATCCAATCTTTCAATATTTTCAACACATTTATCAATCTAATTGCTCAAATTGTTGCTTTGCACTTTTATTGATTAATATTTTGCAAATTATTTTACAATTATTTCATCTTCCATTTTGTTTTAAATAAAATAACATAAAATTTAATCTCAATCACAATTGAATTTTTTTATCCATTGTACCTGTTAACAGACAAATTGTACAAAAAGAAGACAAAATTTCACGTTAATATTCACTGGTTTTACATTCAGTTTAATGTTATGCTTTACCGAATTGTGAGTCTTTTAATAGTGATTTTTGGTTAACTAATTTTGTAAGAATTGAAATGATTATGATTAACTACTCTAGGTGAGAAGATATTCAATCTCGTTGAATGGGTGACGAAAAAAAGGTTCAATAATGGTTGACTAAGCTTCAATTTTTCTGGTTTGTCTCATTTTTTATGTCAAATTACTCAAGTGAATTGAAGATGACAGAGCAAAAAGGATTCAATTGAAATCTCATCCGGATTCCTTGAATCAATGTAAATTGAAATTATTATATTTTTAAATATCATCTTCCGATCTTCCTTATTACGTCGTATTAAGCATATTAATATTGATTGGGAAAAATAGGAAAAGGATGAGGAATAACAAATAATGATTATAAGGATGATGATGTTGATAGTGGCCTGGAAAGCATTTAATTATCTTAATTATGTGGAGCATTTGTTATCCTGCTGTCAACAGGTAGCCCTGAAAAATTGGATCGACATTTCTCTTACTTTTCACCAGTCTTCTCTTTCTTTGACCGGGCTATTTAACCCAATTTTTCCCTTTCTTTTTTCACCATTTTTTATTTATTTTGTAGCTTCTTTAATTTAGTCTATTAGTTTCCCTTGGCATCACTTGAAACATCATTAGTTAATTGTTTTTCAATGGTTCATTGATAAGTTACTTTACTTTTGCCACTGACGATCATCTTGATTTGTTCGGGTCACTTTAAACGCTATTATTATCATTATGTTCATTTATGAAAACACACTTATTGATTGATTAAATTATAACAATGATATGGTGATGATGGTTATGGTCAGAAAATAACATCAAATCCATGAAGAGAAGAACCAGAAATTTTGATTAACTAGATTTGATATAAATATGATTGTTTATGTTGATGGGGTTGATCATTAATAACTGTGATCGGTATAAATGTCAATCAGGTAATGACCATCAAAAGAAAGCTTAAGTTCTGGTTCTGTATATTTTGAGCTTTTCTGAATTCTGTTTACAAGCTGTTTCATAATTTAACAATAACACTTAAACAACTAATTCAACTTTTCGTTAAAAGATGCAAATTTTGTGACAAAAGCTTTAGGTAATGTTGTCCGTTTACTGCCTTCAATGAGGATTGGAAGCCGGTTCAATCAAGGATGTGTTGGTGGAACTCGCTGTCAATTTTTCCTTTCATGCTGGATGTCCGGAGGTTCATTGGGATCTTCGTGTGGTCCACTTTATACTTGCTGTATAACTCCAAGTAGCCAAGATATTCAACCAGCTTTTTTTGGTCCAGTTGTGAATGACCCTTGTAAGTAAAGTCCATCAGTTATTGATTCAAGTTTTATGAAAAAACCAAAATTCTGTTCTATAGCTGTCAAAGTTATTATCCAAATTTAGGGGAATTGATATGAAACTGGTTCTAATTAAAAATCAAAGCAATAATAAAAAAGTATTTGCTCTTATTAAATAAGACAATTGAAAAGCTGACAAAGAATGAAAAGTAGTTAGAATTAAAAATGAAAACAATAAGATATTTAAATGACATAATATAAGGTTGATTGTTATTAATTTGAGTTTGTGCATGTGAAACAAGATAACAATTTGATTCTATTAATTACCGTCATAAACAGGTAAAGAGACAAACAGTTTTATTTTTATACGCAGAAGTAGTTTGCACATTGTTAGTGTTTGATTGACTCCAAACGAAACGTTACAAGTATAACCGTTCTGCAGTGATAACTGCAATCAACTAAGTTGACGAAGTTCGAAGTGCAGAAGATGAGTAGAGATTAAAAAGCAGCCGAAAAAATACTCAAATTGAAAATAAGACAGAAATGAAAAAAAGTTGGTTAAGAAATGGATATTTTCAAGTTTTTACCAATTGATTGAGACACTTTGAAGCGTCTGAAGAAAAAAATTGGAACAAAAAAAGAAAGCGAGATTTTGTTGATTCCGGTCTCATCTTGAGCAAACTAAAATCAGGGTAAATTGGGCCGGATTCACTAAATTTATCTTTCTTGTGCAATCATTGAATTTTCCAATTGAACCAAAATACAGCAAGACTTGAGATATTAATCATATCTGCTGTACCTGATTTAAGCTTGAACCACTGGATCAAATTTAATCTTCCTTCTCTGACCATCGTTACCATGTTTATTTTTAACAGCCAATTATTAACGATAATTAACCTGGAAAATTTGTTTTCTTTTGGCTATTTCTTACAGATTGTGGAAGAAGTGCAACCAGAATCAGCAGAATTGTTGGTGGCTCTGATGCATCGTTTGGTCAATTCCCTTGGCTGGTAATTATGTTTATATTTATATCGCTATAACAGTACACTAATTAATAAGTTGCTTGAATTTTTGAATGGTTCACTTGATTGTTTAGTGTTGTCAATATTTAGAGAGTCGAACTGAAAACCAGATTTAGACAAATATTTCGTTTTTTCTTTGATGGGTGAGGCTTTGACACTTTGTTTGTTTCCCTGAAACGCATCCTGGCTGTGATCTTAATTTTTCTTCTCTTTATTTCTTTTCCATTCTTTCTTATGGGCTTGTTGGCGCTCTTGTAGTAGTGGTAGTAGCAAGTAGTAGATGATGTTGTTCAATTATTTTGGGCAACTGTTGATGGTGAGAGTTAATTTGATTCCTTTGAACAATTAGATACATCAACAACTTGCCTCAAGCGTATCGAGAGAAGCTTTAAACATGAATCGCAAAAATGGACATTGACTGCCCATTAACGGTACAACCATTATAATCATTAAGATGATTCAGGTAATCTAAGAAATATCGGCCATTGATTATTATCATTTTGTTCATTCTCTATGTTAACAGTTTGATCAGCTCAATCAACAGTTAAATCAAGGTTTAGTTTTTAAATAGATATCCAGGTCACTTCAGGTTCCAATGAAAGTTTTCATTTAAGAAAGGAGAGAAAAATAAAAATTAAGAGTCTTTAAAGGTAAGAAAAAGGTATTTATAAACTTTTTAAATATATCATTTATAAGAGAAACAGAAGATAAAAAGAGAAGACGGAAAACTAAGTCACAATATTATATAAAATCATCTTCATTTTTCCTCTCATCTTCTTTTTTACTTTCTCTTCACATTACAACATACCTTGAAGAGCGAGAGGAATATATTGAGGTCACTTGGCGTATCAACCATGATTATTATCAACATTATAGCCATCATTATTATTGTTCCTATTATTTTCAAATTTATTATAATATTTTTCCTATTGTTGTAACTTTTGGTAATAAAGTTGAGTTTCCAGTTGGATATTTACAGTGAAATGGTGATGAAAAGTTCAGGATCTTCTCAGTTAACGCTTTTCTTTACATCATGAACACCAATAATGTTTTCCCATCAAAATGATATCAATTAATAGACATAACCAAAAATGGCTGTTTTTCTTTCTTGAAACAGACAATTGTATTCGAGAAGCAGTCAATTAGGATTCAAAGCAAAATGTGATCTCCGTCTTGACATTGTTTCCAGCCTTCCTTTTGCTCATCCCATTCTCAATTTCCTCTCTCCATCGTTTTGTTTATCATCCTTAAAGGTGGAAAACTATTAGTAGTGGTCAGGGCCAAGTCAACAAAAAAGGGTCAGAGTTAAGTTCATTTTTAGGTGTCGCTTAGTTTGTAGAGATGAAAAAACAATGTGATAGAAAAATGGACTGAATAAAAGTTCGATCTTATTGGTTCTTTTATTCACTGTTACATTCATTCATTCATTGACTGTAAAAAATAACCGATTTTGTTAACTTAACCCTGACCACTAATATATTCCCTTTTTTCATTATAAATGATATTTATGAGTACCGAGGCTATATTTATAAAAAGGAAGAAAAAAAGAAGTTAATTGATGACCACTTGTTCAATATAAAGTTGAACAGTCGCCGACATTGATTATAACACGCGAATCGGTTTATCTTACCTTTTTTCACATCTCGCTATCATTATCATCTTCTTAAAATTTATTTTCATTTTGGTCCTTTTTACCCGTTCCTTACACCTTTTATTCTGTCTTTTTCTTCTTTTCTTCAAATTTGACCGGCATAATATTGCAGCAAATTGTTCAATTATTCACTAAATCCTTTTCATTGTTGATAATCCATGAACATACCCTTTCTAGTGCTCCGAAAACCTATAATTTTTGATATCTTGAAAAGATGAGAAAATAGAGAATTATGTGAAGGAATAACGGTGAAAAGTAGGAAGATACTGGAACAAAAGGGTTCAATAGCCACTATTAAATAAGAGACTTGCAGTTTACACACTAACCTGAAACCTTTTGTTGTTCATCAATATTTTTGTCTGAATCAAAATGGCCAGTCAATAGATTAGCTTCTTCTTTGAAATCAATCGATTAGCCTTTAATCTAAATCGATCGGCACGATACAGGAAGTATATAAGTTTGAATATCAGTCAGAATTAAACTTGGTCACTTGGTGACTGTTATAAGTTCACGAAACAATGGAACAAGAACGAGAAAGAAAGGATTATAAGAAAAAAATAACTGTAATTGGATGATAGCGGCAGTGATAATGGTAAATGTATAGTCTGTTTACCAAATGTTGGCCTGCAAGGCCAAGGTGAAGGGATTAAAGGATAATACAAAAAAACAGGAAAAGAAACACAATTCATCATGATGTTTTGATAAAGAAACAAATTGATGCTTGGTATCGATAATGATATCGATAATTATCGATAATGCAACTTGATCAAAGATCAGATAAAATCTTTATCAATTCAGATCAATCAAAAAATGAAGAAGAACTTTTCGTTATCGAAAATCTTGAAGAGTTTTTGATATCTCAATCATGACACATAACCGTCTTTTGAATCTCAAAATAAACACAATTTTTTAATAAATGCAATGTTTCGTTTCATCGTCATGAGAGTCCGGTTCCTTTAATTTTTTGTAAAAAATTTAAAGCATTTGCATAAAATGTTGAGTTTTTCAAACATCTTCGGTTAAATATGATCTAATTTTCTTTAGATTATGACATGACATGACAAAGACATGAAAAGTTGAATCAAACCTAAGAATATTAGTCTTCTAAACTCGGTGTCTCATTTTTTTGTAGAGCTTCACTCAATTTATTGTTCAGTTTCGATATTGATGATATGATTATTTGATTATTTTTTGGATTTCGATATTTTACAGATTTTATCTTAATGAATTGATAATTTTTATTATTACTCAACAATCTTAATAATCGTCATTAAAACAGCTTCTGTTTAATAGAAGCTGTAACAATAAGAAAATGAACTAAAAAATCTGTTGAAATAGCTTAAACACCCTTCTCAAGCCAATGTATGGACTTGAAAATAAGCTGATTCAATACGACTAATTCAATTCAAGCAATTTATTCTCGTCTATTTGACAGTTAACATTATTTAGCAAAGTAGGCCTAAATTCACAATTTATTTATTGTTCTTTTTATTCATTTTTAGGCCTTCGTTCAAGTTGGCGGTAGTCGATGTGGTGGAGCCTTGGTTGGACAAAGACATGTTGTCACTGCTGGACATTGTGTTGCACGGTTAGTTTATAGTCAATTAATGTATGACACTCTTTCAGTGTCAATATCCTTAAGTGTTAATGTAATTTTCACAAACATTTTTTTCATTTTTTTTTCTTTCCTCCGCCATTCACATTATTTACTCCGCAAATGCTGATCTCCTTTCACTCTTCTGGTTAACGCTTTCGCAAACAATTTATTGTCTTGATAAACTTGGTAAACATCTTCATCAACACCAACTCATCATCATTAACATTGTCATTATTGCTATCATTATTTCCATCATGATCATGATGATTATCACCATTGCCATCATTAACATGAACACTATAACAAACATATAATATGACCGGAATGTCCCATTTGTTTAACCGTTTACCACAATTAACTCTTAACCACTTTTCTTTACCACTTGGCGTAATCATTTGGTCAACCGGATTCTGTTGCCGCTCTTTTTCATGTGCTTATTTTTGTCTTATTTGTGTACATCAACAATACCGTCATTTTTTACTATTTCCCAATTGTTTAACAATGGTCATCAATCATGGCTAACAATGATTAAAAACCAATCGACTTGAAGATCTCAACAAAGTCCAACAAGTATTAGAGTAACCCTGGGTGATTATGTACTTCACTCTGACATTGAAAGTTTACCTCATGAAATATTTACTGTGACCGATGTCAGGTTGCATCCAAATTTCCGCTTCACCCCTCAAGCAGATAGGTATGATGTGGCGGTACTTGTATTAGATCGGCCAGTCCAGTACCGGGATAACATAAAGCCAATCTGTTTACCTCAGAAGGGTGCCAACTTTTTGGGTAGAGGAGCATTTGTTGCTGGTTGGGGAGCTTTGCAAGCAGGTAAGCTAAATGGGTTAAGATTTGGGATCTTTTCATACCAACATTTGCTTTTATTCAGTAAATCTAAATATATTCAAAAGTTGGTTCAGGTTTTTTTTGTATCTTCTGTTGACTAAAAGAGGGACCAGGTTTGTTGAATTTTTTGCTGAATATTGTTTAATATTTAGTCTAATTAATACACTTGTCAGATTGTCCAGTTAAGGTTATATTAAGTGGATTCACGTTGATCAACCAACCTTAAATTTTTTACTACACAGATGATGAGAGTAAAAACTAAGCTAATCTATTGTTGGATTAAGCTTCTCAACCAGAAATGTTGAATCCATGAAAAGTTGTTGTTGTTGATGATGAGAGGGATCATTTTTTTATATCAACAATCAACTGCATACGGCTAATTGAGGTCAGTGTCGTCATCAACATTTTGACCTCAATTAACGTGCAAAAAAATTCAGTAATTCTCACTATTTTTGATTGGTAAACTGTCAATAGAGTTGGACAGTTTTACTTATTTTGGATGTTAATAGATGATAAATTATCCAAAATAATAATTTACATTCAACTTAATTTTTGATTGCTTGTTTTTGGTTGCAATTAATTTTAACCAGTTAATAGTAAATAGGATGTAAAGGGAATTAAGAGCCAACATATTAATTTAATTGTTAGTATAAATATCATTAGTTATGTTACAAGGTTAAACACGCAATTTATTTTGAGTTGGTTAAGTATATTTTTACACTCAAAAATTAATCTACTTTTGTAATGCTCTTAAATTTATCACAATCAGCTGATGGTGATGATTTAAGTGAAAATTAAAGGCCAACAAACAAGCTATGCCATAATCTTGGCTGATTATTTCAAGATTTCATTTTGAATTGACAATGAAAATGAACTTGAAAGGTTTTGCTTTGTGTAATGTTTTTACTCTTAATTCAAGAGGCATTACAATTAATATTGTTATTTCTTGGTTAATTTAGAAATCAAGTTTTATCCTTTTCAAAGCTCTGAATAATAAAGCTTATTTAGTCTGATCATTTGATTCAAAGTGTTCATCCAAATAGACGATTTCACCTTTTTTCATTACAATAATCAAGTTAAATCATTCAATATTATACCCTTTTCGCTCTTCTTTTGACCTGATTGTTGTCCATTTAAGCTGCCAATTATTTAACCTGTTTGTTTATGCCTTTAATCATTCTTCTGTCTACTGATTTTCTTGAGATGACTTGATTGTAACTTTTGCTTTCAACCCATTGATTTGAATTCATTCATTTATTTCTTTTTTCGTTTTCTTTTTGTTTCCAATTAGGATCCAAGCTTCGACCCAAGGTATTACAACATGTCAACGTTCCAGTGATTGACAACAATGTCTGTGAGGTTTGGCACAGACGTCGAGGTATCAACATACGGATTCACGACGAGATGATGTGTGCTGGTTACGAGTTTGGTGGACGCGATGCTTGCCAGGTAATTGGATGATTTAATTTACCTTTTTCATTCAATTAGCCAAATTGCTATTTTGAACCTTCTTTTCTCTCTCTCTCACCTCTTTATCCTGCTTTTCTGGATTCATTTCAAATTGGGAATCACTTAAAAAGCTTAATCAAATTAAATCAACCAAATTGTTTAACCTTTAATTTTTTTTATTTTTTCGTATCTTTAGGGTGACTCAGGTGGACCTTTGATGCTTAATGAATATGGAGTTTGGTATTTGATTGGAATTGTATCTGCAGGTTATTCATGTGCCAAACAGTATCAGCCAGGTATATACCATCGGGTCAGTAGCTCATCAGACTGGATCTCAGCTAACATCTATCAAGGAAAAAAGTGAAATGGAGAGTTTAAAGATTAATGAACAGCAACAATTAAAGGATTATCATTTTAACAACACTTGATTGGATGATGATCATTATTGAAACAAGGAAAATATACAAATTATTGTTACTTTTGAACCAATCAGATAAAAATGAAACAACTGTAAACAAGCATGCAACAACAACAAAAATCATTAGGCTACCTTTTATACGAAGGATTTCAGGCTTAGATACATTTTCCGCACTGGACCAACAATGCCCAAACCAAAAGTAACACCATTGATGGAAACAAAACTAGACAAGAAAAAGATTCTACATCGTCGCTCTTTTACTTCGTTTCTTCCTCTGTTGTTGTCTTTTATTTGATATTAGCTAAAGGACCACCATTAATCATCTCCGCCGACGACATGGAGAGCGATTTAGCTTTGAAAAATCGCAATTTCCATTCATCAACGCAAATCACTATTGTTAACAAATCAACTCTGTAAATCACATGTCTCCATGTATCTACATGTTTAAATTATGAATTGAGTTTCTATTCCTCACTACCCTTCCAATTCTCATCCCTTCGAGACTCTTTTTTGTTTCCTTTTCAATCCTCATGTTCCTTAATCTCACCCTTTTCCTCAAGGAACCAAATGTAGTTTGTAAATAGATCCGTATTCTTAGGTAATTAATTTTTGATAATCCATTGTGATAATCTTGATAACTTGTTTTCCCAACTGTCACCTTGATTTTGTGAGCAAACAAAATAAAATGTTCAATAGGATGATATTTTCATCCGCAGTTGTGTTACTTGTAAATGTCAATTTGTATTTTTGTTATAATTGTTGAGCTGATAATTGATTTGAAGATTAAGATTAACTGAAAATCCTGGTAAAGTCTATAAAATTTGCCTTGAAAATTTAATCTTCAAGAATTAATGTGTCATTCATATTTGAAAGGAGAGCCATGAAAACAAGCTTTTAACCTGCCAATTTATGGTGAAAGATTTGCATACAGTATCAATCATTTCATCATTATTTATTGTATTATTGTTGTATTACTATTAATGTTAGTTGGTTGAACTATAGCTTTAGACCTTATATTCATTATGAGTGAAAATATAATCTAAAAATAAAATAAGAATGATAATTATTCATTTCCATTATCTATTCTTATCCTCCTTTAGTATTGTTGACTTTTATATAAAGATGGCTCACAAAAGTTATTAATTTTAATGCATAACAAACCAAATCAAATAGATGAATCAATTAATTTACTTGATTTTTTAAAGAAAATTTCACCTTATTTTTGATCTTCATTTCAATCTATTGAATGGATGTTCAGATGCTCCAATAAGAAATAAAAAGTAATATTGAATAACAATAAATGGGACGAGCAATGATCATTATTCAATCTAATTGAGACAAGTTAAACATTTGAATAGTAGATTAATCTGCTTTACTTTGATATTTTGATTTGGTCTACAGAAATGTAAAATGGAACCATTTAAATGTAGATTAATAACTTGAACTCAAAATAGAGAGTGATAAATTTAGTTTGAATATATGATGATGATCAACCATGTTTAACTGCAAGTTGTTTATGAATAGAGCACATAAAATATCAGTTTAAGGGCGATCCAGGTGAAAGTCGTGTGAATTCGTGTCGTTCGTTATATAGATTATATCATATTTGCATTGCTGATTAAAGTTTAATCATCTGCAATTAAGGTGCGATTTATTTACTAAATTGCGAAATTATTAAAATGCATCGTAAAATTAACGATCACATATTAGTTACTTTTTGTGCTCTTAGATGGCGTACACTTCAGTATTTGATCGGTGAAAATGTGTGAGATTTAGTCAATGTGTTTAACGTCCTTAAACAACCTTTGAATCAAAATTTCTTTGATTAATATATTTTGTTTAGATTGTGCTTAATTCTTCTCTATTGTTCCAAATTTTAGGGAAATCATGTTGCCCAGTCGTCTTTTCAGGTAACTTCAATATTTTAAGGAGTCTGATTATTGTAAATTAAATGCGATTGGTGTTTGATTGAATAACCTAACTGCTTTGTTTTTGTTGCATTTTATTATACAGGCTTGCTAAATCAATCCGAACACCAGCCAATCGTCAGTTTGCCAGTGCTGCTGCTGGACGTCTTGAGAAGCCTCCGCTTCGTGGTCAACATCGTTATATGTTGCAAAATGTTATACTTTTGGCTTTTACAGTTTCCTTTGCCTCTGGATATGCATTGAATAAATTTTTCTGGTTACCAAGGAAAGAAAGAATGAACAAATTTTTTGATACTTACGACGACGAGAAACGGGCTGAGGAATTGATTGCTGGAGGAATTCTCGATTTGGTCATTGATGATGTTGATTAGATGTTTTATTTAATGTAATTATAAATCAAATGAAGATAATTTGTTCATTTTCTTGTGTATCTTATGAAGATGTTAAGATCTTAACATGTAGTGAAATAATATGAACCAGTTTAAATACAAGATTGAAAAATTACTTTAATTTTTATCGAGAACCCATTAAACCGAAAAATTGAAGATTATATTCACTCAAACAATACTAAAGATCATTGAAAAGAATAAAAGTACTGACATAGAGTATAAACATGAATAGAGTACATTTTCTTGAAACAACTCTGAAAGTTTTTAAGTAAATAATTAGGGTGGAATTTTGAGCACAGAAAATCTCAGCAAAACGATTATTTTAAGGCTTATATTTCCGTGCAGATGATTTTTTCCATTTTCAAGTTTTGGTCGCTGGTAATCTATTGACTAAATGTTGCATTCTTGTATGCGCTTGTTCCAATTTGTCCAGTAATTTATTTTCTTGGACAGTTCGATGCTCATCATACTCAGAAATTATTTTTAAAGCAGATAACCCGTTATTGAGTCGAGTGGGCTTAGTATCTCTGATAGGCTATTCAAAAAAGAAATAAAAATTAGTTTTATTGCTAAGAGTAATTATTGAAGTGTTGAAAATATGTGTTTCTTACTTGAACTTCCAACAAAGTGGATGAACTTAGACAGTTGTGATCTAGAACACTTTTGAGGAATGCTTGATCAAGAGAAATTTTGGGGACTTCGAAGCGCTGCTTAGACACCTCATTTAAAATCTGGTTGATTTCAGTAACCGTTTTTTCCTGTGAAAATTGGAGTGATTAGTCTTCGAGTCAACATAGAATTTATCAACTTACAATTTCTTCCAAAATTAAGTCAAAATTTACTTCTTTACGTCTTTGTCTCGTATGGAAAACATTTACAGAGCCGTCACAGAAGAAATTTTTGGCCGAAATTTCTTCACTAAAAAGTGAATCAACATCAACTTTGGGAATCTGATGCTTCGAAAAACTTTCACAGAACAACTTGATCATCTCTAGAGCTGAAGCAAGGGATTTGAACATAGTTTCCTTTGTTTTCATCAAATCAGTTTTTCGCGTTTCTTGCGACAATCGCTTTTCTTCTTGATGCACAGCAGACAATAAATTAGCTAAGGATTTTTCCAATTTGGTCAACTCATTTTTAAGAGAGTCCCTCTTTTTTTTCTCGGCCATTAAACTGGAAGCTTCCTTGATGGCCTTATATTTGCTATAAATGTTAAATACAAGATAAACCAAAACATTGTTAATTTCACACCAGTAACACAGCGTAGCTAATACTGACCTTTTTGATTTGAAATTTTCGTTCAACAGGCTGAACAATTTTATGTAGATGTGACCATTCTTGGATGTAATGAGACTTTTATAGAAAGATAAAAGGAAATAATTAGAATAAATCAAAATTAGCAGATATCAAAAATTACATGAAACATGTATTTTGATGAAACAAGAGATGAACTATTCTTACCGAGTAATGTCTTTTGGATTGACTTTAATATTAGCTGAAGGAAATTCTTCATGTATCCAGTTGCATACTTTAGATTCAAGGCCAGACATAGTTTCGAGTGTAAAATAAATGAACAATTGATTGAAAAAATAATAAACAAAATCGATGAATGAAAAGGTAAAATAAGTGGTTTAGCAAAAAAAAAGATTGGCGCGCTTTTATTGACATGTGATAGCTTAGTTGTTATGGAAACATAGCGATGTGTTGGAAAAACAAATTGATGCTTCCTTCATCCACTTTTCATGACACCTGTTTGTTGACAATTTAAGTGATATCTGTTCAATTACTGTACTGGTTTTGACAAATTCCATAAAATGCTCCATTTTATGCTGTTATTTAGTCGTCAAGGTAAACTTCGTCTACAAAAATGGTTTGTTCCCCACTCGGACAAAATGAAGAAGAAAATAACCCGAGAATTGATGACCATTACATTATCAAGAAAGGCTAAGCATTGCAACTTTATTGAATGGAAAGATTTAAAAATCGTTTATAAACGTTATGCTAGCCTTTATTTTCTCTGTGGAATTGAACAAGGAGATAATGAACTTATTTGCCTGGAATTGATTCATCGTTATGTTGAGCTACTGGATAAATATTTTGGCTCTGTTTGTGAATTAGACATAATATTTAACTTTGAGAAGGCTTACTTCATCCTTGATGAATTTTTGATTGGTGGTGAAGTTCACGAAACAAGCAAAAAATTGGTCCTCAAAGCTATCAGTAGCCAAGACATGTTACAAGTAAGACTTTTAACAAGTTAAACCAAATAGGTTCATAATTAATAAACTTATTCTTATCTCATTTCAGGAGGAAGAGATTCCACAAGGTTTCTTTGAGGATCAAGGCTTAGGATGACTAGAGCGGCCGAATTTTCTCCATGTTAATAGATGAAAAATCTTTTTGGAAGTCATTTAATCAATTGATATTTTAATTACGAAAGTATATCGATCAATCGAGTTTATCTTGTCTGTTATTACCAAGAAAAGGCAAAATCGATTAAAAATTAGGATAATCGTTGAATCTTTTTCATTTAGATTGTATTTGCATTGATAAAATGAGCTTACCTGTTTGAATTACCGTCATTCCATAAAATTTATGCGATTTATTTTAATTTTTAATCGATTGTGCCTTGCCTTGCTTTGATTATTAATATTAACATTCCTGAATTTTCAACGATTTCTGGAGATTTTACATTACTGCTCTCTGACTGTATTTTTGATTCATGCTACTTTGATAAGTAACATTATTTATTGAAAGATGTTTGATGATGTATTATTTTTCACGATTAGCTCGATCGCCAATATTCAATGTGTAATAAAGTTTAAACAAGTTAAATGAATATTTTCAAAATATTATAAGATTCGAAATTACTGTTCATGGTTTATTTTGCGATTTACATTTATGGTTACATACATGTATCTAGGTTTTATGTCCTTAGCTTGAAACTTTGCTTCATTAATTTACATTGTTATTATTACTTTAATGTTGGTCTACCTAATGTCGTGTGTTGCAATCATTAACAGTGTGAATATCAATCTAATCATATTAAAAACGGTAAATCTAGAAAGATTGAAAAATAAATCTAATCCTATTAACATACAAATAACGTCAATTCAGTTTTAAAAATGATTTTCGTGACATATTCACCCACACGACTTAAAACCAATTGTTTCTTATTAATAATTTCCCGTCCTGTCCATCATTGGGGTTGAACTGAATACATGTATTTTATTTCAAAACAAAGCTGATTTAAAGTTAAATATTATGGTTTAGTCAAGCAAACTTTAACAAAGAGACAGTCCATGTTTGATATTAAGTTGATTCTAATAACTTCCCACATTGATGTACAAAATAACGCAAACGATAAAATGAATAAATCAAAAGACAAAAGGATGAACATAGTGACAAGGAAAGAAAATTAATAAAAACAAATTTTCAATCACAGTTATTCAATTTATTGATCACTTTCTAACTCTGTTCTCTTCAAGTTGCCAACTTCATTTGTTTGACAATCATGGTTTTCCATCACAGTTAAAATAGTTGTTAATTTCTTGCAACTTTACTATTATACTAATATATTTTGTGACTTGAAGTGGTGAGTTCAGAATAGAAATGTCTCTGGAAAAGTTGACCATAGATTATCATTTAGAGAAGTTGTTTGGAATCGAAGGATCAAGTGACCCTCGGACTAACAATTTGGCAACATTTTACTGTAAAGTATGGTTAGTCGGTTTATTTTATGCTGTTCTTTCATCATTATATTTAAAATGGTTACCACAATTTAAGAAAACTAAAGGTAAATATCAACCAATGGAGGCTTTCATTGTCATCTACAATGGTTTTATGTTTGGTTGTTATGGGACTGGAGTTGCTGTCGCTTATTGGGCTACCAATGGGCTTAACGACTTTTTCGATTGTACTCCAGTTGATACGAATGCTTCCGATCCCAAATCAATAATGATTGTTTTGATGGGAATAATTTTGAGTAATTTGAAAATGGTTCGCTTTTTTGAACCTTTAATGTATAAAATTGCTGGAAAGGAGCCACCATTTTCAGGGATCTTAACGATTGACGGAGTAATAGTTCATTGCCTTGCCTTGTTGGCGATCAAATATCAGTGCGGAAATTTTTTCACGGCCGCAACTTTCCTTGAAGGTATTGCCATGGTTTTGTACTATGCTCACCAAACACTTAAATGTGGTGGTTTCATTCCTGAATATTATCTAACTTGGCATCACATAAACATCACTTTACAAATACTTGTACGTTATGCTGCTTATAAACATGCTGTTTGGGGATTTGAAAATCCACAATGTAGCGAGGGTGCACTTAGGCCACTAATAAACATACAATATTGGGGTGCAATATTAAGTCTTTGCTTTTATGTTCTTGATTTATTCGTCAATGGCCAAACTCAGTACAAATTCGAAGAAAACGAGAATGGGATTGTTCACCAAAAGAAAATGTGACCAATGAAAATGAAAATTATACTAGTTGGCTGTTGATTTATAAGAATAAAGTTAAATACTTTTTAAAAATAAATTTCTCATTTTTTGTTTCCTTTCTAAAATTGCAAATTAAAGTTTTGAATTAAAATTTCGAGATCAAATGTTGAGAGCTACTGAGAATGAAATGATTTAAAGAGTGAATTTGAGTAAGAAAAATCATTTATCACAATTTTGCAAAGGTACAAATGTGGTTCAACGTGTTATTCACACAAGAATAACTCTAGTCAATAATTTTTGGATAAAAATTGATATTAGTTCGATGGGTAGCGATGGATACGTTAAGCTAGTTGCTTAAAGAAATATTACAGATCAGTTTACATTTATGTTTTAGATAAAGGTCTTTTTTTAAAAGCAAACCTCTCCAACAAAGAAATTGAATTTGGAATCGATTTAGTTTCTGGTTTCTTCTCTTGTGGCGGAGTAACCTTTATTATTGGTTCAGCTAGCTCAATAGAGCTAGACAATGGTTGGCTGGAGGATTGTGATGATGACTGGGATGATTGAGATGATTGTGACGATAATGTTGATAGTGTTGAACATTCAGATGAGGTATTGACAGATGACTGACTTGAACTGATAGATGATTGGGAGTTAGGTGGAGTAGGTGCAGTAGGTGTAGTGACTACTTTATCATCTTCAACAGTTTCATCCTCGAAATAACTGGCATTGAAAGAACACAAGAAAGAAAGTTTTTTGCGTCTTTTGTCCCTTTCTTCAACAATCTCATCAAATGTCTTGTTGGCTAAATCATCCTCATCTTCTTGACTTGAAAAATGACGACTTTTCACAATACTATTTTCATCTGCTTCTTCTTGCTTGAGTTGACGATAACTTTCAATTAAACTAGTATCGATGTTCATTCGCTTTGCACTAGGAGTTGGTTCGGTTGAAGATCGTTTTTGAGAAAGTGTAGGAGATTGAGAAATGAATGAATCTTCTTGGGAGAGTTGATTTGAGGCCAACTCCGTGACATTGGATTTTCTAGAAAATCGTAATTCGAGTGGATTAAATTCTCTGGGCTTGAAATTTACTGACCAAATTGAATCATCTTTTTCATTATTAGAATATTTAAAATTAGGAGGAACATAACTATCGACGACTTTCATAGTTTTGACATCAACATTTCCCAAGGCCCATTGAAGAGCCAAATTGTCATCAAATCTTTTCCCAGCATAATCAAGATCTTCGGGGTTGACATTATCATCATAAGGATTCAATGGTACCAATTTACGTTCAAAAGGACAGAATACAAGTTGATATTTGAATGTATTTTCCGCTCGTAGAAAGCCTTCGATGTATTCTTTGTCAACCTTTAGGCCCTTCATCTTCAGATACGATGGTAATTTTGGCAAGGCTTTTCTCATATCTTCATTCATTGTTACACCGAAAAATTTTTTTGCTTTCTGCAATCCTATACCAGACAAACTTGGGAGATAATCACATCCTGATAATATACACATTCGCCGAAACTTTTCAAATGTAAAATTTCGGGCTTTAGGGCCGAGGCAATCTGATATTTTACTTCGACGTATAAGAACTCCTTTACCAAATTTATCAAACTTAACCAAAACATAATCACATTCAAAGAGCAGAAGATCTGAATCTTCAGTTATCACAAAATGTCCAACCTTTTTTTTCATCAAATAACCAATTTGAGCATCAGCTTCATAAGGAGCAACAATATAATCAATTTTACGCTGCCGACAAGCATTTATTAGTTTTTTAGCCATCTCAGGAGTAATGTCTATACACCTTTTCATCATTTCGCTAGCTTCTTTATTATTACCCTCCAAGATAAGCTGCTTAACCTTTTCTTTGGTCTTCTCGCGATTTCTGTTGAGAAAAACAATAACTTTAGTTTTTAAGGTAAAAAAGGTTGACTAGAAACAAAAACAAAATTTTTGAAACTCATGACTTCCAAAATTTGGCAACCTAAGAATATTCATGATCCAAAATTTTACATAAAATCATGTGATAACGAGATATAATAAAATACTTACCTTCGACGAGCATCTTCTGTAACTTTTTTTGATGGAAGATTCAATCCATCAAAAACTAGAATACATTTAATTCCAATTTTTTTGAGGGATTCAACTTTATACAAACAGTAATCTACATAATACGAGGTGTCTTTTTTATTAAATATATCATCACTACAGCCATACACAGCCTTGTGAAGCCAGCAGTAAATATCAACGAGAGCAACACAATTAGTTAATTCATCAATGTTGACAGACATGCTAGCGGAGTTCAAAAAGGGCAACAAACCTTGTATACCCATGTTTAGGTTAACAGAAAAGGAAAAAGAGAAGAGAAAATGATGAAGAAAGGGACAAAACTAATTAAATATATAAAATGGTGAAGTTAAACAGGTGATGGGATTCAATAATTTAAATATTAATGTTAATAAATTAATTACAATTAACACAAATAATTAAAGAAACATAATTACACAGACACAACACATTCCCTCCAATCCAAACTTTGAATTTGAAAGAACAAGTAACTTGTTGTAGTTGCTATGGCTAAAGACTTTTGAGAACATCCAATTTGTTTTGGCGCTGCCTTTGATTTGCACACTATGTTATTAAAATTCATTAATACTTCTTTAATTAAAAAGATCAATCAATTCAAAACAAAACTGAAACAAATCAACAAAATAAACATGCAATTATATTAAAACAAACACATAAATCAGACGCTTTCACTATACTGTTCAAGGAAAGTAGAGTTCGACAAATTCGCTTTCAAGCTGTCACTATTAGTTTTAAACTCTTCTCTGCTATTTGCAATATTTTCAAGGCAAATTTATTTGGTCAAATAGCTTTGTCTCTACATTAAAACTTACACCAACGGTATTATTCTGTTTCTAACTCATGATTGCTGAGTCCAGAAGTCTATTGTTAATGCTAAAATGGGAAAGTAAAGTACACTCGCATGCAAGACCTTAAAAAGCTTAGAGGCTGAGCATTTATAGTAAGATGAGTATTGTTTGATGATTCACAATCTAAACATTACGCGATTGGGATATTTTTTTCCGGAATCGAAAGATCTTTTGCTCATATTTCAAGTTAAGAAAAAGATTAAATCATGTTAGATGGTGAAATATGAGAAGATTTAATTCATTACAACGTAATGCAATCAAGATTGATGGAATAGATAAAATGGACGTTTGTATTTCTGAATGCTTTCAATACTTCAATAAAGAAAGATCGGTCTTCAAATAATGAGATAAACGACAGTGCTTTTGTGGAGAATATGACCAATCCGGACAAACTTCGGGCTCTTTGCGATGTATATATTTAACCACCAGAATTATTGCTCAGACAATTTATGTTCATCTAAATGCATTTTGCAGAAGTGTTTCTAACTGCAAACTTTGCAATGCAGAGATTAAGCTTAAGACAATCCCCTTTTTCTTATCATTGATAGGAATGCTTTAATATTTTCGCAGATCTGTTATCAAGAGATACTCTAACTCATCTTAATTCTTTTGTAGGAATGTTGATATTTCACTGAAGCTCTAAAATTGGTTAGTTAAGTTCAGTGCTATTCATCTTATGAAGGTCACAACCAATTTGAATTGATTTTGTTTTTATCTTAAAGGTTATCGCAACATAATGATGCATCTTTTCATCACCTGATTGCTTCCATTATTAACAACAGCCTCTCTTTGTTTCAATCATGAATCCTGGATATTTTGAAAAAAATATGATGAAAGAAAAATAAGTTTAAACATGTCAAGTAAATGAAAATGAGAAACGTGATAGACACCAAAGTTGGCACCTCAAACCACAACAGACTCCAAAAATTGTTATTGTTGTAATTGATGTCGCGTGATAAGAATTTTCTTGAACCTACCTTTTCTCACTCATCTTTTACATTATACGTTTCAATAAAAAAGACATCATCACACTCTAAACTCGGGGTGTGATTGGATTTCAAGATTCCATTGTCCATAATCAATAAAAGCATCAATACGATTCAGATTTTACGCCATCAGTGAATCACTGTTAAATAAGGAAATAATGATAGGAAGTAAAAGAGCGAAAGTTAAAAGATGTTTTCTGAATGTTTAGTTTTAGTAAGGCTTAAGATGATTGAGGTAAGCCTATCATTACAATAAAACAATTAATTATTATAATAAATATTTCCAGCAATAAATTAATTTACTTACATGTAAACATTTGAATAATGATATAATCAATAAATGGAATTCCCTCCAATCCATAGTTTGAAAATTAGATTCTCATAACCACGATCAGGATCACATGACAGTTAAACCTCCATAAGATTGAACATCAGATGAGAAAGCAATAACTAATCCATAAATATCTCTACCAATGAACATTGAGCCTTAATCAAGTTAAGGTTAATCAAATGATAATAATAAGAGCTAATGATTAAGAAGACTGCCCTTTCTCTGTCTCTGTCTACTTCGTGTTTACAGAAACAGTCATGACAGTTTACGTGCCTGCGCCATCTATTTAAACAGAAGTAAGTCAGCCATTATAATCACACGCATTTTAGTTCCTGATGAAGAAAGCTCTCAAATCTTTGCTTTATTGTGATTTAGATCCTAATTATCAGTTAATTATTTTAAACTTATTTTTATTTGAGTTAATTTTTTGAATAATCTCATTGATCTTTAACACTTGTAACCCCTATTTGAATTAAATTGGTATTGTTTTCAAGTAAAAATATGGGTAAGTATTAATTGAACACTGCTTTCCTCAAGCTTCTCCTCCCTTTCTTTTAGATTTTATGTCGACTCTTTCGACTCTCTTTCATCTCTTCTGGCTCTTTCTTTCTATATTTGTTAATTCATTTTTCCTTTTGTTTCCATTAATTTTATTTCTTACAGAGACGATAAATAGTAATCGGTGTATTCCCAATTTACAACTCAAGTCGTCAATGCACCTCGGCGAGGGCCCACTGTGGTGCTCCTGATGCGCCCCACAACACTGCAAATAACATCACCCTAATCGAAATAGAGGTGCGCAGTGGTGTGGGGAATTTACATTCTCCTTACCAGATAAATAACCTTGAGAAAGTGTTAAAGGAGACAGAAGATCATCCAGTTTGGTTGAAATTTATATTCAACACTTTGGATCATGGCAGAATTGCATTGGATTCTATTTTATGGTCTGGAAACCTCTACTTAGGAGCGAAGGCTAATCTTATTCAAAAAATATCTAAAGAGGAATTTGTTAACCTTTTAGAGCTTGCAGAAGAGGATCTCAATTGTGACCATGTTATTCTTTGCATACCCAAGAAGGAACCTGACAGAAACCTTATAGTTCGTACCTTCATGTACTTTGGTTTCACCTTATTGGCACCCAATAATCAATTGATACCTGCCGATGCAAATTCTGATG
The DNA here is from genome assembly GCA_036759885.1 of Tetranychus piercei. Lineage (NCBI taxonomy): Eukaryota > Metazoa > Arthropoda > Arachnida > Trombidiformes > Tetranychidae > Tetranychus > Tetranychus piercei. Next base: position 9,075,257 of record CM071878.1, read on the forward strand.
ACTTATACATGGCAACAAGCTTCAATTAATCTGATGATTGAGAGCAAATGAAACAAAAATTATTCACTAAAAGATATTAATCAAAATAATTTCTTCTGATTCTCCTTACTTACACTTATATATTATTCATTATACTTTACATTTTTTTCTTTCTACCATACATCATTGTTATCCTTGAAACTTATGTTGAAATTTGATTAAACGAATAATTCAATCGCCAATTATTAACAATTCAAATTGGGTATTACATTTATATTTTTTAATCCTCATACGTTGCTAATGAAGACAATTTTAGACAAAAAGGCTCAATCACATGATGAGATTGTACTGATATCTGGAAAGATAAAGATGTTGAAAAAAACAGGTCAGACAATTGAGTTAGATACTCAGCTAACCAATGATGGTTAATAAAATGATCTCAATTAATGGTACTGAAGTCCTCAAAATGTGACGTGATTAAGTTAACATTGCATAGTTAATGTTATTTTGAATGAATTTATGGCATTTAACTTTCACTTTATATGGAACTGAGTTGAATCAAAAATGAATTGGAAGTTAACCCACAAATATTTTAACGTGTGTTTCAATCAACAAAGTGGTTTTGATCGACAAAATGATCTTTTTAGTAATAGCTAGAATCATTTTGTAATATAAACGGACTAAAAATATGAATCTTGATTCACTTTGTTTTTTTCTGTCTCTGTTTCTTTCTCTTTCTCTCTATGTTGGTGTGAATGTACATATTGACAAGAATGATAATCATCAGTAATCAATGATAAGAACAAAACCCAACGATAAATGAGGTCGATCATGGAAAATTCACAATGAGGATGATGATTCAGATAAAATTATTGTGGAGATTGGGAGAAAAAAGGAGAAAGGAGAAAAGATGATGAAGAGGTTAATCAAAACAAAGAAACAAAGAGGAAGAAGTAAACAAACTGATTGAGGAAAGCTTACAAGGGGAAAGCAGACCAATGAAACAATCAAAATAAATCTAGTGATGGTGAAGTTTTTCAATATTAATGGACAAGATAACCTATGGTTTTATAATTAGCAGAGAGTTTTATTCAATTAATTTTGTTTAGTTCGGGTGACAAGCAACAAACTATCAACAAAATGCTTTAGTTTCAATGGACAACAAGTATTGATAAACAATCCGTAAATAAGTTGCAAAAATTACGTCAATTCGGTCAAGCTTACTATAATGTCCGAAGAAGCTAATGTTAACTCTGAAGCTGGTTCTTAAGCTGGTGTTGAAGCTAATAAAGGTGAAGTGAAAAAGAAGAAAAGAAATCCTTGGATTATAAGGTTAGTTGTTACTCGGTGAATGGAATCAGGTCTGGTTTCTGGTCGATTCGAGAAAAAAGGTAGGCTGATAAATCTGGTTTGACAAGAAGAGACAAATTCAGTATCTAATCTTTCGTTTGATCTTTCATGTACAGTAAAATAGAAGGCTATTGAAATTTCTGAACCGTTGGCCCAATGCTTGGAACCTTTGAATTCAATAAAGATGTGACAAATATGGCGATCACAAGCATATGAGAATAATAAGTGTAACACTCCAAACTCTGATTATTTCTTTAACTTATGCCGTTATCTGTGAACTTTCGGGATCATTAAGTATCTTATTATTAGCCTGATTACATTTGGTTAATCCTGTGGTTCTTGATAATGCAAGAATGATTCTAAGTTTCCTAAAATTCAGATTTTCTAAGATTCTCGCAAGATGTCTGTTATTAATGTTATTTTCTGCTTTTTTGTGTTTGAATATATTAGGGATCAACGAAGCTGAGATCACATTAAGAACAGCCATTTAATTTTATATCAATTATTCTGGCCAGTGGTGAACGGCTTGTTGGTCTAAAGCATTAAGTAGCATCCACAACGACCAAAGACCAGTTAAAAATACATTACATATAACATTACCAAGTCCTTTTTAAGTGACGCAAAAATGTAATTGGTTACACTGATATTATCAGCACAAAACCAGATGAAAGATGAGCGGTGAATGCGAGAAAATTTCAATCCATACATTTGTTGATTGCGTTCATCATTCTCATTCCAAGCAACTTCCTTAGTGAAAATTGGACAAATGAAAGTTACCTGTGCTCCTTAGATGCAAGGCAAAAGCATTTAGAATATTTCTTTCAACGCTTACCCAATTTCAGGAATATGCTCCTGGTTTCATGGAAAAATCCATAGAATCTATTATAATACAACTATGCTTTATGGTAAGGTGGCCTTAAACCTAGATAAAATGAAGTATTGAAGTAATAAGTAAAATGCTTCATTTATGATAATTTTATTTTTATTTTTATTAACTGATCTTAAATCCACCAATTTTGATTTTACCAGATTTTATCGACTTTTGCGGTTCTATCATCAGTGGCTGCAGATTTAAATAAATACAAGGGTTCAGTGTTTTTCCTTCGAAACATTAACCAAATGATTGGCAAGTTTCCCCACCTGATTCCAGTCATCACACAGAGAGGCACATTGTTTCAAAGAAATTTCAGATGAAATGTTCAATTTGAAATTTGATTATCAGTCATGGGATATTAACTGGCTGAAATAGATAAAAGAATAACTATTTTTACAAACAAAATCCAAAAATAAGAGCGAGTGAATGAATCAATGTAGTTCTTGATTACTTACAAGAATGTTCGGATATCAGGATAATGTTCAGAATCTGTAAAATAACCAGAAAGCATAGTCCTTTGTAATGAAATTAATTTAAATATCATGAAGCATTAAATTTGAAGAGTGAAAAGAAAATGAAACCTTGTTTTTAGAATGAACCAGGAAAGAAAGAGTTGATTCTGATTGTGATTTTGGGCATTCAATTTTAAAGTAGACAGTTATTTACTAATAGCTGTTAGATTGACTCATAGCGTGTTTCTTCAAGTCGATTGTAGACAAAGCTCCTTACAGTTTGCATGCAGTTGAAAGCAGATATAATCAGAAAATTAATTGAACAACAATTGATTGGTTTGCAGTCCAATTTCACTCAACTTGAAATGCTACTGTTGTTTTAATCGATTAAATAATGCATTCAATCCAATTAGAGGCAATATCATTGATGTGATAAAAGTTAGGCTCATTAGACTTGGAATTACTCTCTTCAATATCGAAGTCTTAGTTTCAATAATCAGACCCAAATTCAGTTATTCAATTAAAAAATAACATCATAATGTTATTTTATTGTAAGAGCATTCAACTGAATGATGTGACAAAAATTTTCATTGATAAAATGAATTTAGACATTCACGGCTGGCAAGTATCATGATTCATTAATGAAATGAAATTGAAAAGGAAAATTTGGAGACAAAATGATCAACATTTTTCGATGAACTGAAGCAATTCTGAGAGATTTTGTGCGACAAGGAACTAATCAACTCAACTTAATTGACACTTCAATTGTTTACAATTAATCACTTGAATAGAGAAAAATTTTGAGGTAATTTTTCCGTTCGTTTCTTCGTTTGATAGGAAAAAGAAAACACAACCTCTTAACCAAATTACTTTTTCTGGTCTCAATCATTTCACCTTTACAGCTCACATTGATTGCTGGTTATAACAATAAGAAGTTGTAGAGGTCAAAACAATAAATTTTTAGTGAAATGGTCAGAAAAAATTGTTCAAGTTATTGTTAAAAACATTTCGTTTATGATTCAAACAAAATGTAATTTCACTTTATTCAAATTATTTGTCACTCTTTTGTTATTTTATTTACAATTGACCAGTTTATCAATTGTGAGAATACAATTTCTAATTATCTTATTTATTATTTATCCATTGAATTATTCCAATTTACCTTCACCAAGTTTCCAGGTTGAACGAGAGATCAACTGATGGCTTTTGCAGTTGATTTTCCAGCTTTGTTTAGGTTGACATTCTCATCTGCCTGTTGAAATTGCTAGGAAATGAAAGTAAAAAGGTTTTCATTTGTTTTATTCACTTTATTTATTGAATAAAATGAGAGTTGAATGACTACATGGCTGATTTTGCGCCTCTTTATGAGTTTCTTTGCTTAATAATCAAAATGATGGTGATGTTACAAGGCTGACTAGTTAAGCTGTTCTGATTGATGTTTAATGAGTGAAAAGATCAATGAGATCGTACAAACGTTTAATTTATTAAAGGTAAACTTATCAAAGCATCCAAACAAAGACACTTTCAATAAATTTGTTGCTACACAATTCAGGAACTAAGTCAGGGAAGAAGTCTTCATATCCAATGTGAGCATCGGTTCCAAAAAGTTTCAACAGACCTCGGTTAACTTGGTGAAGTTTATGATGAGTAATTGTGTCAATAAAGCGAATGTAAGAAGGTCGAAGGCAACTTGGTTCAAGTACGAGGGTAACAAAGATGATGTTGACCGAAGCTGCATAGAGCAAAGGTACTAGAGTATCAAATGAAGGCGCATAAGGCCTGGAACAGACTTGCTCTAAAGCCCATTCTAAGCACTTCCAGGCTATGTTGATGGCAATCATTGGACTTGGATAGTGAATCATTGCAGGACCAGACAAAGCTCCAGCTAGAGCCGAATGCCAAGGTTCATTAGTGCCAGTGATCCAGCGAAGAGAGCACCGCGAGGAACGATAGATGCCGGTGAAAAGAGATGCGAAAAGGCAAAGCTCAAGTTTCTTACGATTGGTAAAAGCTCTTAGGATAAGACTTGGATCACGGCGAATGGAGGAGATTTTAAGACCAGCAACTAATGCTGCTTGACCAAACCAAAGAGTCAAAAAACTGGTGCCAAAACCTTTGAGGCCGTAAAGCAGGCAGGAGGAAGAGTGGCCACAAGCTGCATGTTTTCCTGACATGATCCAAGTTGACAGTTTTTTCATCAAAACTAACGGCGAAAATCTATTCTGTTGACCAATCTGTTTGATTAACAGACTTTTATTTGTCAATTCATCTGAATTATCACTTAAACATTCAACTCGATTGTTATTATCAGAGTAATTGTTATTAATCATTTCAATATCCTTTGTCTTCACTGACTCCATGACAGCTGTTGATTTGAATGATTTAAATTCGGTTCGACCGAGTATCAATTTCAAAGCCATACCAATTGGGTCTCTACGCAGTCCATAGCGAGAAGCAATGTACAAAAGCATTGAGATTGAGACTGTAAATAGAGCCACTTCACCTCTTGGTAAAGGTCGAACATAAGAGTGACGAAGAGCAACTCGATAAATACATTCAGAGGCAATGTTGGCACAATAAAAGGCTAATGCCTTGCGTCGACCAGGATGTTCAATAAAAATGGCCAAGTAGCTTCCAAGGAAGGCCGGTATAGCGGCAAAAAGAGAAAAGTAAAATTTACCCGAAACTTTTCGTAAAACACAGACAAGGGTAAACATGGCGAGACAATTGAAGCCCAGAAAAGACGAAGATCTTGTAATGTTTGCCAATGTAGAGGTCAACATTTTGATATTGTATCGACGTTGGAAGGCAAAGTTAGCAAAATACAAAGCTGAATACATTCCGATTGCTTTCTCCGTAACATCCAGTGAAAGATCAACAGCTGAAGCTGAACATGAAGGCTCCCAGGCATGGCCAATCTCGTAACAGTTGTATGGCAATGACCATTGGGTCATCAACAATTTGTCAACCAATTTACTCAAAACAGAAGGCATGATTGAAGTTGAAATTTACAACAAAAGTGAGATCTGTTAATGGCCAAAAACAGTTCGATGTTGAGACAGAAAAAGTGAATTTCACTCAAGTTTATTTGCCATAAACAGTCAACCCTGGAAGCAATATTGAAATTGACATTTGATAGACGCAATTAATAGATGAAATGAGATGTAAATTGAAAATGTTAAGTTGATTAGTGATGAAGAATTGAAATGGCAAAATTAACCGAGAAATGATTGATAAACTTCGACATGATCAAATGTTGACTGTACACTAATCAACAAAATGAAATATTTTCAATAATTAAACAATTTCCAGTAATGAATAGTGTTGACTTGGAGAAACGCACGGTAAAAATTGATGAACCATTCAATTGTCGGTAATCGGTTTGAAGTTGAAACACTAAAAAAGTAAATCACAAAAAGAAAAAGATTAAGACGCTAAAATAGCCGACAATAGAGTTATTTCATGGTTACATTTGCTTCTTTTTTGACAAAAATTCATTTTCATCCAGCTTCAGGCTAATCTTGAATCAAAGTAAAAACAGCAAAAAGAGAAAAGAGAAGAAAATGAAAGGTAAAAAGAAGTTCAGGTTTTGTTTTCAAGGTGGACCTAAAAATGTTGTTTTATAATGTTGTAAGGTTCATGATTGAAATGAACTTGAAAGTGAGATTCTGATTAACATGATAATAAGATAATATGAAGCAAAGTCTGTTTCAACCTTTTCTTTGCTCTTTCGCCATTCTTGGTCTTATTACGACGAAGAGGATGAAAAAGGTCAGCCATTCGCTTTCAATCTTTCAGGCCAATCTTGATTAATCACAGTAATCACAATAGCTTGACATTTACGACATTTCAATCGATTGTAAACTTCAACTGAATGGTTTAACATGGGATATTGAAGTGTTCAGGGAAAGTGAAAAAGCTCATCTCATTGAGCCAATGTATAACTGGATAACAATCATGTTCACATGTTTACACGGTTATCTTTACGATTTACTTTTGCTTTTTCTATCAACTGTTTTCAATCATTTTTAATTCGCACTACTTCACCGATTTGATATTATTCAATTCAATTTCAATTTATTTCCATAATTATCTGATTCTGAAATTGCAATCAACAATCTTTGTTTTTCCCAAACCGTTTGACTGGCTGACAGTTAAATATGGGAAAAAACAATTTGCATTAAATTCTGGTTTTTCAGTTTTCTCTGTTTGCTCACACTTTGTCCATGGACTTATTGTACCTTGAAAATGCCTCTTTTCCCCGTCGATCTGGCTTCTCAATTTGACCAAAACAATATGTCAGTCTAGAAATATAATGAATTGGATTTAAATTGCTTGAAATTACAAGTTTACTTTTTCACCTTTCTTTTCCTTTAGGTTTTCGGTTTTTGTTAGTTTATTGATTATTGAAATTTTACATTTTAAAATATTAGCAATAATACAAAAGCAATTTGTGTTTCCATCCAAATCCAAAGTAGATTGTCAATCTTACGATTGACTTCAATCTGAAAGTGATTTAATTTACTTTGCAATTCGATTCATATTTTATTCTTCAACTTTTTTCCTTGTATTACAATTGCAAGACACCTCTCAATTTGACCTTTATTTGACCAGGTTTAATGAACGGGTTTCACTTTGCTCATTCAGTTTGTAATGGTTAGAACCAGTTTTGAAAGTTATCTCGATTTGTGTTTGTATCAACTGACCAAAACTTGTTGTTTTTATGAACAATTGTTTGTTTTAAAAAGTGCAACTTGAAACGTAAAATGATGCTTAAAGTTGTCATTTATTGAGACACTTTTTCGTTGAACTGAACTTATCTAGACATTTATTTGTTTGTGAATTCATTATTACAAATCATTCATGTTGCTATAAATTGATGAGGAACAAGTTGGTAAAGTTTTCCGTTTCACGTTGTCCTAATAATCTTCAAGGTTTTCAAGCTTCAAAACAGAATCTATGAAATAATCAATGAAAATGGAAAATTTTCATGAAAATTTTCCTTCCAACCGGTAACATCTTTATATAGCCAAATAAGGTACTTAAAGTTGACCATTGAATGAAATACCAACCTGATTCTAATTGTTGGATTTATTTATTAATAATTTTTTAAACAGTACATTTGTTGACACTTTTCAGGGCGAAAATTAGCCGACTTTTAGATAACTATTTAAGTTCGATTCGAATTCGTTATTTTTGCTCTAAATGTTTATTAACATCAGACCACTGTATACGAACAAGTCTTGGGTTGCAGAGTACTGAGAATGGGTTGTAAGTTGAATTTAAGTCTGACTCATAGAAAATCAAGGCAATTTTTCGTTTTAGTTTTTGATCTGAAAAAATGGTCTCGAGTTTCAGGCTTTAATATCTTAATAATCATGTGCATACGGAATTGAGTTGATTTTTGACCTTTTGTCATAGCTTTGAGCATTCTACGACGTTTGAAAGCTTCAAGGTAATTCGAAGTCGTTTAAAAAACCATTCTGTACGTGCACAGCACTTTCGAGACTTTTCTCTTTTTTTGACACATTTAATGTTTGGTAAAGATGGAAAACAATCGGGGAAACTTGCGAAAAGCTGTCACTCGCAAATCGTCATCTGAGTAAACTTTTCCAACACAACTTATTATGAGCTCTTCAAAGAAATTTGAGAAATCAAAGTCATTTTATGCACAAATTAACTCGCCTATCAAGCGAGGATACTACACAGGTTAATAGTACTGCGCCTTCCCTTTCCGATGAAACTGGTGAAATATTAAACAAAACAGCGTGGTTCCCAGATTATGTTCAATTTGATTACTAAGAGGTTGGCTATGGCTATATTGGTCGCCAATGCAAACGAAATTTTAGATATGAATTAGCGTTCGAGCGAGTGTTGATTGCGCCTGAAAAGGTTAACAACTGGACTGGGATGAAATAGAAAAGTTTCAATTATTTCGATGGCCGACCAAACGATTAGTTTCACGAATGAAGTAATCGTTTTCTCTGTCAAAAGTGGTGATTACCACATGAAGTCGGGCAAATTGCGTTTTAAACCTCTGGACTGAACTTCATGCAAATGTTGAGTCAATAAAACCATTTATCAATAAAGCCTTTATTTGTGTAGCCTTACAATCAAGCACTCGGATGGTTAATGTGCGAGGTCGTTAGAAGTTCATTTTTTTAGCGAAAAATAGTTGACTTAATGAAACTGTAGCAGCAATCAACATAAACCTGTTAAAATGTAATGGTGAAGCTGAGCTTTTAAAGTCTACATTATTTTCAGTGTAAACAACAACTCCATCTGAAACAATTTTCAATTGGTAAATATAATTTAAAACTAACAATCTATCATTTAAAACATGAAACATTAAAGGTGACGACCAAGAACATTGACCATTGACGATATATTTATCAAAAATTTGATTATCAATTGATACTGAGTTATTGGCAAACTCAATTGTCCCATTAACACTCGAAGATGTGAAATTACATATGAAATCAATTTGTAAGTCATCATGGATCAATGTAATCTTTGTCACTTCAGAGGTCAACCCAATCAATTGGAGCAAATAGCTAATTGAAGTTGATGTTTGAACAGTGAAAACATGATGTTCATCTCCATGAATTGTATTGCAACACCCAAGAAACTGAACATGATAAAGGGGAATTTCACTTGAATTGGAAGCAACAATTGAACTGTGATTTCCATATGATAATTGAAATGAATTATAAGCATCATTGATAAAGTCAACGGGCTGCCAATTGAAAGTAGGCCAAACAATGTCAGAAGGTGTTATTATCCAGTTACAGTACAAAACACCGTTAAAGTAGAGCGATGATCCTGTATCATATTCAGTGTAAAAATGTTCAACTGTGGCAATTGTTGATCCCAATGACGATTTATAGCAACAATATGAAGTTGGATGATAATTATCTCTGTAACTTTGATTTGTTTTGTTGACTGTCAGTTGAATTGTTAGATCGTCAGAGGGTTTAATATCATAACCTATTAAGGTGATATTGAGATAATGTGGGAAACCAGATTCTGATTGAATTGCAGTGAATTTGACTTTAACCAGACATGAACAATCATTAGTCCGATGATTTGATAAACAATATGTTTTACTTAAACATTCATCATCACAAGTATCTTTAGACTCAACTAATTGTTGGCAAATACAAAGGAAGAACACAAAAAATGAAGTTAACATATTGAAGAGTAGCTATGAATTGATTTTAAATTCATTCTACTCGTAGATAAGTTACGATATTACAGTTAATCTCTAGTTTCAGTATCAAAATTATCAGTTTTCTAGATGAATTGATGAGTTTATACTATTATTAATAATTGAGTTAAGCGAATAGTATTAAAAGTAGTAAAAGTGTACATTAGGAACATTTAAAGGGCAGAGTAAGATATACGATTTTCTCATGAATTTTTCTGAGAAATCTAACGTATAGAGCATGGATGGCTAATTTGGTCCTCAAACTAATGGTTCATAATAGCTGCATATGGATTAATACGCACCTATCAGGACAAGTTTCACCGTATCAACAATGAATTGAATGAACAGAAAAAAATTAGATGAAAAAATGCAAGAGATAAAGAAAAGAATAAAAATTAACAATACACTGCGTTTCTTGGGATTACGGACACCAGCAAATTAGCTGGAATCAATGAATTTAATCCAATTTAAATAATTCTTTTCATAAGTTGATAATCCAAAGCAAATGGCGAGTTTGTTTCAGCATTCATAATTAACAATTTAGCTTAAGTGATTAAAAAATTTACAATTAACATGTGTTGAACAGATGAAAGCGTTGCATGGGATTAAGGACATATGGTGTTTTGAGTATATATCGGAATGAAGGTCGAAAATTCAGATCATTTGAGCATTTTAACTAGTTTATGAATATTGCTTGTTGATTGTGTTTTGATATTTTGAGTTTTTCTGTGTTAATTATTGTTATATAATGGGCGGAGGAAAAGATCTCACGGAACGTGAAATTGGGCAAATAATTGCTTACCGAGACCAAGGATTATCAATAAGAGCAATTGCTACCAAGGTAAATCGATCTAAAAGTGCAGTAGAAAATGTTATCAACAATCCTGACCAATATAATCAAAAAAATCGAAAAGGACCTTCGTTTAACTTGGACGATAGAGATACACGTCATGTTTTGCGTATGATTACTAATGATCAAATGTCATGTTCGGAAGTTGCAAGGGAAATGAGTATCAACTGTCATCGATCAACGGTATACAGAGCCGCTAAACGAGCTGAAAATGTTGAATATCGAAAGCCAAATACAAAACCTCCGTTATCTGCTGAACACAAACAGGCTCGGTTGAATTTCGCTAAGGAACACATCGATTTCGGGGATAAATGGATGAAAGTTATGTTTTCAGATGAAAAAAGGTTTAACCTTGATGGTCCTGATGGCTATAAGTGTCATTGGAGAAACTTAAATAGCCCTGAAATTCAGTTTTCTAAACGTCAGTTTGGTGGTGGCGGTGTCATGATATGGGCTGGAATCACTTTCAATGGTACCACAGATGCTGTTTTTTGTCCGAAAACTGTCAATTCGGAAGATTATATTAAAATTCTTGATGATTTCATGGTTCCTTGTATCTATGAAATGTGTGGCATTGATCCAATTTTCCAACAAGATAACGCTCCGATTCACTCATCTTACGCAACCAAATCATGGATAAACTCAAAAGGAATCAAACTTTTGACTTGGCCGTCCAGATCACCTGATCTTAATCCCATCGAAAATGTTTGGTCCATTTTAGCAAGAAAAATATATGATAAAGGTCGACAATATAACTCAATTGATGAATTAAAGCAATCTATCGTCCATGAGTGGAGATGACTTGATCAAATTATGATCCAAACAAATATAATGTCAATGAAGAATCGCTTGATTGAGGTAATAGCAAAAAATGGAGGAAATACTCATTATTAGTCCATCTAAATAACAAATTAATCAAGTGTCCTTAATTCCGTGCAACACTGTTTACCATTGAATGAATTAATTTTTTGATTTAAACCTAAATTAATACAATATTTCTACATATTTTTGTCTAATAACTAACAATTTGACTTAACAACCACATTCTGTTACTAAAAATTATTATTTAAGCAATTATTTAGCTAATTTTTTGAAATTTACTTGTGTCCGTAATCCCAAGAAACTCAGTGTACACTACATTTAGATGCATTTGAGAATTCCTTGTTTATGAATATACCGGGCGTTCTATTTTTTCTACCTGTTTGGGTTGATAATTCGAGTTGATATCACATGGACTATGCCTCAAGGTCATTCAATTTCATTCGTTAATTCACCTCTAAACGACATGGTAAGGTCATTTTAAGAAAGATAAATTTTTTTACACCTTGAATTTGGGCGATTCTCTTTCCGTGTCAAGCCAAACATCTTTTCATCGGAGAACCATATTTTGCAACATCAGTATTCCTACTCAAAAACTGTTACAAAAATCTAATCGCTTATTGACTGTTACTGCCGATAGTTTTTAAATCTATTATTGAATATGAGTAGTATACAAACATACGCTTCTGGCTCACAGAACGGAAACGGAAATGGGGAAAAAGATTATTCTAAAACATTCTTCCGCCCCCTCTTCCGGTTCTTTCAACGCCCTTTTTCAATTAACACCGTCTTTAAACGACATATTACCCATGGGTTTTTCGAAATATCGTCTTTTAACGGCTATTTTCACCATCTTTCACATCATCTACAAACCTTTTCCAGCAATCAATTCTCAAGTAGGATTTCTAGTTGCTTTTGATTTGTATTTCATGCCATTGACATGGCGGTTGAGATAATATAAATCATCGTTGGTATAATCACAATATGCTCACCAGAAAATTAACGGCGTATCCTTAAGTCGTTGAACAGCCTGTTCCTGCTCTACGTCATAATTTACTGCTTTATTTTTCCAATTCTTCCATGGTGAATTCGGGTACATTACTCGGGATGACAACATTATGAAGATGATCGAAACTCCATGACAAGTTGGGAATCTCCAGACTCTTAGCTCTGGATGTCCAGCCACGGTTCCAATAACATGGATTTTCCAATAAGCCTTTGTAGAACTGACTTTAATATAGATTTGACCTGCCCTACGACTTTTCCCTCGATATGTTGAAGGAATGATTCAATTATTGTGGTCAATGAGATGGAAATTCTACTATCAGCTGAAACTGAGGCTGAAGTTGAAAGATGGTGAAAATAGCTGTAAGAAAATTTCAACTTTTCTTAACTGAGTTCAGACTCAAACTAACTCTTTTATTATAAAAAGATACATTTTATCTTTCTCTTCTTTACTATTATTATTATCCCTATCGATCGAGACATAGCTTCGATCGATAGGGTGTGGTACATTATTTCATTTTGTTACATCTGCCGGCCGCCATTCTGAACAGCCACTGTTCAGTTACATTCAAACTGTTTCCACAACGCTTTGGATTTGTATCTCCAATCTTGACCCTTCAGCGACAGGAAAATCTATTGGTAGAGCGGTTATTACCACTGGTTTAAAACAATATTGGTGTTTCTTAATTAGTTTATTGTCATCTAACAGCGTGTGATCAGCTCTTAGAATGGCACCGACTCTGCAACCAGTCACCTCTTCAATCTTTTGTCTCAGAAAGGAACCGGGATCATTCAATGATATATTATTTAATTGAAAGGTTTGATCTAGGTATCTAATTGTAAATTTGGTGTAATTTCCTTGTGAATTACTACTGCTACGCATAGGATTTGAGGTAGATGCAATTCCCTGTGTAGAGCTATTATTTGCTATTTCAAGTTCTTTTTGGGCCAGTTTGGTTTCTAATTCTCTTATTTTTGCTTCTGCCCCTTCTACCATTAGCTTCCTAATTGCCATTGTTTGATTCAATCTTAGAATCTCATCATCTTTATCTGCTAGCACTGCTTGGGTAGAACTAAGTTCCGCCATGCAATAACTAGTATGAATCTCTTGATTCCAATTTTTGGAAGTACATTCATCACAGTTGCTAACATTGTGGGAGCATATATTGGTGTGATTATTATAGTTAATGTTATCAATAATAGCTCTACATGAAGGGAATTCACAGTATACCTGTAATGTGTTCCAGGTTTCTATTGATTTAATACCTCTCTGAGGTCTATATTTATATTTAAGTGGTTCTCTACAAGTAGGACATACTTGTCTTTCTAAAGGTAACCGTTCTATACTAATTTTGTAGGCTTTCAGGCAAGTATCGGGACACATGCAAGCTCTACAAAACACACAGGTGTGCTTCTTGTAGTGGTCAGGTATAATCTCCATGCATACGGTACATGTGAAATCCTTGCACGCTTCGTTATCTACAAAATCTCTTTTAAATTCAGTTTTTGGAGCTTGTCTCATTATTTCTAATATTTTAACATTTATCCTGTTCGCTTCATCATCTGGAACGACAACAGGATTCCCCCAATCTACTGGAGACACTGGTCTCCTGGGTGGCCATGGATCATAATCTGGATCATCAGGTAGGGGTATAAATCGCCGACGAGGCATATTATGTCCTAGAATTTAAATAGATTTGAAAAAATCGAATTACATTCGAATACTAGATAATATAATCTAAGATATGTTAGGTCTAAATGATAGTCATTATAATAGGTATTATAGTTATTATCATAGGTATTATTATGAGTATTATTATAATTGTTATTATAGTTGTTTTTTATTTCAGGCAACAGGCACCATTAAACTAATATAAGGAGCTTATCGGAATCGCAATTTGAGTTGATTAATTTTAGAATCTTGATAATTCAAATCGGGAACCATGTTTACTGCAATGGCAGGCTTTTTAATGCAATATAATATCGTGTAAAACATCTTCGATATTATGAGTTATATTATGCAGATAGTTATTACGGCTAACAAAAATGTTATCAGGCTTCTTTTAATCCAGGATAACCATGATTCATCGCGATTTATTTCTGTTTTATGTTGTGCGATGAGTTCTTCTAGCATACCAAGATCATATGGTTTTTCTTCAGCAACCGGTTTGACGTTTAGCAACTTCCAATTTATTAAATTAGATACAGGTGTCATTTCATAGTGTTCTAACGTAGCAAGTTCACTGAAAGGGTAAACTTCACCATCGATAGAAAAGTTCTGATCCATCGAAACCTTAGTAATTTCATTCGAACACGGTCCAGTACTACCATATTGAGTTGAATTATGTCCAGCACAGTAGACATAATAATAATCATTAACAATTTTTATCTGGGGTTTTCGTATTTTGAATTTTGTAGCCTCAATACAATTTTCTTTTTCCAGAGCTCAACTCCTTTCGATGTCTCGCAATAATTATGGAAGTGTATTAAGTATTCTTCCTTCACTTCGTCAGCCTCAACACTACACATTTCTTTTGAAGTTAAGTTGACTGTGACATACTGAGATCCTTTGTATTTCAGTAAAAATACTGAACCATTACTTTTTTCAAGTAGGATGAAAGGATTAATCATTTCATTAATTATTTCAGCATGCCCTAATCGCTTAAAAGAGTCTAATCTCTCCCTTAATTGCTGCACTTGTGTTTGTAGCTGGAGGACTTCTAGATTTGGAGCATCAAATGGCGTTGAACAACTATGCATAGCTCGTTCAGCCAATCTAGCTGCTTCAACTAATTCGTGCAGATTTTTCGGGTTTTTAAGAGCAATCCCATATTTGATTTGGGGTAATAATTTTTCTTTTATCGTGCTAATGATAAAAACTTCAGGTGTTTGTTCATGAATTCTTCTGCATAACTCATGAGTCTCATAAATAAAAGCGATAGCGGATTGACCCACTTTTTGTCTAGATTTATGTAATTTTTGTGAAAGATACGATCTGTAATCTGCAGGACAAAGATCTGCAATCATTCTATTTTTAAGATCATAATAATCTTGCGGTGTAGCTATACCTGTTTGTGCATCAGGTACACTAGGTACATGCAAAGTTATGACATGATACCACCTTCTTGCGGTTCCCTGTAAATAAGCTGGAAGTACATTAAACATATCTTTTTGTGTCCAACCTAGAGCTTTTGCTGCAAACTCAAAAGAGTTGAACCAGTCAATAACATTTTCATCATCGTCAGCCGAGAAGAAGTTGATATTAACTGGAGTAATATTACCTGCAGTAAGAGGTGATACTATACTGTTAGTATGACGTTCCTTATTACCTATTATAATAGGCTGATCCATTTTGTTATTATTTTTTTTGTTAATGTTATTATTATTATTTTTAGTTATTTAGTCAATGAATTTTATTTTGGAGTCATGGCGTGACATGCACTAAGACAATTATGTTTTCAATTTGTCAAAAAAAACATTGGCAATCTAATAGTTAATTATGTTTATTTTCATCATAGTAATTGTTAGGATTGTAATAATCGCTAAGAAACAAATCATCAATAAGTTTAAATCGTCTAAAGATAACCAACGCCTTATTTTATTAACGAGGCTATTGCAAAATTCGAGGAAGATTAAGTTGAAGAGATGACAATAGAAAAACCAATTCATCAGGATTAATGAATGGGTGGAGTAAATTATTGTTATTTATTATATATTTTAATATTATTAATCACACAAAAGTGTAGATGTTTGATTTCTTTTAGTCACGAACGGGCGTGGAAAAGTTTTGTTAGCTGAGTCACGTTTAAGACTGATTAAAGTAAATCGTGATTCTTTACATGCAACTATGAAATAATGATTTGTTATCTTTGTTTTTGGTTTATAATTGAGTTGTGGTTCCTCATAATTAATCGCACTCGATCATCTAGTGAGGTGTGGTCTTATTGAGATTGATATATTAGATATATTTAGTTTTGTTTTTTTAAAGTAATTTAGTGATTGAATTCAATTTCCAGACAATTAATTCAAAAGATAAGTCTTAAAGTTCAAATGGTTTATCGAAATATCATGCAAATGTGCAAATGTATGTAAATACGAGCAATCAATGAAATGGATAATTTGGGTTTATATTCGGCTCAAATACGAATGGCGAACTGAGTTCTGTATTCTGTATTCTTGAGCTGGAATGAGCTGGGTATAATTAGGTATTATCAACTCAAATTTGAATGGCGAACTAGGTTCTGTATTCTTGAGTTGGGATAGATTAGGTATTACTTAGGTATTATTAGCTCAAATGTGAATGGCGAACTAGGTTCTGTATTCTTGAGCTTGGAATAAATTAGATATAGATAAGGTATAATCAACTCAAATGTGAATGGCGAACTAGGTTCTGTATTCTTGAGTTGTAATGAATTAGGTATAAGTTAGGTATTGGTAACTCAATTGTGAATGGCGAACTGAGGCGTTCTGTATTCTTGAGTTGGAATGAATTAGGTATTAGTTAGGTATTGGTAACTCAAATGTGAATGGCGAACTAGGTTCTGTATTCCTGAGTTTCAAATTAGGTTTAGGATTAAATAATTATTGGCTCATATATGAATGGCGAACTGAGTTCTGTATTCATGAGCTGGTAAATAAGAGTTGTAATTAGGTAATTTTTAGCTCTGCTACGAAAGGCGAACTGAAGCGTTCTGTATTCTGAGCTTGTGGGGATGGATGAAAGATAACGAAGTGAGTTCCATCAATCACCATTAACAAACTTAATTAAGATAAATTTAGGTTCTAGTACGAGCATATGAGTATTTATCAATTATATTATGATAATACAGGGCATTTCAGCTAATTTTACCGATGTTAAACGGCTATTACTTGGCCTGTGAGTTACATAGTGACTTGAAAAAAATTTTATGAAAATTTCGCGAATACTTATTTGCTATATTTCAAAATCAAGTTCATTCAAGGTCATTTTTCGGAAATCGCTCATGATGATGTTAGAGGTCAAATCAAGGACAAATCATAATTTTTGAAGTCAAATAATCTTACTGGTAGAGTCATGTTGCTATGTCATAGGTGGTTCGTGAGTTATTCACATTTGAATGCGAAAACGTAACAGAATTCAATCTGATATGCGAATTGCAGAGCTTCGTTGGAGTAGCTCAGTGATTACCTCGTGGAGGGCAAGTTGCAATCCAATGCATTTAGAGGTGTTTTGTTGACCTGAATGTTATTACCCACCGGGAAAGATCCTGACTGTAATCTTCATGCATCTTCGTTTGCTTGCCTTCCAGAGCTTTGCAGCTGTGGATCTTAAAGTAACTGTACCACATGCCATACTTCAATCTCTATGGCTAAATTCATGGAGTTCTTTGTAAACTCTTTGAGTTCATTTTTGGTCCGTTGGGCTCTTGCAAACACTTTCAGTTTCAAACAGAGGTAAAGTCACAAAGTCATGCCAGGAGACCTCTGGGGCATACGGGTCAACAAAACACCTCTAAATGCATTGGATTGCAACTTGCCCTCCACGAGGTAATCACTGAGCTACTCCAACGAAGCTCTGCAATTCGCATATCAGATTGAATTCTGTTACGTTTTCGCATTCAAATGTGAATAACTCACGAACCACCTATGACATAGCAACATGACTCTACCAGTAAGATTATTTGACTTCAAAAATTATGATTTGTCCTTGATTTGACCTCTAACATCATCATGAGCGATTTCCGAAAAATGACCTTGAATGAACTTGATTTTGAAATATAGCAAATAAGTATTCGCGAAATTTTCATAAAATTTTTTTCAAGTCACTATGTAACTCACAGGCCAAGTAATAGCCGTTTAACATCGGTAAAATTAGCTGAAATGCCCTGTAGATCTACTATAACTAAATATTATTTAGGACTAAAATGCGTAATATTTTGGTGTGTACTTACAATTTGAATTGATGGAGCAATCAAAATTTAATCATAACTCGATTTACTTTGTGTACATTATTTCATACCCATTAAAGGTCAAATAGATATAACGTTACTTGATGGAAGATATTGAGTAAACAACGTTATTTCTATGTTAATCTTGAAACACGTAGGGATACACTGAAAATTGAACAATCATAACACTATGGAGATTGGTTGTTAATGAAATGATGAGAAATCGAGATTGAAATTAGATATTGGATAGAGGTATTTTTAATTAGATAAACACTGGATAAAGATATATTGATTTCAATGGGTTTGTATTTGTTGAAATTGTTGTATTAGATATTAGTTATAGTTGTTATTAATTAAATAATCACTGGATAACGATAATTGATTTCAATGAACTTTAAATCTGTTGAAATTGTTTAGTTTTGTCGATATTCACAATGAACACAAATAAAAAAGATTTTGGTTTCACTTCGAACAACCACGCTCTGCTACCAATTGTAAAAGATTTAACTTTCACTCTTTTGGAGTTCGTAGTGAACTAACTATTTTTTATTCAGTATCTTGAATATATAACTATACATTACATTCTTACACATAAGGCGATCGATAATCGATAAGGGTGTATTCGTTAAATGAACTTCATCAAATATAATCAACTAGATTTTGGGTGTGTTACATATACCGGCCGCCATTCACAGGTTGAGAATCATGAAGCAAGTTAGATTGAAAATAAAGTGTAACTCAAAATGGATTACAGGCAATTGAATTAAAGGTTCATATTCTGTGATATTTTAGTGCTTCAAAAATTATCATCGAAATAATATCCAAGGCTCCTGTCAAGATCACAAGGTGAGAGGCAAAAGTATCTCGAACAAGTTACTATCTTTTGCTTCTATAGTATTCAAGAATGGGTACATTAAGTATATTCATTTTTTAAGCATGACGACTCTTGAAAACCCTGAGGAATTCCTGGGAAATGAAACCGATTCCATGCCATCATCTTTCAACCTTGAGTTTGGTTTTTTTCTTGAAATATTAAAGCCGTTTAAAGTTGTGCTAAGCATTCACTTCTGAATCTCTTTGGTAATTGATCAACTTAAATATCATCATCAAACTGAACTATTCCTGAATATCAATGGAATATTTTCTTGCGCAAACTTTGTCTAAATATTTATGATCTCTGATGGTGTTGACAATTGGTTTGATAAGTCCATTCGCTTTTATTTCTAAAAACTTCCAACTGAAATGTCAGAGTGAATCAAGTTGATCTTTGGGAATAACTTATTGATTATCAAACGAATGTTCATATTGAAAATAATAATAATAATTGATATAAAACCATGAATAGACTAGCGAAGGTAAAATTTAGCTTACGCAAAATAAACCAGCCCTTCATATATATTTAAATCAATATGCATTGCTCTCCATTGAAAAAAAACATTACTCAATATAACAAATGGTTTATCAAAATTGAGACTTAAATTTTGATAAACCATTTGTTATCTTGAGAATAAATTTTTTTAATAGAGAGCAAGACCGAATGAAAAGAGAGTGAACCTTTTTTTGAACATTTGCGCCAAATTGATAAAATAAAAATAATAAAATTTTTACTCGAATAAATAGTTGGACGACAGTTCTAGGTCAGGATTAGAATAAAAGATTTTAGCTCATTATTGGCCTTTTATTTGACCATAGCATCAAATTAATCAAACCTGATTGATTTAATTTTAGCTAAACTCGTCTTCATTAAAAATCTGTCCAGTTATGAAAATAATCTTCATCGTCTTTAGAGTACTTAATAATTACTAATTACTAATTAAATTATTGGAAATTAAGTCAATTCAATTTATAATTTGGTACGCTTCTGAAAACATTTTATATTTATTGATTCAACAATTTAGTCGATATTAAAATGTTGCGTATTGCTCGTTTGCAAGCTACAGTATTCAGACTAACAAGAGCTTTAATATCAACTTATTTGCAGTTTTTCGTTTTACTGCATGAAATTCACTGGATAATTCTTTAAACTATTATTTCCGCAGTTTCAGGTTCTTCAGTCATTGTCGATACTTCAACGACTGATCCAACTTTCGATATATTTTGTACAGAAATTTTGGTTTCAATAGTTGGAAGCACAAAGCCATCCATCAATTTGCCATAGATTGAGATGCCGAGCCAGATTCCAAGTAAGCTACTGATGTATATAAGAAGCTCAGTTAAGGTTGACTGAGGGTACGTTTTACGGATGATATTAAATGTAAATTTATTTTCCAAACAGATCAAACCGTTTGCTGGGTTTTTTTGTTTGACGGTCCTACCTTGAGTTTCTAAAGTGGCCTCAATACATTGAGGTTGTTTAACTTGTTCCAAGCATTCACTCCGTATCTGTGGAAGCGTTCCCTCTAAATAAAAAATCGGGTCTCCAAACGTGACATTGGATGGCAACTGACGTTCTTGTATGACACCGTCATACGGTACCACTCCTGAGTATGAATGTGATATTTTTTCATGTAAGCATTGGCTAAATATTTGTGACTTCTGATAGTGACGGCAATTGGTTTGATATGGCCATTCGCTGTTTTCAGTTACTATTTCTTGATACCGTAAATACGTAGATACATATTCTCCTGGATTTCCTTCAACATCAATATAGTTAAAGTCATCAGTGTTGATTGCACTGCCTTGATGTGCGAAACGAACACCAAAACGATGATTGATAGAATGCTGAAAGCAAAAGGGATTATTAGCCCGTATATCCTGCGCCAAATAATCATATCGAATATCCCTCTCTATCGGCTTTGAATTTTCTCGACATGAAACTCGAATGAAGGTTTTGAATGCGTTGAAATATCTCTTTATCGAGCATTCATTGGGAAAATACAAAGGCGGAAATCGATGCAATTGTTTGCCGATTAAGTGTTTGATGGATAAATTTTCAACGTCATGAATAGACAACATTGGGGCAATAAAGGTTCTATACCATTCATGGCTAGATTTTATTTTTTTTATGCAATTAGCAAAGAAATTTTCATCCGGTTTGGTTGAGTCTGGCATTAAAAATTCACAGTGGAATTTCATCATGTCCGGATACTTGAAGTAAAGCTTCTTTAAATCTATCAAATCAATATTGTACAATAAAATGTCGATTTCAGGAACAATCATTTTCTCTGGATACTCGTGAATGATTTCAGTTCGAACAGGAAACTTTAGAAACTCATTAACAACATAAAGTATATGAATTGAACATCCGATTGTACAAAATGTCGAAATCAAAACTTTTCTGTTTAATAAAATCATCGTTCCAATACAGTAATATTGATAAAGTATAACGATATGCCACTTCGAGCAACTTCGTGCAACAGCTGCAACGACGTTCAATTTCAACTATAAATGTAACAACAATTTAATTCAATATTTATCACATAATAGTTACTTGGGAAATCACCAAAAGATTGATTCCAATTCAATACGGTTTACAATTTAAATCAATTGCGATAACATTGATATACATTTATTTTTACAAAGCAAGCGCAATCTGCTATACTATCAATAATAAGACAAAAATGTTGACATTATTTGTGTTAAGGAATGCGACCTTGACACCAATAGAGGGCTCTGACTTTCATCATTTATTCGAACTTGAAATTCCTTTGCAACTCGAATGGTTGCCAGGTCACTTTAGAACCAAATGCTCGACTATCAAAGTAAAATGAAATAACTCTTTCCGAGAGAGCATTAGGTCACATTAAGCATATTTAAATTAAATCTTTTTTTTTGCTATCAAATTAACCTTTTATTCCAAAACTATTTTAATATTATTATTAATACATTTTTTTATTATGAAAACTGTTGCTTTTACATTTGAATTCCTTTCCACTAAAGGGTGTTGCGGATAAAAAGTATAATTTATCTCATCTTACACAGTGATAAAGATGACGATGACCAATATAACAGTGAAGATAAAATTAAAAATGAAAATAAACAGACTTTTACTGTTATCTTCATTATTATCTTGGTCATCGTCATCTTTATCACGGTGTAAGGTAAGATAAATTATACTTTTTATCCGCAACACCCTTTATTTCTCAGGGATTTTTAGTTGCATTTTTCATAGTTGACAATTGAACATTTGAACAGGTTGGGAACTATCGACAGCAGTCGCCATGGATTTTCTCTCTAGCTGAACAACACTATCTATCTCAGGCTCCGATTTAACACTGGATGAACATAACCTTGAACGAATCGACATTGTGTTCTGTTAAAGTTAACGTAGTTTAAAATTCCAAGCATACTCACTTGTTCTTCGCTAATTGACCTTATGCTGCTCGTTTATATACATATTTAGTTCAAGATAACGTATCTAGTAATACTTAAACACACTTCAATGGAATTAAACCGCAAACACATTTTATGTTGTTAGTGTTGTACTAACAATGTAACCTGTAAGATACAGCAAACTTGATTATTATTCTCTTTGACCGAATCTGTTCACTATGAGACTGGGAATAATAAAGTTGATTTCATGTTATCACTAATATAAATAATTTAGACCTGAACGAAAGATCAAATAACCATTTTTGAGTTGCAAACTGTTCTGCCTAAAGTAATGAATTGCAACCGACACATTTGGCTGTTTAAGCATCTTATTACACCATTTCGTAATGATATTTCAATTATCACAGACTCAATTCATGTATTTTGTTTAATCTGAATCTCCACCAGAAACGATAAATTCTATCAGTATTTATAAGAGCGTTCTGATAACGCTCACAAATAAGAGACAAAACTCTTCAAATCTTGATACAAATTCAAGTGGTTCTGTTCATTTCAAATGTATTAATTAATGTTTTTTCAACTATCAAAGTGTTATAACATTCATCTTGTTTAAGTTATAGCAAAAAACTGTTCAACTTAGAATAATTCACTTTCATTGAATTCGCAATGAAATATGATAATTGGATCAAATGCTTTTATATAATCGTCTTAACAGGTAAGTCTAGCTGAAATTCAAATGAGTTATTTCATTAATTACTGTATATGTTTCTCCTCTTCACATTCAGTGACAATTCTTCCGTGTTTAGCATCATCATTGAGAGAAATTGATTTTCTATCCAGCTTGTTCAAGAATGAACAGGGTAATTACATAATACCAGCAAAAATTTTCAAAAGTGTTTTGGAGCGACGAATCGATAAAATCAATGAGTTCAAAGAAAGAAACAATTTGACTTCTGAAAAGTTGGCATTCTGTGATTTCGCTTGCCATTCGTTGGAATTGATGCAAGTTCTATTAAATATATCACAACGAGCAGACATTCAGGTCGAAAGTAGTGTGATCAACTCTTATAAAGATATTGTCGACTCCTTTCATTCAGTTTTCAACGATAAAAGTGAGCTTTCAGTTGACTATGGTTCGTTCTTTCACTCAGTTCACTTAGGAGTGGATGAAAAGTATTCTTACTCAAAGTCAAGGATGTTAATGCTGATAGATGACTATAAAAGTGACCTTAACTTGGTAGTTGACTGTATACCGATTCAAAAACCACGTTTAATTGGGTTTATTGAGACACTAGAAACTGTTCAGAGTAAAATTTCCAATACGAATGAACTGGATAATTATTCAAGTTTCAATCCTGGAAATACTAAACGGCAAACAATGAAAATCGCTTGGGCGTGCATTGAATCGACAGTGAAAATGTTCGCAGAACGATTTGAGTATTCATACAATTGGTCCCATTGCTAGCATTAGAATTGCCACCTTAACTGAGAAAATCCGCAAAACTGTTTACTAAATACTGTATCTGTAGTGCATTCATATGCAAGTGTGGATATACCTGGAAATGGAGTTATTTGTAAGTGTTTTTTATTGAATCAAATCAAAATCAACGAAAACAACATAATAAACTTGCTAATTAAATCATATATTATAGCATATAATAGCACTTTCAGCAATTTATTTGGAGTTTGTTGGGATGCAGTCCGGATCAATATTTGCTGAGAGATTTGGGTAAACTTGATGAGGATACCATCAATTAATGTAATTATTCAAAATGAGGTAAAACATTAAAAGTAAACAAAATCACAATAAAAGATGCGAACCGAAGATTAATATATTTCTATTATTCTCTCTCTTAGACTTTACTCTTTGATGCGAACTCATTAAATATTATGTGATTCAAAACAAATCAAAATATTATAATTAAGTAAAAAATAAATTAAGGTTTGGTTTTCATCGTAAAGAGAAAGTGTACAAAATGGTTGCCAGTCATTTGCTTACTATGTTTGTACATTAGTAATAATAATATTAAACCTTTTACTTGATTATGTATTCGATCTAAAAGGTAATTAAGTTTGAGATTTTTTGATATTGTGAATGTTGACGCAATAAACACCGAGTGCACCAAAAAGCAGAGTAAGCGCCATCTATTATCTGGTATACCTACTAACTCATGATTATCCTAAGACTTTACATTGTAAAAGATGGTTTAGTGCATGGAATGCAATTCAATAATTATGCACACAAAGAGCATTTGATTTTAAACGATACAATAAGAGGAAAAACTATCGAATCCTGCAATGAACATTTGTTAAAACAAAGCGTTCTTGTGAATTCGAGCTCTCAATTGAAAGTCAGGTTAAATCGTATGCTGTTAGATGCACATAAGCCTTGTTGTTATTGCTGTTCAAAAATGTTTTTTCATGGCAATGAGTGGAAAGTCAATCAACAATAACATAACAACAGCACCATTCAATCAATTTGTTTGGTAAACAACAATTTAACATTAAAGCTTCATTGAGTTTAAGTTCACTTGAGTCTTTACCTGTTTTAAGATTATTCATTTTAAAGGGTAACATCAATGGAATGATCAGGTAAACACTGTCAACATCATCATTATTATTACCATCATAATTTCACCTCACTCTCAAAGCCAAACTGAGTAAGGCTAATATTGTAGTCTTTGTTTGCTGTGTTCATCAACAGAACGAAAAAAATAAGGATAATTATCAGGATCGAGGGTTGAAACAGAGTTGAAGGACGCGATATATGACTTCTTGTTATGACTCAATGTAAAACAAGATTAAAAAATCCTAATTTTATTACCCTTTTAATCACCATTCCACTGGATTTTCATTCTAACATGAATCTTTTCAAAATGGACAAAAGGATTTCTTTTTTAGATTTTTCATTGTGATTTGACTGTAATTACAATTTAACGAGCATCAACTATTCAATTAATAGTTGATTAGCAAAGTAAGTCAAATTTTCCCTAATCTCATGATTGATATTCAAACTCTCGGAATTGCATTCATTTTCGTAATTGTAAAAGTTGTCACTATTATTTCTTACCTTAGATTCCTTCAAACACACATTAGCATCAGGCTTATTAACATAACCTAACTCCTGTTACCCATGTATTGTTATATCATCATGAGCTTTCATGAGGCCTTTCAACTAACTTAATAATGTAAAAAAAATGAGCTTTTCGCTTTTTAATAGCATGAATACCGACGCATGAATTTCTGAGTTATAGTCATTGTGTCTCAATTTCAAAAGTAAAATATTTTCTAAGTTTAAAAATTATTTTGCTTTCGTTTAGTTGAAAATGGATTATCAGATTCTGATCAAGTCCTTCCTAAGTATCATCTTAACAGGTTAGTTTGGGATTCTGATTGAATGGTTTCTTATAATGATTATGTTTCTCCTTTTCAGTGACAATCTTCCCATGTTCAGCTTCATCATTACGAGAAATTGAATTTTTATCAAGTTTATTCCAAGACAGACGAGGTTATGGTGATGTAATACCATCGGAAATCTTGAATGGAGTTTTGGATCGGCGAATCGGCAGAATCAATGAACTCAAAGAAAATGGTAATTTGACTTCAGAAGAGTTGGTATTTTGTGATTTTGCTATTCATTCATTAGAATTTACTCAAGTTTTGTTGAAATCGTCACACGAAACTGAACATCTGATCCAAGATATTCTGATCAAGTCTTACACGGACATTGTTGAATCTTTTCATGCCGTCTTCAATGGTACAAAAGCGCCTTCAATCGAGTATGAATCAGTTGAAAGTTTGAATCAAGTGATGAATGAATATTCAAACCACAGCAACTATCCAATGGAAAAGATGAAGATGCTTATAAAGGATTATAAAAGTGACTTCAACTTGTTACTCGACTTTAAGATGAACGAGAAACGCAATTTGAGTTTTTTCATTGATGCTTTAGAAACGCTTGAATGTGAAATTATCTCCATAACTGAATTGGATGATGAACTAAATAAATTCAAACGGAAAAGTGCTCAAAAAGAAACGATGAGAATTGCTTGGCAGCGATTTGAGTTAATCGTTAAAGTGTTCAAAAAGAGATTCAACAACTGATGTCGAGTCACATAGTCTAAGCTTATAACCAGAAAGCATCGAACTGCAAATAGACAAAACCATAACTTTTCTGAACGAAACTAAACACAATAGATTCCATGAAAATATTCAAAAATGTTCAATTCTAAATGTAAAGAGTGAAATCAAAATTATAATACTAATGCATGTATTTCCAGACTATTGAGTTGTCCAGTAACATTGTTTTTACCGATTAAACTGCTACTTTACTCAAAACTTATTTGAGTTTTTATTTTTGCTTTTAATTCTTTTTCTGGATAAATCAATAAAATTGCTCAAATTGAATGAATTAAATCATTTATAAAGAATAAAATTTAATAAACTTAAGATTTTGACTTACGATTGTTCAATATTGCTTATTATAAACCTTGTCGTTGTTCAGTAGCACAAGAATTCATCGCAATTAAATTAGCCTTCAAGTGAAGTATACTAAGCAATTATTACTGATTTAATGATGAATTGCAAATTATATTTACGTAATTCCAATTAAGATTAGCAAGATAAATCGCATTGAGTCTTCTAATGAACAAAGTGATTCCAGTTAAAAACAAAAATATACTGTTCTCATGAATTAAGTTCTTACTTTAAATTTGAGTACTTTTATCTGGCACATTAATGCATTTGTAAATGAAGGAGCTTTCAAAAGTATAAATACTAGCAAATGAATTGATTATTCTGTGTCAGTTGAACACAGAAAAGTTTTTACCTTTAAATAATATTAATTTGACTCTTGTTCAATCGACAATGAAATGTCCTGTCCTGCTACTTTCTTATAATCATCTTAACAGGTAAGCTGATTGAAATGCAAATCATTTCTTTAGATAATTGTGGTTCTTCTCTTTAATTTAGTGACCATTTTCCCATGTATAACTTCATCATTGCGTGAAATCAAATTTTTAACCCGATTGTTTGAGGAAAAATTTGTAGTAACACGATATCCCGTCAACTATGCAACCTATGCTATCCTACCAACAAAGGTTTTCAATGGTGTTGTGGAGCGACGAGTTGACAAGATAAATGAGTGGAAAGAGAAAAGAAACTTGACTTCAGAAGAATTGGTATTTTGTGATTTTGCTATTCATTCATTAGAATTCATTAAAGTCTATTTAAATTCATCGCAACAGGAAAAGGTTGATGTCACAGGTAATGTGGTCAAATCATATAAGGATCTTGTCACCTCTTTTCATTCAGTTTTTGATGTTAACAGAGCGCATTCAGTTGACTATGATTCAGTTAAGGATCACAATTTGAATGCTTTATACCCAAAATCAAAGATGATGAGGCTCATAGCTGATTATAAAAGTGACTTTAATTTGTTAATCGACTATCGAATAGATCAAAAGTCAAATTTCAGTGCCTTTATTGAGGCACTAGAAGCTCTCGAGTGCCAGCTCTCTAACGCCACGGAACTGAATAATGATCCAGAGGAATATGACAACAGTAGAGTGAAATTGCAAACAGTGCTGATTGTTTGGCAGCGCCTCGATTTGGTTGTGGATTTGTTCACAATGCGGTTTTCGGATATGATTAACAATAAATACAGATTTACATGATAATTCGAGACTTTTGTAAGTGTTAGGTCAAGTACATTTTTTTATCAAATTTGATTGAAAAGCCTCTGCAGTGAAAATATGATATTATTATTATTATAATATTTGTAATCATGAATAGCAAGTGCATGGAAAAAGCTATGCATAATGAATGTTGTAGAAGATTTAAAATGAAGTTAAAACTTGAATTGAAAAATTACTATTGTTTCTGTTTCCAAATTTCATCTTGTTTTCATAATTTATGAATCACAAAACAACGATCTCAATTGACATAAGTAATCATCGTTTTGGGTCGATAAATCGGTGAATGGATTTGCATATGTTCAACTAATGTGCAGAATCAATAATCGCTTCAGATTAGACTCATATTAAGTACATGGATTGATGTTTAATTGACGAGCTTCGATTAGATGAAGTTGATGTTTTGACGGGTTATTAAACAGTCACATTGAGTAAATGATTGACAATTTGGAGAAGATTTATGATTCATGATTTATGGAAAAGATAAGTTTTGTCGATTAACATGTCAACAATTCTAATCTCATTCCAATCAAAACCGAATCATCGAGTGAGAATCCTTTAAAAGTTCATTTCAATCACATGAAGGTGATCAATTGAAACTCATCATTGCAACGAGCAAAAAGAATTGAAAAGTTCAAAATTAGCCGAATTGTTTTATCGAGTAGAATAGTTAATTGTGCGAATTGACTTAAACTTATTTTTTAATCTTGAATACTTTGACTTTCGCTGAATTCACAATGAAATATGATACTTGGATCAAATGCTTTTATATGATCGTCTTAACAGGTAAGTCTATGTGAAATTCAAATGAGTTATTTCATTAACTACTGTATATGTTTCTCCTCTTCACATTCAGTGACAATTCTTCCGTGTTTAGCATCATCATTGAGAGAAATTGCCTTTTTTTCGAACTTATTTAAGGAAAAACGAGGAAATGTGGAAAGACTTTTTATACCAGCAAAAATTTTCAATGGCGTTTTGGAGCGACGAGTCAACAAAATCAACGAGTTAAAAGAAAGAAACAATTTGACTTCAGAAGAGTTGGTTCTCTGTGATTTTGCTCGCCATTCGTTGGAATTGATGCAAGTTTCTTTAAATTCATCATACAGATCAGAACTAATTCTGGTTAAAAGTACTTTGGTCAACTATTATGTGGACATTGTCAACACCTTCCATTCAGCTTTTGGTAGCAAAAGAGCGCCTTCAGTTGACTATGAGCCAGTTGTGGAACCAGAAAAGCATCAAGAAACAGTTGGAGTAGAGTTACTTTGTATTTGTAATCCAATTGATGAAAATTTTCGTAGGAAAACTGATTATCCAAAGTCAAAGATGTTGATGCTTATAGATGCTTATAAAAGTGACATTAATCTGTTAATCAATTATAAATCGGCACAAAAGCTAAATTTCCATGGCTTTATTGAGTCTCTAGAAACTCTCAAATGGCAAATTTCTAATGCGACTGAATTAGATAATGATTTATCAAAAGAAAGTCTCAAAACAATGAGAATTGCTAGGTTGAGATTTGAATTTATAGTGAAAATGTTCTTAAATCGGTTCGAGAATTCATAAGAGTATTGTTTTGATGCTCATGGCGAGCAAACTGTTTTCATCTGTTTCACTAAAATCTATTAATTTGTACAATAATTCATTCAACAGAATAATAAACTTGATAATTGAATCACTGAGCACTTGAGTTCCTTGCATCATCGAACAATTTTTAACTTTCCATGTTTCACGTCAAATCCTATTCAATGAGCGTTTCTTTATACCTTTAACTTCAATCGGTAATAGTAAAATATTGATTTGAGCCTATCAATTATTGTTAAATGATTTGCAAATCGTCAGCATAATGTTCAACTCATGTGCAGAGTAAGTCGTTAAAGTTTTAGACTCTTACTGTATACTTGGATTGATATTTAGATGACTAGATGAAGTTGATTTATTGATGAAGTTTATTAAAAGTGATTTTCTTCTAACAATCGATCAATTCGTTGGATCATTAAAATGAAATTGTTAAGTGCAATTGTCTTCCAAAGTAAGTAGTCCTTTTGAGATCAAATTCAATTCAAAACTTAAACTAATTTATGCTCTTCTAACACAGTGCTGATGGTAACAGCAATCAGCGCAACTTTACGAGAGATTGAATTCTTTACGAAATTATACGAAGGTGATATTCCAAGTGATATCTTCATGAGGCTAATTAACAGACGAATGAAAACGATACACGATTTCAAACATATGTCCAATTTAACCGAAGTCGAGACAATCTATTGCGAGTCCATTCTTCAATCGCTGCAGATGCTTCAAAATTTAACAATCGAATCAAACGTAATGCAGAATTGTGCCAAGAAAGAGACGTTCGATTTTTATGAGAATATCGTCAATTCCATTACTTTCTCCTTCGGAAGGCAAAGAACGACCGTTGAATATCAATCGCCTGAATCCATTTCAAAACTAGTGGAAAGTGAAGAGAAACTGAGTTCTTTTCACAAATCACTGGTAATTACTCTGATAAATAGTTACATCGCTGATATGGAGATCGCTATTCAAAGGCAAAGGTTTCTTTTGCTGGATGAAACTCAGGAGTCTATCATGAAGGAGCGGATGGCTATCATGATGGTTGATCATTTGGATTCGATTAAAAAGAATATCGAAAATTTGAAGACATTGGATGACCTGGATAAAGTTTCAAAAAAGCCAATCGCTTCTGGATACTTTATGTTTGCTTTGCAACAATTGGATTTTATCGTGAAAAAGTTTCAAACGCAATTCAAATGTTCTCATTAAATTCTTCATGAAACTAACTGATCATTTTATTGGTTTTGCAAAAACTTTGAAAAGGTCAGTAAAATTTTGATTACTCCATTAATCTTGACAAAATGGGAAAAGAATTAAAAATCTCAGTCCGAGAACTGGAGTCATCCAAGATGTGCCAACCAACTGTCAGATATTTGACAAGTCAGCTCACTTTATACACAGAATAGAAAAAACTCACGAAAATTCTGGTTTAAATTGTATGCATAAGAAGCTTGAGCAAATTTAAGAAATAAAATTTATCAAAAGTTTACCTTTGCATTCGTGAGCTTCTGTAACATTTAAACAAATACAACTACAATCAACTGTCAAGACTGTCTGAGTTGTTGAATCGTACGATATGAAATCAGATAAAACTTAAGACAGTAAACTGTTGAATGGAAGGACAGGAAAATCGATAAAACTGGAATCATCGCAATCAGACTCAAACAAAATCAACCAAAAGTTGTTTATTAGTTAATTGTTTGGGTTTAAATCTGGTTTTCAGTTTTCACTTTGGCTTTTGGTTGAGTTTTGCTCTTTAGATTAAACTTGTAACCAGATTTTGGGTTAACCATTGATTGACACTTGACTGGATCAATAAACCAATTAATTGTTTCAAAGATGAACCTGGTTATGGTCAGTTGATTAGTAGATGAACGAGAAAACCAGAGTCATAATAAATGTTGAGCGGTAACTCATTTCCATCCATTGAATCAAATTTTTATACCTGTCACAAGTTTTATTCAATTTCACAAACTAAACTGAATCAACAAAAGACATTTTTATCGCTAATAAATGATCTTACCATGCATTCATGCACAATGAGCGACTTACTTACTCGATACCATCAGCTAAAAAGCATTTATCATAATAGTTTTCAAACCTTTGGCTGACTTTTACTGGTGCCTAGATTTTCATTATGTGCGCGATCATTAAAATTTTATTCTCATTATTATATTATAATAATAATAAAATTATAAAATAGATGATAATATATCTATGTATAATATTAATAACTTAGTGGACTCTTGTCAGGCAAAAAACCAGAGAGTGTGAATTCAACAGTTATTCCGATTGATTCGCAATAACCAAGAACAGGAACTTTCAATTAACCCAAAATCTGGTTACAAGTTGAACCAAAGAAGCAAAAGCAAAGCTTAAATTCCGCAAATCAACTGGCATTATACAGAAAATTGAAACATCAATAGGTACTACAATTAGTAATAAATGTACTCATAAGAAGCCTAAAAGGGAGGCTAAAAAGTGAACTGAAGTTATCACAAAGTGACCTTTTGATTCGTAAAATTTTGTAACATTTAAAAGTTGCAATGAACAAACGAAACAAATCTGTTGTTTAATAAAAGATGATGACTAGTTAATCAGAAAGTGGCAATTTAAACAAATAACACTGTAATCAACTGTCAAGACTGTCTGAGTTTGAATCGTACGATATGAATTGAGATAAACCTCTCAAAACTGAAGACATTAAAGTTGATGATAACGTTCTGTAATAAACTGTTGAATGCAAAAAACAGGAAATTTTGGTTAAATCTTGGATATTGATAATCGCATGTTACATTCATTCAGATTTTCTGTTAAAGATTAATTCTTTTTTTGTATGAACTTGTCTTAAATAGTAAATCTTTAATCATTTACAGCATTTTGACTCTGAAACCTTCAACCTAATCAATTACTATTAATAGCTTTGCTCCTAGAATCACCGTTTTGCATGAAAAAAGTATTCATTCATTTCTGTCTCAGAGCTGAACTCGAGAAGTTTATGATTTATTAAAAAGGTGAGTCAAGTCGATGAACATGTGAACAAATCGATTCACATTTTAATCAAAACCAAATGAAGTGAAACTCAATTAAAAGATCATTTCATCATGTGAAGCAGATTAATTGAAATTTATCATTGCGATGAGCGAAAGAATTGAGCAGATCAAGTTACATTAATTGTTTCATTGATAAGAACAGTTGAATGTACGAATTGAATTACAAATTTTCATGGACATGTGATGTTTAAATAGCAACTTAACTTACTTAATTCAAGACCAACTGTTCATTAATAGCTTCTAACCTTGTATATTTATAAAGATAAAACGAAAATCTAAATCTTTTTAGAATCTCAAGTTGATGTTCAGGCTTCTTTCAGTTAATGTTTTTCGAGCTTCAGGGTGAACTATTCTGGTTGACATCATACAAGAAACTAATTTGAAGGAGTTTCTCTTCAAGAGAAGCAAATCTTTGTTCAGAAAATTTTGTTGAATGTAAAATAAATTGCAAGACAAAAAGATTAGCAAAAAGCTCAATTTACAGTTCAATTAAACACTTCAATTACAGAATCTTTAATGGTGTAAACTTGATGGGAAATGGACAGATGATGATGAGGTTTTGATTTCAGAGAAGAAGTATCAATCAACTAGAAAAACATTAATAAGTGTTTTCCTACAGCATTTTTCTAATTCGTCCTGTCATCACTATTATCATCTTCAGTTACTAAACGCCTTCATCTACAAGTTGTCAGTTGAAAGCACTTAACCTGAAACGGATTTAAACGGCAGTAAATTCATGAGCTAAGCAAGTTACTCAACACGCTACATCAATGGATCAATTGCAACTCTATCTTGTCCATTTGACAAACACAAATGAAACAAGTTTTTGTCTCTTTTTGATATGGGAAGTGCTTCCATCGAAATTTTCTTGGTCTCGTTTGGGTGTTTCCAGTTCGGAATGTCAAGAGATCAAGCAAATCTAGAAGTTCACAGATAATCTGAAATTGATCATGAAATCTAAAATCCATTTAAAAATGGTTGTTCAGTCAGCTTTGAAAAATTTGAGTTTTGAGAATAAAATATCGGATCGTTAAACCCAATACGGTAGTTAGAGTTATACTCTTTGCTTTAAACGCACTTCTTTTCAGGGTTGTTTGATGCCTTTAAACATCGATAATATTATTTGACATCTAAGCATGTGATTGTTAGCTAATATTTAGTAAGCTTAACAGCCATCCTCAATGATTACACCGATAGCGACTTAGTGATAAAACAATGTATCAACAGTTGAGTTTTTGTAACAAATGGTCAAGTTGATGAAACATATTTTTAATCGGGTTGTAAAGGTTTGTAATACAGAAGAAGACATCAGTCATGACCGTTGACTGTCATGTTATCAACTCATTTAACGTCACCTCTATCATTCCATGACATATAATATTATCCATTCACATAAACTGATCTCCTTGTCCTTTAATTCAGTATTTTTATCCATAAATTTCATTTCAAGAATATCAGTTTTCGCTGATCTGAGAGTAAACTTGGCTTCATCAACTTTTCAAATTAACGGTTAATCTATTTGAAGAGGATTCAATTCTTGGTTTCACCAAATTACCTTCAACTTGATTTCAGTTACGAATTTGCCTGAGAAAATGATTAAGAAAAAAATCTAAAAACAATCGGATAAACAGTAAAAACAAATAAGAAATTAAATGAAAGAATCTGGTTAACATTGAGTGCGTTCTGCAAAATAAGATTAAAAACCCATTTAATGTGAACCTCTGTCGATAGATGGTGTAAGTGTTTGGTCAAAAAGCTCATGAAAGTGCGCCTTATAAGCTGCTTCATCATAAAAATAAACATTAAAGTTACATTGAAAAATGAAACGAATACGTTTTTAAAGGAAAAGATGATTAGTTGAGCTGAAAATTGCAATTTAAACAAATAATAAACTGTCAAGTCTGTCTGAGTCTTTAATTTATAAGATTATATTTAATCAGATAATTGAACCTCTCAAGACAGTAGAGGATCAAGTTATGCAATAAACTGATCAATGAAAACCGGAATCATCACAATTAGACTCAACAGATTCAACCAAACACTTGGATTAAAAAAGTGCAAAGCTAATCGCGATTCAGTTGAACAGTTTAATATACTTTTAATAATCGCATGAAATGATCAAGCATGCTAATCAAACCAATGAAACTCTGAAAATAAAAGCAACAATATCAAGTGTATTATATAACTCTGTTTAGTCATTGTACTGTCACAATTTGAAAAACAACAGCAATCAATAAGACTATTTCAATAACTGATCATTTTGTCACATTAAAATCATTGAATAATTGATTGGTTAACAAATTGCAATTTATTCATTTGGCTGGTTAAGTGAGTTTTGTAACAGCATAAATTAACTATTAATAACAATGAAGGACGATTAATGTTTTAATTGTATTCGATACTCAAGCAAATGGCTTGAAAAGTGTTTCATCATTTAATCAATTGTCATCAACCTCTAAGCTTTTATTTTAAACAATTTGTCTTTTCGCTCGGCAATTCAGTTACAATCAACTAATCAATATTGATCCCAAGAATAATGATTCAATTGATTTTCACTAAAAATATTTTCAATGTTCAAATTGATTAGTTTTATGAGATATTAATAAAAAGGTTGATCACTTGATTGGCTGTCATAACTTGACTATCAACAATCGTTTGATATAAATTGCCTGATGTAACAATCAACAGTTATTATGATATTGATTGCTATCATCAATGGAATTAAAAAACATGGAACAAGGAAAACAAGAATTGGAAATAACAGGGAAATGATTCAAGTGAAAACAATTAGAAGCAGCAAAATTGTGTTTACACTATTATATCTAATCAAACATTGACTAATCATTTTAAGCAAACAAATAAACAAATTCAACAATTAGCTAATCATATAACAAATAACCCAAATATAATAAGCTTTAAAAATGATAAAGAAACCAGAAAAGTCTAGACTTGAACCTGAAAAATCTAGAAAAGTGAAAACAGGTACATATGTTTGGTTTCGGGTTTAAATCTGGTTTTCAGTTTTCACTTTGGCTTTTGGTTTGAGTTTTGCTCTTTTGGTTAAACTTGTAACCAGATTTTGGGTTTAACTATTGATTGACACTTGACTGGATCAATAAACCAATTAATTGTTTCAAAGATGAATCTGGTTATGGTCAGTTGGTTAATTGATAACCAAGGATACCAGGTTAGTTTGGGTTGTTTTGGGTAAACAAACAAATGATTAGATTTGAGTGTTTTCTTTTATTTGTTTTTAATTGATTTGCTAAATTAATTTGATTCAATTGGCCAATTATGGGACTTCGTCGTCGTCGTCGATCATCCGCTTCATCATCAGATGGGTTACTTGATCTGGATCGGAATGGGTTAACTTCACCAGTAAAGGTGTTTTATGCGCGTAAGAAGAAGCCTGAATCAAAGTTATCAATTGTGATTCAGGTAAAGAAGAGAAGAAACTAAATTGTGTTTTCACCAATTTAACCAGTAAATTTAAATTTAAGCTCAATTTAATCATCAACTGATTTGCTTCTCTGCTTTTTACCCAGGTTATTGCTGTTGTTGCCTGTCTTGCCTTGACTTATTATGTTTACTATCATTTTGATCATTTTCATTTCAATTTGGTTCACTTTTATGCAACCAAAATGGACGATTCTCATGCTCAACATACATTGGCCCATAAATTGTTGAAAAAAGGTGACAACCATTCAGCAGCTTTTCACTGGTTTCGTAAATCAGCCTCAAAAGGACATCCCCATTCAGCTTACAATTTAGCTGCTGGACATTTGAGTGGCTATCCAACGGATCTTCAAAAAGGTAATTACA
This sequence comes from Tetranychus piercei, assembly GCA_036759885.1. Taxonomy (NCBI): domain Eukaryota; kingdom Metazoa; phylum Arthropoda; class Arachnida; order Trombidiformes; family Tetranychidae; genus Tetranychus; species Tetranychus piercei. Next base: position 9,112,138 of record CM071878.1, read on the forward strand.
ATCAACACTTCCTAATAACACTTAAACTCAACTCAACTTTGAATCTTTCATCAAAACCACCTTTAAAGTCACTAATCAACCATTAAAAGCAATCTTTGAAATAATTGAAAGGCTAAATCAAGAGGTTAAATGAGATTGTTTACAATATTGATTTAGATTTCAATTGTTTCCTATTGAGATTTTGTCGTATTTTTTTACTCAAATTGATTGAAAATTTACGTGTAAAAGGTATTACAATAAACTTGTCCTCAACCCAATTGAAGAACCCGTCAATTCATATTTAATTTATTGTTGATTAAGGAAACAGCAACAAAGAGTTCTGTCTCTATTTTCCTCTCTTTCTTTTTCAACAATCAATTAGCAATTTAGCTAGTATTATATATCCAACAATCAAGTTGTTACAAGCCAACCTCATCAGTTGAACTAACTTTTAATTGTGGTTATAAATTGATTACAAACAAATCAAAGGAGTTGAGTGGAGAGCAGAAAGCAAAAAGGATTGAATCCAATCTGGTTCAAGGTTAAACAATAAGATAATTAAACATTAATAACCATAAATAATATCGTTTCACTAATTGTTGTCAAGTTACAGATTCAATAGTTTAATAATAACTCAATGGGAAAGTTGAAAGAGTCAGTTTAACAAACCATTTGACTTCATAATAAATAATACAATCAACTTCGCTAACCTTTTTTGCTGTTCAAATTGGCAATGTCTTATTACCTGTTTTGCCTAATCAAATGTTCAACAGTTTAAATCAGCTTTAAGCATAATCAAAGCTTACAGTTGAATCGACTGTTAACTTGTTAACCCATAACATGTTTAACTGTGATTGGTATTAACTTTTCATTTTTTGGGTTCTTCTCTTTGCAGGTGAAGCCAAAAAATTGTTACAATTTGCAGCCAAACATAATGTTGTTGAAGCTTACCAATTGCTTCATGACTTGTGCTATGAGAAACCAGAATTTTGTGACCATTAATTGATCAACTCATTAAGGATGGACCATATAATGGATCACAATGGTCATACGTATCGTAAAGAATGGTTATGATAAGCGGAACACAACAAAAAAGAAATAAAATGAATGAAAGCAACAAGTCAACCAGTAATGGGTTACAGTCTCTAGGAATAGCAATTAATTTTAAACAATTCAAATAGCCAATTCAATTGTTCCACCCATGAGCTATCATTATTATTACACAATAAATAGACAAACAATGAGCTGAGCTTATTTGTTTATTCAATCATCATCATTCTGGTAATGGTGATCATGATAACCATTATGATCAACATTTTGGACGTGTTAAAGCGTATGGCGCAAGTTAAAAATAGATCAACTTTAGGCAAATGGTTACTTTTTAATTACTGACATTTTCTTTACCAACATTGATGATGAAACCAATGATTGGGCCAAGCTAATTTAATTGTTGATTTACAAATGAAAAATAATGATGATCATCATTTAATAATCAGGATTTGTTTATGCGGTCATTATAATTGTGAGCAAGTTGAGAGTTGGTAACAGGTTATATTGCATTTGAACCGGTTTGGGTTAGGTCAGCTCAACGATATCATGTTTATCATCAGGTTGATGATGATAATGGCGAAGTAGAGATGATGATGAGTTGGACGATCTTCTTCTCACTAAAGGTGTTAGATTAATAAGGTGTTTCAGATTTTTCATGAGACTAGAGTTTCAATCTTCTCAGGTTGAATCTCATGATGATGAAACTTGTTATTGTATTCATTTTAATTCATCATTAAAGTTAGTTGTTAAAGGCTTTGGTGGAGTGAGTGTGTGCAGCCAGAAGGTAAAGATGTTAATCATCAGAATTGATGATGATTCATAATCATCTGAAGATTGGTTAAACTGGTTTTACTCTTTGAGTAAATCACGGGTTGTATGTTCAAAATTCATGTTTGATTATTTCATGTAACTGCCTGATCAAGATTTGATTAATCATAACAAGTGTTACAGCAGTATACAACGGCACCAGTTTCACAATTAAACAAAACATTCATGTTTCTCATCTGCAATCAATTGATAAAATTGATCATCACCAGACTTCGCAAAACAATGAGAGAAACAGGAAAACCGCATTGAAAACAGGTAATTGAAAAAGGTTCAACATGATCCAATTTTCAATCGCATAAACATCTTTAATAATTGTGGTTCTTTCTGGTCTCTCAACTATCCTTGAATCATCAGGCAACTCAGTCATCTTTTCCTACACGCTGAAACATTAAAATCAATATGTTTGTTGACAGGATTCATGGTTCTTATTACGTTATTGGTGTTGATTGTCCATATCTCATCTCATAACATTTCAAGGCTCTTTGCTTGTTTGCTCTGGCTTTTAATTTGCTGGTTTAACTAATCGTCTGAAATCAGATTGAGTCAGAATTATTCTCAAGGTTCATCATAATAATCTGCTCGTCACCTAATAAACACCAAAATAATTTTGATTATGCTTTGGATTGAATCCTGTAACCTCGTACAACTGCGTCTAACCAGATAACATTGAGTATTAAATAAGTCGAATGATGATAATTGTATTTGTTTGCTCGAACGCCAAGAATCCAAATTTAGCAGATAGATGAGAACCTAATTAATTGAATTGATTGGTAAAACAAAAAGATGTATGAATTAGAAGAGAGCAAAGAAGGTAAATAAAAGAGAGGTTGAAAGGGAAGATGCGAAAGAGATGATTTGTATCATTGATTTGAAACCTTTTTCTGTACATTGAGTTATTTTTCCTTCATCTAGTTTCTCATGATAAGTCATGTGAAGGCAAATAATATAACTTTCACTATTTTTGCACTCTCTTGCTCACTCGGTCTCCATTCATTTATCATCTCTTTCCTTGTTTGGTACTGTTGTTGTTATGTGATTGTTATGTATTAACATGATATCTTGAGATTGAAAGTCAGGTTAAATCGTATGCTGTTAGATGCACGTAAGCCTTGTTGTTATTGCTGTTCAAAAATGTTTTTTCATGGCAATGAGTGGAAAGTCAATCAACAATAACATAACAACAGCACCATTCAATCAATTTGTTTGGTAAACAACAATTTAACATTAAAGCTTCATTGAGTTTAAGTTCACTTGAGTCTTTACCTGTTTTAAGATTATTCATTTTAAAGGGTAACATCAATGGAATGATCAGGTAAACACTGTCAACATCATCATTATTATTACCATCATAATTTCACCTCACTCTCAAAGCCAAACTGAGTAAGGCTAATATTGTAGTCTTTGTTTGCTGTGTTCATCAACAGAACGAAAAAATAAGGATATTATGAAGCTTCCAATGATATAACCGCTATTAAAATAAGATTCATCCTTCTAATTAGCTGATTAGCAGTATTTGAATCGTGAAGCTAAATAATGATAATACTGTAATATATATATATATATATATATATATATATATATGATAGCAATAACGACAATAACGATAATGTCGTTATAATAATTAGATAAACATGGAAGAAAATAAAAACGTCTTTTCTGCTTAACAACAAGAACCTGGTTTGTTGTGGAAAGCTAATCCATTGGAAACAATTTAATTTTTCTTGTTTTGATCCCAAAAGGATGAACCTCTAAGCATAGGTTGAACCATATTATTAGCTTAGCGAAACACCAAATTCAAAAAACACAATCAAGTTAAAATCATGGAAATTAGAGAGCAAAAAAGGCAAAATTCATATTTAATCACGTTAACTTGTTGTTGTTGAGAAAAAAGATGGCGTTAATACTGGATATAATAACCTTAGCAACAAAATAACCAACCTTAACAACAAATTTAAATGCTGTTTTCTTTCTCTTCCCTTTCTTTCTTTCTTTCTTTTGTTTCCAAAACGGTCAATGATGAAGTTAACTGAATAGTTTCATATTTATTATTATGATTATCACACTCACCCAACCGGCCTCACAACATATTAACCAACAACCACGATTGAAAAGAAACATTTAAAAAGGGTTTAAAAGAAGTTCCAACTGAATCTTCTTATTTACTTCTACCTCTACTTGTGTATAATCATTTTCAACATCATCTGAACCCTTTCATCAACCCTTGGAAAAGACTGAATCACTTTTTTTTATTTTTGTTACAGATTTTGGAGACAGAACTTTCTAGAAAAGTGATTCATTAGAACAGTGAAGACAAGAAAGGAAAGGGAATAAAGAGTAGACAGGAGTAAAGAGAGAAGAGGAATAAAGAAAGAGATCATTGACACAGTTGTTTCTTTTACTGGTTTTAATTGCATTTGAATTGAATGCAAATTAACCAATTTTTTAATTGATAACAGACTGACCAAGCCTATAATGTATAGTTTTTGAAGGTGGAAATGATCATAAGTCACTGAATACAGCTGAATCTCTCAATAATTTTGCACAGAATAGTCTTGCTCACTCAATAATCACGAGTGTTAGACAGAAAGAAACACACAGTTTGTTTACAAACGAAAAGAAAGAGAAGATTACTCAAAGTAAATGGAGATAGGCTTCCCCCCTCTTCTTGTTCCCGAAAATCAGGAGACTTTATCTCATGCGAAAGAGAGATTTAAAAGGATGAATAAGAGAAAGAAAAGTCTCTTTTCTTTTTACTCTTGTTTTTCTTCCTTTGCATCTTCTTTCAAGGTCATTTTATTTGCTATGACGCAAAAAGTAGGCAAAGGAAATATGGTTAACCGTTAGATGGAGTTACATTCTTCTTCTCTCATTGGATGATTTTAAATGATAAAAGTTGGTTTTACACTTTTCTCTTTACGCAATAGATGTCACTAAAAACTGTTTACGATTTTTGAGTTTTTCTTTGTTACACTGCTTACAAACAGTTAACTGTTTAGTTGAGCGAATGTAAATGTAGAGTGAATGTAAGTGTAGATTGTAAAGTTGGTTTTTGATCATTTGATCATTCTTATTGTTGTAACTATTATTTTTCTTTTGATTTTGCCTTCAAACTGTCTTTTTCCTCGAATCGTCATTTTGTCAACTGTTCTACCTCGTATCAATTTAATGAATTAATACAAAAATTACAAGATTAAACGATTGCTTGGACCGTTCTTTTTACTTTTTAATTTCCTCACTCCTTTCTTTTTTGGTCTTCTACTCCTCAAATGCAACACACTTTATTTGAATCATCATCTCCTTTCCCAATGATCATGATCAACTCAACGAATGATGAAAAGAAGGGTATCCCCATACCAGATTCTGGTAAAGGACGCAACAGACGAAAGAAACAGAAAAGGAAACGTTCTAGTGAGTCTACCAGCTCATCCAAGTCATCTTGTTTCGATGATGTTTACGAGTTGACCGGAGAGTTTCTTGGTGAAGGTGCCTATGCCCAAGTTCAATCGTGTAAACATCGGAGTACTGGTAAAATATTTGCTGCTAAAATTATTGACAAGCAAGCTCATCCAAGGTCAAGAGTCTTCCGTGAAGTTGATATTTATTACCATTGCTCTGGACATAAAAATATTTTGCAATTGTTTGATTTCTTTGAAGAAGATGACAAGTAAGTAGACCAGTTTTAAATGGAACGTTTTAAACTTTCTGTTGGTTATGCAAGGGAACATAATAATTACTAGGATTTATATAATTTGATCTATATTACGAGCCCGTTTGAGTGACCCAGTAAAGTTGTTTTTCCTAGCTCAATTACCCAGGTCTTCTGGTCTCTGCCAACTTTTCCCTTCACACAGTCTCTCCTTTTACCTCTGTCTTTGTTCTCTTTCTACTTCAGTGTCTATTTTTTTCCACTTCTTGCTCCTCCTCATTCTTCATTAATTTTTTAGAGAAGAAGCACAAGAAGGTTACATTGGTGCTAAATTATTATGGAAAAGACATAATTAAATAATCCTAATGAAATCTGGTTACTCAAAATCCATTTTAAACTTAATCAAGTTTCATATTTTAATTAAGGCGAACTATGACAAGACAAAGAGGTCCACTCAGCTGCCCTGCAGGCTTTAACTACTATCCAAATCTGTCTTTCATCATTTTTTACTGAACAAAAGAATATATTTTGACCTCGATTCGTATCACCTTTTTAGAGTGTTGCATTTGTTGGAAATTTAATTTAAACTAAACGCTCATTTCTTCATTTTGTTACAGATTTTATTTGGTTTTTGAAAAATTGGATGGTGGGCCACTTTTAGCTCATATCCAAAAACGTAATCATTTTACTGAAAACGAAGCAAGTTTTATTATACGTGATATTGCCAATGCTCTCAAGTTCCTTCATCAGAAGGGTATATCCCATCGAGATCTCAAACCAGAGAATATTCTTTGTCATAGTCAAGATCAAATTTGCCCACTTAAAATATGTGATTTTGACTTGGGCTCAGGTCTGGTCATCAACGAATCTTCGCCTGTCAGCACTCCTGAACTTTTGACACCCGTAAGTACTCATTTTTGCCATGATGAAACTTATGACGCATATTGCACTTTTTTAGAATACAGTTAAACAAATACAGCAATTTTTTGTGTTACTCTAAAACCTAATATTCTAAGTTTAACTTCGCCTTACTTCAAAGGGAAACAGAGACCTTTCTTAGTTAAAACATTATTTTTAACGACTTGGTTACTTTATACTCTTTATTTACTAATCCTTTTAAAAGATTGAATTCAGCCTTAAGGCAACATTTATCGAAAACAACAAGAAAAGCTTACCTTTATGGTAACTCTCTTGTTTTCCTTTAACGTTACTTTAAGGACAAAAATTATTGCACTTTTATGATTCTTGCTGCTATTGGGACATTTAAATATTAAAATTTTAGTGCTTACGTAATCGAATGATTTTACGATTTACAATTTATAATTATTTCTTTTTATATTTTACGTATAACTTTTTATGGCATACATTTTCTCAATACCTCTTTCTGTCTATTTTCATTTATGTGTAGGTTGGATCTGCCGAATTCATGGCTCCTGAAGTCGTGGAGGCATTCATCGGTGAGGCTACTCCTTATGACAAGCGATGTGACCTCTGGAGTTTGGGTGTCATTATGTACATCTTATTATCCGGTTATCCGCCTTTTTACGGCTTCTGTGGTAGTGACTGTGGCTGGCAGAGAGGTGAATTTTGTCAAGCCTGCCAAGACCAACTATTTACTTGCATCCAAGACGGAGCTTACGATTTTCCTTATCGAGATTGGGGATGCGTCTCGGATGAAGCCAAAGACCTAATAAGACATCTTCTGGTGAAAGATGTAAACCAAAGATACACCGCTGAGATGGTTTTAAACCATCCATGGGTACGCCATGGAGGACCTTTGACCCTCTTAAAGACACCTAAGGTGATCAGGCGAAATAACAGTGCCAAGGATTTGGCTGCATTTGCAGAGAGCGCCAATGCCATGAAAAGATTAGTTTTACGACATCAAGCCTACAGCACAGACTTTTCTCTTTCAATTAAATCTAAATTAGCTGATTCAGTTGAAGAGAAAGAAGGTAATAGTGGTAATGTTAGTGGTAGTTGTTCATTATCTTCATCATCAACATCTTCAGCGAGGGCAATAAAGCCGATTAATAAAAAAGCAATTACTGCTGATAATAGTAGAGATATAACTTTACCTCCAACTCCTGATACACCAGATTCACTTGGAAAAAACTCATGGATACCTGCAATGAAGAAAAGTCTTCCCAGTGCCTTTGTTTATAATTCGTGCATGAATCCAAGATCATCAATGAACCGATTATCATTAACTCTTCATCCAAGTTTGAAGCCCATTCTGCTTAACATTTAAAAAAACACAAAAACAACACATCATTTGATGATTTCTTCTTCCTCTTCAAACTTTTCATTTATTTTCCTTTATACTATGTAATTGGCAACAAACCCCTTCTATTACCCTAATTACTACCTCTTTCCTCTTTCTATTTTCTATTTCTTCCATTTCTCTCTTCTCCCCACAGTCAATTTTACTTGAATCCCATTTTCTATCATATTATCTATGATGTTCTCAATTTTTCATAGCCTTTTCACTCTCTCTCACCTTTTCATAAATACCTTCCTCTTCTCCCCCACCTTGCTCCATACTATCTCCATTATCACTCGATCTCTACTTGCCACCCTTTACCACCTCAAATCTCTCTTTCTACCTCTCTTTTCACCATAGTTTCTCTCCTTCTTTCGCAACGATTAGGAGCATCTTACTACACACTCACCATTCGAGATGTATATCATTATAATTTGTAATATGATTGATTGTTTAATCATTGACACATTCCGACAATGATGATTGCAATCAGGAAGAACATCAAGCAACACCAGTTTCGTAGAAATGGATAACATAAATATACATTCAAACTTTCAAAAAGCTGGAAAAATGGATAAAAAGATCAACTGAAATATCTGCGAATGCTGTAGGCTTTGAAAGTCTGGGTCTGGCCAATTCTTATTGAAAACCCACCAAAAAAATCTCTAAAATTAAATACCTTGAAGCAAAAAAATATTTGTTAAACAAAAAAAAGATTATGATCGAGACAATATCTCAATTTTGACAAAAATAAACGCAATAAGATTTTATATATAAATCTGATCGCATTTTTTCTCTCTTTACACACTGAACGCAATCTTGAATCTAGTTGTCGATGTCAACGACTCTTTTGGAAGGTTTGATTATAAATGAGTTCGCATTAAAGTAAATTGCTTTTTTCATTCTCAACTAGGCACCAAGCCAATAGAGAAGAATTCAACTCGTTTAATTTAAATAAAAACGACGATTAACCATCTTATTTTGTCATTAAATGAATTAATCAAGTTAGTTGCTTAACAAAGGAAACATTTTGATTCCCATTTGTCACAGTTTATCACAATAGGTACGCAGTGGAACGTGTTTTTTATTCATGATTGAAGCTAGTCGAGTTCATTCAAGCTGATACCAGGAAATTACCTTTGAATAGAGTAACTTTACACCACACAGTTTTCCAACAATTTCACCATTTCGAGCTATTCGCGTTGACCTGCGAATTGGGACTAATTTAAACCTGTCATTTCGTTTACAGTGTTTTGCTTTCGAAGTTTAATCCACCTTCACTCGAAGTTATAAGATAAACTTCAGTGATTTAATCTATTCTTACATTCTATCTTAATGAAAGTAGAAGGTATGAATTGGTTAAATTGTCATTACATAATACAATAAACAATCAAGCTAATAAGGAAAGCTAAACAACAAACAAAGACTAATCGGTAAAAGCCTTACTATGCCTTAAGAAACACCTTTAAACATACAGCTGTATAGTTTAACACAGTACCAATGACTTGTTAATTAACATTTTAAAAGGCAAGAAAACAGCTAATGTTGACAAATTATAAAACAAATTAAGTAACATGACTGATTAATCACAATCAAGTCAAATAATTGTTTAACCCAGGAAAAGGAATGACAAAAAAGTAAACAATGAAAAGCAAAGGCATTATTAACGTCTATGATATCGCCATCTATGAAATACAACTGAAGCTAAAAGTTTAAAAGACTAAAGTTAAAATTTTACATTAAAATGGATTCGATATTTGCAATAGTGCTTTTAATTTCAGAATCAACCTTTAAATTACTTCTTACTAATTGCTTTTTATAAAAGATGTTTTATATCTTTATTTTGATTAATTGTTTTCAGATGTTAAACTAGCATTACTATGAACATGTTTATTATGAGCTTCTTCCAGTCAAACCACTTATGATTTATCATTCAATTATGCACAAGTTGGCAGTAAATACGAATAAATATCAAGATTGGCAATTAATTTTATCGATACAATCAAACAACTTCTGTTCAATAATAGACGTCACATCTTGAGTTTATGATGAATTTGAATAAATTTACAAAAATCAATTCAAATTTGAGACTATTTTGTATCTTTAAATATTTTCCTGTGAAGTAAGTTAATTATCAATAGTTAATGACTGCAAACTGTCATTGCCAATGTTCCGAGTCTCACAAATTTATTAAGAGTCAAAGCTATTACAGAGTAAATCTTGTGCTATGATTTTGAAGTTTGAAGTTTCCTTCACTAAGAAATCATTGATATCAAAATGCGAAAATATCGTCATCGCAAAGTGCCTTATCGAACGAATTTTGCCTGATTCATTTGAAATGGGCATTCTAAGTTGAATTCAAATTCTCGAATAAAGTAGCTAAATCATTCTAATTGAAGAAACACATTTTCAAACAATAATTTTAATGCTGAACTTTTATTTTGTTTTAATCATTAAACTTGCTTTTTGACTAAACTTTTCGCTTTTCGTCTTTTATTGATGAATCTGTATCATCGCTATAAGCTTGAATAACGATTAGATTTAGTTTGTTTTTAGATTTGGTTATTGAATGTTTTGCTGGCAAACAAAGTCAATGGAAATGCAAACATTTTTCAATGTTCAACAATCAATAAGAACTCAAAATCAATACTTGAATGGACAATTACATTTATTAATAACATTAACTTTGACTGAAAAATGAAGCATAATTGAGATTAAAGCAATGAGAGTTTCTGGTTTACCAAGGAAAATGGTTCAATTTGTTTATTGAATATTACAATTATCTTCAAGTAAATGATGAGAAAATAATTGAAATGGAAAGTTGAAAATGAAATTCAATTATCGATGAAATAATAATTGAATGACAACCTTTCAACGCGAAAGGTTCAACTGAAAGCCTCAAGGATATCAATGCATATTTTTTCAGGTTTTATTATAATGTGCTGCCTGACAATGAGAATATGAATAAAGAAAATGAAAGCAATCGAAGAATTCTCGGAATGTTCAACAGTTCAATGTTGACTCAAATAATCAATCTGGCTGATTCGATGAGAGAAAAAAAAGATTGAAATGAAAAGCCAAAAGGGTTAACAAAGTAGCATAGATTATAACATCTTTACACTGACAACATCACTTAACCCTATTTGCCTGATCCATGAAATGATGGAAAAATTTGTTTCTCTTTTTATTCCCTTTACATTTTCTCATTCAGATACCTTAAAGGTAAGTTGACACATATTCACACAGGTTGAGGAAACTGGAAAGATGAAGCAAAAAAAGTGTACAACATGAAAAAACATGAACAGTAAATGAATTTGACTTTTTTCATTCAATAAGACTCAACAAGTGCTGCCTCCAGTTGTGAATCAAGTTCAGTTGGTTTCGGTTGACTTTTGCCATTCGATGAGATGAACAAGATGACAGTTTAACCAGTTTCAATCAACACAAAGTAACATTGACTGTGAGCGACCATGTCAGAGTCGCCCGTACAAGAGACGAGGGAAGCCTGTTCACCGCCACCCAAAAAGTGCGGAGTCTCGGGTGACAGTGTAACATCAGCAGATACCATTCCAATCCCAGTTTATGCCAAAGACTCAAAGTAAGTCTCGAGTTTTCATAATTTTTTGTTTCTTCCAGCTTCAAGTCAATATTTTGCCGTTCAATGTCCAGTTCATGTTGAAGCATCGATTAAATTGAAAATCATTGTAACTTTGTTTTACATTTCAATTATTCATTGCTCTTTGTAATTGAATTTTCAATTGCAATTTCAATGAATTTCTTGATGACTTCCGTTTCTTGGGTTCACTCTTTTTGCACATCCATCAGTTGAACTAATTAACGGAAATTGGGTGAACAGGGTTGAGAGGAAAAAGTTGCCAAAAGTTGATTCGTCATGTTGAATTGAAATTTCATTTTTACTTTCAACATTTCATTGTCATGTTATTGATGAAACCTTTCCATATCATTTGTGTTGCTTCAAATCAATCAGTATAATTAGGAACTGAATAGGAAACCAATTGAAGCGTTCATCTAACTTGAATCTTTGCTAAGGTTTGAACATTGAACAAAGGCAACATTGATCATTGTTTATCATTGGTTCAACTGATGCCCTTTATGGTTCAACTGGAACGCTGGATAACAAGAAATCATAAGATCGAGAGATTTCCATTGGGTTAATGTTTCCATGACTTTTCTTCTTCTAATGATTACAATTATTCGTTCATTCATTCATGGCTAACAAATGTTGAGAAACAAATTGTTGAATAAAACATTGAATTTCCATTGAATTTGTTTTCTTTTCAAAAGTCACTTTACCTTTTCTCATTTCGAATGATAATTGGTTTCAAGTTTATTACATGACAAGTCATTATGGATATTATCAATTAACCTGGCAAGGTAAAGATGATTTAATGAATAATGTTGATTAAATCACTTTTTTTGTTCCAATTCATTTCGAACCCTTTTTCGAGTAAAAATGATACTTTTTTTTATCATGACCATGTTAGGAACAGAAACCTAATTTATCTTGATTAATAATTGCACTGATAATAACAGGTAAACATTTCAATTGATAATAATGATGCAGTTGTGTAGGTTGCTGTCGCCCATTTCATGTTACCTTTGATTGCTACTCACCTGGGAAGTCGCTCTTTTTGCCACTTTCAATGTGCATGTAAGAGAGTAAAAATAGTTTTATCTATTAATCTTGAGGTTTATATGGCTTCATCATGTATATACGGCACTGGTTCAGTTGAATTTATAATGTTGCAGTGGCAAGTTCATGCTCATGATTGAACAAAACGACAAGTTTTATCAAGTTTTTGCCAAATGAATAGCAATGAGCTGAGAAAAACAATTTGTTTCAAGCTGAAAGGGAATGACAATCTGTCAAGCAAATTCCGTTCATTCATTTTCTCAAGTTATTCTGTATTCATTTTGAAATATCAAAGATTTATTATTGCTCGTTTCAAGAGTAACAAAACAGATGGGAAACTTTTGCACCTTTTCCGGATTCTGAACTGATCTAAGAAATTTTTCGCATCTCAAACATTGAAATACTTGTTTCACGAATCTAGAACTAATAAATCAGACCATCCATTGCCAATATCTGAGCGTGCGATACAATTTTCTTCTGTGCTTTGAAACAAATTTTACGCCTATTCGTGCTTTGGTCTAAATCATTTCAGTTATAGACTTCATATTCGAACCGCTCATGCTTGGAGTGTCTCTAATTCCGGATTTAAAGGTCATTTTGTAGAGTATTTTATTATTAGAAGGCATCAGTTTTTCCTTCGTTATCATAATTAGTACTCAAGTTAGTCAATTGAACAGATTTTTGTAAAATAGTCGTTACACAACTAAGCTCTCATCTATTATATAACTTGAATCTCCATTTAAACTATAAAGCTTTTGTTTGTTCCAACATGCTTGCCTGTTCAAACAACAGAATGATATTTTGGAAGTTTTTATTGCAAGACACTCATTGGTAATTTGAGTTATTATCGCAAGATGAACCTTGCACAACTTTTATCAAGTATGGAGCGTTTCATTGTCATAAAAAGGATCAGCTGAAGCAAGAATGTAGAAAATGCGGAAACTCCACAATTAACGAGATCAATCTTCGTCTAACTTTAATACGGTTCAGTATCGAAACCTAAAATTGGCGTCAGAGCTACAAGATTAGCAGAAACGATTGAGTATTCAAGAGATTCAATTGATTAGCTGGCAAGATCTCCCGATCTAACGGTCTGTGACTTTTTCTTCTGGGCTATACGAGTACTGCCAAAAACATTAATGATCTGAAGACAGTCATTACCGAGGTTCGAGCTAATCTACTGGACTAGCTCAACTTGCTCTTCTGGTATAGATAGATTCACAGCGAGTATCCAGAACGAAGGCAAACAATTAGCCCTTGATGAATGATTTCCGATAATTTTCGCGTTTGTACTTTTTGTCATTTTTCGATATTTACTATGAGTTGTAGGAAACCATACGTTTAAAAACCAGAAATCCGACGTTTGAATCTTCAGCATGTAAGTGTATCTGCATGTAAGGATTACAACAAAGACATTTCTATGCCTCTAGAATGTCAATCAGGACTAATAGGCGTAAAAACTAGTAGTAAATTTTAATGGCTTGAGTGGATACATATTCACATGAATCACAAATGACATTTTGTATAACTCCTGATTTAAACTTGGCTAAACATTTGTGCAAGATTCATTTATGATTTAGGGCATGTGGCACACGCTGTGTGCGGTTAATGAAAAAAATGTTAAAATTGATCTACAGTAGTATACTCAAACCAGGGTTAACACCACTCTTGTGCCCTTCCGTGTGGTGTTTTACACGATATTCCGGTGGTGGTGCTAACCTTGTTTCCGTGATGAAATTTCAAGATAATACTGTAAAATTTTTAACAATTCAACTACATAATTTTGCCACGAAAAAAATCAAAAGTAGTACAATAAGCATAATGACAAAGATTTTGTTTCACTTTACACTCGAGCATTGCCATTGTCAAATTGATGACATCTTGGAGCACCAGTCACCTACGAAGTTGGAACCAAGCTCGAAGTCAACTTCTTCGAGTTTATCGTGACTTTTGTGTCTGAAGCCGCCAATTTTTGTATTAGCATAGCCAAAATAGCTGGCGCAATATTCAAGTTGATATGTGCCTGTGGCAAATAAATAAATTCCGTGCTCATACATTTCTGGGAAATACTGACAGACTTCATTCAAAGGTATGATCTTAAAAATCCCATCCGTTTTCAAATTCAACTTTTCGATCTCAACAAGATTAATCAATTTGTTCGCTTTGCCAGAGAGAGATTCCATTCTAGATATTATCTCTTGTTGATAACTTTGATCAGAAATGTAGCATTTATGGTATGCATTGTGCAATGCTGCACAAATTCTGAGGATCTGACAAGAATGTTCGATATTTTTATTTTACCAAATGGCTGATGCAGAATCTCTGTTTCTGATATCTTGAAAACGCATAACAAAACTATATATGTTCATTCCATAATTAAATCGTCCATGAAAAATACGCTAGAAAATCTATTGAATGTTTGTCTTCGCGAAAGTCTATTCGATCAAACAATGGATCTTGAATCCAAAATACAATAAAATGCAGTTATCTCTAAAACGGATAGCAATATCTTATCCGCTCTTTTCTTTTGTGATCTATTCAGCAAAAACTACATTAGAAAATCAATAAATGATTTGTCTTTACTTTCACTATAACTGTTGCAAAACTAAACCACTAGTTTATAGAATCGATATCACGTAAACCATAATCGATAGTTACCTTTTTAACAGCAGCTATGTATTGTTTGACCTTTTCCCTATTTGTATATAGATTCTAGTTATCATCAAAATTGTCCGTCATACATTTTCTATTATACTGGGTGTTTTTTTTATCCTGTACGCCTGTTTGCAGTCATAAGTCGTAAACGGTTGATGCTACAGATCTGAGACTCGAACTACAAGCTATCGCATATTGAAGAACCTCAAGTTCGAACTCTCAAGGTCATTCAAGGTCACTCAGTTGTTCGACCTCTAACTGACATTTGAAGGTCATTTTCTAAAAGGGCAAACTTTTTACAACAGATTGGCGGTTATTACACGTCCATAACATACACGGTTATAAAGATAATTGGATTTCAATCATAAGCGATCGATAAGCTGAATTGTATGAATACTCTCATATCTATTGTTCAGAATAAGTTATGGACGTGTAACAACCGCCAATCTGTTGTAAAAAGTTTGCCCTAAAAGAAAATGACCTTCAGATGTCAGTTAGAGGTCAAACAACTGAGTGACCTTGAATGACCTTGAGAGTTCGAACTTGAGGTTCTTCAATATGCGATAGCTTGTAGTTCGAGTCTCAGATCTGTAGCATGAACCGTTTGCGACTTATGACTGCAAACAGGCGTACAGGATAAAAAAAACGCCCAGTATTTTCGCTTTTTCAATAGTTCTTCTACTATTGCGTAAAATTGCGTAAGGATGTTAATTAATTGAATCTGATAGACACAAAGCATCTATTCCGAATTATTTTATCAACATAGTTGTTCTACACTTGTTGTATAGTTGTTCTTCTATAGTTGTTCAACATAGTTGTTCATAGTTGGTGATTAGGGATGAACCTTTCGAAGATTTTACATACAATACGTGGTAAAATTCTCTTTCAATTGATATATTAACCTTGTTTTAACTGTCAAACCATCACAAGTTTCATCCCTTATTTTGAAACACTAATTTGTTGTCCAATCATACATACACATTTCTTTATTTGTGTAGTGTTTAATAAACATTCCAAAGGTAGATTATTTGAAACAATATGCTTATGATAATCTTCAGTTAAAACAATGAAACGTCCAGTTAATCCTTCAGAATCAACAAGTAAAAGAGGGAAATTTTTTTTTCTTTTTACAACTTTCACTCACAGCTCTTAATTGCTGATCAACAGCTTTGGTAATACAATCTTATCTTTTGAACTTGATACTTTTGTCAAGAAACACGTAACAATTGGCGTGACAGCTTTATTAATGCAAAAGGGGTCAACAACGTTGTTAATGTTGATGAAATTTTGCCTATCATTTGCAACTGATTAACTATTAATAAGTCGTTAACTATCAAAGAGTATAATTTTGCTAACCAATGTCAGTGTAATTCAGTGTTTTGAAAACACTATTTTGTGATTTCATCAGACATTTGGACATAAATAGAACCGCTGTTTCTATCAGACATTAAACTAATCAGTCTTCACTAGTCATATTATGCGAAATCAAATGCACGATCAATTTAATTTTAATTTTACAAAATATGGTACAAAATCAAATTTTACATTCAAACCAAAGTATGAAAGTCAATCATCAGCATCATCTTGCTAATATACAGAAAAAAGGTAAAATTTCAAATTGCTTTTCAAAATAGCTCTTAATGATATCATTAACAAAATTGACATCAATAGTGAACGTTTCAGTTAACTGGCCCCGAATTAGTTGAATATCGCGGTTTATCTCAGTGGAATTGTGTATTGCATATGTGTACATCCTCGAACGTCCAACACAGCTAGTTCAAGTAACATTTCAATTAACTCGATTAGGTCTTCTTTACGAATCTCTGAATTGTTCCTGATGGCAACATTGACCAGGGCCGGATAATGCCAAAAAAATCTTTTCAAGGTTTCCCAAGCTTGCGAATGACCCGTAGATGTGAATGGCGTGAACGAGCATCCTTGGAGATTTGTCTGAAATTGTGATAAGGAAAACAATCATAAAGAATACAATATGTTCATATACATGCAGTGATTGTACTTACATAATCGATTACAAGATTCTTGAGAAGTAAATTTCTTGTCATATTAAAGACAGCGATGCAATATTTATAGCTGCAGCTTAAGTAGACACTCTCAACTGCATCAAATTGGTTAAATAACCTGAATCCAGGGTAAATAGCACAAGGCTCAGCCATTTGCAAGCTGAACTCCAGGACTTTAAATCTTCTGTTAATTAATTTTTTCAGCGCCAAATTAAGTCCTATTGATGTAAATTAAAGCGAGAAGAAGAATAATAATAAATCATAGCAGAATAAGAGCAGAACAGAATATGATTATAAACAAAACTTACCGTGAATTACATTTATGTGAAGTCGCTCAAGTTTTGGTGCATCACTCAGAAGCTGTTTCAATGATTCAACACGAAATTCATATAAATAAGCTTGCATTAAATTGGGCCCTTTCAATTGAACGGAGCTGTTGAGAGCAATCATTTCGATGCCCTTCGTGCAGATCAACCTTTCAATCATCAGGCATGGGAACATTATTCCTTTTAACTGATCTCTAAATAAACATTCATCAAAATCAAAACGCAAATTTGATCTTGACAAGTCAAGCACTTTCAGCTTAGGAAAATATAACTTCAAGTATATAATATAGGTCTTTATTACTATAAATACAATATTTTGTGTGATAAATGTTTACAAGAATCATAAAAATATCATTTAATCAAGAAATATAATGCCAGAGAACAATTGAAAACAATTGGATAAATATAAACTTACGCTGACGGTCAAGGAAAATGCAAAAGATGGAAGATAAATGGAATGAAATTCAATGGATGGCAAATATTAGTTATTGGCAACTAATAAATGCATAGAAACAATGGTTTCTATGCGATGAGTTCACAAATGGTGAATGTCCCATAAACAGAATGAAATGAGAGTAGAATCTCTTGTAATCCCATGGATGAAAATTTGAATGTATAAAAAACAATGGTTTCTACTAGAGTCACAATAATAATGTCTTGTAATATATTAATATCAAATTAAAGAAGATAGAAGAAAAAAGTTAAACAAATTAAATGAATTGCATGAAGGAGCGAAACAAAATGTCAGTTTGAAACTGAAGCTGGAAAAGAAAAGAGAGGAAATGAATCTCACTCTCCATTGACTTAGTCCAAAAACAAGCGACATCTAAACAATTGTTTGTTAATAGCTTTTCTTGTACTTTTTCATATATTAATTAACTGGAATTGCATTGGAAATATTGTTAAACTTTTCAATCATTTGTCGGAAAAGTATTCATTTATAGAGGATTAGATGCTGTTCAAAGTTTATTACAGAAACAAAACTATACTCTTCTCTCAATTTTTAACTTTTTCACTGCCAATTTGTTAACAAAGACAGTTAAGGCTTTTGAGGCTTTTCCTTCGACTGGCCATAGATGGTGTAAATGGATGATTGTCTATAGATGCTGAGTACACAAACAAACAAAACATTAGTTAATTGCGGACGAGAAACATAAGAATGGGTTGAGACAGCAACAGGAAAACATTGAGAGCTTGGCTATTATCATTTAATGCAACACATGGAATGATGAAACGTTACAGGACAATCAGCATAGATAGGCTGAAGTCGATAGATAGGACATCGTTATCTCTCCTACTTAAACATAAGCTTTAACTCAAAGTGAATACGTAAAGAAAAATTTACGACTCGACTCATTTATGATTAAACTGGAAAATTCAACAACAAAAAGTCATAGATCCCAAGAAGACAGAAAGAGAACATAGAAAGTGAAGAAGAAGAAAATGAACGAAAAAATGAAAGAAAAAGTAGTGGAATTATTAGTCTCATGATTCTCGATGCCCCATGTATAATACCTTTAAGTTTAATGAAAGTTGTACTGTTTGAACTTTGCAAACATTTTACCATGTCTGTTTTCCTACCGAGCGATATCACAATATTTTATACTATTTTGAATTATTTTTCATTGTGTTCATCATGTAAGCAAGATCACGTTCATTACAGAATCAAATGTTATCGCTGCCTATCACTTATGAGGGTGGTTTGAGATTGATAAGCATCTTTTTCATCCTTAGCCGACTCTTCAGCTCTTTGCTAACCTTCAATGCAAAAAACGCACAACACATTGTACCGGCGCTTTTTTATTTTTCTACCTTTTTGTGTCTACATCTCTAAACTACATGGAAAGGTCATTTTCTGAAAAGAAAGTTTTTGCACTAATGTTGCTGGTTAAAAAATCCAAAGACACTGACTTTTCTTGTCTGGCTGAAAAATGCTTTTATAGAATGGCATAATTTCGTAAAATTGTCAAAAGTAAAAAAATTCTGTTTCAGCTAATGAACTTACCATGTTGTTTAAAAGTCAAGTTAACGAATGACATGACATTGATACAGAATCTTTAGCTAGGAAAGTTCCCTTGTCCGAGTCCCAGTTCTCTAACATATTTAGTTTTCGAGTTACGAGCCTGAATACTATATGGAAAAAATAAAGAAACATAAAGAAACACAACAATATCGATTATATTTATCTGATTTTGTGAGTTTGATATCAATCGTCATTTTAAACATTCTCACAAATGGGTGAAAGTTCTCTCAGCGGTTGGTCAAATCTCGAGAACTAAAGTGAAGATCGAAATTCAGCAAATGGCTGATTCCGCATTTTTGAATTCGTTAAATAACATTACTTTTATTTGAAATTCAGAAACCGAAGAGTAACCACAACATTTTCTCACGTCACGACAACTCGTAATTCTTGTGTTACTTGAGCCAATTTTTGACATTGCGTTGCAAATGTCAAATGTGACAAAGTTTTTCATGGACAAATTCTGTTCTTCTAGGAGTTACACATTAAGAACGAATGTTTTTACTCGAAATTGTTTTCTTTTTTCATGAAAAAATATTCACAACTGAAGTGTAACTGAAGTATCCAATCTTCTTCATTAGGTCACGGCAGTTGATTAAAGATGCTTTGCTGAATAACACCTTTTTGCAAAACTCATTGGATGGTTTTCAATTAAGGCTGATTGTTGATGCCATGTATGATAAGACTTTTGAAAAAAACGGATTCCTTTGTGAACAAGGAGCATATGGAACTCATCTTTTTGTCACGGCATCGGGCAGTTTCCAGGTCATTGCAAATGGTCGACCAGTGAAAACAATAGGACCGGGAAAGGTCATTGGCGAACTGGCTATACTGTACAACTGTGCACGAACTGCCTCAGTACAAGGTAAGTGCTGCCTGCAAGTGCTACATCCTCAATCAGCGAATGTGGTTTAAATTAAAACTTGATTCTTAACTATTGCTAATTCAAAACAATTTCCCTCAACAGCGCTGACGAAATCTGGTGTTTGGGTTTTGGATCGGAAAGTGTTTCAAGCAATCATGATCAACACGAGTCACAATAAACGTCAAAGATATCGTGCTTTTCTCAAAAGGTACAAACTCATTTTGTTCATGAATGTTGAACGAAGAAAAAATTCTTTACTTTGATTATTAGCAACTAGATGTCACCAGCCAACAGGGAGTTTATGTTTAAATATGAAGCACTTGCTCAAATTGAGCCACTGATTTCGCTCAGTAGAGTTAATCGATGAAAGTTAAAACTTGATTATCAAATCAATGAGTCAATATAAATTCTGTTTTCAAACTCAAACGATCCTCAAGAATGAAATATTTTTTCTTCTCCATCCATCCAGTCAATTCCAAACCTTTTCATCTCCTCCTTCCTCCAAACTCATGAAACTCTTCTCATTACATGTTATATAACACAATCTGATAACTTGTTCAGCTATTATCATCGTCATCTTTTCCTTTTATATCCAATTTGTGGTTTATATGGAAGTGACTAAAAAAAGATTTGCTCAACAAAAGTAAAAATCAAATAAAGTTGCTCATAAAAGCTTTACATTTAGCAATAAGAGAGCTGGAGAAAGGTTCAGCAAAAATGTCATGATACAGAGGCTCAAGATCAATTGAAACTCATTGAAAAATCAAAATGAACAACTAATAAAAAGAAAAGAAAAAAAAGTTGTAAAAAATTTCAAACCAAACGAAATATTCAGAACTGAATGTAGCATTGTCCAAGGTTGAATGAAAAAGTAAGCAAAAAACATGAAAAGCTTTTCAAGCAACAAACAAGAGATAGTTTTATCTTATAGATGAACAATTTCAGAATTGATTATCTCGAAATTTTAATGAAAAGAAAAGGTTAAAAAAAGTTTTTCTTTTCAGTCTCCAGGCATTTATCGCTCAAACGAAAGATCATTTGATCCTTCATAGTTCATAAGAAGATATCAGATAAACATAAAAGCTTAAATCAAAAGTTTAAAGATTCATGTGTAGGATTGGAAAAGAAGATAAAGTGAAAGAGAAAAATGATATTTTGATATTTTCACTCCCAGTCAATCCCTTGACTAAAGATCAAATGGTTACATGAGTAACCAAGTTTTGACTTGGAAAATGGACGAACCAATCATGAATACTGTAATTCAACAGAAACAGAACTTTTCTTGGTTCATAATTAGGGTCGAAAACTTTTCCTTTTCCATTTTTCAAGAGTTTACTTTTTACGAAAATAAGTCAATTCCATGTTGAATGATAAAACCTTTCAATATGATACAGAAAATAGAACAAAATAAACAATAGAAAATAGGATTTTCCGTTTTCTTTCCTCAACTTGTGCAGTTGAATCTTGTTTATCCTGTTGAAAATGGATAAATTGAACTGAACCAGAATAATAGAACGATAATGCTTTTTTAATGATAAAACAATTTAAATACTTATCATTATATTTAAATTTTTATCTTCATTTTTCTTCTTTTTTCCTCTCTTATCATTATTTTATCATACTTTTTCATCCATTTTTTCGCCTGTTCATGTTTCGCCATCTAATACATGGTAATATTTGTTAACTTGGAAACAATTTTTGCTCTAAAAAGATTTCAGTCGAAAATT
Organism: Tetranychus piercei; assembly: GCA_036759885.1. Lineage (NCBI taxonomy): Eukaryota > Metazoa > Arthropoda > Arachnida > Trombidiformes > Tetranychidae > Tetranychus > Tetranychus piercei. The sequence goes on from CM071878.1 coordinate 9,134,172, forward strand.
TTGTTCGCTCAAAAAGATCATTAATTTGCCAGTTAATTATTGTTGCTTAAAAATAACTGTTAAACTTTGTTCATTAATTTTATTTTCCATTATTATCGAGTTAAATATCGAATAGCGGCTACGAAAAGAATGGTAATTAATTTGTTTCAATAGTTTAGTTGATCAATTAATTTGTTTCTCATTGAATTAATCATTTCTCTATTCAACTTCTCTGCTGTTCTTTTGATTGTTTCATTTTTAAATTCAATTTTTGCTTTCAATTAGTGGAGAGCAAGATTGGAGTGAAACAAAATGTTTAGATTATTATTTCATTTGTTCAATTATCATGCTTAATGATTGTAACACATTAAATAATGTAAACAATAATCTACCCTTAGCTGTTAATAGCCTCACTGGGAGTTGTTAAGTTGCCTGAAAAGTTTCATGTTAAAGTTTAGTTGTGATTCAAGTCATGGCCGAAGGCGGATGATTCTTGGAATGGTATTAAGTGTGCAATTCATCAATTATGGACATTTTAAGAGCATAAATGTTAAATGAAAAGAACAATCGATTAAAAATTAGGAAAAACGTTGGACTTTATTCCTTTAAACTTAATTCATTCATGATAATTTTCTGACAAGATGCACTTATCTAAATGAATATCTGTAATTTCACAAAAATATTTCCTCCTAATTTAATGCTATTAATTTGATAATATTTGTGTTTTGCCTGTGTGCATCAGAATCGATATGAGATCGATAAACTGTTGCAGTTTTGATGAATTTCACAAAATCGATTCAATCGATTCACCTTATTTCTAATTAGCGATTCAATTAGATTGAGTTTCTTTAAAATTACAATGTGAAATGCAAGAAAATAAGCTCTCATCGAAATCGAACTCTCGTAATCATTCAGATCGATTTAATTTAACCAAATAGTAGTCACTATAATGAATCTACGCAGTCAAGCATCCAAAAAATCAAATCAAAATGCAAGCTCTTAGTGTCTATCGTCAAAATCGAAACACCAATCATTTTCAATCGTTCCATTTATTGAACTTTGTCAGAAGTTAAAAGTTACTAATTTGATTTTCTTTTCCATTCCAAGTGTTCCTCTATTACAAAGCCTTGACGAGGAGTCAATTGCTCGGATTGTGGATGTTATCGAATTGGTAACAATTTCGAGTCATTTTTCAACTGCAAAAATAGCTAGCCATTCATCTTTTTGAATGTCACCGAAAAGACTAATCAGTAATCCATGAAATCTCTTAGCATTCTTGATCACATTTCCTGAATTGCCTTTTGTTGTTAATTTTGCCTCTTTTTTCCCAATCGCTGTTCGTGAACCAAGATACATAAATATCTTTACATTTATTACATTCTGTTTGCCCAAAAACTTGATCTTATTAACATTCATTGAAACCGAAATGAGATAATATTTTCTTTCTTCTCTTCATGATATTGTTATCATTTTTGAAATATAATATATAAATACAGCGAGAGTTTCCAGAAGGAAATTATATCTGTCGCCAAGGCTACCATGGAGATTCATTTTACATTGTTGCAGGTGGTTCGGTTCGAGTTACTCAGGAGATTCCGATTAAAGATTCAAAGGTGGCAGAAGAGAAAATTTTACGAACTCTTAAGAAAGGAGATTATTTTGGTGAACAAGCACTTTTATCAGGTAAGATCAGAGTCGATAAATGTGTTCATTTCAATGGAAATCACAACGAAACAAAATTTTCCTTTCAACCTTTTCTTTCTCTTGAAACTTGAATCAATTTATTCTCGAGACTAAATCAAAGCTCATCTTGTTGTCATTGCTGATGATAAACATCATGAAACGGAAATGGTGAGCTTAGTGTAATGATGGTAAACCTTTACCATGAATCTACTTTTCTTTTATAGATAATAACAGAGAAAATATTCGTTGGTCTGAATATACTTTTATCGTCAAAGGTTCAGAAGAGAATGTTTTTTCTTTTCCTTTTCAGCGGACAAAAGTTGCTTAATCTGTAAGATGAGAGGATGGAAATGATGAACATGAAGAGAGAGGAAAAAACATTGTTCTTTGGTGACATTTTCCTCGGACTTGATTCTCTTTCTGCTTATTTCTCTTGACTATTGGAGGAATATTGAGCAGCATGATGTTGATGGTTAAACCCCGTTGGACATTCTTGCCATGACAATGTTATTCTCAAGTTGATTACTTTGTTTCCATCAAAGTTAATGTTAATTGTCGATTAACTCATTCACATGATTGAGGTTAAAATGATTGATTGATAGTTAAATACAACTGAAATTAGAGCGATGACAGAACATGATTACATTCGAAAGATGCGCTTTATGCAAACACACTCATCAGCCAGTATTCAATCGATTGCAGCTTCGAAAAGAAGCAACTGGAACTTAACTCTTGACTCGAAGATTGCAATTCAATTCCATTCGTTCTAAGTTTATGCAAAAGCGATTTCAAATTTGCTGTTTTTAAGAAAAATTGCTGTTCTTTTTTTCGCATCCTTCTTCTGATTCCAGTTTTCAATTGTATCAATAATGCGTCTCATAAGTTTCATTATCATTCTGATCAGTAAATGTTTCCAATTGTAGCTTAGTCAGTATATTGAATGGTCACTTGAATAATCAGTTGACCAAGAAAGTCATTAGCTTCTATTACTTTCCTGCTGTTTGTCCTTCTTTCACTTTTACTGTTCATTGGAATAATAATAATGTTTCGAATCGTGTTCAACTCGAGAAACTAACTTTTTTGTCGAGAAGTTATTCAACGAGACATTATCCTCATTGACGATGATGTTGATGAGTGAGTATAGAGGTTAAAAAGTAACAAGAAGAATACATTATGATGATGATGAAGAAGAAGAAGGAGAAGAAGGAGAGAAAATTCAACGTTCTAATGGCATCTTCTAATAGAAGTTTGAATGATGCAGAATCATGGAAGCAAGAAAAAATAGATTAAGGTTATCATTCATACAACATTGTGTACCTGTCAAGAAGCTTTGAAGATGATGAAGATGAGTGAAGTTGGAATGAGCTGTAAGGTTGATCCATTCAAAAGCTATATCAACTTGTTGTGCTACTTGCAACAGAATAATAGATTCAGAGTTGACTTTCATTCTGCCCTGAAAAGAGCCATTCAATTGTCCACTTTAAACAAGTGATAAACTATTAGGTAGTCACATAAGTTTTTGACCGTTCATGTTAATTATCCATTCCATCCATCTTCTGAGCTCTGCTCGATTTGGAATTTCGCTTAATTTCTCATATTCCAAGAGCCAAACACTTATTAGTTGACCATTCAAGTGCAGCTTTCGTTCAGATAAAGTTGAATAATGATCAATGTATTCGCGACTCGATTGTCAATTCATCTAATCATTTGATTCTTCGAGTTTGCTAGTGTTTATATAATGATATTTCAGTTGATATGTTTGAATTGTTTTCGAGAAAAGTTGATTTCCATGAGAAGAACGACCTTCTCGTCCTTTCATCCTCAATTTGCTGCTCAATCGATTCAAGTTAATTAGATTTAAGTTTGCTAATTGGTTCACTTAACCATTTAATTGTATCAAACTTAATTGAAACATTTTATTCTATTTTTCTCTTTTTACTTCATTATTCGTTCAAGTAAACATCATTAGAAGCAGTTTGTTGATCAATAAAAGGACAAATAAATTTGATTAAATTAAAGTTCTATTCGCTTCTTGTCTTTTCAGGAGGAAATTTGCGAACAGCGAACGTCATTTCAGAGGAATGCGAATGTCTAGTTCTTGATCGAAACAGTTTTTATTCACTTGTTGGCGATTTAAACGAGCTCAGGTGAGAAGACGACTTCGAATGTCCAAATTCATTTTAGCGCTAAGAGTTATAGACTTGCACTGAACTGAAGCTGAGCTGAAAGTACTTTTCAAATTCCTTTTTCCTCATCAGAGACAAACGATACAACATAAATGATTCTGTTCCAACTGAGACTTCATCAACATCTTTATCCTTGACTGAACCAGCTGACCATGGCTTCTTTGATAGCTTGAAGTTGGAGGATTTTGAAGTGATAGCCACCCTCGGAGTGGGTGGCTTTGGCAAAGTGGACTTGGTGCATCTATCAAGAGACCCTGAGAAGGTTTTTGCCCTTAAATCGTGTGCAAAAGTCTTCATCAATACAACGCAGCAACAAGAACATCTTATCAATGAGAAAATTGTGAGTATTCATTTTATCATCGAATTACATTTTCATTGTAATTCGAACTCAATGGCCGCATTATATAACATTATAATAACAGTTTCATTGAAAGAAGATAAATTTGAATAGATCACTGTCTCAATCATGAAAGAACTTTTCACATCAGATGAAATCTGCAGCACTCAAATGACGTAAAATGAAACATAAAGTCGTTAAAAAAGATTTCAAAAATTCGATCCTTGTTAGTGCTCATGCACTTCTGGATCATCAAAAAAGCGTAGCATGTGCCAGTGAATATCAACCAAAACTCAGAAGAAAAAAGTTCAATCACAGATGGAATTAGAAGAAGCTGAAAACTTAAAGAATCGTGTGTTAAGTACAACGGAACATCATCTTGAGCATTCATTGATGAAACTCGAGAAATTTTCTAGTTTTGAATTCTAAACTATACAAATCGATTTGCTGAATTTATTCTGAGATCAAACACATCAACCGAAATTCGTTGGAACAATTTGTTTAGATTAAAAAGAAATCCTAAGAAATCATTTTACGAACGTTTCTTCAAAAACTTTAAAGCAAATCTCGATTCGTCACAAGAGTTTACATGATGACTTGATTGCCTCGATTCATTCGCCATGTAAAACAATGAAAGCATGAGAGCAAACAAAGAGCCTTGATTATGATCAACTATTAATAAAATAACTAATAAAATCTTTTGTTCGTTATCATTAAAGGAATGTTAACAAATGCCTTCGATTCCCATTAAAAGCTAATTAAATGTTACTATTATTAGAACTGTTATATTATATTAATACGGATATAACGTCATCCAGTCTTTTGTTTGCTTATGAATATATTTGCATTCAATTTGATTCAATTTTAAGGAATGAATGTTTTCGTTTCTTCTCTTTCCAACTCATCAAACTAATTCAGTTATTTCAATATTTTCATGCAAAATAGTCATCAATTTGGTCCATGATGAACACTGTTTGTCGAATTGTTTCCCTTGGAATTCAAAGTAATTCGAGAATCATGTAACTGTATTCATTGCCAAATGCAGAATCAAGTTTATTGCCATTTCTCAAAGTTAATTCATCTCAACATTTCTCTTCATGAAACTTGATATTTGAATTAATATCGGCTTTAAATTGTCATAAACTTAGATTAACATTTCATTTGATGAGTGCGAAGCTGTTCAAGGTTGAATGTCAAAGGATAATGGCACAATTCACGAGTTTAATGGAGCAAAATGGAAGCAAACAAGGAAAAGTTCATCAACTTGATGAAGAAAAGGACTTTATTTTCACCATGGAAGGCATTTCATCACTTCATTGTGCGAATCAAAAGAAAACTAAAATTCTTATTTGCTAAGCTAACACTTGAACTTGATTAACATTATTGATTTAAATTTGCTCTTCAAACTGTATAATTAAGTGCAACTCAATTGTTCACTGAATATCCGTAATTAACTTTGCCATTATCGTTATAATCTGACAGTTTTTTCGCATCAAATTAGTCATGTTCGTCTCAACAGATTAATCTTCTTATATTTTCAGCTTAATTGTTTATTAATTGAATTCAACTAAAAGGTCGGAACAAAACATTCTTTTCAGTCAATATTCCAAGCGAATATAACTTTTAAGTGAAAATGATTTTCAACTATGAATCGAGTTCCATTGGAATGAAATTAATGCTCAGACTTTTTGATTGATAATTTGACAGACTTTGCTCAGAATGCTGTCGAGTTGAAGAATGTTAACAATCATTTCATTCCCTGTTGTGTTGTGACGAATCGATGTTGACTCTTAACGTGTGAAACATTACATGATGGTCACTCTTGTGGATGAATGTTAGTTGATTACATGTTGTTAATCATCGAGATAAACGGATGATCAAACAGACTAACGTAGGTTTGGATGTAAGAGAAGAAAATTTTCTGACTTTTCATTAAGAACTGCAACTTTCAAGAACCACTCAGAATGACCATTTTGGTCGACAAAGTATTCACCTGTCTTCTAGTCTAGCATGTATACTTTTCTCTCTGATGAACTTACCTGGTAAATGTCATTTCGTTTCTTCTGTTTTCTTTCCATTCTCAACTTGATCTTTTCATCTTCAACAAAAACTCATCACACAAGGGAATCACTTTGCAATCAACTGAATAATCACAAGTGTGATAAGATACTTGATCCAGTGAATGTTGAACAGCTCCATGCAACTGTGATAATCTTTATTGAGCTAGTGTAAGCTTCGTTCAACCGTTGTTCATTCAAGTTGCCTGTTAAAAATGCATTTACTTGCAACAGAATTATTGATTCTTCTTTGCTTTATTGTCTTTGATTGCCATCATTAGCATGGATCAACCTTGAGAATTTTAATTCCTCATTGAATGCAACATGGAGGCAAATTAGTGGCTTCAGACTAACCAACTGTTTACTCAAAAGTCAATAGATAGTTCAAGTTTCAACATTCAACAAATGATGAATGGCGAGCGAAAAAATGGAAAGAAAAATGATTCTAAGAAAAGAGTTGAAACTTTTTATTCAATTGTTACAGATGATCATTATTTACTCCCAGCTTATTGAATAACAAATACAATCAAATTATCTCATTTAATGGTTTTACATTCAACATTGATAAATAATATTTAAATGTTGACAAATGATTTAGTTGACAATCATTAGTCGACCAAATTGTAACCATTAGAGGCAGCAAAATGAGCATCAATAAGATTATCTGGAAGAGCTGACAAAAGTAATTCAATCGTAATCAATTATAAAATTGTCTTTTCCATTTTCTGTTTCATCTTCAACTTTTTCCCCTGTCAACCCACTCCTTGTCTAGGTTCAAAAAATTGCTTCTCAACATCAATTTGTGGTTAAATTGTACCGAACCTTTAAGGATCAACATTGTTTATACTTTCTTCTGGAAGCAGCTCTTGGAGGTGAATTATGGACGCTTCTCAAGAAGAGGTAATCAATCAGATAAACTTTTTCATTCTTCAATCGATAAGTTTCTCAAAATGAATGTTTTCATTGGTTGACTGTTTGGCTTTGCATTCAACTGTAAATGCGAAAGTGAAACTCGAAATCATTTTCTCATTGAAATGTGATGAATAAGCTGCATGATAAACTTTGCTCAGACAATTTATCGATATTCGAATTCATTTTCACTTTTCCATGTAACAGTTGGAGTTTGTAAAAAGTTGAATCTAAATCGTTTTTTTATTCATTACTTTTCACTTTGACAAAAGCTGACTTTATTTTTTCACTTGAAAAGTATTTAATTAACTGAAAGTAAATTGAATTATCAAAATAAAGTGTTCATAATCATTGGAATAATGGAAAGTTTTATCTTTTGATTGAAATGAACTTTTCAAATTACAAAAGCAATTAAGTTGGTCATTAATGAACTCCAAGTCCAGTTGTTCAAGTTGTAATTATGAATAGAGTGTTAATTGCAATTCATTTGTCAAGTCAAATCTTCTACTCAATTTAATGATGTAAATTCCTAATTATTTTTCATTCGATTTTTAAATTCATTTTTCCATCTCAATTGCAGAGGACGTTTCGATGAGTCAGAGGCTCGCTTCTATCTTGGCTGTGTTATCGAAGCCATTGAATTTCTTCATTCCAATAAGATCATCTATCGAGATTTGAAACCGGAAAACTGTTTACTCGACGCAACTGGTTACTTGAAAATAACAGATTTTGGCTTTTCAAAGGCAAGTTAGAGAAAATACGAACCAAAAAGTTTCCTCGAAAATAATTTTTTCTTGGATTTTTTCTTTCGAATTGATAATTTTGGAAATTTCAAACTGAGTAGTATCTGAACAGGAATGAAATGATAACATCATTACTTGTACTTTGACAAATCATTAGGCAAACAGTGATACAAGATATTCTCATGTGAATTGAAAGTTGAAACGAAATGAAGAAGAAATGTTTCATGGAAAAAAGAAATTATTTGAAACAAAAAGGATGAAAAAATAAATAAGGAAAGATTGAAGTTGGTGAACATTTCCAAGTCGGTCCATTACTTGATTTAACCGATTGTTTTGTTCTGTTTCTTGATGTTTCATTAGATTATAACTCCGGCAACAAAAACCTGGACCTTTTGTGGGACACCTGAATATGCTGCTCCTGAGATTATATTGAATCGAGGTCATGATAAAGCAGTTGATTTTTGGGCGCTTGGCATTCTTTTGTATGAACTGTTAACTGGAGTGTAAGCAGTTCCATGGTTATCATCATTACCACAGATAAATATAACCTTTAAGATAACAAAAACTCCCAGCAACACCCAAGTTCCGATAACAACAAGAATATCGAATAACCTTTTTTTCTGATTCTTCTTCTTTCTCCTTTTGTTCTCGTCTTCTGCTCAGCTGAAAGATTAAATGTCATGATAAATGTTAATGTTGCAAATATGTTATTGGCAGGATAAAAAGAACAAGGAAAGGAGAGAAAAAAATTAGGCAAAATATTCTTTTTTGTGCCTCCATTATCATGAAAGCTTGCACAGATTTATCGACAGATAATGTCAGATATTCAATTTGCGAGATAAAGAATGAAATTATAGTGAACAAAGTGATTGAGTTTAATCAACGAAATGAGCATTCCTTTGATTACCTTTCGATTTTTTTCTCTTTTCGTTGGAAATCTTTTAATGATTCATTGTTCTTCTTTTCAGGCCGCCTTTTCAATCCACCGATCCACTGAAAACTTATAACATCGTTTTACGAGGATTCGATGATATTGTTTTTGATAGTAAATTTTTTTCGATTAACGCAATTCACTTGATTCGTCGGTTGTGTCGTGATAATCCATGCGAGCGACTTGGTGTTCAGAAGAATGGAATCAACGATGTCAAGGTAAGCTGGTTATCAAAGTTGAACTTTTAGTAACTCGAGTTACTTGTTCAACTCATCATTAAGAGATTGAAATGTGTTCTTCTTCTTCTCTTCCTGTTAATGTTATTCATTTAATTAGTTGGATAATAATAGTCATAGACGATATGTTAACAGTTATCTGATTGAACATTTTCTCTCTTTTTGCTTAATCTTTATCATGTTAAACGATTATCAGCTCATTAGAGTTCATGAATATTAATGATATGTCGAGTTGTTATAGCGGAGAGAAAGAGTTTTCTGAATAAATTTGTATTCATAAGAATCAATGTTTCACTTTACACATTTTCGTTCATTTACTTTAGAAGCATAAATGGTTCCATGGATTCGACTGGGAAGGTCTGATTGGTCGTCAATTGAAACCGCCAATCGTACCAATTTTATCTGGACCTGCGGATACTCGCTATTTTGACTTGAACCAAGTGAGTTGGTTGAGAGTTTCTACAGACTAAACCTTGATTTCATACATAAAAACTCTGTTGAAGTTTTTTGGGATAACTATTCTTGTTAAGTTCTGATAAATAGAATCATTCAATTTAAAACAGTAAAATAATGTAATTTAAAATCTATTCAAATCAGACACTTTGAATTATTTCTATATTATTTTTTATTCTCTTGCATTCACAGGCTGACGTTTCAATACGAATAAAATTGGAAAAAGAAATACAATCATTGATAGATCTAGAGAAAGTTGAAACAGTTGAAGATTGGGAAGTGGACTTTTGAATCGCATTTATAGCATTACTAACATTACTACTCCCGATTTATTATTTTTGATTCTGAATGTTAAAGTTAACTACATAAATTGACCAACTTTGTATTGTTAGTTGATAGAATTTAAATGTACGAAAATGATGTATTGATTTAGCATTTTCATTGAAATCAAATTAAAAAAAATTCAAATTTGATTCGATATTTTTTAATTAATCCTGTTAAACTTTTTCTTGGATGTTTGCCAAATTTTTGATCACTTTGATCCTTCTAATACTTTGATCTAATTTTGACGATTCATAAAGGTTTGTATGGAAATCATTTCTGTTTTGTAAAATTATTGATAATTGCACAGTCCTTAATTTTTCTCAATATTGACCAATTTGACAATTTTGTATAAAAAAATTTAATCTATTAACCTTTGAATTTAATACTTCAGTATGTTTAGCGTGCCATTAGAAACATAGATGCCATTTCAACATGCTGGAAATTCCGAGTTTGAAATTGAATTCTTTCAACTATCGTACTAAATGTATTGAGCTTTAGTTATAAGGATGAGGACCAAAACGGCCTAAAATTTAGATTTTTTTCAAACAAATTTTTTTAGATGTAGTATGACATGAGAAACGCGATGGTGTAAACCATTTTTTTATATTCGAAGCCGTTTTCGTGAAAATGACCTAAAAAATTTTTTTCTGTGAAACAAAATATTTCAGATTAATTTTCTAATGCTGATCATGAATCTAAAATCAGTTTTTTTATATGACGGTTGGTTGCTGAGATAAGTTGAAAAAATGCTTTGAAATGAATACAAAGGCTTATTTTGAGTAATGAGAACTGCTTAAACTTCAACCAAGATAAAAAGAGATTTACCCAATGTAGTTTTGTATACTGAATCTGATGGTGCTATCAAGATTCAAGAATCAGATGAGCAGAAGAGACCAAACTAAATAAAGATTATAGTGTATCTATTAATACACTATAATCTATAGTGTATCTATTAATACACTATAATCTATAGTGGAATAAATACCATCTTATGGTACTGTAGTTAGACATGAATTCACCTTTTACTGATCTTCTACAAAGTCTAATTCCTTTCATGCCCAGTTTCCATTACGAAATATATGATATTGAGGTAATAGTCAGTTTTCGCATTTCGCATCCATCTCCAAAACCCTCATCGTAAAGCTAAGGTAATATTAAACGCGAAAATCTAAGTTTGACCGATCTTCCAGCACGTTTTCATTCCTATTCAGATCAATTTCCATAATAAAATGCAGAATATTGCGGTAATAGACAGTTTTGCGCCTATTTGCACCATCCTTGAAACTTTCATTGTGAAGTCAAGGTTATGAGAAACATAGAAATCTTCCTTTGACCGATCTTCCAGCACTATCTCATTTCTTTATAGCGTATTTTCCGTTACAACATACATATTATTTAGGAAATAGTCAGTTTTGCGCCTATTTTCTTCATCGTCGAAACATTTATGGGGAAGCTGAGGTCACACGAAACATAAAAATTTACCTTTTATTGATCTTCCAGCACTGTCTAATTACTTTTCAGCCCAGTTTCCGTTTCAATATGCATTTTAACATGGAAATAGTCAGTTTTGCGCCTTTTTTATCAATCCTTGAAACACTCAATGTGAAGCTATGGTCATTCGAAGTATGAAAATCTACGTTTCATTGATCTTCCAGCACTGTCTGATTCCTTTGTAGATCAACTTCCGTCATTTTATGCATAATCTTGCGGAAATGGTCAGTTTTGCGCCTTTTTTATCCATCCTCGAAACAATTAAAGTAAAGCTATTGTCATCCGAAGTATGAAAATCTACCTTTCACTGATCTTCCAGCACTGTATCATTCCTTTTCAGCCCAATTTCCGTTACAATATGCATATTAACACGAAAACAGTCAATTTTGCGCCTTTTTTATCCATTCTCGAAACACTCAATGTAAAGCTTGGGTCATTCGAAGTATGAAAATCTACCTTTCATTGATCTTCCAGCACTGTCTGACTCCTTTGTAGATCAACTTCCGTCATTTAATGCATAATCTTGCAGAAATAGCCAGCTTTGCGCCTTTTTTACCAATTCTTGAAACACTCAACGTAAACCTTTGGTCATCAGAATTATGAAAATGCACTGTTTATTGATCTTCCAGCACTATATCATACCTTTTCAGGCAAATTATTCTTATAACATACAGAATTATGCGATAAAACACGAACGACAAGTTGTAGAATAAAATCGATTATATTATATTATATTATATTGCATATATGAACTCAGCGTAAAAAACTGGACTAGAAAATGTGTCAATATAATTAAAAAAAATCTAGGCCGAACTCCCTATTCTTTTGGTCCTCATCCTTTATTCATTGTTTCTTAAACTTTTTGATCACCTTTATCCTTTTAATACTTTAATCTAATCTTGACGATTTGTAAAGTGCTTTATTCAACTCATTCTATACTTATTGAACATTGAAAAGTCCTTAATTTCTCCTAATTTGAAACAATGTCTACTATTTTGTATAAAAAATACAAATTTAAATCCATTAACCTAGGCAAGACTAAAATCGAAAATAGAAAAAATCGTTTGTTTTATAGCAGTATCTGGCAAGGTTAGTGTAACGATCGGTAAATGTGCTTCTGTATCGAGTACAGGTTTGAGTTTAAGTAGCAATGAAAGATAGTAAAGGGAACAAGTTTAACTGTATCAGTATGTAACTTAAAGATCATCAAATTATTGTTTTTAATATTATGAGATGATAATAATGATAGTGATGATTCAGAATGCGAGTAAAGATAATTCTCATGTGGATTGAGGCAAAAAACTAAGCAAAATATGAGGATGAAAAAACTGTTGTAACCAACGAAGCAAAGTTTACCGTTTTGACTGAAGAGTAAAAAGCATGATGATGAAGCTGTTGATGATGAGGATGACAATAAGAATGAAACAATATTTAGATATGAGTTATGCAAATAATGAGCATAATGATAATGATAATGGGAAAGTTGTTGAGTGAGTTGAATCCATTATTTTGGTGGTTCAACTGAAAAGGCAAATGATGGTGATGTTTGTTGAAAAACGAGCAAAATAAACTTTTCTCTCTGATAATTCTCTTATTTCTCATTTCTCATCTGTTTCCCTTTCGCTGTTTACATTTGCAAATGTGATGCTAACAGAAAAGAAAAAAATGAATTTCATTTACAATTCTTGATTCTCTTTCTCGTAGATTTACTCGATTTCTTTCCATATTAACGGTAATCTTGTTGTTCCATAGTTGCTTTAATTTCGTTACTCAGCTTGACCCTGCCTTGATTCGCTTACAAGTTTATTTATAGTTTTTCAAGTTTATTAGCTTTTGCATTTGCTATTCATTTGTTTGAATTATTGTCACATTTCATTATCATTATATTCATGAAGCTGTCCAGATAATGGGAAAAGCAAATAAAATCGGACAAAAGAGTTTGCAGCGTCCACACCGAGATTATTGTCATCTCATGTTTATAATCTGGATCCTTATGAACATTTTTTTCTTATCCATCAAATTAACAATTTAATCACTTCTTATGGCCATATTTTTGGTTTGTTTGCTGAAGTTGATCTGAATATTGCAGCAGACATTGTGCAGAGTAAAACTATTGATTCAACTGATTTGTATTGTAATCATTGGCTAGCTTGCATGTGAATCTTGCAAATTACATGCAACTGTTAAGTTGATTAACCATTCAATCACGCGAGTAAGTCGTTAACCATGGTCAAAGTTGATCACAGTTAACAAACCATTTGACAAGAAAAACTTGATGATAATGAATGGAAACTAATCAATCGTAATATCCAAGCAATGCTTGCTAATCTAAATCCTGATTTTTCTTTGAATACTCAGTAAGTCACCGTTAACTCAGTCAAATTGAATCATAAAGTCAGAGTTAAACTTGTGTCTGCATGCTTCGAACTTCAATCGTAAGTTGAGACCCTTTCTTAATGGATCAAAATTTTGTACAATGTTTCGTTGACTGTGACATGGAGAATCAGAAAACTGACTATTATATGATAAAATAATGTAGGTAATAATGATGAAGCTCATTTTAAAAGTATCTCGAGTGAAAGAACTGTGAAAGATGAAAAGGCAAGACAAGTTGTGCAAAACTGATTGATAATTAGGATGAAAGAGGCAAAAAGAGAGAGAGAATGAAATAAGGTGAATCAGTGAGTTTACATGGGAAATGGATTACCTGGCATGAAGCCACTGCGTGAACTGTTAGACGAAAGGAATGCTCTGCTTTCATCCAGATTGCTCACTGTCTCTCCATTTCCTTCAATCAAAAGTTAATTTAAGCAGTCAAGTGTTATCGGGATGAACAGGGAGACAAAGAGGAAGATGATCAGGAAACAAAAGGGAAAAGGGTGAAGGAAGAAGAATGATAAATATTGTGTCTTAGAGAGAGAGAGAGAGAGGGAGAGAAGAGAGAAAAGATTGGCAAACTAAAGTGTTGCTTCAATGAAAGATTTACTGATCAGCTTTAGATTAATTTGGATTTGAATCTTTCTTTGAATGATACTTTGCTATTATTTCAATCAATTACTTGATGAACCACAGAAAAAGCTTTAAACTTGAATGGATTATTCAATGCTGACCAATCTGATTAACTCGACTCAACTCAACCTCCTTTGTCCATTGTCATCGTTCATTGTTTTTTAAGTCTCTTTACTTCGTCAAACCAGTAAACTCTGTGATTATTCAAGTGCACAATTTGCTGATTTTGAGCATTAAATAATTGTTACAGTCAAGCTAGACTTTCCATTCTTTCTTGCTTTATCAATTTTCTGTCTCTCAACAATCCAAATATAATTCTTAGGTGACTTTGACTTTGACAAGTTTGGAAATCATTTTATTTATCTCAACATTGACATTAATAACTTTGCTTAAAATTCGCAGTTCTTCTTGAAACTTCTCTTTTCGCTGTTGCTTTTCTGGTTCATTCTCTTCTCCACCTTCTTCTGACGTTTCTGTTTTCACCATCATTTTTTATCTCAAACTTATTGGATAGTTTACTTGCATGATTAACTAATTGTTTAGTCAGTTCGTAATCATTTCTCAATCACATAAGACTTGCAACAATATCAATTTCCAACTCACTGATCTTGTAATACCAAGTCAATCTGATTGGAATAAAGGAAAATGCGAAACTCACAATTTCCAAAACAACTCAATTCAAAGAATCGCATAATGATCAATATAAGGTTCCTGACCTCAGACTAACATGTAAATACTGACATTGAACATCTCATAAAGCGATGAAGTCGAATAAGAATGGCCCTGCGATTCGTCAAAAGTACTTCGCCCAAACATCGAATATCTCCAGTTTCTGTCATTGAATAACAAAATAGCTGATAAATGAGAATTCAATGGATGCAACTCCACGAGTTCGTAAAATCTAAAAAATAATTGTTCGATTCATTGCAGTTACCCAATTGAATGAGACTTTTTGCCCAGCAAAACTTATCTAATTGCCTCATTCCGTAGGCATAATGATAATGAAAATAATTGATAATTATTTCGATAACGAACGGTTAAACTGAATTCAACTGTTCATGGAGGCACAAAATGAGAAACTTTTTTCTACTTTTCTAAGAAAATCTTTTCGATTCAATTAAAGTTTTATTCCTTTAATCAAACAGAAAAAAATCTTTTCAAATGAACTTCAATTAGCAAACAAAAGTAAACCTCGGCATGAAAAAATTTAACAGATAAGGGTTTGTCTAATCACCTTAACAATTGCGATTTTTTCATCCGTATCAAAGAATGAAATGAAAAGAAGAAGAAAAAAGTTCATTTTCCTTTTCATGTTTTCTCCTTCTTCCAAACCAGTTGAAGCACAATTGAAGTCGAGTGAAAATTGAGGTTCAAGATTGGATAATATGAACAATAATTATATTCAAGTTGCTCAATTTAACACTTTGTTGCCACCTTTATTCAAATAATTGTCAATAATAATATCACATTTAAATGCATCATCAAATGGAAAACAATTGTATTAATAAGAATATGAAGAAGAGCGAAATAAAGGGTTGTCATTAAAATGATAGAAAATTCGTCAACTTTTGTTCTTCTTTTGTCACGAAAAGAACTTTCAATTCATTTTCATTTCACTTTCCAACCTAAATTTGCTCGTTTATCTGAACAATTTTACAGATTCATTTTTCCATTCTCATGGAATAGAGAGAAAAAGTAATTTCTTTTTATTTTTCCATCGTTCCATTGAATAGAAATAGATTGTAAACATTTTCACAGAATCTCAAGTTTCAATTGAGCGTTTCAATTAAAGACCGTGATCATTGCATTGACATTGCAAGTTGCCTTTACATTTCATAATAAATTGAAACATTTTGAAACTTTGCAGAAAAGAAATGTTTTCTTCGAACAATCCTGAACAAATGAAATAATTAGGATGCAAGTGGGTGGTTGATGGTAATGTAAGGGTTGCTCCTAGCTGATTCGAATACAATGTTCAACTTTTGCTCAAATGGTCTAATTGCTGTTATGACAAGTTGATTAATTTCAAGTGAAAAGACTGACAATTTAAATGTGAAATTTAAGTTGAAATGGCAGAGATGAAGGTTGGTTCAGTCAACATTTCTGTTGACATTAATCATGAAACTCTTTGACTTTGTGTTTTGAGAAAAGTATAATTTCCAGCTTCAGGGTCATTCAAGGTAATTTGATGAATTACATTATTTCATGTTGATGGCTTGAGAAAGTTATCAATTCAATGGCAACTCTTTTGGAAATTACTTTACCTGTGAGAATAAAATGTTAGTTACAAGGAGCAAGGATAAGCAAATATTGATAGATCACTTGGATACTCAACAAGTTGACGATAATCAATCATTCAGGTGTTACAATGGTGATATTACAAATTGAAAGTGAGGAATTCATTTATTGATATAGTTTTTGCTCTGAAAAAATGAATTATTGATAAGAAAGAAACGAAAAGTTTCGCAAGAAAAATAGATGTTTCATGA
The DNA here is from genome assembly GCA_036759885.1 of Tetranychus piercei. Taxonomy (NCBI): domain Eukaryota; kingdom Metazoa; phylum Arthropoda; class Arachnida; order Trombidiformes; family Tetranychidae; genus Tetranychus; species Tetranychus piercei. The sequence continues at coordinate 9,150,999 of CM071878.1, forward strand.
GTAATTATAACTCTCAAGTAGCAGTGCATAAGTTGACTTTTAACAAATTAAAATATTGCTGAAGGTGGTTAGACTCTGGAGCGATGCTAACCTGTGAGGAAAAATTATGTTACAGATTAGAAAAATAAGAATTTCTCAGAATTGACTATAGCTAGAGGGCTGAATTTTTCTAGGAATTTAGATCGCACTATGAGCTACATTGGGTATAAATTTTGGGACATTCGAACAATTGAAACAGAACTTATCCACCATGAAAACTAGTGGCTTCAAACCTGCTTGTCAAAACTTTTTTATTGCTAATTGTGAACTAAGTCAAGCAGAAATCGTTAAAAAATTTTGTGAATATGGTGTCAATCGAATGACAGCTAATAGATGGTATCATAAATTATCATCTGATTGTGAAAATTTTTTGAAAAATTCAGCCGGGAGACCTGAAATGAAAATTACGTCATCGGTACGTAACAAAGTTCTGAGAATGACAGAGAACAAAGTTTTTCCAGGATATCGATCTATTGGAAGAAAACTTAATGTTGATAATCATACAGCTAAAAAAGTGATTCAAAAACTTTCAATTAATGTTAAAAAAAGAAAAAAAGTTCCGAAAGTTTCTTCTAAACAAGAGTCAACAATTGAAGAAAGATTACCAAATCTCAAGAAAGAATTGAATTATAAATTGGTGATTCTTGATGATGAAACTTATTTTGATCTAAATGGTCATGATTTTTATGGTGGTCGTTTTTTTCATTCAAAGATATTGATCAAGTCCCAGATTCAGTACGCTTCAGATGCAAAGAAAAATTCGGAAAAAAATTGTTGATCTGGGCAGCAATTAGTGAATTAGGCATGTCTAAAATTTATTATCATGAATCAATGTTACAATAAACAAAATGATTTAGTTGGGATTTTTGTGCTATGAAATGTTTGCAAGGGAATCAAGAAAATGAATTTTGCTGTGAGTGGGAAGGGAATCTCCAGTTATTCAGCTATTATTGAAAATGAGGTGGAAAAAGTTGGGCTTTGTCTATGTGTAATCCGTTTATGCCTGTTGTATGTTGTTTCTCATCCTTTATTTATATAATAACTCGAAAACTGAGACTTGAACAACGGATACTTTCCAAGTTACAGTAACACAAGTAATATGGCTCAAGGTCATTCATGTCATTCGTAAATTTGACTTCTGAACGACATGGTAAGTTTATTTTTGAAAAGATATATTTTTCGATATATTAGGTTGTCCGGGTCAAAGTGGCGGAACTTTGATCAAAGATATTTTTGCTAAGAAAACTCGTAGGTCACTCAAATTTCAGAATTTTATCGGCAGATTACACAAAATTAATTATGAAAAATTTTAGGCTAGAATTAACATTAATTAAAAAGTTATTAAGAAATTACTTCAAAAAATCAAGAATCAAGAATTTCACGTCTTTGAATGAGTCTGTAGACTAAACCTGAACTGATACATGAATGAAATTAATACAAATTATGCGTCTTATCTTTTGTTATCGAATTGCAAACTCATTTTCTAAACAAAATTAAGCAAATTTATTTAATAATCAAAAAACATAAAAAAATTGAAAAAAGTTAGCGAGCAAATCAAAGGGGGAAGGAACCCTTTGATTTTGTAGAATTTTCGTCAAAATAAAAATACAAGTTTTTAATTTAAAGTCTTATAAATTCTGAACTAATTCATATTTCCCTATTCTATTAATTGCAAAATCATTCTTAGCTATTTAGTTATCACTGACCGAAAATTCATCAAAAAAATTTATACCAATGCGAATTTATTAACAATCAAACTTCCGCCATTTTGGCTCGGACAACCTAATATTAGCATTAATCGGAGTATCACTGGATAGTCTCTAATTGTTAAGAAATACTCGAATGGCACGATTCCGCATGCCAAGAGTTATTAATGTGCTAGGAGCTTAAAAAAGTTATCATTAAGAAATTGACCTTATTATGTTGTTTAAGGTCAAATTGAATGACCTTGAATGACCTTGAGATATATTGCATATGGTACTGGAACTTGGAAAGTTGCCGTTATTCAAGTCTGACTTCTGCAGCATCAGTAGTTTCCGAGTAATCAACCCAAACAGACAGAAAAAATAAAAGCGCCAGTATAATAAAGTAAAATAACAAGTTCAGACTGATTTACTTTACGTTTCGTGCGTTATCTCACGAACCGAACATTCTAGGCCGTGATTATTTGGAGTCTAGTCTTTTCAGAATCGAATGATTATTCCAAAGTTTCAAGGTCACTCAAGGTTATTCGTTTACTTGACCTTCAAACGACATCTAAAGAACATTTTCGTAGAGTGCAGCCTTTTAATATTATGTGCTGTCTTTTTAATCAACAGCATTCACTTGCCTGCACAGATCAACCTCAGAGTATCTCCACTCAATCGAAGCAATTTTAAAGAAACTTGTGTAACTTTTGATCGACAAACGTTGATTCTTTCAAATAAGCACATTTCGACATTAAAAAAGTTTGCTATTCTGAAATGACCTTGAAACTTTGGAATAATCATTCTTCAATTCTGAAAAGACTAGACTTCAAATAATGACGACCTAGAATGTTTGGTTCGTGAGACATCGCACGAAACGTAAAGTATTAAATAAATAAGGCTAAATAACCTGTATTAATATAAGCTAATCTATACATCTATACAATATATAAAGTCAAAACATGAAATTTATGCGGGAAGATTGTGCCCAAACTGAGCGGGTTCTAAATAAATTTTTACATAGAATGAAAGCCATGATTAAACTATAATCACGAAAAATAGTCAGGACTTTCTCTGAATTCAGGTTCTTGAGAAATTCACGTTTGAACAGTGTGGGGGAAAAAATGCAGAATCCGTATTTTATAGCATTGTATTTAGGGGAAAAACTTTGGATATTTAGGTTTATTGTTGGATTAGGATTTTATGTTAAACTGCCTTTCAATTAAAGAGTTAAGAGTTGGTGAAATAGCCTGGTGCTTCGACTTTTAAAAGGAGTTCGAAGTTTCAACTTTGGACTCAATTTTATTGAAAAATACTGATCATAAAAATTTTATTTCATAAATGGCCTCAGTTTTTATACCACTACAAACCCTCAAAGTCCCAACTCTTAACTAAAAAGTCAAAGTTTTTGGCTATAGTTTTTTGGATAACATTGAATGTGTTCAGAATTAAAAACAATTTTGCGATCAGTCATGATCGCAGGCCCGCTTGTTATAATTAAAAAATATTATCAGGATTAAGCCAGCGCTTGCCCTTTTACAAGTGATTCGAATAAAATATCGGCAAGCAGCTAAAGATCATCCTTTACTGAAAAAAGCATCATTCATCAATGTAGACAATGTTGTTAGACAAAGTACTCTGATCTGTATAATCTGATTTCATCGCGACTCAATCTCGATGTCAATCTCAGTCAATCTTGTTTGAATGAAAAAAGCTGTCAACCGTCAATTAAAGGCATAGTAAGTTGAAACAATGAATCGATTATTTCGCTTTGACGAAAATAAATTGAATAATAAAAAGCACATTTTCCTTGCAACATTTCATTGTTGTTATCAACATATGAAAAGAAAGTTTGAACAGAAAAATTGAGTTGCAATATTTTTGGTTGCCTCTTTGATCCCGATACTAATAACAATGTTTAATAATAATGAGCCTGAAAGAGGTTTGGGAAAAGAGAAAAATCTCATTTTTTCTCTTTTTTATCATTATAACTTATTCCGATATCAACATCTTTGCAATTTGCTTCTTTATATCGCCATTATTGTTAATATCAAGAGCATTATTATCGATGATGGAAAGGAACGAAATGCAAAGAAAAGAAAAAAAAAGTAAAATCTAATAATAAGCAAGTTGAAGGGTTATACAGCGGTTCATCAACCAAAATTTAAATTGAAATTATTAAATAAACCCAGGGAATTGGTGAGAATAGAAATGATAATGGATGACTGAGCATAAAGTAATAAACAGATAAGATGCAAATAAAGAAATATAAAGAATCACAGAAATGAAGAGAAAAATTTCCTTCTCTTTTCACAAAAAAGTAGTTTTGATTTATACTTTTGTTGAACCATCAACAATAACTCAGAGCTCGACGCTGAAGGTTGATGAAGAAGGAGAAGAAGCAATTTGGGTTGAAAAAAGAGCCAATTTTTGGCTTGTTAGATGAGCTTTCATGATGAAAATATTAGTCGTAATGCTCTAGTTTATAATGTAGACAGATTTTTAGTCTTTTAAACAAGTTGCTTAAATTCAGTTGAAACAATATTGAATAATCAAATCAGTATAAAATGTTCACTTGAAACAGTTTCTCTTTCGTCTAATTTTTTCTTGACTCAAATCCAGTTGAGAACAACTTTTGAGATGCGACGATAAATGTAAGTGCGACTTAAATGGATAATGAAATTTAAAAGATTTAAAACTCGAATCTTTTTCATTTTCGTAAAGTGAAACTTTATCATGAACAGTAAGGAAACATATGCTTCAAGCAGTCAGAACAGCGAAGACTTCCTGTCTCAGTGTCACATCATTTTTAATAGAAAAAGAAATAGAAGAATATTTCAATAGTAAAACGACTATTGCATGAGATTGTCGATCGTAATGATACTAGGTATGGGAAGAAGTTAGTGAAAAAGAATCGATGGCCATGAGATGCTCTTCGAAAAAAGGCGGAAACATATTTCCATAACTAATGCTTAATCACATCAGCGAACTGAATCACAATGGAACTGCAAACTTGATCATCTCAAGCCTTAACTCGATCGCTAAAATTCACGATAATATCATGTAACAATGAATTACATTGTCCTCAAAATGAACAATCCAAAAACTCTAATCATAATGATTCAAAATATACAGATTCTACGAATTGCTCTACTCTTTCAAGCGTCAATTTCTCAGAAGCTAGATTCTGATTCTGATTATTCACGAACATTTAGTCCATATTAGACTACAGGAGTTGTGAAATTTTCTTTGAAACACCTTCACAAAACTGTCTCTGCACAAAATTTGGTGTATTGACTTTATATTGCACAGATTGTTTAAGAAAATTAAGCATCGAAATCGAAAGCAACTTCGAGTGTAAATACAGTCACTCAACCAAGATTATGAAAGGCGTCGTAATCAAATTGACCAAGATTATCAACAAGATTTTGTCTTCTCTAGAATCCATCACAATCTTTCATGAGTGACTGTGTTTTTGAATTAAAGTTGCTTCCAATGGTATCAAAAATGAATCCTAAATTAATTTCCATGCTGCATGAATCGACTGACTGTTTTGAATTAATTATTTTATTAATAATTAAAGAACAAAAGAAAAAAAGAAATTAAAATTTGCACCAAAAACTCGTTGATCAGTGAACATTAGCTTTTCCACTTTGCTGTCCATTAAATTGTCCACCTAATCCTTGTTTACCAAGTTAAATTACCTTTTCATGGTAATTATAAACACTTTTCCCTTCTCACCTTGACTCTCCTTTACCATCCCCTGCAAGAGACACACAACTTGTCTTTTCCCAATCATGAATCACTGAGCAATTACTGTTTTTCATCGAATAAAGCAAATTAAAAAAAACGCGAAAAGTTCAATTCAATTTTTCTTTACCTTGTCAATTGTAATGATCACAAGGTTAACACCATGTCAGTTGAAATAGAAAATAAATAACAGCAATAAAAGAGCAAAAAGTGCAGCGAGAAAAGTTTAAAAAAAGAAGCGAAGAATTTTATGCTCGATAAAATTGATAATAATTATGATCATCATTTTTATTTATGCGTTTATTTACTTGATTCATTCATCATTGTAATCATGATAATAACGATATTGACTGAATCTCGGGAAAACACAACAAAGAAAAAGGAACAAGAAAATTAACTGAAAAGAAAAATCAGTTTACTCTATGATTATTGTTGATGGAAAATGATTCATTAATTTTACCTTTTCTCTCGATTCCCTGTTATTTAAATGGATAACTTTAAACAGTGTCCAATATGTTTGATGATCATGAATCAAGAGATGATGATAGTGATGATGCTGGTGATGGTGGTTGTGATGACAGAATGAAAACTCAGTCAGGGTTACATTGAGAGGCAATGTATAAAGCCATGCTCAGAGAAAGACGGTGATAAGAAGAGAAAAGAAGGAGACAAAAATTTTTCTTTCTCTTCCCTTCAATTCGCTTTCCATCCATTATCATCCTTATCCCAACCCCTGAAAAACTCCCCATGTAAACTCCTCCTTTCATTGAGTTGTTCCTTTTCAAGGAACCGTTCAAGATGAGAAACAAGCTCAAGACGAAAGAGTAAAGAGAAAAGTGTTTTGTTGCCAATATTTTTGTCTTCATCTTGATTCTCATCTTTTTGAAACATAAGAGAGTAACTTTAGTCGAGTTCAGCTCAATGAAGAGTGTGATTCTCCTTTGCGTGTGTTTATCAATTCCTTTTCCATGTTAACCTTGTTAATATGTTTATACAGCAATTACCTTTAGCCAGAAGCAGCTCATCATCAACATCATCAGAATCATTGTAATCATCATTAAATTACCATTGTTACTCGTAACATCATTTCAATCTGATTTGGAATAAAAAAAGCAAGAGAAAAGAGAAAAAGTAGAGAAAATTGAAGAAACCCAGGTAAACAATTGAAATTATTCATTTTACTCAACTTGAAATTCAATTTTAACCCTTTTCTCCAAACGTGAATTGAATATCTTAAAATGTTGACAAAAGTGACAAAATTACATTTACTTTGCAAGTGAAAATACGAAGGAGAAGAAGAAAAAAGTTTCTCTTTTCACGATTCCGATTGATTTTTTGATTCCCGATTCTCATCTATAAATGTGATATTTCAACAAAACTAATCAACACCAAAGACTTTGTGCAATTGTGCCTAAAGCATCAATTTAATCAGTTGTTATCAATAGTTGGCAAGGAAAAGAAGAAGAAGAAGAAAAAGGAAAAAGTTGAGCAAAAATTTTGTATTAACTTGTTCAAAAGGGAAGCAACAAAAATTGTTATTGTTAACTTTATCATTACCAATGAGTAAAGTGTTTCATTGTGTGTTTACACTTTTCACGATGAATAAGTGAATTTGTTTTGAATTGGTTTCCATTTGATATTATCATTTCAATCCATTTAAACTTGAATGTGAATCTTGATCTTTCGGTGACATTCTTCTTCTTTTTTTTCTTTCGGTTACATTATCGTCTTCTGGAAGCAAACCTATCAACACAAGGCAAAATGAGTGTAAAGACGGAGAAAAGGGAAAATGTTGCAAAAAAACGAATCACTGTTGACATCTTTTACTTTTAACCCTTCACCATGACAACATGATGATTATTTTTGCTCCATCGTCATCACCATCTTTAACATTGTCACCAACATTATGATCATCATTTGTTGGATGTAATGATATTCCATGTGAACAAATTTGTGTTACCTTTTCTAACCATGAATTAGTCTGTGTAAAAAGCATAATAACCAAGAAGAAGAAGAAGAAGAACATAATTTCATTTTTCATCTTCTGGTGAGATTACCTTTTGCGATGCTTTCACTTGTGGTTTACTCTTGTTTGTGATTAAGGTTAATGTTTAAATCAATTATTAATGTGTGATTAAGTTAACCAAATTGATGCCAATCAATTGTTGTCGCTCATCTTGATGCTTCACTTGCATCATTATTTAATGTAAACCAGGCAAAAGTGAAACTGCAACAAATTATGAATTCATTAGTCAATTCATACACTGACCTTTTACCACAACCAACAACATTATCATCATTTGCATCAACTGATGCCTATCATCCAGTTACTCATTTCACCTCTTTTCTTGCCTCCCAGTTGGTCTCATCACTATCGGGTAACCTTTCGACTGAGGGTTACCTTGATGAACCCTTGAACCTGACTTATTTAACCAGTGAAACTGACTTTACTTCAGGTTCACCCGAGTTGCCCTCATCCAGTAGCATCACATTAGCCAATCCCAGTTACATTGAGTTTCGCGATCGATCGCGCTTCTGGATTCAACGTATTCTTGTTCCACTAGTTATGATCATCGGTGTTATTGGCAACTCAATGACCATTGTCATCATGACTCGACGACGGATGAGAAGCTCAACCAATTTTTATCTCGCTGCCTTAGCATCAATCGACATGATGTACCTTATATTCATCTTTATCCTCTCCCTTAAACACTATCCGGACGCTGACCATTCAACCTTTTACTATTACTGGGTCTTCTATCCGTTCAGTTTAATGATTGTCGATGGTTGTTCCAACATATCAGTCTGGCTTACAGTTACTTTTACCTTCGAACGGTTCATTGTGGTTACACATCCAATTCGAGGTAAGGTCATTTGTACAGAGGCAAGAGCCAAAAAGGTGATTCTTGCCGTTTTCATCATTTGCTTTACTTATGTTTTACCGACACCTTTCGAGTGGATTATCGTTGAAAAGTTGAGTCCCTTGGATAATTCGACTCGAATTGATGTTCGCTATTCCGATTTTGGTCGCAATAAAACGTACAAAACAATCTATTATTGGACAACCTCCGTGCTGTTCACCTTTCTTCCATTAACACTGTTGGCCTTTTTCAATGCTTTCCTCATCCGATCAGTTCAACTTTCCCGTCGAGCGCGCTCCGAAATGACCCAGTCAAAGATAACAACTGCCTATTCAACAGTCGCTAAAAGCGACCCCGACCCAAGTCCACGGTTGGGTCGCAATGGTATAGTCGCTAGTGGGACTAGTGGTGGGTCGAACAAGGTTGACCATTCGACTGCCCAAGAGACCAAAATAACCATCATGTTGATATCGGTCGTGGTGCTCTTCCTGTGTTGCCAGTCACCAACAGCAATCATGTTAATCTATTCGTCTGTCCGTGAATACGGTCGCAACACCAATGAATACTATTTGCACATAGCGTTGAACAATATTTTCAATTTCCTGGTCGCTGTCAATGCGGCCGGCAACTTTGTCCTCTATTCACTGCTCAGTCAAAAATATCGTCGAACCTTTGTACAGCTTTTTTGTCCCTGCATCAAGGGTCGCCTTTCCCGTCTCCAATCATACCAGCAAACCCTTTATCCTTCCAATGCAACCACCATCGGCTACTCAACTTCATCCGATAAACGGTTCAATGAACTTTTATCCGTCTCAAGTGATTCCAAGTCTCGCGGCGGGTCAACCTCACCACGAGTCTCAAGAGTCGGTCTGCCTGGGAACGGGTTTGACTTTGGCGGTCGACCAAACAGTAATTACAATCTTAATCAAACTCCAACAACACCGACAACCAACATGAACCTGTTCAACAGTAAAATGTGCAACAACAACAACAACAACAACAACCACGAGACTGAGCACAGTGCGAGTGGAAACAGTGACCAACAAAATGACTCGAGTCAAGCAAATGTAGTTGAAATTAATTGCAGTACAAATGAAGATAAAGGTTTGTCCGACTGAAGCGCAAACCGACCAAAAGTTGATTTAGACTTCAATTGTACAAGAAGCAAAGTTTGTTGCGAGCGAAAGCAATTTATTGTAACAATTGAGACTAAAAAGTGTCTTAACCGATTCGGTATTCAATATTTTTATTTCAACTTTTCAAATTGAATGAAAGCAAATGACTTTAGTTTAAACTTTTGCATTTCCAGGACAAAAAGCAAAAGAAAGTTGATGCTGTCGAAGAGAAAGGAAAAGGTCAACTCAATGTGGGCACAACTAATGAACAGACAACACTGTAATTATACGTTAAATATGTTTAACAATTTTGTTCAATTGTGGTCAACCTTGCTTGATGGACAACAACAAAATCCAAACTTAATCATTTGAATCTCATTTTGCCTTGAAAAGCAATTCAACTGTAATAACATTTACAACAAAAGTCAATAATGATGATTATAAAAGTTATGAATAATGAAATTAATATTAATCACAAATAAAGAAAATCATTTTTTTTGTTAACGAAAAAAGAAATTCAATTTTTGCTTTGAAAAGAGTAATTTTTTGAGGAAAAAAAATGATTAAATCAAGCGACACTTGATAAGTCTTGATTTGATCATTTTGTTGGAAATTATTTTCACCGATTCATGGTAAACCATGAGAAAAGATGACTCGAAAAAATGCAATCTTCTGTTGGAATTTCGGTTTATTCTCATGGATTTTTTTGTTTCAAATTGAAAGTGATGGTCAACTGTTGACTTTTGGACAACATTCATGACAACTTTATGATTAAAGTGAATTAATTGTTCGCTTCGATTGAAGACAATCAAAGTGTTTGTTTCTCTCGTAAATAACATTATCATGAAATGAAAAGTCAAATTATTGACCAATTTTTTGTTCTCTTTTCACTTTTTCTTTTCATGAAACATTGAGATATTTTTCGCCCTTTCAAATTCAATTGTTTTCCCTTTGTTTTCCTTTTTATTCATCATCATAAATCAGAATTATCAGGATAACTATAAAAGAAAAAAGAAAGATGAAAATTGATTCTTTTCATTTTCTTCTTCTTTTCGTCTTTTCTTTTCGTTTCTTTTCTCGTTATTCATTTCCCATTCTTGGGTCAATATTATTTGTTAAAAAGATTATCATTATTGGCATTAATAATAATCTTGAGCTAATAATAGGGCAACATTTGAGTTAATAAAACATCTAGAAATGAAATTAATAACAATAACTGTTATATCATGATAATAACAATAAATGGTAATAAATATTGAGTGAGAAAAATGGTGAACAAATGAAATTGTTTTGTTATAATAATGTTGTTATTACCAGGTTGGGCAGCTTTATTTTGCCAAATTGAAACTATTATTTGTTGATAATGGCTTCTTATGAAGTTGTTTAATTTGCTCTATATGATGACCATGGTTCTTATGTATCAGTGAGAGTCTTTTTCGCCATGAAGAAAACACGTCTTGGACCATTTCCACAGAGATTCCGCACCATATACGATTTGCAGCGCTTCTCAAAGCATCAATAGTGTTAACCTTTTTGAACTTTAACTTCTGCTTAAGATAACCGAACCCGAAAAAATCGAGAGGTGAAGCATCAGGAGATCTGATAGGAATATCAGCTTTGTTGATGAATGTAATTTTGTACTCTTCATGAAGTTTTACCATGAATTCAGTTGTTTTTTTGCTGACATGGGCGGGTGCAGCATCATGGTGAACGAATATATTTTCAAGACCTTCTGGGTATAATTTTGGTAGCCATTTAGTTACCAAAGGTTTCAAAACTTTATCAATATAAAAATCACTATTGATTTTGACCTTTTCAGGTACAAACTTTAACGGTACAACTCCTCTTCCGGTGATGATTCCAAGCACCATGATTTTTTTACCAAAATTTTGATTTTTAGATCTTTGTTTGATCCTCCTGACATTTTCATCAGCAGTAGTATAATAATGGTTCAAACCATCGCCACAATCACCTAAGTACAGCCACGCCTCGTCCAATGTCACTAAAAATTCGAAATTTTCCGGTCTAATTGGACCATTGATCATCTTCAATGAATTACGTTTTCTAATTTCAATTTGTCTTTCATTGAGCTCGTGTACGGATGTTTTCTGTCTTTTCACCAATTTTAAGTCTTCATACAGTATACGACGAACAGTTCTCTCACTACAATCAAATTTTGTGGCAATAGCTTGTTGAGTCGGTGTTTTATCCTTTGAGGCCATTTGACGTATCTTTCTCACATCAGATTGACTTCTTTTGGGTCGTTCCATTTTCCTCTGAACAAGACTTTCTGACGTTCGATTTGTACCAAACTTTTTTCTATTGATTATATTGGACACTGTTTGACCTGAAATCTTAATATTTTGTTTTTTGAGAGCTTCACAAATCCGACTTCTTGAGTAGTTAAGCTCAGCAAGAGCCAAAACACGACCTTTGACCTCGGCACTGAATAATTTAGGCATGACTAGCTAAAAATAGATTTACACTTAACCGTTAGATAAAAGAAGCCTTTATCTACTAATTGATATGCCATCTATTAGCCAATCTTATATAATTGAAACAAGAGCTTAATTTGAATTTGGCAAAATAAAGCTGCCCAACCTGGTAAAGGGAAAAGTGAATAAACTTCATTTCTGTTCAACTGTTCAAAATGAGTTTTTGAGTCTTCAATTGAACTTTCATTTGAAAATAATAACATTCAATTGACAGGAATGAGCAACAAGTTAAACAACTGCAAGATGAGATTCTTCACAATTGCTTGACCCATCGGAGAAGAAAACATGATTTCCATTAAATTATTATTGCTATTATTAATAGTAGAGAAGCAACTTTGGCGATGCAATTTGCAAGATTCATTTTCAAAATAGAAATCAATTTAGACGCTGAATTTATTAAAGTTTCGTTCAGCGGTGAAATGGTGAGAAAACTCAAGGATGGAAATTTTTCTTTTGAAGATTCGTGAAATTAAAATTTAAACTTTTTTACTTTTCTTTTGATTCACTGGAAATTTGAATAAACAAGTTTTTTATCGACATTTTTTTTTGTAAATATATTCATTAATCTCATTTCAAGGAATTATTTGAAAGCGTTTATCAAGACTTTTCATAAATCATTCAACTTAAACGAAAGAAAAGTAAGACGTCATTCACTAACTTCAATTAATCATGAATAAAAGGCTAATTGTTTTGAGCGTTTTGCGTTTCATGTTCAGAGTTAAAATTGTTTGAGCGGACATTGGACAGTCTAGTATCAACGTTTAATATTCACGTAATCTGTGGCAATTTAAAGTGTAAGAATCGTGTCTCTTCAAGTTTAGTCAAAATTTTAGGTCAACTTTTTCTTTTGCTTTCAAGTATGATCTCAAGTTTATCAGAACTGAAAAAGAAACGTTGACAGTCGAGTTTAGATTTAGTACTTTGTTAATTGATAGACTAATGCAATTTGAAGTTTATGTGATTAGTGAATTGCAGAATTGGCAACTTCAAAGTTTCAAGTTAAAGGAATTCGCTCTGGATTCTTGACTTTTCTAAGAAATTTTCAGCTTCAATCGGTTAATATTTTGCCATATCTAACTTTTCATCGATTTCGGCCAATGCAAGAGTTTGATCAGTTTTGTTCATTAAAAGTTGCATTAATTTATCTTGAAAATTGAGTGAAATCCTGCTTCTGGAAAAGCATTCATCAACGAAACATTTACTTTGTAAAAATGCAAGTTAATCTTGAGAAGTCGAGAAAAAGTTTGACTAAAAATTTTGTTCTTGTTTACTGTTAACTTGATGATCAACTGTTCAACCTAAGCACTCTTCATCCTCCTTTGAGCCTTACTGTTGACTCCTGGTGAACGGAAGAACCTCGAACGACAGAATAAACAAGAAAGCAAAAGACAAACTATTTTGAGACTTCCTGAATAAAGAATCCATCCTGAGCAGGGAGGAAAGTAGAGAAGGCACAAGAAGAGGAGAAATGATGAACATGGAAAAGATACTTTTATCAGCGAATTGAGTAATGAAATTTCAAAAGTAAATGTTGACAAACCATAATAGCCAATACGGTCAATAATTGAGTTGTAAAACTTTTTCCTTCTTCAAATGTAAACAGTAATGATGATTAAAAAAGAATGAAAATTTCCATTCCAATGAACTCGAAGGTAAACTTTGCTCCATTTTTGAGCTCATTTAAAGTGCAATTTGCGATTCAATTGTTTCTCCATTTTCAACCCGTTTACAACCCAAAAGTAAACTAATATTTCTGAAACTCTTTTTCATCTTCTCTTCTTGTGCAGCGAAAAAAAAGTTATTCAATAATCAATCATTGAATATAATCCTTGGAAAGATTAATGAATCTGAATTTCTTCTTTGTTTCATTCGATATCATTTACCAATGGAAACGATGATACTGATGATGATGATGTTATCATTAGACCTGAACAACTTATACCTTGTGAATTGATGCAAGAAATGAATGAACATAATGATCAATAACGGTTGTGTTTTATTGACCATTATTGTAATTATCAGCATGAAATTTGGTTCAATCGAGAAATTATGTGAACAAGAGACGAAGAGAACAAAATTTCACTTTTTTCGTTCGCTCAACATCATTAATATCATTATCTAGATTTGCTTCAAATTACACCATTTTTTATTCTCATCCAACTTCTTAACCACTTTCATCCCATGGTTTTTAAGGTGAAAATGAACAGAATCAAGCGAAAGGAAGCGACAACTTTTTTGAATGAAACCCAAAAAGTCGAAGGTAAAAGTTTCATCTCGCAATCAGTTGAATAAGGTTTAATTTGGTTCTTCTTCTCTCGATGATGATATTCATCTTATTTCATCGTATTTCATCTTCTCCCCTGTAAACCTTTTACCGTCAAAAATTTTAATCTTCCCTTCAGTTATGCTTGTTCCTTCAGCTACTGATGAATGTCACTTGAGCGACTTTCAGCTTATTTTGCATTTTTACTTTTCTTTCACTTTTCTCTTCTTCTTCCAGTTCAGCTTTCAAGGTTTACTTTTTGTTCACATTTTGGTTTGTTGCCCATATTTTTGCAGCTCACTCACCATCTTCACGATCATCATTTTTCTTCGCCTTCCAGACTCAGCTTGCATGATTTGCATGATTAAAGGCGCAAACTTGGAAGGATATGGATGGAGGAAGAAGAAAGTGAAATGAGAAAAAAAACTGATCAACAGTAGAGGTGAACAAAAAAGGTTTACCAAGGATGAAGATGAAGGTTGACGAAAGGATTGAACGATCGAGGAAAAGGAATTGATGGGGAAAGTTGATGATGAGTAAACGATTATGGTTAACATTGAATTGATTAGGTTTTCTGTATTATTCAATCAATTACCTAATCAAGTTGCTTTCGATTAACTTTTCGAGTTTTTTTCTTCTTCCTTTTTTCTTTATCCTCTCGCTTGTTCAATCCTTTTGGTGTTTCCAAGAGATTTTCATCTTTTCCAAAGTGAGTGACATTTTTGACATTTTTATCTTGCACCTTATAACTTTAATCTCATCAATAGAACCGGACAGAGTATAGAACAGTTGATCAGTTCTGACCAAGACAATGATTTTCCAATTTCAGGAGAAAAGAGGAAAAAACAATATTTTCATGATAAATATTATTTTCAAGAGTAAACTTTGAAAGGAATTGATTGATAAATGTCTTTGCAAACTCTTGCCTGGTTAGTCTGCGAAGAATGGTAAAAAAGGTCAATTCCGTTGTCGATAAATAAAGGTTAACAGTAAATTGATTTGATAAAAATAAACTGACCAAAGGCTTCATCGCCATTGATTATCAATTTGTCAAGCACAAATTGCTGAACAAAAGACAGATAAACTTTGAAAAATTCAAGTTCAATGAGCAAGAAGAGTTTCATTTTAAATAAAAATTGGCTGCAAAAGGCTTAAAGCAGAAACTTGATAATAGTAATTGAATAAAATTGATCGCCAAATTTGGCTTTTCGTCACAATTTCGCCATGATAATGGCTACAATTTGACATAATAAAAAGAACGAAATTCGAAAAGATTGGAATAGAATATGAAATCAATTCATAAATTTCGTTTTGACCATTCATTTCTAGTGAGATGTAATGTCATGGCTTTTGAATCTCAGGCTATTCATGGTTATCTATTTGACTTTCACAGTGATTATTCAATTCATCTGAACAAGAATGCAATCAGGGAAAATCTTTTCATGGAATCAGTCAAAACTATTAACTAATAACTTATTGATATCGATAACTTTTTAAACTTTGATTTCGTTATTTGTGGATAGTATAACATGGAATAAATTCATCGGGAAAATCATGGCAGCTCTTGATAGCGGAATGAAAATTTTCATGAAAAGTTTTAAACTCTGTTCATAACCATTTCTGGTCAAAAGCGATTGAAGAGCAAATTCACTGCAAAATCTTCATCTTCATTAGATTTTCATTCACGAAATTGCAACTCCAAGCTTTCATGAAATTGTTTCAATTTTGACAGATAAACAAGAAATAATAAAAATACCGAAAACCAACGCAATTTAAAGAAACCAATAATTGAAATGAAACCATTAAACTCACCAAAAATGGTTGGAAATCAAAATGTTTTGCAGTTTCAAAAATTCTCAACATTTTTCGGTTCTCCTGTTGATTCATTTTAAGCAACAATTTCATCAAATATTCAACTTAATTATTTCAAACGAATCATTACAGAACAGCAACTAAACCCTGAAATATATTTCATTGAATCGATATAATTCTCAAATCATTCAATCGAAAGTGAACATGAAATGAATTTGAAAGGGAAAAATGAAGAAGCAAAGCGAATTGTCATATTCTTGGAAAAATAATCTAAAAATATGCAATTCAGATAATCTTTTGGAAAAGTTTATTTTCTTTTTTCACTTTTCCATGTTTATCATGGTTATGTTCATTTGTAACATTACTATTGGCATTAAGAGTATCAATATTATGAGAAAAGAGTAAATTATATTTTCTCTCTCTTCTCACCCTGAAACTCAGCTTTTGCCAACCTATTAAATAGTTTACAGATTTTGACAGTAAAACAAGCTTTTAATGCTGTTCAGGCTGAAGTTTAGGTGAAAAATGAGCGAATTGAAAGTTGCAAGAAACGAAAGTGAAATGAAGGCGAACGAAAAGCTTGCAACAAAAATCAGGTGAAAACTATGTTTTCCTTGTTCTCCTATTTCCACCAGATTATTTCAACATTAGTAACAATTTTTCAGTTCATTTGTTTTCCAAGAAATAATTTCATGGTCTGTTCTAACAAGGTTTTGAATGGAAAGAAAAGATGAAACGAAAGTACACTTTCTCAACTTATTGTTTCTCATTTGAATATATTTTGTTTGCATTCATTTGTTGACTATTCACTTGAGTTGAGTTGAATTTGATGAAGGATAAAATTGTTTTGGTTAATCTTGTTTCCACCGAATCTCTCTTCGTACTTCTTCATTGGAAATGAATAAACTCAATGAAAGTGAACATTGGCAAGTCACAATGTTTGGTTTTGATTATTTTTCAATTTACTTTCATCAACAATAACAGCCACAGCAAAGAAAATCATGAGCAATTGGAATGCTTTTATCAAACTTTACCTTCCAATTTTTGCGTCTCATTCCGATGTCAACCTAGACTTTTGGTGAATAACTTTTATCGTTAATATTTTTTCTGCAAATAAAGAAGGGAAGGAAAGGTGAAAAGGTGAAAGAAATGATGCAAAGTATAATGTAATTATGGTTGAAGCAATAATTTCATTAATAATGCAATGAGTTTCATGAAATAATTGAATCATGAACTCGATACAAAGTGATATCAAACAAATGGACTTGAAAACTGAGTGTAAAAGGAGAAAAGGCAGAAACTTGGCTTTCGAGTTTAGAGTTTGAAGGACTTTAGAGAAATGGAAATTAATGAAAAATTTTCGATTGAATTTCGTTCACTTGTTCAGTTATGGAACGAGATTTTTCATGTAACTTCTTTTCTGATGTGAATTTTCACAGCTTTCAATGTATTCTTTGATACCAACTGACTTATTTCGCGAGCTGAACCTTTCTATTGCTCGACAATAGGCTACTTCGGTTGAAGCTCCAGCCTTGAGTCACAATTGTTGAATATGAATCTGGATAATTGTATTCAATTTGTGCAACGAAACAATTTATGGTAAAAATTTCATTCCATTAATAGGTACTTCAACTTCAGTCTGAGTCTTTGTTTTTTGAGTTGAAAGACCATTAAAATATTCGAGAGCATAAAATGTTATTAAATTAGATAAGGTTTCAATAGGAACATGGTGGTAATGATATATGGAACGAAATTGATAAATTGTTGTGTTTCAAAATGAACTTCTTTTGTTTCAATTAGAGGCACAAAAAGTCTTTAAAAATTAATAGAAGCAAGTTGCTTGAAAATGTGATTAAAAAGCACTTAATGTTCAACATGGAAGCCTCTTGATGAAATTGGTAAAGATGATTACTTATGCTAATTGGATTGAAAGATATGAAACAAAATTACAAGTGACTAATAATGTTGAGATGTTTATAAACCAATAAATTAACCAAAATTATTAGACAAACTTTGCTCTTTAACCTTCAACGTGAAAAAAGTTGAGAAGCTTCTCAAGAGTTTCATCAACTTTTACTCATAAACTTATGCACATCACTCAGTTACCAGCAATAATGAACCGGCAAGTTTTGAAACCCAAAGATATTCAAGAAAATTGCATGAAAGAGTAAAAGAATGGAAGAAATGATGAATTTGCTCAACACAAAATACGTGGAGAAATAGCCTTTACTCTTGGAATATTCAGTCAGATAAAAAGCTCTTTTACTGAATTGAGTCTCAATGTCTTTCAAGTCCACAGTTGAGTTTATAATTTGGGTTTTGATTGAATTCAATTCCTCAAAATGGTCCAGCAATCTTAGACGATTGGCTTCTTTTTGTAACCTAACTGGGACTCAATCTTAGTTGAAGCAATCACTCAGCGCCATGATAAACCCAATGATTTGCACAAAAGTATTGGAAACAAATCAATCAAAGTGTATTGAGATTGAATTCTAGTTCCCGCAAACATATTCTTTTACTGGCAACGATGAGAACAATAAAGACTTGAAATTTTGAAATGACCAGAAAAGATACAAAAAAGTTGTCATTGATACTTTTTTTCCTTGTAAACAGACAAAAAGAGAAAAAACTTTCTATTGTAAACTTGAACTGGGAGTGAAACATTATTTGCTTTCAGCTTTCTTCTAATGATATTAAACTGAATAAAGTTGGACCTAAAAGAAAGCAGAAAGTCAGATGTAAAGACAAGCATGTATTTAACATGAGGAAAGTAAAAAAAGAAAAAGTAAATAAAATTTCTCGTCTTCTTTATTGTCTACCAAAAGAGTAAAGATTTTTAAGATGACTTTTCTTCCAACCAGAATCATCAAGATTCAAGAATCTTCAAGATTCATACATTTCCACTTATTATTCTTAAGGTTGAAATAATTTTCTAACATAAAATATTAATGTCTGAACTAGAGACAAAATATGTGATCAAATAAGATATCAAAGGAAAGATATTATTCAGAAAGTAATGTCAATGTTGATCAAAGGTTAGACGTTTAAAGCAAGACAAAACTCATTATTTTACTTTCTTACTTTTATTTCATTATTTCATCTCATTTCCAACTCAACAACAAAATAAATTTTTATCCATTGAATTATTACTTTGAAACTCTTTTACGTTACCGATCATTTGGATCATGACATTTCTCTTGTGCTTCCCTTTCTGTATTCTCCTTTGTTCTCAAGAACCTTAATTCTATTCTTGCCCCTTGAATCGTACTTCTTCTGCGATG
Source organism: Tetranychus piercei (assembly GCA_036759885.1). NCBI lineage: Eukaryota > Metazoa > Arthropoda > Arachnida > Trombidiformes > Tetranychidae > Tetranychus > Tetranychus piercei. The sequence continues at coordinate 9,170,300 of CM071878.1, forward strand.
ATTTTCAATTGTTATTTATTACTATTCAATTGATTTAATTACTTAATTAAAGTCTCTATTTCTTGGCAAAGTGGAAACTAAATTGTTGTTAGCGAACTGTGTGCATTCAAATACCTCATATTAAGCTTCGGTTTAGACCCTCGATCTTGTTATATGAATAATATTAGTATAAACTTGTCCCTTTAACAAACTCTAATCCTAACACTAGCTAATACATTAGAATGATAAAACTTTTCTTTTTTTCTCGACTCAAGTTTATTCTCGTTTTGGGCAACTTTTCATCTTAAACTTTTTTGTTTTGTTACTCTTTGAGGTTATTTTCATCAGTAAATAAGGTGTTGATCTTTGACCTTTTGGGAATCAGTGATGATGGTTTGACTTGTTACTTTGGTAAACTTTTGAAACAAAAAGAAAACCTCTTTTCTACTTTTCATCACTCGAGGGAATCCATTTCAACTTAACATCATCATGTCTTCATGTTTCCAGATCTGCATAATCGTCTTTTCATACAATTTTATTGACACCATTCATTTATTTTACCTATCATGATAAATGTTGCATTTATCAAATTTTAGTTTAGGAATACACCTTTCCTTTTGGTAACCGTTAGTAATTGAGAGCCAAACGCTTCCAACACAAAGAGAAGGTTTGCTTAAAAGAAGCAAGACCAAGATATGTGCTAGAATGGATAAAATTAAAGAAAATAAAGTAAGATAAACTGAATTGTATTATAATGATATTATATCGGCAATCCTTGTATCGGTTGGCGTAGGCTTCCTTAGACCACGAACTATGGTAGGCATTAAAATCACCCGTTAGTATAAAATAATTAACCGAAATCCGTAATAAATGGTCGAATATCCTTGTCATTCGCATCCAAAAATCTTGTGGATGCATACTGGGGGAAATGTACAGGTTTGCAGCTAGTAATCTCCCGCGACTGGAGTCCCAAACTCCATATATTAAATCATCAGTGTCCAAACCGTGAAAGTATTCAATAGTTAAAGGTGAATTGTCACGGCATTGAATGCAGGCACGGCCGAACTGCTGACACGGAATATTAAGCGCTCGGGCTACCTCTGCCAGCCCAAGACCGGAAGGTTCTGTTAACATAACAATGTCCACATTAGCTCCACATTGTCGGAAAAAGTTTTGAGTACCGATTTTAGTTCGACCACAATTAGCATAAGAAATAGTGAAAACCATGTTTGACAGTGAAGGATAACTAGAAAACTAAACATCTCCTCTTTCCGTTGACCATTACAAGGGACCTTAGTGTCATTACCTAAAACTATCTTACTTATTTTTTTTGTTCTCTCTTTCCTTACGCTTGCAAACGTTTATAACCTTTCTTCAATGAAAAAATTTTCCCATATGGTTAACATGGGTAGATTTTTGGTAAATTTTCTAAAATTTTGTTCACAATTTTTCTCTTCAACCACTAGACCGATTCAGCTCATCTTAGTCTTATTCGACTCGTTTTACCGTGCTCTCAGCATCAGAATCAATAAAAGAAAACAGAAAAAAATTTAAAAAAAAAGAATTTTTTATTTATTCATAGGGTACAAGTTTTTTTGGTTTGGGACCAGAGTTGGTGCTCCGATGATTCAGCGGAAGCACATAGTTTTCCAGTCTGGAGGGTCCATTACAAATGCCCTTATCGGACGAACACCCCCAAACTTCACAATTATGTCGTATAGCTCCTGGGTAGGGACACGAATTCCTTTCATGGTGCATCATATTGTTGCGGGGGTTACCCCCTTTTCCACACCACCGGCACTTGAATTTATATTTAACTTCTATCCGGCGCTTTGGGTCGTAACCATTTAGAAGATCAAGGTCCTCTTTTGTCGCGACTCGAATGGGTATATTACCATCATAACAATCGATGTCCGACATCCGAACAGGGGTTGGTTTCCAATGGGCAACGGCCCATAACTCGGCATGACTTTCGCCCTCCTTGGTGGCTTTAAAACAATGGGTAAACGTTTCGACGTCGTAGTACCCATTAACTGGGGCGGTAGCACTTGCTGAAATTTGACCCTCAACGGGTTCTTCAGTCTCTACGCCATTACGAGTGACTATTTTAGTTATTGTTGTCATTTTTTTTGAGTTAATAGGGAAAAGATGAAATAGAAGATGGAATAAGGGTAGATGATGTAGATAATAATAGTGGTAGTAGACAACGTGGAGAGATAGGAAAATGAAATGGAAAGTCAGATTGTGTTGGGTTTTTGTGTCCAAAAGGGACTTTGGACCGATTGTGGGTGGGGAATGTGAAGGGTTTCAAACGTTCCCCTATCTTCCTACCCCCCTGTTAACATTTTCCCAGGCTTAAGTGCTTATTTATTGCTTTGTTTTCTTTCTTTTTGTCATTATCTTTATGACCCGATATGCCCTAAGGGCAAACATCTGCCAAACATTTGGGCTCTGTTTGCCTTCCTATCTCCCTAAGACCTTATCTTTTTTTCCCTTTTTTCCTTTTTGCAACAAAAGAGTTAGTTGGGTTTCGGGCTTAGTGCCAACAACGTTAATCTTTTCCTTTCTTGTCCTTTTCATTTTTCTAAATAACAAATAAAACGAGTATTTTTGAAAACTTAAAGAATTATTTTTTTGTTAACCTATTTTTTTCAAAACTACCTTTATAAATTTTCACATTAATAACAAATTAAGCAAATGAATCAAAAAATCAAAATCAGATCAACATCATTATGAAACCGGGATGATGTTCCGAAATTCGAACATATCTTTTATTTCGGTGATTTTAGAAAATTGAAAATACGATATAAAAGGATTCGAGGTGAACATTTAAAAACATTTAGCAAGTTGGTTAAAGCAAGTTAACCATTCATGGTAAAAAATTGTCGAACTAGTCTTACTCACACGAGGAAGAACCTTAAACCGACTGTAGAACAATTTTCTCTCCCCCTTTTTTATAACCTTAACTATTGTTTACATTGTATGAAGGAATGGATATGAAAAAAATATTGATAGCAATAATAGCCAAAAACCACCATAAATTAAGCAATATAATAAGTTAATCAGTAAAACAGCTCCTGTTGATTGATAGTCATCACTCATGATCGTGAAATCAAACTTTTGTTCATTCAGTGACATGTACAAAGATGATCGTTGCAGCCCAATTCATCGATTTGGTCATCTTTTCAGGTTAAACTATTTAAATGCATGACATTTAACGATGCAACTCTTTGAGGTCTTTTAGATAACTTTCTTTCGTATTTTTTCACTGCTTTTCTGAAAGATTTTGCAATTTCATTAATATTGACTGCATCAACTACATTTGCATCTTGCGAATTTGCTTCTGTTTTCACAGAAGTTTGTAAAACGTTTGATTTCTCTTCTTCGTCTTTTTCATTATTATTTTTAAGAAGAATGTATTCCTTTTCTGGAATAACAACCATTTTTATAAAATTCATGATATTATTTTATCGTCCAATTTCCCACCTAGATATGACAAAGCTGGGCAAAGTAACGCAGGTAAGAATGCACCACCACGCTGTGTGATTATCTCTTTTCTTTTTTTGAATGAAAACCTTTTCTAGAAAGTTTTCGTACTTCAATTTTATAGCGACCGAGTTTTTTTCGATGCACGTCTGGAAGTGATATATTCCCGTTTAAAGTGTTTTTGCTGATTCCAGATATTGCGTAGTAAATGCAAGACTTGGCTTCTGCTAAAATTTGTTCTCTTTGTTTTCTTGATTTAGCTTGAGCAAGCTTTTTTAATGTCGGAAGACACTTTACAACACCTTCAATTGACTTTCAGCGCATAAATTGGCATAAAATGGCTTTATATAGCTTACAGTAGATATGTATACATTGGCTTGTCATTTTCATTAAAAATATTGGTTAATAACTTTGTTTTCTCTTGTGTATCTGGCTTTAAATCAATGAATAAGTATGAATATGGTCCTTGAGTTGCATCATCATAAGCACTTTTTTCATTTTTGCTGGAAAAATTTGTCGGCCAATATTTGTTACAATAGATTTATCGCGAGGATTTGCGAAGCATACAACATATTGACTGTTGAGACTTATGTTGCGACTCTCATTGCCTTTCATAAAAAAATTTTGAGTGATTAAAAATACAGAAATATTTCTGTGATGTGATCCTTTGGTAAATAAATCACTAACAAATGATTGATTTGCAGCTTCATACATCAAATCATCTATCACTACCCATTCAGAGTCTTCTCCACCTAAACCTTGTTTTTGGATTACCATCAACATCAACACCATTATCATCATCAATATTGTTTGTAATCTTTTTACAGTGAGTTTAGTTTAGCTTTTTTGATCTTGATCTTTTTTAACTAGTTTTTGCTTTAATTTCAGTTTTTACATCAGCATCAGTATCAGCATCAGCATCACTATCAGCATCAGCACCAGCATCAGCATCAGCATCAGCATCAGCATAAGCATCAGCATCAGCATCAGCATCAGGAATCTAATTTTTAGTGTTAGTGGGCTTTTTATTTGTTAATTTCAGTTCCAGGATTTACTTTTAATTCAATCTTCTTTTCATTACAGCATCAACATCACAATCAACACCAACATCATAATCAACACAACCAGCATCATCATCAGAATCAGCAGCACCAGCATCAACATCAGAATCATCCTTACATCAAAGTAAGTTTAGCTAATTACCCATTAGTCTCGTTTCACGTTTGAATTAACTTTTGACAAACTTCATCTGCTATACTATGCTGCTTAATCATAGCATTGCTAGTATAGCAGACAGAACTTATCAAAAATTAACTTATTCGTGAAACAAGTGTATATACCACTGAATTTCTCTGATTTTGCATTTCGCAACTTCATTTTAGCCTCAATTCTACCAGTACCAACACCACCAATTCAGCCCTCCTTTTATACTAATATAGATATTTGCAAACTATATGATAATAATTGCAAACTTTGATAACAAAAAGCAATAATTCTGCATAACGATGCTTAATCATTTAGCATTTGAATTAATTTGAACAATCAAACAATTGTACATTGTCATGCAAAGAACATAAAAATAAGATTTAACTTCAAATTAAGGATGTTCAATTATGCAAAGTTCAATTTAAGCACCCATTTTGATACATCAATCAGTTTGAATTGGTTAAAATCCTATTGGTTTTATTATGCAATTGTTTTGCAGAGTTAAATTTAGATTCATCTATTCAGTTTAGCTTGATTGTCGGTAATTATATTGATCGTACTGTGCAATTGTTTCCGGGATTGTATTGCAGTTAGTCTATTTAGTTAATCTTATTGTCTAATTTTGCTCGTAAGTAACAAAAAACTTAGCCAGTGAACTAAATTTCGACCTTTATTGTTTTCTGCCTTCTTTCTATTTCAGAGCTTGATGCCGAAGCTCAACAACAACCTCAGTCATTTAGGGTATTTGATAGGCCTACCTGTACCATTATCGAGTTGTTAGCCAGCTCTATGGGTGTTACTGACACCATTGTGATTGAGGCAAATTCTTCGACTGGTGTTACTGTTATTGGTGGGATGGAGGCAAACCCTTGACTGTCGGTTTGTTCAACGAATATTGAGGAAATCCCATCCACTCTATAAGGTAAATACAAAAGAAGGTTACAAATATTAATATATTTTGTTTACCTGGTTTGATTGTAACAAAATGAGACCTTGATTTCATCAGTCGATAAATGTGCTTAATAAGTATACTTATTGAGAATCATGAGATTTATATGCATCAATTAAATTATTAATCACAGTATAAATGTAAAGATTGATTACTTGATTGCAATGTTATGATGAGAAAGAAAAAATCATTACAAAGTAGAGGGGTACATTGTTTCTAGCTTTGGCTTTTGTTCGTGGAGGAGAAGCTGATTGTTCTCTTGCCTTCAATGAAGGTAATCGTCTAACAGGGCGGACTTCTTGTCTGCTAGTACTTGTTTGCGGATCTGTTTGCTTGTTTCTCCAATTAGGAGTGCATATGTTCCTACCCCTAAACCGTGTTTGATCATTGGTTGCGTTCTAACTGGTTGCATTGGCTTAAACTATTGGTTTCGTGGGGAAAGATTCATTGGAATTGGTTGGACCTGAGTATATCTCTGCTTTTGTCTACAGTTCGTCTAAGTATGATTTCTCCTCCCGCAATAGTTGCAAAGTAATGTTGGTCTTTCGAGAACTCTAATTTTTCTGATCATCTCATAAATGGTTTTTTTATCTGTTCAACTTCTTTATTAGAGGAGTGACCTTCGATAAGTGCTTCTGATTCTTCCCTAGCTCTCTCTGCTATTTTACTGGACTCGATGTAATCTTCTAAACTTTTTGGATCCCTCATGGCTATGCTATATTTCAATTCTGGCACTAGATTATATTTGATTATCATAGTTATGACTGCGTCAGGAGGGTTCTCGTCTAAACTATGGCTAAGCTCTGTGACTTCGTAGATAAAACTTAGTGTTGATTGTCCTGGTTTTTGTTTCTTCTTGAGTAATCTATTTGCAAGTACTCCTTCATAGCCAGACAAAGACCCTGAACCATTGCTTTTTTGAGTGAGTCGAAACTAACTAGCTCTTTATTCTTATGGACATAAGAATGTAGATAAAAAATCCTAGCTGTTCTTGTCAAGTATGCTGTTAAGGCCCTAAGCAAGGCTTCGTCGTTCTAATCTAAAATGCTAGCTGAATATTCAAAATCAGCTTACCAGTCCAGAACATCCTCATCTCCATCCCCACCGAAGGTACTTATGGTGATGTTAGGACTACTAGTGATGGTTTTATTACCAATTGAGTGAGCTGACGTTGATTTGTATCCACTGTGAATGAATACAAATCTGTTTTCTGTTGTCTCCAACAGAAAGTAAGACTTATTCCCTAACAAGAGAGACGAAGATCAGACAATGATCAAACGGTGCTGTGAAGAATAGAATGCAGTAAATGAAAGGATGGTTGAGATAGGAGGAAGAGAAAACCTTTACCATTTGTTAGATGGATGGAAAGAGACCAGAGATATTCAAATGACCAGAGAAGTCGGGAGACCAGAGACTTCAGGAAACCAAAAATGCCAGAAGAGCAGTAGATTAGTTAGCAGCAGGCTAGGCAGCGATTGAGCCGGAAGAATGGACCAGAGGTGGCAGTTGATGATGATCATTCACGATCCCTCATAATGGCCACCAGATGAAGAATATTAAAGTTGAAACGACAATGGAGAACGAGTTTCTATTTAAACTTAATTAACTTTAATAACTTAAAAGTAACAATAATATTGAGCACAGTAATGTCGAAGTACAGTAATTGTTGATGGCAAAACTGAGACAATGAGTTTTGTATATTGAAGAGTTGAATATTAACTGACTTTTTTCTTTACATTTTCTTTGGTTTTATACTTACAAATGCTTCATTTACGTCAATTACATTGACCTAAACATAATTAATTACATAGTCTTAATATCAATCTTAATACATAATTTTAGGTTATAATCTGAATGAATAATTATTTTATGGTAACCTTTTATTGCCTTTCATATATAATCTTGTATTGCATCTTTTATTGCTTATATTGTGTATATTTACTACTACTATGAGTTTTGGAGGCGGTGTGCCGTTAGATGTAGACTCAGGCCTTCCCTGCAATGAAGTAAGATAAAAAGTTCTCTTTCAAACAAGATTAACCAAACAGAATCAGCTTCTAGAAGCACATCAAAGACTAGCAATCGGATGGGAGAGCAAAGTATCTGAATACAGTTATGAATGGTCAAAAGCTCATTGGCACTTTTGCCATTATTGCACTCTTATGATTTTAGACAGACTATTGCGACTAATCTTGCTTGATCATCTTCGACTTTAAGTCTCATTGTAAGAGACACGTTAACTGGAAAACATTAGAATCTGCACTTCATTATGAAATAAAATCTTGAAATATTGAATGAAAGATGTAGTTTAGTAAGCAAGTTTTGAAACATCAAATCTTGTTAAGCTTTTGGGTCACTTCGCATTAAAAGATGCATTTCTGTTCGCAAAAAAAACATCAACAACATGAAAGAGTTAGTGGAAATGATATGTTTATTTGGGAAGAAACAAAAGGCAATTTAATAATAATGTTAACTTGCCTTAGGAATCTGATAACAACAAGATGAAAAGAGTTTAAACTTTTTTTGCTTTTTTCCTTTCCTCAGCTCCTCAGGAAGTTTACATAATATTAACTTTTTGAGGCGTTCAGAAAATTCATTTTGCTTTCTTTATCTCACAGATAATGCATGATAGCATTAACTCTGAAGCAAAAATTCAAATTTATTATCCTGTTCTCTGTTAAAGTGTGAATATTTGTTTTGATGTTTTGTTACTTCCAACCAATACTAGGCTGATAAACATTAGCATATTCAATAACGAAGGAAAAATTTTCTATCCAAACCATGAAAGAAAAGATGAAAAGAATTGAATCATTAAAATTGTTGCACAATTAGACAATGGTTGAGGTTAAAATTGAGAATAAAAGTTGTAATTGGAATCTGATTGATAGAATGAAGGGAAAAATTCTGATAATCAGAACTTATTTTTGTTGCGGAAAGAAAATGTCATTAAAGTTGAGATGAAAACGATGATTACAATGTTTGTGAAGATGCAATCTGCGGGCAATTGGAACCATTAGATTGAAAAGAAGGTTTAGGAATGAAATGAAATGATAAATAAGTAAGAAGAAGGAAAGAGCGGAGAAAAGGATGAAGAAGGAAATGACCCTAGAAGATTAAGCAAGTTTTAATTGAAAAAAATGTTCATCTTCATCCTTATCTTTTCATGCTGTTCAAATGAGAATCCTATTATTGTTCCTTTTTTCACATTCAACTTACAATGAGAAGTTTAATGTCAACTTTTTTTGTGTCTTCCTTCGCCCTTCGCAGCTCTTCATCTCTTTCAATGCAAACAGCAAAATGTTTCAAATTAATTACAAGTCCAAGTTGAGTAGCTTTATTTAACCTTGATTATCAAGAGTCTCAGCAATGATAATATTACAATGTTTTATTCAACTGGAAACACTTACTACTGGGATTTCAGGATATTATTAAGACTGATACGTTATAATTAGTGTTCAACTGTTTCAACTTGTTATTATCAAAGAGAATGATTAATAAAAATTCATCTTGAGTCAGCGTTTAAAAGGTTGATACTGTGAACATTAAAAACTTTAATTGTCACATTTAAATGATTTGCTTGTAAAAGGCAAGTTTAATGTTGACTCGAAACGAAAAGGTAAAATTGCTTGCTCAATGATTATTTTATATTTTAATTAAAAGATAATTAATGTGTGCACATGTTAAACTGGGTGAGTCAAAGTTATGTATGTTTATTGAATATTAATTGGGTTATGATGAAAGAGTGAAGAGAGTGGAAACATTTGCGAAGAAACATTTGGTCAGTGTTTCCATTTTCACTCTCATGGAAGACGAACAGGAAGATTAGGATGAAAAGTTTAATTTTCTTGCAGCAAATCAAATATCATGTAAATTTGCACTCCTCTCAAGATAATCAACATTTCTGTGTTTGCAGAATGCATAAAAAGCTGCTTGGGAAATGGTTTGCAACTCTGAACATCTAAAGCTAAACTTGACTCTGTCTTCAAATGCAAACGAGTCTGGCCACAGGGTTCAAGCTTAATTATCAAATATTCAGCAGAAGTTGGTTTCTTTCCTGATATTTGATGCTAATGACTTGTGGATATCGGGTTTCAGTAAGCATAAGTTGCGTGATTCGCAAGACTTTTGGCTAACAATTGATTGACAAAGCTCAAAGTTAGAATACGATATCGATGTTGATGCTAATGAAAACTGAGTTTGATGAAAATGAAATTTCATATCTTCTTGATGTTAAGATATAAAATGATAAAAAAAATGTATTATTATTAATATTGATGGTTATGCGATTGAATGCTGGATCTATTTTAAGTGGAATCAGAGTAAATAATATGTTTTACGAATTAAAATGACGCGAAGGCATCCAAATGGCATCCAACTTCACGAAATGCCCTGAGAACTAAATCGCACCAACGGAAAACTTTTTTTCGTTTTTTTCTGCAAAAACATAGAAGATACAATAACTCAGTTTGATGAAAACATGGTTCCATATCTGAACAAAAACAATTGAAGTTTGCGACTTAGTGCTTTAGAGTAGTAGTATGAATACACAAGATAACTCATACACAAGATAACTCAAATTGATTAAATTGAATGCAATTTGCAAAGTTCGATTGCAATGCATGATTAACTTTTGCATTGCTTGAAGCAATTAATGCATTATTGTTAATGCATTTAAAAGCGAAAGGATATGCAATTATGGCACCATTGCAAACTTTTGTATAACATCAAATAATTGATTGTTGAATTAAGGCAAAGAGTTAAATGCACATAAAAGTTCAACAAGCATAAGCAGCTGTATATTACTTCCTTCGGTAATCAATTTTTGTAAGTAAAGGGTTGAATAATGTCTCTTTAGCATTGTATGTACCAATCTTAATTATTTGCAATTTATAATCAATGAACAAACTTTAGTAAAGTAAGCAAAGGGTTGAATAATGATGTTTTTGCATTGTATGCGGTAATCTTAATTATTTGCAATTAATAACAGAAGGAGATATTAGTATCTGTCTAGTATGTACTATTCCGTACTGTCACGTATCATTGAACAAATGTACCAATTTTACGATGGTCAATTAACAAATTTGAAACATGTCTTAGGCTTTACAATGTTATACTAATTATTTACCGTTATTTTAATTGGGGAAATGTATCAACTTTGTTAAACCAAGCATGAAATTAGCGATTTTACGTGCATCTAGAATGGTATAAAAAGGGAGCTATGTTCCATAGCAAAATTGTCGAAAAAGTTTTCAGTTTGTCAACATCAACATCAACATCAACATCAACATCAACATCAACATCAACATCAACATCAACATCAACAACAAGTAGTGAGTTTTGCTCAATTGTGTTTGAATTTTATAATAATTTTGTGTTAAATTTTGCTTTTGCTTATCAGCAACAACATCAACATCAACATCAACATCAACATAAAGTGTATAGTTTTTCTTTGTCTTTTGTTTTAATTTTGTTTTAATTTTGTTTTAATTTTGTTTTAATTTTGTTTTAATTTTGTTTTTTTTGTTTTATTTTGTTTTTCCCACACCAGCATCAACATCATCAACATCAACACCAACCAACACCAACCAACACCAACCAACACCAATCCACACCATTTGACCAGCACCATCAACATCAACAACAACACCAACCAACACCAATCCACACCATTTGTCAGCATCATCAACATCAACACCAACCAACACCAATCCACACCATTTGACCAGCACCATCAACAGCAACAACAACACCAACCAACACCAACCAACACCAACCAACACCAACCAACACCAATCCACACCATTTGACCAGCACCATCAACATCAACAACAACACCAACCAACACCAATCCACACCATTTGTCAGCATCATCAACATCAACACCAACCAACACCAATCCACACCATTTGACCAGCACCATCAACAGCAACAACAACACCAACCAACACCAATCCACACCATTTGTCAGCATCATCAACATCAACACCAACCATCACCAATCCACACCATTTGTCAGCACCATCAACATCAACACCAACCAACACCAATCCACACCATTTGACCAGCACCATCAACATCAACAACAACACCAACCAGAATCAACCCAAGCCAGAATAACCAGCCAGAATAACCAGCCAGAATAACCAGCCAGAATCTCCAATCAGATCAAAACAAAAGTAAGAAAAACTTTTTCCTCACCTCTACCTCTACCTCTGCTCCTCTCAGCTTTGACCAATCTCTACCTCCACTAGGTATCTACTTCTACCTCTGCTTCCCCCTCACATCTACCTCTGCCTCTACTAGCCTTCAACTTCTACCTCTGCCTCTACTAGCCTTCAACTTCTACCTCTGCCTCTACTAGCCTTCAACTTCTACCTCTGCTCAACCCTCTACCTATGCTTTTACCTCTACTTATGCCTCTACTAGTCATCTTCCTCTACCTCTATCTCTACCACTGCTCCTCCCTCTACCTCAGCTTTTATATCTACCTCTGCCTCTACTAGCCTTCTACTTCTACCTCTGCCTCTACTAGCCTTCAACTTCTACCTCTGCTCAACCCTCTACCTATGCTTTTACCTCTACTTATGCCTCTACTAGTCATCTTCCTCTACCTCTATCTCTACCACTGCTCCTCCCTCTACCTCAGCTTTTACATCTACCTCTGCCTCTACTAGCCTTCTACTTCTACCTCTGCTCAACCCTCTACCTAAGCATTTACCTCTACTTATGCTCTACTAGTCATCTTCCTCTACCTCTATCTCTACCACTGCTCCTCCCTCTACCTCAGCTTTTACATCTACCTCTGCCTCTACTAGCCTTCTACTTCTACCTCTGCTCAACCCTCTACCTAAGCATTTACCTCTACTTATGCTCTACTAGTCATCTTCCTCTACCTCTATCTCTACCACTGCTCCTCCCTCTACCTCAGCTTTTACATCTACCTCTGCCTCTTCTAGCTATCTATCCATACCTCTGCTTCCCCTCTATCTCTATCTTCACTAGACATGCACCTTTATCTCTGCTTTCCCCCTCTACTTTCAAGATATCACTACCATTGCTAGCGTGTAAGATGATGAAGTATGTAAGAAATGAAAGTTTCATAGAAAATCAATGCGGCGGGCTAGACTAATTCTGTAAAAAGCTTTAGAATCTAGATAAGATAATGTTCCACCAACTTACCCAGACCTTTGGTCTGTAAATCCACTCCGAAAAATCCACTCCTTCTATGTGAAAATCGAATTTAAACCCTGAATTTTTTTAAATCCATGCAACTTTTTTATTACTTATCCGATTTTGTCGCAACAAAGCTTTTTGTATACATCTCTTTGAGATACTCAACTTTCATATTGACTATATTCGTTTATAACTTATCGTTTTGAAACTGTACCTTTGCGACAAATTTGACACTGTTAATTATGATTTTTGCAGGGTTATAACTTTAAAACAGGGCACGATAGATGCATACTTCTTTCATATTAATTGTTCAGCTCAAAATAATCAATAAATTTTTCAAGGTCAAAAAGGTCGTTGTCAAGGTCATATGCTATATTTGCTTTAAGTTGCCTTTCAAAGCGCTATTTTGAATTAGAATGAACAAATACTTATTCTAGCTCTCATTATTTTATTGGTTTCCATCATTCCTCTTTTGATTGTGAATTTTTAAATCTAATTTTATTAATAATTTGAATTTTTGATAAAATATTCTCAATTTCCATTTCAGAAAATGTATCGATTGAGAAAAGGGAAAAATTCAACTTCAATCAGATTCGTTAAAGTGCGTGACGAGTCAACACAAGTAACGGAAAATGAAATAAAAGAATCACAAAAGAATTATGCGATCAATCTTGCTGACTTACCCATACCAACCATTGACTTTATTATGTACATGAAGGTAGTCCCCTTAGATGCAATACGGCCAATACTAGCTTGTATCAGAAAAATAGATTCAGGTTATATATACTTATCCAGAAAGGATCACAATGAAGTTATGCAGTCAATGCCAACACGAATTTTAGAATGATTGCTAATGTACTTTGCTATAAAAATTGCTTAATTAAATTTATTATTATACACTAATTATAATTTGAATTACTTTTATTTGTTTGCAGTAAATAATGAAGATAATCACAACATCTATTTCAAACACCAATACAGGAAAAAATAATTGCATTCCATCCAAAAACGATTCCTTTTGGAAAAATCGAACAATTGCAGAAGTAATGAAACTCCCAAAGATCCCTAAAGATTTGATTTGCATGACTGAGAACACAAAGAATCAATGTTTGGCCTCACGTTATGTCAAACATCTTAAAAAAATACACAAAAAGATAACATATAAATCAGCGCATTGTAAATCATGTAATCATGGTAGACCGATAAAACATATCGATAGAAAAAAGATTATGAATGATATAAAACTGAAAATGCCTTCAACTAATTTATGCATGTTTGGCTCTGCAAACAAATGCCCTAGAGTTAGTCAGCTTAATAGTTGGATAATTAACTGTAGATATAAAATAAATCAAATGAAAAACTGTAATCATCATTCTCTGATTATGAAAAATATGAAAAAGAAACTAAATACTAAGATTTCTGTATTATCTTTAATTCATAACTATTAAATGTTTTGCTAACATATTCTTATGTCTTTCTTCTCTTCTAACCAGATAAAATTAAAATGATTTCTCCAGTTATTGAAAATTGGACATGTCCAGAAGCGATTACAGCATTGACAAAATATTTAAAAATGAAACACTTTGCTAATAGATTGCAATCTTTTATGAATGTGAATTTAGATGGTGATTCTCGCCGTGAAGCCCAATCTTCAGGTTTTTATTATGATGAAGAAGCTAAACTAGTAGCCTGTTTCTCATGCGGGCTGCAAATTCCTACAGAATTGGTTGAACACAACAAATTGCAGGATTTGCATGTGAACTTCAGCCCTGATTGTCCTTTCATAAATTTCCGCGACAATAGTTTATGCACATCATTTTGGTACAACAAAGCTGTAAAATATTATGGTAGTCCAAAGGAAAATATTAAATTAGATCTCAGCACTCCTTTATTTCTAAGAAAAAGTAGAATAGAGAAACACCAAGAAATTTATTCTCAATCATTATTGGATAGTCGAGTAATAAACCCAGAAAAGGTGTATCAACTCTTTCAGATGAGGATAAATAGAAAATATTCATTCAAAGAAACGTTGCTCTCGGATAAAACGAAAAATTTACTGGTTGAAAGTGGTTTCTTCTACACAGGGTTTGAGAGAACAATTCAATGCGCTTTCTGTCGCTTAGCTACTGACAGTAGACGTCCCTCACAACCAATAGCTTTACATCGTGAGCTATCACCAAAGTGTCCTTTCCTAAATCAAGAAAGATTTGATATCGAGAGGAATTTCTGTGTGGTTTGCTTGGTACAAGCACCGAAGATACTCTATGTGCCATGCCATCATTTATCTGTCTGTGGTTCTTGTGATAAAATTATGGATGAAGTAGAGCAAAAATGTCCAATATGTAGGACGAAAATCGAAGCAAAAATTTATTGCATTTCCCCTTAAAAGTAATATTTAATTTTTCCATTCAATTGCAATTTTGATTTTATTAATAATTTATGTTCTTGCTTTTTTGATCATTCTAACAGTTACAATGACTGTCACAACTCAAGGTAGATCTCTAATCCGCGCAAGATTCATGAAGTCACAGCCGTTAAGAATGAAATGTTATCACTTATGGCAACAGCTGCATTCAAATAGATACGTTTACGGAAGGTGTTTAGAAGAAGTGGTGCGAACCCTGAAAACTATCATTGACGAGCCATTTTTTCATACTTACCGTCCTAACGATATCTCATACTTTAGAGGGTTGATCTTGGAGATGGAGGCAAATGGTTTTCATGTTCAGGAATCGTGGGAGTTGAGAGATACTATGTTTGACATGTTTATAGCATTGGAATCCCATTCATAATTGTACTATTTATAACTTCCTCAATTTGTTATTTCCCATTTCTTTCATGTAGCATATTATTGTATCCTTTCCTATCATTTCGATAATTAATATTTTCATCGTTGAATTTAGATTCAATCGAGTATAAAATGCATTTATATTATTTTCCATAATTAAACATTTTTAATTGCTACCTATATCTGTGTGTTCAATCGTGAAAATTTTACTTATAAAAGAGAAGAATTTCCAAAATTTATCGCATAACAAAATCATGCATGGACCTGGCAACATGAATTATGTTGATAAACGAGTAGCTGATGACATTGTTCTGTTTTATAATGCAAGAGAGTTTAGAATTTTGAAATCAAGTTTCACTAAACGCTTAAACAATAGATTCCCGAAAAATAAGTTGACAAAGTGTTTGAAAGGATCATTAGTCGGACCAATTACACGAATAAGTAATAATACTTTCAAAATCAAAGGTGAGCACGTTAAACATAGTTACTTGTTATTAATGTTCTTTTTAATTACAGAAAACATTGAAAGTAGGTATTGTGATATTGTACTCGACTTTTATCTAACTGGAGCTGTTTCTCATCAACATCTATCATTAAGTGAGAAATTGGAATTAGCCTACGTTTTTGATTATTTTGGAATAAATTTAGAAGAAAACTCATTCAAATTTGTAACTATGAGTGAGTTAAAGAATAACCTTATTGCATACGCCAAGTTTTCGAATGATGCTATGATAACAGGTTTAGTGAGTTATTTGATCCATGACACAAGAAGTGAACTAGTTGGATCATGCTTATAGTGATCATACTTTTTTAATGTCTCAATGATTTTGAAAGCAGATTGCCTTGACACAAATCATTGAAACAGTAAATGGATTGAAACAAACGCAATGCGAACCCATTCATCCATATGTGCATTCATCCAAAACTTTCTGATTTTGAATACTACTTAGTACCGCTACAATTATCTATTTAAAGAAATTTTAATATTTAACTTGAACGTCTTGCTCTACTTAACTTTGAAACGCTTGAAACACACCCCTGATTCACAGATTAAACCTGATAATTATTGATCATTTTGGTATAAAAAGAAAGTTTTATCACCAAAGTTGTCATTCAAAATGTCAATGTTCTTCAGTAAATGTTATCCAGATGTACATACACCAACTCGAGCAACTCTAGGATCAGTTGGCTTTGATTTACGTTCTTACGAAGATGTAATTTTACCAGCTAGAAAGATTATTATTGTTAAAACGGGAATTAGAGTTCAACCTCCAACTGGAACATATATTAGACTTGCTTCACGTTCCAGTTTCGCTTCAATGGGTATTGTTGTACAAGGTGGTGTAATTGATCCAGATTATACTGGTGAAATTAGGGTAATTCTTCATAATTGGTCTGATGAACATTTCATCATCAAGAAAGGAATGAAAATAGCCCAAATGATTGCTGAACGAGCGGAACTGCCTGATTTGGTTGAAGTATCACAGTTAATTGAATGTAGTGAGCGAGGTGGGAGAGGTTTCGGCTCTTCAGGAGTTTAGGTATAAAAGACCAACAGCTTTCCACTTTTCCTCCATTCAGTTTCTTCTTGTGCAGCAGTTAAAATCAAAAATGAGTTTCAACGAAGATAGTTCTGACAATTCTCAACAAAATCGTAAAAAGAATGTGTATCGTAAAAGTTTCAGCCAAGAATTTGAACAACTTTTAAACGTTGAAATAAGCCAGACATTGTGGGTTACTGTTCACAAATCCAGATCTTCGCAAGGATCATTGTTTGTCGACATTCGTCGCAAAAAAGAAGGACAATGGAAAGGAAACAAAATTTACATGCCAACACCACAAGGTTTATTCCTAAAGTATCCTGAATACGAAAAACTTAAACAAAAGTTTGACGATTGGCTGGATGGGAAATTGGTAGCTGAAACGATGGAAAAAGTTTTTGAGTTTTCAGAATTTCCTGAACGAACAATAACTGCAATGCAAGGTAATGGTGGACAAGGTTTAGCAGTTGGACTCAAAACTGAATCAAAGAAGAGCATACTAGTTCTGAAACGTGCAGAAATTACGAAACTAAATTCACACTCTGTTGCAGATGGTATTGCCTCGGCAATGTGTCAATCAATTTATGATTAAACATTGCTTATTCTTTGCTTTCGTTTTGGTTGTTTAACCTATATAAGCAATAATTGTTTCCTTTTTTGTTTCCTTATCTTTATGCACCATTTATTCTGTATTTTCTTTTATTCTTATTATCTTTGCTTATATTGTTTTTTTATATTGTTTTTTTATATCATAATAATTAAATAAAAAAGAGAGCTCTCCCAAAATGTTTGTTTAAAATCTTATTTAAAGGTAGACACTCCTGAATCTTGTTTCATTACTCAAAATGTTTTTATGTGCAACATGTAAGCAAAGTTTTTTAAAACACAAATCTTTTCTGTTTCATAAAACAAAGTGTAGTAAAGTTGTTTGTAAAAAATGTGGACTACATCTCAGTCGTGTAAACTTTTTGAATCATTTAAAACAGTGTGTTGAAAAACAAAGGCAAGATCTCGGAGACTCTTCAACGTTCAAGCTACATAAAAGAAGTTATAGAAATGCTTTAGCTGTGTACATAAAGGTTGATGGCTGGAAATCAATCGAACATCTACTTGCTGTAGAAAAAGAAAATATCCACTCTCTTCTGAAATATGTCATTGAAAAAATTGGTTCTGTGAAAGTGCAAGCATGTCTTTTACTCAAATTCATAAAACAAAAGACTGAAGGAGACTTCGATTCAACAGAAATTTATAAAGTGTCTGAAATGCATAGCCTTACGAACATACAACATATTGAAACTATAGTTAAAGACTGGATTGAACAAATTGAGTTAGCTATCGATCAATTCACACAACGAGGAAGTGGATGGGTACTTCAGAGTGTGAAAGTTCTTGAAATACGCATTGGAAAACTTAAAGAACATAGCGGAGGGTGCGATTCGACAAAACTTCCAACTAATCTTATCAAAAAGAAAAGTTTGCTATCTCCTAAATGTAAAAAAGATTGCTTCAAATGGTCGATTCTCATGGCTTTACATCCGCAAAGAGTGAACAAGGAAAGGATTGGACTTTACAAAGTTTATGAAAAAAATGTTTATGACTTTAGTAAAGTAGACAGTATGACAACTCTTTCGCAAATTAAGCAGTTTGAAAAACGAAATAATGTCTCAGTTAATGTTTATACATTGTCACCAGATGAAAAAAAGAAAGTTGTACCGCTGATGGTTGCTAAAGAACGCCAGAACAAGCATGCAAATTTATTTTTATACAATGATCATTATTATTGCATTTCAAATTTCAATGCATTCATTAAAAGCAGTCGATCTTGGGAACGTTTTTTCTGTTATAATTGCTGTTCTGGATTTAGAAATCAAAATTCATTGATCAAACATGAAATATTCTGCTACAATAAAACTGCACAAAAAGTTGTTCTTCCTGGTGAAGCACACATTCCAACTAAATGTAAATTTAGACATCTACAAAAAACAATAAGTTTTCCTTACATTGTTTATGCAGATTTTGAAGCTCTCTTGGTAAGATCTGACAAGGCTTTGACGAAAAATACTTTTGAATATCAAAAACATGAAGCATGTTCGTTTGGATTAGTTGTTATTGACTGGAATGATGAAATTTTATTTCAAAAATTTTATCGTGGCTACAATGCATGTCAAATATTCATTAACACGTTTTTGGAGCTGAGAGACTTTCTCAAAAATCATCTTGTGCAGCACAAAAAACCAGTACAGCTAAGCAATTCAGAAAGAAATATATTTGAAGCATCAACTCAATGTTACGTTTGCAACAAGCTGTTACTAGGTGACAAAGTTTTAGATCATTGTCACTTGACTGGAAAATTCAGAGGAGCTGCTCACAATCAATGTAATCTCAAAATGCGTTTACCTGAGAGGCTTCCAATCATTTTCCATAATTTGAAAGGATATGATGCACATTTACTGATAAGAGGTCTTAAAACAGATCAAATCCACAAAATCAATGTCATACCTCAAAATACAGAGAAATATATCGCAATAATAATAGACGATTTTATCTTCTTGGATAGTTATGCATTTTTGCTATCTAGTTTGGACCAATTAGCAAAAAATTTATCAACGGAAGAAAAGGCAAAGTTTCTTTGTCAAACATTTTCTAACGATGATTTACCATATATTCTTAACAAAGGATCGTTGCCTTATGAATACATGGACTCTTGGGAGCGATTTGAAGAAGAGAGTTTACCATCGATTGATAATTTTTTTTCACATTTATCGCTTAAAACCATCGATAAAGAGTCATACGATAGGTTGATTGATATATGGCAGCATTTCAATTGTAAAAATCTCGGAGACTTCCATGATATTTATCTTAAAGTTGATGTCTTACTGTTAGCATCTATTTTTCAAAACTTTCGTTCGACTAGTCTCAAACAATTTGGACTAGACCCATGTCACTATTTCTCAACCCCAGGACTAACCTGGGATGCTTCCTTGAAGTTTACAGGTGTTGTGCTGGACCTTTTAACTGATATTGATATGATATTAATGATTGAACAAGAAATAAGGGGTGGAATATCTTGCTCTATGTGTCGTTATGCCTGTGCTAATAATGAACTATCTGAGACGTTCGATCCGAATCAGCCGAGCTCATTTATAACATATCTGGACGTTAACAATCTCTATGGATATGCTCTTAGTGATGTTCTTCCTTGTCGTAAATTTTCATGGGTTCCTAGTCATATGTTTCAATGTGTAATCGATGAAATTTTGTATTCTGATACTGACAGAAAAATTGGTTACATTTTAGAGGTTGATCTTGACTACCCTTCTTGTTTGCATGATCTACATAATGACTATCCGTTGGCTCCTGAGAGAATCACTGTAGAATATGACCAATTGAGTAGTTATCAGAAAGAGATTATAAAAATTCTAGAAGCTTCAGGCATCAAGCGATATAAAACTAAGAAACTTGTGCCGAATCTAATGAACAAAGAAAAGTACGTTTAGCATGAAAAAAATCTTCGTTTTTACATTCAAAAGGGTCTGATATTGAGAAAAATCCATCGCATAATTAGTTTTGAGCAAGAACCTTGGCTAAGGCCATATATTCAGATGTGTACTGAAAATAGAAAAAAAGCAACTTCAACATTTGAAAAAGATTTTTGGAAACTTATGGTTAATTCATTGTACGGAAAAAGCATAGAAGATAAGAGGAAACATAGCAAAGTCATAATTGCTACAAATGGAAAACATGCGCTACAACAAATAAGACAACCAATGTTTGAACAATTTTACATTCTAGACAATGATCTAGCAATAATTAAGATGAGAAAGTTTGAAGTTGTACTCGATAAACCAATATATTTAGGGTTTACTGTATTGGAGTTATCAAAGTTACACATGTATAAACTTCATTATGATCATTTCCAACCTGCATATGGATCTAGACTATCTCTCATCTACACTGATACAGATAGTTTCATTTACAAAATTGAAACGCAAGATTTATTCGCGGATTTGAAACATTTCGATTACCTTATGGATTTTTCTGATTATCCACAAACACACTTTTTGTACGACACTGCAAATAAGAAGAAACTAGGTTATCTGAAAGATGAAATGAATGGGCAAATAATTGATGAAGTAGTTGCCATAAAATCTAAACTTTATGCTATAAAATATGGTTCTAATAAAAAATTAACAGCTAAGGGTGTTCAAAAAGCAATTGTAAAAAGCAACATTGCAATTGAAGATTACAAGGATTGTTTATTTGCAAATGTTTTATTGAAGCATAAAAACTTTAGATTACAAAGTAAACATCATTCTATTTCGTCAGTAGAGATAAATAAATTGTCGTTTTCACCTCTTGATGATAAGAGATACATTCTAGATGATGCGATTAGAACATTAGCGTTTGGACATTTTAGAATTGCCAGAATGAATTCTTAATGCATGGTAATCAACATGAATTTTCTTTGCGCTTGAACATCCCAAACAATACCCATACCTATCCTGCCCATTCCTCTTCCTCCTGCTGCATGTTACCAATACTTCTTTTCAATTATTCTTAATTTTTATTATTATATGTTTAATCTAAGTTTTTCTTTTCTTTGCAGATGGCAAAGATAAATATGAAATTGCTGGCCGCTAAGAAAGCTGCAAAGCTGGCCAAAACAAGCAAAATACCGATGGTCCATAGAAGACCAGTTTTTTGCTTCGAGCTCACATTTGAGCTCTTGAAAAAGGCTTGGCTACTGGGATTAATCAAAAATTGCCCACTCAATTGGGATCCTCACTGGCTTTCTTCACACAAACCAGTGAAATCTAAACCAGGACCTGATGGAAAAATAGATCTCGGTGATTGGGGTGTCATAGACACTACATCCCCTAGAAAAGATGATGAAAATCGGATGGATGTGGAAAGTTCAGATTGGCCCCCAGGTTGGGATGCTGGATGGGATGCAGGATTCAATGAAATGCCTGCACAAACAGTTGAAGAGGAAATGGAAGACATTTCCGAAATGATGAGCAATATTTTGTAATAAATACTTTGCATTAATATCATTTATTATATATTATATTATTATACATTTATTTTGTTTTCTTTTTGTTTTAATAAATATTTTTTATTATATTTTCATTAAATAGTGTAGCACATTTTTTAAATGGTAAGTCGGTATCGGAAAAACAACTATTCAAAAATGATATACAGAAATAGCCACATTTAATAGATAGGTCTCCTTGAAAAACATCAACATTGTAAACGTAACCGTGTTCTTTACAGTTTCTTTCTAGAAATGTCTTCATATTTCCAGGAGGTGGTTGTCCAAATGAATCAAAATAAATTCCAATTCCATATTCTGTTACAAATGCTGCTGTCCAATGTGAACCTGATTTCCAACTTGGATCAAGATTGATTACAATCCCGAAAGGTTTTGGTAACAAGGTAAGTGGAAGTTTATCAATCGAATATACTCCTTTAAAACTTGTATATTTTGCAAGATTCTTTTGAATATCAAGAGATGTTAGGGCCATTAGTAATCGGTTACAATATTACGGGCTGCATCAATTTGTAAAACATTGTCATATATAGCAAACACAAGCATATGCATCCCTTCATCGAGCGCAGAAGCAAATTGAATATCCATACGTACGTTGCCACGCTTTATTAAGCTTATTGCACCTGAATCATTTGCGAGAGTACCATCATCAGTCAAATCAAATACAAGCAAGGGATAGCTTTCAGAATATTTATCATATTTTAAATGTATTTTAGGTATTCCATTATCTTGATTCATGGAACGGAAAACATTAAAATATTCTCTCATGAACAATTTATTTTTGAAGTCAGGTGTATATGGGGAACTGGGTATTTTAGTTCCATTCACAACAATACTAGCGCTTTGAAGGTTTTTGTGATTGAAAGTGAATGCATTTGTTTTCAAATCTGAATTGAACCCTTTATCAGATACAAAACCAACAATTACTTTTCGAGGTAATTGTCCATTGTATACATTATCAATACTATTTGCAGCAAATCCAGTTGGTAAATGGAATGATTTCACTTCATTTCTTTGAAAGAAATACTTTGCAGGAACCTTTTCCAAATGGGAAGCTATTGACATTTGAACTGGAGCATACAACTTAACTCTCCTTATGAAAAGTGACAGCTGTGTAAACTCAACGCTCAAAGACTTTACTTCTGCATCACATTTCAATCCAAAAGTTGATGGTGCACATTTAAATCGCAATGTAATAGGTACGTTATCAATCAAGAATTTCTCTTGTTGAAACATTGGAGCGTGAATTGGTATTATAATATCAAATTCTTTTTTTCCTTTAATTCGTTCAGCTCTAGTTGTATCTGAGTCATTTACCATTTGACAATCATCAAGCACTGATTTATGCTTGAAAAATAAATCATCAATGTATGTTTGGTAGTGGTAAAGACTGTTTCCAGGTGTAATGTTTACACTTCCGAGATAAACATCAAGTTGTTCGAAAAGTGAAGCAGCAAAATTGTCTGTAGGTATAATATTTAGTTTTTCATCTGCATCAATCTTGATTTTTGCATACAAATACGATGCAGATAAGTCTGTATAATGTTCAGAACCTGGTACTATAAATTCAAATACAGTAGATTTAGCAAGTGATCCTATTGGTCTGAATTCTACGTCATAGATACTTTCAATAACAGTTTGTGTTGGTGGTAATTTGAATAAATCAATCTCTGCAATTGTTGCTGGCACTGACGATGCATGTATAAACTCCATTATTTGAATATGTCTCTATGCTTACGTACTGTTCTCCTTTTTTTGATTCCCTTCTTTTTGCTCACTCTTTTCAGAGTGCGCTTCTTCACTTTTCGTAAAGATGTTTTTGGCTTAGGTTTTCCTTTCCTTTTATATAATCTCTTACGTCCACTTCCTTGCTGGGTTAAAACACTCTCCTTGATTTTAGCTAGTCCTTTATTAGCAAAATCTTTAACACCTTCTTTGAAAGCTTGTTGAATTTGTGGATCTTGTACCACACGCTTACCGATAGTAACCCCTTTATTCAGTGCTTCTTTACCTAAATACTTGATGATAGGCATAGCTAATCGCGAGAAAAAACTACCAAAACCATATCCTCTCTGATATCTAGGACCCCTGACAATTCTGATATCACCAAATCCTGAACCGACTTGATGAGCAAAATAATCATTGAAATCACTATCTTTAGGACAGTAAGTTTTTCTTTGAATCATTTTATTTATTCAAATTTTGTTTACATCATTTTTCTTTATATTAATTCCTTTTTCTACGGAAATCTAGACTGAGAAAAACTCTTCCAATATTTGCAAATTTTATTTGTTCACCAGTGTCATCTAATAAAAGTACAGCAATACTTTCAATGTGATTTTTCCGAATTGGATAATAAATTCGATGTTCAAACGTAGCATATCCTATGCCAGCATATATTCCAGATGATAATGGTACGGTTCTTAGCACAGGAGCTTTTGTTCCTCCCACATTATGATCTCGTATGATATCTGTGTATACATACATTAGAAATACGTTGGTCGCATAAGATGAAGCTAAAACAGTTTTTTCACGCTTCGCATAATGCAAACTATCACCAAAATTAAATGAAGATTCATTGAATCCTAACAGAGGCAATAAGTCGGGGTTATGAAAAATAGGAAATATGATACATTCCATTGTGTATTCCCATTCTTCCTTTCCAGACACTAATTGTACGTATCCCAAATCATGAGAATCGTAATAAACTCGTGCTGTTGTTGAACCCTGCACTGGACCCGCAATCATTTCTAGCTTTTTGTTTTCTGTCGCATATTTTGAATCGTACAAAAATGACCATTTTTCCTTAGCATCTTTCTCAGTAGAAACAATTTTCACTGATGGTGTTTTATATTTATACATCTCAACAACCCCTGCCTTGAATGTCATTTTCCCGTTTTCAACGATGAATTCTGGGTAAGATTTGACTTGACCATTAACTACACTTTCTTGTAGCTCAGTTGGTGTTGTCAAAGCTTTTTTCATTAAACGATTCAATTTGGACACTATTGTGGCTGTTGTATCATCTATACTCACAGTGAGTAGTTCCGTGCTAAGTTGATGATACGTGAAAGTCTCCCCAACTAGTATTTTTCCATAATTTCTTATATTTCGTGTACCGAAAGTAATCTTTACTTCCATTGTTTGCCCAGAAAATTGTAAAGGGAAATATATTTCAGTGAGTGCAACTTCCCAATCTCCATCTAGTTCTAAGGCAGGGTCAATTTGATTTTCAAATTTAGATAATGTATTCTTAGTGAAAACATCCATCGATCCATTTGATACTAGGTCAATTGTAAAATTATCAGTTGTTGCCATTTTGTATTGATAAGCTATCAAGGTCCCAAACCCAACTATCAAATTTACGTGGCCAACCTTCCCATCTAACTAAGTACTTATATTGTCTTCGTGATCTATCATAAACTCTTCGAATTATCTTTTCAACTCTTATGACTTCATCTGGGTCAAATGTAACCTTTTGCAACTCTTCAGGATAAAAAATAGAAGTAATATTTTCCCCTTGTAGGTCCTTCAATTTATAAATGAATCTTTGAGGTGTTTCTTTAACTGATGAAACTTTAAAGACTTCATCAGTCCATTTTTGAACTGCATCCTTTTCAAAATTACCCGAGTTCAATGGAATTTTAACAAGATCATTTTCATCAAATTTTTTCTTTTTATTTTCTTCACTTTTGATTGATCTTTGTATAGTTTGAACAATAGATTGTTGATTATCTTGAGTTACAGAGTTTGGAGTTGTTTTGATAGTTCTATGATAAGAGTTGTTGTAATTTTCGACAATATTCTGCAAATCATCAATATATCGATGTGTATGTTTATAGTAGATGTATCGATAAATACGAGAACGTAATGTTCTTATTAGACGTTCAGCTAAAGCACATTTTATCGAAGCGTCAGTTGTAGTGAAGTAATGAACTCCTTGAGATGAACAAAAAGTTTTGAATCTGATATTATTGAATTCTCTTCCTTGGTCAGTTTGAAGTTTTTCAGGCTTTCTACCTGAAGTTAAAATTTCAGTAAATGCATTTATAACTGTAAAAGCTGATTTATTTCTACAGGGTTGCACCCAAGCAAATCTGCTCAGCACATCAATCACAACTAATAAATGATCAAAACCATCGTTTTGTCTTGACCAATAGGACATGTCCATTAAATCAGCCTGCCATTGTTCATCGATCCTATCAACTAATGTAGCTAGTCTTTGAAAGTTTTTTCGCCTTGTACGAAAGTTTGTATATGTATCTTGTTTCATCAACCATTGTTTTACGTAATTGTATTCAATAGATGGATCAAACTGCTTCGCCACTCTGAAGAGTCTTTTAGCCCCTCCAAAGCTACCATGACTATCCAAGTCATAATAAAGAAGCTTCAAAAATTCTTCACGTTGGTCCACTTGAGAGTCTGACATTTCTCAATTTTTTTATCTTTTTTGGGTCTTTTAGATAGTTTCTTTTCATATTTTTGAATAGCCTTTTTGAAACTCTCTTTATATTCATTCAATTTGATTTCAGAATCAGTATTATTCTTTTCCTTTTCGATAGACATTGGTTTCTCTTCAATAGTATCAGTATTGTTACTACCGCTTTTGAGGAGATGATATTCTTTCTCTGGAATAATAACCATTTTATTGATTACATTCATTATATAAATTTATCTGCCAACTTTCCTCCTAAATAAGATATTGCTGGCCAAAGTAACGCTGGTAGAAATGCACCACCGCTTTGTAAAATTATTTCTTTCCTCTTTTTCAGTGGTATACTCTTTCTTGAAAGTTTACGTAGCTCAAGTTTGTAAGGAGCAAGTTTATTTTTAGATGAATCTGGAACTGATATATTTCCGTTTAGTGTGTTTTTACTTATTTCAGAAATTGAATAAAAAATGCAAGATTTCGCTTCGTTTAAAAGTTTTTCTCTTTGTTTTCTCGTCTTGGCTTTAGCAAGCTTTCTTAATGTCGGAAGACACTTGTTAACACCTTCAATCGACATTTGCTTTTGATATGAAAAGATTTTTCTTTATATTAATTTATATCACATAAGCATACATTGGGCTCTCATTTTCATTAAAAATGTTGGATAATAACCTCGTTTTCTCAAGGGTATCTGGCTTAAGATCAATGAAGAGATAGGAATATGGTTCCTGAGTAGCATATTCATAAGCAACTTGAAATTTTTTAATTTTTGTTGGGAACATTTGTCGACCTATATTTGTGATCATAGATTTATCCCGTGGATTCTTAAAGCATACAACATATTGACTGTTGAGACTTATATTTCGACTTTCTTTTCCTTTCATGAAAAAATTTTGGGTGATTAAAATCACAGATATATTTCTATGATGTGAACCTTTGGTGAATAAACTGCTAACAAATGACTGATTCGATGCTTCTTGCATAAGATCATCTATTACTAGCCATTCTGGATGATCGCCACCTAATTCATTAATCACTTCTTCTTGCAAACCTTCAACAAATTTAACATCAGACATAGAATTGAACATTTTTTGATATTCGCCATAAAGATAAGTGATAGATTTTGGGGGTGGATCACAAATATATGCAGCTTTGTTAATCATATCTCTGATGAAATGAGTTTTGCCAGAGCCAGTTGGCCCTGCTATCATCATTGTAAAAGGGTGTTTCAAATGAATAGAGACAGACATTTTACTTTGCAAAAAGTTTTTATTGTTTTATATTGAAATTTTCAGATTACAATAGATGATGGATTAGATGCAGGTTGTATTGCAGCTTCAGATTTAATGGATCTTAATCTCGGAGTGGGTAATAAGTAACCAAGTGATGATCCTAGTAAAGCAGTCCAAAGCGGTAAATTTCCAGTTTTCATTATTATATTTGTAATAGATGTAATGAGCATTGCGATTAATACAACCAATTGTACAGAAAATAGAACTTTTCTGTACCACATTTTTGTAGAATCAATTTGAGGCGCTTCCATTGTATAATTTGTTGTTTTACAATCGAATCGTAGGCTTTATATTGATTTTAGTCGGATGTTGTAATCAAATTCATCACAATAATGATATATTGATTCAATGTTCTTCAAACCGGTTATTATAACTTTACCACTTCTGAAAATGATAAAAATAACTTTTGATTGATCAAGCCTCAGGTGTATGCCGGGAAAAAGTTCTGGCTCATAAGAGGATCCAGGATGATGTATTAATTCCTGATAGTCAAAATCTCCAATAATTTGTGCGCAAGCAGTAATATTCACAATTTTAAATGATGTATAAGAAACTTCAGCAGGATATTTGAGACAAAAACGATCAACAAGTAGCATTGAGGTTGCTACATTTTGAACTCCTGTAACATTAATTTTCCCTGAATCGAAAATTAAAAGACACCCGTCAGGATATTTCAATATTCCACCTGAAAAAGATCTTGGATACTTGATGAATTCAAAATTTTCTTTTATTAGTATTCTCGAAAGTTTAGTGTTCAAAGTAAATGATGCTACAATGTTGACGATTGAAACTGTTTCCTGTAGGTATTTCATGATAAATGATTGCTTAATCAATGAGCTTCAGTCTAAATACTCCTGATATTTCTTCACGGCAAATCGGACAACTAGCGATCCCTGGTGCACAATCAATACATGTTACACAATGATCGCATGGGTAAAAACAGACACCAATTTCTTTTTCTAAACAAACTTTACATGTATATCGACTGTTGATCGGTTCGATGACTGTATGATCAATCGTAATTGATTCACCTTTGAGACAAGAGTCAATAAATCTTATTCCACATTTAATGTAAATGAATGTACACCATGGTGAAAATTTTGCATGAGAAGTCCAAGCGTTGTCTGCAGCCAACCAATCACAAATGTGTACTCCACAATGAAAACAAGCAACGATATCAGATTTTTTGGTGAATATGAAACCAGCTCCAGCCAAGTCAGCAGGTGATATATGCTCATTCGACCAATCTTTAAACGTTGACAGTCGGCTTTGGATTGTGATGTATTCTGGGTGTTCAGCGTCGACATATCGAGCAAAACACCCTGAAGGTGATCTTTCATTGAAAATCATTCTTGATAATGGAACTTGAGGTCGAACTGTTGCTATTAGATGAGTAGCTTCAAACACATTCATTTCATGCGAAATTGATGAAGGTGGAATAGCATTGAGCTCACTGCGAGGGTAAGCTATATCAGGTATATCGAGTATTAATTCTAAAGCTGGCAGTTGTTCTTCACTATTTTCAACCATTTTCCTCAAAAAAATAAAACGCAAATAACATTCACTGAAACATACCGCCATATTTATAGCAAAGAAAAGGAAATAGACTATAAAGTATCATTAATGTAGGTATTCTAAATTTACTCTTTTTATTTGTTGAAGCTGAAAGGTTAGGCAATAATGGAAATAAATAGATTATGTTACAATAGCTTTTCGCTCAAGTCTCACATCTCAAGGTGTCGTTGCTCACCAGGGTGTGATAGACCATGATTATACTGATGAAATCGAGGTCATTCTTCATAATTGTTCAAATAGACATTATATTATCAAAAAGGATATGAAAATTGCTAAAATTTAATTGCTGATAAGGGGGAATTTCCCTAATTTAGCAAAGTAGAACACATAGTTGATTGAGGTGAGAAGGGAGCCGGATTGTCTGGAATTTAGAATATAAACCAAACAATTCATTCATTCTTACTCAGTTTTTACTTTCAATCCGTTTAAACATGACTTCATCAAGTGAACAAACCAGCTTATTTTTACAGAAACTCAAGAAACGTGATAGATTCGAACTTTTTTTTGAGAAATTATTAACTGTTAAAATCAATCCCGATCTAGTGATATCTGTTGAAAAATCTCGTTATCAGCATGATATTCATATTGACTTGCGACGACAAAAGGAAGTGCAATGCAGTGGAGAGAAGATGATGGTACCGACTAAAGCAGGATTTTTGATGCGAATCAATGAGTATACAAAACTCATAAAAGGAATCGAGAATACTTTTAACCGAATTGCTCAATTCTTTGAAATAAATGAGGCTCCTGGAAGATACATTACAGGTAAAGTTGATGAAATCGAAGGTATACTGGAGTTATGGTTTAAGACACATTATATGCGATCAAAAATTTGCTTGAACGATTCTGAAGCATTAAAGCTGCTTGCTAAATGTCAAGAAATTGATGCTGTACTCGTGCAAGAAAATCATGGTGAAGATAAGCAAACTAACGCACCCCAACCAAGCCAACAAAAACGAGATAATTTTCCGCCTTGGTTCATTGAATTATTGATTATTGAAATTTCACCGAATTTAGTGATCACTGTTAAAAAATCACGTTATCAGCATAGAATCCATATTGAAATAAGACGACAAAAGGAAATGGAATTTTGTGGAAAGAAAAAAATGCTACCGACTGTCGATGGTTTTAGTTTGGACGTTTCCGAGTATGAAAAACTCATAGAAGGACTTGAGAATTTAAAATGTAACACTGACAAATTCTTTGTAATGAATGATAGCCGTGAAAGATACATCTTTGGTGCGGTTTATGAGATCGAAAATACTGTGGAATTACGTTGGAGGCACAATTATATTCAATCAAGCATCTTCTTGAGTAAACCTGAAATTCAAAAGATCCTTACTGTATGTCATGAAATTGATGCTGTAGTTGTTAAAGAAATTTATTAACAATACAGATTTCCTTGTTACTTTTTTCTTTTCATTTAAACTAATAAAAAATTGATTAATTAAAATCAATTTGAGTTATCTTGTGTATGAGTTATCTTGTGTATTCATACTACTACTCTTTAGTGCTTTATCGAAAACTGACGACCAAAAAATTTTTCTCCTTTAAGTGTATTCCCTTTACTGCCATGCACCCACTTGCACTTATTAGTCCAACAGCTAACTTCGAATTGAAAGTCTTAGCAAATTCACCTGCAAGCTGAAGTCTAATGAAACAATATGCAGATATGTTTATTGGATGCTAATAAATATTTCATTTTATAGTTTAGCTGCGTTCATCATAGATGAGAGACAAGTTGATTGTTTGTAGTTAACCAGTTTCATTGAAGTTGCAAGTTGATATAAAAAGAGAACTCATCAAGCGAAAAAGCAATTGAACCAATAAGCAAATGATTGAAGGGTAAACTTGGGTATAAAAGTGCACGATTAATCTGTTAGACCAGATAAATTCATTTGAAACACTGTTTAAGCCCATTAAGTGTTACACCTTTTAAGTTGATGTATGAGGTATGTAAGTAAAAATGATTGCTTCTCATGAATCTTTTCCTTTTCTTCCTTTTCTTCATTTTTTTGCGCTTCTTTTCCCTTATCGCTATTCTTACTATTTATGACAACATGTAATTTACCTTATTTCACTTGATCTTCTTCGCCTTCTTCATTTTTTCATTGTCTTTTCTCCTTTTCCTTTCCTTCCCTTGCCTTTACTTCTTATTTATCATCATCTTTCCAGTCAGGTTTGCCTTGGAACTCGGTCAAAATTACTTTTCCAGAATTTATTCCATCTTTCCATTCTTATCATTATACTTCGATACCTTCCCAGTCTACAAAGTAACCCGGTTATTCATTTCGTCATCAATCGAAACCAATCAAGTTCACTCTTTCTGTTGCCAAAAACAAGCAAAAATTGAACATGAAAAGTTAATCTCATTTGAATATCACAACATGTTGACAGTTGCTGAGTTGATGAACTTGCATTTTTTTCTACTAACTCTTGTTTTCCATTCTTGCAAACTTCAATTCTGTTATCATTACTATTATGATAATAAAATAACGAGAAAATGAAATAAAAAGCAAAGATAAACTGTTTAATTTTGATTCTCATTATAATTGCTGTTGAAGTTGTGCAAACAATAACAGCATTTTCAATAACATTGAATCCATAGAGAATGAAAGGAAAACAGCGAAAATGAAAAATACCAAAATATTGACTTGTTGAAATTCATTGGTACGAAATGAAGTAAACGAACTATTCTTTCAGAATTATCAGGGTGAAAGCGAAATGAGAATAATGAAGAATTGAAAATAGGCAAAAACAAAAAGAAATGTAAAATCTTGGAATTTTCATTTTCTCTCAAAGCCAACCGACTTGGCAAACATGTTGACTTGGAAAAAACAGTTTCTCATGAGTAACTGGCAATTCTGTTAACTTTTACTGACCAATTTACCGGTCATCAATTTCCTCTGGTCATCTTAATCGCTTCTCATTAACCCTTTAATGGGTCAACTCATTAATTATAACAATTGACAATGAAAAGAAACGACAAAAACAGGAAAACACAAAAGTAGGAAACAATAGAAAAGAGAAAGACAGAGAAAGTTGGTTCTCAAGTGAATGGATTCCATGATTGAACACATTTCATCTCATGAATAACATTTGTGAAGAACTTGCAAGCTTGATATTCATCACTTTAAATATTGATCAAAAAATGCTAAAAAGCTCCACAAATGACGACAATTAGTCAACTAGGCATGCATTTTTGTAGAAAAGAAAAAAATTTCTATTCAATATTTTGCAAAAAATGAACTTATTCGTGTTCAAAACTCTGTTATATTGAAGGTTACACTATTGTTCACTGAATTTTAATATTTCATAGTGATTTGAGTTGATCATGGAACAGCAATCAAATTTTCTTTATTATCAAAATGATTCCAAAACTTGTCAACCTCTTTTCACGACCACCTTTCGATTGTCAGCTCTTCAAATCATCAACTCAAAATTGAAAAAATTCATCATGAAATTATCGGGTCATTAATTATTTATAATAATGATGTTCTACTGTAATTTTACATCTAGAGAATGAACTTTTTCTCAGATTATGCATCTTTTATGTTTTAACTGAATCACTTTTCTGTTATTTTTTAATTTCTTAACCTTCGATTGGCGTCAATAATTTGTTCAATAAAAAAAATATTGATGAAAAAATGAAATGCTAATATTCC
This sequence comes from Tetranychus piercei, assembly GCA_036759885.1. Classification (NCBI taxonomy): domain Eukaryota; kingdom Metazoa; phylum Arthropoda; class Arachnida; order Trombidiformes; family Tetranychidae; genus Tetranychus; species Tetranychus piercei. Next base: position 9,203,433 of record CM071878.1, read on the forward strand.
CAATCCTTTGATCCCAGCTCTACATTACTTTTAAACATGTGTTTCAAATATAAATCCAAAAATTCGTTTTGTCGAAGTACATTTTCAATTATTTTTAGTCATCTAACAGATGCAACTTTCTATTATTAAAAGATAAAAACTTGAATTTAAATGAAACATCTTATAAAACTTTTCAAAGCCTTTTATTACAGAATAATGATGTGAAAAGATACTTAATACATGTATTATAATATAATAAGTTGAACTTGAAGTCTTGTTGGGAGGGTGCACCAAACAATCCTTCCATGATATCCGATTCCGCAGATTGGCCGGAATACTGGTACCGACATAGCCTTGTCGGACTACCTTGTCGTAGTTGAACCAACCTTTTAATGATATCAAGACTTTTTTGACAGGGCTACATTCCTCTTCACCATCGTCTTCATCATCATCACTTTCCTCTTCCCACCCACCTCCTCTTCACAAGACTCAAAATCTTCATCCTCCATGTCAACCTTCTGACCGGACGGACCTTCTTCTTCTCTTTGTCTTGTTTGGCTACCGGATAATCAGATCAAACTCAATAAAATAATAAAGATTCGATTTGCTTGAGACCCACTGATAGATGTAAATTACATTTTGGATCTAAATATCCAGCTTACGTTTATAAATCTCTAAATCTTAATGAAATATTACTTTGTGAAATCTAGCCACTCGGGCACTTTATTATAAACAGGTGTTGTGCTTAAATGTATTGGAAATTGTATTTACTTCGAGATGATCAAAAAATACTGTTATCTTTAAAATTAACGTTTAAATTACAAGATGGGTTAGATTGTGTATATTTACTACTTAGGATCAAAAGCATGAATTTTGAGATGTTAGTAATTAAATTGGAAGAATCAATTGAGCGAATAAATTCTAAGTTGCAATTACTTTAAATGTCAATGAAACGACCCTTTTACTTTTCTCTCGCCGACATCACATTTCATCCCTCGATTAGTGATATTATGCGAACGAAAAATGAGAAAAATAAGTTCCATTCAATGTTCAATTTCAGAGTTCACTAAGGTTAACACTATAACAAGTTTATCGGGCAAAGTGAGAGCAAAGAACTCCCTGAACTGGGAGTGAAGTTGAAGTGAAACTGATTCATTGAGAAGTTTATGAAAAAGGATAATGATGAAAAAGGTGAAGAAGATGGAAAATGCTCGAGGCTTATTTTCTCTTCGATATTTGTCTTGTTCAGTGGTTTATTCTGAAACATTTTAATGATTATTATCATCACTTTAATCTTTTCGTTTCATTTTATCGCCTAACATAGAATCACATTGAGACACAAACTTGACCATTATGCTGTGCAATAAAGCAACAAATTCAGGTCAAGCTTGTTAGATGTTTGCTTGCCGTCCATAACTGTTCTTGAGGTTTCAATCTTTTCCTCTTTACCTCACAACTTTGTTGAACTGATTGTTGTTGATGACCTCACATGTGAATTTTGTTTTTTACGACTTTGGCTTTTGCCTTGTTTTTCCTTCAGGTTAAGACTAGAGTTTATTGAGTTGCATTGCGAATGGAAAATGAATTGGAAGAAAAAAAGAATAGAAAATTGTTTCATCGAGTTCAGAATTTTGATGAGAATGTTATTGGTTAAGGTATTATGTTTTATTGCTTTTCTTTTTCATCTCAACAGCTAACAAGTAACATTAAACATTCTGTTTGTAATCAGACAGTTTCAACTTTTTCACAACCGAATCACCAATTTTCAAGATAAATCCTCGAAAAGTTCAAGTTCATTCATTTGCTAATTGACACTGTTTTTGATATGCAAATTGCTTGCCATTTGAAGTGACATTTTTTGATGCGCTTTTGGTGATCATTTTGTTTAATTGTTGCTATTTATTCTGTTAATTCTCAGGAATTATCATGGATTAACATGTGAAATGTGTTTCGATTCGGCAGAGCTGGTGAAGAGAAGAGATTGATTCACAGTTCAATTTGTTTCCATTTCATTGATTTGATATCCAAATGATTTTCCATTTAGATAATTATGTTGTTGATAATAATGAAACTTTTCGTTCCTTTCCTTTGACTAGATGATTATCTGAATTCTGCTGATATGGTAATAATGAATTTCGCCGTTTTCCTCCATTCTTATTGTAAGAGCACTATATTCGTTACTATTGATTATCTTATGCTGATTAGCGAGTTAATGTCTCTCAATTAAATCATTTGATAACAAAGATTTTCGTTTATCGCGACTCATTAAGAATAGAATGATATCAAGTTAATTACTTGATCAATATTGAAGTTAATAAAATTTAATATGAGGTGACATTTGGTTTGCTCCTGGATTGATATCATCACTGACTTCTGTATTGATGTTTGTCGACTATACCTTCGATCTGGAAGTCAGTCGATGATTCCCATGAGAACCATTAAAAGTTAATTTGTTTTAGTTTCTCGGCTTTCGATTGATTCACTTTGTTGTGTTTTATGCTGTAACAGGTTATCATTTAAAGGCAACAGTTTTGATTGCAAAGTTGAATTAACGCACGAACAACATTCAAATATCATTCGTGCGTTTCCCTGCATTTTCATCACTTGTTTGAAAAGAAAGTCAATTTGGAAAAAAAGACAAAAAACAAATTCTATTTTGATTCTGCAGTCATGCTAAAAGTAAATATAAGCATCTTTATTGGTGGATTCTGCATAGTAATTCACTCACGATAGCAAAAAGTAATGAAAACTACGATTGTTCAGCAAGTGAATAATTAATGTGAATTTTAAACTCAAATCGAGTTTAGTTTGAGATTGAGTTTCAAGCTCTCCACAAATGTCATTGCATGCAATTTAATTAGTTACAAAATTATTTACTTTCGTTTCTGTTTTATTCAAGAATCGTCTTAATAAACTGACTTGAAAAGCGTGTTTGCACATTATTCAACTTTAATAATATCTAAGCATGATCTGCGTTATTGCAGATTAAAATTTAATTTCGAGAAGTTATTTTTGTTTGTCAAAGCAGGACTTTATGATTTTGTTGCATTTATTGTTACTTTATTCATAATTATGCATCTTTTTGATTTAAAAATAGTCTAATATCGTGGTTTAAGCTCAAGACCAAGTAACAATAAAGTAATAACAAACTAAACTTTAAACTGCTTCTCAATTGCTAATTCGTTTTAATTCTCGCGGAGCAAGACAAACAAGATTAACCGAAAGCCATTTTAAGCTTTTTTGCTTGAATGCAAATGGTTTTAATTGCACTTGAAAAGTGATTGTTTGCGTGGACTCAATTTGATTCACGGTATAGTAAATCGATTTGCAAATTGTAAATTGCAAGTGCATTGCATGGTAAATGTTGAATTTAGATCATCTAAAGCATGTTTTCACACTTATGCACCAAGTTTAATATTTGATATTATTTTGTATAATTAGTGCAAAATATCAGCTCATTTGCTAAGCTCTAATTCATTGAATCGAAACAAACCATGTATCAAACCTGACTCTCGGACTTTGCAGCTCCACTCGATGCAGCGATACTTCAACTGTTTGCCTTGTCTTCATCTTCAATGTTGCTCAAGAATCAAACTGTATCAAATTGTATTGTATTAATAACAGTCAATCACCAGGTTCGACTAAGCAATAGGTTCAAGAATAACTTATTAACTTTATTGTATAACAGGTTTTCAAGCAAACTGATTCAGAAAATAATTTAATTCAAAAAAGGAATGTTATTGTAAGGAAGAATAAATGCGATTCAAAAAGGGTGAAATCACGGAAAATGTTGAACAATAAACTTGTTTCAAAGTAAGTTTTCAACTTATTCGTTTTCCTTTGAAATTGATTTGAAAAGGTCAATATTTTTGGTGCATTGAAATTCAAGTTGCATTCACAAATCATTGATTTAAATACAATTTTGTGCTCAAAGTGATAAGCTTAAAACTAATCAATCCATAGTAATAATGCATGGAACCAGTAAACAGCTTGAAAGGTGAAGCAGTCGATGAAGTGAAGAGAATTTGAATCAATTTTCTTCTCATAATTTCATTGAAAAGGAAACTTGAATAACTGAACTTGGGATTAGCTCTGAAAGAACATTGAATTTCTCAAATTTACATTTTACCTCTTTTCCAGTCTGGACAATGAGCACTTTTCAATCATGAATGAACCAGGATAAAGATGATTATGATGATGTGAAGAGTGAAAAAGAAAAAAGAATCGACTCAAGTATTGAATACAAAAACCATCAAAGGTTAGATAATCATGATTTCCAGGAATAAAGTTGAATCTCTTATTTTCTCAAAATTCAATCCTTGAGTAAACTATAAGTCGATAATGAAAAGTTTCAGATCTTAATTCTCATGAGAATAGCATTTCTTCAATGGATTTCCATTATAAGGTGCAAAAAAGGTAGATTAAGAGAGCAATAAAGTTGCAACAAAATTCAAGTTTTGACCTGAAAGGGAATGGAAGAGAAAAGAGTCGAGATTATTGAGATTCTTTACATTTGGATGAGCAAAGAAACTGATGAACATATTTATGGTTCCATCATGTGTCTGTCTTGAGAAGAAAAGTTATTGATATGAAGAATGATAGAGACTCGAGTTTAGGAAAAGACTTGGGCTGTCGGTCGATTCCAATGGGAAAAAGAGTAAATTCTGTGAGAATAGAAGATGAGATTCGAAATTTTCACCAACTTTTTTCTTCCCTTTCCTTGCTTCATCTTCCAAACTAAGCAAGTGAAAAATAGCGAAAAGTGGAAAAACAAAAAGAATATGAATTTAATATTAAAATTTGAAAGCCAAAACGAAACGAATAACCCATTTGTCCATCAACTGTCATTACTTTCGTTCCAAATGTGTTGAAGTTTGACATGAGATTCGCATTGGGAAACTATTCAATTGTCAAAATGGTATCAGTTGGAAGAAATGAATAATTCCAAAAGAATATTGGATAAATTTGTTGATCGACTAACAGCTTTATTAATTTTGGATAACACTTTCGACATCGAAAAACAATGAACTTTTTGAGAAAATTTATAACATTCAATTCTTTTCCATGCTTCATCATCTATTCATAAATACCAATCGAGTTTGTAAACATTTTCTTCGAGTGAACATCACTGAATTTGAAATTTGGTTCAATTTTAAATCTGTAATCCAAACTCGGCGAAACTCGAAGTAAAAAGTTTTATCATGTTTTTTATCACCATTAAACAGACCCTAAAGTGATAGACTATAAATAATGTTGTCATCAAATTATTGTTTTAATACAGCGAACAGATAATCAGGCGAACAAAAAGAAATGAAATATTTTTTTCTTTCTTTATCTTCTTCTTCTTTTCCATTCTGTTGACATCATCAATAGTATCATGGTTCAGGTTATTAGTTATTTGGGATTATTATTGATGCTCTTGTCTTGAAATGCTAGCTATTTTTGTCACCAATTTTCAGCATAAAATCCAATATAAATTGTTGAAGGAAAAGAGAAAGAATAAAGTTCGAAATAATATCTTTTCTCTTCTGCAGCATTTACAGTTCTTAAGCAGATTATTCATAAATAATGGTAAAGTGATATGCATTTGCTGGGAGTGAAAATTGTAAGACGATAAAGTGGAGAGAAGAAGCGAAATATAAATGAACATTTATAGAATCAAGATGAATGGTAAAGATGGAAATGTATTAAAATATCATTTAAATTGAGATTATCATTTGTTATTCAGTTTAACACATTTTCCCATGATTACAATCACCAAACAGTATGAAAGTTGAACATTTGATTCTTTAATTTGATAAAATCAAATCTCTGCAGCAACGAATGAAATCTATTTTTTATCGCTTCTATTGTTAAATTGTGACAAATTGTTTCATTCCAGTTTTATCATTCCTTTTAAACTGTTCATCATTTCATTTTATCTCAAGTTGGAACTTTTCAAACTGCAAAAAAGAAGAAACTGATTCAATCTTTTTATTCATTCCATGAGTTGGACTCTTCAATCCTCGTTTAACGATAAAATCAAATGGCTAGTTTTTGGACATTTGTTGTTCACAAGATTTTGATTCAGCTAAATTGCTTCAATGATGAAAAGATTTTTCGAAACAAAATTTTTCTATTCTCATGAATTCAAGAGTTTTTACAAATTCCAAGTTGCAATAAGAACTTGAAAAAGAAAATGAAAAATTAAGATTACGAGTTTCGATTAACTCTGTTCTATTAAATCTTATAGAATTTTTGTAAATTTTCTCGATAAAGAAATCATGAGTCTCAGGCCAAGCCGAATGAACTTTAGATGTTCGCATTATGGAAATTTGGAAAAATCAGAAAAATAATAATTCGATTCTTTTTCGATGAGTTTGTCTAATTGAATTATCTCAAACTTTTAAGCCCCGATTGTTATCAATTCAACGTTACATTATTCAAATTATCGTAGAATCAGTTCAGATCATTCGAAGAGAATTTTTTGTTCCATTTACATTCTCTGATAACTTGATTATTCAGTTTATCAAAATAAGTTGCTTTACAAGAGTTATGATGAAAAGGAAGAGCAAAATTTGTTTTTAAATAAATTAAAAAAACTGATTAAATGCAATAATGTTGTTAACATTGGAATCTGTTTAAAATGTAAATTGTTCAAGCAAAAGCAATGTAAATGCAAAAAAGTTTGAAAACATTTAAAACTGTTTAACAAGCTCATTCTGTTCAGTTTATGGATCTTTTTTCATCCAAAATTACTTGTTTCACCAATCGTTCAATTACAACAATCCAATTGACATTAATTGAGTCTTTTAATAACCATGAAAGCTCCGTAACCATTTGTCTTCGAATCACTTTTTTACTGCAGAAAAATCAAAATTCTTTATCCCAAGTTGAACATTTCTTAGTGAATTCAGAGTTTTATGGCATTTTAATAACTTTTCATTTCTTCAATTGTCGTTTCTCAATCAATATCAACAGTTTATCTGCTTTAAACTGTTCAAATTGTTTCATTCAATTCTCATGAGAAAATAAATTATAAGAATTTTTCGTTTCTTCATCGGAATCGCTTTCAGTAACCAGTCATGATTAATGATGCAATATTTACCTGAACAATTACAGAATTTATTGCAAAATTTAATCAAGTTTAATCGTAAATTTTCTTCTTTATCATGTTTCTAGCATTTATTATTATTTGTGAGCTTCAGCTTATTTCACAATTCTTGTGTTCATTTTTATCATAACTTGTCTAAAGTTGAACTTGCATTGTTGATGAATTGAATGAGAAAAGTTGATTTTCTTCTTCAGACTTTATTGATTGTTATTTTCATTTTGTTGGTAAAAAGTTGTAATAAATATAATATTATCATTAAATTATTAGATAATCAATCATTTGACAAACTGTTGTTTGGCCAAGAAGAGAATCGAGAAAAAATGACTTTTCTTTTCCACTTTATATGCACATCAATTTCAAATTAAACTGAAAATAATGAAATTGAGTTTCAAAATGATGAATTGACCATGAAACAGATTATCATTTAATTTTGGATTAGTTCATTAAATGCATTATCATGGAAAGGCAAGAAAAATGATGAACAAGGTATTCATGAGAATACCTTTCCGATCAAATTATTCCAGTTTTTCATCTTTTATCAAAGGTAAGTCTTGTGGTGGAAAGAATGATGAAAGATGAAAGAGGAAAGAGGAAAGAGAAAAGAGAAAAGAGAAAAGAGAAAAGAGAAAAGAGAAAAGAGAAAGAAAATGTAAAAGAAGAAAAGATGAATTGTTAACAGATTTCATTGCTCAATCATATTATTACATTAAAGAGTTAAACTATTAATATTTTTTAATCAATAAATATTGTGTTTACTCAACTTATTTGGAAGCAATGATTAAGTTTCGAGTTTTGTTTATTTTTCCTTCCATTTCGTGCAAATCAATTTGTCATCAAAATTAACTGAAAACTTTGCCATTCATTCGAATCAAGATTTATTTATAAAATGCTTAAATTTTTATAAACTTTTATTATCAATATTTATTGATAAAATATTCATTATTTTATTTCAATATGAGAATTCAACTCTGTATAGTATCTCCATCTTGTGGTTAAAATGACAAGTGTTTATAATAAATTTGCTCCATCTGTAGTTGCATTTTCCAACTACAGTAGTTCTTCTTTTCTTTTTCTAAGAGATGGCGTTGGTAGCTGCTTTCTCTGATTTGCTGTTTCTGTGCACAAAACAGTTTTGTTTACGAGTTCACAGGTTTTAACTTATTGTAAAGTCAATCTTATTTAATTCCCTAATTTTTCTTCTTTATTGCTGTTTATTTGTTTTAATTAGGTGCAAAATACTTTCAATTCGGTAAATCTTAATCCTCAATCGGATTTCCTTTATAATTAGTTTCATATCGAATCAGCGTCTTTGATCAACTCTATCCTTACGATCAATATTCATAGATAAGTAATTCAATTCGATTTGATTCATCACTCAGAGACAATCAAATTCTATAATTGAAATATTTTCTCACTGTTTGAACAGATAGTTGATAAATACTTCTGTTTTTTCTTGCTTCTAGATTCTGTTGACAAATCTTAAAGACCTGAATGGGCAAGAATAGTGTCTCGAATCCTGATATAGATTTTAGCTGCAATGATTTAGGTTGATCATTTGGCAGATACTCGAAGGTAATAAGAAAGCGTGGATTAAAGCTCTGATAAAAAAGATATGCTTTTGCAATAAATCTAATGTTGGAAAACGTTGGATTGTAACGTTAATCTAACAGACAATCTCACTATCAAGTAAAGCGAAAGACCAAACAAAAGAAAAACAAAAGCAACTAGATTCCAAGCAAATGTTATACAATCAGCAGCATCTCATTTCACTACCAATAATTATTATCATAATTTTTATATAGATTCAGGCAAATGTAATTTAAAATCGTGAATAATCGTAACCAGCCAACATATAGTAATGGAACAGCCAAGGAATACAATGTTTCAAATGTTTCACCTTACCGTGATTAAATTACAACAAGGCAACATCGAGTCAACATAAAACCAAAGAGGAACCAAAAATGAAACAAAAAAAGAAACAAAAGGTCAAAGAAAGTCTCCATCTTAAACCTAGTAAATGATGAACATTTAAAAGTTTAACCTTGACCGTTATTTGAGTGTTAAGCCACAAAAAAGAGGAAAAGGTATGAAAATAGATCAACAAGTAATCATAATTTAATAGTATAATAATATACATTTGGTTTGTAAAATTAATAGACACTTTTAATTTCAATAGTAACCTTCAACTTTCCCTTTGAGGTTAACAGAGTAAACAGTGGATATAAGCGAATAACCAAACATTGAAAAGCAAAGATTAATAAGACGATGGAAAAAAGCTAAATACAGATTTCATTCTCATCTTTAACCTCGTCTTCAGCCTCATCATTATCTTCATAATCATTACCTTAACTCAACCCTAATCAATTAGATGTAGACTGAAAGTGTCATTATAAATCATCAATACCTAATCTGACGTCCGAATTGAATGGTTGATCGCAGCTGATAAACACCTAACCTTAACCAGTTTTCCTTTGCCTGATTGCCTGTTAATTTCAAGTTATCATTTCTTATTTTATTACAATTAATTAATGCAAAATCTCTGAGCCTACCATTGAAATAATTACCAGCCTTTGTACAGATGATAAGATATATAATAGCAGATGAAAAATGGCAGAAGAAGAAGAAAAAACTGACAGACATTTTGGACCTTTTTTTCAGTTTTAAGGTAACATTCAAGTTAAACTTGTAGTTTCAATTTTGTCTCATTAATTTTAATCAAGCTTGCGTTAAATGTGTGAATCTTTAATTGCACAGCATAAAAAAGACTTAAAGATGGTCCATAATTACTGGCTAATTTAAGCTCATTTAAACAATAAACTCTTAATCTTGCCCATTAACCTTTGCGGGTTCAAGTTAATCAAGATAATGAGATAAATTTTAAACTGAAAATCAGCAAATTTTATACAATTTTTGAGAAAACTTTTTGTTTCCAATTTCAGCATTTAATTGTTTTTTTACCTTCAACAGTTATTAATGACTTTTCTAAGTTGAAAAGGTTTCATTGTTGGTTAGTTAATGATTCCTGATTGTATCGGGCTTCACCATTAACAACAAGTTGACAATATAAAGTGGACAATTAATAGCTTGCAATAATGATGATTAATGAAATTGTAATGAAAAGAATTGGAAAAATTGGTTGAAATCGAGTGACACAAAGAAAGACAATTGCAAATTGAGTAATTCATGATCGCCATTTTTGCTCATTTCCAAGATGATGGTGAAGATGCTAAAGATGAAGATAATAAGGATGAGGATGAAGAGGAAGGAGATGAAGAGAGAGAAGAAAGAGAGAAAAGAAAGAAAGTAAATGATTGAAGTTAACCTATAAGAAGTCGAGGACTGCGCTGTTTGAGTTCAACTTTTATTTATCTCATTGGTTTTCAACATTATCTATAACATTATTTTTACAATTTATCAGTTCACATCATTTCCATCATTTCATTGAATCAACAGAAATCAATCATTTTCTATTCAATGTTTCAAAAATTCTGTTTTCGTCTCAATTTGTGATTTGCTTTTCAATGTTTTCTGTTTCTTTCATTTGTGTTGATCGTTTCTCCGTTCAATTGTTCATTTAAAGATTTACTATCTTTGCCATTCCGTTTTCGCTCGACGGCTGTTGGTTGGTTCAAGTGTTCAGTGTCATTTCATGATCTACTTTACTTTTTGTCAATAATGATCAAGTTATTCATTTGTTTCAATGTTTTCATTCAATCTTTTTTTGCTTTTCAGGTTAAACTGGAAACGATCATTTTCGCCTTTTTGCTATTTCCATCAACAAATTGCTCAGTTTTTAATTTGATATTTGATAGGTTTAGTTGATCAGCATTTCTAATCTTTTGTTGTGTTCAGTTCTTTCAGTTGAATTGAACTGCAATTCTTACCGATTCTGTCGACTTTTTTGTCAATTTTTTCATTTCATTCCGAATTTCAAGATTCAAATCTAAATTTTCTTAAGTCAAGTTCTCTTTCTCTCATTATTCACTAAACTCAGGATTATTGGAAAATTTTTTGGAAACTTGTTCATTTATTCATGAGTTATTATGGTTTTATTGTTAATATCGAAGTTCCAAAGTGTTTCAAGTTTCATCGTAAAATTGTATCATTTGATGAATCAAAAAACGTGTTTCCTGAAAAGTCATTTTCAGTTTAAAACTCTCATCTCATATTTTGAAACTCTGTTATCCAAATAGTCGATCAAGCTGGACTTTTCATGGATAAATCTGACTTTGTTTTGTTTTAAAATGCAGATCACGGATAATTGGACAGTAATGAATTTGTCCATCTTTAGACCTTATTTTATCTTTGACTATACACTTTATACTTGACTTTTGTCTGTTTCTGTTATTAGTATGATCAATAGATGAATCAAGTCTGGCATTGACATGACAATACCTTGACATTACATGGCTACTGATTTTTCATAAAACTTGACTTAATTTGGTTTATTTTCCGTTCTTAAGGTTTTATTTGTTGATCAAATTTCATCATTAACTTGACCAGTTTCGTGGTTCCTTTTCCTTTCTTTTGTTTATACTTTTCTCATACAATTGCTATTTATTCAGCCTAAAAGTGAGGCTTGACCTTTTCTAAGGTAAAGGTTGGTTACGAATTGATTGCAATCAAAATGTAACCTTTTTCAAAAACTACAGTTTGTTTTTTGTTTTTTAAAAACTGTTTGAGTTTCTGGACTTTCCTTAGTGAATTATCAGTTTTAATTTAGATGAAATGTTGTATAACAAATGTGAATAATGTCGAAATTGCGCTGTCCATTTCTAAGAGTTGATCGCCTTGATCTAAAGATTGGTCAAGAAATAACATTGATTCGAATTCGAAGTGTAAAGAAAACCAGAAATGGTTTGATTCGCTATTGTTACAACGGAATGAAGTAAAATCTTGTGACAGTGAACAAAGTTCATCGCTCAATGGCCAATGGTTGGTCTAAGTTGAGGACTATTCAATTTGTTTTCATCATCATGACCAAGTTGTTCAAGAGTTCGTCTTCTTTTCAGTATTATTTCAATTTTTCATCACATCTACTGAGCTTTACTGAACAATTCAATCAACAGGAATTTTCAATCAACGATCAAAATCAATTGTCAAATTATTACCAGATTATTAATTGAATTTCAACCTTTCATTTGCCATTTTGAGCACTCATCTTTTCCATTGTCAGATGGACTCTTCATGCAAGAATTCTGATTGAACTGGGCAGCTTAAATGGTGTTGATTCCTTTGAATTTAAAGTCAATCAAACTGATACTTCAAAGAGAAAATGTTTCATCATTTAAACTCGAAAAGTATTGAAACAATTATCTTCCGATCAATTCTATTCTCGATGACTGTTTCACTTTACTCTGACTACTTCGACTTTCAATTTTACAAAATTTTCTGAAAGTCCTAGACTTTCTTCCAAAAGAACTAATCGAAAAACGAAATACTAAATGTAAATCGATTGAGCACTATCATGAATCGAAAAAGCAACGGAAAATAAGTCGCTTTGTTATCAGAAAAGCTTAAAAACAAGAAAAGTAAATTTTTTCTGACTTTCTTGTTCATTGAGATTTGAAAAAGTAATTTTAAATTTAAAATTTCCATCAAAATATTCAAAACTAATTAAAATGTAGTGAAGCGAAAGAAGCGTTCAATTGATGAAAATTGTAAGAAATATTTGAGTAAAAATGAATTTCGACATTTTCTGACTCAACTTATCCTATCGAGATTTCAATGTTAGCCACTTTCAGTTGCGACTTTAAATTAGTTTGAAATTGTAATTCATCGTTCTAGCCGTTTTGTTGAACCATTAATGAATTAATTGAAACTGGAAAAGCTGATTACTGAAGCATCCAAAAATGACGAAACTGTTAATAAAGCAAAGTTATAGGTTAATATTGAGAAACATAATTGTTCTGATATTTGAGTAAAAGTGAAAGTAAACTATTCAAGGTTAGATTCAATGAAACGTAACATCTTTTCTCATCATTATCATCTGTTTCCATCAGTTTCTATTCGTCATCCTCTTGAGCCTTTGCGTGAACCTCGCATTACCTGACTCCAAGTGAAAGTGCCAATAACACAGACAATAAGCAGCAAACCCTTTAACCCAAGCAAAACAGTGAATGTTGAAATGGTTCACATGAATGGTCGCAACAAATGGTTGAAGCCTAAAGAAAGAAAAGCCAGAAAATAAAAAAAACATTTTTTACCCTTTCCTTCAAGATGATCATGATGATGATAATAATTGCCATTTCCTTTCACCCTTTCATCAGGAGAGAGACAAGGACACACACAATGAGCCAACATCTTGGACGATGAGAAGAAGAAGAAGAAGAAGAAGAAGAGAAAAAATTGCGGAAACTTGGGCAACCCTTTGAATCTAATGAAAGTTAACCTTGGCAAACAGTGAGAAGATGAAAAATGAATCAACAATTTAAATTAGCAAATGCGTATAATTTGCCTTTGAACCCTTTTCATCGTCAAAAGGTAATGATGATCAAGGTAAAGGGAAATGATTTCTTTCTCTTCTTCGTCTTCGACTTGTTTGGGTAAACATAATTAGTTGTTGTATAAATATTATATAAGAGCGTCGAGATGGGCAGATGGAAGCGAGTGGCGAGATGATCACATGAAAATGCCCTTGGATGACAAAGAAGACAGTTTGAAAGAGAAAATGAAAAGAAGAAGAAGAAACCTTTAAGACGTCACTTTACTCCCTTCGAGCTTTTTTTACCTGTAATGTTGTGTCCTTGAAATAATTTGTTAAACTCGAAACCATAACAATGAAGGTGTTAGACAAGGATATATGCTTATTTTATGGTTATCAACCCTGGGAATGTAAACGGTAATAATAAGATGAGAAATTTTCTTCTCTCAAAGGGAAACTTCCTTCTTATCGTAGCATCATCATTATCATCCTTGTTTGATGATATCAATGGGCAAGGGTTGAAGGACTCGAGGTAGGGTTAAGTTACCGTTACCTTATGGATCTGTGTGAACAACTTTTTTTTCATTTTCATCTTCATCTTCTTCTTCTTCTTCTTCTTGCGCTTCTTTGGACGCCTTTTATAACGGGCTCAAAGGAAGGCGCTATTTAACAACTTGTCAAGGTACAAGGTACAACATAATGGAAAGGATTCTCGTACAAATGATAACAGATAGCGACGAGTCCTTGAACAGGGTTTAAAGTGAATCTTGAACCGGTAAATGGTTTGAAAGAGTTGAATCTTTCCTCCTTATTTGCTCAGTCAACAATAAGATTTGACTTTTTTTTGTTTCTTCACTCTTCTTTTGTTATCATATTATTATTCTGGATATAATGTTGTATCACACACTGAATGCTTGCAACCAGATTGTGCGCATTTAATCCTTCAACTACCATTAGCTTCTTCAGTGGCTGTATCTTGTCTCAATATTGCAATTCAAAGGATACAGGGTTGGTCGAGCTTTGAAGATGCTCGAAATGTGGTTGCAATCAGTTTGGTCGAAATTTTGTCTCTTTTTTTCAACGATTTCACCTCGTATTGAAAGCCACAAGGTTCAGTGATTACTTTAATTCTCATGTTGACATTCGATATAACATGAAAAGGTTACAATTTTAGTGAACAGCAAATGTTTAACCGAAACATAACGTAAAATTACATTTTTTCAGTTCACAGTTTTCTTTCTCATAAAGGGTTGCTTGTTTGCTTAAGAGCTGTAAAAGCCGATTAGTATTAAAACGATTTACAATTATGACTGATTGGCAAATTCAAACATCGATATGAAATGGAAGCTCAGACTTTATTTTCTAGTCACGAAATTACCTTCAATTGATGCGACTCCGCGATCTGTTTACTCAATATCATTCCTTCGAGTTTCTTAAGAATACAGTTTGAATTAAAATGTAATTTTTTGTGACTTTCATTCTATTGTACGAACCATTCAAGATATCAATCAATTCATTCCAGAGTTTAATTAGACTTAGAGATACACTCAATTTGCATCTGAATTTCGATTTTAGACAAATTGAATCAAAAACCATTTTGATTGCTTCAAATCATGTAATGAGAAAATGTCTCAAAATGGACGACTTTCCTCTCGACAGATCAAAATATTTCGCACCTTTATTCAAATTCCAATTTTTATCACCCAATACTGAATTCAATTCGCAACTTCATTCAAGTTGATCATGAAAATCTGATCTTTAATTCTTGTTTCATTTCTTTCACTCTCAGATTGACAAATCTTTCACAAAATCTAACATCGATAATGGCTGAATCTTCAGATTTTATTAAAGCTTCCATTAATCAAATTTCAACAAGTAAACCTTAATCAAATGCATAAAGAATTCAATTATCAATTGGATTGAAAAAAGTTAAGTGAAAGCGTAAGAATATATTCTTGCATTTTAATGCAATTATTTCTCTCAGAATTGAATCAAAGTGGATTAAAAAGCCTGAACAAAGAGAAAGTTTGAACAGAAAAAAAGGTAAAAATTATTGATCAAATGTTGGTTAATTATTGTCTGATTGTTAAAAGTTCATCACGCATTTCAAAATACTGGTTATATAATTATCTTGATGAATCCCATTTCGCCCTAAAAACATATCATTAAACATTTGCAACAAAATAAACAATTTTTTCCTTAAAAAAGAGCGAACCAGAAGAAAAAGGAAAATGCAATAAAAGTTTTGGGAGTGAATTTTATCTCAACTTTTTTTATAGGATTTTAAATTGCAAATTTATCGATCCGATGATAACTTTTTTTTCGGTTCTGCAAATTTCGACTCCCAGTCTTGTTGCCCCTTGTGAATAAACGGAAATGACGGTTTCAAATGTTGATCATCTTCTCCCTCCCTTAACACCCTGTAGCTCCAATAGGATCGTAACTCTTAGTGTAAGTAAAGTGTTAAATTTATTCAAACCTCCAAACAAACAACCAATGGGTTTACAAGACAAGGTTGACAATGAGAAAAGAGTTGAAAGGATGAAAAAATGAAAATAGCAAAGATGATGAGGAATGGCGAAGATGATGAACAATGATAATGCCTTGAGTGTTGGGAAGGAAGAAGAGATGAGAAAGCTTGACAGCAAGATGGAGTTGATTATATTCAATGTTGATTATTATCCATCAATCAAAACAATTAATCGATCAAAATTAAATCTCTTTGAAAACCTTTGCACATTCATTTATCCTAGTGACCGATTAAACTCGATTGTCAAGAAAAAGTTGAAGATTAAAGATGAAAGAAGAAATCCTTTTTTCTCTTCTTCTTCTTCTTCTTCTTGCCATTTCAAATCATATTCATCATCAACTGGAAACACTTTGAGATTACTAATGATGAGACTAATGGTGATAATGATAATAACTCAATTCATGTTCACGATCTTTGAGATTCATTCTCATGTAACATTAAAAAGTGTCATTAACAGTTTACTTTTTAGTGATTAATCGATATTGATTGAAAGCCAATTGTACCAGGTAAGCCTCAAAACATGATCTAAACCTTTACCTATCATTATTGGGATTATTGATGAAACCGTTGCAAAGAAAAGAGAAGAAAAAAGAAGAAGAAGAAAAATTGAAAATTGAACATCTAATGAGATGGGAAGAGATTGAAGATGAGCAAATTGAAAAGGTTGACTTGATCAACAATTTGGTAACAAATTGAGATCCATCAAAATGGACAATGAGATTGATCAATAAGTGATCAACTTACAAGTAAAGAGAGCTTTTTCAAACCTTTAATAATGTAAAGTCCAAGTTGAACTCGTAGTCAAAAGACTCCCTCAATAAACTTCCCGTGATGATGCATAACTTATGTGAGGAAAGAAGAAGATGGAAGATGAAGAAAAGGTAAAGAAGAAGAAGAAGAAGAAGAAAGGCAAAGAAAAGGTTTTACGGTTATTTGGGTATTAATAATCAATCGGCTCAATCGGGTTCCGTTTGTGACGATGAAAATGATTATTAAATAAGATGATGATGCTGATTGAAGATGCCAATGATAATCGTCCTTCGATTCTTCCGTCGCCTTTTAATGGCCTTTTCGCACCGTTGACCTACTTACAGCTCAAAGTAAACCTAAGATGATCATGAAGATAAAGGTTGCACAAAGCGAAAGAGTAAAAAGTGTGACTCACTGTGATCAAAGGGACAATGAATATCATGGGAATCTACTGTTTGCATGGGAAGTGTCAATCTAAGATGATCGATCCTCAATCTCTTTCTTTTCGCTCTCTTATCATCACTTCTCTAATCTTCAAACTTTCACTTCTTTTCATCTTAACCTTTTCACTTTTTCTTTCTTTTCTTCCATCTTCCTTCTTCATCTTTGCTCTCATCGATGAATATTAATAGCAACTGGTGAAGGGCAACTTCACACAAAAATCAATCCCTTTTCAGTGTTCATCTTATTCCTAATTCCTTCTTGACTCTTCTCTTTATCATCATCTTCTTCCATTGGAAACTCATCTTTTGTTTGTAATATTTTTCAACTTACATCTTCAGCTTATCCATTAAACTTTCTCAGATTAACTGACTTTTCTTGTTGATTTAAACAAAGTAAAACATTGCAAGTGCTGTTCTTACAATTATTATTATCATTATTGCTGGTTCCGGAAACTTTAGTCAACATTTTCATGGTTTGATGGCGATGAAAATTAACTTTCTTAATTGTTTCTTGTGTTTATTTTTCAGGGAAACAAGTTATTGACTCGTTATTTCTGTTCACATCATGTTTTATGTTTATCTTCATCTACATCATCTTTTCATCATCATCATGTTCGTCTTGTATCTCAAGGCACCAGAGACATGAAACAGGCCTCAATTTGTTAATCATTTTTAAACATTAAAACAATTATCTTTTTAAACGTTGACAGAGTGAAAAGATTAAGACGCTGATTGTTGATCATTTTACCTTTTTTTCTCGTTCGCTTGTTGCAAATGAAATGTTTTAATGTTCAGTTTGTGACTTTGATTTGGTTAACATGATGCTCATGATGGTTGAAGAATGGAAGAAAAAAGGTAATTTTCTTTTCTCTTTCTTTGTAAATCCATTTTCAATGGTAATTGATTGATTAAAGAGACAATCAAGAGAAACTATCAACTGGAACACGAATTAGAAGCGCATGTTCATAGATCATGATCAATGGAAAAGAAAATTTTGAGAAAAGAAAATGTAATTTTTCTCTTTTTTATCTCATTAGTAATTGATGGTGAGGATTGGTGCTCATTACTTTTTTGGGTGAAACAGATGAGTTATAATGAGATGGTGGGAGGATCAGGCTTGATGAAGGAGGATGATTCAGGTTTGGATAGGAAATCATCTTGAATAATGTAAACACTGCAGTGCAACTGATTAATTTTGGTAACTTCATTGGAAAACAGAAGCTGAAGATAAACAAAAAAGAATGCAATTCAAAAGGTTTAATATTAGACGGAAAATGTTGCTGTAAATGAAAACATGCGAGTCGCTTTGCAATATTATAAACAAATTGGTTGAAATGATGTGATGATAGTAGTATACAACTGTATACTACTGATGATTGACACAATTCTTGATCAACATTGCGAAAGTTAAACCGATTTTGATTCAAAGTTATCATAAGATGAACATTGATCAGAAACACAAAGTTGAAAAACTAAATTTGATTTACACTCAGAAGTGCAAGTAAATCTGAATGAAAAGTCACAATACTTTTATTATTAAAAGAAACCGTTTTAAATTGAAATAAGTCGATTGCTGATTGGTTTAGCTTTGATTTCTTGACAAACATTTGCAACAGAAATTTGAAAGCAGATCAGCTAAACCATTGAGTGTTGAGGTGAAAAAACTATTCATTTAATTCGAATAGAATAATTGATTTCATGATTTTAATTAACTCTGGTTTCTCATCTCAATATGAACAATAGTCAAAGATTGATGACAAGCTTAACCGGTCAAACATGAGTAAAGATGTACAATTTGTCAAACACTAGAATGATATTGAAGTTCATTTAATTTGGTCAATACTTAACCAGATTCAACTCGGTTCACTTAAGCTTTGACTTTGGCTGAACCAGAATTGAAAAACAAAAGGTGTTAGAAACATGAGACTTTAATTTTCATCTTTTTCCCTTCTCTCATCATTCCAGTCTTCATTAGCATACATCTTTGATTATGATGCTAATGATATAATTTCTTATGCTAAAACATGGATAATCAAAGCGGAAATGAATCTTACTGTTACTTTTAAAGTTTCCTTTCTGTTCATTTTTTTTCTCTTTTCAGCTGCTTTATTGAATGTTTCATGGCGATAAAAAAAGCAAGTTTACACTTAAACAGGAAATAAGTGATGATAATTTATCGATTATCAGAGTAAGAAGATGTTGATCATTTGGAAGTGAAGAAAGGCAAGTTGCACTTTCTTTCCTCAACTAATATTCAAGTTTATTTTAAAGACAAAAAAGGTTTCACGAGAAATGATGAGGATGATAATGATGATGCTGATTGAGGATAACCTTTATCCTTGAAAGGCAAAAGTTGCCCTTTTTGTTTTTTAAAACAGTTTCTCAGTGAATCTTTATTTTTACTTGTAATAATAAATCTTAGTTTAGCTTCAAGGTTAAATTACAATTAAAAGCCATTAACTTTTAATGTGAAAATTTCACTCTCAGTATTTAAAAGTTGCCAAATAACGGTCAAGGTTAGAGGAACCAGAAAATGCATCTTTGCCTCTTTGATTGAAAAACACCAAAAACTAGACCTTTTCCTCTTCTCTCTCCTTACCTTCTCATGTTAACCACTTTCATTGATAATCACGGTTAGGTAAACACGTTCATTGGCTGTTAATTGCAATCACGATTAAACATTCATTAATTGTTGCTTCAACAATATTAATTAGTTTTGCGTTTCTTTGTTTTCATTTGCTGTTGCAACTTGCTTAAAGTTCAATCATGATATTCAACCTTTTCTCATGTGATTCACTTTAGTTAATGGCTTTGATTCCTTGAAAACAAATGACTGCTTTAAGTATGCAATCAGTTTTTGATTGATATTTCCATTGAATTGAATGGACTGAGAATTGAAAGTTTACTTACCTTGCCTGAGATTGGATTGTTGATTGTGAGTTCGTAAACACGAGCATGGTATGAAGTTCCTACCTCTGGTTCAAAAACACAGTAAGAAACTCCACACCGAGCTTGCGATACCAACACTTGATGAGTCGAGGTGAAACTGATGGTTAACATGAAACAATGGACTGATGATTGCGATGATTGGAGCACATTTGATGATGATTGATTGGTGGATGAATAAGGAATAAAGAAAAATGGTGGATCAGAAGAGGAAGCAGAATAAAGAAGATGATGATAATCATCATTTTTATTTAATTTCAAGAGGAGTGGGTAGATTCATGCGCAGAATTTAGAACTTTTGGAATAGAAAAAAATGGAAAATAAAATAAAAAAAAATGTTCAACCAAACCATTTCAACTGATGCAACTGTTTACACTGTCCAAAGGGTGATCACAGGTAAACAAGGGACTGAGACCAGAGGAAGATGCTGTTGGTGGCGGCGGTCAATGAGAAACCATTTGACATGTTGAAAGGGAAAAGTTAAACTGACAAAGTGAATGAAAAGCAAATGTAAGATGAAGAAAAGTGAAAGTGAAGAGAGAAGATGATGAGAGGAAAAGAAAGGAAAGGCGAGTGAGGGAGGGATGAGGAGGAAGGAAGAGTGAGAAGAGATAACTTTTTTTCTTCTTTCAATGTAATACTCTTTTGGGTGGGATTTGGTAACTAAAAGGGCAACCAAAAGAGAGAGGAAAATGGATGAAAAGTAAGAGAACGTTTCCTTGGAAACGAAAAGCTCTCCAAACTCCACCTTCAATTATTATCATTGTTATTATAATGATCAACATTAACATTTTTACCTTGATTTTGATTCACTTGCATCGCCCTCTGTGCTTGCCAATCGCTATTAAATGAAGAAAATGATGAAAAAAGTTTTCTCTAAAAAATCAAATATTTGCTTCCATTGATAATCACTTTTGATGAAAGTTGAGCAAAAAAATTCTTACATATTCATGATCAGATGAAGCGATTTCCGTTAATTTTTCATGGCTCAAGGTGAGCAAAAAGTGTCTCTAAATTGGTTGACTCGAGTTGGTTAAAGGATGAGGATCAGGTAAAGAGAAGATTAAAGTTTCTTTTTTTCTCTTTTACTTAAAAAGAACATTTTTTTGCAATTTTTTCTTCAAATCATCTTCTAAATCAGTTTCAACTGTTAATTGATGTTTGACTTTTCTGGTTAACTTTCAATTTCGCGTACTTTCAACTCTATTCCAGTGATGCTTTTCCTGTTCATCTTTTTATACCTTTTTGCATTTCAAATGAATGTTGAGTCAAGTTGATAATTTTATTCATTTGTGTAAGCAGCTGAAAAACACCTTAAACAGTTTCCGGTTGGGTAAACAGTAATTTCAAGTTTCATTTCTTATTTTATTATTATCATTATTTCTATCAACATTATTATCATCAGTAATATTATTATCGCTGTTATTATTGTGAATAACAACAAGCTAAAGCTAACATTACATGGTAAAAATAATTATTTTAATTTAACCTTTGACAGGTAATAAGATGTATAATAGCAGATGAAAAATTGCAGCCAAAAAACTGACAAAACTTTTTCTCCTTTTTTCTTGTTGTCTCTTTGCAAAGGTAACTTTTTAAGGTAACTTTTGGGTTAAACTTGTAATTTCAATTTCCTCTCATTAATTTTAATCAAGCTTGCGTTAAATGTGTGAATCTTTAATTGCACAAGCAGCAACAAAGAAGCACTTTCAAGACGCTCTTCACGTAATTACTGGCTAACAATTTAAGCTCAATTAACAAACACAAAAAACTTTGTTTGCTGTTTAACTTTGAAACAATTAACTCGTAACCTCAACCATTTAGTTGCAACATTGAATTAGAAAACTTGAATTTATAATTTAACGCGTTTTTTGACCAGTTTTTCAATGTTTATTCAAAGATTTGGAATCTGAAAGGTGAAAGTAAAACTCAAATTGCGCTC
Organism: Tetranychus piercei; assembly: GCA_036759885.1. Taxonomy (NCBI): domain Eukaryota; kingdom Metazoa; phylum Arthropoda; class Arachnida; order Trombidiformes; family Tetranychidae; genus Tetranychus; species Tetranychus piercei. Next base: position 9,225,540 of record CM071878.1, read on the forward strand.
GATTGGATGCTCGTTTAGACTTTGATTGTCAAGATTAAATTGAATTTTTGGTTTCAAGGTTAAACGCTTCTATCAATTATTGATTAATCAAAGATCACAATTTGGGTGCAAGTTATGTTTTCACGAGTTGAACTTGCATTGTTGATGAATTGAATGAGAAAAGTTGATTTTCTTCTTGAGACTTTATTGATTGTTATTTTCATTTTGTTGGTAAAAAGTTGTAATAAATATAATATTATCATTAAATTATTAGATAATCAATCATTTGACAAACTGTTGTTTGGCCAAGAAGAGAATCGAGAAAAAATGACTTTTCTTTTCCACTTTATATGCACATCAATTTCAAATTAAACTGAAAATAATGAAATTGAGTTTCAAAATGATGAATTGACCATGAAACAGATTATCATTTAATTTTGGATTAGTTCATTAAATGCATTATCATGGAAAGGCAAGAAAAATGATGAACAAGGTATTCATGAGAATACCTTTCCGATCAAATTATTCCAGTTTTTCATCTTTTATCAAAGGTAAGTCTTGTGGTGGAAAGAATGATGAAAGATGAAAGAGGAAAGAGAAAAGAGAAAGAAAATGTAAAAGAAGAAAAGATGAATTGTTAACAGATTTCACTGCTCAATCATATTATTACATTAAAGAGTTAAACTATTAATATTTTTTAATCAATAAATATTGTGTGTTTACTCAACTTATTTGTGAGCAATGATTAAGTTTCGAGTTTTGTTTATTTTTCCTTCCATTTCGTGCAAATCAATTTGTCATCAAAATGAACTGAAAACTTTGCCATTCATTCGAATCAAGATTTATTTATAAAATGGTTAAATTTTTATAAACTTTTATTATCAATATTTATTGATAAAATATTCATTATTTTATTTCAATATGAGAATTCAACTCTGTATAGTATCTCCATCTTGTGGTTAAAATAACAAGTGTTTATGATAAATTCGCTCCATCTGTAGTTGCGTTTTCCAACTACAGTAGTTCTTCTTTTCTTTTTCGAAGAGATGGCGTTGATAGCTGCTTGAAAAGAGTAATTTCACTCTATGAATAAAACTCGTTTCCACAAACTGTATTTTACCGGTTTTCTGAAAATGGCCTTAAATTCGTGAGAAAAGATGAAAAATTTATAAATCTGCCCCAATTCATTCTATTATAAATTCTGTTCACTTTGTAAAATTGAATAAGCAAAGGTGCAAACCCGACTTCGAATATCTCTGAATTGAGTAAAATTGAGTAAATTATCAAAAAAAGTAGTTAGTCGTTCTAGACTTGATCTGATAAAAAGTGTCCGTATTAGATTTTGTTGAAATTTTCTATCGTGGAGATTTCGATGTTCAATAAAGAATAAAAATTTTATTCATCGATTAAGTAATTAATTTCCCGAGAATAATTCAATTATTATTATGTTTCTGACTATTTCTCAGGACCATTCATTTGGAGAGAATCAAGAAACAAACTCTAGAGTTTTAACTTACGATTTCAATCAACATCTCATTGCACTTAAAATGAATTGACTTTGATAGATTATGAATTAATTTTCTGTTCATTTAATCTATCGCAGTCTGAGCGCAGTGGTGAAAAATGTTTAGGGCGAGCAAAGAGTGCCTTTAATCTAATCAGTTATTATCAACATTACAGTTTTTCACGCTTTAGCAAAGGCTATTCTCATGTTGAGATGAAAAATTTACTTGGATTGAAGATGAATAGAGGAAGAAAGAAAAATTAATAGCGCATTTTCAACATTTATTACTGAATAATGAATAAAATTAACTCTATCTGTATAATAACTCCACCTCTTGGTAAGAATCACAACCTAAGTTATAAATGTAGCTCCATCTATAAGTTTATTTTATAACTAAGCTTAACTTGTTCCTGTACTGAGAGATGGCGCTGGTTGCTCTTTTTCAATTTTTTACTGCTGTTGAACAAAAAAGTTTTATTAACGCGTTAAATCATTTGATCTCATAGAAGTCATTTATCTGATTCATTCTTTATTTTTCATCATTTCTTTGCGTCTTAGTTAAATCAAATATCTAACGATTTGACAAAATATTGAGGAATTTTGTTTTCTTTTAAGATTATTTTTCTTATGAATCTTTGGTCAACTCTATCCTTATTGTGAATCTTCATGGATGGCTATAGGATTCATCAGTTAAAACAATTGTTGGTTCAATTAATGCTTATTAAATTATGCATATTTCTTCTCTCTTTTAGGTTCCATTGATTTTATCATAAAGACCTGGATGAGTAAGAATTGTGTCTCGAATCTTAATATAGACGCGATAATTTTTCTTGGTCATTTGAAAACAATCGAAATTAATGCAAAAGCATGGATAACAGTTGTGGCTAAAAAGATATGCTTCTGTAATAAATCTAATGTTGTTTAAACGGTGAAATGTAACGTTTATCTAGCAACCAATCTGACTATCAAGTATAAGCGATCAAGCGAAAGGACCAGCAAAGCAACTAGATTCCAAGCAAATGTTATACAATCAGCAGCATCTCATTTCATTACCAATAATTATTATCATAATTTTTATATAGATTCAGGCAAATGTAATTTAAAATCGTGAATAATCGTAACCAGCCAACATATAGTAATGGAACAGCCAAGGAATACAATGTTTCAAATGTTTCACCTTACCGTGATTAAATTACAACAAGGCAACATCGAGTCAACATAAAACCAAAGAGGAACCAAAAATGAAACAAAAAAAGAAACAAAAGGTCAAAGAAAGTCTCCATCTTAAACCTAGTAAATGATGAACATTTAAAAGTTTAACCTTGACCGTTATTTGAGTGTTAAGCCACAAAAAAGAGGAAAAGGTATGAAAATAGATCAACAAGTAATCATAATTTAATAGTATAATAATATACATTTGGTTTGTAAAATTAATAGACACTTTTAATTTCAATAGTAACCTTCAACTTTCCCTTTGAGGTTAACAGAGTAAACAGTGGATATAAGCAAATAGCAGAAAGAGATTAATAAGACGATGGAAAAAAGCTAAATACAGATTTCATTCTCATCTTTAACCTCATCTTTAGCCTCAATATCCAAACCAAGTGCTCATCAATTAGATGTAACCCGAAAGTGTTATTATCAATCATCAATACATAATGAGGCTCAATTGACCAGCTTTTTAGCAGTTACTAAGATAATGGCAGATGCAAAGTTGCAACAAAAAATACGACAAACACTTTGGACCTTTTTGTGTGGCAACTTTTGGGTTAAACTTGTTAAATTTCAATCAAGCTTGCGCTAAATTGTACCTACCTTCATCAATTGTTATTCAACCAAAGTACTAGCTGTTTGGGAAAACACATTCACGCAAGATTCGCAATGAAAAAAGGTTTTATCATCCGATACTGAGCATGGATCATTGAAGATGATCATTGTGCAAACAAAAGATAGTCGAGCAAGATTTTCTTGGAAATTCCGTTCTCGGTTTGCTGCATATGATTAGCTGAATAGAAACTAAAATCTGGCCTGATATTATTATTCATATTCTGGGCTCGAACATGATATTCATTCAAATTGATCCATTAACAAAAGAACAGTGATGTCAAATGAAGTGAACAAGGAAAAGATTCAATGAATATAAAAACAATGTAAAGCCAATTGCCTCATGTTTATCTCATTACTCTGCACTGTCTCCAGCCAATTGAAAACAAAATAGGAAAACATTTTCATTGTGTCATCGCGAAATGGTGCATTTCATGCAAGATTAACCCTGATGTTCAATGATTACATTTGAAGATTTGAAATTCAAAAACAAAACTGATGATAATAGCAATAATGGGAACGTAAAATTGAACAACATGAAATTACATTTAGACGATAAAAAAGGTATCAACTGTAAATGATATTTTGCTTGTTTCCTTAAACATCAAAATATTCATTTTCATCTTCAACCTTCCCTGGCATCATCTTTGCTCAATCGATCATGAAATGGATAAAAAGAAAATATTGTTTCACCAAGAGCTGATAATGATAGTTGTGCAAGCCAAGAAGAAAGGAAAAAATGTTTAATCAATTTTCACTGTTAATGATGACAAAGTTTACCTTTTTCATCATTATTCATTTTAGTGACACAATTTCATCTTTTCCATCACCATTATATCCATGAATTATGATGAACCTTTCTAAATTGATAAACATGTTGAACTGTCTAATGACGAGAAGAAGGCGAAAACTCATCATCAATTATCTTCACTTGGAAAGAACTGTTCAACATTATGAGTTGATATTAAAAAATTCATCATTTTTTTTTTGTTTCATGATAAAAATTGTTCCATCAATACTGTTGAGTGAAAAAAGCAATACTTTTATTATTCAATTAATGAAACTTTTTATTCAATAACAAAGTTGATTGAAGAGAGAAAAGGGTTTTGCTTTTGAAATACTTGACAACAAATTGATATTATTTACATTAGAATTGGGTTTTGATAGTAAAAAATGAATTTTCTGTCAACTGAACAATCTCAAGAATGACAAAATTGAAATGAAATTGTTGATTGCCTTAAGGATTTGCCAGACAGAAAGAAAGAAAGAAGAAGAAGAAAAGTTGAATTTAATAAGAAAAAGATTGAGAAAAGAAATCTCGATGAAAATGAATCTTAAGATGAGAAAGAAGAAGATGAAGAAGAGAAACCAAAGCAATTTTATATTTTATTCTTTTCCTTGTTATATTAGTTTTTTAATCAACTGGATAACATGTAATAAATGCCAAACAGAATGAAATATCAACAGTATTAAAGTTGAACATTGAAAGTTCATGCAAGTCTCATGGAGAAGAAGAAGAAGAAGAAGAAGAAAATTAAAAAGATAAAGAAAATTTAACCCAAAAATAGGAAGAAGAAGAAGAAATCTTTTCTCTTCATTTTGTTCACTTTTACAGGATGATGATGATGAAGGGTAAGATGAAAGTGAAAGTAGAATGGTTTAAGCAATCAAACCATAAAATTGAATTTTCCTTTGATTTTCTCTATCAAAACAGTTTCTCTGTTGAAGATCTTTTTGTGTGCTTCTGTTATTGAATTTCACATCATCATTATAATCATCAAGATGCAAAATAAACGATTCTCAAAGAAACAAGACTAATATTACCTTCAAGCATTTTCCCTTCTTTCTTCATCTTCTGTTATGTTAACTCTTCAGCCTCCATCTTCATCCATCTTTCCCTTCATTCATCTTCAACTCTTCCAGTTTACTTGAGCTTTGCAAGGTTAAAATATTTTCCAACTTAAAGACTCAACCAATCAGCTCAACTATACCTTTGCTTCAATCGATAGTCAATTTTAAAGTAATACAACAACATATTTTGTTGAGTCTTGAGAGAGAGAGAGAGAGAGAAAGAAGCTGAGGAAAGACAACAACCTATACCTTAGGGTGAGGGAGGAGGAGGAAGATGAATGGGGAAGATGAAGAAGAGGAGTGAAATTGTATTGTATTGGTTGCCTATTGATGGCGATTAAGAAGCTAAAACTCGGGCTTTTTGTTAACAAAATGTCGTCAAATCAATATTTTACTTCTTTCTTCCAGTTTGGCTTTAAGTTGTTCACTCAACTTCATGTTGCCTTAATCCCAGAAGCCAGAGTCTAATAGGTTAGTTTATATTATGTTAAATACAAATTGGTTAAACTGGTAATATCGATGACTAACTTGATTGCAATTATTGATAAACATTTTCTTTTTGTATTTAAAGTTTAAATTGCTGTTTAATCAAAATTGAATCATCATGATATGATCATTTCTTTATTACTGATGAGAAATCATCAGATCATCTGATGAAGCAAGGAGTAAGAAGAGTAAGGATCTGAAGTATGGACATTCAAGGATCTAAAGAGTCAAGTTTACTTGAAAACTAAACAAAATGATCAGCATTCTTAGGTTTATGTAAATCTGAATAGAAAGTCTCAATTGATCATCAATTTTATCGGAATCGAGAATCTAATTAGACTAAATTTTTTTCATTTTTGCATCGATTCTCTGATTGAATGTTAGTAAAATGTTTAGTTTTCAAGTTTTCATGAGATCGATAATTATCGATGATTTCATTTGATAAAATATCGCTCATCATTACTTATAGATTTTAATAGCAAGTCATTTTATTTTCCTTATTGTTATCATTATTAATTCAATGGAAAGAGATTCAAGTTGAAATGAATGCATTGATCATGACTGTTGATCTTTTCATTGGTTTGTTAGGAACTTGAATGAAAGTTGAGTGGCACTTTGATGCTGATTGGTTGAGAAGTGAATCTCATCATAATTCCGGTTACTTTCAAGTTGATCTGGTAAATTAAATTGAACCAGATTTCACTCAATTAAACTGAAAGACTAAAAGTACAAAAGAGTTTGGGTTTAATGATGAACCAGAAATTTTGGGTTCATTACAATATAAAGCTTAAACTGACATAGTGAACTTGAAAGACTCCTCGATGGGTAAACTTTAATTAACTTGATGATTGATTAATGAATTAACAGGAAATTTGTGTTAATCCAACTGTTTCTCTTCTGGTTAACATTATTAATGCTACTTGATAATGATAAAACAGTGTAATGATTATGTTAAATAGATTTAAAATTATTAGCATTATTATTAGTAAACAGTTGGTTAATAGATTAATGAAAATGGAAAGGAAGGAAGAAAGGAATTCATGATGATTATCATTAATATTATCATTTTCATCATTGAAGATGATCAGCCAAATGAGTGTTGAGTGTTTTAAAGAAACGGTTCAAAGGGAAGAATGAAAAAATTAAATTAGTTTATTATTATCCTTATTATATTTAAATAATGATAATAAACTGGAAAAGGTTTTAATAACCTTTATTATCTAGAGATTGTATTATTACCATTTTAATGGGTGAACCTATTAATCACTCTCATCGTCTAATAAATTATTTAAAACCACATTAAATGCTTAATCAAATTAAGTTAATTGTTGAGTTAACAAGCGATGAAAATTAAGTGAAAAATGGCAAATCAAAGTTGATCAGTTGGTTAAGGTTTCAAGTCTATTTGCGTTTCTCATTCACAATCTTGGAATGTATTAAACTGCAATTGAAATCCGCCATTTTAGGTTTGCCTCAGTTGGATGTTCATGATGATGATGATGATGATGGTTATGGTTGCTTTAAAAGCCTGATGTTGAGTAAATATGATGATGTTTTTGGGTTCAACCAATGATAATCTTCAGTTTGAATAAACATTGAGAAGTAATAACATAATAATATGATGATTCTGAATCAGCTTTACATTGTTCAACTTATGGAGGAAATGATGATGAAGATAAAAGGAGGAAAAAGGGTTCATCTATTGATTCATCATCTGTTTCTTTCCTCTTCGTCTTTTCTTCTTCTTCTTCTATTTTTTGTCTTCTTTTCCTTCCCTTTTACTTTACATTACATTTTATCATTAAAATGTTGAAACTGAAATGAAAAGATGAATGCGACTGAGAAAGAAAAATATTGAAATATTCAATTCTCTGTTGATATGGATTTCATTTTCAACATTTTTTAACAAAATTTTCTTCTTCTCATGATTTTCCCTTTTCCTGTACTTTTGCCATTAAATATTAATATTCATACCAGTTTTATATCAACTTGTTTTCAATCAATTTAATTAAAATGCTTCATTAAAATAGTGTTTGCAATTGGCTGAAATGATTGAACCAAGAAATGGCTAGAAAGTCAATAATGAATCAAGCCTCAAATTTTTAGGTTTCGAGTTTCGGGTTTTGGGTTTTCATTCAATCGCTTATCACATTGAGATTATAGTTTCAACATTTTCAGACTTTCACTGGTTTCAATGTTAGTCGAGCTTCGAATTGAATCATTTGATTTTAATGGTTCAAACTCTTGGTGCAATGATTATGTGCTGATCGGCACTTTACAATCTTAAGACTTGAATCATCATTCGACATCTAAATGCAAAGAAATGCTTAAATCTAAATTCTGCCAACATCTTGAATCCAATCCTAACCATGAAACATCTTAAACTAAACCCATTCCTTTACCTTTATTCAAATGCGCTTTGAAAGACGCAAAAATATTCACCCTTTGCACAAATCATCTTTCACTTTTCACTTTTCATTTGTTATTTTACCTTTTTTATCATCATCTTCTTCTTCCAAATCTCTTTGTTGCCTCTCAAATTCCTGCGAATCCGTTTTCCCTTTTAAACTCTAACTTCACTTTCTCTTCTATCATCATCATCATTACTCCTTCTCCATCCTTCCATTTCTCATCATTTCCATTCTTATCTTCTTCTTCTTCTTCTTCTTCTTCTTCTTCTTCTTCTTCTTCTTCTTCTTCTTGCCCTGTCAATGGAAAATGACTTTCCTATTTTACCCTTTTCTCTTCTTGCCACCATTTCCATTCTTCTTTCTCTCATCTTTTCTTCTTCTCTTCCTAAACATCATTTTCATTCGAATAATATTCCATTGATATTTAGTCTTATCCTTTATTCCTCTGCTAATCCTTTATTTCCTTGATTATCAATTCCCAACTTTGATCATAATCTTAAAACTCTATTCAAGGCCAGAATCTACTCCAATCACACAATAATCAACCTGAGAAACGGAAAAGTTCAAAGTGAATGAAAACCGAGAAAATAAAGAGAAAAAGTAAACTCGAGTTAATTGAGCAATTAACTGAAACGCTGATGACCGCGAATCCACAGCAAGAGTTATAGACTCAAGTGTTTCAATAAAAATAACAAAACTTAAACAATAGAAACTGGACTGAATTCAATAGAAAAATGTATTCTCAAAAAGTTTCACTTCATATCGAATCAGATAATTATTCTGAAATAATCAAGTTTCATTGAAGCAAATACAATTTCAAATGCTTTATATTATAACTATTATATAATATTGAGCACTTGAAACAAAGTTCAAACCCAAACTTCAAGAATAAAAAGTCAAATAAAATCACAAAAAAGTTTAGTCTTTGCTAATTTGAAAATAACTTTGAAAAGCGATTCATAATTCCTTCATTCAAAACAGAATAAACTGAAAGTTCATTTATCGATTCTTGTCCTAAGATCAACTATCATTGACGTGATTCCCAAGTAAAATGGTAAAAATTTGCAAATGGAAAAGCTTTTTGAAAAAAGATCGATCAGTTTCAATAGGAAACTTAGTGATTATCGCGAAAAGTTAGAAATGAAAAAAGCCTAAACATTGGACTGACAATAATTTTCAATTAAAACGCAAACCTTTTCGACCATTTGTCAACTGAAATGGATCAAATGGGAATGAAAGATGAATGCCGATGAACAAATGCACCAATCCTTTTCCTTGTCACACAATTGATTGACTGATAGTAGCGATGAGCACAAAGAGAGTCACAAAAAGATCGCAACTCATCTCAAACTCTTTCTTTTTTACCTTCAAAATCATCTTCTCTCTTGAATCATTCATTTACAAATGACAAATAAAAAACACGACCGGATACAGTTTGACATACATATTAAACCAAAGAGTCAAGGATAAGATGAAGATGAAGGAACCGCTAACCCAAGATGCCTTTACCCAACAACGAAAACACATCTTAAGGTGTTTTCTCATCTCTTCCCTTCTTCATCTTCTTCTCTTCTCTTACCTGTCTTCCTGATCCCATCCAATCTCTCTCTTTCTTTCTCTCTCTCTTCACATTCTCCTTTCCTTCCCTAAAAAGTGAAAATGAGGTCACCTTATGTTGTACACTTTCGCAGTACCTTTACCCTTCATACCTTTTGATGTAAAGTCACAAATGAACAGTTACTTTGATTCCCTTTCATCTTCTGTTCGCAAAGGAAAAGGAAATCTAATATCGCTTCTTTTCGATATACATTTTGTTCCTTTAATTGTATTACAAACCATTACCATGAAATATCTCGATATTAATCTTGAAGTCCCTTAAATCCATAACCAATTTAACCTTTTCCCATCTTCTACCTTAACCAAAGTTCACCTCTAATCTCAACCATCTCAGCTCATTTTTCAAATTAAATCCAAATAACCTAATAAAATTAAATAAACGAGATAAATCTCGCAACAATTTTCTTCTCATTCATTGTTAAATAGAGAATAATATTATCCTCATTTATCTGGAAAATTTATTCATTTTTTCTTCTCTCTTTTTCCTCAATCTAATTAATTGAGTGAAACTTTGAAATAGCAGAGTTAATAGTTTCATTTGCATTCTTTTACCATTTCAATATCAACTGAAACAAGAAATAGATTCATGTAAACATTCAAGTTTTCACCCTTTCTCTTGATCATTATTTCCGATCATTTTCAATTATCTTGCGCTTTTCCATTTGTAAAGTGATTTATATAATTGAACAGAGGAAATTAAATGTCGCCATTTCTCGATGAACATTAAAAAAATGAAAAGAGTTGAGGATTGGCCATTCTAAACGGTTCTTTTAACCATTTATTTAAACGCTGAAAGGCCTAAAGATGATAATGATGAGAGGAAAAGATGAAGAGGTAAAAGACAGGTAAAGGGAAAGAAAAGGCAACAAAGGGAAAGGCAAAGGGAAAACTGGAAAACACCTTAATCTACATTTTGCTGGGACACAACAGTGATCTTAAGTTAGCGGTTCCTTCATCTTATCCTTGACTTATATGTGTGTCAAACTGTATCCGGTTGTTGTCATCTAATAAAATGAATGATTCAATCGACATTTTTGTCCCATCTTTTTGTTTAACCAGGCAACTCAACATCAAATGACAACAAATGGTTATTGGGTTAAGGCTAGGAAAGAGTTGAAAGGAAAGTGGAAGAAGTTGAAAGTTGCTCGCCATCTTCAACTTGATCATCCATCTACTTCTTTTGCCTTCATTTTTCACCTTCTTTTACCTTTCCAGTTGAAATTGTTTGATTGATTGTTTGCCAATTGTTGAACATAATTTAAAGTTCATTCTGTGGTTCCTTCTTGTACAACATCTTGACTTTATTTTTTATCGCTTTTCTAGGTGAGTTAACATTCATTTTCTTGCTTTTAGTTTTTCTCTTCTTTAAGCTGAATTAATGATTTTGAGATTTTTGGTCAATTCTGATCGGTTAGTTAATCGAGGAAACATTTGAAATGTTACTGTATATTTTCAGTCTGCTTTTGAGTTACTTTCATGACTGCAGCTCTTTGCATTTGCTTTTGTTTTTGCTGATTGTTTACGAAGAAACAATGAAATGTTTAGAATGGAAATGGATGAGATTGATTCAGATTAGCCAAATGGCTTGAAATTAATCCAACAATTGAATTTGACTGAATTAAATGTAACAATTGATACAAACCTCTATAAGATTAAAGCGATTACTTGTAAATGGATAGTTGAACAGACGCAAGCGCAAACACCAAACATTCAAAACTATAGTTTTTTTGGCAACAATTTTCATCTGCAAATGGTTTCATTGAGATTGTTTGAATTTAATCTCAATCTATTTAAATTAATTACCAAATTAAAGTAAAAATCGATTTTTCTGTGCGTTCAATGTTTTCCTTGCAAAAAGACATGAAAAGACAAAACATCAACTTGCATCAACAGTTGGATAACCATGAAAGTCATCAAAATCATCTTTAAATGAAACATCAAATTTTCAACAAAAAATGATCAAAAGGAACCAAACAAATTGCAAAATTACTCTCCGAATCATCAGTGAAAATGAGACGAAATGTGATCAGAATGACATGTGAAAATCTCCATGAAAAAGCAATGAAAGAAGCGAAAGGTAAGTTGAAAATTTTGTACTTACCAATTAACCAGTTAATTCCGAATGATCACAATTGACTGGAAATTGTCTCGTTTCTGGATTGCCTTGTAACACAATGTTTAATTGATGGATATTGAACAGCCAGTGAATGCAATGTCGATCAATTGAAAAGAAGTTGGAAAATGGAAATGATGAAGAAGGTGAAATGAGTTGTTACATGATGTTGTTCATGAAATACACAGAGTGGAAAGAATGGTGAAGAAAAACAAAAATAAAATAAATTTGAGGCTGAATATTGAGAAGTGAAATAATAAAGAGAACCGGTTGTTCACCGTTACCATGGAGTTGAGCCTTTTTCTGGTTAAATAACAAGCCCAACCCTTTTGCCTTTTATAACCCTTTTTGGTGTCGAGCTTGAATGATGATAAAGTTAGTAAACAAGAGTGAGTAAAATGGCGCAAAGTCAGTCTCAGTTTAATATTGATGATAATATCGATTGATGATGTTACTGTTTGTTGCTCGCCAAGATATGGAAACTTGATCAAGATGTGAATATTAATGGATCCTTTGCAAGGCAAAGGGTTCATTTGTTTCTCCTTTTACTTTCACTCGAAATACATGAATATCTCAGAATTTGTTCAACTTTTTCTGTTTTTTTCCTTCTTCTTCTTCTTCTTCTTCTTCTTCATCACTCCAAACAAACCTTTTCATCGCAATTCATCTTTTTTCGCATCAAACATTTTCTTTCCTCTTGTTGTACAACTCAACAGATTATTGTTTTTCTTCATCTTTATTCTCATCATTTTTTCGACTTTATCTTCTTCTTTTTTGTATAACAAACTGATTATCTGATGATAATAATTCTTGTTCATTCTTATTATCATATTGAACCTTTGTTATCATTATCGTTATCATCATCATATAAATTGCTTTTCCAAGAGTTTATAGACAATTCTCAATTTTCCGACATCATTTTCATCTTCATCTTCTGAGTAAATATAAACTCAGTAAACATGACAACTCTTATTATTCAACAGTAACATGTCATTACTTGATCATCATCATATTATAGAACGCAAAGTTTACTTTTCATCTTCCATCTTCTTCCATCTTCTTTTTATCCTCTTTTTCATCCTTATTTCTCATTGCAATCATCGACCAATAGAATGAAGTAAATTTTATCGATTTGGCATTATTTATCATTGAAGTTCATTTCAATTCTAATATATTTTAAGCTTTACTTTAGGTTGGAGGAAAGATGAATTTCAATTCAATTCAGAATTAAATTTTCACAGTTTCATCAGTTTCTCTTCATTTACTTTCAATTTTCCAGCAAATCTCACCTTTCAATCTTTTGCCATTCAATGTTCACTTTTAATCGTTTTTCCTCTTCATTTTCATCATTCATTGGAAACAAAATAGGAAACAAAAGCAACTTCGAGAATTGATTGAAAGTTATTGCACATTATCATGTTTTATAGTGAAATATGGCTGGCAGAACATAATGATTACACAAATATGCATAAATTGAATTGATAATCAATGATCCTTTACCATGTTATCATGTTTACCAAACATTCTGCAACAATATTTTCCTTTTTTTGGGGAGTTTCTTTCCTTCGCCTGATCATCATCATTTTTCTTCCTTCAACCCATTCCTTCCCTTCAATAGTTCATTGGATGAACAAATGTTCAACTGTGTTAATGTTGTTATGATGTTTGAATGATGAGCAAAACTGAAACATCCGTTAACATCAAGATGAATAATCAATAAGTTTTCCTTTAAAGTTGCCATCATCTTCATCTTCTGTGACCATATTTATTGAAGTTGAATCTCATTTCTGGCAAAACTCCAGTCAATCCTTTATCTTCCCTTCTCTTGCTCATCTCAAGAGACTCAATCCAAGGAAGAAGATGATCACCACAATCATTTTTACTCCAATCTCTTTCCATCAAAAGCTATAGATCTTCTTCTTCTGGCTCATCTTTTCCTCTCATCAAAACGAAACCTGAAAATGGCGACAAAATTGCAACCTTTTTCCCATTTCTCCGAATTCCTGACAACCTTTGACTTTAATTAAATGTCAACATGAAATTGAAACATTTAACTGATTACAATGTTAATTGTGTTAATGGAGCGGTTACTGGAAAGGTAACAATTACTTGTCACTTGTTAAACAGTGGAAACAATAAAAGTAAATCAAGTTTGAAATATTAAAAGGTTAATAATGCACATTAAAAAAGAGAAGAAAAAGAAAAATGAAAAAAATTCTGAAACAAGGTTTGTTAACATGGTAATGATTGCGGTTTAGTGTAATGTTTAAATTATGATGAAGATGATTATGCAGTTTGATTGCCATGTAATTGGCTGTTTCAAGATGAGGATGAAGGAGGAAAGGGTAGAAGAGTGAGAATTGAAAGAATAGGCTTTACATGTAAATAATTATGACACAGGCAATCAAGGAAGGAATGAGAAGAGAAAAGAAGAGAAGAGAAGAAATTCAGTCAAGAATGAAATCTCTAGGCTCTAATATTAGCAGGGAAAAGATGATGATGATGATAATGATGATGAGAATGAAAAGAGTTGTTAATGTTGTTATGAATGAGATGAATCGCGTTCCTTTGTCTATGTTTATTATGAATAAAAATGAGTTTATTGAAGTAAAGCAAAAAACTGGTTAAATTAATCGACCTTTTTTTTCTTGTGCTTCTTGTTCAACTTAATTCATGTTAATAGAATCATATTAACATTGAATACTTTTTTTACTTCATCTTCTTCATCTTCTTCTCACTGAACCTTCCTCACTCCTTTCCTCACCCAATTTCAATTATCTTGTTCAAGATGAGTTGATTAATTTGTTCATTAAGTCAACTTTCACTTCTTTACTTTGCTCTTCACTTTGCACACTTTTGTTACTTTGTTAACTTGGATTAACTATTAAACTGTAATTGAGACAGACAAAGCAAATTATCATTATAACAATGTAATCAAACAAGTCAATCTTTTCACTCAATTAAACTTTAATCAATTAACACTGAGCAAACAGTTAATTTGTGGTTTCATTCATTCATTCAATTCAATCATTTCGATTCCTTTTTCAGTGTTTGACAATTTTAATTGAAGCCCAATTTTCACCAATTAAATAGCAATTATCATTTCATCTGTTCAGTAGTTTATCGACAATTTGAATATTGATTAATTTTCTTTTCAGATTTTAATTTTACTAATTTCAATTGTGATTTCAATCCTTTGCTTTCAATTGTCAACTGCAAGTTCAAATTGAAATTCAAATTGAAACTGTTTTAAAAGCAATTTTCATTTCTTTTTTTCCATTTTTTTCAAGATTTGAATTTTGATTAATTTTTCTTTTGATTGTAATTTTACAGATTTTAATTGCAATTTCATTTTTCAGTTTCAATTGTTTCTCTTTTCAATTTTAATGCTGAGATTGAGTTCAATTGGCTTTTGAGTTTTCATTGAAACTCGTTTTAATTGCGATTTATTTTATTTTTTGTTTTCTGTTTTGTTTTAAAATTGATGATTAATTGAGATTTGATGAACAATTTAAATTGTAACTTGAATTGTCTCCTTTGCTGTTTAACTTGTCTATACTTGCAGGCAACTTATAGGCTCAGAATAGGAACCAAAATTTTGTGTGTAAACTTGCGTGAACAGTTTATCTTAATCATGATTGGAAACTCATAACATCAATATTATTATGGAAAAGGAAAAATGTTATTAGAATAAATTTTTTCTTCTTCTTCTCATCCTTTTCTTCCAACTCTTTCTGTCTTATTATTTTCAATTTAAAGTTAGATTTTAATGTCAATCTGATAAAATGAAATTCAATTTTGTCTTTTTACTGTTCATTATTTTATAAATAAATGTATTTTTTCTTTGATTGCTCCGAGCATTTCATTTTGTTTTAAACTTCCGATTTTAATGTAATAACTTTTTTTCCTTTTTTTAATTTCTTTTTGCTTTTTAACTTTGTTTTGTTATTAAATATAAATGAAGTTCATTTTGCTCATTTTCAGCCTTTTAAAGCATAATTTTCATCGTTTAATTGATCTTCCAAAGGAATTGAAATCTGAATTTAAAGTTAACCAATTGGGTTTTGCCTTCAGCATTGAGAATGTAATGATCAGAGGAAAGAATGGAAATGAACTTTACATGGAATTCAATTTTCTTTCTTATCTTTCCCATCTTCATCATTCTTTGTCTGCAGATTTTCAACTTCTTCAAGATCATTCATCAGACTTTCGAATCATTTTAATGTCAATTCCATGAAACTTATTTTCCTTTTTTTTACTCAACTTTTCATTTTCTTTCTACATTTTATCTTCTTTTGTCATTGGCTTCACCAATGATGATGATGATAAGGAGGAGGATGATGTGGATTGAATAGGAATATGTACAAAGAATGGATAAAAAGGAATAAGAATGAGAATGAAATTTGGTGAAAGCAAACTCAGTTGTTTGAGCTTTTCCTTTTTCCTTTTTTCATTTCATGAAAACTCTGACTTGAATTGTGAATCAGCAAATTCAATCCATGAAATAATCTTTTCTTTAACTTTTGCCTCTTCTTGCGCTCTATTCTCATATTCATCATCATTATCATTATCATCTGACTTTCTATTTCACTTTCATTTTGTATACTTTTTCCCTTCCAAGTCTGTTAAACAGTTACTGCTTTCAATTGAGTTTGCCTTTTAATCATTTACTTGACAATTTAAAGTCTTTAAATTGTCGTTAAATTTGCTTTCTATTTTCATTCTTTAGTCAAAGGCGAAGCTGAAAATCGACAATTAAACCGAAGAATTAGAATGGCAAGAATCTCAAATACTCATTCAATCTTTCATGACTGACTTTATCATTAGACAAAATCAGTTAAACTTCATTCATTGCAATCAGTAGCCTCGGCCTTTTCTGAACAAGAAGTGATAATGAAACAAAACACTGAGAATAACATGGAATATGAGTGTATAATCTCGCTATGAAAAGGATGTCTGTTATAACTAATACCAGAACCCTGATTAACTGATCATTATTATTGATTTTGAATATGTGACTGGCGATGAAGCAAGATATAGAAATTTCTGGTTTTGTTTTGCCTTCGAGCTAAGATCATACATGATTGATCAATAGTTATATTAAATCTTACAGAACTAAAATCAAAATTAATTTGTTTGAATGTCTAAATTTTTGGATTCTTTGGTTGAAAAGTTAACTATTGAGATTCATTAAAAAAATTGACAATTTGATGGAAACTTACTGGTTCACTTGACTAATTTTCATTACTATTCATTATATTCCAGGGTCTTAAATAACAAATGCAATAGCCTAGCTTGGTCAAGTCCTTCAATAACAAACGGGAAAAATTAACACACCGAGTATAAACCCTTGTGTTGCAGTCGATTGACAATAGACAAGTGACTTCGGTAATTGTCAAATAAAAAACACGAAATTTCCTTTTTAGTTTAGTGAATGGCCCCATTGGATAGATCACCGAAATGACCTAAAAAATGAAATACACCTCTGGCTTCCAATGTATTCATTGTTAAATGCATAAAAATTGAAAAAAGCTTTTCTCTCTCATGGAAATATATCTATCAAAATGCATCTGAACTCAATGTTATTTTACATCAACTTAAAAGCACATGAAGCACATTTAGTTAGTTGAAAAGATTATTTTGTAGAAAGTTCTTCTTTTACTGCCTTTTACAGATTGGCAATGGACAATTCCTGACGGACAGCAAGACGTTATTTTATCTGAGAAATCAAGTTATCAGAAAAAGTCACAATTTGAACCAAATGTATTAATAAAAGGTTTATGGAATCCATAATATGGATTCGACAACAGCTTCTCCTGTTGGTTACTTAACGAACTAGTTTTATCGATGCGCTAAATTTGAATTTAGTGAATTTGGTTGAGTGTGAAGCTCATGTTCATTTGTTTCTTGCTATCGCTTAAGAGGTCAATATTTATTAATAATTAATTTTTCTTACACATCTCAATTGTTAATCCTATTGATTAGAAGGATTAGTGATGGATTGATCTGTATCGAGGGTTGATTTTAATTGATCACAACTTATTGGTCATAAAAATTTTATAATGGAAGATGGAAACAAAAGATACAACATGGAATAGTCAATAACTTTGAATAAACAATTTTTTAAATTGACTTGTTGATGAAGACATTTTAATAGCAATTGGACTTAATTTTGATTGAAAAGTTGGTGAATCAAAGTTCTGTTGATCGTCCACTAATGAGGATCAATATGGATTCAAGCTCTTGAGATTAGGTCAGAATCTACTAGTATTAAGAGAATGACAATAAGTGATCTTATTGAGTCGAGTCAATTATTTATCGATAATGAATTAAATGTATTTTAGCAATTAAAATAAAAAGTTTTTAAACTTGAATGAAAATTGAATTTAAAATTAACACAATTTACAAAACATGCGCATAGCCAATGTTTTGCTCAGTTGCTTTCTGCATGTTTTGGACGCATTGAATACATGTAATTTTTACGTTTAAGTTATCAATCTGTGAAATGGACCATTCAATTGATTTTGATCATCCTTCTTTGGAAGCAGTATCTGGACACGGATCCAATCAAGTCAAAGACAAGTCCGATCGTGCTACTGTTGAAAAAGTGTTGGACCCAAAGACACGTTTAATTATATTCAAATTGTTGAATGTAAAAATTTTTGAGAGTTTCAATGGTTGTGTATCCACTGGAAAAGAAGCAAATGTTTATCATGCCACTTGCTATGATGGCAGTGAACGAGCTATTAAAGTTTTCAAAACATCTATTTTAGACTTTGGTAATAGAGAAAAATACATCTCTGGTGAATACAGATTTCGGCATGGATATTGTGGCTCCAACAGGAGAAAAATGGTTGCTACTTGGGCAGAAAAAGAAATGAGAAATTTAACTAGAATTTATCAAGCAGGAATCAACTGTCCTCAGCCATTTATATTAAAGGGTA
The DNA here is from genome assembly GCA_036759885.1 of Tetranychus piercei. NCBI lineage: Eukaryota > Metazoa > Arthropoda > Arachnida > Trombidiformes > Tetranychidae > Tetranychus > Tetranychus piercei. The sequence goes on from CM071878.1 coordinate 9,244,269, forward strand.
ATGTTATTGTGATGGGTTTCATTGGAGAAAACGGATTACCAGCTCCACTGCTTAAAGATGCCCATATCGGTTCATCAACTGCTCGTCAACTCTATTTGGATTGTGTTTTGATGATGAGGAACATTTTTAAAAAATGTAAATTAATCCACGCTGATTTAAGTGAATTCAACCTCATGGTTTTTAAAAAGAAGCTTGTTATGATTGATGTTTCGCAAGCTGTTGAATGGAATCATCCTATGGCTTTTGAATTTCTTAGAAATGATATTTCTAATATTAATGCTTTTTTCCGAAAAAAAGGAGTTACAACTTTCACTATTCGCGAAATCTTTGATTTTATTATCAATCCTGATTCTAATAATAATAATATTGAAGAAAATCTAAACAACTCGTTACAAAAGATTGAAAATCTTTCTACAGAACAACTTGTTGAAAGAGAAAAATCTGACGAAGTTTTTAAGGAATCGTTTATTCCACAAAGATTAGACCAAGTCTATGATCCAGAAAGAGATGTCTTCAATCCAGAAGAAAATAAAGAAGCTCAGCTGTATAAAGACATTAATATAAATAAACTTAGCTCCGACTCCGATTCTGATTCTGACATGGAATCTGACTCTGGATCTAACTCATCTTCCGGAAACGAAATGGACTTTAAGGATTGTAAAAAAATGAAGAAGGCTTCTCAAGCACGACCTCGTGATGAATCACCTGCTAGTAGAAAGGTAGATGAATTTTTTTCAAAATGCCATTGAATATCTGATTTTTAATCCATATTTATTTTCTTTTATTCAGTTACGTAAAAGTATTGCAAAACTGGCTAAGCAGCAGAAGCGTGAAAATAAAATTCCTAAACACTTGAAGAAACAAAAAACAAAAAAGGGATCAAAGAAAAAATGACAATTTAAACCATGAAATCACAGCAAGCGCAAAATATTGTTAAAATTCTGGGACTCGATGTTAAATTAATAAAAAAGATTTGCCTTAAAATTTCATACATTTTACGCATAATACCATTATCTCGAAATCATTGAATTATTTGGTAAAATTAAATCAAGGAATAATGTAAGAGAATATATAAGATTGTATTTTTGTTCAATTTATTGATCTGAAGCTGTCGAAGTTTTTATTAATTTATGAACAATACTGACAACATTCATGAAAACGAACAATCAATAGTTGAAATTTAATCTGAAGGATTTAAATGATTGCGCTTAGTTGTCATAGAAACAAGCTCTCCGCTGTGATCCAAAGGTTTCTGTGGTGATTTGTCTTTCTTTAGAGCATCAACGTTTGTAAGATTAATTAAAGTTTTGATAGACTTTTTTCATATTTATTGTTTCGCTCATTTAGAAGCTTTAATCATGTTATTAGCTGATTATTTGGTGAGTTTATTATGTTTTACAGTAGCCTGGAATTGGTCAAGTGCAACTCAGGTATTGCGACCAAGAGGAGTTGCCTTGCAAAGTAAGTTAACATTGATGATGATTCCTAGTTTTGATAATTTTCTCTGAGGTGTCTTAGATAAACGAAGTCAACTAAGAAATTTCGATTAATCACACGATTGATAAATTTTCAAATGTTATTTTACTATTATAATGTTATTCCGCTATTCTTTTGAATTTTCATTAATATAGAGAAAATATTTTACGATCCAAGTAAAGACTTTAATTGTCTTGACGGTTCTCTCAAAATCCCTTTTGTATTTGTCAATGATGATTACTGTGATTGTGCCGATGGATCTGACGAGCCAGGCACGCCAGCATGTCCAAATGGTGTATTTCATTGTTCAAATTTAGGTTATCAAACTTGGGATATCCCATCATCACGCGTTAACGATGGAATCTGCGGTATGTTACATAATGCTCGGGATCTTTGTCTTTTCTAAAATCCAATTAATTAATTTTCTGTTTTTACTATTGCTTCTTTTAAATTGATACAGATTGCTGTGATGGAAGTGATGAATATAATAGTACTATTAAGTGTGTTGACAACTGTAGTGAACTGGGAAAAGAAGCTTTGGAAGCTGCCCGGCGATTAAAAGAACTTTTCAGTGAAGGGTCCAAAATTAGATTAAACCTAATCAAAGATGCGAAAAGCAAAGCAGAAGAAGATGAGAAAAGACTAGAAGAGTTCAGAAAAGAAATGGATACTGTTGAAAATATGAAGAAAGAAAAAGAAGCAATTAAAAAGCAAGCAGAAGAAGAAGAGAAAGCTGCTCTTGATAAATTCCGTGAAGAAGCCGATGCACAAAGAAAAGCTCAGGAAGAAGCGGAGATGATAAAAAATGAAGAGAAAGAAAAGTTAATGGCTGAAGCTGCATTCAAGGAATTAGATAGAAATAACGATGGAATTTTAAATTACCAAGAAGTTCAACAGTTTATTAAATTTGACCAAAATAATGATGGAGTAGTTGATCCCGATGAAGCTAAAGTGTGTTTGATTCACTACAATTTTAACTTCATTTATTTAATTGAATGTTTTTTCGTTTTTACGTAGTTTTTCCTACACATGAAAGAAGAGATGAGTCTTGACGAATTCACTACGACTGGTTGGATTATTATGAAGCCTTTCTACTTGAAAGATAAAACGGTAAGTCGATTTGTCATTTAACGAATGTTATTTGAAGACTTGGATCTATTACCTATTCTTCATTTCCGGTTACTAAACATTAAACTAACACGATATTTTCGAGTTGAATATTCCTTTTTTGCCATTCTGCCTGAAACGTATTATGTAATGTTTCTAATTCTATCTGCTAATAATGTTTTTTTCAAATAATTTTGCTATGTAACTCTTAATCCTGACTACTAATCTGCTTGCAATAATGATGTCAAACACATAGCCTGAACCACATCAGAATGATCAAGTTCCATCTGATCAAGATGCAGATGGTGATGTAGAAGTAGAACATCCCTCCTACGAATCTGATGGTGAAACCGAAGATGATGTTGAAGATTCTAGTAATAATGCGGTGAGAAAATTATTTTCTCTTTTTATTTCGAGTGAAAATTTCTCATCATTTCAATTTTTTTAGGAAGGTGAAGGAGAAGGAGAAGACGAGGATCATGGTCCGCCTTATCATTCCCCTAGAAGACCTCGACCTGATACAACTGTAACAGATGCACCTCTTCCTGAATACGATGCTGAAACTCTAGCGATCATTGAAAAAGCTAAACAAGCCAAGCAGGAATATTCTGAAGTTGAATCCAAGTTTTTGAGTCTAAATAATCAAATTAGAGAAATCGAAGCGTCTTTGGAAATGGATTACGGTCCTGAAAGAGAGTTTGCCACTCTTCATGGTCAATGTTTTGAATTTAGTGATAGAGAATATGTTTATAAATTCTGTCCATTTAATACAGCCACTCAACGATCCAAATCGGGTGGAGGTGAAACCAATCTTGGGTTAGTAGTTTTACTTTTTATGTTTTATTCTAGACTATTTTAGACAATTTTCATAATTTATAACAAATATAACATTTTTACTATTTTATTTGGTTCCAGAACTTGGGGTGATTGGACAGGAGGAGAATCAGATCGTTATTCTAGAATGCGATATGAGAATGGTGTACAGTGTTGGAATGGTCCTGCTCGCTCAGTTGATGTTTACCTTAAATGTGGCCTTAACAATGCTCTGTTATCAACAAGTGAGCCTTCGAGATGTGAATATCGCTTTGAATTCGAAACTCCTGCTCTTTGCAGACCAGAAAGTCAAAGTAGTTCTCATGAGCATACCGAGCTTTAAAATTTGAGCATTGAAAATTAATGTTGCTAAGCCATCATCCCGAACAAACAAACGATGTTATTTTTACATCAAGTCCTTTTAATGTGATGGGTTTTTCCTTTTTTCAATGCACATTCCTTCGAATTGTTAATAATTCATTTATTTATATTCCTTAACTTGTAAATTTATTTCCGGTATTGATTTAACACTGGTTTGCTTTTGTTAGCTTTCTTAGATATTTGATAACACAATTACAAATTCAAAGACAGAAAATAATCTTATGAATTCTTATATTAATTTTAGGCATGTGAAATAATGCATTTTTTGTTCTCCAAAAATAGTTCGGAAAAAATTTCTTTATACTTGAAGGTATCTGTGAGATGCATTGGCTAACAAATTATACATTTCGTGTACATTTAATCGCAAGTTTGCCACTCGATCATTCGGTTTATGAAAATGCATCGTATTTAGGACAGTTTTACTGTAACAGCAATAATCAATAAAGCACTGAATACTTTAATCTCGTAAATTGAAAAAACCACTCATTATAGATGAAGAATTTTCTAATCTATATAATTATAGAAATGAATAATTAATCATTAAATTTTTAATAATCTCCTTTATAACTTACATTCTGTATTCATTAATTGCATAATGTATTCAACTTCATTCAAATTCAAATTTCGCGCACCATTCAAATTAGTTTGCTAAGTCGCCGAGAGGAGCTGCTGTTTACTAGGCAAAAGCCTATGGAAAGCTAAACGTGCAAGTTTCCGTTTCCAAAGTCTCAATTTCGCTCCTTTTATTTACAATTATTTAATAAGTTTATGATATTTAAGTTTAGTAATCATGTACAATTTAAGGTCTAAATCGCGAAACGCTAAGCCCAAAAACTCAAATCCTCCAAAACCCCAGCCTGCAAAGGCAAAAGGTAAGACACGTGATCGTGTTCGTGATAAACCAAAACAGATTTCTGAAGACCATGATGTTGATCTCGATGAGACATTACCAATAGAAGAATTCTTGGAAAACTACAAAAGGAAAGCTGAACAGGATAGTGAAAACAAAACAAAGAAAGCTAAAATAGAAGAAACACCTGTTGTTACGGGTGGTTTAGTAATGACTTTTGGTGATGACTTTTGTGGTGAACTCGGATTAAAAAAGACTGGCTTCAGCAAAAAACGCCCGGTTTTAGTTGAAGGCATTAAACAAAAAGTGACGCAAATAGTATGTGGAGGAATGCACAATGTTTGTATAACCACCAACGGCGAAATCTACTCTTGGGGTTGTAACGATGAAGGAGCTCTTGGGCGCAAAACAGCTAACCCTCCAAAAGGACGTAATCTAGAAGCTGAACCTAATAAAGTGCCTTTTTTATCTAAAGCTAAAAAAGTGACAGCCGGTGATTCTCATTCTGCAGCTTTAACTTCGCATGGAGAAATTTATATTTGGGGTAATTTCAAGGTGAGTTCTGTTTATTGCATTTTATTTTTATATCAGTGTTTTAACCGTTTTTATTTTCCTTTCAGGACTCCGCTGGAAACATAGGTATTAAACCTGATTCTGATTCGTTGGATGGACAATTTGAACCACTTCGAATTGAATTGCCGGATACAAATTTTGTGGACCTTGCTTCAGGCATTGATCATATTTTATTATTAACTGACACTGGGGTTGTTTATTCTATTGGATCAGGTGAACAAGGACAATTAGGAAGACTTGAAAAGAATGAATGGAAGGATATCAAAAACAATAGAGACATTTATCTTAAGCCTGCAATTGTAAAATTTGATGATGAAACAATTAGATGTGATCAAATCTGGGCTGGACAGTATTCTTCGTTTGCCCGTGCCAAGAATGGTGTTATTTATGCATGGGGTCTCAACAACTATTCTCAGCTGGGAATACCGCAAACAAATACTCATCAAGATGATTTAATAGTTCCTTTTCCAATTCAAATTTCTTCCTTATCTAAATTAAATGGTCAAGTAGAACAAATATGCCAAGGACAACATTTTATGTTGGTGAGAGATTCTACAGGAAAAGTTTATTCGTGTGGCCGGCATGAATATGGAAGATTAGGACATGGAAAAATAGATAATTCTTTAGAAGAACCTAAACGTATAGAGAAACTTGACGCAGAAAACATTAAATGTATAGCAACTGGATCAATGAATTCATTTGCAGTCAACGAAAAAGGTCATCTTTATTCTTGGGGAATGAGTGGCACTTCATTAGGTCTAGGAGATGATGACGTTTTTGAACCAACTCTTGTTGAATCTAAAAATCTTTCTACGCATCATGTAATATCTGTTTCTGCTGGTTCTCAACACACAGTTATCATCGTTACACCTAAAAGTGATTAGTCTAATAAAGTAGACAAAGCTCAAATCCTTCACATAAATTGTCATTATAAATAAATTTATCACCAACAACTATTCAGTTAAACATTAAATCAACAGTGAACATACACTTTATTTACAAAGAAATCAAATTTATTGAATCTACACCTATTTTTTAAAACTGCTACATAGAAATATCATGTTTTTACACCAAATTGTATTATTTATTTACCTTATCAATTACCTAATCCGTCAGATGGCACTACATTAGTCTGTTCTTACTTCACAACAGCGCTATCTTGTATCATTTATACTCGGTCAAATAAAAAAAGCTTGTTCCCTTATACTTTATAGAAGAGCTTAAATTAAAGATGTTGAACTGAATTTGTAAAATCGTTTATTTTAAATCTCGTTTTCTTGTTTTGTTGGTTTTTTTACTCAACGTTATATCTGTCATCTGTTTTACCGTTAACTGGATACAGTTTTAACCGATGGTCATCAGAACATCATAACCAGGTTAGTTTATGTGAAAGTTAACATTAAAATTGATGTTATGTCATAAGCTCTTTCTCTTTTCCTCTCTTCATCCTTTCTCATCTTTTCCTGCATCTCTTTATTTTCTTAGATTTTTCTGTGTTTTGTTAAAATTGAAGTATTTCTTAGATTGAACAATATTTCTTCCACTTTTTTTTCTTTCCTAGCCTCTAATATTCCCTTTTTGTTCCTAGTTTGTAAGTCTGAACATTGTTTGTTTGTATATGAATGTTCGACCTTTTAATTTAGTATTCATTCAATTTTCTAGTGCTTCAACTACTCAATCAATTCTTCATCTTTATGCCTCTACTACACTTCTGTACCTTACTCACTCTCTGTTTATCATTTCTTTTGCTTTCACTCGACTCATTTCTTCTCTTTTCCTATTCATCACTTGAACGAACAGTGTTTGTTGATGCCTGAAATACGCTTGTTTTACTGTTCGCATATCCTTCGTATATTTTGTGAGTTTATCTGATAACTTATCTGGATTCCTTATTCATTTTTGGCCAAAGGTGAAACTTTCATCTAAGTGCAATCTTATACTGTTCTTGTTCCCATTTTACTGTCGTATTGGATTTAAAATTAAAATTGGTGTTACAAAAAATTCACAAATTTTATCTTTTTTCTCATTCTTCTTAGAGAAAGACATGAAAAGATTTATTGATGCACCTTGAAAGCTAAACAAATAAGGTGAAATTAACAGAAACACCTGTCATAGGTTTAGTAATGACTTTTGGTGATGACTTTTACGGTGAACTTGGATCGAATAAGACTGGCTTCAACATAAAACGTCCGGTTGTCGTCTAACTATTATTATCCAACAATGTTATCCAATGTAATTTTGTGATCTCGTCCAATATTATCATTTTGTTCATGTTTATCTGCTTGTTAACTTAATGATGTGTATTTATCTCTATATCGTTTCACAACTAAATTGTGATTGTTTGTTCTTCAAATTTTCTCCGTTAAAATTAATCTAGTTGGTTATTTTTTAACCTTTTTCGTTTACCTTCCTCGACCGGCTTCATACCGGGTCATCAGGAAGGTTTAATCTGCAACGAGGCTGATATTCTTCTTCGGTCAACTTGTGTCAACTATAGTTGACCTACCTTCAAGGCATCATGGATCTTGAAGATCCATCAAGAATGGAATATGAAATTGTTGTACCGGTAAAACCATTACCATCTACAGACAAACCATTGAAAGGTTTGTTGAAAAGGAATAAATGTGAATCGAATTCATCATCAAGTGAGGATAAAAAATCAAAGAAAAGAGTTAAATTTGCTGAAACCATGATGGTCTTCTGTGATGATTGGCCAGAAGAAATTATGCCTCAGATAATTGCTCTTAAATCACCTACGGATTTCAATTTGATTGAAATTGTCGCCTCCGGCTTCATGTTTGAGCCGCCCGTTGAATATCAAGATTTGTTGCCATTTGACCCTCCACCAGATTATCAAGATTGTGTATCATCAAATAAGCAACCTTCCATAATTCCAATGTCTTCGTATGAAAAAGATTCATCAATAGGTTACATTGATGAAGATATTGATCAATATGAATCAAATGAGTTTGCCAATGATTACCATAATCAGCTCAATTCAGCTTTACACTGGGAAAATATTTTGAATGAAAGTGAGATACTTGAAGAGGATATTATCGGTGTTCTTAAAGAAGATGAAATACTTCAAGCCATAGGCTCTCAAACGGCTGATATTGATACAGTCTTCCATCCTTTGGAATCTGAGGATGAAAATTATAATGAAGCTGATTTTCCAATTCACTATCATAATGGTCAATATCATCATCAACATGTTCCAAACCATTCATCTAACAATGGAGTGTCTTCAAGTGATGGTTCTAATTCAACATCTGATGAAGGACATCATGTCGTTGATAGTTATTGTGAAAAAGTTAGTCAAAGCACCGAGACATCTGAAACTTTTTCAGAAACAGAAGAGCTTTCATCTGATCTCGCAAGTGATTCCAGTTTTACCTCACAAGATACAATTATTTTAACAACACCTCTTTCCAATGATCCGAATTCAGTATGTCGCAATGATTTTCTTTCTTCCTCATCATCATCAGCCGATAACTTACTATCACCTGGAAAAACTGTTGTTGCTTATGTTGACCATTATTCAAACGAGTATTCACAAATTGGTGTAAATCTCGAATTCGAACCCAAACCGGTAAAACCCATTTTAGAGACTATCAATGATGAAGAGGAAGAAGTTCGCAGTGATGCTGATATTGGAAGTATTAGTGAGGATCGAAGTTCACTCAATGAATCTGTTCTAGAAGATGTAAATAAAGTTAATAATGATAATTATCCGAAGGACCCTAGTAGAATGTCAGATTTAGGTGATGGCTCTGCTTCACTCGAAGTAGATGATGCCAACCTCGAAACTGATGGAAGTTTGGGTGGAACAGAAGTTAAAAATAATTATGAAGCATTGGAAAGTGAGATTAAAAAGGATGGTGAAGAAAAGGAATCAAAAGAATCCTCTGAAATAAATGGAGTTTACACTTGTTTACCTGCTGTCGCTAATGAACCAACAATTTCAAAAGTCAACAATAGCAATAATGATCATTCAAATAGTTTAGATAATAATGCTGTTAACAAATCAAACGAACTAAGTGGAATCAATGAAAGTTTGTCAAAACCGTTAGTCAATGTAATAAGAACAACTGACCCCAAATTAGATTGTCCCGAGGCCTTATTTAAAACAATGTCACTATCAAAACCAGCTAGTGTTACTCCTTCGTCATCTTCCTCTCCAACATCCTCATCATCTTGTGCAACAAATATGAGTCCTTCTTCAGCTTCAGCTTCATCGGTATTTGTACCTACAGCAACGTTTCTACCTGCTCAAACAGCAGTTGTTAACGCTTGCGGATCTAATTTAGTTGTCATCGGTCTAGTTGATTGTGATGGAGTCAACAAATCCCAGCATAACTCACAACAATTGTTAACCACTGTCCCAATGAATACCTCTGTATCCGTTTCAGCGATTCGTAAAGCATTTGAATCTAAACAAGAACTAGAGCCACCAATTTATGAAAATACAACCGAAATGAGAAATAAGCTCAAAAATGCTTCTCAACCAGGTATGACCTTTTATTTACATCTACATTCAACGATTATTGACTGTAAATAAATTTGTTTGATGTTGCTTTAGTTGACATTTACTCTTGCGACATGTATCTCACTCTTTGATTAATACTAATTGACTGATGATCCTCATGAGACAAGTAAAATCATTTAGCACTAAATCTCCCAGCTTGTAGGTAGAAATACCAGTTTTCATAACCCATGTATCATACCTTTTGCTCAGTTTAATCTCATCTTATGAAGTATGCTTTCCGTGAATTAGACTCAGCTATCCTAAACCAATTTCATTCAATTACAAGGTTTACTCATGTATTTATGTACTTGCACCTTCTAATTTCCTTGGAGTAAAGAGAGTGAGACAGATTCTTTTCTCCCTTTTTTTGCTCAAATAATAATACTATTATATCATCAGATACAAACAATACAAACAAACCAAATTGTTTTCGTTTTACAATCATTTATTTGTACACCAAACATCACATGAGAATCAAAATCTTAATTATTACTGGCTATGAAAGGTCATTAAAAGTGATCAACAAAATTTTTCCACTCAATTTTATGTTCACTTCTAGGTTCACTTTTCCCTTCGCTTGGTATTTCATTTTCATTGCCTTTTCCCAACCCTTGAAAAGCATCGAGTTACTTTGATGGATTACCTTTCAAAACGTTAGATGTGTTATAAAATGATGAAGAAAATTTCTAAATAGTTAGATCCGGTGATTATTTTGTTGATGAATACTTACCGTGCTATGCTTATTGGTAACGATTCAATAACTGATTTTGGCTAACAACAGCAAATGATAATGATGATGATAATAGAGATGATGTTTTTTATGGTAATTTATCTGTACATTGATGCTTATAATGATGTGAATATTGAGAAAATGAAAAGGCAAAAGCATTAGAGCTTCTAAAAAAGCTAAAATTCTGAGTAAAATTGATTTTATATCATGACGAGAGATTGTTGACATTTCTGATTGTATGCTTCAGAAACAGGAAAAAAATTATTATTTCAGGATAAAATGAAATAAGAATCATGGAAAATAAGTGATAGGAAATGAAAAGCAAGAATACAAGAGAAAACTGAAGAAAGTAAAACAGAGGGTCAAAAAGTAAACTTACCATGGACTTGAATACAAATCAATTGGCATTATTTCAACCTTCTTTCCCTTTTCATCATCTTCTCCGTCATCATCATCATCATCTCTTCTCCCAAGTCTCGCTCTTCCGCTCTCCGAATTTATTCCAATTTATACATTTCATGAAGTTTACTTTTCAGCTTGCAATGTTTAGATTAACTTACACTGTATACCTTTGTACTTTTGACCATTGACCGACTTGGTTCGTTACCAAACCTAAAGATATTTTACTCAAAAGAACTGATAGAATCTAATTTTTAAGAACTGAATGTTTCGATTCCTAAAATCTCGCCCTTCTTTTACCTAGATTTGTTTGGTGAAAAGCTTAAAAGATTGGCGAAACTAGCCTATTCCATACCAAATTGACCCATTCTCAGAATAATTTCAGAATAATATCAAAGATTATACAGTGTTGATCCACTGAATTGAGTGTATAAACATATCTAAATATTTCATAAAATATTTTCCATTAATATTATTATCTCATCCTTTTCTGCTCTTTGCTTACAAAAACAAAACCAAGTCCTTTTATGCATCGCACAATACAAAAATGAATTGTTCAAAAAAACATTCAATAGAGCTGTTTTTGTTATTGTTGTTGATGCTGATGAAAATGGAAACATGTTAACTGTTAGCCATGGCAAAAAGTGAAAGGGAAATGAATTGCTGTTTACAGGAAATTTGTTGCTACCAAATTGAAACTCAATTGTTTCTTCATCAAGTTGTGTATAAAGCAAAATAGTCAGGTAAATGACAAAAGACAAGCAACTCCTATTCATCATCATCATTACCATGTTTATCCTTTTTTCACTAATCTTTTCTCATCATTTTTCCCCTTTCCTTGTATCAATTTATCTAATATTGATTACTATCTGTAAAAACATTCCTACACGATTGGTCAAGTTATATTTAACCAGCCTTTTTACAGCCTCAGGGTTCTAGTCAACTGTATCATGTCCATTTATCATTTTCATTTTCACTTTTTTGTCTCGAGTAAATTGGTGTATTGCAATTGTAAATCTAATATGTTTCTTGTGTCAATGTTTTTACTCAAACAAGAGTTTTCAATGAAATACTATGTTACCATTTCATCTACTTTGTTGATCATTCACTTTTATCATTCCCTTTGATCATTATTATCATCCTTTCAAATCCATCTTGCATGTTTTCCTTCTTTCCTCATCCTTAGAGAATCATCTTGTTGATCAAAACCGGTGAATAGTGAGAGAAAGAGATGAGAGAGAAAGACAAAGATAAAGATTCCTGTGCCATGGATAACCCATGCTCCATCGATCAACCATGAATCTTTTTCTTTTCCAAGCTTTTCTATTCTAAAATATCATCATCCTTTTTACTTTTCATCCCCATCGTCCACATAAACCACCACCATCAATACTGACCATAATCTTGCAACCTGACTCTTCCTCCCAACAATGACCAATACAGTCAAACTCTTTCTTTCTTTCCAACTGAATCATGATCATCATTAATATCATCCTTTTCTTCCTCTTTCCTTACCATCATATTCATCTTTCAGTTCCTTTTCAAAGTTACATCATCTGATTGTTTCTATTACGTATTTCGTCCTCAATCTACTCCATTGTAAATCTACTGTTTCATATAATCATCAGCAAAATTCCTTGCTCATTTTATTATCTCTCATCTCCAGATTTTCTTCATTCTTCTTTTCCATCTTATATTGTTTGACTACATGTTAAAGTTGAACATGTTAATCAGTATCGACCGTTTTCAATGTAAAAAGGGTAAAATTAAATTGCCATAGTTTGTCATTTCTTGGCTACTTTCAATCTGACTCAAAGGAATCTTACTTCACCCAAAGGAATTACTGAGAAAGTAAATGGAAGAGAAAAAAGAAAGAAGAAGAAAGATGGTAAAAGTATCTCTTCTTATTCATCCAATTTACATCGATTGCTTCTTTTCTCCAAAAAGAGGAATTATAACTGAAATCTTGCTGTAAACGAATCAAGAACTGAAGTAAAATCCATCTGAACATTCAGACAAAATCCTTTTCTTATTTTTGCAGATTTATGTCTAAAATTATACCATTTTGTTTGATCATTTGCTTCATCTATCTTTGCATTAGTTAATTACAACTAAATCTTTTCCATTCTAATCGTTTTGTTCATTATTCATTAAAATCGTCAATCAACTTACAAACTTGATTGCACAGTTCAAATTAATACCAGAAACATATTGATTGATCCAATTAGAGCAAACATTCAAATAATTCAATCTTTTACAGTTAAATGCTTCCTTTCATCATCATTTCTTCAATTCAATATTCAAATAATGCCTTCTAAGATGAAAATTTTGATTATATTCAAAATTTCCATAATAATGTTATTTTTGGTTTTTCAAGTAACACATTTGTATGGAGAAATTGCGAGAAAAATGAACTTACAAGAGACTGATGTTAATGGGTTAAGGATCAATTATAAATAATATAACCTAGTTTCTTTAAAATCATTATTATCAAGTTACAACTTCTTACCTTTATTCGGTTTCATTCAGTCAATTATCAATAGGAAACCTTTCACCAAAATTCAAAAAACCTTTTTTTATTTATAAACTAATTCTGTTGGAAATCATTGAATCTGCAATTTTCTTGATAAACTCAATTTTCAACAAGAACAAAAAATTACAGTGAAATGTCACTAACAAGACAGTAAGATTACTGTGAGAATAAAAAAGGTTATCTAAAATAATGTAATAATTGTGATAACCTTCACTGTGATAATTGCTGTTTGTACACTATTATTCAGTTTTTTCATCATAATTATCATTTGGCGTGCTAAAAGTGCTTCAAGTTTCTGTTTTTGTCGCTCTTTACTCAAAATCATCCAAACGATGACCAGTAATGAAACAAGTTTATGAAACAAAAAGTTGTTGATCCATCTCAAGATACAGTTTTCACGCTATAAAACTTAAACTTAACAATCTGATTAATGTTATCTATTACAAGAAACTCATTTTCTCACATTGAGTTACAACTGATACTGATCTGAAAATTAATCAATTTTCAGGTTGGACTATTGATTAAGCCTGTTTACTTCTTTAACTACAATTAATCATTTGACTCCATTTCATCTAATTTCATCAATGTTATCATTTTATCATCACCATTGATCTGTTAATGAAACTTTTGACTTGTTTTGCTAATTGAAGTCGATTATTAACATTGAAAGTTGACAAAAAGACATCAACTGCAAAACGAAAAAGAAGTTTTGCTTGAAAATGTTTTTCGCTTACTTCAAATGACTTTTAATTGTGCACATAATAAGGCTCACCTTGTAAACATTTTAACACTTGAATTGATATTTCTTTGTGTGATTCTTGTCCTCCGTAAAGTTCATTGAAACTCAATTCATTGTTACCTAGAAAAAAAGGTACAAACAAACATTTTTTCAATGAGCAAACCTTTCCTTGTTTGAGAATCACTTTTTTAATGTATATGTCTCAATGGACTCGGAAAAAGCTCTCAAACAATAACAGCAACTACAAAAAAAAGATTTTTTGTCAACCTAGAGCAACTCAACTAATTAAAATTTCACTTTCGCATTTCACTCATATTCATTAATTCATCCTTTGAAACAATTGTTATTCTAATTAACTTCCTCTTCTTCATCTTTTCTTCTCATCTTAATTACAGTTCCGCAACGTCCTAAATCATTTCCATTCTCTAATTTTAAACTTGGTAAAAGCATGGAGCCAAGTAAAAATAGTAGCTCGGTCAACAGTGCAACGGCAAATAATCCAAGCAGTAATACTAATAATAGTGGAAACAATAATAGCCTGGCCAACAGTGGGTCAAGTTTAATCAAAGAGGCAACCAATGTGATGACCGAGAAGCTTAAACGGTTAAAACTGCACGGTGACAGCTCAAAACAATTGTCAAATGATGAGTCTGGTAAAGCTGCTCAACAAGCATCTTCAGCAGGAACATCATCATCATCATCATCCTCGTTAAGCAATGATAACAAGCCAAAACAGTCACAACAACAACCACAAAATCAACAGCAACAACAAGCTCAATCACAACGACGTAAAGAAGATCTCATTATAGAGTACACTTCAGAACCTCGAGGTGCTCAGCAAGTTAAACGTGTATCATTACCTGAAACATCGTTAAAAAATGTGGCAACTTTCAGTAAGCATTTTTCCGTCACTTTACTCCTATTATAATCATCTTCATTATCTATTATACCTTTTTAAAGGTTTCACCCTAAAAAAAGGTTTAAACTTAAATGACATTTAACCAATTCTTGAGAGTTTACTTGTTACCTCAAGATTCATCTCTATCAACTTGATCATCATCATTTTCTTGCTTTTTTTGGTACCAACTGATTAGGTTCTCTAGAGACTTTATTAATCTGATTTACCTTCAGATTAAAATCCAGATTTGATTGAAGATTTATCAATTTGTGCCATTTATCAAATCTCAACTACCGATTGCCAGGAGTGTAATTTCATTCTCGTTTCCAAGATTTCATTGAGAAAATGAATGAATGAAAAAATTCATTTCCGTAAAATGTGAACATTTGTAAAGTTAAACTTGCTAATATTTATCTACAGTTAGTAAGCTCTGTCACCTTAAATCACCTCAAATTATACAAGAATGATAATAATCTTCTAATTGAGCTATCATTTACTTAAGAACCTTTCTTCTTCACTCTTAATCATGCTCAATGAAAATTGATCTTGAAAAGAGATAGTTTCTCCTCATTTCTTGAACATTCAGTTTTCATTGAATTTTCAAATGAATCAAAATGACTGGCAATGAATGGAGTGAAGAAACTGTTTTCAGTTGAATTATATTTTCGTATTACATGATTAACCTTTATCCTACAGAAAAAAAAACACATCACAATCTCAATCTTCATCTTTTTTCATCTTCTTATTCCAAAATCTGGAGTAACCTTTCAGAAAAAAAGCAACTCTTTTATCAACTTAAATCTCACCTTAACTCAAACTATCCTTGACTTGAGAAAGCATTTTGTGTTAATAACTTTGACCTTTATAATTTCAAAGTCAATCTTTCAACCCTTTACAAAATATACTTTCACTGTTGGTATTTTTTAGGTTACCATTATAGTGCCAAGCAAGACAAAACTAATGCATCTCAACTCAGAATTAGTCTTTTTTATATATTATTTTGTTCCTTATTATCATTTGTAACCCTTTTTTACTTCAACATGTCAACATATTTCTTTTTATACATTTTCTCACCAAAAAAAACACATCAAATGATTTCTTTTGCCTCTTATTATACTCTTCTAGTCCCTTTATTTACCTCATTTAGGTTTACAAAATATCTCTTTGTATCTTCATCTTCTCGCCTCTCTTGATTCACCCATTACCCAGATTATTATGATAATGTTATTATTATTAATATTATCATCTTTTTCAATAACATTTTCAATCGAATCAAGTTTATTTCAATTCACATTATAATTTGAAAAGACATTCCCGCTCACCTTAACTGCTAGTATTTTTTTTATCCTCCTCATTTTCATCCTCCAAAAAGATCCAATAGTTTGAATAATGACAAAAAGATGAAGTTGCCTTACATTTAAGTTATGAGAGAGTTGCTCTCTTATCCTCATGGGAAGTATAACCTGCTCAGACAATTACGAATGAAAAGTTATTCTCATGTTCTAATTATTTTTCCCACCGAGTCTTTATCTCTCCTCATCCCCACCATATTTCCCTCTTTATTTACATCCTCATTTCTTAGCTCACTTTTCACTGTCGCCATCATCTTTCTTTTCACTCCATTTTTGCTTGTTTTCATCTTTTGTTGACATTTTGTCTGTTTTGTCTCTTCACTTTTAATCTTCTTTCTCCTTCTTTTCTTCCACCAACACCATCATCTTCCCCTGGGAAACAAAATGCATTTATTGTGTAAAAAATGCTGAATTATTCTTGATGAAAGTGGACATAATTTACAGCTCAGCCTGAAGCTTTGTAATCACATGAGTTGCCCATCTAAATGCTTAGTTAGAGTCACCAGTCTTTAACATGCAGATGATGTTTATAGTTGAACAAAAATAACCTCAAATAATGGTTCATTTTTTGTTCATTTTTTTGTCTGACAATATCGATTACCAAACCATAATCAAAACCAAAATCACATCAACACGCCTTGATGTCTTGTTTACCTGTTTTTCAACCGATATTTTAAAATTTGGTTAACAATGACTTTACGTTTCTTTTTTCATTCAAATTGTGAATGAAAGTAAACCTTCTTAGTTACTCTACACTTCATCACAGCAAAATTCAAGGTAACCTCTGGTACTTGATAATGTTACTGATGATGATATTGAATTATTTTTACCCTCCCTTTGAAGGACTACATGTAACTAGAAATATGCATGTAAAATAACCGAAAATTATTCATCTGACTTCAGTAGCTGATGTCTTGTCAGCAAAGTGTAATCACTTTCTTGTAACAAGTTTTACGTGTAAAAATATTTTCACCATCAATTCCATTTTATTTCATGCTTTTTCTCCTTTTCAATTTGCAGAATATTATTTCTTAAAATTCAACTAAACTAATCGATTTGAAGAGGTTGTCTATGAAACCCATGATAAAACTGATTAAAATTTTATCAATATCTTGTAGATCGTTTACATCTTTTTTATTATTCTTTTTTCATTCTTTTCATTCTCTCCAGTTTTTCAGACTTTTGGCTTCTTTGCAAATATTCAATGATCATTGAATGTCATGCAGTTTCAAAGGCTGAACAAAAATGGCAAACCTTTTCTTTCATCTTTTTAGTTTGATTGGTGCTGAAAGGCCCATTCGCTTCATCCCATCAAACAGATTACAGATGAAAATGATTCAAAATGAAAGCAGAAAAATAACATTTTTACAGGCATGAATATTGAAACTTTGGTGGGAAGATGAAAAATATCAACTTCTAAGGCCTCTTTGCTCTTTCAGTAGATGTTTTTGTCTGATTTTCAACACACACAAAAAACATCAAAATCAGTTACAATAATCATATAATAATAGATATGAACACATTTCAAAAAAATGGAATGAAGTAAGCAACGAAGAAGCGAAAAACTTACAAGGCTTGGTTTTTTGTGAGATAATCAAGCAAGAATTTTGTAGTCATTAGAAAGTATCAATGACGACTTTTCTCTCTGTCTCTATTACAATCGGTAAAAAAGCTTGTAATCAATCTGTTTATACATTTACATGAAATGTTGATGAGAAAAGAGTTAAATTAGCCAAAATAAAAGATTATAATCACTTCATCATTATCCTCATCATTTTTATTATCGTTTTTGTTCTCTTTTTGTTTCACCATTCGTATTCATTTACAGATATAATCAGATAAATTCATTAGAAATGAAAAGAGCAACAAAACCCGACTCATCCCCATAAATTCAATATTGATGCGTAAACAGTGTAGGCTGTAATGTTTGTCGAAAAAAAACAAACTGAAAAAATTTCTTTTGTTTCAATAGCGTCCAGGTCAGTTATCAAATTTCAATCTCTTTCTCTTCCTTGCCTGGTCTTTCCACCCTTCTCCACCTCATCTTCCTTCTTCCTTTCTTTTCATCTTGCTCATCATTCCTAAATGGAATTGTCTAAAAATGACAACTCTAATTTCAACTGAACCATCTAATTTCTCTTGACAATTGTGAACGAGAAGGAAGATGATGATGAGCTTGAAAAGAGGCAGAAAAGACAAAAAATCGTAACAATATCAGGAATAATATATACGTAAACAAGGAAAGGCTTTAAGGTTACATCAATACATCCTTTCAGGTTTCAAATTTCTGTCAACGTTAACCTTTTTTCATTTGCTTGCCTCTCTATTCACCCATTTTTTGCTCAAAGTAAATGATCTTGAGGATTTATATGCGGATTTTTCATGTTTCTTTGTGTATATTTGCGATGTAAATCAATTGATTGATTGTTTACTCTTTATTTGTTACCATCAATTTCATTTTTAATCAGTTGAATCAACTTTTAACATTTCATCCGTTCATCCTTTTAATTCAATTTTTGGCTCATCTTCTAACTTGATTCATCTCAAGACTCGCATTATACCAAAACAATGTGTAATACTTTGTTGATAAACTCTAAGAAATCAATTTATTGGTCAACCAAATAACGTTACATAATAATCTGGTTGGTAATAAGATTTTTGGGTAATTTTGGAGAGAAAAAACTAAACAATGAAACTGAATCATGCATGAAGCCTCATGAAATGATGAGATTTCAAGTCTTTTTATTTAATGAAACGGTTAATCATTTTCCAATTGTTAACCTCACTTCTAGCTGTTTAGGTTTCATCAATCTCAGCCAATATCGTGAATCAATATCGGAAACTGCATTTCAATAAATTAAAGTTAAACAGTAGATTAGATCAACATTTAAAGTCTATTGATCAACTTATCATTTGTAATGCGCTCGAAACTAATACATAAACCTTTTTATCACTTGAAAAATCATAATATCAATCAAGAAAAAATCAATTTGTATCTAAAAGCGATTATTGCTTTTCGTGATTCTGTGATTGAAGTGAATAATATTTATCTGTTGCACGATTTTGTCACTCATTTCAAATTGCCGTTATTTCAATTTTTTTGCCTGCAACTCTTTCTTTATTGCTGAATATACTTTTCTCAGCCATTATTATTGTCAAATCATGGTTTTGCCAAACCATGAAGTTCACTGTCTGGAATATTTGCATCATAATTTTATTTTTAATGTCAAATATACAATTTTATCAATTTCTTTCAACTTTACCTCAACCAGAAATCAATTTTCCCATCTCAGGCAATCGTATTGAAAAAAGCAAGAATGCAGAAAAATTTATGTCTTTTCCAAGTTACGCCAAAAGGATTTATTTTCTGATGAAAGTTTACTAATGATTAATTATTTTTCTTTTTCTTTTCATTGATTTTTGTCTATACAGAAGACACCAAAGGGGTGATTACTCTTCAAGGAACACCATTATTGCCCGGATCAGCTCAAATAGTTAATCATCATTATCATCATCTTCACCACCAACATGGCCAGTCAACGGTACCCACTCACCAACTACATTCATACTCACATCAACAACCTCTCACAGTCCCTGTTAGCCATTTTCAATGTTTCCCACCAGGAACAACTATTCCAATATCTTCCATGGGAGCTTCTCAGGCAACCCATCAAATTGTCCAAAATCCCAATTCAACTGCTCAACAACAACAGGTTCAACCTCAAAAATTATCTTCAACACCAGTAACATCATCATCATCTACACAATTTATTGCTCCATCAACACCCCAACAACCACAACTTAATCCTAACCAAGCACAATCTCAACCTCAACAGCAACAGCAACAAACTCCGCAATATCATATTTATCCAGTCACAAAATGTAGAGCAGCATCACCACAATTTATTAATCAATATTATGCTACCACAGCTAGTGGTCAAAGGCAATTAGTATACGTTTCTCATGTTTCCCCTGGTCAACATCAACCCTTCATTCAGAGTCAAACAATTCATCATCACCATCATCCGCATGCACACCATTATGTACACCAACAAACTCAGGCACAAACAGGTCAACCTCAACACGGACAACCATCTCAGCCCGGAATGGTAACCATGGTCTCAGGGACACCGCAAGCCTCTAGAGATTCCCCGTCACCTTCAATAATTCAACTTCACTGTAGACCAGCTACTTCATTGTCTAATCCGCAGATTGTAGGTCCAAGAATATATGCTCAACCCTTGCAACACGGATTTGTTGCGATTCCCAAAGATTCATCTTTTCCCAATCCCAGTGAGATACGACGTCGTGATGGTTTGAATGCATACCCAGTGGTAAAAGAGGATCCACTTAAAGTAGTCAATACCCAATCTACAGGTTCAAACACAAATAGTGGAAACAGTCCATCGGCATCATCATTATCTTCTTCCCTGTCTTCGGCATCTTCATCTTCATCTTCATCTTCTTCATCCGTTTCACCCTCATCAACCACCATGACCTCTTCAACTGTTCCTAATACCATAAATAGTAGTAAAAATAGCGATTCCTCTAATTTATCTTCAAGTGATACCAAAGATGAATTGGAACAGTTTGTTGAAAATGACATTCAACGCATTGAACGAATTAAACGCCGTTATTCACTGACCGAGGAAGGCGATGATCCAACCTTCGGTTTCGGTCGACGTCCTTCGGTTCGAGGTATTAAACCTAAATTTGGCCCTAATGAAATAATACGTCACATGCAAATGCAATTAAGACCACCAATTCAGTCAATTTCATCTCAAACCCTTCCAAAACAGGCTAAAGTTATTAATACACAAATTGTCAAGTAAGTGTTAAAATAACTACTATTAACTAATCAATCAATTGATTTTGATCTTTGATTATAATCCAAGGCATATTTTCAGTTTAACCAGAAACAGGGTTAAGCAAGTAAATAATAAAATAATTGAAAGAGGATTGAAAATAAAGGTTTTCCATGAAAAGCTGAAAAAATTAGTTCAGTTCATGATAATATCGTAACTCATTTAACCTTTTGTATTCTTCAAACTATTTTATGATTGATGTAACACAAAAGAAAATTTTATTTCTATTTATCAATTTTCTTTACTTTTTTACGCTTTTCTCCATAAACAGTCAATTAAATAAATTCTGCCAAACCTGTAAAAGGTTTATGAGTCTTTAAACGTGTGTTTATAAATTGAATTGTTTATATATTAAAAGCCTTCAATTTAAGTTTACAATCCTTTAATTTTATTTTCAGGCTTATCCTATTTATCCCTATTTCCTACTTTTTAATATAATCAAATCGATTCTGCTTCATATTCAATTGAAATTCTTACTCTAATTTTTTTCCTTTCATACTCTCTTTTCACAGTGAATCTCCTAATCCGGTTTCTTCAACCTATTCTTCTGGCTTAACTGCATCATTATCTACATCCACAATAACAACAACAACAACCACACCGGTTGTATTAGCAACGAGCTCAGTTTCATCTCAACCATCTTCTCAAGTTCCAAGAACCGCACAAATCCATCTGATTGCTCGTCATTCTCATCCTCATTGTCACCCTCATCTTATTTCTGCCAATCAAATTGGCTCGGTACCCAATTTAAGGCAACAATTGGTCTCGTCTTCGGCATCAGTTTCACCTTCATCGACCTCTTCTTCTCCTTCACCATCCATTGCAGGTCACAATACTTTGGGTCATCGGCATGTTTACCTGATTCCTCACATTCAAGGAGGACCTCAATATCAAAGGATTGTTCAAGCAGGTGCTACTCTTCCTAGACAGCATCCAATGCAACATCAAAAGGTTGGCCAAGCAGCTTCACAACCACAGCTATCACCTCAACAAGCAGCTATGTTAATGATGAAAGGAATGGGAGGTCGAGTTAAAATAATTAATGGATCTCAATCAGCCAGTTCAATTGGATTTGTTAGTAATCAGCCTCCTTTGTCTCGTCCAGCATCATCTCTGGGTCACATTATTCAACGATCTGGACCTGGTGGAGATGAGCTAAGGATTATTCAACCTGGTCCAGCACCTTCATCGTCAGATGTTACTTGTAGACAATGTCCAATGAGAGTTACAAGCGCAGTTGATCCGCAAACAGGACAACCTCAATCGATCTCAATTATTGGTAATAAGGTTGGACCTTGTTTGTTGCAACATAAAACAATTTCAATGCCTAATGTTTCCTTAATCAAGTCACTTCCTCAAACATTAACCGTTATTCCGATTAAAGACCTAAAAGATGAAAGAGGTACTCCTGAAGGAGCCAGTTCATCTCCAACTCACTCATCTGATCCAATATTTGTTGATAACAAGGTTAAATCACCTGATGTTTTAAACGGTGATACAATGTCAACTGGAAGTACAAGCAGTTGTAGCAGCTCAACTAGTAGTAATAACACAGCAACTTCATCCAGTAATAGCACCAATAACCAAACCCTTAACAATAAAAATAATGAAATCAACAATGATATGAGTAAAACCAAAAATACAAACAATAGCACTGACCCTGATGATGTTATTATCAACAACAATTCCACTCTCAACACTACCAACAGCAACAATAATAACAATAACAATAATCTCGCCAATAGTAATAATATTAACAATAATATTATTAATAACAATAATAATAGTATAAATAATATCAACAATAATCCTGATCTAGTCAAAGATGCAACTACTTCGGCCCTGAAAGCAAAAAAAACTATTGTTAGCGGTTCTGGTCTTAAGGATGGTAAAACAAAATCATTGCCCAGTAAAGAAGGTGTTATTTACTACTCAATGAATGTTTAATCAAAGATGATGTTTGATTGGCAATCAAATCTTATGAAAGACTTTATTTCAAATTGCTGCTGTTGAAAATCGCTACAAAAAAAACGAGAAAAAGTGCCACTTGGTGTTACAATAAACGCATTTAAGTCACTTTTACAGCTTTGCTTTTCTTCATCCATAATTCCAAATTTATGTATACACTTAACACCAAAGTATTTCTGTAAAAAAGACATTTTTATCATGCGAATCAAGGTTTTTTTCAGAGAGGATGAAGGAAGGACAAAAGGTCAAGGAGAGAACCTTGCAAATAATTCGAGAATTCATGATGGAACAAAAACTGAACAAAATAGATACAGTTTGTTAATGAGAATACAAATATCTGATGGATTTTCAATTGACGAATCAAGAAAACGATGAATCTCACCAAATGTCCCCTGAAATTTTAGTTAACAAATCAATTATTATCTTTTTAGTCCTTATTGTCAACTCTAAATTAATCCGAATACTTGTTCATAATCTCAGTTGATTTTCCTGTTGATTTAGTACTCAAAGACTTCATCGTTTTGGACTTGCACCATTAAATCACGTTAATGACATATTTTGTAAAATTGGACTGATTTCACCTAAGCAATCGAATGATATCTTGGATCCCGAACTGATTGACTGCGAACAGAAATCATAAAGAAACTATTTAAATTCACTCTCTAGGAACAAGTTGATTATTTACTTGATAATTGTTAGGTTTATCTGCATTTAAGACACGTTAGCTTGAGTTTTATTTATGATGAATTGTTACGTTAACATTATAAATCAAGCTTAGACAAATTGTTAATTCTTTTCTTTGAATCTTGAGAATTGTCACTCTATTTGAAATCACACTCGCAATTTTTCACCCTTGTACCTATTAATATTTTGAAACGAAACAAGTGTTGGTTTATTGAAATGTTATGAAATTGTTCAAATCTGGAAAGACCATAAAGTTGGATTATTAATATTGCAGCATCGTAAGATAATAATCATCTAGTTAATTGCTTTATCTTCCGATAAATCTTCGATTAATTTGTACATTTATAATTATTTGATTTGTATTATTTCAATTTTTTTGCGTCTCAGTTGCTACGTTGAGTTGAACCTCTAGTATAACATTTCAATTGGTAAACTCAATTATTCAACATGTTTGTCATCAACTCACAGCAATTCATTTTTTAATTTAAATTTGTCTTTATTTAAATCATAACTTTTCTTTTCTCATTTTCATTGTAAACAATCAATTCCAAATGATCTGTATTCCTTTGACATTATTTCAAGATTAGATTATTAATATTATTATTGTAAAACTTACTGAAACAAAAAGCAACAAACAAATAATAAAAATTGCCAAAGCTGTTGTATCAATTGTTACCGTTAATTTATTGTATCCAACATTTTTACGCTTCTTTTATCACCAGAAAATGGACTGATTCAATTCTCGAGGTTCAATGAGTCACAATTTTCGTCCACAAAATGAGTTTAAAAAATTTGGCAAAAATATTTGCATTTATTAATAATAATAAAATTAATGTTAATGAACCTGAATAATGTTAAAATGGCAATCTAATTGAAATCAAATTAACTCGAGAAATTTGTCTCTGATTTAAAGTAAATGATAGTTCACTAAGGTTTAATTAGTTGTGCCAAGTAACATTGTATTATTAATATCATCAAATCAACTAGATTGTTGAGCACAAAATTGACTTTCAAAAGCTGTCTGCCAAAATCAACTATTTGGCATTAAATTGGAGAGTTTATGATTTTGAAAAATCCGTTAAAAAACTCGACTCTTCAAATTTTTTGAATAATATTGCGGTTATCAAAGAGTTAATCAACAAGTCTAAATTTTTTGGTTATTTTGGTGATCAAGAGTTAGGAAGGAAAGTCAATCAAAGTATCAAATATGGATCCAGTCATAGATAACAAAAAAGTTAATGTTATGCATAAAAAAATCTTTGCCAACAATTGTTGATTAGTTTACCATCATGAGAGGAACTATAAGCATGATAATGATGAAGATATTTTTCAAAGGCAAGTTAAAGGGTGACATCCGTATGATGAACAGGAAAAACGTCTAGGAAAGCCAAGTTTAAGATTAACTCTTGATAAAATGACTTTTTCCGTGGCTTTGACTAAACACCGTGTATTGAGTGGAGTGACATTACAATGTATTTAAAAGACATAATGTTTGTTTTTTGCCAAGAGTAAGGGGTTAACTGAAGTCGGAAAAATAAAGGAAAGTAAAAAACTGTAAGTAGAAGCATAGAAAAATGGTATTCTTGACATTAGTCGAACTCTTGAATCTTTGTTTTGTGGAAACTTGCTATTAGTCATTATATGAGCCAAATGGTCAGGATTTGTTCAGCAATCTTGGTTAAAATTTGATTATTTCAATCTATGTTAAGAGTACAACAGTGAAAATCGGGTTTTTACCAATCGTCGTCAAAATTATTCCTTGTTAGTCTAACAATTGGATGACACAAATTATTGCTTCACCTAATCCATTGAGAAGTTTTTTAAAAGGTGAATGAGACTTGCGAGCGACAACAACTCGAAGGTTCGCATTATCAACTCCATCAGTCATTTGTTTGACTTCGGTTTTGATGGTTGACAGATTATGATTAGGTTGGCCGTTAATTTGTTTGGAAACGTGAAACCTTTGTTTAGCCAATGGATAGGGTTGCAAATAGTTTGGAAGAGGAACTAATGGATTATCCAATGTTGATTTGAGAGCTTGCTTGTCCTGATCAGACAATAAATCACTTAAATAAGGTCCATGTTGAAAGGCTTCCAGGGAAAGTGTAAGGTAACGAGCAAGATAAATATTGGTTCCAAGAAGATTAATCTTATTCTCAATGGTCACTTCCTTCCTTCTCTTAACACACTGAATTGTGGACCAACGATCGAGACACTCAAAAACAATCATTTCATTGGTTATATTCAATGAGTCTCGATGTAAAATTGAACGAAGGAGGCCTTCATTGATAGAAAGAATTCCTTCAGAAGTTAATATCAAATCCGCATTTTCATCAATCAATGAATAACAATGATTAATGCAACTATTTAAAAGGCTTTCCAATTTTATCAAATCCTCGTCTACTGTTGAGTGCTTGTCTTCCTCGGAGTTGATTGATTCATTTGGTCCTGTGTCATAATTTGTGCCTGTCTCGTAAGGATGTAAAGTAGTCAGTATTTCAATTACATTGGAAACCATTAAATTTGATTGCAGGAATGTCAAAGATAGAACTGAAAGGTCAGTTAATCCAAATTTGATCGAGCTTTCAAAAAGAGCCAAACACTTTGATATGCAGTCTAATTTAACTTCTTTCTTGTAAATGTAACTGATAATTGAATAGGTAGTTGAGTAGAAAATTGAAAAAATTATTAGTCAAAAACTTCTATTGTTTTGAATAATTTTGATAGAAATTATTGACGTTCAAATATTCTTACCTCATCACTGAATGAAATATCTCAGGTTGACATTGTATGTTGACGATTGGCTTCATTTCTGGTACCTTATAATCTTTATTGTTGTCCAGTTGTTTAACCAGTGATTGGAAAAATGGACTCGACTCTCGAATGATAAATGAATGAGCAGGAAATCGCCATTTATCTTGAAAACCAGTGAACCCACCAACGGAGTCAAGAGTTACGATGAAAACTAAATCACTTTGATCTTCACTATTGAACAAAATCAACCCGGGACTTGGAGCTGATGGTAATTCACTATCAACCCGATTATTTCCCATAATTTTAGCTTAAATGGTTCACTATTTGCACCTATTTTCAACGAGAAGCTAAAACTTATTGGATAATTTTTTGACCAGCTTGAGTTTGAATAAGGATCACTTGAATCGATATTTCCAATCCTTTGTTTGGAAGTAATTACCATGCTTTGAAGAGCCCAGGCCGGATTGGGGAACAAAATATTGAGAAATATGACTGGATTAGTAATCACGGAATTCCAATCAGCTGAATTTAATTTAACCTGTGAAAGCATTGGACAAAAATACAGATTGAGATTAGAATCAAATTGAGTATACAGAAATACTGAGGCAAAATTATTCAAGAAATTTAATAAACCATCCAGATTCCTTAAATCAGAATATAAACGACTGATATAACAATTTTCATTCGCAGAATTTTTGTATCAATCTTTCCTAGTTCCTTTTATATATTATGTTATTATAGTTCATCAACAATTTTGTTAATAATAACAAAATTGTTGATGAACACATTTGCATTGAACGTACAAAAAATTGCGTTGATAAAGTATACAACAAGAAAATGGATAGTCGGTAGAAATTCAATCGTTTCATTTTCAAATCATTTAATCACATTTAATGTTCGAATAAATATGACATAAATATGCAAGACCTATTAAACAATCGATTTAAAACATCTATTAATACTAACTGCGAAAAAGTTGAATGTTCAACATAACAGTAACCAGTACAGACACAGCTACCAATTTAAGTTTGTACTCATTTCAAGTTAAAGTTAACTTTTTGTTGAATGCAATATTATTTTATCGAATTCATTAAATAAAATAACTAATAGATATACTAAGTACAGCTGATGTAATTGACTAATGATAATTAATAATAAAAAACGAATGTTTGTAACAGCCAACATACCTTTTTAATTTATTGATGTGTTATGTAGAGTTTTAGATGATGGCGTCCAAGTTATAAGTAAAAAGTACCGAAAATTTTTGTCTCATTACTCGATGTTTCCTTACAGAAACTGAATTGCTGGTTTATCTGGTTATGTTAAAATTTCTTAATTATAGTTAAAAATAAAAACAATGAAATATAATAGTTGAAACACAAAAAACAACAATGAAATGATGATTTGGTAAGCAAGTGGGTAAATGATCGTTTGGAACTGCAAACTGCAATTTTGGGTAAACAGCTTGCGCAGTAACTCATAGACTAAGAATGAATTTATTTTCTGGTATTTTTTAAATATGTCACAGTATCAGAATTGGTCTGATCAATTGAAATAAATATCTATTTTTAACAAATAATGAAATATAGACTGGTTTTTAGTCGAAATTTGATAAAATATCCAATCATAACTTGACTTAAATAGCAAAGAAAATATTTTCTTCGAAGTATTAATACTTTGAAAATATACTTTTTGCTTGTTCAACCATTGAGCTTACCATTAGTATTCAGTTCATGTTCAGATTCATTCTCAGTTTATTGTTTAATAGTTTGTTATTGTTTACTGAACAGCAGTTACAGTTCTAATCCATTGATATAACAGTCAATTATTTAAACATTGTTAGTCAAGTTTGTTCATCTCAGTTAATAAGGTCTATGAACTTTAACCTACAATTTAATATTCTCTCTGTAAATTGACTTAAAATCTATTTCTGGTAAATTTTAATTTTTACAAAAATACTGGATAGAAAAGAAATTTTACTTTCAATTTGTTTTCAGTTGATTCTTCTTCGGGATCTGTTGGTGTTTATTTGAATGTGGCCTTTAAAAAGCCCTTTAATCAACAAGTGAGCCTTTGAGATGTAAATATGAATTTGAATTCTATGACTTATTCTTACGAATTTCATCTTCTGCTCTTGCGGACCAGAACCCAAAGCAGTCCTCAAGGGCAAAGAGCTTTAAAAAGTTTCATTTATATTCCTTCACTTCTAAATTTCGTTTCAGCAATCGAATTAACATGCAATTTTTGAATTCTATCAGCTTTTACGATCATCATGATCACAAGATCCTCTTATCATCGACTTTTGTTTTTAATACGAGTTAGCTACATTAATGTCTACTATTATTCAACTGCGTTCAGATATAGCTTATCAAATGTATTTTTTGTAATCATACTTAACATGAACAGTTTGAATAGATGGCGAATGATTTATGATTTTTTTCTGGTCACAATAAGCTTTGGGTAATTTCATTTTCATTAGCAAAGTTGTCAGTTTGAGAAATGAGAAATTTCTCAGTTGATTTTGATTTCAAAGCTGTCTGAATAACCAATCAAATACTTGATTAGATTAATTACGCTTTCTCTTCAGTTATTATCTATCTTAAACCATTAAAACATTGAAGATTAAAGATCGACATTGTTTATTTATTGATCTGATGTGAACTTATTTCAGTTTAGATGTTCCCTGATCAAAAATTATCTTGAATCTATTGTAAATTGTTGCTATGATAATATCTAAATGTGAAAGCGATTTCATTCAGGTGATAGGTATAATTACCAAGAGTACCAATTTTTCAAATGCCAGTAACTTTTGAGTCAACTTCGTATAACAGTTTATTTCTTTTCGACTACCATTGAGATAACCAGATAGCAGCAGTGACAACAATGTTTACTCTTTTTGTCCTTTCATTTGTCTTAGGCTTTTCACTGGTTAATTGTTCGCCTGATTTTGGACAATTCAACATTTCTTGCGACAATGATAGACCCGTTATTGGTGTGCTGTCCTTACCTTCATGGGACAAAATCAAACAAGTCGAAGATAACCGATCATCTTACATTGTAGCTAGTTATGTTAAATTTCTAGAATCGGCTGGAGCTCGAGTTATCCCTGTGCTACCTGGTCATGATGAGGCCTATTACCGAGAAATAGTTAATTTAACTAATGGATTTCTGTTTACTGGCGGTGGACTTTGGCTTAACACATCAATTTATACAACTGCTGCTTCTTACATCTGGAAATATGCCTTGAAACTAAATTCAGAAGGAGATTTCTATCCCATCTGGGGAACATGTCTTGGATTAGAATTGATAGCATATTTAGCAAATGATTTGGTCTGGCCTTTGACTGATTGCTCTTCTTGGGATGCTCCATTGAAACTCAATTTCAGTATGAACTCTGCAGAACTTAAATCAACCAGCCTATTCAAAGGATCAGATGAGTCTATTATTGAGGTAAATATACTCTATTGCTCGTGATTTCTAGTTATCATTTTCAAATGAATACATTTGGAAATGACATCTCGACTGATGACAGTGAAATCAAATTCGAAATACTTTATTTCCTCTATTTTATATCTTCTAATTGCGTTTTTCAAATTGTCATTTATTATTGATTCCTTTTCAGATCTTGAGTAAAGAAAATGTTACGATTAACTACCATCATCAATGTTTAACTCCTCAAACAGTTGAATCAAGCAAATTAGCGCAAAGTTTCCGCATTTTATCAACTAACACAGATAAAACAGGAATTGAATTCGTGTCCATCATGGAGGGTAAAACTTTACCTGTATATCTTGTCCAATTTCACCCTGAACGAGTTCTGTTCGAGCCCAACTATATAAAATCTTACAAGAGAACACCCCATTCAGCTAATGCAGTCAAAGTCTCTCAATATTTTGCTAATTTTTTCGTTAATCAAGCTAGAAAAAATTGTCACACCTATCCTAACACCGATGAATATCATTCAAAACTGATTTATAATTATTGTCCACAATTCAGTGGCCTTGAAGGTGGACATGAACAGACCTATTACTTTAAATGGTGAAGTTTCTGAAGAATGTCAATCAGTCATGTGTCAGTAAATTTAAAAACGAATCAATTAGCTAATTTGATGACAAATAAAGTCCTTAATTATCGGTTATTAATAATAAAATATTTCAATTCCCGGATTATAAAATGCTTAAATCAACAAAATCAACATTAGATGGCGCTCGCAGCAACAGTTGATGCAAGAGCAACCGCTTACTACTACTTTCCCTCTTATATCTCTCACCCTTACCCTCAAACAGTATAACTTAATATTCACTCAAAACATCCTTTCCCCCCAAACACAAGTGTACAATTCGAACAAGAAATAATCAAACACACCCATTTTTTTTTCTGTAGCATGATTAGGTGTAGCGCTATAAGCTCACCCCGCAAACTGTACCATCTTTTCTTTTAATAAAGCAACCGACTAGTTAAAACGTGCCTTATTTAAATATAACTATTGAAAACAACTTGAACAAATTGGAACAATTCTAATCTTGATAACGAATTGACCGAAAATTTCATTCATTGACATCTAAATATCAATGTCTACTTTGGTTTGATCTATGAGATATTTTCAAAATAAAATTAAATCGGATTTTGAGAAAAATTTTACAAAAGATTTCGAGATTGTTCGAGAAATCTCGCTTATTCCGGTTTCATCCTAATGAGTAGAAATTAATACAAAT
Organism: Tetranychus piercei; assembly: GCA_036759885.1. NCBI lineage: Eukaryota > Metazoa > Arthropoda > Arachnida > Trombidiformes > Tetranychidae > Tetranychus > Tetranychus piercei. The sequence goes on from CM071878.1 coordinate 9,275,631, forward strand.
TTTGTAGGCTTCTGAGATTTTATTGAATGATCTATTGATTCTGATGGTCAATTGAATCATAAGATAATTTATATCAAGCAAAAAGAAACTCGAATGACATTAAAATACTGGAAAGTGTCAAAAAAATGATTTCTGTAATTAGAAACCATCAAGATTCATGACAATATTGAATTAGCACGAGATGAGAATATAATTGACAAGATAATAATGTTAATAATACTAAAATAAATCAGCTGCTAATCAATATTAAACAGGACCGTAAACGATGTTTAAATTTATCTATAAAATCTATTAAAAACAAATTAGCAAAATTAAGTAATACGGAAAAAAAGTTGAAAAATGAAGCAAATGATGGCAGATCTGAAGAATCATAGTAAAAACAAACGAATGAATTGCAAAGTGAAAGTGATCATTTAATAGGAATCAGTGTGCAAAGTAAAACTAAACCAGAATCTGGTTAACCTCGAACCTTGGCACACTCAAGGATTAATCTAATAACCCGGAGGCTTTAATGTTCATTACACAAGTAATAGAAATGATCAACCAAGAAAAAAATACAGAAAATGCAAGAAAAACAAAACTTCTGACCGTTTCTCTATTTACCCAAAAAACCAGTTCGATAAGATTCTGATAATCATCCTGCCAGTTTTCACTTCTCTTCTTACCTTCATCATCATCATTACCATCATCTTCACTCACTATCATTGAATTTAAAAGTTTCAGTTTAACAGCAAAAAAAATGAAATTGATGTTCATTTCAGCCTGGAGCAATGTTGTTTTTCCCGAGCAAAACATTTAGCTAATCATAATACCATTTAAACCAACTGAAGTCAAGCTTTGATCATGATTATCAAGACTTGATTTCCAGCCAGCATCAGCAATCAAGTTTTGCAATGAAAAAAAATGTCTCTGCATAATTATAATACATTGAATCTTCATTTTGATGTAACTATTTCTGCTAAAGTATCACATCTATTCAACTTAAATCATCAACATTTTACCAAATAATAACACAAAAGGCTTGAAATGTTACATTAACAAACAATATTGACAATTTAACAACTAAACTGTAAACTATCCAATAAATCCAACAATTAAAATTGAATTATGAGATTTTATTTTTACCCAATTTTGATTTCGATTTTTTGTTTTTACTTAACAGTTTACCTTGAGTTTTGGTTTGTTTATTATATTTTCATGTTTCTTTTAAATATTACATTTAGCTATTAATAATATTACCTTGAGCAGTAATCATTTGATATTTAAACCTCTAATTAAATAGTTGTCAGTAATTAAATTAAAACTGATCCATCATTAAATCAGAAGCTTTAATATCTATTGAATAATGAAAAGTGATTGCGTTTATAAATACTTTCGGCCATTTGAATAAACTCTTGATAATCCAATTGAACAATCAGTCTTTCATTGCAGCAGTTATCGTTGAATTGCCTTTGATTGTCAACAGTATTCAGACATTGAATAATTGATTAAACTGTTTAATGAGTAAAAACTGGAAACCTTGAAATATTTGATTCTATTCATTGTAAATTGAAAGTGAATCAAACAATCAAAATATTGATCCATTCAACTTGATCAACTTTTTTAGGTAAAGTCTAATATTGAAATATTTTCCTGATAATGAACTACAACTGAATGAATGAGCAAATGTTAATTGTTATCAACTAATTGTGATTTGCTTTTCCTCTCTTTAATTCTCAATCAACTCAAAACATAATAATAATGAATCTAGTCAAGTGTGATCGATAAACAATAGTCAATACTAGTGATTGCTAGAAGCATTAGCTTAATGTTGTCTTCAAAGGATTGATTAATTAATTGACTTTTCATTGATTTTCATCGAAATAGACATTTCATGATTCATTGGGAATCAACAAATCAACTCGAAAAAATCTGTTCATTTAATCAAATTAAGCAAGTTTGTCAACAGTGAAGACAAAAATAATGCCTTTGAACAATTGTAATCAAATTTTAATGAACATTCAATTGCAATAGCAAACTATTAATATTGTTGGAAGATGAAATTATTGTTTAATCACATTTTTGTAATTACAGTGGTCAAGGTAATCATTTGGATGGAACCAATTTAATGACAATCAAATGAAAACCAAAGCCTGTTAAGCGATTGAAAACAAGAAAACAAGTGAAATGCAATGAGTGATGATTAAAAGATGACAATTTAGCTTAAAGCAAACATTTCTGGATAATAAACAATTTGATTGAGTCAAGCTTTTATTTTTATTTTATTTTTTTTCAGAAAAAGTAACAATTCAAAATATCATTCCAAGAGTTGCTTTAAATGAATCTGAAACGTTGAGGAAAATGGTGAAAGTTAAGTGTTTATTAGGTGAAAGAGGCTCAACGAATACAGTAAATATGAAAATAACTCCATGGTTTCATTGAGAATCCAACAGATTGTTCAATAATTAATAGTAAACTCATTCAAACTGATTATGTGTGACAAGATATGATTATGCTTCAAAAAATTGTTTTGCATTTTAACTGCTTTGATCTACGATCACACTGGTCACAATGAGAACCATCAGGTTTTTGAAAAGAGGTTTTGATAAAGATAACCACCAAAGATAACCTCATGAAAATGTCTCTGGTTCAATTTTCGAGCTTAAACTTAAAAATTTCAAGACTAACAAAGGAAAATAGTTTTAAACCCCAATTTTCGGCATTTCAGTGTCATTCAAGTACTTTCAGATCAATAAAACCAATTGGCGACAATTGTATGTTCAAACTTGTCAATAAAAGTTGAAATACTCTTAAGAGGTCCATTTTCGGGTTCAATGTTATAAATCCATAAAACTGGATTCTTATTGACAATTTGTGAGTTTTGATCAATTGGCTTAAATGATTCGGAAAAATTCCTGGAAAGGAAAGTTCCATATCAATTCCTTGTAACTTTACAGAAGCAAACTCGCAAGGCTACTTAACAATCATTATTATGATTGTTGGGACGAACAGCGAGAATCAAGGTTATTAATAAAACAGCGAATCATAACTTGCTATTAAATTGTTCACATTTAAAGACAGTGTTTAACTTTTCTAGGTAATTTAATATTAACAGGTTTCATTGATTTTCTAGCTTTGACTTTTTCTCCTCAACGATCGTCAGGAGAAACAATTGCAATTAGCAATTCAAAAACTAAAAATATTAATAGCAAACGGACAACCTTTTCGAACCCAATTTTCGGTTCATCATTTTCTGGTTTCAATCAAATCCATTGTTAGTCATTTCCTGAATCTTTTTTGGTCAATCAGCAAGTTGAGTGTCGTTGAAAGCAGTAGTTATCATCTTTTGATCATCACCTCTTCAAGGGTGAATCCAAGGTAATCTGATGTTAAAATTTCAATATTTTTCTCTTTCTCTTGCTTCCTCATGTTAACCTTGTTAGTCAAGTTGATGACGGTAAATGTCCAATCATTAATCTTGCCAATCTAATCAATGATTAAGATTATCTGTGTTTAGACTGAGTCTTCCTCTTGTTGTTTCCTTGAGGTTAAATGAATCAAAATATTATTGATGATCACAAAAGCCACACGAAGTAAATGCCGAAAACCAAGGTTTACATTGACAGAGCCTTTAATGTCTTATTGGCCAAGTTTTTGATTAACTTTGATTGTAGGTTAACAACTGAAAATCCATCGTCAATCTGATCTTTTGCTGTTCCTCAACCCAATTCCGAGCAAATTGTACAATCCAAAGAAATGCCGGAAAAGTTGAACAGCAAAAGCTTCAACCATTTTCCAACTAAACTGAAAGAGTTTTGATTCTTTGAAATTTACAGAGGAAATAATTGAAAATAAAATGAAATGCGGAATCAAATCAAACATTAAATCTGCTTTTGTCAACTTTGATTAGCCAAATGTATTCATTCCAATCTGATTCAGTGTTAAAGATGTTTTAACGAACCTTTCGTGCATTTAGTTTGCTTGCTTCAACTACAAAATTCAATGTTATCTTAAGGACGAGAATCGCAACCAAAGTAAGTACCATTTGACCAAACCTTTCTGTTTATTAACCTTTTCTCAAACCAATGACTCTGAATAGTTGAACTATCAATTGAACCCTCAATTGGTATTAATTAACAAGTTTTTGAGAAAATTTTGGTAAAATTGTTCACTTCAATATTCCTTTGCAAGTTAAATAACCTTTACACTTCACCTTTGAAAGCATTTCATTTTGTTTCATATTTAATCTCATCTTTGGTTGTTTATTGTCATCAATTGTGATTGTAAATTGTACTGGCACGAGAAGAGTTATTGAACGGAACAATATTCTGTTAAGATTCAGTCAATCACCTGTAAGATCCAACAGATTTAAATGTAAAGTCCGTTTACATCAACCAACCATTGTATTACCATATTTAATTTTGGTTCAAGTGTAAGTTGATTGAACTGGTTTAACGGAAAGCAAACCAGAAATTATCAAAACAGTAATAATCTTTTCAACACTCAAACACTTGTTTATTAAAATCTTCAAGTTCACTGTCCAGATCAAAAGTGAAATCAATAAAACCAGAAAATCTCAAAATTTAATATTGAAATAAAATGCCATTCAATTGGTAAAAATATCAAAGAATCAAAGAATCAACGAATCAAATTAAAATGAAGATTTGATTGAGTAAATTGTAAAATAGTCAAAGCTTAAACAATGGAGACAATAAATACTTTTATAACCATAAAACGGTAAAGACTTTGAATCTTATTTTATAATCTTGATTAAATCTTGATTATTATTGTTCAATCAGTTCAATGTTAAGTCAATGTGAGACGAGTTTGGTCAATGTCTTGAACCGAACAGTAAAGAGGTGAAGAAGAAGAAGAAGATTTAGTGAATTTGGATAAAAGGTTAAAATAGACAGAGAAGAAGAAGAAGATGAGGAAGATGAAGTAAACTGAAAAAGGCAGAAAAAGAGAGTAAAGAAAAGGGAAAAAGAAAGACAAAGTAAAAGTTAAAAGAACCGGTTAGTTTCTTGCGATTAGTACTCAACCTGTTCTTACCTGTCCCAAATTTTATTTCTTACTTTCTTTTTTTCTTTCTCGCAAATTTGTCTTCTTCTTTCTCTCAACTTCTTTAGCCAGGTAAACTTATAAAAACTTTTTCTTCTCTCTTCTTGCTTTACTTTCTCTCTTTTGCTCTTAAACTTTTATCATCATCCTCATCGTTCTCATCAGTCAGTGCTCACTTTCATTTCACTTTTTCAAAACTTTTTCTTATTCTCATTCTCAATCAACACGAATGATGTACTGAAAAGACGAAGAGTGAGAGGAGAGAGAGAGATAAGAAGAGAGAGAAAGAAAAAAAGAAGAGAAGAAAAAGTTTTCTTTCCATCTTCTTCATCACCATTTCTTTTTCTTCGTCGTCAGGTAAACCTCATCTTTTTTTACCTTCGATTGCCCCTAAAGGGATTATACTTTGACTAGTTTTACCTGAACAGCAAAGGGACACAACACTCCTTAGGTCAGTTCACTAGACCAGTGTTGATTTGTTTTGTGCTTTTTCACAGTAAATTATTCCAGTCAATTTTGCTTTTCACTTTTGTTTCAGTGGTTTCAACATTAAAAGCAAATTATGATTTACCAACAATCAAATTAATAATCGTCTTTTCTCTTTCATTTCCATGTTTAACTCAAGGAATTTTGTTTCACCATCAAAGTTAATTGTTGCTTCTCCAAAGGATTGCTATTAATCCAAATGATTCTCATGTTAACTTTTTGAACAAATTTTTTCGGTTTACTTGCAACCAACTTCTGGTTGAACCCAAACATCGTCTGTGCTTTTCTTAAATAACCTTTGGCTTTGTTTTTGTTTTTATATTTTGTGTCTTTGTGCGCCTTTGAACCTTTTTTTAATCACAATGAGATTAAGGTTAAGCCATTATTTAACTCTAAACGGCTGTTTATTGTTGATTTGTGTGTTTAATTGTGCCTCGTCCACTTCATTGCCTGTTAATAAATTAGTTAAGGAAGCTCTTCGTCGTCAACAACGAGAAGCTCTTGCTGAAGCAGCAGCCGAGTCAGCATCAACTGAGGCCAATGAAGATATTGATTCAGAGTCGACCAACAAAGTAACAACAGTTAAACCTTCAACCAACTCGAGTCACAATCACAATAAGATTGACTGGGATGAAATTGAGTCAACCTGGTATCAGTTTAAAGACGATGAAGAAGTGACCAAAAAATGGAATGACATGGAAAATGGTTTGAAAAAAGGTAAAAAAAGAAGTGTCAATTTCGCTTTCCTTCTTGACCATAAGAAGAAAAAAGGTTAATTTTACTAATTTTGATAATTTTTCTGTTCACCGATTGTCCATTATCAGGAGTGAAAGCTGTTCTTCGGTCAATTTTCCCTCGAATAGTTTCAATGTCTTCAGATACTAAAGTATCCGGAAACTGTTCAGCTGGAATATTGAAGTGGCTAATATCATTAAGAAGTCTTAAAGATTGGTCAATAAAAAGTAAGTTCATCTTGGCTATTAACAATTTAACCTTTTTTAACCAATTGACAACAATCAGACATGAAAACCTTTTTAAAATGCAATTCATTACAAGATAAAAATTTAAATTTTTGCCTGCTTTTCAACTTTCATCAATCAATTCTCTTATTTTTTACTCTCAAGCAAACAGACAAAATTAATAACATAAATTTGTTTCCAATTTGATTGATTATCAAAGCTAACTCTTCCTACACAAGACTGATTTGACTTTTTGCATGTTTAATTGTCAATTTCAAGTTAAATTTGTAACCTTAACCAGAAACCTGCAGTCAACAAGTGAAATGTCTCTGGTCTTGATCTTATTCAGAGTAAAAATCAGAGTATTAATCGGTTCTTCTTCCGGATTAACTTGTAAACCTGAAATTGCAATTGAAATACAATCTAATGAGCCAAAACCAATAAAATGCTCTACTTTCGTTTAAATTTATCGTTAATTAACTTGTGAGAGTTGAAATGATAGTGTTTTGGGTGATCAACAGTAAGACAAGTAACAGTAACAGTAAGAGTAGCAATTTAACTTGAATTTTTAACAATTGATTCTTACCAATTATTTTATTCACATTTTTTTCTGTCTACCAAACCAAATTGACAATTCAAAATTAAATGTTAACAGTTTTCTGATCAAATTTTTAATTAACCAACAACACTCGCTATTAACTAACAATATTTTTGTTTCCCAATCAAAAGTAGAGTTTGTGTGTGTATTTAACTGTACCGATAATGATTTACAATACAAATCACATCCAGATGATTCCAAGTTATTAACTTGACTGACCTTTCGTTATAAAGTATAAAATGTTTAACTGACCTTCCTGAAAGAAAGGACAACAATCAGCTTCCCATAACTTTAATGGTCAATTGAAATGATCTTTAATAATCTTTTCAACTTGACATACAACAGTTTCTCAGATTGGTTCATACAGTCAGTCAAAAGAGCTTGTAATCTTTCATCGCTTGAAAAATATTTTGACTTTTGATTAACGGTAAATCATGTTTAATCATAATTACCCTTAAATCAAGCTGTAACAGAAACTTGCAATTCAGTTGACTAAATTTACTTTGAATGGTGAGAAACAAAACTGAGCTTCCGAGAGTCAATATTGATCAGAAAATATAATTTTTTCATTTTTTTTAAAGCTTTACCTTTTAGCTATCAATTAATCGTATTACAATTAATTGGTTAAAACTGTTTTCAGTTTAGTTTTGGATAAAATTAATGTTTTCGCCGAACCTTTCAGCTTCTCATCACTGAACAAACACGCATCTGTTATTGGCCATAATCAACACTTGCAACTGTCGATCAACAGATTTCATGTTTGGAAATACTTTGTATTTCATGTTGAAATTTTGTCCTGAATTATAGCTGATTATTATTACTGTATTAACCTTAATGTCAGTTACTAAATGAAATGAGATGAAAGTGATGACAAACTTGATATTCAAGATCAAATTGGATCATTTAGAATGGTCAAACAAGACTTAATCCTTTTGTCAAATTGTAATACATTGATTGCTATTGAATGAATCAAGTGTTTACAATTTGATTGGATAAAAAATTTGGTTAACTCGTTTAATTTCCACTTACAATCTCATAAAAATAATAATACATCAAAATTGGAATTTGAAAATGAAAGAATGATGAGGAAAATTTAAAATCATGCTCATTGTTGTTGAGGCTATTACTTGAGTTTTACCTGAGGTGTAAATAAGGTTTCATGTTGAGTTTAAATTAAATTGACCTGCAAATAAATATCGAGCCTGGCCTTGATTTTTTAGTGATACCTTTTCGATTTATAAGCTACAATAATGATTATAATAATAATAATAATAATACAATTAACGATTTACAGCAATTTATCTGTTCGATTTTTACTATTTTTTGTTCAACAATTTGGCTTGTTCAGTCAGCTTGTAATCAGTAATTTGTTGATCAAACACAACTGTCAACAAAACTGTTTGCAGTTTTTTTCCAATCCTTATATTTCATAATGATAGTAAAAACTAACGATGATGAAAAATAATGATCAACATAATGATAATAATAGTGCGATCACAGTTTTTGAATGTGGTAATGGACGACGCAATGAGTGTCTTAATTGTTACAAGGTTGTATTCAGGCCTTAAAGCTTTTTGTCTTGATTAGTTGCTTGGTCAATCTAGATTCAATATAAACTTTCACTTAATCACTTGACTTTGCGTGAGTGCTGTACCAGTGTTATTAATGCCTTCAATTTTGGCTTGGGAATCTGAAAATTAAAAGAAATGTTCATCATTATTCAATTCAAATCATATATTATTGTATTAATAGAATGAGCAATTACCATTACTTGAGTTGACAAGAATTTTGAACCTAAAGAGTAAGACAATGAAAAATATAAGTGATTTTCAAGTGATGAATACACATTCAATCATTTGTTTTTTTATGCGTTACTTGAAGTTATTGTTTTCATCCATGAAAGATAGATTCTTGTAAGATAAGAATTGTTCTGATGATATTACCATTGGCTCTTGAAATGTTCTGTGCCTCAAGGGATTGAATAAACATAAGGTAAGATGTTTTAATGTAATGCTTGATTCAAAATACCCAACGACAGCGTCACGATGAAATCTTTGGTGGAAATAAAAATCGCAGAAATAGTCAAAATATTTTTTCTTTGCCTTTCTGCAAATAGTTGGTGACAACAATTGTTTACTTTTTGGATATTTGTTTGAATGAATTGTCAAAACGGCCTGTTTAGCTGTTGAAAGATCACATGAAAGGTAATCTATTGGATTACTTATGATTTGTGTTTGCAGGTAGGTGGAGCAAGCAAAATAAGGTTGATTGGAAGCTAATAATACAGCAAATAGCTGCAACTGCATATATATTGCATTTTGGTAGCCACCAGTTTTATAACACTCAATTTGACCATCAAATCAGGCTAATGGCAGAAATGAGATCAAAGTACGTAGTGACCAGAACAAATGATCCAAGCCACCGCACAGAAATAAGTTGAGTGACAAAACCAAGATAAACAACAACAGGTACGAGATTGTAATGAAAGTGTCACAAAGTGATAGTGAAAAATGTCGATTTGATAAGAGCTTTTGTTAGACAATTAAACAGGCGACGATAAAAACATTAGAGTGACTTGTCAGTGAATAACAATCAATGATATCCACCAATATGCGTTTTGTCAACTAAATAAAGGCTAATCATGTTTTGAAGTTGATAAAGTCATCGTGAGAAACCAAATTACTCTCCTTACTCCAGCTTGATCTACCAGCGCTTGTTTTTGAGGGTTTTGGACTGAGGGTGAGAACATTGTTGATGTTCAATCGAGTAAAGTTGAAAGTACAAATATTGAAATATTGAAGGTTAATAAGAGTCATTTCATGGGTGCCTCAAGATACTAAATGAACTTTACAAGTAGAACGAAATATAAATCAAACAAAAATTGCATTAATCAGATAAACAAATTAAAAACAAACATTAAGCAACAAAAAAAACGCAAGCTTAAGACGCTATTTTCACGACTTCCAAATTGTAAGTTTAAATCCTAGTAAGCTAATTATTCAGCAATGGCGCATTTTTCAAATCTATTTTCTCTTGGATTAAAAATGAAAAAAATAGTCAACAATTAAAGCTATTCATGGAATTGGTTGAAATTCAGACAAAAATGTCATCAACATGTTACATTTTTATTGCTTTCAGGTTAGATACATTTTTGCAATTGACTTTTGCTTAAATATCCAGGTCATTTTCTGGCTAACTTCTGGTTACTTTGGGTTATTTTCTGGTCAAGTAGAGTAACGCATTTTCGTTGATATAGCTTTGCCAATTGAATCATTTAATGTAACAAATTTAACTAATTGCTTCCTTAAACAGCAAACTAAATTATTACATTAATATATTCAATGTCATCGCTAATTTAAACTTGAAAACGAAACAATAAAGCAACTCATAAGCACTATTGACTTTGAATAAAGACTAACATGAAGCCAATAAGGAAATTAGGATTAGCCTTTAGAGCAATATTTTTTTGGCTTAATTAGCAGTCAACAATTCATTGATTCAACACAACCAACTAACCAAATATACTTAATTTTCAAACAATTGAATGAAGCAACTTTAATGAGCCTTAAAGATGTTTCAAACTGATTGTCAAGCCAATAGTTATAGTTGGTTGGAATATACGTTTACATTTCCTGAATCCTTCTGAATCAATTTTTAAAAATTTGATCAAAATTGAAGAATAATTGAGTGAATCTCGAAAAACAAAATTAATACAAAGCATTGAAAATTTTTAAGTATTAAAAGGAAGAAAATGTAAATTGTTGTAATCAAAAGAAATGTAATCATCAAGTCTGATCTATTGTTACATCTCATTTGCTGTCAATAACTGGTCAACTTTCAAGTTCAGCGAAACACTTTTCATGACTAATATTATTATTATTTCCTTATAAATAGCATTTCAATTTTTCATTGTTATTATTAATTTATTATTCACAGTCTTTTGATCTTTTTTATCCGGGAATTCCTTAGGACCGGGTAATTCCCCGGTAAACTTTACCGAAATTGCTATCCAAGGATAAACACATTGATTTTGTTGTTTTGTTTAAGCTTTTACAATATTTCACATCATTAACTGATCATCATTTATTAATTTAATTAATTTAAGTTGCGTATCAAATCATGATCCAATCTATTTTCCCTTCTTTACATTGTTAACCTTTCAAATCTATTCTGGTTCCACTCTTTTCAACTTGATATTTTCTGGATACAAGATTTAGTGTTATAACTGCTAAATCTTGGATATTTAAACACATTTTGTATAAACAAGAGCAAATTGTGATTTTGATTAAGGTCTTTCCATGTAGACAGTTTACTTTATCACTGGTAATTTGTATTAACAACTGTCCATCATTTTTTAGGCCCATTATGCTATATGATTGACACATTTACGGACTTTTATTAAAGTGAATCATTTGCTTATTTCAATATAATTAGTGAAATCTGAATGTCAAAAAATATTGAAGTAAGATGCAAAAAATTGAATCAACGAAATTGGCTCTTTAGCTTAACCGATTGAAATTAAACAGGATAATATTAGCTTTGACTCTTGGTTTATTAGCCTTAATATGTAATATATCTGTTCAACATTGGGTTATTAAGACACTTCACTAGTTACACTGGTTATTTTCTGTTTACCTTTTATCAAATATATTTTATAGCCATTTCAGTGTTTTATCTAACTGCTGATCTAATGCTGAAGAAATATGTGCTGGTCTTGCCGTGTAAGATGACAATTTTCACGAATCATTTGATTTTTTCTCTAACATTAATCAGTTGAAATGCAACTGGTTTTGAAATGATTTAAACATCGAGGTGATATTTCCAATCATTTCGCTGTTAACTGTCCATCTTAACTGATAATTCGTGGTCCATAATTTTGCTATTAATGGATTTACATTGAAGTTTTAATGATTATCGCGAACTGGTTAGGGTTAACTACTGATGTTGTTTACAATTTATAGTAACTGTCTGAATGGATGGGAAAGAAACGAGGAAATCGATTGTGATATTCTGATTCATTGGAAGCGTAATCAAGTTTGCTGAAAGATAAGGAAAATCGGTTTTCTTTCCCTAAAATAAGGTAAAACGAGTTACAATATAAGATGTATTTCAGTGATTAACTCATAGCTTTATGCAAATTGAGTCATTCCAGGCAATTTTATAGTCATTGTTAGATAATCAGACATTGTTTGCCTAATAGATGTTAAGTTTGATTGGCAATTACCGATCTGTTTGACAGAAATCATTAAAGAAATGATCGAACCTAAATGAGGAAAATTTCTAGGTGTTTTTACCCTTTCATCATAATAACATTGTCATTCTCGATACAATGTAATTGTGAACCTATTGAGAAATTAATTAATTTAAAAATGAAACATTTTAATCGAAGCGAAAAATCAATCTCATTTTGTGCCAAATTGATAAATACATTAATAAATAGCAAAACCAATTTTTCCTTCAACACTTTGTCAACTTAATGTCACTGTTATCCTTAAAGCATCTTTAATTGCCATTTTTAGCCTTAAACCAGAAATAAATGTGCTTTATTATTAATTTTAAATAATTAAAATAATGTCAACAGTTTTAACTGTAGCATTAAAGTAGCTTTTTAGTAGTTTATGCAAATGTAATGATACTTGTTGGTTAAATGTGAAATTAACTTGTAAATGTTGTTTCTTTAATGTGTCAAGTGCTACTTAAATCGGTTAATTTCAAACAATTCTTGGTTAAAATCAGGGAGCACAAAAGAACTATTGAGCTCAACTGTGAATTTTTAATCTGAGTTGAAAATAAATTATATACCGACCAAAAGAAATATGAATAAACTTGATTTTCATTGATAGTCAAATAAACTAACATCAACATACATATTCCATCAAACCGACTTAAAATAAATATCTAAACTGATTGAATTAAAAAAGCTTATCAATTTCCTTGAAAATGTTCATCAGATAAACCAGAATTTGGTACCAATCTACATGAATGGTTGATATTCACTGTCACTTCTTAATGAAAGCAGAGTCATTATTAAAATATTTGTAATTTGATTTAGTGCATTCTGATAAATTATTTAGACCTTAGTTTACAGTTAAAATTGCAAATACTATTTCAATTTAATGATCACTGATTAGAAGAAATTTTGAAATGTTCAAGATGTAAGGTAATACGAAATTGACAATTATGCATTCAACTAACAAGTTGGATATTAACATGTAATATTATTATTTCATTACTTTCGATGCACTCAATGAACCTTGAAAGTAGATTGTGAGAGTGAAAGTGAATGTAAAATGAATTAGTGTTGACTTGATTATGATGATTTTTATGTTAATAAATTGTTCGAGTTTAACTAGTCTTGTTATTGGGTTGATTGGTTTTAAATATTGAATAACAATTGAAGCCTAACATAACACACTCACACGTCCGTCTAATCACTTAGAATAATTAATTAGTTGTTGTGACCCAAAAGTTAGTAACTTAAATAATACAACCATTAATCATTAAAATAGTAATAGCTATCATCAGCATCATGATAATAATTGTTTACTGTCAATTGGTAGAAGGTTAAAACCACCAAAACACTTTCAACCAAACACGGCACAATCATCTTTATACATGATTATTTCCGGATCATATATGGAACTTGCATGGTTAAAAATAAATGGAAAAATCCATTTGCCTTTCAACTATGGATGATTGTTGCAATGACTTATACCATCACAATTCCAAAAAGATGATTAACTAATTTTCAATTTTCTATCGTCTTCACTCGTTTCTTTCCATTGCAGTGTTGGACGCAATTGGTAAGCCTTCAGCTGGTCTATTGGAAGGACAAGTCAGCATGTTTGGTAATTATCATGAATGTCTCGGAGTCCGAGTTATGGAGGAGGACGATGAAGACGTATTCGAAGATGAGGAAGAAGAAGGAGAAGAAGGGTCAGTCGATGCTGCCCAAAGTAAAGAGTTTTTCCGTGGTAAATATTGTATACTTGAGTTTAAGCCTTGGTTACCTAAGAAGCCACCATTTTACGGAATGAAAACTAAATTAAAGGCCCTAGAAAGACCCAAGAAAGATGACACAGTAAGTTAATTCTTTTATATGATTGTTAAGTAATCGGCTGTTACTCACCCTAATTAATAATCGTGGTCGGACCAATACATGAAATGGACGATAATCACAATTCATACACAATTGTCACTTGTAACAAAAAGTAAACAAATCTCAACAAAAACGCGGGATTATGTTAATAACTTTACGTGTCCAGTGATGGCACCACAACTGTCAGTGGCAATTTTAAAAACAATCGAACGCAAATGTTTTTAATTTTAAATCAAAACAAAATGCTAGCTTTATGCTTTAAAAATTCAATGTTTTATTTATTTCTAATTTAGGTAATGAAAGATGTTGCCGACCTTGCAGTGTTTCTTAATTTCGTCTCCATGCGATTCGACCTTTGTGTTCCTTCCTTATGTTCACGCAATGATATTCAAAAAGTTGTTGGTTTGAGTAAGTATTGAATGCTGAGAATTTTTATCCATTCATTTAACTTTATGATTTACTGATTGTTCCTTGGTTTCTCCATTTCCATTTACAGTTAGCAGGCTTATTGACGTTCGTGGTAAAGTTGTTCGCTGTGAAATTGACGAGGATCCATTAACTAATATAACAAATCCTCAAGTTACCGCATTGTAAGTATATTGTAATTTGTAAATCAATTCTTGAATATAAGAGCATAAGAATACAGTTCTTGACACTAATGATTCTCAAAATTTACCAGTCAAGGTTGATTCGTTACAGAACAATAGATGTGAGATTAACATGATTTTTAAATTTTCGTTCACTTTTGCATTGATAAACCTTATTATGTAGTTGGTTTAGATAATTGTCTTGGACTTTCATTAGGTCTAGAAACAAGTTAGCATGAATCAAAAATATCTGATCACATCTGATGAAGAAATGCAGAAAATCTTGAACTAAATTTTGGGATTTTAAAAGTAGAAGAGAAACTCGCCTGAAATGTTATATTGTGATGATCTACCACAACTAATGCCACAGGAATAAATCTTTAGGAGACTTACTTGACGAAGGTTAACAATTTAACTTGAAGATTATATCATCATTTTTAATGACCAAACAATTATCCTTAAACAATCAAACAAATGTCTAAACTTATAGTTTATGTTTATTTAATAACAGAGCCAGAAATATTCATTACAATGTTGAAAGTGATTATGATAATTGGATTTTAATAAGATTCATCGTCAATTTTAGCAGAAAGTTAATTACATTCGATGCTTGGTGTGATTCAAAATTTTTAATGATCTAGTGTCTAAAGACAATAAAGCATAATTAATGGCCATTTTTATACTGAAAATCATAAATTTATAATGCATTTCAATCAATTTATTATTTTGTTTTTTATTATTCACCCTACAGGATCATTTTGGTATTATTGTTTTTCCTTTTCGCAACATTGACTGTTGTTGGACTCTGCACTGGTTTATTCAAAAATCACAATTCAATTGTAAACTATTTACGATCATTGACATGGACAACTGCATGGTCTGAATTAATGAGTGAATCAAGTTTTGAATCAAAAAGTCGAACCTCCGTTTTATATGGTCTGCGAACAATTATCATGTTCTGGATTATAATGGTTCACACAGCCATTGAGGTCAACTTTCAATTTTTCCGTGAGTATGAGAGGGATCGGTAGAACGCAAAAAAACAAATTTTATAAGTCAGCACAATCAAAAATCGGCTCCAATCAGAAACCAATCTGCAAGTGAAAAAAGGCCAAAAGGCAGAAAAGGAAAAATGAAAAAATCAACTCAGGTCAAGCAGAAAGCATATTAGCAGGATAAATATATATATATAAATTGTTTTTTCTCTCATGATACAGTTTCAATCAAAAAGAACCCCAGAATTAGATTTAAATGGATATGAAAAAATATCAAATCAAGATAATGAATAAATTGAGTTGAAAGAAGGGAATGCCACTTGAATTAGCAAAAATATTAATTGCTGTAACTATGTTTGTCTTCAATTACAGGTGATGTTCTTTGGATTCGAGATGTTGCCCTCTCCTGGCCTGCTCAATTCTTGACAAAATCATCCTACAACTTTGATATGTTTATCCTGATATCTGCATTCACCATGGCCTTTACCATTGGATCACAAAATGGTTCAGGTGCATTGAAATTTATTGCACGTAAATATCTTCGTATAACACCAATTGTGATGATTGCTGTTGGTTGGTTAACCATTTTACCACTGACTAAGAAAATATATCGCGGTGGTCCGACTTGGGGAGATTTTGTTCCCAAAGCATCAAATAATTGTGCCACCAATGGACTGCTTAATCTGTTGTATGTCCAGAATTTCATACATCCAGCTGAAATGTGTCTCAAAAATACTTGGATATTTGCTGTTGAGATGCAATTGTATGCTGTTTTCATTCCACTTTTACTATTGACTCGTAAAACATCTCGATCAAGTTTAATCATTTTATTGGCCATAATATCAGCCATAGGATTCCTTTGTAATCTATTAACTGTTTACAAATTTGAATTACCACCTCATTTAATCTGGACATTACCAGATCCACAACAGCGTGATCACTATTATAATGTACATTATTTTAAACCATGGACCCATTTATCGGTTTTCGCTATCGGCATCGGTGCTGGTCATTTGTGTAGCAGTCGAAGTAAGAAAACTTCATCCAATTCATCATCACCTTCTTCTTCATCTTCATCACCCTATGGTATTGGGGTTACATCGTTCCTCCTTTGGTGTGCCAGTCTTATCACCATTTTTTGTCTCATCTTTCTTTATCACACTTGGGTTTTTGGCGAATTACCTGCTCCACTTGTCTCTGGACTTTATGATGGAGCCCATCGTATTTTAATTGCCTTGGCATTTAGTTACATTACTTATTCAGTTGTATCACTCGCCGAGGATTCACCAGACTCATGTTTAGTCCGTTTACTTGGAGGACGTTTCCTCATAACGACTGGACGATTAACTTTAATTGCATATACAATCCATCCAATTATTCAATTCATCTTCCTTGGAACTCAATCTTCTCAATTATTTAGTGGGCCCATTGTAGCTCTTTATGTTGTTATGGGCAACATCATGATGACTTATGTCCACTCATTCATAATCTCAGTATTATTTGAAATACCAATTGCAACTGGATTAAGAGCAAGATCAATGTCTTCAAAAGATCCATCAAATTCATTTGATTTCAACTCTAAAATTGAGAAGCCATCAACTGTTAGTGGAGTTATGAACAACAATAAGTCAAGTACAATCACAATGGTCAGCTCTATTAATGGCGACATTGAATTATCTAAAAGTAACTTTGAACGACATTAGAACAGTTGAACCAATGTTAATATTAGATAAATTGGATCAACAATGGTTTGGTTAAACAAAAACCAATTGATCAATATTTTTTTTTCTTAAACCGGAAAACACAAATTGTTAATTTTGCTAATGGTAATTTGAAAACACGAATAAATTATCTTTAGAATCAAAATTGAGCATTTTTATTCATCAGTCTTCAAGAAACTTGCTATAATACAAAGTACCAAGATTCACTTCGATATACGAACTTGGATTTAGAGCTTCAATGACTCAAAATGTGAATGTATTTGAGCAATTTCAAACAGGTCACTTGAAAATGAAAGCATTGTGAATATGATAGATACATGTTTGTTATGTCATGGTTAAACGTTTCTTCCATACAGAGGTTTGATGACTTTCATCGGTAAATAGCTTGAAGTGAAGGCAATTAGATCATTAGACTTATTAGATGCAACATTCGATTTGGTGGAGCTAAAATTTACATCCATGATTCGGCATTGTTCAACCCATTTCTTCTTCTTTGTGCAGAAAACGTGCATTTTTCCTGGCGATTTTTCGATCAGAATTACTTTATCGTCGTTTTTTTCATGAGAAGTTAAGGCCAAATCACTGAAATCCAAATCATCGCTGAATAGTTCACACAATAGTGCTAAATAGCAAGTAACGGAGCTTAAGAATAAAAACGAAAATTAGCAAATAAAATGAAAGATTGTCCTTATTTCAAAATTGTTGAAGTTTTAATTAACAAGATTGAATTAATGAGATTCATTCGAGAAATGACATGGGATTGAATGTCATATAGACGCAATATCTTCGACCAGTAAAAAATCACTAAGCAACAAATCTGGTTTTAATGGCTCTTTAATTTAATCTGATTTTTTTGCATGCATGGTCACCAGGTGAGGAACTGCTGGACAATTCATTTTCTATCTCCTCTTTTATGTCTACCGTTGGGGTAGCTAATTTTATTACTTTAGGCTTAGGCCAATCCATTGTTATCGCCTGCAAAAACAACATAGATTAGTTAATAGTTAATTGCTATTCCGAACTACAGACAGTCAGAAGGTTAGGAGATCAGTCTATCCCAGTTGAACTCAATAAGTACAAAAGTTTCATCACTAACTATGAATTTATGATCATCTTCAGTCTTTTCTGCGGAAATCCTGTGGATGACTCGAGTCCGATTCAAAAGGGATCGTCTATTTGAAATCACAAATAAGAATCAGAATCAGCATTAATAATTTCAGCAAAGCAAAAAAGCATTTTTACTGGAGCGGTTGCCATTTCCAGTTGGAATGGTCTTGTATTGCATCCATTACTCTTATTTTACTTTGGTCCGCCTGGTGAACTGATTCCCATTGAATATGAGAATCGAATCTCAACACCATCACCTCCTTGTTCACCTGCAGCTTAGAAGCGACACCATCATAATTAGTCTCATATCGAGTAGGTCTAGCTCAACAACCACAACTATTTATCCTTTGTACAACCCTGCAAATTTGTATTCATATCCACCTCAAACAGTGACTACCAAAGTAACAACAGCCAAGCTGAAAGTGGAACTTCATGCTCAATATTTACATTCCAGCTCAAGTCGCAATAAAAATAAAGATCGAAGACAAAATCGTAAGTTGATTGATAACTGATAATCCTATGTTTGAGCATTTTATTGAATAGCTGTCACTAACTTAAAGTAAATTAATTTCATATAAATCCCGGTCTGAAGGTGTCTTATTAACAGGTTTATATGTACTTGTGTGTACTTTTGAGGATTGCGAACGACTAGCAGGAGAATGAGTAGGGGAATCACGACTTCTCGGTGAATAACTATGAGATCTTGACTGCGAGCGACCACCACTACCACCATGATCCTCTCGAATCATGATAAAAACAAATTCTCCATCTTCAGTGCTGAAGTGAGAACCGTTCAATTTTTTCACAGCGTATTTCATGTCTGCATATCGAAAGAACCCTACGACCCCAGTTCCATTATTATAAACATCGGCATAGCACACAGCACCGGCATCACTCATATTGTTTTCAAGATCATCTTTGTTAAATGTTGAGGTCAGTCCTATGAAAAAATTCAGAAATATTAGTAAATTGAGAGAACAGAGAAAAAAAAACAAAACCTACCTGTAACAATTACTTTCCATCTGCAGCGTTTTCCTACTTGAGTTGACTGATTGGATCTTGAATGGGTACTCGAAATAAAGGCACCGTCTGGACCTTGTTCACGGTCAGGAGAAAATTCAACTTTAAGTTTATGACCATCGTAATCGTCTCCGTCCTTGGAGTGAACCGCACGAGACTCAGGTATTTGGTGAACATAATAAATTGCACCATTGAAAAGTCCTAGCAATAATACCTTAACTAAAACATGAACCATTTTGTGGAAGTTGAAAATAAGCCAAGAAAAGAAGAATTGCCCAGATTGAATCGGGAGACTAACGAAATTAGAGTGAAACAAGAAATGAAGACGCGTATAGTTTTAAACTTAAATTTTTAAACGGCTTGAAATATTAGACCAATAATCTTAAGGTCAAATCTAAGGTTTGGTCCACTTCACCAACATTTTAAGATCTTAAGACATAATCGTTTAAGAGTTTTAACTAAGAAAAGAGTGAACGAAAATTCAATTTGATACAAAATAGATCTATTAACTCTATTTGTTAATTATGGAGTCGACTTCAATATGAGACTAAATTATGATGGTGTCGCTTCTATGCTGCAGGTGAACAAGGAGGTGATGGTGTTGAGATTCGATTCTCATATTCAATTGGAATCAGTTCACCAGGCGGACCAAAGTAAAATAAGAGTAAGTCAAATTCAGAAAATGCTAACAATTGGTATGAAAATTATTATTTACCCTACAGGATCCCTACCCTACCCTAAAAGGAAAAATGAAAAAATCAACTCAGGTCAAGCAGAAAGCATATTAGCAGGATAATATATATATATAAATTGTTTTTTCTCTTATGATACAGTTTCAATCAAAGAGGACCCCAGAATTAGATTTAAATGGATATGAAAAAATATCAAACCAAGATAATGAATAAATTGCGTTGAAAGCAGGGAATGTCACTTGAATTAGCAAAAATATTAATTGCTGTAACTATGTTTGTCTTCAATTACAGGTGATGTTCTTTGGATTCGAGATGTTGCCCTCTCCTGGCCGAGGATTCACCAGACTCATGTTTAGTCCGTTTACTTGGAGGACGTTTCCTCATAACGACTGGACGATTAACTTTAATTGCATATACAATCCATCCAATTATTCAATTCATCTTCCTTGGAACTCAATCTTCTCAATTATTTAGTGGGCCCATTGTAGCTCTTTATGTTGTTATGGGCAACATCATGATGACTTATGTCCACTCATTCATAATCTCAGTATTATTTGAAATACCAATTGCAACTGGATTAAGAGCAAGATCAATGTCTTCAAAAGATCCATCAAATTCATTTGATTTCAACTCTAAAATTGAGAAGCCATCAACTGTTAGTGGAGTTATGAACAACAATAAGTCAAGTACAATCACAATGGTCAGCTCTATTAATGGCGACATTGAATTATCTAAAAGTAACTTTGAACGACATTAGAACAGTTGAACCAATGTTAATATTAGATAAATTGGATCAACAATGGTTTGGTTAAACAAAAACCAATTGATCAATATTTTTTTTTCTTAAACCGGAAAACACAAATTGTTAATTTTGCTAATGGTAATTTGAAAACACGAATAAATTATCTTTAGAATCAAAATTGAGCATTTTTATTCATCAGTCTTCAAGAAACTTGCTATAATACAAAGTACCAAGATTCACTTCGATATACGAACTTGGATTTAGAGCTTCAATGACTCAAAATGTGAATGTATTTGAGCAATTTCAAACAGGTCACTTGAAAATGAAAGCATTGTGAATATGATAGATACATGTTTGTTATGTCATGGTTAAACGTTTCTTCCATACAGAGGTTTGATGACTTTCATCGGTAAATAGCTTGAAGTGAAGGCAATTAGATCATTAGACTTATTAGATGCAACATTCGATTTGGTGGAGCTAAAATTTACATCCATGATTCGGCATTGTTCAACCCATTTCTTCTTCTTTGTGCAGAAAACGTGCATTTTTCCTGGCGATTTTTCGATCAGAATTACTTTATCGTCGTTTTTTTCATGAGAAGTTAAGGCCAAATCACTGAAATCCAAATCATCGCTGAATAGTTCACACACATCAAACGAGCCGGTCGTTATATTAAATTGCATAAATTCGAGATCATCTGATACTATATAAACAATATTGTCCAAAATAGTGGCGTAAAAAGAATGTGTGTCTTCTTCAATAACACTGAACCAACCTGGATCTGTAACAGGAAAAATACCAAACCACTTTGATTCTTTTTTAGTTCTCCCAATCAAAATGAATGCACCATCATATTCGAGTAGAATAATTTCTTCAGTCTTAATTAGTGAAGGAGGTGTAGCATTTTTGTCTTCTAAATAGCAAGTAACGGAGCTTAAGAATAAAAAACGAAAATTAGCAAATAAAATACAAGATTGTCCTTAATTCAAAATTGTTGAAGTTTTAATTAACAAGATTCATGAGATTCATTCGAGAAATGACATGAGATTGAATGTCATGTAGACGCAATATCTTCGACCAGTAAAAAATCACTAAGCAACTGAAAAAAATTCGTGAAAGAAACAAAATTAACATACTTGATATTTGGTGAGAACTCGACAATGAATTTCATGAGTGAACTGTAGTAAGTTTCACTAGGTTCATTAAATTCAAGCCATTTAAATGTCCTTTTATTCCAATCAATTCGAATTCCTTTTGGTCCAGGATCATATATAAGATCTGAAATGTGTTCACCATGAACGAATTCAAGCGACATTGCATCATCTCGAGTAAAATGACCAATTGGCGAACAGCATAAATCATTATCAAACATATTTATCCGTATATTTGCATCATCTTTTTGTTGGATAGAAATGAAGAACTTCTGTTTACTTCGATTGAATCTACAATCATCATTAGTTGAAATATTTGATCGCGTTTTGATTAATTCACTTAACTTAGCTTCAGACAAAGCATCAAGGTCCATGAAATCCCAAAAAAAGCGATTCAATGAATTTGAAAAATATTTTGTTCCAGAATAAACCGCTTCCTTCAAACTAGTCAACATCAACTTTTTATCCTTTGAATCCAGTGAAGACCAACGAACACAATTCAATAGTTGTTCAAGTAATTTTCCAGCGGAATCGCCATTTTTAGCTACCCATTTGATGATTGCTTCAAGAATTTGATATTCAGAGTGAATCATCAAATCTAATTTAAGAATGGCTTCCACTGTTTCGATTGGAAAGTCCAAGAAAATGTCCGTATTAGCTATCATCAAGAAATAGCGACAAATTATCCTGGCAATAGCTTCTGAATTAATCAGTTTGGACACTTTTGTAACTTGTTGTAAGACAACTGGAATATGTTCAATGGTAAACTTTTCATGGAAATAAGAGAAACAAGGTTTGTACAATCGATCATTAATCATCAAATAATCGGCTGCATCATAAAAACTGATAACATAATCCATTTGAATAGCAAATGATTCCGTGTGAATCCAATCGAGGATAGAAGAGAAGACGCGTTCATCGAAGTCTAGTTCCACTTTGTTTTCCTTTGATTCCAACAAATCACAACAAAACATTTTCTCAAAGTAAGGCACAGATGAACAGATGAACTTTTTAGAGACACTATATTCACGCTTTCTAACAACAATTTTCAGTTGTTCATCACAATTTTGGTTTACTGCATCCATTGCAATGCTTCTAATGAAATTTTAAAAATATTCTTATAAAAATACAAAAGTTAAAAAGTTGAGTTTCCAAATTTATAGTAACTTACTAAAGTATTTCCACGCTTGTTTATTGCAACAAAAATACTAGAGTGTATCTAGAGTGGGAAGAGTATAGTTTTGACTAAAACTGTTACAGTTTTGAGTAGTGACATCTATGTGAACTACAAGGGGAAAGAATTAAAGTAAAACAATTATTTAAATCTAGAGACTTAATTCTAGTGATTATCCTATGACGAGAAATGGTTCAACGCAAAGTGTAACTCTTTCATTGCTCTATACTTTGGCAAAAAGCTAAAAGGCAATCACTTCGCTTAATTGCATTGTATTAATTATTGTTCCCTCTGTAGTTCACATAGATGTCACCACTCCAAACAAAGTCAGAAAACTCTAGGCAATGCTGTACAAAATTTCGTCATAACTTTGAATTGTAAGCTGGTTTCAACAATCGTACTTAATTTGTTAATTATTTCTATTAACTTTACATTTTTTGCCGAACGAATTGTATTTACTTTGTAAATAAACTATTTAAAGTTACTGACAATTACTTGTGCATCGCTATATCAACAATTAGTAGCTGTCTCCATTTCCTTAAACCAGTTAAATTAGTTTCTGTACATAGCTTGTAGATTGAAGCGAAACATTTGATAATAATGTAGTTTTTTATTCATTTGATGTTATTTATTGTAATTGTAATAATTGTAATAAAATATTTATTGTTTATTGTGTACCAATTGAATACATGTATCTGGATACAGAGCTTCAATTAACTTTTCTTCTGTACAAAGGTTTGATGACTTTCACTGGTAAAAACGTTGAAGTGAATGCAATTAACTTATATGAAATTGCATTTGAGTTCTCGGAACAGTAGTTTACATTCATAATTTTGCATTTATAAACCCATTTGCACACTTTTGTGAAATAAAAATGCACTTTTCCAGACGATTTGTTAACCAAAATTACTTTATCATCGTTTTTCGCATGAGAAGTCAATATTAAATCATTGAAATTCAATCCAACATCTTCGAAAAGTTTTTCCTTGAAAAAACATAGATTTTCTATGTTAAATTTGAAAAACTCGAGATTCTCTGTCAATATATAAACATGATTGTCCGAAATAGTCGCTTGGAAAGAGCGTTTACGATCTACATAATTATTATAACTATTTGGATCTTTAACTGGAAAAATACCAAACCATTTGTTATCTGTATTTTTACCAATTACCATGAATTTACCACCATATTCCAGGAATGTTTCTTCTCTTGTAAGAAGCGGTGAAGATATTACAGCAAATTTCTCTTGCAAATAGCAATTTAAGCATCTATAGAATCCAAGATAATCAAAAACCGTGAAAGGAAAAGCAATTAGAACATGATTATGATATTATTAATATAACAAAGCATAGTTTTATCTGAAGATGATATTATTTCTTTCAAGATTATATTGAATAGAATAAACAGACAAAAAAATCATGAACAAGTATTTGAAATACATGATTTCTTTTATGAACATAACTGAATTTGCTAAGTTAAAAACTTGATATATTTAAGAAAGCTAACTATAACATACCGCATGGGAGAAAACTTCACAACGAATTTAATGAGCTGACTGTAGTAAGTTTTACCCACAACTTTAAACGTTAACATACCTGAGATCATGCGAAAATCCTACAATGAATTTGATGAGCTGACTGTAGTAAGTTTTACGCGCAACTTTGAAGTCAAGCCATCGAAATGTCTTTTTAATCCAATCAATTCGGATTCCTTTAGATCCAGAATCAAATAAAACATCTGAAATGTTTTCTCCATGAACAAACTCAAGTGACATTGAATCATCTCGAGTGAAATAACCGAGTGGTGCACAACAAAATTCATTATCAAACACATCTATTAATATATTTGAATCGTCTTTTTGTTTGATTGCAATAAAAAAGTTTTGTTTACACCGATCATAATCAGTCTTTATCGATTGAGTCTCTATTAGTTCATTGAACTTGGCCTCAAATAAATTATTGAGGTCAATAAGTTCCCAAAAGAAGCAATCCAATAAAATTGAGGTTTTCAGACTAGGCTCCACTGACGCCTCCATCCTAGTTGCCATTAATCTTTTGAGATTTGAATCCAGTGAAGACCAACGAACACAACTCAATAGTCGTTGAAACAACTCTTTACGTTCATAATAACAACAATTCACCCATTTGGTGATTGCTTCAAGGATTTGATATTCAGAGTAAACCATCAAATCTAAATTAAGAATAGCTTCAACCGTTTCCACAGGATAATCCAAGAAAATATTTGTATTAGCAATTGTCAAGAAATGGCGGCAAACCATACTGGTAATAGCTTCTGAGCTGATCAATTTGGACACTTTGGTAACTTGTTGTAAGACAACTGGGATATGTTCAATGGTGAAGTTTTCATGGAAATACGAGAAACAAGGTTGAAACAGACGTTCATTTATCATTAAATAATCTGCTGCATCGTATAAGCTGATCACATAATCCATTTGGAGTGCAACAGATCCCGTGTGAATCCAGTTAAGGATAGCATCAAAGGCACGTTCATCGAAATCCAGTGTCACTTTGTTTTCTTTTGATTCCAACAAATCACAACAAAACATTTTCTCAAAGTAAGGCACAGATGAACATATTAACTTTTTAGAGACACTATATTCACTTTGTCTAACAATAATTTTCAGTTGTTCATCACAATTTTGGTTCACTTTATCCATTTCAATTCTTTTAATGAAATTTTAAAAACACAAAATTTAAAAAGTTGAGCTTCCAAATTGCAAGTAATTTACATAAGTATTTCCACGCTTATTTTAGAATAAAAAACCGTTACTACAGAGTTGTATTCAAAGAGTAGGAGGAGAGAGCTCACACAATGAGACCCTCGATACTTCAGCTTTTAATTTTTCCCAACTTAGACAGATGGCATTAAACGTCAATTTTCATTGAACGAGTTTTTTCCCTCTGATGGGCTATGATATATTGAAGTATTGGGTCATTCAAGACGATACAAAAAAAGTTATAGCATTGTATTACTTGAGTTGTCAGATTTTATTCTTGATTGGTAAAGGCGAATGGATACTCAAGAACAAATCTTTTGATAGGTTAGAAGGATATTCATTATTGAATGAATTGACTTGGACTTTCTCTATCATAAACAAAGGAATTATTCATCTCTTCTCTCAAAATTTTTCATGATATCTTCTTATTTTTTCACTCGAGGAAGAAAAACATTGTTGGATACGCTCCACTCGGCTTATTTTAAGATGTGTGTTTACTACCAAATGAATTTTATTTCGCTAAACTGGGAGTTTATCTTCCAAAATCTCCATGTATAAACTCTTTAATGTAAGTTCCAGCATCTGTAGTCAATTCAATGATGAATCTATGATCGGCTTGAAAACTAATCGGTTTAACAAATTTCAGTATGTAATTGCGCACGTCTTCAAATTCAATTCTCTTTTCATTATCTCTTCAAACGTTGTAATTTGTACTTGATAGTAACATCTTTTAAAATGACTCCAATTTCTATATCAGTGCTGAGTGCGATCATAACTGCTTTTTTTAATGGGTGTTTAATTTGGTTAGGATTAGGTTATTTAGTACCTGATGATTCTTTAAATATAACACACCGAAAAAATGATGAATGTCGTATTTATGTTGGCAACCTGCCGTCGGATATAAGGTTCAAAGAAATTGAAGATCTCTTTGGCAGATACGGAAAAATCACTTTTATCGATCTGAAGAACCGCCGTGGGCTTCCATATGCGTTTGTTGAATTTGAGGATTCAAGGTAAGTGGTTAGGTTAGATGCCTGTTAAAGCGTTAATTTTCATTTTTTTTTTGTTTTTATAGGACTGCTGAAGATGCGGTTTATTCCATGGATGGATACGATTACTGTGGTTACAGACTTAGAGTTGAATTTCCTCGTAGCCGTGTACGAGGTCCGAGCAGTGCTTTCATTTCGGATTCAAAGTCGAGATCCAATCCTGCGCGAGACCCACCTGCAAGACGCTCTCAGTACAGAGTTATAGTTTCAGGCAAGTCTTACTCTCTCCTTATCTATCTAACTTTTCTATTTGACTAATCTTTGATTTTTTTGATCTTTTTAGGACTCCCACCAACAGGTAGCAAGCAAGATCTTAAAGATCACATGCGAAAAGCTGGTGATGTGAGCTATGCTGATGTTTATAAAGATGGAACTGGAGTCGTAGAGTTCCTTCGATATGAGGACATGAAATACGCTGTGAAAAAACTGGACGACTCTCACTTCCGCTCTCATAAGGGAGAAGTTGCTTATATCAGGATTCGAGAGGATCATGGTGACAGTGGTGGTCGCTCGCGATCTATATTCCCAGGTTTGGTCCAACTTCACCAATCTTTTAAGCTCTTAAGATACAAGCTTCCGAATTTAAACTTTTGGATTTCAAAATTCATTTAAATTAAATGGCATAAAAAATCAATATAAACAAATCAATTTCTCCATTTACACATTTTGTTATAATAATTAACACAATTTTGATAAATGTGAATGTATCTGTTATTTTCACGATAAACCGTATTCACCATTCAGTACATAAGTTAGATCAATTCTGCTCCAGCTCGAGACATTTCACAGTAGTTGGTTTGTTGATTAAGTTGACTTCATTATTAACAAATAGAGTTGATAGATCTATTGTGTATCAATTTGAATTCATTTTTGTTCACCCTTTTCTTAGTTAAAACTCTTAAACTTAGCGATTATGTCTTAAAAGACTAAAAGATTGGTGGACTTGGAGCATACCCCCACCAACAGGTAGCTGGCAAGATCTTAAAGATCACATGAGAGATGCCGGTGATGTGTGCTATGCCGATGTTTATAAAAATGGAACTGGAGTCGTAGAGTTCCTTCGATATGAGGACATGAAATACGCTGTGAAAAAACTGGACGACTCTCGCTTCCGCTCTCATGAGGGAGAATTTGCTTATATCAGGATTCGAGAGGATCATGGTGGTAGTGGTGGTCGCTCGCGATCTAGATCTCGTAGTTATTCACCAAAGAGAAGTCGTGGTTCACCTACTGATTCTCCTGTTCGTCCTTCGCAATCCAGATCCTTCTCGATCTCAAGTACACCTGTCCCGTCTAAGCACTCTCCTTCGGACCGGGATTTATATGAAATAAAATTACTTTAAATTGAATTTTAGTGACAGCACCAGTAAAATATTAAAACTTATTATTAAGAACGATTTTGTCTTCGATCTTTATTTTTATTGCGACTTGAGCTGGAATCTCGATCTAAATAAGGAGCATGAAGTTCAACTTTCAACTTGGCTGTTGTTGTTACTTTGGTAGTCACTGTTTGAGGTGGATATGAATACAAATTTGCAGGGTTGTACAAAGGATAAATAGTTGTTGTTGTTGAGCTAGACCTACTCGATATGAAACTAAATTATGATGGTGTCGCTTCTAAGCTGCAGATGAACAAGGAGGTGATGGTGTTGAGATTCGATTCTCATATTCAATTGGAATCAGTTCACCAGGCGGACCAAAGTAAAATAAGAGTAATGGATGCAATACAAGACCATTCCAACTGGAAATGGCAACCGCTCCAGTAAAAATGTAAAAAAAGTCTCTGTAAAAATGATTAAAATCAATTAATTTGTGATATTAATACAAACAAAACTTAATTTGTCATATAATTGCAATAACTTACCTATTGACAAAGTCGAATTCAGAAAATGCTAACATACCAATCGGTATGAAATTTCCTAGCAATCAACCATCAAACTAAACAAAACAGCTTTTCTTAAAATTCAATAGTATTGATGAGAGATACATTACATGCATTGTTTCCCTGCTGAGATCGAAACTTCGATCAAGTTTTCTTCAATCATGGAAACAGATTTTTTCTTCAAACTCCTTTTTTCTGGTGTTACTTCCGATGGCCAACCAGAAAATACACTTATTTTGGGAATTGGAATTTTCTTTTTCAGTGCAACAGATCACTTCCATTTCAATTAAACAGACAGCTTTAGAGAGTCAGAGAGTTGAAACTTTTTTGTCGATTGTTGCTACACATCAAAGATTGAACACTTTTTCCAATTTGCCGACAGTTCTCTTGATTTCGGCCATTGACCTTAAAACTTTGAACCTCAATATTTGGAGAATGATAAAATCGTCATTCTTTTATCAATCATTATTAATCATTGATTATGGGCTATAATGGTTGAATACCGAAGAAAATCTGAGCTACTTCATTTAATAAGGACACAAAAGTCACAACTCTTAACTTTACAGTCAAAGTTTTTGACATTGTCCTTCGATAGTAAGAAATACGGATTCTCCATTTTTTCACTTCGTTGTTAAATTTCCAAAGAACCTTAATTCCGACAAAGTTCTGACTATTTTCGAAACTTCTAAATGTGAAAGTAAGGCATTTGGATGGAGAATGTTTTGGTTGTCGTTGTTTGGTGCTTGAATTAACATTTGGTTCATGTTTTCAAGACCGACTCCCAATGTTTCTTTGATTATTTAAAGTTAATGTTTAAGTTGAAGATTTTACCTGAGTTGTTGATGCACGCAATATAAATATGTGTGTGTATTAAGCCGATGTATCAAATTTTTGCGTCAAGATTGTGACCGAACTGAGCAGGTTCTAAGAAAAAAACTTACACAGCTTGTAAGAGCACATTCAACTAATACATCCACGAACAATAAAAATCTTATTTCTGAATTCAGGTTTCTGTGAAATTAATGAAAGTAAAGGCTGAGGGGAAAACGTAGAATCAGTGTGTTTTAACATTGAGTAGGAGGGGAATTTTTTTTTGTTATTTAGGTTTATGGCTGATTGTTGGACCAGATTTTATGTAAAACTTTTTTTCGAGAGAAGATTAAATAGTTTGGTGAAAAATCTGGTGTTACAACTGTACAATCTTTGGTAACCAACACTCTAGTTTATTCATTTGCATATTAGCTTCGAATTTTTTAATTCAATATTCCTTTAAGATTAATAGTTGATGATCAGTAAAATTGTTTCAAACTTTTCTCAATCAGTAATTAAACCTTTTATGTAAACAAAATACACTTTTATTTCACTGTCAAGAAATATTTTCATTTCATTGTCCAGTCAAATTAGGTTCTGATACATAACCTTCAATCCATAGGGAATCACTTGATAATATTGTCCTTATTACAATTTTCCTGAAACTCGGAAAGTGATTCACTTACAAAATATTAGAGCCAAACCAATGCATTCATTTGAATCAAGAGTTTCAATTAACGTTCATTCTGTACAAAGGTTTGATGACTTTCATTGGTAAAAAAGTTGAAGTGAAGGCAATTAACTTGTTAGAAGAACCATTAGAGTTGTTAATAATTTTGCATTTATAAACCCATTTTTCCTCATTTGGGAAATAAAAATGCACTTCTCCAGAAGATTTGTCGATTAAAATTACTTTATCATCGTTTTTCGCATGAGAAGTTAATATTAAATCATTGAAATCCAATCCATATTCGCAAAATAAATTAACAAATGATCGGTCTTCTATGTTGAATTCGAAAAAATCGAAATTCTCTGACAATATATAAACAATATCGTCCAAGATAGTCGCCTGGAAAGAGGCTTTACGATTTACATAATTATTGAACCAATGCGAGTATCTAACTGGGAAGAGACCAAACCATTTTTTCTCGATAGTTTTACCAATCACCATGAATTTACCATCATATTCAAGGAATATACGTTCTGGTGCAATACCTTCAAATTCAAACTGAAAAGGTAGCTTAACCTCTTCGTCTTTCAAATACAGATAATTCTGTATTTTATATTCTATTTTATATTGTATTCTATATTTTAGTTCAGACTGACAGAATGAAAGTTTCAAAGTTCAAGTGATTTGCTTATTTTTCAACTCAAAAGATGGAGTAAGTGTATTTAACTATAATCATAAATTGATACAAATTTGAAATCCTCAAATATCAAATTTAAAATTAAATTAAATACTGACGATTAATTTATATTTATCGTAAGATTCTTTAAGATTTAATAGTAAGAAAATGCAAAACAGCTGTGCAAAATTATAATAAAAATACAAATAATACGATGATATTGATAAATAATCATAAAATTCAACAAACAAGTGGAAGTAATTCAAGAATCAGTTTATAATTGCTATTTATAATTTGAAACCAAAATGAAAACAATTTTTTCTTTGGGTTATTCCTTTCTGCAATGCTTAATGGCAGGTTGTACCTTTGTACAAAATTTCATTGAAATCAATTGGCCTCAACCGTCAAAAGAAAAGATTTTTGTAGAGATTAGTCTTCGCTTCGCTTAGACTAAGCTTGCAAACGATAGACGCGTGTTCGATAAGTGTTATTCTAATGGAACAACGCTACTTATATACAAAGGTTTGATAAATTTCATTGGAAGAAATTTTGAGGTGAAGGCAATTAACTGACTGGAATAAACATCTGAGTTGTTTGAACAAAAGTTCACATTCATTATTCGGCATTTATAAACCCATTTCTTCTTATTTGTGCAATAAAAATGCACTTTTCCAGATGATTTGTTGACCAAAATGACTTTATCGTCGTTTTTAGCACGAGATGTCAAGAGTAAATCATCGAAATTCAATTTATCATATTTGAACAATCCAGACTTTTTAAATGAGCGAGTTTCTATATTAAACTGCATGAATTCGAGGTCCTTTGTCAATATATAAACAATATTGTCCAGAACAGTAGCATGGAATGAATGTTTGTTTTCTTCATAATATTTGAACCAACTTTGATTCTGAACTGGGAAGAGACCAAACCACTTGTCGTCTTCCGTTTTACCGATCAACATGAATTTACCATCATATTCAAGGAATGTTTTTTCTGCAGCAGAAAGTGGGAAAGACAGTTCAGCTTTTCTATCTTCTAGATAGCAATCAATGGACCTTGAGAAAGAGAAGAAAGTAAATGCAATTCAAAAAATTTAATTAGTTTCATTGGAGAGATAATAGTTTCTTATTACAAAAGAATGGTAAGTTCAACTATCAATAACTGATATAAACATAACAATCAACAATAACATGAAACTGGATGTTGTTCTTGCTAATTAACTAATTTGAACTCAGTTGCACAATTAAATGACACAAAATTTCTGTAAATTTTTACAGAATGAATCTGAATGAACAGATTGAAAGCCACGAATTAACATACCTGAGATCATCCGGAAATCCTACAATGAATTTGATGAGTTGACTGTAGTAAGTTTTACCCTTAACTTTGAAGTCTAGCCATCGAAATGTCTTTTTCATCCAGTCAATTCTGATTCCTTTTCTTCCAGAATCGAATAAAATATCTGAAATGTTTTCTCCATGAACAAACTCAAGTGACATTGAATCATCTCGAGTGAAATTGCCGATCGGTAAACAAGAAAAGTCAGCATCAAACACATCTATTAATAAATTTGCATCATCTTTTTGTCTGATTGAAATGAAAAAGTTTTGTTTACATCGATCAAACTCAAAATGCGTCTCTATTGATTGATTCTCTATTAACTCATTAAACTTGGTTTCAAATAAGTTATTGAGGTCCATAAGGTCCCAGTAGAAGCGATTCAATAAAGTTGAAAAATATATTTCTCCAGGATCAACCGCTTTCTTTAATCTAGTCAAGATTATACTTCTGTTTTTTGAATCCAGTGATGACCAACGAACACAACTCAATAGTCGTTGAAGCGACTCTTTCCGTTGATAATAATAACGATTCAGCCATTTGGTGATTATTTCAAAGATTTGATATTCAGAGTAAACCATCAAATCTAATTTGAGAATAGCTTCAACTGTCTCCACAGGATAATCCAAGAAAATATCAGTATTAGCAATCGTCAAGAAATGGCGGCAAACCATACTGGCAATAGCTTCTGAGCTGATCAATTTAGACACTTTTGTAACTTGTTGTAAGACAATTGGAAGATGTTCAATGGTGAAGTTTTCATGGAAATACGAGAAACAAGGTTGGAACAGACGTTCATTTATCATTAAATAATCTGCTGCATCGTACAAGCTGATCACATAATCCATTTGAATGGCAAAAGATTCCGTGTGAATCCAGTTAAGAATAACTTCAAAGGCACGTTCATCGAAATCCAGCGTTACTTTGTTTTCCTTTGATTCCAACAAATCGCAGCAGAACATTTTCTCAAAGTAAGGTACATTTGAACAAATTAGTTTTTTAGAGACACTATATTCAAGCTTTCTAACAACAATTTTCAGTTGTTCATCACAATTTTTGTTCACTTCACCCATTACAGTGCTTTGAATGAAATTTTAAAAACACAAAAGTAAAAAAGACGAGCTTTCAAATTTTCTGGTAACTTACTAAAGTATTTCCACTCATAAATTAACAAAAATAGTGGCGAGAGAACACTATACTATACAGTACGCTATAAAGTGATTATATGTCATGAGTCATGACTCATGGATAAAACCGTTACCAAAGAGTTGTCTTTCTCTTTGACCTTTGATTCAAAGTGGTGACATCTAGGTGAATTACATGGCGAAAGCATTTATTAACAATTAAATGTAATTAAATCTAGTGCTAAGCTAGATTTGATCGAAAGCAAACTCAAAACATGTTTGATGAAAGTATATCTGTTTCTAATCTTTGACTTTTTAAATATAATCACATTATGAGAGTTCAATATTCAATTATAATTTCAATCATAATAATAGACCAAAATAAATTCAAGAATAATCTAACAATTTCATGTATTTTCTTCGTGAAGCTTTTACTATTGACTCGTAAAACATCTCGATCAAGTTTAATCTCTTTGCTGGCTATAGTATCAATCATAGGATTCCTTTGTGATATTCATGTCATTAACTGTTTGTAAATTCTTCCTTGATTAATTTCAGTATTCCTTCGAAACTATTTTGGCTAAATGTTCTTGGTATCATATTTTTCGCTTAACAATATAAATAACAAATTTCTTAGTTTTTCATGAATAAGATGAAAGTCGAATTTCAAGATTTTGAAAGAAAATAAAACAAATCTCAAAAGTCGTTTCGCAATATCTTAAGAATTTCATAAGTTATTCGCAAAATATGGTGAAAGTTGCTTTTGCCTGTTTTGTTAAGCTAAGCTTGTTTTGATTATTTATTGACTGTTATTTTTGTTGATCTTCTGATTATTTATTATAAGTCCGATTGAATTAGGTTCTGATACATAGCCTGCAACCGATAGGAAAGTATCTGATAATACTGTCCTTATTATAATTCAATTTTGACATGCGTGCAATGTTTATTGGCATGTTGTGCCCTTGTACAAAATCACATTGAAATCATACGGTTTGGCCTTAACCGTCAAAAGAAAAGATTTTTGTAGAGATTAGTCTTCGCTTCGCTTAGACTAATTATAATGTCGTTAAGCTTGCAAACGATAGACGCTTGTTCGATAAGTGTTATTCTAATGGAAACACGCTTCTTATATACAAAGGTTTGATAAATTTCATTGGAAGAAATGTTGAGGTGAAGGCAATTAACTGACTGGAATAAACATCTGAGTTGTTTGAACAAAAGTTCACATTCATTATTCGGCATTTATAAACCCATTTCTTCTTATTTGTGCAATAAAAATGCACTTTTCCAGATGATTTGTTGACCAAAATGACTTTATCGTCGTTTTTAGCACGAGATGTCAAGAGTAAATCATCGAAATTCAATTTATCATCTTTGAACAATTCAGACTTTTTGAATGAGCGAGTTTCTATATTAAACTGCATGAATTCGAGGTCCTTTGTCAATATATAAACAATATTGTCCAGAACAGTGGCATGGAATGAATGTTTGTTTTCTTCATAATATTTGAACCAACTTTGATTCTGAACTGAGAAGAGACCAAACCACTTGTCGTCTTTCGTTTTACCGATCAACATGAATTTACCATCATATTCAAGGAATGTTTTTTCTGCAGCAGAAAGTGGGAAAGACAGTTCAGCTTTTCTATCTTCTAGATAGCAATAAATGGACCTTGAGAAAGAGAAGAAAGTAAATGCAATATAATAATATTTAATTAGTTTCATTGGAGAGATAATAGTTTCTTATTACAAAAGAATGGTAAGTTTAACTATCAATAACTGATACAAACATAACAATCAACAATAACATGAAACTGGATGTTGTTCTTGCTAATTAACTAATTTGAACTCAGTTGCACAATTAATGACACAAAATTTCT
The DNA here is from genome assembly GCA_036759885.1 of Tetranychus piercei. Taxonomy (NCBI): domain Eukaryota; kingdom Metazoa; phylum Arthropoda; class Arachnida; order Trombidiformes; family Tetranychidae; genus Tetranychus; species Tetranychus piercei. The sequence goes on from CM071878.1 coordinate 9,311,167, forward strand.
GTAAATTTTCCAGAATGAATCTGAATGAACAGATTGAAAGCCACGAATTAACATACCTGAGATCATGCGAAAATCCTACAATGAATTTGATGAGTTGACTGTAGTAAGTTTTACCCTTAACTTTGAAGTCTAGCCATCGAAATGTCTTTTTAATCCAATCAATTCGGATTCCTTTTCTTCGAGAATCGAATAAAATATCTGAAATGTTTTCTCCATGAACGAATTCAAGCGACATTGCATCATCTCGAGTAAAATGACCAATTGGCGAACAGCATAAATCATTATCAAACATATTTATCCGTATATTTGCATCATCTTTTTGTTGGATAGAAATGAAGAACTCAACAGTCTTTGAACCGACCCTTTGCGAAAACAATAATAATTATTCACCCATTTGACAATTGCTTGAAGGATTTGAAATTCAGAGTAAACCATCAAATCTAATTTGAGAATAGATTCAACTGTTTCCACAGGGTAATCCAAGAAAATATCTGTATTAGCAATCGTCAAGAAATGGCGGCAAACCATACTGGCAATATTACTGGCAAACACATCTATTAATAAATTTGCATCATCTTTTTGTCTGATTGAAATGAAAAAGTTTTGTTTACATCGATCAAACTCAAAATGCGTCTCTATTGATTGATTCTCTATAAACTCATTAAACTTGGTTTCAAATAAGTTATTGAGGTCCATAAGGTCCCAGTAGAAGCGATTCAATAAAGTTGAAGAATATATTTCTCCAGGATCAACCGCTTTCTTTAATCTAGTCAAGATTATACTTCTGTTTTTTGAATCCAGTGAAGACCAACGAACACAACTCAATAGTCGTTGAAGCGACTCTTTACGTTCATAATAACAATAATTCACCCATTTGGTGATTGCTTCAAGGATTTTATATTCAGAGTAAACCATCAAATCTAAATTAAGAATAGCTTCAACCGTTTCCACAGGATAATCCAAGAAAATATTTGTATTAGCAATTGTCAAGAAATGACGGCAAACCATACTGTAATAGCTTCCCAGCTTTCGTGTGAATCCCGTTCAGAATAGCATCAAAGGTACGTTCATCGAAATCCAGCGTTACTTTGTTTTCCTTTGATTCCAACAAATCACAGCAGAACATTTTCTCAAAGTAAAGCACAACTGGACAAATTAGTTTTTTAGAAACACTATATTCACGCTTTCTAACAACAATTTTCAGCTGTTCATCACAATTTTGGTTTACTTCACCAATTACAGTGCTTTGAATGAAATTTTAAAAACAAAAAAGTTAAAAAGTCGAGCTTTCAAATTTTCTGGTAACTTACGAATGTATTTCCATATATTCCTTTGATATCCATGTTATTAACTGTTTGAACCCCCTTTTATTTATTTCGGTATTCCTCCAAAACTATTTTGGGCAAATGTTCTTTGTATCATATTTTTGGTCTAGCAATATAAATAACAAATTTCTTATTCTTCAAGAGTAAGAAGATGAAAGTCGAATTTCAAGATTTTGAAAAAATGAAACTGAAACCTCAAAAGTCGTTTTGCAGTATCTTAAGAATTTTATAAGTTATTCGCAAAATACAGGGTGGCAAGAAAGTTTCTGGGGTTAGGGCAACACCCACTCATATGCGTAGAAACCAATTCTATTTGTTTAATATCTGAAATTAATTATATTTATATTCACCGCTCTTTCTTTGCGCGTATTTTATCCCTCCCCCTACCCAGAAACTTTCTTGCCACTCTGTATGGTGAAAGTGGCTTTTGCCACATAAGCTAGTTTTGATTATTTATTGACTTTTATTTTTGTTGATCTTCTGATTATTTATTTATTTTTATTAGTCCGATTGAATTAGGTTTTGATACATAGCCTACAACCGATAGGAAAGTATCTGCTAATACTGTCCTTATTACAATAAAATTTTTTACTAAAATCGGAAATTCATGGACAAGATAAAGGAACAAGTATAAGAGCGAAATTGATACATGGACCTATATACAGAGATTTAATTAGCTTTTCTTCTGTACAAAGTTTTGATGAATTTCATTGGTAAAAATGTTGATACATAACTTGTATATTACAGCGAGACATTTAATAACTTAATAGTTTTCTATTTATTTGTTGAGCTATTTTGTGTAATTATAATAATTATAATATTCATTCTTTATTATGTGCCAATTAAATACATGTTCCTGAATCCAGAGATTCATTTATCGTTTTTTTCTGAACAGAGGTTTGATAAATTTTATTGGTAAAAACGTTGCACTTATATAAATTTGTATTCAAACTTTCGGGACAAAAGTTTACATTCTTAATTGTACATTTATTAAACCATTCGCATTCAAAAGTGCGATAAAAATGCACTTTTCCAGAAGATTTGTTGATTAAAATTACTTTATCGTCGTTTTTCGCATGAGAAGTTAATATTAAGTCATTGAAAGCCAATCCAACATCTACGCAAAGTATCGTCTCAACAAATGAGCGATCTTCTATGTTGCATTTGAAAAACTTTAGATCGTCTGTCAATAAATAAACATCATCGTCCAAAATAGTCGCTTGGAATGAGCGTTCATGATCTACATAATCATTGAACCAACTTGAGTCGTTAACTGGAAAAATACCGAACCATTTTTTCTTGTTAGTTTTGCCAATCATCATGAATTTACCATCATATTCAAGGAATGTTCGCTCTGGTGCAATAAACGGTGCAGATAGTATTTAGCATTGTCTTGTAAATAGCATACATTGGAACTTAAAAAAAAGAAAAACAGTGAAACGGAAAGTAATCAGAACATGATTATGATGAAAAGAGGATTAAATATTGAACCATAATTAAGCACTTGAAATGCAGTTTCTATTAGAAATCCGATAATGAAATTAAAAAGTCGAGTTGAATATTTTATAAGCAAAAATTTGATCAATTTATGAAAACAACATGATTCACGTACCTTAGATTTAAAAAGCGTAGAATGGATTTAACGAGTTGACTGTAATAAGTTTTACCCTTAACTTTACAGTCTAGCCATCGAAATATCGTCTTGATCCAATCAATTCTGATTCCTTTTCTTCCAGAATCAAATAATCGGCTGCATCATAAAAACTAATAACATAATCCATTTGAATAGCAAACGATTCCGTGTGAATCCAATCGAGGATAGAAGAGAAGACGCGTTCATCGAAGTCTAGTTCCACTTTGTTTTCCTTTGATTCCAACAAATCACAACAAAACATTTTTTCAAATGACTGGTGAGAGCATAAAGCTGTTATTTGATCATTTGTTTTTCTAACTTTATTTAATTACTTTGTGTTATCAAAGTCCATCTTGTTAAGCCGCCATCACAGCTAAACTTCAATACAGTCCGTTTAAGTTGTAACTGAGTTAATGTTAGTGTTTAAGGCATCAGATTTGGACAAAAGAATAGAAACTGCAGCAAAATCCCACAATTATGGAATTGTCGGATATTTCATCAGCATAAAATAGCCGAAAAATAGCATAATATTAAAATTATCAACATGAAAGACTGACAGAATGAAAGTTTCAAAGTTCAAGTGATTTGCTTATTTTTCAACTCGAAAGATGGAGTAAGTGTATTTAACCATAATCATAAATTGATACAAAGTTGAAATCCTCAAATATCAAATTTAAAATTAAATTAAATACTGACGATTAATTTATATTTATCGTAAGATTCTTCAAGATTTAATAGTAAGAAAATGCAAAACAGCTGTGCAAAATTATAATAAGAATGAAATTAATACGATAATATTAATAAATAACCATAAAATTCAGCAAACAAGTGAAAGTAATTCAAGAATCAGTTTATAATTGCTATTTATAATTGGAAACCAAAATGAAAACAATTTTTTCTTTGGGTTATTCCTTTCTGCAATGCTTAATGGCAGGTTGTACCTTTGTACAAAATTTCATTGAAATCAATTGGCCTCAACCGTCAAAAGAAAAGATTTTTGTAGAGATTAGTCTTCGCTTCGCTTAGACTAATTATAATGTCGTTAAGCTTGCAAACGATAGACGCTTGTTCGATAAGTGTTATTCTAATGGAAACACGCTTCTTATATACAAAGGTTTGATAAATTTCATTGGAAGAAATGTTGAGGTGAAGGCAATTAACTGACTGGAATAAACATCTGAGTTGTTTGAACAAAAGTTCACATTCATTATTCGGCATTTATAAACCCATTTCTTCTTATTTGTGCAATAAAAATGCACTTTTCCAGATGATTTGTTGACCAAAATGACTTTATCGTCGTTTTTAGCACGAGATGTCAAGAGTAAATCATCGAAATTCAATTTATCATCTTTGAACAATTCAGACTTTTTGAATGAGCGAGTTTCTATATTAAACTGCATGAATTCGAGGTCCTTTGTCAATATATAAACAATATTGTCCAGAACAGTGGCATGGAATGAATGTTTGTTTTCTTCATAATATTTGAACCAACTTTGATTCTGAACTGAGAAGAGACCAAACCACTTGTCGTCTTTCGTTTTACCGATCAACATGAATTTACCATCATATTCAAGGAATGTTTCTTCTGCAGGAGAAAGTGGGAAAGACAGTTCAGCTTTTCTATCTTCTAGATAGCAATAAATGGACCTTGAGAAAGAGAAGAAAGTAAATGCAATATAATAATATTTAATTAGTTTCATTGGAGAGATAATAGTTTCTTATTACAAAAGAATGGTAAGTTCAACTATCAATAACTGATACAAACATAACAATCAACAATAACATGAAACTGGATGTTGTTCTTGCTAATTAACTAATTTGAACTCAGTTGCACAATTAATGACACAAAATTTCTGTAAATTTTCCAGAATGAATCTGAATGAACAGATTGAAAGCCACGAATTAACATACCTGAGATCATGCGAAAATCCTACAATGAATTTGATGAGTTGACTGTAGTAAGTTTTACCCTTAACTTTGAAGTCTAGCCATCGAAATGTCTTTTTCATCCAGTCAATTCTGATTCCTTTTCTTCCAGAATCGAATAAAATATCTGAAATGTTTTCTCCATGAACAAACTCAAGTGACATTGAATCATCTCGAGTGAAATTGCCGATTGGTGAACAGCATAATTCATCATCAAAAAGTTTTACCAATAAATTTGCTTCGTCTTTTTGTTGGATGAAAATGAACAACATTTGTTTACTTCGATCAAATCCACATTCAACATTAGCTGAGTCATTTGCTTGAACTTTGATTATCTTTTTCCATTCCATCTTGATTAATTCATCAGGAGTCATGGAACGCAAACAAAAGCTATTCAAAAATTTTAGGTATTTTTTTCTAGGTACAAAACCTTCTTTCAAGATCATTCCAACAATTAATTTTTTATCTTTTGTATCAAAAGCAGACCAGCGAACACACTTAAATAACTGTTCAAAGGACTCTTCTCGAGTATAATCATCTTCGTTCACCCATTTGATGATTGCTCCAAGGATTTGAAATTCAGAGTAAACCATCAAATCTAATTTAAGAACAGCTTCAACTGTCTCCAAAGGATATTTCATGAAAATGTCCGTTTTAACAATCGTCAAGAAATGGCGGCAGATCAAGCTTTCGATAGCTTCTGAACTGATCAATTTGGACACTTTAGTAACTTGTGGTAAAACGATTGAAAGATGTTCAATGGTGAAGTTTTCATGGAAATACGAGAAACAAGGTTGAAACAAACTGTCATTTATCATCAAATAATCAGCTGCATCGTACAAACTGATAATATAATCCATTTGAATAGCAAATGATTCCGTGTGAATCCAATCGAGGATAGAAGAGAAGACGCGTTCATCGAAGTCTAGTTCCACTTTGTTTTCCTTTGATTCCAACAAATCACAACAAAACATTTTCTCAAAGTAAGGCACAACTGAACAAATGAACTTTTTAGAGACACTATATTCGCGGTCTCGCAAAATAATTTTTAATTGTTCATCAATATTTCTTTCTTCTGTGTTCATGTTTTCCTAATTGCTTTCAATACTTTCAATAGGCTTAAGGAATGTGGAAGTTAACAAATTTTTTTTCAAATGACTGGTGAGAGCATAAAGCTGTTATTTGATCATTTGTTTTTCTAACTTTATTTAATTACTTTGTGTTATCAAAGTCCATCTTGTTAAGCCGCCATCACAGCTAAACTTCAACACATTCCTTTTACAGTCCTTGTATTAAAATTATCAACATGAAAGACTGACAGAATGAAAGTTTCAAAGTTCAAGTGATTTGCTTATTTTTCAACTCGAAAGATGGAGTAAGTGTATTTAACCATAATCATAAATTGATACAAAGTTGAAACAATTAAATTAATCATAATTAACAACTCGAATCTTATTAGAAATTACAATAAATATTGAATGAATTAGAAAAATCGAATGGTAAATGAACAGAAATCAAAATCCTCAAATATCAAATTTAAAATTAAATTAAATACTGACGATTAATTTATATTTATCGTAAGAGTCCTCAAGATTTAATAGTAATAAAATGCAAAACAGTTGTGCAAAATTGACAATTATAATAAGAATGCAATTAATACGATAATATTAATAAATAACCATAAAATTCAGCAAACAAGTGAAAGTAATTCAAGAATCAGTTTATAATTGCTATTTATAATTGGAAACCAAAATGAAAACAATTTTTTCTTTGGGTTATTTTTCACTCAAATAAATAGGAAAACATGAAGTGAACCAAGGTATTGACTCCTCCCTATCTATGTCACTATTACAACCAACTTGTATGCAACATCGTCATCGGTATCATTAGTACCAACAATTGCCTCTGGTTCAGCTATTAAACAGGTTTTCCTCTCCTAAACTCACCAGGTTACTCTCTCTATGTCTTTCTCCCTCAATCTCTCTGACTCTCTCTTTGTATCTCTCAACAACATAATAATCAATCAACTACCAATGGTAATTTGAAATAATCAACTTGATCATTTTAAATGAAACCATCTCATCATGTTTACTCAATTCAGTTTAAACCAGATTAACTTTCAATCTAGTTTCTGAGTTTTTCATCTTTCCAAATAAAATCAACTTTTTATTTAAAAATTAAATCTCTTTTTTGCTTCACTGCTTATTAAGCGAAAAAAACAATCAACTTTCACCCAATATTTGCAAAGTTTTTTTCTTAACACAATTAGTTAATTGTCAAGTAGTTGAGTTGAAAACATTTAATGTTCCAGTTTTTAAGGGCAAAATTAAAGTACAAATTGTTTTCTAGAGCATCTCTTGATTCACCCGTTTGGCCTGCAAAACCATTGATCATTTGCAATGTCCTTTGACCAAGCTGATTGTGATTGTGATTGTGACAACAACAATATCGATACTTTTGATACTCTTGGAAGTGATCCATTTGCAATCAAAGGAAATCGCGTTCACAATGAAGATGATATCATCTATGATGGATTCAATGAGAACAACAATGTTGTTCTCATTGATAGTTCATCCAAATTGAATCCAAAAGAAACCTTTTTCGCTGATGTAAGTCAACTTTTCAATCAATTGGATTCTCATTTAAAATCAATCTCTGTCAATGATAAAGAACTGGAATCTCTTTTAATCTCATTGGAAGTGGGATTCAATCAAATGTTGTCCATCTCATCTCACTATGAGTTTAAAAATTTACCTGCCAATGGTTATATTACATATTGTGTGCTCATTCGATCCTGGTTAACCAAATGCTTGCGACAACCAAAAGAGGGTCGAGACTCTCAATCCAATAAAACTGATTACATTGATGATTTTAAAATAGTGATTAAAGGATTTCTCTTAGTTCGTGATCTTCTCATGCATTTCCACCAAACTCAACTAAACACTAGCCAAATTAAAGAGGAAAAAAGCACCGACAACTCAGATGGCGATACAGCAAACAAAAGTCTTCCAATTTTTTCAGCTGGAATCGAAGAGACAATCTTTCAACTTGAAAGCTTCTTTGACTCAACCCAATTCCAGGAAGCATTGACCCGCTCATTCAACCTATTCTGGTTATCACCTCGAACTCGCAGCATTTTGAAACTCTACCAGAAAGGTGCTTCTTGGACTTACGTCAACTTTATTAAGTCATGGAGAGTTTTGACCAGCAAACGTTATCGTTCAAAGACATTTGTCAAACTGGCCAACCGAGCCAACCTCGGGTTTCCAGTCGATATGGCTACCATCATTGACGGACATTTGTCTCGTAAAGTGTTTCGCAATCTATTCTTTCGCCATGCTGATGCAGTAGGAACCAACTTTTGGATTCCTGGTCAGGGTCGTTGGATTGTTCCCAACTCAGGGCCAGGAATTGATGAACATAATCCACCGCTTTGTGAACGTCCCATGGTCCGATGTCGACTGATACGACATCGCAATAAACCATTAAATTCGGATGTACTTATATTCCATTGTCATGGAAGCGGTTTCATCCTTTCAAGTCCCGATATTCACGATGTAAGTAGTTCTAATCTCTCAACCCAAAACCCAATAAAAAACCCAAAGAAATCACTAAACTACAGAGGGACAGATTTTACAACCAGTTTTCAGTTTATGTTCCCAATGACATTTTATTGTTTCGCTTTCAACTTTCCACGCTTTTCATCTTTTACAATACATTTATTGTATTTTTATTTATTAACCATTTTCCTTGATTTTATTGGCATCTATTCAAGCACATGCAAATTGTCATTTCGTGTTTTCTCTCTGTTAATTATCGTTTAATTGTCTCATTTGCTCACAATTCTGGTTTCACTTTTGTTCTTGCTACTTTAAAACTTACAGGTAAAAAAAATATCCAGTTAAACTGGCTGCATAAGGAAAAAGTTGCCTTTGTTTTTCAGAAAATGTAATTGACTTTTTATTTTTGTCTCTTAATTGCCATTTATTATTATCATTATCAAGTGTATATGACATATACGGATACAAATATGGATTGCATTCATACTTTTCCAACATTTAATTAGACTTTAATTGGTTTAACTTGATTGATTGATTTTGTGTTAAAGTGTTAATCAAAAGGCTTTCCATTAGACTTAACCTTTTTAGATTTGAAAGCATTTGATCAACAAATGGATCCGATTAGTTGAGCAAATCTTTCACTATAATTGAATCAATTTAGGCGGACTGATGATTAAGGTGCATCTATGAGTATTTGGAAAAGTTAAATTCTTCATTAATTGATTTATCAAACAACTAATTAGATGCAAGCGAAGAGAATTTTTCATCGAATTCTTATTTCCTTTTTGTATCTTAATCAAGATCAATTGTTATCAATTTGCATACTGAATTAGAAAAGCTGATTGATGAAAAATATTTAATTGTTTAATTTGAACTATTTGTTAATCAATCAGTAATCAGATGTTATCTCTGTTCTTGATTGGATTCATTAAAGGTAAATCTCTCAATTCAAGGTTTTCCAAGAAGAGTTACAATTCATGCTTTGCTTTGCCTGATCAATCATGTTTCAAGTTGATTTAAACAATTGACTTTAAATATGAATCACCGCCAGAAAATTATTTATATTTTAAGTAATGAAAGAGTTGAAGCATTGAAATGTAACCTTGAGGATCCATTGAAAGAGTCATTGATATCAATGTGATCTGATTAGAAATAAACACGAAAATCGCCTCTTCCAGGGTAAATTAATTGTCTTTTCATTTAATGATTAACTGGATGAACATATTTATTTAAAATTTACCATTGACTTAATCTTCTTTACGATAAAATTAAGGTCGGGATAAACCAAGAAATAGTTTTGCTGTTGAACTCAATGGCATTCAAATGGAAACGAGCAAAAGTCAAATATTAATAATAATTAATAAATTTGCTTCGAGCTTTATTCAAATTTTCTTCATTTCCGAACGCATTTCTTGACCAATATCGTTGCAAATGAGTTAATTATGAGCCTGCAACCCATTAAGATTAATAGGTTTTAACCCAAAACTAGCCAATATCAACGGTTAATGTGATTGAATGAATTTTAAGTCATAAATTTTTCAATTACAATCACAGTAGAAATGTAAAAACAAAGTTGAATAATCTGATGGCTTTTGAGTAGGAATCAGAAGTAAACAAAAGAAGAGAAAGGCTCTCTTCATTAACTGGAGATTATTTTGAACAAATTTTCCTTGACGGTGAGAGAATGAAACATCATTTTAAACAGGAATGTATAGCTTCCTTAATTGGAAGTCTAGTTTTCTCGTGAAAATTACACATAAATATTGTAATCGGTTGAATAACTTTTGATAGAAAAATTCAATTGAATAGTCAAAGAGGAGGAACAACATGATAGATTGGTTGTTGAAAAGTAATGTCCAGTTTTTTACTTCTGTCTCTACCATTACTTACCAAGTAGACAAAAATTTTCAAGTCAATAGTTCACATTTAGTTTTCTTAAGTTTTCTCTTTTACTTTTGCCAATGATAAGTCTCAAGTAATCGATCTGTTCACATGAAACATTGATTTTTTTCTGAAATAAATTATAAAAAATAAAATTTTCTTGAAATATAACCTTTCTCATCTCAACCTAACTTACCTAAAACCAGTCGACAGAGTTAATCTCAAGTCAATGTCAAGTTATATTATAACTTTTAGTATGAAGCAACTATCTGAGTCTGTAATAGCAACACGTAGTGACCATGGTTATTAATAGCCATCCATGAGTCCCAGACGAAGACTATTCTAATGATTATCACGAACAAAGAGCCATTAAGATGCACCGTTTGAACTGAATGATAAGAATGATACGAGTTTTAATGATATCTACCAAAAGATAGCCAAGAAATTAATGTTTATAAATAGCTTTATAAATGGTTAGCTCAATAAAAAGTGATTAATCCTGTAAAATATAAGTAATTCATTAGAAGAAGATTCAGTTTGAAAATCAGTTTACTATGTTGATCAAAATAATAACAGAGGGAAAATTTACTTACAAAATAATAAAAACTGGCAACGCATTGATTTAAAGTTGGCGCGCTCCATAAAACCAAATGAACCCAAAAAAGCAGGCGAAACAAAATATCTGGTTGTTACCAGTATTGAATGACAATTATTAATGATGGATTGTCTATTAAATTAAGAGACACCATGTAGCTTGGAGAAGCTTGGACTAGCTTGGAATGTAAATTGTAAAATTAATCATCGACAGTTAAAGGTTTAATTTCCTCAATCATTTTCACAATGAATTAACTAAAATAAACAGAAGTAACTTGACTTCAAACTAAACCAATATGATTGGTTATCAATAAAAGTGATTTTAGCTCCATCTTTTATTCAACTTGATAGATGATTGATCAACCGATTTTACATTATGAATGATTGATAAAAGCTATTACAGAATAATATTAAATATTAAATTGTACCTTTTTTTATTACATTCAATTTCTTTGTAAATTTACTGTCATTGGTTATATATTTTTAACTGTTTATTTCTTACGCTTTACCAGATTCTTTCACTATTATTACAAGAATTATTCAAAGTAATAATAATTCCTGAATCTTGGAATAAACTCGATTCACGAATCCAAGGTTAATCACAGAAATTGCTTTTTTACAACTTTTTTTCAATTTTAAACTCATGCAATAATTGAACATTTCAAACATAACATCAAGTTTCCATTCTTAAACCATTGGAATATTACGATTTTATAGCGATTAAAGTGCTAAAATTAAGTTTACATATTGTTATTACATGGAAATATCAAGTTGAGTTAGCTGTAAGATTTGAGCCAAAATTAAATGCTAAGAATTAATTATAAAAGCTTTTAATAATTTCTTTATTTTTAAACCATTCGGTAACATGGAATTATTAGCCTGTTTATAAAAAGAAACTCAATTTGTTTATTAAAAGTCTTCTTTTCTCAGACCAAACTCTGATTATTTTGATTCAACAAAACCGGTTTTACCTTTCATTTCGATAAACAATTATGATAATCATCATTAGACTGCCCTAAGGTTATTCAATCAACCTGTTCACAGTCAGGGACAGAATAGATTGAAGAGCAAAACATTGATTGTGTCATTAGTCTCTGGCATTTTAATATAGTTTTATTGGCAATTATAAATAGCTAATGATTCCAAATCAGGAATGAACATTTTTCAGAATATTTTTTTCCATTCAAATAACCATTTATGATAGTTTGATTTATGATCAAAATGAACAAAAGTTTCATGCACAACTTTCATTGATGTTAGAAACTTTAGTCGATTTAACGTCAACCGATTTCGAAACTTTCAAAATCTCCAGAATTTTCGACATTCTTTCATGGAAATGTAAAATTGGATTGATTTGAGTTCAACTTGAAGTTAGTGAACTGAGAAAGTGAAACAGAGAGCAACTTGGTAAGTCTGTTATGAATAACTTTTGGTTAATCACCTTAACTGGAGTCATTTGGAACTGTAAAGTGATGAATGAAAGGTTGATGTGTTTCAATCTCACAGAATAATATTATTCTTGGATTTTACAGTTTCTAACAACGCATTTATCATGATTGTGAATAAAGGGAAGAGACTCTTGAAATTCATGTTGACTTAACCTGATTTCGTTGAAATGTTTCAAGAGAGAGACAGAAAGTAACCAACTATTGAACAAATAAAATTTGGTAAAATCAATTCAAATTGAACAAATAATAACAATAAATACATTGATCATGATGCATTAGATAAACATTAATGTAAATTTTAAATATTGACTGAAACCAACTGTGAGTTGAGCAAAAAGTTGCCAATTTAAATATTCAAATGATATCAATGGGAATCTATTGTGAGATGTTATCAGAAGCCAGAAAACCTGTTAACATGCACTATGTTTGTATTAGCCATTTGGTGAATATAAATGCATTGTTGCTAGGAATGGATCAGAGAAGAGCAAGAAACATCACAGAACTGCATATTCAATTGGAAATTCTTGAGCTTCAAATATGAAAAGATTTTCATAAATCTGCGAAAATAAATGTCTTTGGATCTTGAATGGGCACTGAATTGAATCAACTGTGTTTGATAATCGTTGGAATGGATGACAGGAAGAATGACTAATCTTTGATTATCTGGTTTGATTGGTGGAAGAAATGAAATAAATTGTGCGAAATTCGATCAACTTCGAAAACGTTATAATAAAATTCTATTTGAATTTAGTATAATCGAGTGAAATCTAGATTTTTGGACATCTTTTCATTTTCCTTTTGCTTCTTCCAGACCAGGAAAAGTTTTGTAATGAGTTTATCTTCAACTGTTTAACTTTTATGAAAGTCTTCTCGTGATTTAGATTAATCATTCAAACAGAAAACATTAAAATTGCTATTTTCGGTTTGAAAAAGAGCATGGCGATCGAAAATTATAGTTATTCGAATCTTTTGAGGATTTAATTATTTGCGAATCGAATCCTGATTATTGAGAGTGAGAGATAAAAAATCATCGGAAAGCGCATCAGTCTATTTTGAGTTACAGAACTTCGACTGAATTGATCATTTTTCAAACTCTTTTCATTCCACCTTAATCTTTATCCAGGCTTACCTCAAACCATGGGTTTCTAGACTTGATGGTGTTTCAGTGTTGAGTGTTGACTACAGTTTAATGGCTACTTATCCTCGCCAATTTCAAGACGTTTTGGATGCTTACCTTTGGGTTACTTCTGGTGATGAATCGGTTAAGGAAAAGATTGGGTTTCATCCGAAGAAAATAGTTCTCATTGGAGACTCAGCGGGTTCCATGTTGGCCATTACAGTTCCTCTCTTCTTGTATGAAATTGCAGCTAAAAACGATCCTTCAGTTTCAATAGTTAAGCCAACCGCATTCATATCCTTTTATGGTACATTCAATTTGACCGGTGCTTGGGCAAGTTCGCGAATAATGACGCTCTTTGATCCGATTCTTCATTACGGGAATGTGCTGGCCGTTGCTGGTTGTCTGAGTGGCATTCAGGGTCGAATTGATGATCCAAAGGACAGGCCGAAGAATCGGCTCATGAAAATGTCTTCTTTCATTGCTGAGGATATCAGATTAATGAGTAAGGCTGAAATATTTTTAAGAAAAAAAGTCATTCTTTTTGCAAAAAATTTTCTTTTACCTGTTTACAGTTTTCAATTTATCTCTTTTGAAGTGCATTCATAGCTGAATTGAATTTTTAATTTTGATTTTAATCTTAATTTGAACTTAACTAACCATCATTTCATCCAATCACCAGAACGAGCCTTAAAACCTCGTGATATCGAGCCTTGGTATCTGAAAGATGGAAAAGTTGATTCAGGAAAGTTTCACCAATTGTTCAGTATACTTCAATCTCCATATCTGAATGTTCCAACTTTTCATGACTTCGATTATCTCAAAGAAATGTCAGTTTGCTTGATATCATCCTTTGGTTGCACCTTTCTTGATGATAATATTGCACTTGCACGCGCTTGGAAAGGTAAGTAAAAGTAAATTGCAATTGAATACTTCAATGTTAGTGACTGACTGAAGCAGCCAGTCAAGCTTCCAGTGATTTTAGTGATTGGCCAAAATTGAAAATCGAGAAATTCGAGAGTAAATAGTTGCTTGATGTGCAAGTTCAATCCAGATGAAATACTCGGCAACTTTATTGGTCAATTTCATCCATTTGAAAAACGAAATTCTTTTGTTCAACTTGTAATGATAGCAATCGAGTCAATTTTAGTGAATTTTATGAAACTATTGGAATCCCCTTTTGAATGTCACTGTTTTTGCTATTTTTTATACTTTTTAAAATAATTCAATTTCGATGTTACTTTCTTCTGTATAAATTTCTGCTTATCTTCAGTTGAGTTTCAAACTAATCAAATTGCTCATTAGCTGAAACACTTGACTCTTGAATTGAAATCAGATGAAAAATGTACTTCAGAGATTCGTTATTATGTTAAATTCTTGTTATCTTTTTCTGAACATCTAGTCAGCACAATAAATCATCACGAATGCATGAACACATTGATAATATCGAATACAAATTAATGGGAAAAGTTTAAAACTTACGTAACAGTCTAAAAGTGCTAGAAATGATCGCAATTTTTCAACGAAAACTGCATTAGTTTCAAATTGTTTCCTTATTTATGCTCCAACGTAGTTAGATAACTGCAATCAGCGTTAAAATCTCGTTCGATAGTTACTTGACAACTCACTTTGCTGACTGATTCAACCATAATTACACAGGATAAGCAAAAATGAATTGATAATCAATGTGGATAAGAATTAAACTAACCTTTTAAACTGGATTTTCCGGGTTTTCATGACCTTCTTAGTATCTGCCTAGTTTTAAGCTGATATCTTTTCTGGTTTTCATTATGATTCAAGATTTTAGATTAAATATTTTCATATATTGAATGGCGTTTTTAAAAGTTGTTCAATAGATTCAAGTGGAAAATCACCAAAACAATTGGATGATTTTATTATTACATCATTAGTATTATAATAGCTATGAGTTAATTCAAAGGATTTATGCATTATTATTGCTAAAAATGTAGATCATATTAGACTTTATATTAAATTAGCGAAAAGTGAAAAATCCGAAAACTAGAATCTCATTTAAAAAAAATTGTATGACTTTTGACTGTAACATGAATGCATTCCAACGAAACATTATGGACTAATTGCTATATCAATATAACCAGGGATTTGCATTTTCAGTGTTATTCTTTGTCATAACGCACCAGTGTCACCGATGCACATCTTGTTTCTTTTTGTTCAATTAATCAATCTTTATTTATAGTTATCATAAGCATTGAAACTTGAATTGAAAAGCAACGAGTTAACTAACATTGAAAGATTCCATCGCCATCTACACTCGCTTAATCAAACCATTATTTGTTCATTTCTTTTAACAATTCAGGACCAGTTGAAGTTCATGTATTGGAAGGTCAAGTCCATGGATTTCTGTTCATGTCACACGAAAAGACTGCCATAGAGTTTTCAGCTAACAAAGTGGTTGAAATTGTCAACCGAGTTGTTCAACAAACCAAATGAAAAACACTGAGTTTGCTTTTCATCATCGAATCTGATTTACTTTTATTCAAATTTCTAATGTAAATTAACCTTTTTCATGCAAAAATTTCTATTCTTATAATCTTTCACTCAAATAAATTGCTCAATAATCTTTGCTATCCATCTGTAAATCATTATATAATATAAAAAAGAATAAACTATCGCTTTAAATGAAGAGAGAATCGAATGGACACTAATCGAAATTTTAGGTTTCATGAAATCCAAAACTGTTCGAGGCTTTTATTGAATAACAAACTCTTCTATTATGGAATGTCGTCATTGTTAAAAAGTATGTAAGTTTATGCAAATAGACTCTAGTCAAGTGACTTTAGTCTATAGCCATTAATGCCAGACTCTAGACTCGACATAATTTCACCTTTCTTAACATTCCGATAACATAATATTGTTATCTTCTTTTAACACTTGCTCGGACTGCGCCGTTCCACGATTGACCTAGAACACTGAATGTTGATGGCATTGATGATTATGGGAAAAGGCAAAGACAACTTTCGCTGTCAATCAATCACAATTTACTTCAACAACTGGACTTTGCATTTGCCTTCCTATTGACATCGATATTAACTCTTGTAACTCAATATTTTTGCCTTTTCTGGTTCTACTTTTACAGATCATCAATTGTCTTTAGTTTGTCAAATGCTTGTTATGCATCAATCAATTAACTGTAATTCAATTCAACTATTTGCTTTGTTACCCAACAAAATCTGAACAACCAACTGTCGCCTTTAAATGAACTTTCTTTGATGTTGACTTAAAATTCAGATTCTGAATCAGTTATGATTTAAATAGATTTTCAATTGAAGAAGCAAATAAAATGAAGTCAATCAATTGAGGCAGTTTGAGAAGATAACAATGATTAGATTTTTAATGATTTTTTTCTTCATTTCATTCCATGAAAAACAAAGTTGAACTGAAAACTGAAAAATTATTGTTGATAAAAGTTGATCTTGATTCAGGCAAAGATTGGAATCCAGACTCGGGAATTTATTGTTTGAATAATAACAGGAATTTAATCATTAATCTAATTATTTCAACGGTTAATGGTTATTGATGCTTATTTATCCGATTCTAAGGGTTAAACTGTTTTCCATTTCTGATTAAGATAAAGCTTAAAATATAATACTTTTTAGAGCCGCAAAGCTTGGATTAAACTGTCATTCCAAATGTGTATTAAAGCTTCGAAAGGCTCAATAATGATGATAATAGAGCGGAAAGTTGAACGAAAAGTTTCATCGTAAAGAGTTACTGTAATCATGCCATAACCATAATTATTCTGAATATTCTGAGTTCTCTCAGCTTCTGTTTCTGTTTTCCTCACTTGCCAAGTGTAAGGCTTTTTAAAATTGATATAATTTCAAGTAGAAAATGCTAATTTAAAGAAAATGTTTGGTCGATTCATTTGTTCATCAGGTGTTCGCCTTGATTCGCAAATCACTGATTCGTTGAACTCCATTGATTCCAGCGTTCATCATGACCTTAGTAGTTATTCAACATTTTGAGGCTTTTGTGTTTGTACACAATATTAAACGTTGAGGCCAATGCTTTGCGAGTGAAAAGTAAATCGAAGTCGTGAAATTTCCATCTTCGATCGAACACCCAACCCAACGAATCTGACTCGAGTTTAAGTGCGTTTTTTGGACCAATTAACAGATATTACAATGGCTAGAAGTTGATTCATTTGTTATGTTATTTGCTGTTCTGTCAAAGGCTGTCATGTTAATTGCCATCACTGGATTAGTTGATGATAACTGATTAGTGTTTAATACTCCTGAAGTGAGTGAGTATTTGATTGAATCTCGATGATACTCGACTTCACCCAAACTATTGTTGCTAATGTTGTTGGAATTGTTGCTCGGACTGTTGATCGAGTGATCCAAACATTTGGACTGGTTGATCTCAATTAGTCGTAAAATGTCTCGAAAGATTGGAACAATTCGCCAATTGTATTTAGCTGAACACTCGAGGTAATTGAACTTCCATTGCTTTTTAACTAAACTGGCTAATTCCTTGAATGCTGGAGTTAAATCGTCCCAGTGGTGATGGTGATGGTGATGATGGTGGTGGTGATGGTGATGTCGATGGTTGTGAGAAGATGATGATTGGTGTTGAGTTCGGGAAGCAGGTGCAGTTGAAGTTGAAACTTGTGTCGTTGTTGGGTGAGCACTGTGATGGTTCCGATGGGAGCGTGAAGACAGCCATGAAGGGTTGCGAGATGTTAATCCAGTAAACCTAAGATGTGAGATCGAGTAGAAAGAGTAACGAGAGTGGCTCAAGTGGTGACTGTGACTGCTTCTCATGTTATTTAGGACACTTGAACAAAGGTCAGCCTTGTTGCCGACCACGTAAACCGGTATATTTTGCATATTCCGGCTTTCAGATAATTGATCACGAATTACTTTGACATATTGGAAAGATCCTGTGGAAAGAGAAAAAAGCATTAAAATGAAATCAAAACTCATGTTAATCAAGTCTGTTCGATGTGTCCAATCAAATTAATAAAAATATAATTCGACAATCAAATCGATAAGAGTTCTATTCTATTCCTTCTGCCAGTCCTTTCTTACACTTTGAGTCTCTTGATTTTAGACTCGGGATTTTTAAACTCCACGCTCAATTTCATTGGAATAGGTTCCTTTGAAAGAAGGCATGGAAGTGATTTATTAATTTCAGAATAAAATTGAAAACTGAATTTCTGAAGACTATTTCAAACTTGGTAATAATTGACTTGCAAACACATGCAGTAATATTATTATAGTTATCGCGACTGGGAGGGTTTTTTTGGCATTTAAAAATAGGGAAAAGATATTGAAGAAATTCAAAATTTTTAGTCGTGATTTGAAGCTCAACATTTTCATGGGAAAAGGTTTTGAAATATTAAGATGAGGAATGTGGGAATTCAATGAGTGTCATGATTAGATTATAGTCAATCTGTGCTTTAAGTGGAGGTCCATCAGCAATCAATTTCAACTTCTCTGATTATCTTTAATTGTGGTACACGTGGCCTTTTCCTCGAACCGCTTTTTCTTCGTTTTTTGACTTTCCATAAGCAACAGCAATCGTAGCATGACCTTTTGTTCCACTGAGTCCACTTGTCGTAAATGTTGAAGCCGAACCAAATTCCCAAAACACTGTAGCAAGAATATGATAAATCATCCCAATTCATCTTTATACTTGATTTAAGGTGCCTGTCTGGCTTATTAGGAGTGTCAACCAATATCATTCGAGGAGATTGGACAAGCACCTGATCATGAAATACTTGAAGTGTTGTATAGTAGTCGATCTCATAACATTCTGGGCTAATAACCAACTGAGTGCAGAGTTTAAAGAGATTCAGAAACTGGCCAGTCGGTTCATCATATGGATCAATGAATTTCGTGTTCTTTGGATAAACGCCAAAAGGCGCAATTGCATCGTAAAAAATGTACGGAGGAGACGATTGAAGCGAAGCATTCAAACAATCAAAAAGAACTTTGCTTCGACTATAATTTTCACAAGGGTTCGGAGCTGGCCAAGGTACATTGATAGAAACCTGTCGATGGAAAAAGGTAATAATAGTGTAATGAACGTCTGCGAATTTCTTCATGTACTCGTATTTCTGCGTGTGATGTGAAATGGGGTCGTCATGATCGGCGAATCGAAAGCCGAATGGTGTATCAATAGTGTGATCAATGTACAAGAGGAAGTTGTTCCCGCCCGAACCATGAGAAAACATGTAGCTCAACGGCTTGGAATTGTTTCGACAAGCGATTCTCATGAAGATGCCACCAGCGTTGAGATATCGCTTCATAGTGCAAATGTTTGTTTTCAAGTAATTTTGTTTCGTCTCAAGTGCGTAAACTGACTGAATAAATAATCTTGGATCTTCTGTTAGATCTTCAATATCGGCAACTGTCAGCACTCTGGATAAAAAGAAGTCGCTTGAAAAAGTTGCTTCTTGCAACTCCGAACAATGTTCATCGAAATCGCTGACTGAACTAATAGTCACATTTCTCGTTTTGAATAATTCTCCGCAAATCTTAGCAATTTCGTCTGGATATCGCTTGTAAATTGCGCTCACATTGAGCAGCGTTCCTAATGGAAAGTAAAAGTCCATTTCAGGGAGCAATAGGGTTTCAGGATATTGATGAATTGTATCCGTTCGTTTTTCGTACGAAAAATAGCGCAAAATTAAATTGGAAAGTTGAAAAGAGCATCCAATAAAGCAAAGGAACCAAATACATGATCTACCGTTCAAAAATCGAGTTACTTTTTTAACCATTTTACAGCAATTCAAAGTGCAACTTTATGATATCAAAGCAGCAATCAATTAATGAACATGAAATTTTTGTCACAGTTTTTGCGTCTCTTATTGTCATTGAATACAATAAAATAACCCATAAAGTGTGCACAATTTATGGTCGAATTGACGTCTTCTTTTGATTGATAATCATGAAAATTAAATGAACTGTCACAAGATTTGAAAATGTTCAATGATGAATGACTCTCATTTACTTAAAAGAACATAAAAGGACGGTTAAAAGCCTTGTTTATCAACTAAAATTGATGAAACTTTCCAAACATAATCGTTCCTTAATCATAGTTTGCAATGCTGAAATAGTCTTCAGAACCATTTCCAGTAATGCATACAATCTTCATTCATATGTTCATGAGAACAAACCTTCAGAAACGAATTCACTCAAAAAATAAGAACAGAAACTTGTAAACATTTCGATTTAACTGCATTTGATCGAAATTCTGTAATCAGCGAAAAAAGCTTAATCTGAACATCTAAAAATCAAAGTTAATAGAAAGTTTCCATTGATCGTGAACCTTTTAGACCAAAGAGTAATACGACTTTCCTCTTTCTTCTTTGCTTCAGACTGATTTGACATACTTTACTCAATTTACTCATTGAAATGCGACTTAATCATTACCTAATATTTTGATGTCGACCAGAGATAGCGATCAGTTGCGCTTCTGTTGGTTAATGTGGTTCAAATGTTCTAATAGTTTGCACAAGATGAGTATCTTTACGAAATGAAGAGCTGCTATGACGTTTCGAAGTGCAATGCATCATCCATCATTGACGTTACTTTTGCATGCGATTCAATTACTGAAAGACTTCAGGGAAATTGATCAAACTCTTGACAATCAATCAAGCTGGTAACAAATAAAATCTAAATTTTCCATTCCTCTTCTAATAAATTGATTATTTTGCAGAAACCAGAATATTTCAAATATTAACTCTAATTGAATTAAATAATTGAATCTGAAATGAAACCAAATTTCTTTTGAAAAAGTATCGATTGAAGCATTAATTTTATGCTCTTTTCTTGATACAATCATTTCAATTGATCATTCGTTTAAAATTCAAGTTGAAAGTCAAAAAGAAATTCTATTCTAAAGAAAAGATTGATATTTTGTAAACCTTTATCCATTGAAAGTTTGAAATAAAAGCAGATGTGATTTATGAGAAAATATGTAAGAACATTTTACCATGAAAAATATTCACGAAACTCTATTTTAGTATTTGATTTTTCTCTTTCATCTGAATAGCTTGAAAGAAATCTTAAATGTGCAATTCAACTTGAAAACTAAATAAAATTATTATCGATTGAAAATTTGCATTGTTCGAGTATTTAATCATGATGAGCCTTCTCGGCATTGAGACACTTTCCATGCTCTGAATAGTCTATCAACTTGAAACAACACTTGATCGTTTCCTGAGTTGAAGCATGATTCACCATCATTAACCTTTAACAACTTTTAACCATAATTATCATCATCTTATTATTCAACTTGCAAATGGTGTTGTCTTTATTATTAAACTATTAATTTGCATGAAAGGGCAACATCACAAGCTAATGCACTTTCATCCTTAAAGACAATGGCAAACAAGATAGAAAAGCCTGAAGCAAGTTCAAGTTGCATGCATAATCAATGTAACCAGAACTTTTGTTCACCCATTTGACTGACACTGTGAGTTCACCTGAAATATTGGAAGCAAAAGTGAAGTGAAGTGAGTTTCAGTCCGTTTTTCCGATGAAACCAAACATTGGTTGTAACAAGTGTTGTTGCAATGAAACAAGATTATTCAAATTGATCATAATTGATTATTGAAGTCTCTAATTTTCAAAAAATGTTAAGAAAAGAGGGAAAATTAGAGAAAAGCAGAAACTGTGATAATCAATTATACTCCTTCTCTTGCCAGCAACATGAATCGGTAATGTAATTTTGCTTTGCCTTTTCATTCAGCATCATTTATCATCTTTTTGCGTAAATTACACTGCAAATGGTAAAGAAGCAAATGAAACAAAAGCAAATTTGGAAAAGCAATTGAAGGCAGAAAAAGCACATTACAAGTTGATTGATGCTAATTGTTGAACAAGTAAAGAGTTTAAACACAGAATGCAACTCGATTCTTGTTTTGGCTGGAAACATTTTCCAAACTGATTCATGTTCATATCAACAATCCAAATGTTCAACTTAAACTTTCTCCTTTGGCAACCAATCCAAATGCTGAGCCTTTGTCGACTCCTTCTTGGCCATCACCTTAAAAGGAAATCTCGCTGCCAATTTTCCGGCAATCAGTCATATTCAATGTCATCAACATCAGATTGCTCAGTGTAAAAGAAACTTCATCATCATCATTATCATTTATCTTGTGCCTAATGCAGTAAAACTGGGAATCTATATCGTCTCACAAGTTCACAATCAATGGATAACAGAAAAAGGCAGAAGAAGATGAAGAGAAGGAAAATGGCAAAGATGAAGTTAAATATGAAGATGGCGAAGAGAATCATCAATAGTCTGTATACAAAGGAAAAGTATAAACACATCTCTTACCAATTCTCTGCCTCTTAACCCTCTAAACTGAGTCTTGTTTTTATTATTACTTTTTTTCTTCTTCTTTAATACAGAAGAGAAGGAGCAGGGAAAAAGTTATAAGTAAAAGTATAAGACGTGATAAACATGGGAAAAGAGGTAAGAAATGAACGACTCTAACGATGATTAGTGAATTGGAAGGAAAAGTTGGAAAGGCAAAAGGCGAAATTGATATTGGTAAAAATGTTATACATTTTCAGTTAAACTATTGACCTAAACACTCTACATGAAACTACAAGTTATCAGTTGTCTAAGGATCGTCAACAATCAATAATCATTTCTCTTGGAGTCAACAATAAAGGCACTTTTGCTCTCTTGTTGTCTATTGTAATATTGCAATATCAGACAAACAAGTTATCCACTGGAAACAAAACGAGGTTAAATGAAAAGCAAAGTGAGACAATTGAAAAGGAATGAAAAGAGGAAAAAGTCTGAGGATATATTTATTGTTATTACAATTATAATAACCAATTGGTTTATTGTTATCTTCCAAAGGGAATGGAATTAGAAGTAATATTTCGATTAAAGGTATTTTTTTACCTTCTTTTTCATGCAATTTGCAGATTCTTTTTTGCCTTAATTGTATAACAAATTAGATATTAATATATTGGCTTTCAGGAATAATGGAAAGTTTCATTTGGAAATGTAATCAATTATCAAGATGATGGTTGTATAGTTGATGGAGAAGCTGCTAAATTGTAAGTGTAAAAACTAAAAGTGTAATAAATTGTCAGCATTATTTGTTTCCAAGTTAATATTATTTGAAAAGAGAATCAAACTTGCCTTTTTTGCTATTTGTTAAAGACTTCAAGTTTTCATTGAAAAGGTGGCAAATTGTCAGTTAAAATTATAACCCTTCAAGTATAGCATTTGAAATGAGGATCAATGTTTTGAGTGATAATTTAATTTGTGCAGCAAAATTAAACTGAAAGCTAACATCTTGAGGTGTATAATAATGAAAATAAATAGTTGCAATTACTTTTTACTTTTCTTGTTTTATGATCATATTAGAAGACAATTTTTCAATTCCAATTATTGAGTTCAGCTTAAACTCGTCTCTATCAATCCATGAATCCATCTTGAACTGAACATAATCTGCAAACCTTCAATTCTTGCATCCATTTTATTCACTTCAGTCTTACATTGGCCGCAATAAGAGAAGAGTAAAAGTGTTAACACTTAGTTTGTGAAACATAAACTTCTTTACAAGAGCAACGATTGTCTTGTATTCAAAAGATGGGATTCATGGCAAAATGATATTCTAAGTAGCTTCAAATTCCTGGAAAAGGAATTATACTCTCAAATGAAATTTCTTGCTCGCAGCTAATATCAATGTTTAAGTTTAATTTCGTGAGTCTCTCAGTTTTCATGATATTACGATGAATGCATCGATTTTCAGCAATAATTTCATTCCATTGAAAGATTCAGCCTTCATGCGCTGCACCAATTCTTTATGTAATAATCAATGTTTTCTTGTGCTTGTATTTTCTGCTCTGTTTAGACTTTTTATTTTCTAAAGTAATTCGGTTCTAAATCACATCCACACGAATGCAAAACCTGGATTCGTATTAATCATTGGATATCAACTTTTTTTTATCAATTCTTTTGTTTTGAACATTGAATGCTCATTAAACTTTGGCTGATCACGCAAAGAGTCACATAAATTTCACATAAATTTCGCTTGGTTTGCATTGAAGTTTCAACAATAATAGCAATTAACTTTGCAGTTCATTTGGTAGTCAAAATAGTGTCTTATTATAAGATATTCAATGGAAAATCATTGCGAACTTCTCTTCTCTTAGATGATCAGTTGAACAATGAAGATTCCCATGTAATCAGTGACAAGAAATCAATGGATCAGGAGGATAAGCTCTGATGTTTAACACTGACAAGTATTTGTTGTGAGTATTTGTTTCTTCTGGTTCAGATGCAAATGAACATAAATGATGTTTTGGATTAAATAGAGTTACTATTTTGCAGATAAAATATAATTCAAATACTAAATTCAAACGCATGTTTAGCTGAATGTAAGCTAACATTGTATGATTTGCAAATGGAAAGGATTGGTTTAACATGAATAGAATAATATTTGGCAACAAAAAGTGCAAAAAGTGCATTTTATTGAATCAATGAATACAAAGTGAACGAGATAACCAAGTCATTCTGCTGACACTCAAGTCTAAATTAAATAATGAAAATTGCAAATGAAAGTTACAACGAAATAATATTTCATTACACAGAGTTGAGATCAAGATTGATTGACATTGCAGGCAATTTCAGCCTGGTAAACTCGACAAAAATTCATTACTCTTTACTGGACTTATCATCTAAACTGGACAGCATTCCAGACTGGTTTACATGTCACTTGCGTTGTTTCAATCATTCAAATGGATCTGTAACAACTTTTCGATAGGAAAACATTATCTAATTTACATTGATTTAAATAAATTGAAAAACTTGCAATGCATAAGTTTAACGAAACATGTTTCGATACAAAAAGGACATTCAAGTCAAATGCGATTCCAAGGAATGATCAAGTTGCTAACATAAAGATTGAGCTAAAGTAAGGCCAGTGATTAGACCATTCATCAAACAAGCTTCGTTATTATTAATGGTTCACTTTACACTGTAATTTAAAAAGGCTGAAGCAACTCAACGTGTTAAGCTTTTCATCTTAAATAATACAAACTCAACACTTTCAATTTATCTCAACATTAATGCGAACAACGTTTAAAGGTTTACTTTTCAATGGAATCGCATTAAGAACTGTTAAACTCACAATTGCCAGTTGAATTAGGAAGTTTAGGTTAAATGATTAATTGAGCTTCCATGATTAACTGGAATTTGAATTTAACCATTGAAGAAGAGCTGACAAAAGAGTTTTAAAACTGTAATCAATAACAAAGAAACAAAGGCAAACTAAACTGAACCTTTAAATGCTAAAAGCGTCAACAATTTATTTCGATTTGTTCAAGATTCTCTCGTTAATTAGCCAGCTCAACACTCATTTGTATTCATTAGTTAATTGTTCTTCTCAATTGCATAATGAATAATGAATATCAGTTGATAAGCCAAGCAAACTGGAGAAACAAATGCCCTTCGAATTACAAGGTAAATTACGTTTTCGACTAAAGGTAAACTCGTTATAATAAAGTGTAATTATTATCTTGATTCACATTGATTAGAATTATAATTGCATTTAAAATTAATGTTTAACCGAACAAGGAATCAAATCCAATGGAGTAATTATGTTATGAATATGATCAGTTTAATGATCATTTTTACCCTTAAATCTTTACGTAAAGTTTAACCATTAAGAATGAATGAAATTTAATGAAAGCCAAAAGGTCAGGAAAGGTTTGCTTTCAATTATGTATTTATCATGGATTTTTATTGTTGAAATATTGAAACGATAAAAGGTTGAGTTAAAAAGGCAAACATCAATCATTAAACTGATTAAAATTGTTTCAACTTTATGTTCAATTGTTGTTCATTGAATTAAATGAATAACCATGAAAATGGTTTGAAAAGGGAAGGAGTGAGAAAAAGAAGGAAAATTGTTATTCTTTTGGCAAAAAAAGTCAAAATTTATCTTCCTTTTGGCTTTTCTCTCTTTCTCTTCATGTTATTCAGTTTGATTCATTTCCATTCAGTATTTATCCTCTTTCGCCAGTCTCATGACTTGTTTCGCGTTGAAAGGAAACATTAGTCTGGATGAAGAAAGAAAAAGAATCAATGATGAAAAGAAGAGGAAGATAAAGTAACCACGGTTACAAGCAGTTTTATTACCAATTCAATTCCATTTCATTCCTTATATCACCCAATATCATCATTATCATTGATATTGTTGGAAGACGAGAGAGAGAAAAGAGAGAAAAGAAGAAAGTAATTGAAATGACCATTCCTTGGTAAAATGGGTCAATAGAAGAGATTTACTCATGATAATCATGATAAGGAATGAGTGAACTTCAATCAATATCGTCATCATTTTTAAATCAGTTGAAAATCATTGAATATCAAACTTTCATCTTCACCTTGAATCTCATGTTTAGTTGGAAAAGGCTGTCTCTCAGAGGTCAGTTGAGACCAACTTTTTGCAACTTTTCTTTCTTTTCTTCTCTCTTTGCGATTCTTTCAATTTAACTCACTTTCAAATCAAATATACTGATACATCCAAGTCTTGGAATTACTGGGAGTTGAATTAGTAGCAAGTTGCACTGGGAGTTAAGGATGAGAAGATGAGGAATGAAAGAGATGGAAAAGGGTAAAAGAAGAGAAATCAAGTTGAAAAGATTCATGAGCATGCTCATGGCACCCATTGAAACCGGAAACAACATGAGGGAAAGGAGAGAGAGAGAGAAAGAAGTTATCAAACGAAAATTTTCCGAGTGTTGATGATGAGAGAAGAAAAGTGTGAACTGAAAGAACTGAAAAATGACTGAAAAAATGATAAAAATGTATAATTCTGTAGAGAAAAGAAAGTGTCAAAAATTTCTGTTTCCAATAATTATTTTCATCTTTTTTTCCATCGCTTTTCAAACATGAACCTTGAAAGGTGTAAAAAGATTAAACCATTTTACTCATTAAATTGATATAAGCAAAGTGAGCAAAAGGAAAGAGTTGCTTGAATAAATGATGAAAGCAAATGTTGAACTCGCTTCTATTCACTGGGATTGATGGCTGGGAGTGAATTTTGAGTTTATAATTGTACGATTTGTTTTTGTTTTTCACTTTCAGTTGAAAAATTTTTACCTCGTTTGTCAACATTTTGTCATCAAATGCTGTGAACATTTTCACCAAATCAAATGTCAAAGCTGATAAAAGACAATGACTGATCACGCTCATTTGCCTGCAAAAACAGAAGAG
Source organism: Tetranychus piercei (assembly GCA_036759885.1). Taxonomy (NCBI): domain Eukaryota; kingdom Metazoa; phylum Arthropoda; class Arachnida; order Trombidiformes; family Tetranychidae; genus Tetranychus; species Tetranychus piercei. Next base: position 9,338,886 of record CM071878.1, read on the forward strand.
TATAGAAGATGAATGTGAATGGATTAAAGTATATTTATATCAAAATATATCGACCCACTTGTCTCTCATCTTGTTTCATTTTCATCATTTTTCTCTCTTCAGTTGCTTTCTTTCTTCTTCTTCTTCTTTTCGGTTGAAAAAGTTGTTCTTTTCTGGGTTGAGAAAAAACTTATCTCGAATTATCCAGACACTATTCTCTTTAGATTTATAATAAGATATTGATAAAAGACAGGAATACAAAGTAGAAGCAAATTTTGCTGGCATCATCTTTATAAAAATCATCTTCTTCTCTTCGTCATCAACATCAATTTAAAAGATAAAACTGATGATTATGTAGAAGAGGTGAAGAGCGATTGAAAAGTGGAAAGAAGAAGAAAATCACTCCCAGTTTTTTGGTGAAAGAATTTTGAAAATTGATATTCTCCACTTATTTTTCTTCTTTCCTTTTCTCAAGCAATTTGAAAGGTTAAAAACTGGAACAGACTTGATTGATCAACTTGTAAGGAATGTTACCTGGAGAAGTTAGGTCAAATATGAGAAGATATCCATGAGCACTTCTTAGAGCACATCCACGGTAATCTGTCCACTCGAAGAAAGAATTGGTCGGAAAATAATTAATCATTGGCATGTCAATGATTTTAATCTGATAAACTGAACCGTTCATGATAATGGTAAATGTATAACTATTGTCAGCTGGATTAAGGGTTGTCGCACTGCGAACCTCGGTAAAGGTTGACTCTAGAAACTGTTGGATTATTGAACTTTTACCAGTTCCAGTTGCTCCAAGAACTACAAGTTTAACAAGATGCATACCAATCCAAGAGGATCACAGAATTTCCAGAGTCTAGGTTTTAGTGGAAGAAGAAGAAGAAGAAGAAGATGAACAAGATGATAAAGGGCAGTGAGAAGAATACTGAATGCGATGATAGTGTTAAGATGATTATTAACTGAAGTAAATGGTGATTCCAACAAGTCAAGTCTGATAAGGTAACAATCTTTAATCACATTAAACTGATTCATTGGCATCTTTGACCTTCCAGTTTATATGGCAACCTGAGCAACACTTTACACAAACCAAGATAATCTCATAATAATGGTAATAATGATGATCAAGATAGTAATAATAATAATAATTTACTAGACTTTTTATTATATTACATGAAACTTGTTTCAACAATTTATCTCTTTTACGATTTCGACGTCGACTAAATAACGATCTTTCATTTGAACCTTTCCTCCTGTTTATCTGACGGTTCAAACAATGGCAAGGTAAAATGTTGAGGGAAACACTTTTATTGCAATAATTTAATGGGAAAATTTGATTAACCTGATAATAACGAGTTGCGATTAGTTTTGTTGATGAAATTTTCTCGTGGAAACGGCGTTTCACTTGGAATTGTTGATTCTCCAGTTGATTATTTTTCTGTTGATTAATTTGTTGAGCAAACCAGTGAACACATTTGAGCAATAAGGATTGACAATGGATTGGTAAACGGTTTAATGGAATCAATGGAAACCTCAATTTAACAGATCTTATTGCCAATGTTGATATCATAATATTTTGATATTAAATTATCATCATTATTATTAACACTTTCATTGTTATCCTGTGATAATCAAATGGTCACTTGAGGATGTTGCAAGTTATTCACGGAATTCAAATTTCTTCTCTACTTTTCCATGTTGAACACTATTCACTTTAGCACATTCAATGTTTTTGCTCAACTTTTCTTCTCAACGAAATTCACTGGGAAAAAGAATTTTCCTTTTTTCTTCTTTTTTTTCGAAGAAAAAGATTTACAGATTTTCTCCTTTTTTGGTCAAAAATTGATTAAAACGTTTGAAGCTTTAGTTAATGGTTGCCTTGATGGTGATGAAATTGTTGGATTGATCATCATTGTTCACCATTGATCATCCAACTCTTGTGATGAGGATCAGTTGGGAAAGGAAAAGATGATCAATACTAGTCGACGATTAAAGCACAAAAGAATAGTTTAAATATCATGGATTTTTAGTTCTCTCGAGTCGTTCACTTTTCATTTCCAGTTGATAAAGATGAACAAACGATGAGCACAATTGGTCGAGTAAATTTATTCATAAAATTGGCCAAACTGAATGTCCAGTTGTGAAGAGGGAAACTTGTCCAACATGAAGAAGAGAGAAAAAAAGTAAAAATATTTTCTCTTTTTGTTTGTACCAAATGGATTACTTAATTTTGTGTCTCATCTGTACTTACTTATACACTTTTTGTACACTCTTTTACAGTCTTCTTTATCATCATCACCATCACCCTCAACCTCATCATCATCATCATCATTCTCTCTTCTTCTACGACCACTACTCTTGAATCTTTATCAGCTCTTGCCTTTTTCTTTCATCATCATCATTCTCTTCACTCTTTCCTCTCTCTACTCGTTCACCAGTCTCAATACTTTTGGGTTAATCTGAAGAAAACGTAAGCTGAACACTGCAATGGCGGATGAATGGAAGGCAGAATTGATGAAGAGTAAAGCATGGAAAGAGAGGATGCAAAAGTGAGAAGGAAGATCAGTGATGAGGATATAGATCGATACAACATTTCAGAGTCATCTCATCCTCTTCACTAAACTTGCTCTTGCTTTCACCATTCCTTTAAACTGTCTTCATCCGCCTCGAAATATTCACTTTTTTACCTTTCCATCATCATTCCTTTTCTTCATCTTTTCCGCATCTTTTCAGTCTACAAACAATTAAACGCAAAAACAACAACAAAGCTGCCTTTTAGTAGAAAGCAAAATATCGCCAGGTAATTTAAAGCCACGAAGAGAAGGGAAGGGAAGAAGAAGAAAAAGATTTTTCTCTTTTCAAACGATCCATTTGTTTCTCAATATTATTGATGAGTTACCACAATTTGATAAACTCTGTTTCACAATTGACTCAATTAACTATCATCCGCTTTGATAATCAAATGAAATCGGATAATTTCTTTTTACCTTTTGTATAATTCATTCGCTGATTCACTGTTTTCCCTCATTATCATTCTTCCCTCTGTGATAATCATTGTCATCTTCCTCTCTGTCATCATTTACCACACAAAAAGCCATATCAAGGAAAGAGTCGCAATCGAAAGAAGGAGAAGAAGGAGAAGAAGAAGAAGAAAAATTTTCATTTTCCAAATGAAATTAATATTAATATCAAATTGATTTTGTATAAACTTCTTTTTTTTACATTTTTATTGTTCACCGGTAAAACCAACAAGACAACTTTATTATGATTATTATTGGGTTCATCATAATGTATTATCAAGTAAATTGAGTTATAGATCTAACATGGTGAAAGATGTGGAAACAGATTCAGAATATGTGAGTAAATAAAATGAAATTTGATACAAAAAAAGGTTTTTCTTATCATCGCCTTGAGGTAGTTGAATTAAAAAAGAAGTAGAAACATATGTTATATGAATTTTTTCATGGTAAAACAAGGAGAGAACAAAAAGGGAAACCAGAATGGAAAATAATGCCAATTCGAATGAGTTTCTTGCAATTCTTGGAGTCATTTAAATGTTGGTAAATAAACGGTTCCAATCAAGTTGTACATTCAATGATTAAAAGTGTTGCAAGTTTGGTTTACATTAGCAAACAGACTGCACTTGGAACATCTTTAATTAGAGAATCATATCTATCTGAATCGTCATCAACAGGTTTGCAGGGTTCATCTTGTTCATCAACCGACTCTCGACAGTGTTCAACAATCGGATGCTCTGAGCCTCGTCTCTTTAGTCCTTCCAAATAAACCTCTCTGTTGAATAAGCCTGCATTCAATGGAGCATCATCTCGACCTGGTTTAACCTTAATCTCCATTAATGCATAAACAGGCCTGTGATCTGATGTTTTAATTGATGTAACACAATCATAGGTAAGACAATCAACTTGATCCTTTCTCTTTGACCGATACAGGATTCTGTCGGTGTAGGAAGGAACTCGCTCACTGAGCAGATCAAAGCCATCAGAACCAATCCGATACTTGTAAGTTGGAGCAAAATCAATGGTTGAAGCTTCATTAAATCCATGGAAAATGTCACCTTTGTTCAGTGCTTTGCGAAGCTGATCCTCATTAAGAAGAAGTTCAAATGATGTTAAACTGGCTCTAGGAGAGGATAAAAGATGAATAGTTGCAGTTGTAAGAAAAGGAATAAAAACAGAAGAATAAAAATAAGATGATAAACAGAAAGAAAATGAAATAATAATAAAACCTGAACACCAGGAGAAGAACCTAAAAAGACAATCTTGTCAACAATTGGAATATTTTGCAATTCCAATTCTACACGATTAGATGGATTCTTGTACCATTACAATGCATTCAATTCTTACCAATCATTCATCAATTGGATGAAATGATTCAAAAGCAAGTAACGCAAAGAAGAATGTGAAGAAAAAAGAAGAAAGAAGAAAGAGAAAAAAAAACAAAATCTTTCTGAGTAACGAAGAAAAAAGAAAGAAGAAAAATGAAGAGAATCATTTTGTTGAGATGAAATTTGTTCTTGTTATTGATGGATTTGCAAGGGAAGAAGATCTGAGTAAGAAGATGATGAAGATGAAGTATAATAAGGAAAAGACAAGAAAATGGTTAAAGGAATCAAGATTTTGATCCAAAATCACTGGAAGAGTAAAAAAATCAATACTGATGTATAAAGTATAATATTGTTAACTTGGATGAAAACAACATTTGGTTGGCTTATAATTAAAGTTAAGCTAATTAACTAGAGAAATGAAAGTAAAATGTGATCATCATGAGATTTTATCGACTATCGTTTTCATATTAATGTCATTCTCAACTGATTAAATAATCGAGAGAAAAGTTAACCTCAAACTTGTTCAATTGATCAACTTTTTTGATTTACTTTTCTTTCCTTCTTCTTTTTTCAAACAAACGTTAAATTTTGAACGATAAAGTTACAGCTAAAATGAACCTTTCCCAATGAATAATGGTAAAGTTTCATCATGTTGACATTAAATTCTAGGTGAACATAAATATTAACGTTTCTTTATAACCAATAATCCAACATTTTATTGACTGTAAACTCAATAATTCAATGTTATTAAAGTTGAGTATTCAAAGTAAATTAATTGTCAATTGCTTTTATACTTTCAAGGAAACTGGTAAAATCTTAATCTTTATTTTGTTACATTTTTGATCTTTTCGTTGCTCTGTTTTTGGTCTCTGTTTTCAAGATGAAAGTGAAAAACAGATTCGAGGATAAAAAAAGTTCAACACAGGAACAAAAGTAAGTACATCATGAAGGGAAAAGGTATGGAACAGAACATAAAATAACATTTATATTAAAGATAAATAGGGAAGAGGATGAGATAAATAGCATGGAAAAAATTTCAAGAGAATTGAGGAGAAGAAGGAAAAGGTAAGTTATGAACAAAAGAAATGAGAGAAAAATAATATTACTTATTAAAGGGGAAACAGGGAGTGAAGAAGGAAATTCAGTTGAAAAAAAGGAGAATAATCTTGAGGAGGAAAAGGGAAGGGAAAAGAGTGAAGGAAATAAGGTAAAGATGACATGGAATTGCCTCTGAATCGTTCAACATGAAATCTAACATGAAATTATTTCGCCTCCTTCAACTGTTATTTTTACTTTTTTTACTTTTCCTTTTGGCAGAACTTTTTTTTCCTTCTTTCATCAACGGCACTGCTGATACATGTGTGTGTGTGTGTGCTCATTGCTCTACGCCTCAAAGTTAGTCACCAATTTGGAAGCTGAAATTTTGTTCACTGAAATGATTAGCTTTGATGATTCTTTTGACAGTTGATTTTCTCATTTGTTTTTCCTTCCATTTATTGTAATGACAAGTTTGCAGTTGACTGCATCTTGTTCAGTTCACCTTCAAACCATTCACTCGCAATCATTGAGTTAACGTTAAAGGGACTTGACTTGCAATCCTTATACTTATCCTTACACCATTTACAGCAATCATTGCTTCTTTGGTTTCAACTATTTTACAATAAAAGATTAACTTTCAATTTTAGACTATTTTCAACTTCATTTAATCGCAATGCTAACAATACTTTAATCGCATGATAATCATTCATTCAAAGTTTCATCTTTATTACATTAACTTAGCACTTTATTCAGAATTTTGAAAAGATTTTCAAGTTTATTCTGAACATTTTAGGAGCCTTATTAGGTGACATCTAATTGAGTTGATAGTGGATTCATTTTATTTGTAATCTTTCAGCTTTTAGAATCAGTATTCATAATATTGCTTATAATGCCAAACTTTATTTAAATTGCAATCAATTACAATTTTATTGCAAATTTTAATTCTAAACTTGCTTCAGTTTACTAGCCTTAAATTTATTCAGTTACTTGGAGTTTATCAAAGTCTTATCATTGATATTTCCGGTTATATTGAGTTTGTTCATAATAAAATCATAAAGCTATAAAATACATTGTCTCATTGAATGATCCTACTCCTAGTGGAAACAACTGATCAAATCGAAAAAATGGCGTTTATTCTTAGGGAATACTAGTGATGTTGACAGATTTATCATAACAATAAGAATTCTTCTAAGAATAGAAACAATAATTATGAACATGAGGCAAATCCAACAACATTGACTATAGATTATCATACGATTTCATTAGTCATCGTATGGAAGCGAATCAATGAAGATGCTTAAGCTCAAGATGATACAACCTATGATCCTGTCACAACGCCGTCATTCGCTCCAACTTAAACATTTCTCGTTTTGTCTTCATTCTTTTTTCGTTTCTCAAGTAAATTACTTCTTATTTCTTTACTTAAATGGAAATAGCAGCAATAAGTTAGAGCTGTTAGGGTAGCGAACTATCGTGTTTGACAGACAAGATGTGTAAGATTAGAGTTTTCTGGAGGCAAATTTAGGTTACAATTTACCTAAAGCAGATCAATTCTTGCCTCTAAAGGACTGCGTTTCATTTTGAAATCTAAAAACTAACTCAGTTGAACTGAAGCATTTCTAAAAATTTTGCAGAATTGTAAATTATTATAATTAACATCAAATAATAATAACAGAATCTTCTGAGTGAACAATGAAATGAGAGGAAAACATGATCCAAACACATTTTCCAGTGAAACTAAAAAAATCATTGCGCTTTTACGACTTGCAATGAACTAATCAAGTATTGCTTGATAAAGACTGAAAAGCGTGTCAAGAAAATAATGTTTACAAACGTTTTTGCTGAAATGAAACGAAATAGTTACAAATTGTGAGTCTAATTCATCATTAATATGAAAACTTTGCCTATTATTACATTAAACGTAATTTGAGTCTGTAAATGTTTATTTGAAATAACACATTGTGACTATTAACTTAACAGATTAGAGTTGAAAGACAACAATGAAAGATGAAAATACATTGAAATTCAAAAATCAATAAGATTAATGCTGAAGATTCATGGGAAAGAATTGAAATGATTTGCAAAGCAAAAAATTACTACTTTTAGTAAAATAATGTTTGAAACTGAAAAGGCAATGGAAAAAAAACTATTTTCTTCCCAAAATATTGATTGAAAGAATCGCAAGAATCGATAAAAAGAAATAGATTTAAATGTCAATTTCACAAATTCAATTTTCCATTGTAATTGATGAGGTAAAAATTTGTTGATATTGAGATGAAAATGATCGCCAAAAGAGAAACAAAACAAACTGATTATCAAGTAAAGTCATGAAAAGAGTTTAATTAAAGGTGAACAGTCTTTAAAAGTCAATCTGATTGAAGCACAAAATTATATATTGAATAGGAACTAATAACAACAGAATCAATATCTAGATAAATGTTACAAGTTTCATTTTGAATGGAAAGTCTTGAAAGCGAAAAGCAAAATGAGATTCATCATTATTGCTGTTATCATTCCTCTTTCTTGCTCATCTTTTTTTACCAGATTTTTCATTTTATCCTGCTATCAAGAAGAAAAAACTGTAATAAATGCTGAATGTTTTCAACTGCCACAGAATATAATGCATGATGGAAAGGCTGAGAAAGGGAAAAAAGGTTAAAACAAAAATCGATAACAGGAAAAAGAAGGAAATGAAGAGCAAAAAGAGAAAACTTTGAATGATGAAAAGATCATGTTTACATTTGATATCATTTCATTTTTAATCATTCCTCTTGCCTTGCGAACTCATTCTCACTGAATCTTCATCTTGCACTCTTCATGCAATAATCACATCTTGAACCTTCAACTTTGCGTAAATGGCGGCGAGAAAATTTTCTCCTTTTCTTTCCTTTCCTTTCCTTTCTTCATATCAATAACATTTTAATGTCAACAATATCCAATAATATAAAGATGAGCAAAATATCCATTGTCAGGTGAAATCAATTTTCATCTGCAAAGGAAAAGGTACATGGCTTTGAGCAACACTGAAAACACTAGAATCTCATCAATTGGATGGACAATTGTGAATGACAAAGAAACTTGTCTCGAGTTAATAATGTTAAATTGAAATAACTTGAATATTGTTTCATTTATTGTTTGGTTGCCAGGTCAAGAGTCGTAGGTTATTCAGGTTTAATGAATCAACAAATGGTGAAAAAATGTCAACATGAATGCCAAGCTTCTTCTTCTGCTTCCTCTTCTGTTGAACAAAAAATAACATCTAACAGTCTTCTGTTCAGATAACATCAATGACAATTATTTATCAATTGAAATGAGATTAATGTTTGTGTGATCATCGATTGGTTAAACCATTGATTTACAATTGAATCCATGAGTTTACTGTAAAAATGGCAATATTTAATGCGAAAAGGGAACAGCAAGAATGGAAAGAAAAGCCAAAAATTGAATAAAAGACGGAAAATGAATATTATTGAGATGAGGAAGAGGAAGCAATATTTGCTTTACATTGACTGATCAACATTCACTTGGTCACAATATTGATTTGAAAATGAACGATGGATTAGAGGAAAAAGGGGAAAAAATTGCTATTTGTTTTGCTATAAATTGGTCAACTTTTGATTCTCAGTTTTATGATTGACCATTTTGATGAAAATTTATTGCAAAATAAACATTTAACTTTTAAACTGAGGTCAACTTGAATTGGGAAACATCTTTTTTTGTTCAATCAACAAACTCTCAACTTTACCTTGGTTTGAAATCGATTCTTGATTTTCTTTTCATTGATTTCCAAATTTCATTCTAAACTATTTCATTTCGCAATTTTTATCGCAAATTTTCTTGAGCAACTTCATGGGATATTTCATAACCTTTCATGTTGTTTACCAATTGAAACTTCTTTTCATCAGTTATTCAATTGAATTGAGAAGTTATCAAAGTCAATTCTGAAAGTTTCATTTAAATTTTACATTGCTCTTGATGTTAGGAGAATAAGTAAACTGCATTCAAGGAAAAACATGAAGTACTTTTAGTTCATGATTACTCTGATTGAAAGGATGAATTTTCTCAGAATAGAAGGAAATCGATTAAGATTAGCTTTTCTGGTCATTTCTAGTTTGCTCTTTCTTTTTGATCCGCAAAGAAATCGTTTTTAAAAACAATCAAAATCAACAGAATTTGTTGTTTGGACAAAAGGGCGAATCAGATAAATTTTAAATCAAATATTCTGAGTAAGATATCATCTGTTCATTATCTTCATTACTGAACTTGTAAAAAGAATCACGAAAATGCAAAAGAATCAATAAAACTTAAAGAAGGTTTTGTAAATAGTTGTTAGTTCAGTGTAAGAAAGTTTCAGAAACTTCATGAAAACATTTGCAGTTATAATTTAACGGTAATTTGAAATGCTTTCACTCAAGTACAAGTGTAAGAGCACTTGTTGGCTCATGGACTATTGTTTATGAGCCCTTTAACTATTTTTAAAACGCTTAAGAGAGAGTGTGATTAGTGGTATCAAAGTAGAGCCCAAAAGAGCCACAAAAGGCTAACAAAATAAGTAAGTCACTTTGTAAGTCCAAAATTTAAGCTTTTTAGAAATCGAAACTGATCTCGATCCAAACCGAATTATTCCGATTAAAAGATTTGAAAATTGGAAAACAAAAAATCTCTTAGTTGCCAATTGGTATCACCTAGATGGCGCTCATTCGCCATAATAAATGCCATTTAGCTCTGGTTAGCATTGGCGATCAACTTGCTTTTATTGATCGCTCAATTACTAACAGCATCGTGAAATTATTCGCTCGAAAACGGTAATCTGATTCAGTTCTTTTCTTCCATTTTGGGAATCATTTATCTTCAGAAGTTGCTTGTTCTAAACCTCTGAGGGCTTTATCGTTCAAAAATTAATGTTTCCTGGTTTAATTGAAATTGAAAATTAAATTGAAATTGATTTTGTTACATTTTCCCGTTTCCAAGATTCTTTTTTCTCGTAAAATGAAGTTTGCATAGAGTTATGAACTTGATGAAAGATTGTTAGTCTTACTTGGTCAGCATTCGCAATGCATCAGTGTATTTCTGTTCGATGCGAAAGTTGAGGTCACCAAACCAAAAGACAACATCGAATCGAGAGGTAAGATCGGTTGATTGATAGGAAGGCTTGAGAGGCCGAAGATTACGAGGTAGATCAATGGATCGACAAATTTTAACGTAATCATCGAGACGATCTTGATTACGATTGGCGTGAGCAGGCAAGTGGCAATTGAGAAACAACATGCTGGTTCCAAAAAGAGTGAAACTAATGGCAAGAGCACCTTTAGTCTTGACCATGTTGGTTGCTTTGGGTCGAGAGTTAAAGACACAGTCTTCAGGAATAGAAACGTACCAAATGAGTTCGCGACGAATGAATATAAACAGAGACAAAACACCGAGGGAAACAGAGTGGAGCAGTACATGGGAAGGACCCAGAGTAGCCTGTAGGTTAACAGTTAAATCATAATTGCCATTTGATCCATTAGAGCTAAAACTAGCAGAAGGTGTTTCTTGTGTTCCAATGGCGTATATTTCGGCCAAATAGTCGTTTCCAGATGGCAAAAGAATTTCATTCCAATTATTTGGTCCACTTCGATTTCCCATGTTCCATGTAACTAAGTGTATCGAGACGATTCCTCGAGGTAAAACATTCTTCAATTCATCTTCTCCTAAGAGTGAACCCTACAACAAACAAGGAAACAAGAAAAGAAATTAAAAGCAAATCAAATTAGATTCAACATTAGGCCACTCGAAACAGGCAACCTTGAGGTCGACAATCGATACTCTTGCGGCAAGTCTTAAGTTAAACTAGAAAAGATCAAATCTCGATCAATGTAATTTGAAAATGATGAAGGAAAGCAAGACTGAATGATGAACCAGCTGTATCAAGGCGCTTAATGAAAGTCATTTGTTGAAACTTATTTTGTTCAAAATTAGATTAAATCTAATTTTAAAAGAGTCGTTTTTTGCTTTTCATCAACTTTAGTTAATCACAATTTACGCCGAGTTTAGGCGAGAAATTTGAAACAAGCAAATTGCATTTATAATTTCATTAATTTCAATGTTGTTACAATGAAATACAATACTTTGACAGTTTTACAGCAAAAAAAGGCGAAAAGATTTTGAAAATAAATTATTCTAACATTATATAATGCAATTATCTTTCAGTTTGATTGGCACATTTGAGTCATTTAAATCAAGTTAATGTATTGTTGATCAGAATAAATTTTCAATTTAATAAGTTGAAATTTAGATGGAAACATTAGAAATGATGAATCAATAAAGCATCCAATGATAAATGAATAGTGAATGGAAATTAGAAAAAAATTAATATTAATTAGTCTTTAGACTAAAGTTTTGTCAGTCAATCGTTAAATTGTTGAGAGAAGCAAAAAATGATTAATAAGAGTTTGAATGCAATTTGAAAATCATTAATAATCTGAAAATTTGCTGTTAACAAAATCTTTTGAATCTTAATTTGATAATGAAAATGAAAGCTTTATTTTATGTTAATAAACCTTTCCTTCAGACAATTGTCTTCAACAAATATTGTCCCTTCCATGTAAATTATCACAATTTTTCAATGAACACATTCAATCCATGATTCCTGGTTTTGTTGAAAGTAAACATTCAATGGTTTCTACACGCAAATTGTAACCTTTGGGAACAAATTAATGGACAGATTAATATAACCTGGATTCCTCATAAACCATGAATTCGGTGACTCAAAGAAATTGATGAAAATGCTTTACTCAGGGATTTCAAACGGTGGAATACGATAAAATACTGACAATAAAATTCAAGTTATCAATCGATATCGAGCTCAAATTGGATCTTTGTTAGTTGAGTGATCAATCAATGTTGATTAATATTGCTTGGACATTGATTATCAAATTAGCTTTAACGCTTGATCAGCTCAAATCCTCTTAATCCATTCACTTGTGATTAATGAAGAGAAGATGAAAGGCAAAAAATGATCAACTTTACAATCACAACTGCCTTAATCTATTTTGTAAAAAGTGCCTAACATTGAAAAAAATACACTAATCTTGACCAGCTAAGCCTTTCTTGCTTCATTGCTGTTATTATCCTGATATCTTGCCTGTTATTTGGATTGAACAATTATTTTGTATCAAAAACAATTTTGAAATTATAATTGTTTAATTGTTCAACTGTGAAAATTGAAAGGTTTACTTACTTCACGTCCAATCGCCCCAAATATGAAGTTTCTTGATCTTGCTTTTGTAGCTTCAATCTTGTGAATTTTGTAAGATGCAGATGAAGAGGAGGAAGATGATGAAGAAGATGAATATTTTGTTCTTGATGAGGCAGAAGACGATGATTTAGAGGTTGTAGGTGTTGCTGAGTAGGTTGGTGTTGTTGATGGTAAAGATGCAGATGATGTTCTAGATTTTGCACTGCTTTGACTTGATTTGATAACATTTTGATCAATATTTTGAGTTTCGTCGACTTTTTGTTTACCAATCATCTAATATAGTATTTATGGACACTTTAATGGTCTCTCATTAAATCCATTTCAATGGTGAAACCATTTACATTTCAGGTTTTCCAGCGCAAATTTTGTTTTTCATGTCAAGACTTGTTTTATTTTTTTCTTGTTTTGAACTCTCTTAATCACCATGGATACAATGAGTAAGTATCATGATAATAGGCCGTTTTGATTCGCAATTGATTGAGATTGACTGATAGTCTGAAGAATGGCATTCCGTTTAAAGTGTTCCTCACCTGTTTGTTTGATGACCAACTGTTTAATGGCATCCTTTGTGATTTGTCTTGATATGTAATTGAATTGAAGACGATTGAGTGACTAATCACTTGGTAATAATGAGATGATATTCAATGAGAGTCTGATAATGTGAAGTTCAAGACTTGAAGATTGATTGATGTGGAATCAAGTAACTAATCGTTGACCAATTAACTAATTAACCAAAAAAATCTCAAAAGCTAGATAGATATTGATGATTGAAAGCCATTAAAACCAGATATTCGTAAATTCTGTGCTTGAATCTATCAAACTTTTTAATGAAAAGCTAGAAATTAGTGGTCGCTCGATTTCTTGCCAAAAGAGTTGGAATAGCTGGCGATTATGCTATCATAACAAGTCAAAAGTAATAATCAAAAATCAGCAAAGTTAATCTATGATGAAAAGGCACATTTTTCTGAGTCAGTTTTTGAGAAAAAATCGAAGGATTTCTGTAATTTGAACACTTTCGTAAGCGTAGCTTTTACCGAAATTTGCTCTACCAACAACTTAACAATTACCGCCGGTAATCTACCAGAATCCGATCAAAGAGTAAATACCACTTTAATCTGAATCCGATACCACATGTTTTACATGCGCATTGCTATATATTTGAATTTAAATTTTCAACTTGTTAATAGCTCCGACTTTCATCCAGAACTGTGATTTTCCACTTTTGTTTAGATCCGTGCAAATATTTGTGTTTTTTATTATTTCTCACCTTCGACATCTTTTGGTTTTGTGTAAAAATGGCTGAACCAATTAAAATAAGTAAGCATGGTTATCTGTATCTTCATTTAAAATATATTCATCTTATTTCATCCGTCTAACGTTCCTTCTCTCTCTTTCTATGACTATTAGGTGATGACGATGATGCTTGGGATGATGAATTATTGATCCAAGAATATAACAGGACTGTTCGTCTGGTCGATCAAAGAATTGCCGAGATAGAATCGGGAGATTTAGGGAAAACTAACGAAATCAGAAAAGAGAAGAGAAAAAGCAAGAACAAAGATGACTCAAAAGAGCTCCTGTGGAAACCTGGTGATAATTGTGTGGCCATCTTCAAAGAAGATGGTCTCGAATACGAAGCTAAAATAGTTAGTATCGATCACAAATATGGTTGCTGTGTTGTTAAATATCTAGGATATGATAACGAAGAATGTCAATATTTACAAGATTTAAAACCAACGCGGGGATTACAGTCACAATTAGAGCAAATGCAACTAGGTTTTGTTAATGGTGAATTAGAGGATGAAGAGTTGAATAGAGGAATCCAAAATATAGACACTCGACCTGAATTTGTTCCTGAGAGTCCTCTTCAAAGCCAAGGAGCAACACCTGAGTTCATTTTACCTCCGCCTCCAACTTTTCTAACTAGTAACTTAGCTGAACCATTATCCAAGGAAAATGATGCACTTGCATCCATGCTGATGTCTTGGTACATGTGTGGCTTCCAAACGGGTTATTATACCGCTATAAAGCAAATGAAGGTCAAAGAATGACTATCTTATCATTCCATGTGTGCTGCCCTTGCACTATTTTCTAACAGTCATCACATTTCTTTGTTGACCTCTAGATTCCTTATTCCTCTCTTTTTCTTTATTTAAATTAATAAGTACTTTGACAACCTGAGTCTAAAAAATCAAACATTGTTAATGATGATGAAAATGTGAAGAGTGCCTAAAAAATTCAACCTAAAGCCTTTCAACCTAAAATTTTGGTTACATACCGTATAATCATCACTTGATTATCCTGCTAAGTTCAATCTGAACAGACTTAAATTCATGTAAATAAACTCTAAATGTTTCAAATGTTACAATTGCAATTTCATTGTGAATGCTTATTTTTCGCTCAATAAAACCTTGCTCTAAGTCAACATTACTGCTTTCAATCTTTTTAACTAAGCAGCTTTCATTTAAACCGCCTTTTTTCAAGGAACCGGAAAGATTCAATTGAATGCGCCATCTGTTGATTCCCGCTTCCTCCTACAGGGTGATAGGAAATTTCTGGGATGAATTGGTTTCTACGCACATTGAGTGGGTGTTACTCTAGAACCACTCTGTATAAGTTTGTGCGTTTGCTCAATCCTCTTCATTTTACACTTTGATTCAAAGGCTTCTTTCAGTTTAATCCAATTTTACATTATTAAATCGTGATTGTCTTTTATTTTACCTTTGTAAATTATTAATATGTCACATCGTAGTAATAACGAGTGCCGCATCTATGTTGGAAACTTGCCCCCGGACATACGAACGAAAGACATTGAAGATCTTTTTTACAAATATGGAAAAATCACTTTCATCGATCTGAAGAACCGCCGTGGGCCTCCATTTGCATTTGTTGAATTTGAGGATTCAAGGTAAGTTAGTGGTTAGATTGATTGCCTGTTCAAACGTTAATTTTAATTTTTTTACAGGGATGCTGAAGATGCGGTTCATTCCAGGGACGGATACGATTACGACGGTTACAGACTTAGAGTGGAATTTCCTCGTGGCCGTGAACGAGGACCGGGTGGTGCCTTTATTTCGGGTTCCCGATCAGGATCAAGTCGTGCGCGAGGCCCACCTGCAAGACGCTCTCAATACAGAGTTATAGTTTCAGGTAAGTCTTTATTTCTCTCTGTCTCTGTCTCTGTCTATATCTATATATCTGACTTTTTTTATCTTTTTAGGACTCCCACCAACAGGTAGCTGGCAAGATCTTAAAGATCACATGAGAGAAGCCGGTGATGTGTGCTATGCCGATGTTTATAAAGATGGAACTGGAGTTGTAGAGTTTCTCCGATATGAGGACATGAAATACGCTGTGAAAAAACTGGACGACTCTCGCTTCCGCTCTCATGAGGGTGAAGTTGCTTACATCAGGATTCGAGAGGATCATGGTGGTAGTGGTGGTCGCTCGCGATCTAGATCTCGTAGTTATTCACCAAAGAGAAGTCGTGGTTCACCTACTTATTCTCCTGCACGTCGTTCGCGATCTAGATCCCCCTCGCGCTCAAGATCTCGATCACGATCAAGATCACGATCAACTTCAAAATAATCGAATGGATCGGATTGCAAGGCTTCATCCCCTGGCTGACATTTCAACCTTCACAAGACGTTTATGTATTTTTTCAATACATCTTTTCATTATCATCATATTCAAGCATATCTGCAAACATAGACAAATTTGCTTTAGCACAAACTTTAATCAGTACTTTAAAAACAATTACCCTTCTAATATGCCCATTTCCTCATCTTCTTTCAGTATTGCACTGAAATTGACTTTGAAAACCGTTCATAATCTATATTATCTCTATTCTTTTTGTAGCCTATCGAATCCAAATATTCATTTAAATGAGTTGAATGTCCATTGAATGAAATATCCCAGGAAAAGCATTCATTGAATATAATAAAGGGATCAATCAACCAATATCAAAGCTTTGGGGTTAACCGGCCATTATAGCCAGGAACACTCAATTGTGCCTTCTCTTAAACAAATCATTTCATAAGGAAAAAGGACTGATGTGCCTGGATTAAAGACAGGACAGGACAGGACAGGAAACTGAAACAAGACAGGATTAGTCAAAACTCGGGAGTGAGAGGCAAACAAAGGGATTATTCATCTCTTCTCTCAAAATTTTTCATGATATCTTCTTATTTTTTCACTCGAGGAAGAAAAACATTGTTGGATACGCTCCACTCGGCTTATTTTAAGATGTGTGTTTACTACCAAATGAATTTTATTTCGTTTAAAAAATCTTAATTCATCAAGTTAGTTATTTTTATATTTTGAGTTAGATTCTATTGATCTATTGATTGTTTTAATTTTTCATAATCTTATGGCTCTTTAATTTAATCTGATTTTTTTGCATGCATGGTCACCAGGTGAGGAACTGCTGGACAATTCATTTTCTATCTCCTCTTTTATGTCTACCGTTGGGGTAGCTAATTTTATTACTTTAGGCTTAGGCCAATCCATTGTTATCGCCTGCAAAAACAACATAGATTAGTTAATAGTTAATTGCTATTCCGAACTGCAGACAGTCAGAAGGTTAAAAGATCAGTCTATCTCAGTTGAACTCAATAAGCGTACAATTGTTGAAAAAGTTTCATCACTAACTAGAAATACTTACTGTAACATCTAATTCAATTATATCTGTTCTACAATTGCCAATAATTTCAGCCAAATTGGGAGTCGATCTTCCAAAATCTCCATGAACAAACTCTTTAATGTAAGTTCCAGCCTCTGTAGTCAACTCAATGATGAATTTATGATCATCTTCAGTCTTTTCTGCGGAAATCCTGTGGATGACTCGAGTCCGATTCAAAAGGGATCGTCTATTTGAAATCACAAATACGAATCAGAATCAGCATTAATAATTTCAGCAAAGCAAAAAGAGTCTTCACCAAACGATTTGTATCAAATCACCAATATCAACAAAAGTTCATCTAAAGTCAATTATCAGATTTTCGTGCCTGCTTGGCCGAATATACTGTTGTCAGCGTGTTGATATGATTGTTTGATACTTTTGTCTTCTTTGATAGAAGCAAAATTCAACCTTAGCAATTAATATCAATTGAAATCACGCGATAACAGCATGTTTGACCTAGCTCTATAGACAGGAAATTGTTTAAAATTCCCAATGAAGACGTACCTGTGTAAAACTCTGATTGGCGTCTTTTGGTTGATGGATAAATCTTTGATTGAATCAAGCTTGTGAAGATCCATCTCAATCAATGGTCGATCAATGGTACATAATGCGCGATATCTTTTCGTCTTATCAGTTTCACCAAGTTTTAATTGCACTTTTACTTCTTCTTTCACTGCTAATTGTAAATCCCTAACTTTGATGTCTGTGCGGTTAGTATTGATTTCTTGTTCGATTTCATCTAATACATGATCACTTATACTACTAACTTCAGGTTTCATCAATTCAACAACAAAAGGCCTTCCATCTCCAAGCATCCTTACATCAACATCTTCTCGACCACAAGCACTAAATTTGGCCTCTGTGACGAAGAAAAATTTGAGATTAGAAAAATTGTCAAAAAATCAATTATTATTTCTAACTATCAAAAACTTTATATTGAAAAATGACCATTTTTATACTTTATTGCAATGTTAATAATTGTGCGTAAATCTTTTATTTTAATAAATTAAAATTGTATTACTCACTTTCATATTTAACTCGTTTTTCAATTTCATTGACAATAAGATCTTGAACAGAGCTTTCCATCCGCCGAATCCCATCAATAATCCAAGGTGTTTGACTGAGATTTCTGCTAAATTTATTATAACGACCAACTATATAAATTGATTCCTCTTTGGAACCCATGATGTGAGGATAATTAATCCCTTTACTCACTAATGAAAGTATAAAACCAAAACAAAATAGCAAAGAAAGACTTATTCATTCAAAGATTCAAAGACCAATTCAAAAATGGTTTCCATGACAATGTAAAAGCCCATGTGATCTCTTATTTCGATTGTTGAATCGATTTAATCGGATTTTGGTAATTTTCTGAGATTTAGGTATTTTAATTCATTTTTGAGTCATAATCCTTGGAAATTAAATTGCTATAAATAAATATTATAAATTAAATCGTTGCGCTGCACTCGCAGTGATATTTTATTTCGAATTCTCAATTTACAATATTAAAAAAGATTCTATTTAAGTTACAAAGTTTTCATTTACAAATATTAAAAAGATGAAGAGGAGAACGATGTGAGCTTGATAATATGTGTCAGTGAATGATGATGATGAAGATGAAAATTTATGGTAATGCTGATGATACTTTTTAGTTGCAGCTTCAGTAAAATACTCAAACTTATGATTATCAAGAACGATTTTGTCTTCGATCTTTATTTTTATTGCGACTTGAGCTGGAATCTCGATCTAAATAAGGAGCATGAAGTTCAACTTTCAACTTGGCTGTTGTTGTTACTTTGGTAGTCACTGTTTGAGGTGGATATGAATACAAATTTGCAGGGTTGTACAAAGGATAAATAGTTGTGGTTGTTGAGCTAGACCTACTCAACGATGAAGCACCACTATCACTTGAAGATGTAGGGCTATCACGGCTCAACGGAGTTTCTGGACTTTCTCTATCAGAAGACGAGGCCGATGAATGCATACCAGATTTCTGTTGAAAATGAAATTATTAATAGAAAAAGAAATTAAGAATAAAATAAGAATTTTTATATTTACTTTAAAAAGTAAAATGCTTACATCATCAGGTATATGTGAGGTAGTTTGAGCTTGATGAATTTGATGTGGCCCAGTATTGGTCACAGTTGTTGTTTCCACCACTAACTCAGGCTGAACAACAATTTCGTGAGATGATTTGTAAGAAGGTGGCTCTTCTGAAATAGTTGACAATGATATCTCGGATTGCACACGAGGATAAATACGTCGCGAATATGAAACTAAATTATGATGGTGTCGCTTCTTAGCTGCAGGTGAACAAGGAGGTGATGGTGTTGAGATTCGATTCTCATATTCAATGGGAATCAGTTCACCAGGCGGACCAAAGTAAAATAAGAGTAATGGATGCAATACAAGACCATTCCAACTGGAAATGGCAACCGCTCCAGTAAAAATGTAAAAAAAGTCTCTGTAAAAATGATTAAAATCAATTAATTTGTGATATTATTATAAACAAAACTTAATTTGTGCTATAATTGTAATAACTTACCTATTGACAAAGTCAAATTCAGAAAATGCTAACATACCAATTGGTATGAAAGTTGCTATCTCACTACGAACTAAAGACGGAAACATTTGATGGAGAGCGGCTGAGATCCGATAATCTCGCTTGCCCATACTGGCCAGAAAACTCTGAATTATAAAGAATAAAAGATTAGATCAGATCAATTGAAATTTTTTAATACAATAAACAAGTCTCTTGAAATTTTTATAAGGAAAGCAAACTTACCATGAGCAAATGAAAAAGTATATGAATGCTTTTCCCAACGGCAATTATGAGAATAACGGCTGGAATAGCACTCAGCCTGATTTTTAATATCCCCATGAATCCAAAAATTTGGACACTATTTAAAACTAGAACAAATATTAACATGGAGGAGGCCCAACAATTGACCAAGAGAACACAAAAAGCGACAAAAATCGCTGCAAAAGCAACGATCAACGATGCACCCAGTGAAATTCTCAAACGAATATACTGCTCCCAATATTTGAATGGAAGTCCAGTCGGGAAATTCGGCAGGCCTTTTTCCTCATAAATTTTACAAATTTTTCTAATTTCTTGGATTGTTGAGGTAATTTCCTCGGTTGAATTCATGTCATGTAAGTAAAAAGGTATTTCAGCATAAGTTAAAGGCTGAGATTTAGGTATTTTTAAATCATAGTCAGATGCTAAATGAATCCATTGACGAGGTTCTGGATGGAAATTCGCTTGAGATGCTGAATAAGCAATCGCATCGTTGGTCACCCAGGCAGTCAAATAATTATAGAACGCTTTAGGATTGATAATACCTCGATTATCAACTAATTTAGTTTTCGTAACCTTAAGAAAAAGTGAAACAAAAATAGTTAAGTATTTTGCAAGAAATATTGTAAATAACTTCAAAGTATATAAAACATGTACTTACAAGACTTTTGTCGACAGGATTGTCTACCCTACCAGTTTGTACGAGCAACTTGTAACCTAAAATACCTTCAGCCGAAGCATTTTCGTACCATCTTTCTTGGCTGATCGCTCCATTTTGCCAATCTTTATCAAAAGAGTTCTGCAAACCAATCAGCCAATCTCTGAACATGGTTAACCAGAACTCGGGTAATCCACCATCATCATTTTTGATGATTCTTGGAACTCGAGTAAATGCGTTGTGATACTCAATAAGAAGAGCTTGGTTGGTGGTATACTCAAAATTACCTTGAGTTACAGCATGCATACTATATACACTGAAGTATTGTTTTTGTTTATGAAGAAATCGATATTCATTAGTGTCACGAGGAACAATATCGGTAATATCGAGTCCGTCTTTCACTTGAGGCACACCTGACAGGCAAATCAAATAAATTACAAAACTAACAATCATTGCCAAAAATTTGAAAAATCTTCCATGAAATAAAGGTAAATAAATATTTTCTACGAAGTAATCCAATGTTAATTTGTAGTAAAAAGGAGTTTCAGTTGTAATATTTCGACTAAAATCTTTCTTGCTTTTTGATACCGAAAAATTTCTCCTCGCTAAATCCAAGCTCATAATGGCGGGAAAAATTGTTAACAGAGAAATGGTGATGAATGCGAGTAAAATGGCATTTTGAGCAGCAAAATACCTTAATGCAGGAATAGGAATTATGGAAGCAGCGCCAAGTGCACATAAAAGAGAAAATGAATTGAGTAAAATGCTAAATCCAGCTTGCTGAAGAGTATCCGCAATTGGGTTCTAGAATAAAAAGATACAGAAATTATCAATTAATAAAAGTTTATCTGATTTTAACTACATTCTTATTATAACTTACCTTCGAATGAGTATCTTTACAAATATTTTCTTTGTAGGTGTCCATTAAAAAAAATAATGGCGCTGAACCCAATGCTAGGGCTAAAAATGGAATTATCTAAAAATGACAAAATAAATAAAGACATTATAATTAGAGCGTTTGATGGTTCAAGTTAGTGTTTGAGTCGATGATTTTACCTGAGTTGTTGATGCATTAAATGTAAAGCCAAGGAGACAACAAAATCCTAAGCCAGAAGCAATGGAAAGCACAATAAGAAGAACACCACAAATGCCAAGAGCACTCAATGAGTAACTTGGATTACCAAAATTAATACGAGATATAGCGGTAAATATCAAAAATAAAAAGTATCCAATAAGCAAATGGGTTGCATTAGGAATAGAAAAATTTTTCATAATATCCAGCAAGGCCACATTGGTAAATTTTTCAACTTTGTAGTCGACAATTGAGCTTTCTTTGATGAACCGATCAACTTCGGACACAAATTTACGTTGCCATGCTTCCAACACTTGACGAGCTTTCTCGATTGTCCAATCAATATGAAGAACACGAGCATTATCTTGCCAGTAAGCATACATGTCTTGCTCTGCCATCAATTGGATGATAGATTGAAGAGCATGGGCTTTCACAATACGACCATTCTTGTTCTTCTTAATTCCTCCAATAATAAGTTGTTCCGGCCAGTGCATCCATTTGGTTGCGAAACCATAACATCCTCCGGACAGTTCATGACTAACATCCGGCTCACGGTTTGTATGTTTATTTGGAGCACTTTCCGGACATTCTTCATCTGATGGATTCAAACAAGGACGCCTTTGGTAAGCTGTTGATATACCAGCCTAAGAGATGTTTCAAAGTGCAAAAAAAATTGAATTATAACTAATCTAAGTTCAAAGAGTAAAAAACAAAAAAGTAATCATACCCTGTTCATAAGATTTTCAAATGTTTCAAATGGATAGCGATTATGTGATCCATGACCTGAGTGGGTACGATTTTTGGCCAACTCTATTAAAGATTGAGGATTAAAAGTGGTCCACGCAAAATTAAAATTGATGGAACTGGAAAAGGAAGAACAATTAATATTAGATTATGTGTAATTACGAATTTGTCTTGACAAGTTTGCAAGAAATAGATTGCGTTGATGAAGCTGAGATGATTTGATAAAACTCACGGTATAATAATCTCAGGTCCTAATAATTTAGAACCTTCCCAGAAACAATCCAAGGGTGTTATTATTGCGCAAGGTATTAATTTATCCAAAGCGGCATCTATAAGTTGCTCTTCAAAAGCTGGAATACTCAAAGTGTAGCATATATCTTTTAAACGCCATGTTGTTGAAAACATATCCACACTGACTTGAGTACCAACTTTCAAAACTTCTAAATGTGAAAGTAAGGCATTTGGATGGAGAATGTTTTGGTTGTCATTGTTTGGTGTTTGAATTAACATTTGGTTCGTGTTTTCAAAACCATCTCCCAATGTTTCTTTGACATAATCAATTTCTTTTTCTAGTCTACCACCAGCTAAACACAAATATAAAAAATAAATCCAATGATTGAAAGAAGGAAAAAAAGATGAGCACAAAAAAGGTGTAAGCAAATAACTGAATAAGACTAGCTAAAAACTAATAGATGATAAAGTTGTAACAACTTTAACTTACCTTCAACCAATAACTCATCAATGCTGGTTTCAATTTTAGCTGATTTTAATCCAACTAGTGCACTTAAAAGGGCTAAAAGCCCAATAAATAAAACAGTTCCTGGATTTCGTTGAGTTACACATCCAATATCATAAAGATGTTTCTGAAATTTACTTCTTATTACTAAGGCAGCTTTGTTTCCCGAAGCTCTACCCTAAAAAGAAGAAGAGAGAAGAGAAAGAAGGGAGAAAAAAAATTATGAAAAAACAAAGTAAAACAAAAATCAAATAACTATAACTATAACATTATTAAAGATTGACAATTAACTCTTACCTTTTTTATTTGGCGTAATGCAATTGATGCATTAACCAAAGAAGTCCTAAAAAGTAAAATATTCATTTACACAAAACATTACAGAAAAAATTAAACAAAAAGTAAATATAAACTGAATAAAAGAACATGTTGGCTGGTTATTGTAACTAACCAAGCTGCTGTAACTTGCATTTGGGTAAAAGTGCTATGAGTGGCGCCACCGTTAATCTCTCTCTCTCCCTCTCTCTCTCTTTCTCTTTCTTTGCCAGCAATTCGGTAAAAATAAGCAAGAAAGAGATAAAGAGAGGGAAGAGCGAGAGAAAAGAAAGTTGCAGAGCAAGTTAATTAAGTTGTTTTGGGTTGTGATGTCTTGATTAGGACCAAATGATGATGTCTTCATCATCTTCATTCCTCTCCTCTTTCTTTCCCTCTTTCTTCTCTTTCTTTCCTCTTTCTCCTTCACTTCCTCAGTTATTTCTTTATTTCAACATCTTGTGTGGCCCAAGAAGTTTGACATGTTTTATTTACAAAAGAAGAGAAAATTTCTCCGTAGATTTTATTCTTTTACCGGTCGCTCCTTTCTTCATCTTCATCTTTACTCTTCAATGAAATTTTCAGCTCAGATTATTCCCTTTTTTGATTTACTCATTTCTCAGTATCAACGTTTACTGTGAAATCAAATTCAATTTAACCATTCTTCAGTAAATCTCGTCCATTTAGTCAATTTCAAGATTTTGTATCAAAAATCAAAATACAAAATAAACAAGACTTGAACCAGATAAGACGATATCAACCAAAAATATCGCTATTTTACCAAAAACTGAACTTTCACCATCAGTTTAAACCCAATCAAACTGCGATTGAACCAGATTAGCTCATAAAGCTATTGCTCTTGCAATTGGGTTGCTTTATCTTGACCAAGTTATCGTCTATCTATAATAATAATGATAAATAGCTGATGACCACTGAATCGATTGAGGATTATTTAAATTATTACCGAACATAATGTTGACCAAATGTTTCTGTCCAAACAAATGGACTTGGAAAAGTGAAAATTATCTCAAAATTAAAAATTTTAGGCTCAATTTAACTCGAAAAAGATTTAATCTTTTAACTTATGTCAGTTTTGGTTTATCATTTTAATGGCATTATATTGTTGTCAATATCAATGTAATCTTTAAAAGCTTTTGCCATGAATCAAATTAACTTTAAATATACAATTTAAAGAGTAAAGATGATAAAGATGATAATCGTCGAGGTGGTCTTGATGGACAAGTCATATCATCATTTTACTCCTTAAAATGTCCTTTTTTAATGTAAAAGATGAAGGATGGGAGAAGCACAATGGACTTAGAGTAACACAAGGAACAACAATTTTGTTCTCACACACAGAATGTGCGTTTCAATGTAATACCAAGGCTCAACCGATGTTTATTCAGTCTTAGATTTGACCTTAAGATTATTGGTCTCAACAATTTTTCTCATCTTTTTGACCCTCATATGCATACAAGTAGCAGAACCGAAAGTTGTTTTGTTTCATATAAAAATGTTATTCTCAACAAGAGCATTTCAACTGAACAATAGATGAACCCAAAAGCCTCGTCTAACCTAGAAAAGAGAAAAAAAGAAAAATGAAAAATTTCGAAAAAAAATGTTGATCTTACATGATAGTTTACATGGATATTAACATTTGAACCTTTTGTACTCTACTTAACCTTAATGCGATATTATAATAATAGCATTAGGATCAATAAATTTTCATTATTCGCTAATCCAAAGAAAAGGTAAAACGGAGTTTAAATTTTGGCCAAAAATCTTTGACCTTTTTTTCCCTTGGCTTTTCATTGATTGATAGATGGATCATGAATAGTATCAATAGAGTTGATTGGTCAAAATCGGTCAATAATCTGTTTACATCACAAACACGCACATCAATTTATCATTTAGTGATCTTTCCTTTTCTCTCTGAACCAAACGATTGGCTTCTCTCTGTGAGATCCTTTACTTTGTCCAAGTTACGTTAAAAGATGATCAACAAGAATGGTTTGAGTAAAGATATTTTGAAAGATTGCAAACGCCTCAGTTTATAAGGCCACACGGGAATAGATGAAGATGATGAAGATGAAGACCGCACTGGTGAAGATGGTGAGTCTTTTGAGCCAGAAGAAAGAGAAAGAGACTGAGAGGAAGAAAGAGAAGAGAAGAAAAAACGAAAAGAAATGATTCGCCCTTGGGCAAGTGGATATTCAGTTGTTTCCATCTTCATCCCTTTTCCTTGGCTATTAACCTTCTTCTCATGCTCATCATCATCTTTCACGATTATTTATTTTTATCATTATGTATTATTGGAAAACAATGATGTGAACAAAAATTAAAAGTATAACAAACCCATAAATCGATTAAACAGTTTTCAAGTTCAAGACTTGAGCAACACTTCAACTTGACCAGCAACATTCACCAAGTTCAACATTTTTAGAGTAAACTTTTTTTTCTTTTCAGAACTTTGTCTTGAAGAGTAGAGACTGAAAGGGTTAACCTGTCACTTTATCGCACCGACAAGCCATCATTTATCATCTTTACTTTGCACCAATGCTTTACCTGTCCAGAGACGAAAGCTTGGGTTCCTTTTGCACGGACAAGATGTAAAGCCAAGAAGCTCAATTTGAAGCAATCAATGTTATTGATTCATCTTGTGTGGTCTTCAACTGCAATTGCAACAAACACACAAACGGGAGAGAAGAAGAAGAGAGAAGAGAAGAGAGTGAGAGAGAGTGAGCCAATAACATCTTCATCATCAACTACAAAACGAGGGTGGCAAAGCGGTGAGGGAATGAGGCAAGGAAAAGGGTGGAAGAAAAGCAAATGAAGAGAAAAGTGAAAAGTTGAAATTGATTTGAATCTCTCGTCAAATGAAGTCAACAAGATGAACAAGTAAATAAATGTAAATTATTCTGACAGACAAAGGGAGAAGCCAAAAGGTAGTCATCCTTTGACCTCCCACACAGTTAATTAGGATGAAGAGAGAGAGAGAGATGATAAGCAAACAATGAGCAACAAGTGCCTTGAAATGAAACGCAAGACACGCTTATACACTAACGATAATGATAATCCTAATAAAATGATCACGATTTTGTTTCCATTTAATGATAATCAAGGCAACAATACAATGAGTAAAGAGACATTTGCCAGGCAATCGTTTAGTCGCAAGTTTATATTGATAATTTCAATGGTTTCAAGATATTCCGAGATTCCAAAGTTACGAGGAATAAGGTTTCAGTGGAAAGGCTAACTTTTCCCTGAATAATAAAAGAACTACTTTTGCACTTTTTACCTTCTCTTCCTGCGAAGAGGTAAAGTAACGATTTCCCTCTGTGTATTTATCTGTGAGACTCTGTGAGACTCTAATACTTGAACGGCTACTGGTTTGACAGGCTTTACTCTCTTATCTTAAATGTAAGTAAAAATGGTTTTTACTTTTGTTGAGGCCAAAAATAACACTTTCCTGTTGAAACCGCTTTTGACTCGATACCTTATTACTCTTGCTACCTGTATTATTTTACTCTACTTACGAAGGAGAAGATAAGGCAAGGAAAGAAGAAGAAGAAGAAGAAGAAAAGGTAGAAAAGTAAATGTACAGTAATGATGCTTGTTACAATAATACTTGACCCGAATCTGTACTGGTTAAGATGAAAACAAACAAACAAACATGTACATTGCCCATGTATGTTTGTCCGTCAATATGATTAAAGCCATTTTTATGTTCACTTATTATCTTGTTTCAAACACTTTAACTTTAACTTGTAATTTTAATTATATTTTTCCCGCTAATCTCAACATTGTGCGAAGCAAAATGAAAGACAAGCTTTCAAGTTTAGAGCGTTTGGACACTTTTATTTGAACAAAAGTGTTGAAACTGACACCTTCAGACTGTTTGTGTTTTACCAAGAATTTGTTCTGGTTGAAGAAGGTGAAGTCAAGAAACAAGACTAGATGAATGATGGCGATTCCTCGAGTTGTCGATTGATTCATCTTATTAAACATCTTGACCAAATGAATATAAAGTAGAATAGAAAGTCGAAACTTGGTTCGAGTCCAGATTCTTGAGAAATAACGTTTAAAGACTGTCCAGTGTGAGTCCGTCCATCAGAGAAACTTTTTACTTGTAAATTCATTCACTCAATAAAAAGAATCAGAAAATCAGATTGGAATTTTTCTCTTCCATTGATTAAGATTTATTTTACAAAAATACAGATGTAAAAATAGTTCAATAGTAATGAATATTATTTGTTATTTACAGTCGATACAAAAGATAAGATATGATTATAAGTCACTTGCAACTCAATCATTGCAAATTGGTTTCAATTGATTTCCATATACAAATGAATCGACGATAGAAGCGTCTTTCCATTATCATCAGGGACTTTGAAGTTCTGTTGATGGAACTGCAAGATTTGTGAATAAAAAAGTAAAATCATTATGAGTTAGTATCGAAATGGAATGAGAGCCGAAAATTACCTCAAAGAATTTCGTCCGTTTCTTCTTCTGGAACTGTGGTCAACGAATATTCTCCGTCAATTATATTGACTCGCGGTATTCGCCGCAAAGTGGCCAATGTGTGAATATCATTACAGTCGTCAGTCAGTTTGCAGTCGCCATCACAACAGATTGCATGATCAACGAACTGGTCCTTCAATGAAAATCAAATTAAAACATTTATCACAGTTTTGCTGAGGCAACTTCAATCCCAGATGGATTGCCATCATTTCCATATCAATCAATTTATCAATTGAATGCTGTATAAGGTGCAAAAAAGGTTCAAAAGCTCAACTAAACTCAATAACATCACGTAAATATGTAATCAGTTGACTGAGATAATCTCTTCTCTCTATCAGTGTCTTAATGTTATACTTGACCCTCGAGCGATTCAAACTTAATTCAATGATAACTAACATTATTATTGGACTCAAAGTCAAAGCCTCGATTATCAATCACACAATTTAATTGATTAGTTTTTCAATGAAAAATGAAGTTTTTTTTGTAGTTTTTACCTTTATTTGATTCATCAATATATCAGGTTGTTGTCCTCCTTCAACAATGGAAGCCATCAATTTAGATTCATAATCTTTCTTGTCTGAATCGATTTGAGTGAAGAACAAAAAATGCATTGAAATTTTCAATTAGAATCAACAATTAAAATTAAACTTTTTCCTTGAAAATAATAAGAGTTGAGTATTTGGGAAAGATTGAAATCAAAAGAAATCTAAATAAAAATCTTTGCTTCATCAAAACTTTAACCAAATAAGCTCTGAATAAATGTTGAGAATTCATTTTCTCAAGACTTTTGATGCAATGAATAAAGAATTTCAAAATTTATCTGAAATTGCATTTGAATTGATCTAATCAAAGTTCTCATGAACATAAAAATAATCTGAAAGCACAGATTTAATCTAGTTGACTGTTTGACTAAACTTAAGGAAACTTACAAGTTGGACAAAAAGATTGATTGATTCTGCAAAATTTCTAGTGCAAAGCAACTTGAAAAATTCAGAACTATTTCATTACGAAATCAACGAATCGATTTGGAAGCTTTTGAAAGTATTTGAACTCTTAACGATCAATTGATTTCGTTTGGAAAAACAACGCAAAAGTTTCAAAAGTCGAAATAAATATTCTGCCGAGTTAATCTATTGGACTGAGAAAACTGAAACTCGACCAGAATGAAAGTAAACGTACTTGTAAAGGAATAACATTTATCCTGGTTATCGGTCAAATCAGAAAGTTGAAGTTTCTCTTCAATGACCATCAAAGGTATTGACGTATCACATTTACAGAGTCCAACTGTGTTTGACGATATAACGAATGGAATTTCAGTGGAACAATTGGAGACGAAATCAACATTCACATTGCCATTGCCATTGGCACCATTGCATCCTCCGCCTGAACTGATTGTACTGATTATGAGACCATTGGTCAGTTCCGAAGGATATTTCATTCCTTGAAGTGTCGAATCATTTGGACTGCTATTGTTGTGATGATGATAGACATTTGGATGTTGCTGTTGTGACTGTACTTGATGAGCGCACTTCTTGTTGCTTGTAACCATTTGATCGGGAGGCGATGATTGACTTGAATTGTTGACACAATATACTACATGATTCGAGGCCGAAACGGACCTTTGAATGAAAGGCGAGTGCCTCTTGTAGTAGACTAGAAGTGCCCATGAGAAGGTTAAGCATCCAATTGAACCGACAACCAGTAGAATGATTATCATCAAAGTTGTTCCCATTCCAGCGATCAGTTTAACATCTGACTTTCTTTCGCCGACTGTGGCCATTCCACTGACACTGTTGTCCAAGTTGTCGCGATCAATCACAATGGGAACTGACAATGTTCGTGTTCGAACGAATTCACGGGAAATTAAACTTTCGCCCAACTTGTTGCGACTCGAAATTGTAATGATGTATTCACTTGCTGGTTCAAGTGCCGATAAAGTAAACACTGTTGACCCATTTGTCGGATAACCATAGAAATACTCGGAATTTGATTTGACTTCATTCGAACGAATTGAATTGGTCGATGAAGTTGAGCCAGTCGACGGTAACAACGAAGAAAAATAATCGCTTTTGATAATTTTATATCGAATGCGAAATGACTGCTCATAGCCGCCATCAAAACTCGGAATCCAAGTTAAAGTAATGCTATTGTGAGTTACATTGACTAGAGTCAAATTGATTGGCGCTTCAGGAATGCCTGGAAATGGCGAAACAGAAGAAAGAATTAAAGAAAAGAAGAAATTAAGAAAATTCGATTGAGGAAGAAGAGCAAAGTCCGAATTTATTCACGAATGAAATGTCGATAAGACGAACGCAACCGCAAATTTGTTCAATCGCGAAAACTTGCACTTGAAAATGATTCGACAGCTGACGTCGATCATAAATTGACAAAAGTTTAAAGTTCACTTTCAAGTTGCAGTGATTTATTGTCATTTAATCATCTAATCAACTTGATTTGTGTCAACAAAAGTTGTTTATTTGTGTAACAACGAATGATGAACGGCAAAACTGGCTTTTTGTTAACAAAATGATTGAACAAATGAGATAAATGAAAGTTCCAAGTATATTTATATCATGACTAAGCTGACTTGATACTTAAGGTAAAAGTAAAAACAATTTTTCCCTTTGACTGCCCAACGAAACTACGAGAGATTAAGGTTTTTCGCCCTTTTTGTTGTTCATTTTGAGATTGAAATGTTAAGGTGAAGTCACGATATGTTGAAAGGTTCATGTTTCATCCTTTTAATTTGTACAATTGAGTCTAAATTAAATGATATTGATAATGAAAGCGATTCAACAATTCAATATCAAATTACTGTATTTACAATTTTAATCATTTTCAACTGTCATTTCATTGATATTCATTATTGGCCTTTTCATGCATTAATAATTGCAAGTTAAGTGAAGAATGGGAAAAATGTATCAATAACTTATTACATGAAATGGCATTGTTTAGCAAAGGAAAAGAAACGCAGACAAAAATGAAGCAAAATTTCAATCTTTACCAATGGTGCTCTGAGCAACAAACATGATAATATTTACTTGTTTCTGATTATCATGCAATCACGAAGTTGGTCAGATTTAATAGCAAATAAGAGTATCATTATTACAAATTGTTCACAGTGAAAGCAATACAACAATTTAAGCAACATATAATTTACCATTCAATATTTTGCTTCATTTTCACCGGCAATTTTCATTTGCTGAAAAGGAAAAGAATGAAAATTTAGAAGAAAAAAAATGTTCAACTTGGAGCAATCATTTTGACATGTAACGGTGTTTCACGATGAAAATGATTAAAGCTGATTGATCCATGTAAATGTTGAAAAAGGTTGAACCCAAAGAGCCACCTTAAGAAGGGTTGAAGAAGAAGAGGAAGAAAAGAGGTTTGGTCGGCGTTAAGTGACCAATGTCCTGCTTAACTCAATGTAAAAATGTCTCAATTGAATGGCGAAAAGCAAGAAAACCGTTTATGCTACAAACATAGCTGCAGGCCGTAGAGACAGGGTGGTCTACGCTGTGCCCAATCTTAATCCATATAAAGACATTATCTATTTTGCGCAGAGAAAATCTTCTCTTCATCTTCTTCTTCTTCTTAAACTTGAAGCTAAAAAAGTTGAGTATTGCTTCAAATAATGATATGTAGTTAATTTATTACCTTAAGATTGTTAGGAAGCGAAGAAAAGGAGAGCAAAAAAGGAAAAGGTTTATGCGTTGTTTACCATGGTTGGTAATAAAAAAGCATCAATTGAAATTGAGAAGAGAGAAGAAGAGAGAAGAAGAGAGAAGAAGAGAGAAAAAGAGAGAAAAAGAAGGAGAAGAAGATGAAGATGAAGGAGAGCGGAACCCACCAACTGTTTGACAAAACTTCTTTTGGAACGAAGTAAAGCCTTATCCAAGCCTCAAACCTTCCAAGTTGTGCCCTGTAACTGAACACCCTTGAAGCCAAAGAGAGAAGCTTTTGACGTCTTCATCTTCTCATTTTTGACATTTGGCAAGTTAAAACAAACTGACCACAGTTTAATTTAACATGCGAACCTTTTCCTCTCTCAGTGACCATTACACTGACCATTCCTTCTTCTCTCTCCTTTTCTTTTCTTTCCTCACTCTTTGCCTTCTTTTTTCCGCAATATTATTATAATCATTGCATTATACGTTTTACAGTCACAAGCAGATAAATAATATACACTATTCAACTATTTAAAGCGTTTATTTAGCTTGCACTTTCTGTTTGTTTATTTCAATCAAACACCAACTTTAAGGGCAACTTTTATTTGCTTAACTTTCCTTTAACATATCATTCAACTTGTTATCACATTATACATATCCTATTAAACAATTTGGTTAAATTGACCAAGACTTTATCGCCTATCAGTTACATTCAAGTCACACGGCTTCAACTGTTGGTCTGTTCAAGCAGACGCTGCTTTTCAGTAAAAAATCGTTTTTTGTTTCTGTTTAAAGAATCTCAATTGGAATCAACATTTCTCAGCCTCGTAAATCATTTCAGCCTAATGATGAAACTCTTGCTGTAAATCAAATATTAATCAATGCAAACTAATCAACTTCAATTGATTATCGACTATAAATCATAATAATGATAAATGAAGGAAAAGAAATGATTTTTTTTTCCAAAAGATTTAAATTGACCTGAGATTAAAGTTGAATTAATTGGTCAAAGTATTGACTTGAGAACAAAAAAGAAACTATTTTTCATTTGGAAACTCTAGCTTTTCATTTTATCGCACCAATTACCCAAAGCATTTTGACTTGAGGCGGTCAACAGAGCTTTTTGCGCAGTCAAAGCGGCAACAACGTGAATAAATGTTAAACCAAAGTTGAAGAAAAGGTTCAATTGTCAATTCTCTTTACTCGATACTCTTTGCCGTTAAGCGTAAAGTTTATTCAGATTGCAAGTTAATTGGCAACTTTTCACTGTTAATTTTGTGATTTGGTACGCTTTGGTTTCGTTGAGACGTTCATTGTTAATATTTGTGTTTCACCATTGTACCTTTAATGCGTTTAATGTCGCGAAACTGTTTCGCATCAAACACAAAATCAATCCTAATTGAACCTGACGAGTTTCAAAAGGTTAAACATTTGTTCAACTTTTATTGAAAGCCTTTGGCCAAAGGTTTGCCACTTACTTTTACGAACAAGTTGAATGTCCAAAATATCTTGACCCAAATAGTTGAAGGCTATGCATCGATAAGAGCCAAAGTCAGTCTCCACTATATTGTTGATGATAAGGTTACTTTGAAACAAGATTGTGTTTGAAGTTGAATTAAAGTGTTGACTGCCATTGACAGAGGTCAACCTGGTCTCAACAGTTTCATTGGTTATCTTATACTTCAATGAATTTTCCCCTCCAATGGACCAGTTAAAGTTTACTATTGGATAACCTTCGGCCTGACAGGTTAACCTCACCGAGTCACTGTTTAAATCAGCGGCCACTTTACGGTGTGCTCGTCGTATACTTGGAGCATATTCAACTAAGACAACAATGGATTGGACGGAGGCAACGTTGTTCAAAGAGTTGTGTGCTGAACAAGTGTACAAGCCAGCATCACTTCGAGTCACATTATAGACGGTAAGTATGGACACATGATGGTTTGGCCTTGAATCCAAGTTATACTTGACTCGAAACCAGTCCATGGGTGGTCCAATATCCTCTCTAAACCACTTTACTCGAGGCTCAGGATTGGAGCTAATTAAGCAGAGAAGTTGAAAATTGTCATCGCCTTCGGCCGGCCATCGGTCAGTCTTGCCAAATGCTCGTCTCACCTTGATAGGTTCACTTATGTTGGCGGCATCTGACAAGCAAACAAATTGTGGAAACCAAAAATTAGTAAAATGCCCATTAACGTCAATAAAAAACAATAAATCAATAAACACACAGAAACCATTTCGAACCAGAAAACATTTACTTGATTCTTTTGAGAGACATTTCAAAGACAAAGAGTCAATTGTGATTACGCAAAAATCGAGCTGAAACAGTTTAACCAATTGATTAAACCGTCGATTAAATGTATCATAAATTGATTAAAAATCGGCTTTTGATAAATCATTAAAACGATTAAAATTTTGAAAGATTTTGTCACAAAGCTGTTTGTAGCGCCATCTAGTGCCTATCATTCTAACTTTAATTCCTTTCGAGACTTGAATATCAGTAAACATTCTGTACGTTAAACCGTGAGTAATTATAAGATTGTAAAGTAAAGATGAACTTTTCGTGTTTAGAAGAGAAAATAATGAGTTTGTTCATGGAAGAAATGGTGAATCTTGGGAATTTAGTTCTGCCCATAATTGACGTTGATCAGGTTAAGATGAATTAGTTTTCTGTCCAATTTGTTTGAGTGCCAATGATTGTTATAAGATGATGATGATGAGGCTGATAATGAAGAGACTTTTGGTTAGAGTGAGTAAAAATCAAGAGTCAAGAGTCTCAGGTAAGAAAGCAGAAGGAAAGACAATGAGAAAGGAGAGAAAACAAAAGGAAGAAAAAGATTGCTTGTTCAGTTTTGCCTTTAATTGAAAATAAGAAGATGAAGAAGAGGAAAAAAGAAGAGGAAAGATTCTCATGATATCATCACCAACATGATCATGTTCAATTCTGGGTAAATATTGATATAATAGCAATGATCATGGTCAATATAAGCGAATCAAATAAATTCAGAAAACTATTCAGGTAAATGAAAGTGAAAGAGTGAAAACATAGTAACCTTTGGTCAAGAATTTTCTGGCTTATTTTCTCTCATCATGTATTCGATAAATAAAAGTAATGTTTGTTCATTTGTCGATAAAAGCAAAAACCAAAGTCGAATGTGGAAAATAAGAGTTTGATGAAAATGGAAAAGAATATTTTACCAGCAGATTTTTTCTCTTTACTTTGTCTACGATTCAGCAGCAGATATTTTCACCGATAAATGCTTCGTTCTTGGAACAACAAATGATTTAAATTTGGAGGTTCCAATTGATCAGCTTTATTCTCATTAAATGAAACTCTTTTTGAAACCAAGGGAATGAAAATCTTGTTGCCTTTATCATCATGAATATTGCATTATATTCATGATAACTCAGAATGGAAAAGTTAATAAAGTTTGGATAAAAAATAACAATAAACTAAATTGGAATAAATTCGACTTTTATTGTCAATTACAATAAAACATCGTAATTTATAACTCGCAATTATATTTTAATCAATTGTATTTTTATTATTCACCAAGGAATTGAGAAACTTATCAAAAAATGTAAATTTATATTCTTTATGAACACTTTCAATAAACAATGAAAACTTCATAATAGTTTTCAAATTAATATCTCGATTCAGGTAATTCAGGGAAAGAAGTAAAAGAAGATCAATCATCGAAGAGTCCAAAAAGTGAATCGCAAATGCCTGCGTTAATAAGTGAACAAATTGTATTTTAAAGTGGATCAAAATGTTAGCCGCTTAATAGTCTTGTAGTTACTAGTCAGCCGTAAGCCAGTTTAGTCTGAGTGAGCGTTTGAAATTTGAAACAAAATTGTTTGATTATGTACATTAGAAGACAAAACGGCAATCTTTAACCTTTTCACCCAACCGCCTTGAGGAAGTTCAATGCTTCTCCTTTATCCTATGTGTTGTCCATTTGTACAAAATTTCATTGAAATCGGTTGTATTTTATGGCCACAACCGTCATAAGATGAAATATATTTTTGTAGAGCTCAATACAAGTCTTTAAGTGAAAACGATTTACTTGTGGATTTACTGCTTAAGTACTTCAGAAGAATAGAATGAGCTAATTTTAGTTAAAATAACTGTAATTTACAGTCTCTGAAAATAGCATGAGTCAAAAAGTAAGTTTAATTGTGAACTAGTGTAAATTACAGTCATTTTAACTAAAAATTAGCTCATTCTATTCTTTTGAACGTTAGATGTCTCTACTTCAAAAATGCAAAATTAACGAGGTTTGAGTGTAAGATTAGTTTTTGAATGCGCAACGATTGAGGCCATCAGCCATCAGCTATTGGTGCTGTAGACTTGAGGTAAGAGCTTTCAAGCAATACTATTTACACGACTGTTTGCTTGCACATAAGACTGTCTCCAGTTTATGAACTTGTTAAAACGCCCAAAGAGTCCAATTAAAAAAGTATAAACTGTGATTTACCTCAACATGAGAAAAGTCACTTATCCTGAAAACCCTAAAATCCAATAGAGTTTCTTCTTGATTCAATAAGAAGAAGAATGATAAAGGTAAAACGAATCACCTGATCCTATAACAAGGTAGAAACATTGACATTCTTTGTATTATAATAAAAATTGTTTTCATATTTCAATCCTTCGATTTCGAAATAAAAGGTTCTAAGCTATGTTTTTTTTGCTGTTTTTTTGCGCAATAAAATGATCCTTTAAAACCTCGAATGATAAATTTTGGTTCTTTCAAGATTATTGTTGTTCATTTCAGTAAACAAATCAAATTGATTTGAAAACAAAAAGCAACAACACAAAACTTTGATTAAATTGGAAGCAACAATGATAATAACTATGAATTACAGAGCGAAGGGTAACAGCAAGAAACATCAACAGTTGAACCCAAAACCAATAACACAAGCTTGGTTAACCTTAACTTTTATCATACCTTGTACCTTGAAGCACGTTGTTTGATTTGTTGATAGCCTCAGGTACTTGCATCTCCTTCAAACTCAGAATAATATTTATTCCAACATTCAAGATTCGGCAATTCGAACTTTCTGTTTGTCAAATGAACCGCACATCTTAAAGTTTACTCAATATTGAATGAAAAGTCAAACGATAATTATATTATGACAAAACTCAGAAAAAAACGAATCATCAACTTTTCTAATTAATTAACCAGAATGCAAGTTGGCAAAGTAATTAACCATTTAAAATTGAGTTTAAACCCAAACTCGACAATTGCCTGAACAAAGTGCCATTCCAACAAAGTCAATGAAAGAAGCGGAAAAATTGGATAAAAGTTGAGTTTGAAAAGAAATATTAATAAACCATTTTTCACTTTCCATTGAATACCGTTTCCAAACTAAATCGTATAATTAATTCAGATTAATTTCTGGTTCAACAGGAATGATCAAAGAGGAAACTCATTTGAGTTTTTTTCTCTCTTCTTACAAATCTATTTTGATCAAACTACAACGGCAATGAAGAGAAAAATCAGCCAAAAAAAGAGTTACAAAGAAGAAGGAAAAAAGTTCAATGTTGATATTAGTTCAACTCATTAACGTGTTTCCATCAAGAACCTTTCAATGTTAAGATGAAGATTTGGAGAGAAGAGAAGGAAAAGAGAAGAAAAAAATGGATAAATGGCATTTTTTCACTTTCTGAATTCATTTTGTTATTAATTTTATTGTAAGATGAAAGAGTTGAGTAAATGAATGGAGAAACGAAGGGAAAAAAAGTTTCGAGATTCTCGATTCATTCTGCGATTCTAATCCAATATAATCTCAAGCCAATGAAAAGCTAATCAACTTTTCAATTTCTCCTTTTTTTCATCATTACTTTCATTCTTCTCAACATTATCGCTTTTATCATGATTGTTGTGATTTTTTCTGCCTTTACATTTTTTTATTGCGTGAATCTTTTAATTCAATCAAAGTGATTAACGTCAAAATCAATTACCGTTTTGACCCATTTTTTACTGGGTTAATTTCATCATTTTTATCATATTTTCTCGCCAGTTTTGCTGTTCATTTTTCAAATTATCACAACTTGCATTAACCTCGTTTTGTCTTCATCTTTCAGCTCATCTCATTATTGTTACATTGTTAATTACTTTTCAATTTATTCATACAATGTCGAGATAATTTAATGTTTCCAATCAAAATGTTATTCTTCAACAAGAATCTGTTATAATCCAAGTTGCTGTTCAAAAAGGGTTCAGATTTGGGTCACATTGTCATCAGCCTCTAATCTATAGTTGGATTGGGTCAAGCAACTGTTCAATCAACTTATAGATTAACTGTGAAACTGTGTTCAACTGAGAAAACATTTGGAAAATCTTTTGATATTGAATTTTCTGTTTACCAAACGTTCTGATTCCGTTTTCAGCACTTTTCTCGTTGAGACGATAACAAATGCTTCCAGATTCAGTGAAAGACACTTTTTCAGGCGAATATGAAAATTTTCCGAATCGAGGCTCAATTTTTTTCCATTTGCATTTTCTTCTTTTTTCTTGTTCTTACGATTACTTTTCATTATTAACTTTTCTTATCAATTGAAATGATAGTGAAAAAGGAAATGAAATAATAGGAAACACAAGAATAAATTGTCAACTCTCAGGAGAGATTTTCTTCTTTTCTCTGAATATCTTTGTTTTCTTGTATCAAACATTTAAGACTAATTTTTGCTGTTCACCAGATCAACTCTGAACTTGCATGGAATATGGTTTTCAGCATTTTCCCCTTTTAAGCGCTTATCTTCTAATAAAATCCCTGTAGAACTGCACAGCATTTGGAATCGAAATTTATGAATGCTATTTTCGAAGGTTTCAATGTTCATGGAAATTCAATCGCCTGTATGAG
The DNA here is from genome assembly GCA_036759885.1 of Tetranychus piercei. NCBI lineage: Eukaryota > Metazoa > Arthropoda > Arachnida > Trombidiformes > Tetranychidae > Tetranychus > Tetranychus piercei. The sequence continues at coordinate 9,377,550 of CM071878.1, forward strand.
TGTAAGAATAATCTGAATGGCAAACTTAGAACTTTATCAATTTTTTCTCTTTTCTTCGCGAATTTAATTTCTATGGTTACATGGAATTGAGTGATTCAAAAGAGAAAACATTATTCTAATGCTTTTACAAGGTAACATTTGATGAACAAGTAAACAGGTAAACAAGAGCATAAAGATGATTAAACATGAAAAAAGGTAGATTCTTTTCTTTCTCATTCAACCATTTTTACTCCTCAAGTAATTGAGTGAAACCTCAATTGAAGAGTATTAATGTTAACAAGGTTACCTTGGTAATGTTATTGTTAACTTCATGATAATAAAATGCTATTATCAAGGTAAGTGCATGAAGAGATAGAAGGATTAAGTGTAGGATGGATAGGAAAGGATTAAAGGTTAGACAAGAGGATTAACGGAACAATCAAATCTGTTTGCTTTTCAATTGTTTATGTTTCCAGTTTAATTCAATTGAGATTCAAATCCAGGTTCAACAACTTTAATTCATCATCTAACAATGGCCGTGAGTTTAGGAAAAGTTCAAGGTAAATCTTTAAATTATTCAACTTTTCCTTTGGATTAATCAGTTGGAACATTTCATTCCATTTGATTGTTGATTTGATTTCAGGCTGGAAAAGAATCTTTTTTTCGTCTTAAACTTTCAATTGGACAGTCTGGACCTTTCATCAATCAGACAATCTTAATCCTTTCAACATGAGGTAATTAGTGAGGAAAAGTGTTTCTCATTGGCTTAATTTACGCTTCACATGAATTAACAGTCAATCAAACTCATCACTCAATTTGATTAAACTAATAGTTGAAGAGGTAACAAAGTTAACTTTGTGTTAGTCAGGCAACATGAAACCAGAATTAGTTGAAAATGAAGTCGGGTAAAGAGTAAAATGGAGCAAAAATTGAAGACAATGACAGTTTGCTTGCCATGATAGAACATGTTTTCGAAGTAATTGAAACTCAACACATGAGACGACATGTAACTTTCAGACGTTAACTCGAAAATCTCAGTCTATCAACAGCTTTTAGCTTGTTTAATCATCAGATAAGTGATCAACTTTTCGAGGCAACATATTTTCCTTTGACGTTTCACTTTACTCAGTCCATTGTTTCAATACTTTGTATCAATGGCTGCAGTTTTCATTAAAGTTATGCATTCAATTATCCAACAAAAGTAAGAGTCAGGTTTATGAATGAGTTGATCAGGCGATTCAAGATGAGCTCGTTAGTAGCAGGATTCATACCGCATCTACCGCTTTTGCTGGTTTGATTTAAGAAGTGGCTCGAAGGTGCTAACCTTGTTTCTAATGAAAGCGAACTTTAAAAAATATTTCTTAATGGAAACTAAGTTCGACAATCTTCAGTCAAAGTTTGAAACATTTGTGTTTGTTTGGGTTTAAGAAGGTGTCGACATCGTCAGTCAAGCCACAGCATCGAGGGATCCTCAGAAAGTGAATTCTCATAACAATGCACAGTTTAAAAAACAAGTCCAAAACCCATACTTGAACTTAAAAGAGTCTTTGAAAAATCCTCTGAAAAACTCGCGCTTTAAATTGTTTAAAAAGATTGTTAAACGATAAACTGATAAACGATTTAAGTAGATTGAAATGGTATTTTGAAAACATGTACTATTAGTTAATTAAACTTCAGATTTTTGGAAATAAATCCTTGTTCTTTTATTGTGAACACTTCTGTGATTTTTGCTCAAAGTTTCGTAGCTCTTGTGGCAACTAATCTCATTCAACTTACAAAAGCAATTCAATTATAATACCTTAATTAACTCAATCATGAAACTTTTTGATTTTTAAGATTGACTCTGATTCATTGATTGGATCAACAATTAATCGGCAACGAAAATCTTTCGGCATCATGCGTTCCACGTTGAATCAAGACTTTTTTCATTTTTCTGCCCACATTGATGGACTAGCTTATCAATAGTCTTGAAACAATTTTATTCAAGTTGAATAAAGTCGCTAATTCGCTACAAAATAACTAAAGATCAGTTTATCGCACCACATTTGTGGTACAATTTGAATAAGAGAATTAGAATTAATTGCAAAGTTAAGGCAATCGATTATTGCTGATCAATTTGTACTTTAATAGACTCATTACGTTAATTTGTGACTCCATGTAACAATCAAAGGTTGAAAGAGCCAGAAGCTGGCAACATTAAACTGAAGACTGGAAACAATCAATTGAATGAAAGTAATAGTGATTATAAGAGGAAAGAGAAATGATAAGAAGAAGAAGCTCACAAGAATAATACTGATAACAATGCTACAGGGAGTGAAGTAAATGACGATACAGAGCAACTACTATTAACCATTTTTAGTGCGCTATTAGAAGGTACAAGGATGAGTTGAGTAGCAGAAGGTCAAAGTGAGTGGAGAAGCTGCTGGATGCTTGATAATGCCTTGAGGTAAAGAAATGTTGAAAGTCACAATTTATATTAGTATTATTATGACTGGGAACATGACTTGGATAAATAATTAAAATGACTCTCTTCTGGCCAGTTCTGTGTGTTTATAACTATTATATATGTTTTCTGGTCAACAGTGAAAATATGTACAAACTTTACCCTCGACATTATCTCATCTTGAACCATCTTCATCTCAACTGAAAACTCGCAAACTCTCGACTTGAATAGACTTGCAAAAAACTGAATAAAAGTCAAGAAGCAAAAGGTAAACCATTTACTTTGTACTTACGATGTCTTTATATTGACCCTGCAATTAGAGTTTTTCAGCTTTTCTTGGATACAACAAAAGGTTCGATGCTTAGAGACAAATATATGGAACATTAAGCTATGATGAGCCTTCTCATGAGAATTCAATTCTTTGCTTCTTCTTCTTCTTCTTTTTCTTCAAGAAACTCTTCTATTTTTTCCCTTCCTCATCATCATTATCATCAGTGTAACAATGTTTTCTCTTTTTATTACTTCAATCACAATAATCTTGATGAAGGTAAAGAAGAAGAAGAAATGATGATTGAATAGGCATCTTTCATCGCTGAATAGCAAACTTATCCTTTTGGATTTACAAATAGATTGAAATGCTTTAATAACAATTTCAATTCATCAAACTGTTCATTTAATTACGGTTGACTTTTAATTCCGTTTCATCTCTTTTTGCTCTTCATTAAACACCTTTACTCTGAAAACGGAATCTCATTCATTCTGATTCTTTCCTTTGCCAGTCGATAAATACAGTTGAGATGTTTAACAAATAATTAAGTTGATCAAAAAGCTTTTTTCTTCATCTTCTTGTTTTCCAATCATGATTCTGATGAGAAGAAAAAAAGATGAAACTCGAAGAAGGAAGAAAATCTTTCGTTAATTACGAGAAAAAAAAGTTTAACCAAAAAAATGCGAATCAGAAGCAACAGAAAGTTCGACGAAAAAAAGAGATTTCCAATGTTCTAACCAAGCGCTTCTTTCATCAGTTCATTCATGAAATGAAAAGCATGAAAACTCGGCGAAATCATTGCAACTTGCAATTGTATTCATTTCATCACTTTCTGTTTGCTAATAAAATTCATTTTTACATGAAATTAGAATTTTTCGAATCTCAGACAAGTGATGATGGAAAAGAAATGGAAGAAAGTTCAGACGAATCAGTTGATGGAATGAAATGCGAGTAGAATAATCTGAAACTTTTTTCTTCCAACTTCATTTGAATGCAATTCGAATGATGTTCTCCTCTTTCCTCTTTTACTCTTGAATTATCATTTTGTTGCTAAATAGCAATTTGGAACAAATCATAAGTTCGCCATTGAACTGTTATTAAATCAAGAGAAACAGATAAATCTGGCAAAGAACAATATTCTTGAAAAAATGTTGATATTTCAAGTTTTTTTTGTTCACAAAAAGAGGGAGAAGAATGTTCAATGATTAGATTCATTTCATTCTTGATTTTGATTTCTTTCCTTTACAATAGAAATGAAATCCTTTATCAAAGCCAATGTTAAAATAATAGTTTTGTTCTGTTGTTGTTCTTGTTGTTATCATGATGATTGTTTTTCATTGTAAAAACGGACATTTTCTTTCTTTTTATTTTCTCTCTTCTCTGCTTTTCCAACACAAAATGTTGAAATGTTGAAAGAAAGTTATCATTGGATTGACAATAAGATGAGGATAAGAGGAGGATGCTCTTTGATTGAGACAATCTTATTGCCATTAAATGTCACACAATTGTGACACCACATCCTACTTAACTGTTGAAACTGTTTTATTATTATCGTTATCATGAGCATCATGAACGGCACCTTTCATTTGTTTCCCTTTTCATTGTAAACCAACTTCCGGAATGAAAGAGAAATTTCTTCTTCTTCTTTTATCTCTTGTGAGCCTTTTTCGTGTAATCAAAACATGAAAATATTACATCAACAATTGTATTGGTTAAAGAAAAGATGTTCATGAATGTGTTATCGAAAAATGCAACAGAACATGATGTAAACAGAATTGATAAACAAGACGAGAAAAGACAACTAAATGTTTCACTTTTATTCATTGTTGGCTTTATCAGTTGAAGAGACTAAAGGCGAATTCAATTTGAAATGTTGCTTTTTCTTCTCTCCTTTCATATCGATAATAACTGAACTCATCTTATCTGGACAAGGCTGTCACTTTAGTCAGTGAATTGGGAACGAAAACAATTTGCTTTTGTACATTTCAATTAGTGATATTCAATTGTGGAAAGTCAATTCACATTGAGTTGATCAAGTTCTCATGGAGCCTAAAGATTAACTTACAAATAGAAAAAAAAGTTTACTTTTCCTGAGCTTTTTGTCAGCTAATTGCGATTTCGAACCTTCGACAATCTTTAAGTGATATCGTCTGACCTACGAGAAAAGCTAAAGCTCTCTAAAGAGCTTTCAGTAACAAAAACAGGTCAAAGTATTGATTTGACTTGATTGATTATCGTTGATATCGATACAGTAAAAAGAGTTTGGATTCAGAATTCTTAGTAAGATTAGTAGTTGATGTGAGTTTTTTTACACCAAAACGTTTATTCTTTTTGAGACCGAATTGAAATTCACTGATGAGAGATGAGTCAGTCTCTCAGTCATTACTCACTTTTTCATGTAATATCCTCTAGACTGAAGAAACGAATCGAAATATAACCATCGATTGTTCATCGCATTATGATTTATCAAGCAAATATCTATTCACATTTTCTGGACTTCACTTTTAACCATGCTTTGTATTATTAAAACTGATATTTTTAATTTCTAATCAAACTGTTCTGATTAAAATGTATTTTAATAGTTTGCTTGCGATTCGTTATTTGGAATAAAATGTTAAGTTATATTGAATATGAGTTTCCAGCGTTCAAAATTGAAGTCATGATTACAATTGAATAATGACTTGAGATTGGTAAATGAAAAAGTGAGTTGGTTACATCATTACAGATTGAAGTCAAGAGATATCTGAAGACGAAAAATTGAATCATTTCATTGAATTTGTCCAAAGAGAAATCAAATCAATATCAAATGTTAAAAGAATATTGAACTTTTATTCTCAAACTTTTCATTTTCAGTTACTTCAACTTTCGTTTCAAGTCCAAACCTATCTATCTTCTTGTATAGAAATCGTTTTCTTTACTTTATTCCCTTTTACTTTTCGAAAAAAAGCATTTCTTCAAAACAAACCAACAACTCTACAAAGAAATTGTATATTAGTCCATTTTATTATATTTTTATCTTTCACTTTTTCCACCAAAAATGTAAAAACATCTTTTACTGACCTCTTTATTCACTTTAAGATTAGTTAACAAGATTTTATCAAAATATGACTTCAAGTTGAGGAGTTTTCACTCCCAGCTATGAATTTATAGCTGCATAAAGCAAAGTTATTATCAAAGTTGAATTTGATTTTAAATAGAGGTCAGGTAATATGACGGGATCAAATGTGGAATCTTATTTAAAAGTAAGACGAAACTAATTAGGTGTGATTTTGGAAGAATCATCACAGGATTCAAACTAATTTTCATACACGTCCTTTGACGGAGCATCCTTGTGTTTCAACCATGTAATTTCCATTAGCAAACAGATTAATAAGAGCTTGCAGAGTGGGCAGAGAGTGTGACATGCGAATGATGAGAAGATGGATAGTAGTGTTTCATACGCTTCTCATGCACCTCCTCACTATTTTGACATCAGCACTACACTTTTTAACAATTAAGGAAAATTTAAATATCCCAGTCGACCCAGGCAGAAGCGCAAGAAACGGCCAAATGAAGGAAAGCGCCAGATTTTGCGCAAATTTTGCGTTTAATAAATTAATTCGCGTCAACAGCTCGTTTTGATTTCAAGAAGCAAAAACGCGAGCGGTTCATGCTACATATTCAAGAACCTCAAGTTCGAACTCTCAAGGTCATTCAAGGTAACTTAGTTGTTTGACCTCTAACTGACATTTGAAGGTCATTTTCTTTACTGGCAAACTTTTTACAATAGTTTGGCTATTACACGTTCATAACTCATTCTGAACAAAAGATATGAACTTATTCATACAATTCAGCTTATCGATTGCTTATGATTGAAATTCAATTATCTTTCTAACCGTTACGGGCGTGGCACAATCACCAATCTGTTGTAAAAAGTTTGCCCTTATAGAAAATGACCTTTAAACGTCAGTTAGAGGTCAAACAACTGAGTGACCTTGAATGATCTTGAGAGTTCGAACTTGAGGTTCTTAAATATGCGATAGCTTGTAGTTCGAGTCTTAGATCTGTAGCATGAACCGTTCGCGAATTATGACTGCAAACAGGCGTACAGGATAAAAAACGCCCAGTATAACGAGGGACTGTACAGGGCTATTCAGCTCATTACTGTAATATTTCTTTCATTTTTATTTTTTCAATAAAACAATTGAACACAAAATAATTAAAATGTTGAAGCAAGTGTAGATACTTTAACTAAAATGAAAATTAAACGCAGGAGAACGCAACAGCAAACGATTCTGCGCGTTCATTTTTAGCGCTGGTTACACGCTCTCTCTAGTTTGGTTACGCTAAAAGACGGGTTGACTGGGATAACATTTGGATCACAATTAACGCAACAAACCAGAGTCGAACCAACTCTGTGTTTTCCGTTGAAATATCAAATTATTGAATATGAATGAATTCGAATGAATTTCAAACTGGAAAAATTAAAATAAACTCCGAACAAGAGTTTGAACCAACACGAAGTTCAGACTCAACAATTTGTCCAAAAACATCAAACTAATCAACATAAGCAAATCAATGGGAGCCTCAATGAATTGAATTTAGATTATATCTCATGGTATAAATGATACCGTGAAATGTCGACATCAATGACTCCGAAAGAACATCTTTATCGCAAAAAAACGAGCATCTTGTTCAGACATTGTAAAGATACACTCGATGTTTTTTATTCTTGACGCCTGTTTTACAATCATAACTCACAAACGCTGTTCAACTGTATTTCGAGTGTTTCTTAATGACCATTTATCATAATTTTTTCGTTCAAAATGTGAACTCTTAGTCTGTCTAACTATAGCTTCAACTAACAACACCAAACATCAGATTTTTTTGCTGAAATAAGAACTAGTTTCATCCATTTTGAACTGAGGATGCAGTGAAAGTCATCAAATTCAACTATTAATAAGTAACAAACCAATTTATTACTGTCTTTGATCAGTCAATTCTTTCCGCTTGATTTCATGAACCAAAAGTACGAGTGAAATGGTGAGACTAAATGGAAATCGACATTTTATCAGCTTCTTTTGTTGATTAAAATGTTCATGTTAACAAAATGAATCTTTTCAAATATTTCATGAACCAATTCAATCAGTTTAAATAATAAAGCTATTTAGTTTTCTGTTCTTGCAACGAAAACTTTGTTCCGTCAAGTTGAAACTGAATAAGATGTTTCAATTTTTCTTTTCCTCTTGATTCAGTGTTTTCATTTGAAATGATAGCAAACGAAAAATTGCCTTCAAAAATGGTAAATTTATATAAAGAAAAAAAGTGAAGCCAAAAAGTAAGAAGTTGCAAGACGAATGGAGTCATTAATTTTACTTTTGAACAGTCAAGTTGTTACCAAGTAAACTTGAAACACAAAGCAAACACGAACAAGGAAAACATTCAGAATCAGGTTACATGGTCAATTATCATTTTACTTTTTCCATTCATTTCTTCTGTTCATTTTCCAGAATAATATACAACTTCACCAACTGCAGATCCAAAGCAATAACTCGAGCTCTAAGTCACAGAAAACCCAAAAAATGTTCGAGTTTTTCCATGAAAAATTGATTTAATTACATTGGAAACCGTAATGACAAAGAGTCATTGAAACAATTTCTCTTCACCTTCTAGCTGAATCTTTAAACTTGATTCACAATGAGACAAAATTAATTGTCATCAGTCTTTTCATGGTTCAATTGAGGCTAAAAAATAGTTGAAAATTAATTCCAACGCAAATCAAAAAGAAGGTGGAAAAGAGGGAAAAGAAGAAGAAGAAGAAGAAAAGAGGAAGAAAAGGATTGAGTAGTGGGAGGAGTAAATGGTTTGATGGATGAGAATAGGAAAAATATTCCGACGAGTTGAGAACTAAAAAAGAGCTCAGAATTATTATTATTGATTAGACTTTCAGTGTTTGTGGAAAAAACTTTTTCCTCATTTTTTTCTCTTCAGTTTCTTCCTCTTTTCTGTTGTTTTTTGCTGGTAATATTTGCGGGAACAAAGTGTGATGCAGGCAAAATTTCATAGAGAATTGATTTCATGTTGATCCAATCTCCAATCAAATTTCTTTTGTTCAACTTATTCACAGTTTCCATTGAATTGGGTTCATTTTTTTAATCAATTTCCGGTTCTTCAGCGCACATTTCAACCACTCATGATGATTATATTTGCAAAGTCGATTATTGTTTGAAAAATAAGCCTTTTCGCCATTTCTTCAATTCTTTTAGCGCTCGAACAAAGGCAATTTTAAATGAAAAGGTTAACTCGATGGTTAGAGTTGAATTCATGGTTAAACACACAATTGCAATTCTACCTGAAAATGAACAAGTTGGTGAAGAATGACAAGCTTCTGAGTTTACTTTCTATTAATGATTATTTGCATCAATTCTTTCCGAGTTTCACTTTGAAGTTTGAATGCATTCCAAGTGAAGCTTATCTAAATATCCAGATTATTCAAGTAACTTTAAGCAACTTCATTTTATGGAAACGCTTTTTCGACGATTCTTTGATTGCTGGAAGAACAATGAAAATTTTGCTGTTGAAGAAGAAAACAAAACATGCTTTTCCCATAAGATGCATGATATTCTGTTTTCTGTTGTTCATTCGATGAATATATAATAATCTCAACGAAATGCTCTTTTATGTTATTGCAAACCCTGGCTTGTTTGAATAAATGTTAAATCTCAAATAATCTTGCATTAAATAAAAGAAACAGTAAATAAAATTGCAAGACTTAAGAATAGCAAAGTTGAACAAAAACTTATTTCAATTGAAAGTTATGAGGAATTTTGAAAGTTCGAGATTTTACTTTTTTCCATTTCAATTCAACGAGTTTGCAATTCATTGCGAGTCAAATCGTTCAAGATTGTTTATTGATTAGGACTGGAAGGTGATAAATTTTCATTTAAATGGCAACAGTCTTCAACTATTGAAAACCGGGAGAAAATAATTCTTTATTTGACTTTCATTTTTATCGATGTCTTTACGAATTTGCTTGAATAATCAGAATTTTTGTTCTTCTGAATCGCTAAAATCACTTTTGGCGCAAACTAACAATCGACAACTTCGTTAGAGCTTAAAACTTATTGAATTTTGTTTGGTTTTGAATGATGTTTGTGGCTATTAGACTTCGACACTTTTAAACTTGCTATTGAAATCGATTTGTAAGATAAATCTTTTAATTCGAATGCTTTCTGAATTAGTTGTCGAACTTGCTTTATGATGAAGCATCGAATGCGAGTTTTCAACTTGATCAGTTCAAATTTGAATCAGTTTTTTAGTCGGAAATGAGGATAAAACCTTCTATTATAATATAAAGCCTGTAACTTTATCTACTTTAAGTGTATAAGAATAAGTTATTTTGAAGCAAATATCGCTGTAAACCAATCTGATTTGATTGAATAAATCAATTATTACAATGATCAGTTTATCATCTAAAGAGAGCAAAATAAACGGTTGTAAACAAAAAGACAAACAATATTAGATAATAACAGATGGTCCCGTTGGGCTTTTCATCTCATGTTTAACAATTGATGTTTACGTCAATTAAATGCATTAAATAATAATTCAAGTGCCATTTGAAAGGAAGAAACGAAAATCTAAAGTCACTAACAATCGATAGTTGCCATTTCATCCTGACTTTATTCATCTATTATTAAATTAAGAGAAACGTTTGCTTGTTCAAGAATTCACTTGCAAGGGAAAGGCCATTATCAAGTAAGATGAACTGGAAAGACTTGAACAGTCAGTGATACACACCTTTGAGCATACAAAATGAAGTGCATATTAAATTACATAACAAATGTCCAAATGTGTTTAACAAGCAAAAGCACAATGTTAACAAAGGCAAGATGATGAAAGGTGCTAAGCTAAAGTTGCATCAATTATGAGCATCTTTCGATTAATTAGACTTGTTTGCTTTCATTTGATTCCCATGATTACCTGATTTTGCATGATAGCAAAGCATGAAAAGGGAAAATAATCAATTTCATCTTTCAGATCAATAAGAAGGTGAAAAGTAAGGAAAAGAAAGAGTTTCAGTTATCATGGAGAAACATGTTCATGACAGTAATAACCATTTACCATGCAGTTTCTGTGCGATTCATCTCGACATTGTTATTTGATATCATTTTTTGCAACGTAATTTGAACCAGTTAAACTGAATTACTTAGCTGGATCAGATAATTAGACAACTTTGGATTGTTACTCGAGAAATGCGAGAAAAGCAAAAATTTTTTAAAGAAAACATTTTTTTAAATTCTTGGACACTTGGACAGTAAACTTGAGTGATAATCAGATTCATTGAGTTTGATCATTGGATGATCAGGGAACAAAAGAAACTATTGAAAGGCGAAAAGAAAAAACATCAAAATTGGAACAGATTGAGGAGATTTGCTCTTAAAACAAATAAAGAAAAATCAGAAGAAGCGAAATGTTTTTCATCTTTAGCCTTAAAACACATGAAGATGATGCTGCATGAGGAAGACAATGAGAGAAGAGGAAAGATGATAGATTGAAGGGAGTAAAGACGATAAAAATTAAGGCATGTTTTTGACAAGTTGAACTACTCTATAAGTTTCAATGTTGACATTAAATATACAGCAAAGTTTAGCAAGATTTTTTTTCTCAATTTCAAATTTGCTTGGAAAAGCGAAAAGTAAAAGTTGATATAAATCAGTTGAAATAGATGAACCAATTCAGAGGTTTTCTTATTTTATCACATTTTCTATTTTTTCAGTTCTCGAAGTAAAATATATTTTTCATTGGCTATCCTCATCTTTATCATTCCCAGTTCAGTTTATAAAAAGTCACATACAAAATAGAAAGAAAAAAATTGCAGAATATTTCTTTTTGTCAGTCTTGTTTTTCTGGTCAAACTTTCACCTGAATAAACGAACATGAAACACGAACCATGGACAAGTGAAAGGATTGCAAAGTCCAAGGTTGATCAACTTGGAAACATTAAGCAATCAGTTCGAGCAATCGGAATGAGGAGAGTTTGTGAAAGTAAAACAAAAACTGGTGAAAGTTGAGATGAAACTGTAATGAATAAACATTTTCCTGGTTTGATTTGGAAATATGGATTTGTATTGGTGAAGTGCAAAGTGCATTGAAGCTGATTGAATTAGATTGCACAAAATTCCTAACTTTAAATGTGCGATGCAAAACAAGGTAAAATATTGTCTAAACTCTTTCAGCGAAACATTTTCTTTTCGCTGCCTTTAGACAAGTTTAGCGTGAGAAGTGATTTTGAAAGTTTGCAGGTGAAGAGTCGAGAGTTGAACATTGTTCACTCGTGAAAAGGACAATCTCTTTTAATGCAAAACTAATGTTATCCAATTACATGAGAAGGTTGAACCAATGAACCTTAACTAACATTCAATGATGCAAATAAAAAAGTGTCTAACTATTGACCTATGGATCTTTAATTGATAAAAGATGAAGAGAAGAAGGAAAAGAAAAGAAGAAAAGATTAATTGAAAAGACAAAAGATTAAGACGCAAAATGTCAAGGGAAGGAGAAAAAATGATGATAATGATGGTGATGAGAGAGGATAAGGAAGAGTGAGAAGAAAAAATTTTCTTGTTATTAATATGTTGCTGTTCAGTGCTGCGCTTTGGACGATATTAGGCTCTTTAGGTGAGGCAAGGAAACAAAGAGAGAAGCAAAAAATTAACTCAACAAGAAAAGCCAAGTTGCCAACATAAGTAAAGGATAAAGTGCACTTAATCAAGAAGATCTTGTGAGATGAAATTGTTCAACAGAATAAACTCGCTTCTCTCACCCCTTTGCTTCTCTTTGTTTCTCCTTTGCTTCCCTTGACCATCATCTTTATCCTCATCACTCATCATCATCAAGTATGTTTACCCAAATCTTGCAGACTCAGCCCAATGATCCATCATTTGATTGGTTCACTCTGCATTCCTACTTCCTACTGTTACTCATTTCAAGAAGATGATCATCACTTTCATCTGATCCTTTGACTTTGCTAAAACAATGAGGTGAATGATGGCGAAGAAGAGAAGAGACAAAAATGCAAAGGAAGTAACTATTTATCTCAACTTTTGGCACTTTTATTGGTCACGTTAATTTGCATTGTTTCGTGTCAATTGACCTGACACTGAAGGACTTGGTTCTTCGCTTAATTTTCATCCTTACTTCATCTTTTAGATTAAACGTAATCTCTTCCTTTCATCGAGACAATATTGATTACCCTTTGAGTTACCAATCTTCCGCTTGTCCATCACTTAACATGAGATCAAATTAACCTTTTTCCATCTTCCTTCCATCATCTTCTCAGCATAATCTTTTCACTCCATTTTGTTAACTAAATGTTTACTTATTCCCTTCTTCCCTGCATACACATTGATTCTCTTGGTTCATCCTTTAATCAAGAATCCAGGTTTCAACAGATTGATTGACAAGGCGGTTATAAATGTCAAATTGTTCAGCTTCAATGTTGACTGAACAAAAATGATTAAAAAATTCAATTTACCTTTTCGCTTCGAAACTATCATTATCTTTGCAGGTTCAAAATTGGCAACAATTAAATACTTTGTAATTGATGGAGAAAAGAAAAACATTTTCACTTTAATTGTTAATTACATGGACATTGTTTTACTCTGAATATCATGTTGAAGGTTAAATTACAATTGTTGTCAATTATCATTATGATTATCATAATTTTTTAATAGCTTTTTGCTAAGGTAATTAGTTGACGATATTAAATGTGAATAAGTGTCAGATATAATTAATAAGATTCTTGAGCAAATATTTTCTTCTCGCTTTTGTATTGCTTTAATGAATCACTTAAAAGTCCCTTATTAATGGAGCAACAAATATTCAAATTGACTCTTAATAGGATCATCTATTAATATTCATTTGCTCAAAGGTTTACACTTTTTTTCTTCGCTCATTTTATAGTTGCTAAATGAGCAAAGTTAATGAGAGAAAAGTTCTTACATCTGATTATTGATTAATTTTTCTGTTCAACTTGTTAGACGTGAGTTTCGCTGCTTATGAATTTTTATGGCCAAATGATGAATAGCAATTGCTTGTGTTCATTGTATTTCTGTTTCTCTCTTCACTCTCTTGCCTTCTTTCGCCTTCTTTCACCTTCCATTTTATCTCTGGTGACTGATTAGATCTCATCGTTGAGACTAAATTTAACATTTTACGTTTGGATAATCAAACTTGCATGATGTGACTAATTAAATAAGTTGTGATTAATATTGAATCAAATGATGCATCGAAGGTAAAGAGGTTCATCATTGGTCTCTATAAGAAAAGTAGTTGTTCAAGTAAACAGCATTTGATTTAGTTCAAGTTTAGTTTTCTTTGATAATCAGTTTTCTATTTCAAGAGTAAATTCATAGTAACAGTAAGGGGTATCTGCCACCAAAAATCGACCATCTCAGAATTTGAAAAAAATTATATTTTATGAAAATAGGTTTAAAAAAACCCTGTTAACTATTTTCAAAGGTTCCCTAGAGAGACGCGTTTGGCCACAATCGCGCTTCAAAGTTAAAACAATTTTTGGCGATTTCTCATGAACCAATCAAGTTAGAGTGCTGAAACTTCGTGTGCATGTATCTGTTGGTAGCATCTATCGATTAACAAAAGGAAAAACTTTTTCAATACTCGGATCGCGTTTTATTGCTGTTAGGTCGTTTAACTTCGAATGAGCCTCAGATGGTCAGATTACGTTCAAAATGAATTTTGATTGGCTTAAAATGCTTCTTTTATTATGAACAAAAAGCTAACAGCGGCTTTTTTTGATATGACATTTAGTTTGCCTGTTTTCGCGAGTGGCCTCATTTGGTCGATGGGCTATAACTTCTGAACCAATTGACATATTGACATGGATCTTTCACCTTAAGGCTTAGATTCACTTGAGCTTTACTATACAAAAAACTCATGGTCATCCAAGGTCGATTTCAAAAATGAGTTTTGAATTAAACTGGTATTTTCTGCTTCGTCCATATGCAATTTTGAAATCGACCTTGGATGACCATGAGTTTTTTGTATAGTAAAGCTCAAGTGAATCTAAGCCTTAAGGTGAAAGATCCATGTCAATATGTCAATTGGTTCAGAAGTTATAGCCCATCGACCAAATGAGGCCACTCGCGAAAACAGGCAAACTAAATGTCATATCAAAAAAAGCCGCTGTTAGCTTTTTGTTCATAATAAAAGAAGCATTTTAAGCCAATCAAAATTCATTTTGAACGTAATCTGACCATCTGAGGCTCATTCGAAGTTAAACGACCTAACAGCAATAAAACGCGATCCGAGTATTGAAAAAGTTTTTCCTTTTGTTAATCGATAGATGCTACCAACAGATACATGCACACGAAGTTTCAGCACTCTAACTTGATTGGTTCATGAGAAATCGCCAAAAATTGTTTTAACTTTGAAGCGCGATTGTGGCCAAACGCGTCTCTCTAGGGAACCTTTGAAAATAGTTAACAGGGTTTTTTTAAACCTATTTTCATAAAATATAATTTTTTTCAAATTCTGAGATGGTCGATTTTTGGTGGCAGATACCCCTTTAGTAAGTATTCAGTGATCGTCAATCGGATGACATTAGTCTAAAAGAACGAAAATTGAAGGTAAGAAAACAGCAAGCAATCCTTGTAAGTACATTGCTTATTCCCTGTTACGAGCTGAAGAGATCTATCTTTTTAACTCCTTGGCCATGAGTGTTAGATTCAATTATTGAAGTTATTTATTTTTTTAGTGAAATGAGTTTTGAAATTTTAACAGCAAAAATGAATGTCCCATGAATGCATCACGTTAGATTCCTGAATCGATTACGCGTCTCATTGCAAAGTGATTCGCATTCTTGCTTACAGAGTTTTCCAAGTTTAATGGCTGTCTAAGGGTTTATAAACACTCATATCTTTTGATCAGTATAATTATCAACTTGATGCAAACAATGACGAGTGTAAAAGTTTGCTTTTTAAGAGAATGATCTTTAAATTTCAATCAAATGTTATTTATTCATGGAATCCTTTCATGGAAAAATAACCTTAAGACTTCGAATTCTAATTCGTTCCATGGTTCGTTGATTCAAACCTGATATCTGTTATGATCGAGAGTTATAATCAGAAATGGGTGTGGAATGAAAAAATGCAACATTGAAATCAGGATTTGGGTTACTTTTTATGAACAATAGTGAATCAGGTTTGAAAATAAATTGCGATTATCTTATTTAATTTCTTAATCAAAATTAGTTTTTTTAAACTTTTATTTGAATGATACTCAACACCATCTATGTAAATATTCTGAAACTAGTTCCAATTCTGTAGCTTGATATTGGCCTCTGATAAACTTGAAGTTGTTCATTCATTCAACTTAAAACTTTAAAAGTAAGTTGTTACTGATTTAAAGTGTTGATTCTTGTTGAGTTTATCTAATTAGTTTTTGATTTTCATTAATTAAGTCTTTATCTGAAATAAAAGAAGAGTGAATGCAGTTGAGAACATTTGTTTTCAACGAAATTTTCACTCACACCACTGAGAGATAAACCGACCATTAATCTGAATCAAGTTTGAATTGATAATTACATGCTTTAGCCGAGTATTCAAGATCTGAAAACCACGTTTATTCAGGCAAAATCACGCATGACAAACATTTAACTCGAAAATGTTCGCAAGTTTTTAAATGGTGACATCAGAGCTACGTCACTCAGATTTGTCTTGATTCAAGTTTCAACCAAATGATTGATATCTTAAAAGTCTTTACGATTCAGAGTAACGGTCAATGTGCAGAAGAGTCGAGGTTTGCGTAAAGAAAAGAGCCTTTGATTATGAAGTGAAATAATCAGTTTATGTTTTCCAGTCCAGTTGCAAGCTAATGAAAATGGTCAACACAGACATTCACTTGATCGCGAAGATCATTAATGAGGAGAAAACACAGAAAGCAGAGAAAAGTTTAAAAGCATATTCTTACAGCCCATGATTTTCAATAAAAGATTCAATAATAAAAAACAACAACATCAATCCATTTTTTATCTTTTCTTCATCTTCTTCATCTTCTTCATCTTCTTCAATTTGTTCATTTTTTGGCGAAACTTAAATGGATGAAAAGACCTTCGTCTTTGAATGATAAAGACTGTGATGAAAAACGCAATGAAACTGGCTCATTGAATCGTGTAAGCTAGACAAAGATAAATAAAGAATAGGTCAACCGCATCTTGTTTGTTCTTTCCCATTCCAGTAATGAATCTTCAGAGTTGCTTCCATTCCTGGGTTAAGTCAACGGGAATGGGTTAAACTAATAACCAACAGGGAAGAAGAAAATATAAGATGAAATGATAATTTTCATCAACAACAACATCAATAATCATCAACATCTGATGAATGAATATTTTTTTGAGATAAAACAGAAAACAAGAAACGAACAGAAACTCGGTAAATCACAAGAACAGCTTCTTCTCTTGTCTTTGGTCAAACGAGTGATTAATAAATCATTTAAGGATAAAAAGTTCCAAAATCCAGCAGAATTTGTTTCACAAAATTTTCCATGAAAACTGTTTTCTTTTTGTTCTAGTTGAATGTTGCGTGAAAAAACGCTCATGTAAGCATTTACTCTTTATTCCCACTGTTTTCATGCAAAAAGTATCGAAGTTCATTGAAGAATCAATGATCCGTGAAAATTGAAATAATTTTAAACTCGATTAAGAATTAAATGATTAAATTGGATTAGTTGAACTTTTATTTCCTGAAATTCTCAGACAGAACAACTCGATAGTATTCCTATTCAAAAGTATTTCTCACATCATGAGACGAGATGAACTTGGAACATTCTGAGCCAAAACATTTTTCCAAATGTTAATATTGATGAAACATTAATCAATAAAATTTCATTTTTTCTTTTCCATTCAGTTTTGTTTCAACTCATCGAATTGAACTATCAAGTTGAACAACAAACTGGATTCAATGTTCAATGAGGCAAAAAATTCTACAGAAAATGAAAAACTCGAAAGTTCTCTGATAAATTCAAGTTTACAAAAATCTTCAACTTAGATTGGAAAGATTTCAATTCTGAGTGAAATCTGAATTTTGTTAATTGATAAAGAAGTGAATCGAAAGATGAGAACTTTTGATTGAATCGAATTTTCAGAAAATTCTTTTCGAATCTCAATAGAAGTGATTCAATGTTTCGATTGAACTGATTTGAAGTGAAAAATGTTTATCAGTTGATTATTCAATTTTCAATTCTACTTTCAATCATTTGTTTCAAAATTTCAGAACGAAAAGGATTTCTTCGATGGAATAAAAGATAACTTTGAATGGAAGCGGAAAATGAAACATAGATCATTGGATTTGCTTTTCTTCTTCATTCATGGAGAATCTCAAATAAATCAAAGCCCAACGAATTCATGATAAATTGGTTAAGCTAGTCTCGTGATAATAAAGATGATATGAAAAATAAAACGCCTGAGATGAGGATCATGCTAACCAATCAGAAGGCTTCATGGTAAAAGAAGGTTGTGAAATATTAGAATGAAAAAAGTGTGTCAAAATTGTACATTTGTTGGTTAAAGAAGAAGAAGAAGATTCTCCTTTTTATCATCACTTTTCACATCGTCTTCATTATGAACAAAAAAGATGAAACATTATTCATCTTATAAGATGGTATTTGCTGTTAAGAACAAGAAACCAACATTGAAATGGAAGAGGCGAAAGTTGAACAAACACTGTTCACCAATTTATCATATCAAAGTAGTAAATAACATTCTTTTATGAACCCAAGCATCACTTGAAAAGTTTCTTATGTTCATTCAAAGTTCGAGTTTGTAAACAAATGCAAAGCTCCAACTTATTCAGACAATTATTGCATTTGGCCATTTGCCTCAAGATAATTATGCAAAGCTGACCAAAGAAGAGAAAGTTATTGCTCGAATAAGCATGATAAATCTAATGAGAAATTTTGAAGACCCGAGATGCTCATTGACTGATCAATTGTCAAGTTTATCGGGAGAATCCATTCTTCGATCTTCACTCATTATGACTCGACTTGAGCGATTGAACCAACTAAATGCTGAAAGCAGAAGCAGCCTGTTGGATCTGAGAGCAACCATACAACACTGGGTTCCACCTAGACCACTGACCTAAATCGGCTCAGTATAGAAAATGAACTTGAATTCGAATGAAATATTTTTTTAATTTACTTCCGTCTTTTTCAAGTTCAACCAAATCCGCAAAAATCCCAACATTTTATTAAATACCATTTCTAATTTTTTTAATTCCTTATTTTTCGATTTTCTTTTTCTTTTTTGGATTTTGCAATTGTATCTTTGTCCCTTCTGCTTGAACGGCCTGACCGACCGTTATGCACTGCTTGATAAAATTATCTTCCAAGATGTAATTCATTCCATATGATCCATTGGGAAGTTGTTATCCCTTATCCTAGCAAAAGTTCAATTAACTGAAACCCTGATTTGTTGAGTGTAGCTACCAGTGTATTCAATTCGTTGATTTGATCTCTTCATTCCAAGGTTTTGAATATGCTTACAATCTGTATGCCAATTCATTGGATCAGTTAAGCATACTAAACAAATTAAGGAAAACTTGCATTTCCACACTCCACGAATCTCGACCCAAAATTGAATTTAAATCTGTAAACTATTTGATTCCAAAATTTCTTGTCTCTCAAAGCAAACCAAAGACGGTTTCATTTTATCATAGTCATATCATAACTTTTCCTCAAGAAAATAATAAAATGCTTGACCGAATCAGGAAGTGAATTGGGAGGCAATTTTACAAGCAGAAAATGTCACAAAAAGAATTGGAAAAAAGAGTAAATTTGAATATCAGAAGTTGACTTGAAAGGAAAAAGAAAATGATTCACGATCTGTTCCTCCAAAATCAATGTCCAGTTTGAATGGAAACATTATTTACCATTAAAATAGCGGTCATCAAAGAAGTGTTTACACTGAATCCATCGAAACCATTGCTGACCCTTGTTAGCCAAACATTAATGGCTAATAAAAGTAGAGACATAATGATAAGATTGATGTAAATAGAAATGAACTAATATTGATCATAAATCAATTGTAACATTTAATTAAGGCTTATTCTCTTCTCTTTTTTGCGAATCAAAATTTTCTGCTCAACTTTTTCTTCTCCTTTTCTTGTCCTTCGCTGTTGATCAGAGTACCAACGAGGAACCATAGAAACCATTATTATCATTATTCCTGGTTTTCCAGTAATAATAATGTTAACAACTTGGACAACAACAAACAACACTAATAATAATAACGATGATAATAATCGTCTCAATGATGATAATGATAAGAAGGATTTTCACCTTTTTTGCCTTCGATCATCACAAAGCATCGCCAAACTGACTATTCTGATGCTATAAAAGAAGTAAAAGCTTCATTTCAATTATTATTATTATTATCATTCGGAATACATAAAATGCTTGGGTTGAACAAAAGCGAAAAGAAAATCACATTTTTATTATATATTATTATTATACATCATCTGATAGCACAAGTATTTGTAGTTAACATTTTTCTTCCTCATCAACATCAATATCATTTTCATCAAAACTTATTATTCTCAAACATTGCGTCTTTACTTTATTTATAACTATTAATGAAAAGCAAAGCAAATCAAATTAATTATAATCATCGTCATCATCAGTGACTGTATTAGATTTTTGCTTTTCTTACGACAACCAACGATGTGACGAATGGTAAACAAAGGAAATTTTTTTTCCTCTTTTCGTGTTTCGTTAATGAACATTTCAAGATTAACGATTGTAAATCAACTTGTTAATTACTTGTTCGACTTGGATTCGAGTTTGGTCCAAATTTGATTAGTTTTCTGCTCTTTTCATCTTAAACTTGGAAATGAATTTTTCGACACTTTCGTCGCTATTGATGTATCTTTGTCATATTTGGCTAATCAAGCGAACTGTACTTGAGTAGGTCAGCTTCAAGTTGAAACATTGTTGCATTATTCACTGAAACAGTGTATTAAGTGAAACTGTAAACGTGTTACAGTTGATGAGCTCAATGAATAGTAATGAGCGAATCAATTTTTCTATTTGAACCAACAGAGAAAAAAAGTTACAAAAGAAACAAGATGATGATGAGAAGGCAAGAAGTTGCAATGTATTATTCAATGAAAGATGATAATAATAGCCTGGGTTTATCTCAACTTTTTTGCTTGTCTTTTGCTTCTCCCATGCAAGGTATTATTGCAAAAAGGATGAGATTTACTTGCTACAATTAGGGTTTGGCTTTATTGGTGAACAGTTAAGTGATCAAATTTACGAAACAACGTTAATTGTTTTTGCAACATTTGATTAGCACTCATTGCAATTGTTTCATCTACCATTGAATGTTCCCATTCAAGCCTCTTCCTTGTTTGGATTTGCGCTTTTTGCAAAGGCTTCATGATAAGGTTGGGAATGAAACTATAATGAGTTTATTGTTTTCATTGTTTAATTCAACATTTCGATGAAAAGCCGAGTTAATTAGAATGATGAGAGCCAAGTGAACATCTCAGATTCAAGTGTGATGATAATAAAGTTAAGGCTACATTAATGATGACATGTTAATATTAAATAGCTGAATACATCTGAGTAATTTGATTAAGTAGAGAGTCGGCTGAGTGATAACACGACTTTTGATTGTCAACTGAATCAATTGTTCAAGTCAAGTTGATGAAAGGTATTAAACGTTTTAAGCAAGCAAACGAAGAAAGTTGTTATCAAGCGCTTTTCTGTTTTCATGCTAAACACCAATACTTTGAGTGTCGAGTGCTATTCTTCATACGAAACTCAATTAGACATCTTAGAAGATCGTTAGTTGGAAGGGAATCGATCCACAAAAACGATAAACTCGATTCGATTTCAACGCATATCCATTCAACCGACACTCACTTTAATATCAACATTTTTCGCTCTTTCCAGATAATACTTTATCTGCTTCTCTTTTTGTTTCATCATCAGACATGAGATATCATATAGTTAATGATCATGATGATAAACTGTATAACATCATCAAGAACAACAATTTAATTTAAACGGGTCAAAAAGCTGACCCTTGTTGGAATCATGATACATTTCATGGTTCGCTAGCTTCTTACATCTTGGACCAATGATGTCCCTTCCTAGCCTTTCTTCCACCGCCGTCAACATCATTCCCATCATCATTATCATCATTATGATTTTCATTTTTTCTTATCCTCTTCACCATCTTTCATCCAACATTGCTCATCCTTTCATGGTCTTTTCTTAACTTTTATCAACTTGTTTTTCATTTCGAATGTTTGCTCAAGGCAACTCAACAAATAAACAACTTTTTGTTTATCATCATTATTATCATGACGAACTGAAAAAGTATAAAAGCTGAAAGAAGAGCAGAAACATTACAATTTACTTGAAAGGTTCAAATATTAACACAAGCTTTCATCTTTCACAGACTTAAGTATCATGTTGAACGAGCAAAATGATAATATCAATAACAAGCAAACTCAACATAACACTGTCAATTAAGAGCTTCAACACTTTATCAACTCAATCAAAATTAATAAGCAGGGAAAATACAGTGCGCTATTTGTGTTGATAACTGAAGCTAACGATGCTGTACATTGAGCAATAGATTACGAGAAGTGAGGGACTTTAGGTCAGAGTTTCGAGGTCATACAGTTCATTCTATTGTTTAATCTCATCATCATTTCCCCAAACCGGCATCTTTTGTCAGAAAGTCAATGGCTATCCGCATTGCAAGAGTTTTCACGAAACCATACTCGTCTGCATCAAGATAGTCAATAATAGCTTAAACACTCGTGTTTTTGAACCGTGTAAGTTGACTAGCTTTGCACATTAAATAGTCTCAAATAACGACTTTTGAATCGCATTCCTGAAGTTTTATGATCTCAACAGTCGAAATGAAAGTCTTTCACTGGAGCTCATTATTCAAATACAGCGTCAATAGGTGCTGAGTTATGAACACACACTTTATGCATTGAAATAAGAATGTCATTTTGTGCAAATAAAGTTGAACGATTCAAGATACTTTCAAAGTAACTAAGAACTCACAAGGAAAGCAAAAAATCAAATTTTTATTTCCTCATTCAATATTTGTCTTTTTTTATTGAGTGATTTTACTGGTGCAAAACAACTAAACTGACAAACAATAATTTCATTAAATAAGTATTTGACGAGCTAAGTGTTTCTCCATGAAACTTTCGTGCCGATTCAATGTATTTTGAGGCAAGTTTATTGTCAAATGAAGTATTAAAGCAAAATGAGTGTGAAAGAAAAGGAAAAGCGTCAATAATTTCTACTGAATAATATGATTAGTAACACTTAACAGAAGATATTAACCTTTTTATTTCAAGTATTTTGCTTGGAATAATAAAATAACCAGAAAATAGAGCGATAAACGAAACAAACTATTGAACTAATCACAACAATTTTCACCATTTTTGTAGTTCAATTGGATAATTTAAAACAGTTTGTTGAGCAAACAATTGAATAAAAAGAGTAAAATCTCGCATTTTTGTACCATTTTAAGGAAAAGCGAAAAAATGGTTTTGCATTTTTACACTTTTCTTTACAAATTTCTCTCTCAACATCATTCCTTATTGGAAAACCATCATCGTCATTATAATCCTTCATTCCAAGTATTGACAGAATAATAATAACAATATAATAATAGTGATAATAAAAGTATAAGCAACAACAAAAGTGAAACAATATTTTCTTCTTTCTTCATCGTTTCTCATTTTCTTTTCGTCTTTTCCCTTTCCTTTCAATATCAACATCAGACTGATGATTTAGAATCATCAGTTGCATTATGATTCAGCTCAATACAAATACGCAATTGACCTGTCACTCTTAATGGTGTGAGCTTTGACAGATTTTCTTTTCACAGGGAATATCAGAGAAATGTTTCTTCTCTCTTTACATGGAATAATCGCACATTCAAATAAAACAATATCAAATGAAACAATCTTCATTTTTATAGCTCAATTGCGCTCGCTATCGAATGCATAAAATCCCTTTAAATCTATAAATTCATTAAATCTAAATTGTTTTCTTTACGATGTTCAACTTTTCCAATGAGTATCCTGAAGTCCAAGAAAAGGCATCCAGATCCAGATCATCAGAATACAGATTGCATTCAACTTTTGTTAAAACTTATTGTTCAACTGAAACGGAAAACTTGAAATTGAAATTTACAAAAACGAATGCGAACAAAAGTTCGGAACCGAAAAGCATTTGAAGAAAAATGTGAAATTGATAAAAAGATCGAAGATGATAAAGTTATGCAGACATTTCAGGTTAAGATAAAGTTGATCGAAGGAAATACCTGTCAATCGATTGCTGTACTTTGACGGATAGTTAATGAAATGTTGCTTTTGCTTCAACTTGTTCGGTAATGGATCAATTGGAATCAATTAAATAGACGCCAGTAAAGTTGCGATTAATCACTTTTCTCGTAACAGCTATTCATATCTAGTTACCTGAAAGTGAACAAATGATCATTACGAATGGCGATAATGCAATATCTTTCCAATGATAACCTTTTCTCATTTCAATTTCAGACTTGTTCTCTTCTCTTCCTTTCTCTCTCTTCTCACTTGAAATGACCCCTTAAGGCTTCAACCTATCTTTTCATCTCAAGTTCAACTTTATTCCTGTTGGGTTACAAGGTGATTGATTCAACTTTATCCCTGCTCTTTGAGACTTCATTTTTCTTTCCTAAACCAATCCAATTGATCATTAATCAAACAAAAAAACGTTCAACAATTTTACTGATGAGGAGTGTTGGGATGAACAGGGAAGGAGAATTGATGGAAACTCCAATTTACCCTTTTCCCTCGCTTCTTATTCACCATTTCATGAGGTTCAATGTGAGAATCTTTTGGACTTTTCAATTTCGAATATTCGTTTGCATTCATTTTTTATCTTTCGTTTCTTTCCCTTTGCTTGCTTCAAAAGCCATTTGATGTGATCTTTGATCAAATTGGAAAACATGATTAGTTTCAATGGCTGAACTCATTTGGTGCTTGGAATGTTAAGGAAGAATAAGATTCAGAACTTGAGCAAAAACTATTTGCATAAAATGGCTGATCAACTGAGGGATTGAACAATTTCATGGTTCGATTGATAGTTTGATATACTTTATCCAAACTGTTCTAAACCTTATTTTTCATTCACAGTTTCTGGACAATATTCAATAACATTATCATTATCATGATATCTCATCTTATTCTCATGTGTTGTTGGGTTTGTTCAGGGAAAGATAAACGGTTAATGATGGAATGGAATAGCAAGGTTTCATGATGGGAATAATAGTGAAAGGGTGAGATTATATTGAAGACAAGGAAATGCTTTGCAACCAAAAATTTGGTTATCAATTTTGCTTTCACAATGAATGGAGTGCAGAGAAAAAGTGACTTTTCTTTCATTTCTTTTCACCTTTATTCTCACTTGTTCCAAATCTTTTATTTGCTCACTGATTCCCTGGAATGTCCACTTTCTATTGAAAAATTGACCATCTTTTTAAATTGCCAGCTTAACATTCACCTCAAGACTTGAATAACTTGATACTTTTGTTCAATTTCATTCTTATAAGTCATTCAGATTTTCCCAAAATCGAGATTGGCTTTGTTATATAATAACAAGCAGGTTAAATGAGTGAACAGAAAAGACGAAAATAACTCGATAAAATCAAAAAATAAATACCACAATTCAAAGGTCGATTTAGATCACTCGTTCATTCGATCTTTCATCTGATATCTAACGTTCTTTATCGACTTTATTTGTTTTTCTGCACACAAAATGCTGTATTTATCGTAAACCGAATTCGAAATGTGAACTTTAAAATTTCGAAAATGACATTCAAACTGACTTATCATGTTCATCTTTTGACAGTTAAAACACACGGCATACAATCACATTTCCATTTTTAATCGACTTTGTGATTCCATGAATTTTTCCAAACTCAAATCATTTCAGATTAACACTCATCATTTCGATCTTAAGTTCGAATGCAACAGTTTATAACTGAGGTTACATCATCTTTGCACTTGATATTTTGAAAAATAGCGACGACATTATTGTTCCTTACTTGACAGACTATATTGATTGATTAAATGAAATAGATTTGATATGTTTAAACTAAAAGCTTCACGAGACTGAATAAATTTCTCGTCTCGACACTCGGACTAATATCATGTAAAGGTGGAACGATGAAAGCAGAAAAGATCGCATCAAAAGTGTTTTCTCAACTGATGGACTTTGGTCATCAATCAATTGTTTCAATTTCATCATCTTTTTACTCTTCATTCGTCTTGTTGCAGAAACACATCAACCCAGTGGAAGAAGAAGAAGAAGAAGAAGAAAAAAGCGAAAGAAAAAGTTCAGCATTAAATTGATAACATAATCTGGAAACTAAAGACTGTAAGCTTGGGATAAAGAAGAAAGAAAATGGAAGAAAAAAGTAAACACCAAATTGATGTAAAAGTACGGCAAGGATGATGATCCTTTTTTGATGACAATATTGTTTCTACTTTCACTTTTCTCAGCTTCGTTAAGTTTCATCATGACTCAAATATTTCATGAGCAATAAATTGAATTGTTCATTATCCTTATGGGTTATCAACATGTCCAAAACTCGATTCATTTTGGCCTTAAAAGTTTACTGCGAAGAAGCACAAAAGGTATCAAATTTTGTTTCGATTATTGAATCGAAACATTTCAAGGTTTCAATTTGTTCAACTTGCAACAATTGATCAAGTTATTAGTTATGATAATCATTTTGAGCTTATAAAGACATAAAACGCAGTGAAATGAATGAGTTCAACTTTTATCAAACATCAAGTTAACAAAGTTTGGAGTGAAAAGCTGTGAAGTTTGTGTTCATTTTTCAAAACGATAGTAATGATAGTAAAGATTGAAACAAAATGAAGATGCAATTCCTTGCGATAAGCGAATATAAGATTGAATGGAAAGCAGATGAAAGCAATTTCATAATGATGTTCTTCATGTGTAAATGTGATGAGTCTTCGATGGTTGATGCAACCTTTGAAACTCGAAGTGAACAAGAACGAAAATGGAGAAATCGAAGAAAAAAATCACTTCCATTTTCACTTAGGATTTTGAAATGATGATGAGAATAATGATAAGAATAAAGACGGAAAAAGGAAAAAGAAAGGATGGAAATAAAAGCAATTTTCATTGGAAAATTTAAGCTTATTCTTTGTAAAATGAAAAGGAAGAAAAGTTAAATCTATTTCAATCAATCATTCCTATTTAAGGTAATGCACAAAATACACAAATTTTCTCACTGAAATTCCATTGAAACAATGAAGTACAAACTTAGTCGACATAATTTCTGCAAGTCCAACAAAAGAATACCTTAAACATGTTTATGTTTTTTCATGGTTTGTAATGAAAAGAGCAGCAACCTGAAGGATGCTGATTGAAATGTTAAAGGTTAAGTTGAACGGAAAGCAAGTTTATTTTGTGCCAAAGCTGATATGCTAATGGTCATCTGTATTCCGTTGATCTCATGAATCTTGAAAAGTAAAGTGAAAAGAGATAAATTTATGGAAATTTTGATGCAAGAAAAAATCTGATTACTTCTGAAGAAGTGAAGGAATGAGAAGAAAACTGGAAAAGCATAAGGTTAACATTGCGAATGATTATTTTCTTTAGTTTTTGATTTTTTGGTGATTCTCAACGTTTCCTAATGATTTTTGAAATGTAAATCAATTTTTCATGCAAATATGGCAACTTTGATTAACGATTAAAGAATCATTTTACGAATTGCTTGGTGTTCATCGAAATATTTTATTGGTTGAATCATGATTAATTGACCACGCAAGTTGCAACGAATGTTTACCTTTTCAATAATTGAATAGTTTATCTACGAAGCTAGTCAGCATGGTGTGAATGAGCTTTAAAAAACCAAGAGAATGAAGTTTTGTCTTCTAATCCTTTCTGTTTATTGATAATCTCTCAGTTGAAAATTTTCATAATCATAAAACTCTTCGTGAGAAAATTACTTTTCAGATATAACTCGAGATTAATAGCCAGACAGACCTGAACAAACAATGGAACTGGACTGATCTTATTAAGTGAGAACCAGCATAGAACTGCAAATTGATATTTACTCACATTAGAGCTTTAATTTTGATCAGAGTTATACAAAGGTGCAATGATATCTCTATGAAATTTACATTTTTCACTATTTCAAACTTTTCTTTGCTCAAAAAATTTAAAGATTGGAAAATCAGTTGGAGTATTTGAGTCGAAAATCAAAAAGCAGTTGAGCAAATGTCCCAAGCAGTCAAAAATCGAGTAAATCTTCAGCAAAACTTATAGTAGGTTGAATGTAGAGAAATATGCAGCATTAAAACTTAGATTTTATTTAAAAAATCTTGATTAAGTCTAAGTTACTTTCTGAAAAGTATCGACAGTAAAAAAATTGATAATCGAAATCTATCAATCTAAAGAAAAGCTTATTAGATGATGTAATAACAATAATTTGGGAATATCAACTTGCGATCCTTCGCACATGAAACTTTTTATTACCAGCTAAGATCTTCATACTCACTGTATTAATTTACACTTATCTATCAAACGAATAATGCCAATCACCAATCAGTTGTAAAAATTTTGCACTTACAGAAAATCACCTTAAATGTCAGTTTGAGATCAAACTGAGTCAACAATCAAGCACGCAAGTTATGACTGTAAACAGCCGTACAGGATAAAAAAACGACCCGTATAATATTCTTGGTTTTTATTCACAATTTTAAGTTTATCGAAATTTTTATCTGGTTCTACTATCATTTTATCTAAGTTTGTCAAGAATCACATCCAAAAAAATAAAAATCGTTCTTTAAAACTCCTCGAAAACGACCTTTGATCCATTGATATGCGAGGTCGGCCCTATCGATTGCGCTATATCACATCAAAACCCCTCAGGTACAGTTAGCGTCCTCCCCTTGTTAATATTTTCTGCATTTTTTTCATTAGCTTATAAACCTGAGTTTTTAAAGAACGATTGCAATTTTCTGAACAATTTTAACATTTTATTTGTACAAAAGATATGAGAATTTTCATCAAACAACTGAGTGACCTTAAATGACCTTGAGAGTTCGAACTTAGGGTTCTTCAATTCGCGAGAGCTCATAGTTCAAATCTTAGATCTGTAGCACGAAACATTCTGATTTATGATTGGAAACAGGCGTACAGGATAAAAAACTCCCAGTATAAATCGATACGAATCGAAATTTCAATACGTACAAGTTGACGAGTTGCATTTGTGTCTCTTTCCTCTGTGCTCTATTTGATAACCAGAAATCTTTTTCAAATTGTTCTTAATAGTTTGACTCACAATTAGCAATAAAACCTTACAAAAATCCTAATTGGACTTTCTAGTAAACTAAGGAAGCTACAGTATTCAATTTACTGTCACGTTTAGTGAAAGATAAGTGCTATAGTTTGTCTTGAATTTGACATTTTGTGGTCACCAAAGTTCATCAATGTGAGCATAATGGCTCTTCTCAAATGATTAATGCTATTAATGCTTGGATTTTGATTTTTTCTTGCTTCTTCGTGAAAGAAAAATGTGATTTAATTGAATAGAAAGATTCAGTTTGACGGAAAATTGACTAAAGATGAATTATGGTGAAATGATAAAGATAAAGATTTGATTATAATCTTGAAGATGAACAAGTCACCAAATCCACATATAAATGGAATAAGAAATGAAACTCAGAAATGTTATGAATATTATGTTGAAAAAGTGACAGAAACAGTCACTTTCTCTCGCTCTTTCAACACTTATTCTGAAAGAAGCTCTCATGAAGTGGATAAAGAATGAGAAGAAGAATAGGAATCTAACGGAAGTTTGAAAAGGAGGAAGAAAAACATCATTCAAATGTATGTTTTGGTTTGTGAAGAGAAAAAAAGTTAAACTTGAATACAAGATTATGGAATAATGGAAACGGAAGTTACCCTGAATAATTTGACAGAGAATCATGAAGAGTGAGAGAAAGGGAAAAAAGAACGAAAACTGGGAATAAATGAGATTCAAAAAATGGAAACATCTTTGAGTAAAGTTCATCAAAAGTCAAGCTTCCGATATCGTTTAGTCTTGATCAAAGGATCAAAATTTTCTGGTTGACAGAAGTAATGATATTATTGACATTTTCCTCAGCTAATAACTATTTATATATTATTATATTCTAGTCTTTTTCATGCGATTTTTTGACAAACAAAATTTTCATAAACAAAATTCAATTTCAACTTTATTCAGAGGTAACATGAAAAGGTGTTTCCCGAACTATAAAAAGTATTTTTGATGAGAAAAAGTATCGATCAAACTTGTTCTACCGATAGTTTCGACTATTGTGTTCAGATGGCGAAAGAAAAGCAAAAGTTCTAATTGAAGTTATCTGTTATCGAATTTGATAGTATCTCGAGCATAATTGATCGATTAATTTAAATTGAGTGAATCATCGTAAGGCAAAAGCTTACAATGAATTTGTCAGAAACTCATGAAAAGTTCTCTTGAAGAAATGTCGTACAATTTTTGACCCCAACATTCCCTTTTGGTAGACACTTCTTGACATGTTTTCATTCTTCATTCCATTCGATTAAGAATCACAATTAAAGTCATTATCATGGAATCCAATGCTTTCCCCGAACAGCGTCTCTCATCTCTTATTGTTTTCCACCTGAAATCCATTTATCTTAATTTGAGCTTCATCATGACTCAAACAGGGAGACAAAAGGCTACAACAGAAAACAAATCAAATTCAGATTTACTCATGTTATGTGAATGGTGCATAAGTTTGGACGCTATCAATAAGACTATTAATTTATTCAACGAGAAGTGAAGAAAGGGAAACTTGGAAACTGTCATGTAATATAATCTAATTTGATTCACTAATTGATTCAAAATAAAATTATCGCGTAATCACGATAAAGCGAAGAGAGAAGAGAGAAGAAGAAGCAAGAAAATTTTGATGCTTTGAACTTGTCATTTCACTCATTGTTTCCGTTCGATGCTCTGGTAAACACCAAGATTCCAAGGTGCACTGAGTTTGGGCCAAGTTGAAGGGCAACAGCAAGAAGCTGAAAAATGGATATTATATGGCAATTCAGATGAGCAAAGTCAAAGTCGATGGAAGCAGAAAAAAGATTGAGCAGTGAGAAAGGTTAATGTTGTGTATTCAGGATGAAACATTCTCTGTTCGTTTTCCCAACTCAGCATGAAGTCCAATATCAGGAAAGGAGGAGAATGATGGTGAAAGGAAAGAGGGTGAAACTGCATTATAATAGATGCGAGATATCAATTTCTAGGCTTACAATATCATTCAAGAATACAATGTAACTGAAAGAGAATGGAAAACACTCTTAGTTATACAATCATCATGATATTCATTGAACGACAAAAGTCAAAAGGAGAATCTTTTCACAGCTGATTTAAGAAGAAAGTTCATCTTT
Organism: Tetranychus piercei; assembly: GCA_036759885.1. Classification (NCBI taxonomy): domain Eukaryota; kingdom Metazoa; phylum Arthropoda; class Arachnida; order Trombidiformes; family Tetranychidae; genus Tetranychus; species Tetranychus piercei. The sequence goes on from CM071878.1 coordinate 9,408,752, forward strand.
TTGTTTGTTTCCTTCCATCTTTGGCTCACAAGATTCAATGGAAATATGAAGAAAAAAAGAAGAGAAAAAGTTGGTGTTTGTTGAAAAAAATTTGCTTTCTCTTTCGTTCTTCGATTTCATCTGAAAGTTCACAAGTCAAAGAGAAAAAAAAAGGATCAGAAATTGAACAATATCAATGTTTTTCTGCTGAACTTTTTCTTCTCAACTTTTTCCTTTGTCCAAACAGAAGAGACAAAATTGTCTCGAAAAAATCTGATTGATAAAGGAAAAGGTTGAAGAGTTTGTCGAGTGACTTTGATAATTCAACTTGAAAAGTGAAAATAATTGAAGAATCAGAAACTGATATCAGAATTTTTCCTTCGATTTTCATGTTCTTGTTTAACCTGAAAACCTTTGAAACTTTCATGTTATTCTATCGAAATATTCAGCAAAAGTTGTTCGACTAATTATCAACAGCCGATTACACCTCTTTTCGGGCAAAAAGCAAACTTTTAAAAGAACTTTTCTATTCTGTTTCGATTCGAAAACATTTCGTGGGCATTTCGAACTTCTCTTAGTTTTGTAATTTATTCTTTACATCATTACTTGTTTCTCTTCATCTTGTTTACCAACAAAGTATTGAAGTTTCCATTGAATTTCATTTCTACTCCATTAAATCAGAGTCAAATGAATAAATTTTTGTAACACTTCACATTGTAACTAGATTTAAATCTTAGCTTCATTTATCTATTTTTAACATTGAATTCTTATTCTTTTCATTGAATTGGGGAAAAAAATCTTGAAATCAATCACTAGAATTTATTCAGCATGAAATAAAGTTCAAGGTGAAAGAAAAACGGAAAACGAGAAAAGCTGAAGACTGCGAGTGTTGATCAGGAAAAGTACATGCAGTTGGTAAATGATGAATGGAACCATTTATTGACCCTTAAATGTTAGTTGCAGTTGCAGTCCAAGTGTTTACTCAAATGATCAGTGAATCATTGAAATACTTGAAATGCTCCAACAGAGCCATTTAACTGTTACTCCAATAACTCATAACTGTTATTACTCCGGTTATGACATTTGCTGGTTGAAAAATATTCCAATTCAAGTTAAAACTGAGCAGAAAATTCTTAAAATGAAAAGCGACGGAAATTTACTTCGAAAAGGAGCGAAAAGACGATTTTCGAATGAATAAAAGCTCTAGAAAAATACTTTTCCTTAAAATTTTCCGAGTTTTGGTTCTGCAACTCGAACACTTGTTTACAAGCAGCAAGTTATGAGCATCTATCAACATTGAACTCGAAGTTGCGAGTGAAAAGTGAGCTGAGAAATGTTGACAATTTGTAAATGAATTTTTGATCAAGTGAACCAAAAAGGCATTTTGTTTAAACTTTGTTTCTTTTATCATATTTAATCATTTAGTCGACTTTTTTGTTCGCCAATCAAAGCTGCTTCAACGACAACTAATGCGCTTCAACTGCATCACCAAAAGGTTTGAAAGCATCAATAAGAAAGTCATTAGAAATGAAAAAGGCTTTAAATGGCTTTTCATGGTTGTAATTATATTTTCTGAGCAACTAATCTTTTAACTCTCAACAGTTTCCCTTTAAATTGATGTTATCATTGCCTTGGCAAACAATGAACATGCACTAATAATGAAATAATGATGTAATTGTTTACAATAATGATACTTTTTTGTTCATCATAATGAGAGTTTACTATTACTTTTACCTGAAAACAATTATGAAAACATTTTCCTCTTTCATTTCATCTTTTTTGCTCTCTTTTATTCACATTTCAAATTGCTTCAATAAAAGGTTAAAGTCTAAACAAGGTTTTGTTTGTTCACATGAATATTCATCTTCTATCCATGAAATTGGATAATAGAACAAGAAAAGTTATTTCAAAATAATTAATTTTTCTCTCCATATTTTTGATTTATTAATATTCAATCAAGATAAAAGTATTCAAGGCAATCAGTGTGCAACTTGAGCAAATGTTGAACAGGGAATTGAAGAAGAAAAAGCATTTTCGCTTAAAAAAAGTTCAATTCTTTGGTTGGAATGGAATATATTTTTGGATGAAATTATTTTGAACAAAAGACTGGAAATGAAAATTTTAATGAAAAATGAAGGGAATTGAAGGTGAAAATTGGACATTTAACGAACTGAAGGAGAAAGTGAAATGAAAAAATTGATGAAGGATTAATCAAGGTTTAGGGTTGTGATTGTGATGGTGAGTCAGGAAGATGAATGTTCAATGTTTTTGGCTGGCAAATAGCAAAGCTCATCAATGAGGAAACAAAATAAATGGATTGGGAAAGAGTTATAATGAGATTATCTTTTAATTAGTTTCATTAGTTTTGATCCATTTTATTGACCCGCAATTTTTGTTTCATTGCATTCAGTCTTGATTTCATTTCTGCTTACTGGCTTCTTCACAGGACAACCAAATGGACTTGCATCTTGAATATCAAGAGATAAAAGGTGATGATGCAAACTATTGCCAGATGAGGCTGAGTTTTGAAAAGATCAGATGTAAGAGTGCAAAGTAGACAGAAATGGAAAGGGCAAAGTAGAAGGAAAAGTGAATAAACAACATTTAATCAGATGGTTTAATCGATGAATACTTTTAACTCGTAAAAAGAAGCCCAAATCAATTCAATTATCCAACTGTGTAGAGCCAACCAATTACCAAATGATTGGGTCACAAGCTTTTAACTCAATAAATGTGCAAGCTTGCTTCTTGTTCAACTAAACATAGACTTCTGTTCAAGTCGAATGTGCTATTAATATTTACTTTGAAAATTAGTGTCAGTCAAATGCCATGTTTAGGATCTTTTTCAATGTTGAAAGTTCAATCGAGATTTTTGGTTATTCTCATTGAAAGTTGTGAAAAGATGAAAGGTAATCCTGTCCGGTAACGATTCAGTTAATTTTATGATCTTACGCGATCGTTCAATTGTAAGTAACTGAACCAAAAACTCTCTTCAATGGCTTTAAATGGCGTTTGTCTACCAAAGTTAACGATTCTATTGATACATTTAAATTTAAAACATGGCAATGTTTCTAGCTTGTTCGGTAGGTATCAAAATATCTAGTAGATTTTTTGTTTATTGATAAGATATTGAACTTATATTCCCTACTTATACTTCTTACTCATCAAGGTTGCTGTTTTTGGTAGTTTTTTCCGCACTTTACGAAGAATGGTCTCGGCAGGACATGAAGTGATGAGAGATGGTGACTTTGGTCCTTTCTTCGATTTAACTGTACCAGGCCCTTCATTTATTTTACCTGCAGTTACAGCTGCGACATTATTCGGAATCATGAAAATTGAATTTGGTAAGATTACCATTTATAGATTTATTATCCATAAATCTTAACCTATTTGTTATTTAGTTTATCCAAATATATTATACTCAGGTGCAATCACGACCCAGATTATTTAAGTTTTTCACTTTCACAATTTCTCTTTCCTACACCCCTACATTCCCAAGTCTTTGTCATCTTGCAAATGTTAGTCGATTTTAGACCTCGTTTCAATACTTTTTACCAACACATACTGAATCAAAGCAAAACAACTTGCGGAATTTACAGTTTTAACAATTTTATATTAAAATTATTAAGAATAAGCATAAAACCTATTCTTACACTTAGATAAGTAACTATGAAAAACTTATCAATAGTAAGTGGCTGATCAATAAAATAATAACTGCTAATAGCCGAATCATCTAAATGAGCATAGAGTAGTAGGCCAGAGGGATTGAGTAAAAACAGACAAATATGTGACTAGATCTTAGATCTAACAAAGTCATAGATCCATGTCTGCATCACTAAACTTTTTCGTTTCGATTTGATAGTTTGGACCAACCTCTGATCTTGAATTTATGTTGACTTATTATTTTCATTTTCATTTTCATTTCCTTTCTTAAAATAATTGAAGTTTCTTTTCATTTTCATTTTTCCCTGTTTTAAACTTACTTTTTAATTAAGTTTGATAATGTCAGGAAGAATTGTTCCAACTACTGAGTCAAATGTAATCGTTGTCCACCACTTAGGAGGGTGGTTTGAAATTGACAGAGATCTTTTTTCATCTTTGGCAACTCTTTTCGCCCCTCTTCTGAGTTATAATAATAGTGTCAAAAGGGTACTAATACCTGATACCGTTACTTCCTTAGTTTTTGTGGCCTTGAAAGGCATGTTGCATGGAGATGAGGTTGATATTGAAAAGGCCGAATTAGGCCTTTTCACGTTCCAATTAACAAGCCTGGGAATTAAAGTATTAAGAATATACTGGGCGTTTTTTTATCCTGTACGCCTGTTTGCAGTCATAAGTCGTAAACGGTTGATGCTACAGATCTGAGACTCGAACTACAAGCTATCGCATATTGAAGAACCGCAAGTTCGAACTCTCAAGGTCATTCAAGGACACTCAGTTGTTTGACCTCTAACTGACATCTGAAGGTCATTTTCTTTTAGGGCAAACTTTTTATAACAGATTGGCGGTTGTTACACGTCCATAACTTATTCTGAACAAAAGGTATGAGAGTATTCATACAATTCAGCTTATCGATCGCTTATGATCGAAATCCAATTATCTTTCTAACCGTGTATGTTATGGAAGTGTAATAACCGCCAATCTGTTATAAAAAGTTTGCCCTTGTAGGAAATGACCTTCAAATGTCAGTTAGAGGTCAAACAACTGAGTGACCTTGAATGACCTTGAGAGTTCGAACTTGAGGTTCTTCAATATGCGCTAGCTTGTAGTTCGAGTCTCAGATCTGTAGCATCAACCGTTTACGACTTATGACTGCAAACAGGCGTACAGGATAAAAAAACGCCCAGTATAATAGAACTAAGGTTTTTGACGATAAACCAATGGTGATCGCCAAATCACTTTCAAAAGTATGGCGCGCCATTATTCTGTGGCCACGACATGAGAAGGGTAGAACCATTGACGACAGAATCATGCCATGTAAGTTTTTTATTTACCAAATTTTTTTTACTCATTTAATCTTCAATTGATTTGAGTCAAGTTTTCTTTTTTAAAATATGTTTAATAAAACTCAAAAAAATCATTTTAAAACTTTCGATAGATCGAAAGTTGAAAATCATGAAATGCACTGCCCTGTGAATAGTGAAAATAAGCTATTTTCAGTTAGTCCCATTTACTTGCAGGTTACTTTATAAATTTATCTTCCATTTTTCTTAATTTTACTTATTAGTTTCCACATTATATCTTCCCGCCGATACTCCTTGTGAAGAGTTAAAACTTTACGTAAGAGGATATGCTAAAAATTATTGATCATTATATTTAATTTTGCCATGGCCCCTTTCTGAATAAATTAAATTGTGAGTGAAATCGATTTGGAATCAGATCAACTGAAAACCTCGGCTAGACTGGCAACGGTGGTTGACGGCGATTGTCAGAATGTCTTTTGCTGGAAATGCTTTTCAAAAAGTATTTCAATAAAAAACCAAACTAGCTGAAGGCTTTCGCGCAGTTGACTTGTGAAAATAATGCATATTGAACCTGTTAGGATTCACTAGAGATTTTTCTCTTTTCTTTCTGAGCAATTTTCGCAATTAATCAACAAGTTGATTCGATCTTAGAAGAGAACTTTTCTAAATTAACTCGAAAAACTCGAAAAGAAAAGGTCTTAAGAGTTGAAGAATAAGTTCTGGTTCGCAATCGATAGAATGAAAAGGTGAATATTTTCAGTTGCATTTTTGGGAGTAAAACTTATTAAACTAAAAAAGAAAAGATAATCTTAGAATACAAAAGAACACAAAAGATATTCTTTTTAATCACGAATTCAAATTTATTAAAAAAACAGCAAAACCTCGATGATATTATTCTTGTTGAAGTTGACGGTTATAAAGGCTTGAATGAAGCTTTAAGAGTAACTAAGAGTAAAACAATAGAAAAAAGAAGTTTCATTTTCCCTTTTACAAACATTCAGAATACTCTTAAGTACAGGATTAACAACTGAACATTCAATTTCAATTTTCATCAAAAATTGATAGCATTAAAGATGATTCAATTGAAACGTCTCTGTGTGTTTATCCAATCAAATGATATTAGATGCAAAAGTTGAACTTACAGATAACATTGAGCGTTAATGATGTTGAATAAGGTTGGTTTAAAGCTGAATGATTAACTTGGCATGTATATTCAAGGCCATTATCAGTTGGTTCTGGTCGAATAACAAGTTCATTTGAAACGCCGCTGCCGCTAATACTTGATATCGTGCTTATCTGTGAACGAAAGAGAAAAAAAACAAAAAAAAAAGAACAATAATTAACAGAATAATTGAAAATATTATCCTTTTCAAGTTGAGCGACTTGCAATTTTCACATTTCGTTTTGAATTTTCTTTCGACAATCATGTTTGATTCACGGAAAAACAAGTCAAAAGCAACAGAATCGTTGTTGTTACTCTGTTGATCGAAGCAGGAAAAAAGTGAAACCTCAACTCAAAATGTCACTTTTATTCACAGGTTATTAAATTAATTCTCATGTGACATTGCATGTCAATTGCAAGATGAGCTAAAACAGATACAGCTAATGTTGAAGAAAATGAAGAGAAGAAGAAAATTTCTTCATATTTACTATCATCATATTCATCATCATTGTTACCTTAACATGATCAAGTTTAGCCTAATTATGTGCACAGTTTTTTCTGCTTTGTTCATCTTCTTTTTCCCTTGGTTCATCTGAATCACTGCAATTGTGAATCTGAATAGCATGGAAAACTGTGTTTTGGGCAACACAAAATAAATCAACTTTTATTCTGTTATTCTATTCAGAATAGCTATTCTTTCCTGCGGCTTTTAACATTCTCATTATCATCATCATTAGAACATTTATTTTGATCTTTTCTCGATACATTTTCATCATTCTTTGTTCTTCTTTCAACATTTCCTCAGCAATCATGCTTTTTCACTTTTCTAAGATTTCTCATCTTCTCCTGAATTGAAACATTTTATGAATAATTTGGTTGATAACTTGAAGCAATTGTTGATGTTTAACAAAATTAGATGAAAAATAATCATGTTTTTCCCTGATTAAGGCAATTTCGTAGTTAATTGACATTTGAAAGTTTAGTTTTTCTCTCAATCAAAGCTTCGCTCAATGTGATGCAAAGTGTAACCTTGTAGCTGCAAGTAATGCAGAGATTAAACGATTTTTTGGTGTTTCAGCTTCTCTAAAAGTCAGTAAACAGACGAGCAAATGTTTTTTATTTTTAAATTCAATTTCATTTAATGAAAATCAAATTAAATCTTTGCATTGCTTCACACATGCAAGTTGGTTTCATGGAGCATTTCAAGTTTACGAATGAAAATGAATCGATTGCAACTCACCTCTTTGCCTTGCTTGAACCATTTCAGATTAGGAGGTGGATTACCGCCAAGAGAAACACATTTAATCTTATGGAGACTACCTGATTCCATTGGAACATCTTCCTTGTATCCAGTTAATGTTGGTGGATTTGGAGGGTCTAATGGATTCGAAGGAATCAGTCGAGAAAATCAGTTAGTTACTCATTAATTAATATTATTCAGGTCAAGAACAAGACGAGAAAAGAAAGTGAAACAATTTTCCATCTCAAGTTGCAATAGCAAGACACAGTTTGTGCGCTTTTCATGTTAACTCAACATTCAAGATTTGCGTTTTAAATACTCAGTCTTCGTGTTCTGATCTTTTAATCGTTTCAATTTCTCCAATTGCTGAGCATTAATACTTGAGCATTCATTACGTAGATACAAAGTTCATTTTAGTTCAAATTAGTTCATCCGTCAATCAAGAAATTAACTCTTTTATTTTGCACAAACTTGAGCTGAGAATTTTGATCAACTTTTAATATGAAAAGATCAAAGACTTGTGAGGTCAACAACAAAGTGAATGGTGAAGGAAGAAAACAAATGAATCGCAAATTACGAATATTGAAATTCTTTCCAAACGAAAATCGTCTTTGTTCATAATCACAATGTTAACGAAAAGAGCTGAAAATTGAACCATTTTGCGTGGTTAAAAGTCATTTCGTTTGTCCATTATTTTTGATGGATTATGTCTGCACTTGATTATCTGAGAAAGATGACCATAAAGTTGGTTGAGTAAAGAATAAGAAATTCATAACTTTCCTTTGTAATGTATATTAATGAAGAAGATAGTGAAAGTTGATTTTTCGAAAAGTGATAAATTCTGATTGAAAGTCTCGATCCAGATCTAGTCTAGACTAACTTGAGATACTTGACCGACCAGGAATAAAACTCAAAGTGAATCACAAATTTGTAAATCAAAATTGTTCAACTTAAATTATTCAGTTTTTTTGTTGCGTCAAAGCTCATTATTTTATCCCAACTTCAGGAAGGTTGCGATTCCATTAACAATTCAGATCATGGAGCTTCACATCAGAAGCAGTTCTGTAAATAATGATTGTCAAAAGTTGATCATCACCGCGAACCTATCGATTCAAATTCATGACCGAACACAAAGCAAACAAAAGACTAACTTGATTAGCTGTAAATTAATAAAGTGTTACAAGTCGATTAAAATAGGAAAATGAATCAATGAGAGTTTGGTTAATGATTAAATTTTGTTCATTAGTTGAGCCAATTTAATGGTTAATCACAATGAATACGAATGACAAAAGAATCGCGAAAAGACATGAACATTGAAAGAGAAAAAAACGTTTTCGTTTCTCAAAACTTGCCCGAAGCAATCAAAATTGAGTCAATTTACGAATGCCAAATGACTTGATTAACATTTAAAGACAATTTTACAACTTTATTTCACTTTTACTTTTCGCTAAATGATTGAAGTTGAAAGTTTCATCGCCAAACAAATGTCAACTCAACAATCAGAAATGAATGCTAACAAAATATGAAAATAATCTCATTTACAGGGAGATTCTGAGTTGGTCTGCCTGCCGATCGAGTAAACATTGAAACGCTTTCTTTTCGTTGCCTGCGAATCACTGGATAATCAAACGAGAGAAAGGAACAGAAGTGAACAATCACAGAGAGATAATCATACGTGCGAATGTTGACGATTAAACTGGAGTGAAACACCCAAGGGTCGCAATCACTTGGAGAATTGAAATATTTCTTTTCTTCTTCTTCTTTCAATATTATTGTTGAATCCAAGTTGAGAGGTGAAATGATATCATGATCCAATCAGTTCTTGCTGGAGGCTCTTTCCATTTCCTAAATCAACTCATTTTCATGTTTTATTTTGGTTATTTGATTTTATTCGACTCAATATCTGTATCAATCTTGATCTGGGAATTTCAATATATGAATACAAAATTATTGAATCAACATTGGAAATAATATTTGCAAATGTTTTTCCTTTTCAACTTTTACCTGTTTACGGTAACAGTAAGACTTCACTATTCACAAGCTTTTTGGTTCAACGAGTTCAACCTTTCAGCATTTTATTTACGAAATGAAACAAAATAAACAAATTTCACCATTCAAGCACTAAAAGTCACAATACTTTTCATTTCCATCAAATTCTGTGTTCATCAAAAGTCTAGATTATACAATGAAAAAGTAGAATAATATTTTTCCAAGAAAAGTTGAGTTGATCAGGCAACAGGTTTATCTTTTGAATCAAAATTTCTATTTAATTCATCGCTTACAAATGCATCATCAATCTTTGACTAACAAAGAAAACTGAAGATTCATTTATTATGTTGCAACATCGATTCGTTTTGTCTCATTTAAGGAGATTCAGATTCGATGGAAATGTTCGACACTTGAAATACATGAGCTTCGAAGAATGACCAACATTTCGAAAACATTTTTATCCAGAAAATCGTTTGGAATGAGCTTTCATTGCAACAAATTTTCTTTATTAATTTTTACTTTCATTGCATTATTAAAGTTAATCGTTCTCATTTGGTTGCCCATCAATAGTCACTTTGAACTGGCAAAGTTTAATAAAAAAACTCATAAACACTAATCTTGAGAAAAGAATAGTTGATAATAAAAAAGAAGATAAAAGTAATGAAAATAGTTATACAAAAGTTGTGAAATAAAAATATAAGTTAACCTCCCATTGACATGATGATGATATAAAAGTATTTATGATGTGATGGAATAATGATAATAATAATAATAATAATGATATGAAGAGACAAAGAAAGGATAGAAAAGAGTTTGGATAATCTGATAATTGGTTTTTTCGTTCAACGGATATTTTCTGTTCGTTCAAGATGCAGGCATGGCAGAGTATAAAAGGAATAACCAGTAAACATGAGAGCTTCAAAAGTGGAATAAGAAGTTGAATTAGAAGAGACGGAATTTCACATTTTGCTTGACTGTTAGGTGATGAGGGCTGAATGAAGGAAAACATAAACAAGGCAAGAAAAGGTTGGAGATGAAATGAAAAGATGAAGATGGTGAAGACGAAGAAAAGGTTTGTCAGATTGATATAAGTGATTTGCCTCAGGTGAAGCGATAAATTAGAATATTTTCCTTTGGTATGTCATTCTGAGCTAAAGATGACTTTGATGAAGATAAATGAGTTAATATGCTGTTGCTTCTCGGGAAGAAGAAGAAGAAGAAAACCTTTTCTTTACCTTTTTTCACAAATTTTTACCAATTAATCATTTATATTCTATTCGAGAAAGATGACAGAAAATAAGAATTATAACTAAACTGGTAAAGCTTATTTGGATGATAAACAGGAGGAAGAAGGAAGAGGAATGAAGAGGAAAGGAAAAGGCAACAAAAGTTCTGAATAGGATGAGGATAAAAAAGAATGGACAAAATACTTATTTCTTGCAGATAATACGTTTCTTGTTGTGTCACTTTGCTTTTTTATTGAAACTTTAATCAGCAAATTGATTGTTGAAAAGCAAATTTCCGATATTTAATTACGATTATTGATCTTTTCATTTTTGCTCTCGTTCATGATCAACAGAATGTCAAATTTCAAGGAAATGAGTTATTTGCAGTTATTGATGGATAAACGAGATTCAAGATTGAGTCATCAATGGTTATTATATCGTCATTAGAACCAATAAAGTGACAATAAATAGAACAGCTCGACAAGAAAACTAGCTAGAAAATTAAGTCTGAATCTATTGGTGCATTAGTTAAGTGCGCTAATCGTGGGTTTAATTGATTTGAAGAATAATTTGTTATGAAAATCGTGAAAAATATATCAGTGATAATAATTTCAGTGAACATAAAGTCTCTTTTAGATGTCGACTGATCTTGAAACAAGAGCTGTATCATTCTTCTACTCATAAAACTCATCTACATAAGTTTCCACTCTTCAGTAAGAGCAGCAATAACTATTGGGGGGTTGAACAAAACTCCCAGTAATTCAACCAGAGACTGATTGATGGAGTGATTTAATGAAATTCATTATCAAGAGCCGAGGAAGAACAATCGACGCTTAGAAAACAACTTCGAAAATTGCATCAACGTAATCAAACAATAATTTTTGCTCTTCGATTCAAAACTACCGTGATAACATTGTTCAACTAAAGCAGCTTGAAACGAAAAAGGAAAGTTCTAGTATTAAGATCAATTGAATCTCGAAAGAAGAGTAGCGAATATCTTGAAGAACAAAGAATCGTCACTTTGAAATTTCCAATCAAAAGTTGTTTGAAAAATTCTTTTTCCAAACACTTTTGTTGCATTATTTCTGTGTGACTGTCAAGACTTAAAGACGATACAGTCAGAACATGAGTTATTTGAAAAAACAGTTGATGAACAATGAGAAACATGAAAGTTTACTCGACTCTTCATCTTTTCCTTTCACCATTCTTTACAATTCCTTACAATTTCTATACACTTTTAATGACCCAGTTTGTATTTACTTTTGAACCTGAAATGATGAAAAAAAACATTCAAAGTTTTGATGCAACATTGAACTAACTGATTATCATGTGTGTAGTTGTCAGTTGGTGATAAATGAATGTACAAAGTTCAATAACAACTCTTTTGGAATTGAATTTTTCATCAAAAGTTTCTTCCTCTTCCTTCAACTCTTTTCATTCCCTTCACTTTCAAATCTTTTTTTCCCAACTCAACTCACCATTTGCAACTAAATTAATTCATAATCTCGGCTCGATATTGGTCAACCTAAAATTGCCTTTCATCAGATGATAAATTATCAATGACAAATGTACTTGACTTGGTGAGGCTAAAGTTGAGATGTTTAATTTCATTAAAACATAAATAAAGTTAATTTTGACATTGTTTCATTGATTAACTCGGCGAAACTTTGAAATTTCCTTTTTTTCTCTTCATTTCTTTTCATTTTCATTCAAATGAGTTGAAACAGTTTGTCCCATAAAGCTTATCAAATGGAGTTGAAAGAAATTCTCATTCATGATGATGATAATAAAGATAATGATGATGATAAAGGAAAAGTTTATCAAGTTATTTATGAGAATCATTTGCTAAAAGAGTTGACAATCTGTCTGTTGATCAACATAAAAATAAAGATTACATGAGAAACTCTTTTCTTCTTCTTCTTTTTTTCTTCCAATTCTTAAGCCTTCCTTTCATATGTAAAATAACAGTTTTAAAATGATTTACTTTGATGAAAGTGATGATGATGAGAGTAATAAGTTTAAATGATTAAATCTTTGAGAAAGTTTAAAGTGAATGGAAAACTGTTACTCAATTGAAGAGTGAAATGGGAAAAGACATTGATTTTGAATGGATTGCAATGAAAATAAGTAAATAATAATGAAAAGGAAAAGAAAATTTGATAACATGGTAAGAACAGGATTCAGATAAAAGTGTCAGTTACAAATCATTTCTTCGTATTTTGTGATTCTCTTCTCAAAACAATACATTATTCTCAAGTTCATTTTTTGTTTCGTTCAACCTTTCGTTTCTCTTTCGTAATGGAATAAAGGAAAACCTTGGAATGAACATGAACAACAAGATTCACCACCAAAACCAGAATAAACATAAAACAATGAACATTGGAAAAAGGCAAAGTCTTCAACTTTACCTATTGTTTATATTATCATTTCGTCTTCTGTTTATCCTCAAGGTAAGAAAAGTACAGAATACGAAATGGAAAAGAAAAGTAAAGAAGAGGGAAAAAAGGTTGTGTAGATATTCACTTGACAGGAGAAGTAAATAATGTCTATGAATATATGAATATGTCTATGTGAGTTGACGTCTTGTAGAACTCAATTTCATCTTCAACTCTCATTCACATGTTTTCATCAGATATGATGCATTATCATTCAAACGGAGTACTTGCATTATCATTTCTCATCAAAGGCAAAAAAATGTGTAAAGAAATAATCTTTCATTTCATTTAATATTTTTGCGCCTTCCGCACAATCACAACCATCTAATGAAATAAAAAAGTGACTCGACTTGATTTATCATCAATTAAGGTTAATTCAATCAATGGCCATCATCAACTAATTGGTCAATGTGCTTCTTAAATGAATCACATTTAAACTTATCCTTTCATCTCAACCAGCTTTTCAATAGTTTTTGAACATTTCAACATTTTTTGTTTCCTTTCTCTTTCCACCAGCCCCAGAATGGTGGCTGAGTGTATTATATTATTTACTATTGTCTGATTAAGCTTACAAAAAATAAGACACTCGGCCTTACTCTCTATTAAAAAAATTGTATCTCAAGATAACAAATGGTTTATCAAAATTTAGACTTAATTTTTAGATTAAACCAATTGTTATCTTAAGTAATGTTTTTTCAATAGAGAGCAATGTATATTGATTTAAATATATATGAAGGGGCTGGTTTATTTTGCGTAAGCTAAATTTCACCTAATCTAGTCCAGAGTAAAATGTCAGATATAAATCAATTTGAAATGAATTCTTGGTTTTTGCTTAGAGTTGCTCAGAATTCATGTTATTTGTAAGTAAATTTGTTAATTTTTTGGCACACCTTTTGTTAATCTGTCCGACTTTTTTACAGTAATCTATTTGTGTCAGAAAAACAACACATTTGGAAGGGTTGCGAACTAGAAAATGCTACTAATCCATTCCAAATCCATCAAATACTGTTATTCCTAGTCAACCCAAGTCTTGTAGCATATGCGAACTAGAGAGAGCGTGAAAACAGCGTATAAAATACGTTTGCGTTTAATACAATGACTTGCAATCAAGCAAAAGTATCAACTAATTTTATTATTTATTGTTAGCTCAGTTGTTGAAGGGTTGGTAAAGATGTATGGAAGAAGCACTTCCTTCTGCACTCGTTTTTTGGTGCTTCTGCCTGGGTCGGTCGGGTAAGAACTAGACCATTAAAATCGGAATCGTCTGTTCATTTTCCCTTCAACTTTGAATTGTGATTAATTGATGATACAAAATGTAAATTATTGCTATCGTCTTACATCTAAATGATACGAGAGTTTAGTCAGGGAAACACGCGGAAAGCTCGTAGAAAATGTTGAGATTGATTTATTTAATTCGAAAAAAACAATTTTATCGATTTTCGTTTTTTTTATTTTCTAAAATTTGTCGAGTTGATTTGAGCAACAATTCCAGTGACTTTAATCGCAACAAAATTTAAAGATACACGCACTTTTAATTTACTGTGCTGATTCCATGTTAATGGTGGAAATGACCTTATCTAGATGATTGTTCCTTTGCTTTCGAGGAAAGAAAAGGCAACTTTTATTGCTCACAACTGTAAACACTTCGTTGAGTTGATCTTGATAAGCATTTAAAATGTTCATTCTTACTTAATCTATTTCAGGATAAAAGATTGTTGATAATGATCATTTGATGAGAGAAGTATTTTTCTGTTGTATTTATCTCAATACGATTTGCTATTATTGGCTTATAATTTTATCCAAACAATCATCATCATCATGAAAAATGTAAAGATTGAAAGTTAAGTAGAGCAATAAAGCGTGAAAAAAAGTCAATATGTAACTGGGAAAAGTGTCATTACTTGGAATATCTATATTTATATTCGATAATGTTATTCCAAGAAAAAGGTAAATAAACTTCAACTTTCCCCTTTCCATTCATTTAAATAATTGAAACATTGTAACGAACCAAAAGTTAACAGTTTTGATAACCTCTAACGTCCATTGAAATTGAATAACCGATGAAACTCTTTCAATTGTCCAATGTAAACCTTCAACATTCAAACAAGTTATTCAAATGACTCTTGTTTTCGTTAAGTTAAACATTTTAACGAATTCAGTTCATCTTTTCAATAGGAAATGACATTGAGATACATGAATGACGTAAATGCTAAGCAAAGAAAAGTTATTTTCCAACGAAACCAAAAATTCATGAAATATCAACTCAAAGATATTTACTTTTAATTTCATTCCATCATTGATATTTACTTATTCAAGTTCAATTCTTTATGAAGAAACTTTCCTTTCAGTTTGATGTTAGTCGAAACAAAATTTTAGAACATATTGTTCGAAGATTCGCTGTTTAATCCGAGTGAAAAATGGCCGAATAGTCGACACTTTTGATCCAAAAAATCGAATTTCCTGGTTGATTTGATTCGAAACTCAGTAATTTTCACCAAAATGGATAAAACGAATCATTTTCTTTGTTCACCAATGATGAAAAATTGGCCAGTTTTGAGGTTTGGTAGATCAAAATGCATAACTTGATGGAATTCAGAATTGAAGATCTAAATCTAAAAATCCTATTGAAAAATCTATTCTTTCACCTTTGGTTATTGTTCCGTATTTTCAGCAACAAAGAAAAAGCTGATTAATTGAAAAATCGGTTTTGCTAAAAGTAAATCAAAATAAATCACTTCATTAGAATTTTCAGCTTGAATTGCATCCTTATTGCACTTTATTTCATGGCATCAGTATTTGAATTGGCATATGCGTCCCATGAATTCATGAATGAATAAATGAATTACGCATAAAATTTTACATCGATCATGTTCTTAACATGAGATGCAAGCCAAACTGCTAGCATCCTCTGGATAATCAGTGAACCAGTTGCGATAATCTTTCCATTCCTTACTTTGTGACAATAAATTATCCATTTGGTCAATCTAATAACTGAGTGGTAAACTGGACACTATTTCATTCTAATTGCATTAGCGAATTGGTTAATTCATTTTCTCACCAAATCAACATTTTCTTTCAAATCAATTTATAGTGAGTTTAACCAAAAATCAAGGATTACTCGATGAAAAAACAAAGCTCAAGTAGTTAACAAACAAGTGATTCTGAATAAACGTTGCCATTTTAGTCTCATGTCTGCAGTTTGTATTGAGATCACGTTAACTGGGAGAGTAAATTTGATCACGAAATTGTTGGATAATTTGATGCAAGATTGACAGTTTTGAGCATTATTAATGCTATTAAAAGGCTAAAGATGAGTGATGTGAGAATTTTTCATTGGTTCAACTGCATGGAATATCAAGTTTAACTGTTTTCCAAAGTTTTACATCAACAGCAATATCTGTAATATGTACTTGTATTTAAATGAAAGTTTGCCTTGAGTGCAAGTTTCACTCAAATGAAACATATCCATATATCAATAGCCTTTAGCATATCAAAATCAAAAAAATATTCAGTCTCATATTGCATTGATATTTTGTTAGTTTTAGTAGCAAAATGATACAAAAATGTTATTTTTTTCTCCAATCAAATAATGCAAACAGAAATGAAAAAAAAGTGAATCTCATAACTCGATAAAGGCAAAGTTGATGCCCAAGGTTTTCCAGTTAACATTGAAATAGTTAATTACAATTCGCATTGGTAAAGGTTCTTGAGATGTTCAACTGATCTTTTTTTGTGTTGAAAACGTTTCATTGAAGACTGCATACAATCTCTCATGATGAAAGTCACGTCTGCCATTTTACAACCATTTTCATTCAATCCATTTTGAAATGGAAAATTGAACTTTAATGATTTCATTTAATAGTTGGAGAAAAAATTAGGTAAAGATCAATTTCCACTATAAAATGGTTTTACAACTTCATTCGTTTTTATTTTAGATTTCAGCTTTATAACACCAAAAGCTGCTCTGCATGAGGTCGAGGTCACACTTTTGATTCCAATGTGGAATATGAATTACGTGTGCATTAACTGAGCTTACATGGATATGAAGACCAAATGTCTTGTTTTTTGTCGTTTATTGTTATGTTGATACAGTGTGGCAATGCTGTTAAAACTAATGTTGAGTTGATCTGAGCTCATTTGCTCCCATGTTAAACAAGAAACCAAATGCTGAGAGATATACAGATGTGTAGTACTTGCTGTTATGCAGTCATTTTTGAAGAAGCTAATTTTTTTAACTATTTGATGTCTGAAAGACGAAGCGAAGCAAAGCGAAAATTTAAAATCAGCTAGGAGTTTTGGAAATTTACTTTTTCGACTTATTTTTTGCACGTCATAATAGCCAATATTGCATAGAAATGAGTGCATTTAGACTTCGATCTTTACGAGCGGTTGTCTGACGATTCTAAACCTTTTCCAACTGGGTGATGTTAACTGCAAGTTGGAAACAACCGGATGGCAAGATAATCATTAGGTGAGTAAACCTCTGATTTCATCAAGATTCCTCTCGAAACCAATTGATTATCTGAACATTTGAAAATACTCTTATCCTCTGGCCAGCATGAGTTGTGAACAAGTGAAATCAAACAATCGGAAAAGGTTTTCGCACTCAGAAAATTACCCGCAAATGCCAATCTTTGCCTTCAAAATAACCGGTCAATCAAATTTCCGTGTTGCTGATACGTTATGGATGTAAACAAATTAAATACGGACATTTCAATTAGTCGCTAACGCACCGATTTCGGCTAGCGATCGTTTGACCTAGTTATATCATGAAAACTTACAAAATTCATTTCATTCCCAAGATCTCACAATATCAGTTGGAAAGTCCATAGTAGTAGATCATTTGAAGTAAAAAGGGTTACAGATGGACAGACAATAAACTGTTCATTTTTTATTTCAATCCACATTTGAAGATACTGTATTTGCATCAAAGCATCCTTCAGATTAGAAGGCTTCTACGATCTTTCCAATTCTTCAAGTAGTAAACACCAACACGTCTAAATAGGCGCCCTTCAACTATCCTCAAATGGTCTTCATATGTTATACGAATAACATCGAATAACCGAATGACCTCAGAAGACCTTTTGACTCATGCTGAAGAATTAATTTCTTCATTTGCGCTCACAGTTGGTTTGCCATTTAAAGTTTTATAACAGCACTTTGATAGTTTGAGGGAAAATTTCAATGCGTCAATTGAATGAACCCAATTGACGCAGAAAAATGATCGACTGATAAGAGTGGAAAAACTATTTCCATTTTAATCTTCAAATCTGTTGTTCTGCATGAATCGAGTTGAGGCAATACTTTTGGTTGCAATTAATGAGTCAAATAAAATGGATAATGTATTAAAATGTATCAAAATCGATTTTTTAACTTTAAATTTTACTAATAATTGAAGTTATTCAGAGTTAAATTGGTGGTAAAATTTGCAATTACCATTAATAGATGAAAGTCAAGAGCATCACTTGTTCCCTGAAAAGTGCAACTAAAGACTAATCACTATTGAATGATATCGATTTTTGTCTCTATTTGTTTTTTCCATGTAATTCAATCAATTTTGAAATTGAATTTTCCCATTTCCTTGCCTATCTGTTGGAATGGCCATTACAACCTGAATCGAAAAGGAATGAAGGAAAATTGGCATTTTTAAACTGAACACAAAACTTGACTGAGCGCATGATTAACATGGTTGTGAATAGCAGACAGAATGCATTGCATTTGCAAATGAAATCACCAAATGAATTGTCTTTTCTTGGGAGTGAAAAAAACTATTAATTCATGTTAAATGTTATGGAAATAAGAGTTCATAATATTGATAATTGATCGTTTCAAGTTTCATTCTTAGCTGAAAGAAATGAATCATTCCGTGTTTCATTTCAATTTCATCTCATTTAGTTTCTTCAGAAGTTCAACATTTCTCAAATATTCTGATTAATATTCTATTCGATGAATTTTCATTTCTGATTCATTCTTTTTGTTTCAAGTTTCACCATGGCAAGTTGTCCTAATCCTTTTGCACATTACTGTTCGATGTCATTTCTTTACTTGTAATGTTCCAAGTACCATGAAATGGTATTATATCGAAGGATTAATGTTACGGAAAAGTTGAGCAAACAGAAGAGATTAATGTTAATAAGTTTACTTAAAGAAGATGATAATAAAAGCTTAGCCAATCAAGTGAATCAATTTTTTATTTAATAAACAATGGAAAAGGCAAAAGTTTTCAGAATTAAGAAACTAAGGAAAGAGAAAAAAATTGAACCATGAAGTTACTCCAAACGTTGAATTGTCCTTTGATTGAATCACGAACTTCAATTGTCGTTTAAATGAGAAACAATGGTCAATCATGAAGAGATTGGCGAATGATCCGAAAATTGGAACGAATTTTAAATTGATTATCAAGGAAAATTTCATCACGAAGACATCAATTAGGCTAAATGACATGAAAATTTTGACGAAAAAAGTTATTCTCTATGTTTGATCAGTTCTCATGTAATTTGATGTAAAGTTAATGTAAAACTGAGTCGAGACAAAAGAGAAACATTTTGTTTGCAGAATTTTCGGAAAACTTTTGCTCGACAAAAAGTTCATCTGATTTTGACAGAGTGCATTGATGGTTCATGCTGACCACACAATTATCCCATCAACTGGTGACCTCAATCATGCAACAGTAAACTCTCCTTTGAATAACTTTAAAGTTCCCATGAGAAGCATTTTCGCATCTTTCGATTAGAGTTGAACTAATAAATTGAGAAAACTCGAGTTTTTGCTGTTCAACGCATATATCGACAAATTCAGTTGCAAGTTGAACTTCAAGATAAGTCTCTATCAGAGCTTAACTCAAACCAATCCACTCGTTAACCTCGGGTCGGCCTCTAGCAACTGATAGAACTTTTGACTTTCATTCTTATTGATAGATTGGATGGAAAAGAAGCTCCGAGTTTCAATCAATATTCAACTGTCCTTCTTGTACTATCAATTGGTGCTTCATTTTGTTGCATATTTGACATGCAAGTTATTGTTCAATGTCATTCAAAATCATTTCATTTTAGTGTTATTAAGGGAATGTTGATTGTTTCTCAACGGTAACCTTCATGATAATCATGTTGATTGTCATCAAATTGAATCTTTGTTTGCTCATTTGTCTTCCTTTACTTTTATCAACTTGTCAAAAGTCAACTGAGAAAATAATACGAGACTTATAACAATAATAGCTGCAATAATGATACATTTACAAGGCATTATTGCTATTATATCATAATATTATAACAGAAAAGTAAAACGTAATTTGATTGATTTGCATAAAGATTACATTCTGCTGATACATTATTGAAAGTTGAGCGATAAATTGACGAGCAAAAGTGGTGTAACAAAGTATTACAAGCTCTTGAATTTATAATATTAATAAATGATGAAAGTAAAAGGGAAAGTTAATTAATTTACTTGGATTACTTAGTTTGATTTAAGGTTCAACTTGAGTAAAGAATGAACAAGAATCATTTTTCACAGTCTAAATTAAAGTTGCAATTGAAGATTAAGAAAAGTTATAAATCTCAATTAGCGGCTGTTGGGCGCCCATTCACCGATAATCTGGTAAAAGAAATGATTTGACGGTTGATCATTGTTAATGGTTCATGGTTTCCAGGATAATTCAACGGTAATTAGAAGAGAATTGAAGATGAAAATTTGTCACTATTAATCAAAATTCATCTTTCATAACTAATAACAAGCTAATAAAGAGTTATTATACCTAAAAGTACAGATGAAAATGTTACTTTGTTGCTCAAGAAAAAGTGAAAGGTAAGAAGAATGTGATTCCAAATAATGAATTGAAACATTAGGGAACATTGTAACTTGCAAGCAAAATATTAACGCAACATTGACTGTACTCGATATCAAGTTCAACTTTTGCAAGGTAAACATGATGAGGAAGGAACAGAAGAAGCAAAGCATTTGCAGTATTACATTTTTGTGGGTTGCACTATTGGCTCATCTTGTTACAAGATTTGTCCTTTTCTGTCTTCAGATTTCTTCATCTTTTGTTCATTATCCTAATCACGATTGATTTTGTTGATTGTGCAGTCCAGTTGAGAATCAATCATTTATTTTGATTAACGATACTGTCCTCTGTAACTATTCCCATCCAACTGTATCTTCAATCCACAATTCTGTTGTCAGTTAACGCGAAAACTCCAAGATCTTGTTCCGCTTGCAGGAGCTCTTCAAGAAACTCTTCAGCAATCATGTGATACAATGCTAGTCGAACTCAAAATACATCATTTATTCTGCTTTTACTTTCTGCTTGGGGAGGTTTCGATAATGCGATTCAATAGTTAACATTAACGGGTTTCTTTGCCCTTATTCACGTTGATTTATTCGCTATGTTTATGTTCAGTTATTACGCGTCTTTTGTGGCAACTGCGTTGAAAACATTCCGCTCACAGATCGATAGTTTTTATGTTTCGATTCTATTTACTCAATGGTATTGCGATCCTTTAAAGGCTACTGGAAATATCTTTTGTTATTTGCAGGGCAACCTTTTGATTCTAATCCCAATTCGTCCTTCGTAATTACTCTCATCAATTGAGCCACAAAGAGATTTCAAGCTTTTTGTTCGATCGGAAAACAATTATTCAATTGTCGCCTTTGTGTTGTCAATTGTTGGTAGCTTTTTGTTTGACTTAATAAATTTTAGCCTTGAGCTATTTTCTTTCAAACATTTATTTCTGACCATTTATTCCATAATTTTTGACCACAGACTAAACTACTTTGGAAATATTAGAAAAAACAAAAAGATGGAAATAGCAAAATAAATATTCAGACGAAAATAAAGCTATAATCTAGAAAAGAATGCCAAAATGCTAAAGTCAATCCGTTGCTGATTTAAAAACTAATAGCATATCAATATGCAATCTTCATTTTCAGTCGAATTTCATTTCGCTGGTTAATTTTTTCAAAATTGCTATTCGTTTCAAAGTTGATCGCACACGCTATAGTTATAATGAACACAATAGCAATCAAAGGCAATATATTAAAGTTTTGCCATTATTTGATCATCAGTTGGTTACAATGAAAAGAAGTTTGAAAAAGCAGAAAAAAGTGAAAATATGAGAAAAGTTTTGAAAAAATTTGAATAAAAATTGTGCGATTTTATCATAAACATTAGAAGATGAAAATGATAGCAACAATTTTCACGCTTTAACAACTTTGAATGATTCATTTTTTATCAAATTTACCAACAGATATTTTCCATTATTTATTCAGTAACGAGAGCGGAAGAAGTTAAAGAGAAAAGTTGAAAAATAAGTTTTGTTATCATTTACAGCTTGAGTTGTTCATTAATTTGATAAAATCAGTTTCAGTTTATCATTTGAATATCAACCTTTTGATATTCACTCTTTTGGAAGATATCAAATTGACATTCCCATTCTGTCCACTCGATTCATAATTCAATCAACAATTGAAACTGCAAATTTATCTGTGCAAAAGTTGAACACAAAAAGGAAGAAGAAAAAGAAATTCTCATTCAGCATGATGAGTAGATATAAAAGTTGACTGCCAATAATCGTAATATTAGTCGACGAAAAAAGAACTCGCAATTGAAATGGAAAAATTAGAAATTCGGAAATGCATCGAACAAGCAATATGCAATTCTGAATAAATTTTTTCTTCTTTTGATAAACTCTTTTAGTTACAATCCAATTTTGACTTTAGCTCATGATACAAGAGTCAAGCTAAACTGAACATTTCTCAAGTTTGTTTTCTGCTGAATGTTGACTTCACCTTGAAACAGTTTTGCTCAACAAGAAAGTTGTCATGTCAGCAGAGGTGAGAGTTGAATGAAGTTCCATGTAAAGTATCATGAAATATGTAAATTGTTGCTCTGTTTTGGATAAGAAGAAAAAAATGTCGAAATGTTCTGGTTCTTGATGTTTGAAATTAACTTGAACTTCGATGGTTCATTTTTATTTACAATTTTAAATGAAGATAATGTTTCTCATTATTTTCGTCATTCAATGGAAACTGAGTTTTCTGCTGATGATAATGATGATGTGATAGGAAGAGAAGAATATGAAAAATATCATTTCCATAATGTAATTTAGATTTATCTTTATTATAAAATATATTAGAGACTCGGATAGTGGTGAATATACTGATAGAAGTGTGATGTCGACGATGAAGATGGAGAAGAGTGAGAATTTCGAGTTTTCTTTTCCTCTTTACTTAAAGTGACTTCTTAAAGGTAAAAAAAGAGTTCAATTTTACAGTCAAAAAGTGCCTCAGTTGTGTTCAGTAAGCATGATAAATGAAAATATTTTTTTCCAACTTTTTTTTCGCTCTTCTTTTTGCTCTTTTACCTTGCTTCAGCTTGTTGACTTTTCTCTTTCTTCAACTTCTTTTCATTTTGTTTCTATTTCTTTACATTATAACCAGAATGAAATGTGTTTTTTTTCTGAGAAAATATGATGATTAGAATTCATGTCAAAAAAGAAATAATGAAGAGAATAAAAATATTTCAAAATATTGAAACAAATGCTGCAAAAGTTAGCAAGATTAGAATGTCTCTGGGAGAGAATCATCTCTTGGTGAGAAGAGTGTTCTGTCAATGATTAACTTTTAATGAATTCATCAGTTGAAGGGAGAGGTGAACTTTCGTTGGAAGAGCATTGAGAATCGAAATTAAAACTTATTTTTTGTTCATTGTTACTCTGTTACTTGGCAAAGTGTACAAAGAAAGAATAAAACTGTAAATAAAATCGATTGAAAGTTTTCAGGGATTGGATTATCGGATCAAGAACAGAGAAGAGGAGCGTAAAGAGAAGAAAAAATGAAAGTCATTGGATGATAAGTAAACTTGTTTCGAGACAGAAACAAGGTGAAGTTCCTCGAGCGACTAAAGGTTTCCACGCAAATCAATTCCGAATTCCTTGTCTTTTCGAACCAAACATAATTCCAAAAATGTCCTTTTCATGTTGGAATACAGAAAATATGAAGAACAGAAATATCTTGCGCATAGAAATAATTAAATCAAAATTCGTAAATCGATTAAACTCTTCTAATGAGAATTGTCGATTTTCCTCGAAATTTGATTTTGGTTTTAAATAAAAGTTAACTGAACGGACTTGCATCTTCAATGTTACGAGTTGAACAAGTTTTGAAGGACAGTCAAGTGATTGTAAAGGTCAATATGGAAGATGAGAAGTTATTCAGTTCAGCTCGTGTTCAATAGAACGATAGAGAAAAGAAAACTGGAAGAAAAGTAGAAACGAAGTTTGATGGAAGGGAAAGAAATGATAATGGAAACAGGAAGGCAAATGATATTGTACTTGAAAATAGAAATCAGTGAACCATGAACATCATGGTTATTATATTCTATCATATACATTATTGTGTTTATTGTATTTTTATTATTCACTCCTACGATTGTCCAATATTTACAAACGACAAAATAAAATATGATTGCGAACATTTCCAATTAGATAACAGATAATAGCACGTTGCCTTAGTTTGAATCAAATTACTGAATCGCTTTGCAACTTTGGCCACAATTTCAAGTCTCGATTCAACCTTTTTCAAGATAATGCATTTTCTGTCCAGATTTTATTCTCATATCTTTTTGCATTCAATTTCGCAATTGAACTCTGAGTGGATATTAAATTTTCTCGCTCTTTGTCTTTTGAAAAGCCACCTTTTGTTTCTTGTCTTCTTGTGAAAACTCGAACATTTGTATTCAACATTCTTCTGCAATAATGTTCATGTGAATGTTCAACTTTTCAAGCAAATTCATCTACAAATAATATTCTCTTTTTGCTCCCTGCTTCTTTTTCTTCTTCTCTTCATTTTCTTCGTTTTACAATTTACTTTGGACAGTAACATGATAAACTTTTTCCCTTCTTATATTGACATTTACAAATCCCTTGGTTCACATTAACGGTCAACTAATGTCCATACAAAATGGAAGAAAAGAAAAGGCTGAAACTCTCGAACAGTTGAAACGAATCTTGAAAATCTTGTGAAGAAAGGAAAGTATGCACACAAATTCCTTTGAGGTTAGTATTTCTTTTTTTTCTCTTCTTGTTATTCTTTTATCTTGTTCGTTCTATTCTATTATACATACGTTATTATATTCAGATTCTCAGTACAAGAAACTTGAGCGAACGAGAAAAGAATGAAAGGAAAGAACGAAGAGAAAAGAAGAGCAAGGAAACATGGAGAAAAAGAAATTGGACTGAAACTTGGTTCTTGGATCTACAGTCTTGAACAGAGAAAAAAGCATTTTTCAAAATCATGAACTCACTTCGAAATTCAAATATGGAATTTCATGAGAAGAAAACGAACGAAAAAGAATGGAAAAGAAGAGCAAAAAAACTTGAAGATGAAATTGGACCAAAACTAATCCATTTTTGGTTCTTAGTTCAACAATTTGCAACAGAAAAAGGCATTTTTCAAAAACTCAACTTCAAAATCAACTTCCATTGAATTACAGGAAACTTTTGCAATCGGAAGCAACTGACATCTTCTGATTGTCTGTCTATTTATTCAATTGAAGCTTCATCTGAAGCTCAATCGAAAGCCTATGCAAAATGCAAATTTGGTTCGCTAATGGTTCGAATGATAATCTGAGTTTTGGAAAAATCATTAAGAATTTAATAACTTTAACAACAAAATGAAAGTTTAAAAATTTTCATGGATTTGATGTGAAAAGAATGTTCATTTTCAGATAATAGTGATATCAGTTTCATTGTTTTCGATTTTATTTCTGTTCACCAAATAATTATTAGCGATATTTTTGGACTTTTTTCTTCTTCTCCTTCCATCATAATCATTATGATCGTAAAAGTACAAAAAACCGAAAAGAAATGAACGTTGTTAAAGCAGTAAACGAAACCAATGAGAATCAAATGAGGCATCAAATTGCATTCTGTTGACTGATAAAAACTTTTCAAATATCTAAAGTTAATAAATTTTTTCTCCTCAGAATATTTTTCCTTTTCATTTTTGCTTTTTTCTTCTTTATATATAATCAAATATTATTTTCATTTTACAGTCTTTTATTTTTCATTTCATTCTCCACAACAAAATAGTGAAAAAAGAACTATCAGTTTCAACTTTTTTATTAGTTTTTTCTGCTCTTTTCAAGCTATTCTTAACATTGCGCTCTGAATCATTCATATTTACTGTTGCAATATAATCGCAGCACATTTCTCTTCTCACTTGCTTCTGAATGGTAATGCAAGGAGTCGAACTTCATTTTCATATCATTTATATTCTGATTATTGCAGTTATAATGCAAAAATCAGATCTATTATACTTTGATACTTCGAAAGTTGAACATGATAAGCTAAGGAATCAGTTGTGATAAGAAGTGCTTTTAGATCAGCTACAACTTAAAGGCAATGCAGTTTCGAGAACAAGTATTTCAAGTACATGTATTGAATTAGTCTTTTCGAGTTGCTTTGTTTTACCGACGAACAAGTTTTTCATTTCCTTATAACTCAAAATCAAATTCATAAATCGCTCTGATTGATTCTTGGATTCGGTATTGACCAATTACGGTATTACTTTTTATAACACCAATAGTTAAACACCAATCAAAGTAAAGTGAAGGGAAAGTATAATAGCTTTTATCCT
Organism: Tetranychus piercei; assembly: GCA_036759885.1. NCBI lineage: Eukaryota > Metazoa > Arthropoda > Arachnida > Trombidiformes > Tetranychidae > Tetranychus > Tetranychus piercei. The sequence continues at coordinate 9,435,379 of CM071878.1, forward strand.
ACTTTTATTGTTATAACTCGCAAGTTCAACATGATAAGTTATATCAATCAAAGTTTCGCACTTGTTTCCCTAATTTTTTGTCTCATCTGCTTTCTCTTCATTTATTGCCTTTTTCACCAGGATTTTCATTCTTTTTTCTTCGTTACTTCTTTTCCACTTTTATACTGCGTTAATCTTCATCTTACATCCTCACCACATCCTTCGCTAATCAGCTCATGTCTTCTCACTCAACCACCCCTTGCTTCACCCCATGAAATGATTCAATTACTTTAGATAAAATCTTGTTTCTCTTTCAATTTGCCAACATAATCCGATTTAGATTCGAGAATTCATTCCATAACAATCAGATGAAAAGAGATCGACACAACACAATTGGAATGATCATCAAGGTTTGAGTTAAATGAATAAAAACACTTTTTGAACAATAAACATTTATTAAAAGACACAACAATTATGACCGATCATCATGAATATTTATTACTAAGTTTACAGACATTTCGATCAGTTAGAATCTAAATGCTGGATTTTCATTCGATTTCAATATTCATTAAAAGTCAGAATAAATTGCAAAAGCCGTTCGCAACTTCGAAAATAAACGGACGAACATTCATTGAACGAATTTGTCCATTGATTTTAGCAAAATCAACTTGTTGCTTCCGTTAACCAGAAATCCTTTAATGAGAATCTTTTTTCCAAATCAAACGATTAAGAATATCTGAACTAACTGAACATTCATTTCGAGTCATCTATAGCTTTAAGATTAAAGAGATTCAACTAAACAATTTTCAACGAATTTTCAAGTTGAACTTTTAAACTTTGATTGATACAAGAATAAAAGATGAATTTTTTTCTTCTTCCCAAACATTTTTATTTACTTTTCCCAAAATCTCATCAATTATTTGATAAATGACATGAAACTCAAGTCACGCATATTAATGATTGATAAAGTTTATAAAAGTGAATCTGATAATTCACTGCCAATTAATCTGGTAACATCAATTTAATTCAAATGAGCCTCATCGATCGACGAATCTCCATGAATACAAAGCAAGATGAGTTTATTGCAAGTGCACCCATATAACCATTCATGGTGTGATGATTATAATGCATGATGATGAGATGGAAAAGGTAAATAGTTGCGAAAAAAGTCAAAACCAGAAAAGAACTGAAAAAATTCCAAAGTAAATATCTGTACAAGAGAATGATCGATGGAAGAAATTCATTGATTGGAGATTATATTATCATTCCATGAGCCTGTTGTAATTTCATGGTGCTAGAAATGAGAGTCAAGGGAAGTGATAACGAAGCGAAAAGAGCAAAAAATGTGTAAAATGATAAAAAATTGATGCATTTTTTGTTCGTCAAAAGACAAAATGACTCTTTTCCTTGGCTCGTTACGCCTTCATCAATTCACCTTTTTCAAGGCATAATTTTATCTCTTTCAAGTTGATATTAGGTTAACATCTTCATCTTTACCATGCAAGTTGATGAGCGAGGAAAAACTTTCTGATCAAATTCAATCTCAAATTAAGAGTTTTCTTAACCTCTTCATGGCTTCATTTTTTCTTCACTTTACTCTCATTTATTACATTTATTGCAACCCTTTGTTCACTTGATTAAACACCTTTTGTAGGTTCAGCTCTTTCATGATAATTTTTTGCTCTTCCTCTTTAAAACACAAGATGATAACAAGGTGAAGGATGAATGGAAAGAAGCCTGATACTCTCTGAAAGGCTTGAATGAAGATGAAGATGATTGGAACAAATGAATGGAAAAATTTGTCACTTGAAAAGGATAAGGTTCATCGAAAACTAATTTGATTTTTAATTGCTCATTCAACTCATAAAGAAGCAGCAATTAACTTATGCAAAATACTGAAAATTAAGTAAAAGTTATTCGAATTTCGTGAGATCGAAAAGGATGTTTGATTAAGACAGGGATTTCAAATGGTCTAGTTTATGGATGGTCGAGTAATTGAATAAGAATTGAAAAATGTCTATTCGTGATTTGGAATCATTCATGACAAGTTTGCCGCTGTAAAAATAGATTACTTTGTTTTCGCTTATTTTTTATTCTTGTTCATTATCGTTTTTATTGCTTTCAACAGGGAATGATAAATGATATTTTAAATGGTTACAGCAAGAGATTCAATTTATTGTCACCAAATTGAATAAGATGAGCTGAGTATGAATCTATTTGGTCAGTAAATGGTGTTGAAATGATGACCAAACAAAGTGACGATTACAGCATTTATGTGTCAAAGCAAGAATTGCATAAATTAACTTGCTTGATAAATTGCTGTTCGAGATGAGAAAAGAAACAAAATTTCAAATGGAAAGGTTCCATTCACAATCAATCTGTTTTCATGTTCTATTAATAACATTTACTCATTTCATGTTTTATCTATTTCTCATTATCGTCTGAATTTATGAATGTTAGTCAAATCATGTTGTTAAACTCGAGATATAATGATGCGAGTGCCAATAATATTTAAGGTAGGGGACTAGAAAAGACAAGAGACACTGGATAAAAATTCTATAATTTTTCGAACTACATTATTTCAATGATGATAGGGACACTGTTTTTGATATATATTATAACTTCACGAAGCTTGCTTAAGTTGACCAGATGTGACTAGACAAATGTGTGATACATAGGTTGATGACTGTTTGAAGAAAAATTGATTAACCTTACGCATATTGTAAAAATTGCAAATTTGCTAAGACTTTAGTTGACGTCTTACCTTAGATCGTGTTCATGATCATGTAATGAATAGATTTTCTTGCCAATCTTATAGTTCCGCTCGCTTTTTATGCGGAAATTATTCGTTCATTAGTTATCTGGCGAAATTGGGTGAAAATTTCAATAAAGACCATGTTAAACTGAAAAGTTTTTCTCTGATCGGACAACTTGACCCTTATAGTTTATTTCTCTTGTGAGGGTACCTAATATGACCGGCAATAAGCATACAGATTTCAGCTTCTTGAGACAAACGGTTCAGAAGTTATTTATAATTATCAAAAAACAAAATTCGATAACTTGATATTGCAACCAAACTGGATTTGGCTGCTACTAAAGAAAGGCTATCATTGGCTGGAATTCGTAGGTCGGCCATTTTATGAGCGAGAAGAATTCTCTCTCAAGGTGTATAAAATGACCCACTTTTCCTTTGTTTGGGCGCGAGATAGCCACCCGCGGTAGCTCTGGCATTGTTCAGCGATCAATGTGCTCCGATATATGTTCCTCAACTAATAATTTATACCGGGCGTTTTTTATTCATTTTACACCTGTTTGACGTCATAACTCACGAAAGGTTGATGCCTCAGACCTCAGATTCGAACCATGATCTTAAGAAAATTGAAGAACTATACCCTTGATCTCTCAAGGTTATTCAAGGTCATTCATCTGTTTGACCTCTAACTGAAATTTGAAGGGAATTTTCTGGAAGAAGAAATTTTTTGTAACTGGCTGATGTTCGGCTGAAACGATCTTTTCAGTGTATATTTTTTAAAACGAATTGCAATTATATCGATCCATTAATTTTGTCTTTTGTTGGTTTATCTGTTAATTTAAAGTTGAGATTGATTAAATAATCAGCAACATACACGCCTTTCGGATCATTTTAATTAGTATTGTGAGACCAGAGTTGATTATGACAATTGATGTCACAGGACAGAATAATCTCATGATACTGAAATTTGTGAATAATTTTCTTGATTGCTAATAGCATATTTTGTAAATCTGTAAGTTTGACTTTGGGTTGAATGTAGCAATTGATAAGTAGAAATTTTTCACCACCAATATATGACTTCAATATGATAACTCCTTGTCGAACCATAATTGGTTTTGATTTAAATATTGGGCGTTTTTTATTCATTTTACACCTGTTTGGCGTCATAACTCACGAACGGTTGATGCCTCAGACCTCAGATTCGAACCATGATCTTAAGAAAATTGAAGAACTATACCCTTGATCTCTCAAGGTTATTCAAGGTCATTCATCTGTTTGACCTCTAACTGAAATTTGAAGGGCATTCTCTGTTCGAAGAAATTATTTGTAACTGGCTGATGTTCTTTACATTATCATAACTCATCCATTTCAGAAGATATGAGTGTTTTTATACCGTTCAGTCTTTTAATTGGTTTTGAGTTAAATTCGGTTATCTAAACAACCAGATAAGCTTTTAATTTCGCCGAAACATTAGCCAGTTACAAAAACTTTCTTCGAACAGGGAATGCCCTTCAAATGTCAGTTGAAGGTCACACAGATGAATGACCTTGAATAACCTTGAGAGATCAAGGGTATAGTTCTTCAATTTTCTTAAGATCATGGTTCGAATCTGAGGTCTGAGGCATCAACCGTTCGTGAGTTATGACGTCAAACAGGCGTAAAATGAATAAAAAACGCCCGGTACATTGGAAAATTTACAATTTAGTTAAATTTTTTATTAATTGTGCTATTAGTGTATCGTACTCTAAGTACTGAAAGAAAAGTACACCTTAACCTATCGAGACCATAATAGTGAAATTCTCCAGTGCTCTTCCATAAAAGACTAGAAAGGTGAAATGACTAGCACCATTGACTAGATGTGTAATTCCATTATAGTGAACATTGAACATTGTGGTGAAATGACATCGGACTAAGGAAGCTGACACCATCTTAACCTATTCCTCACCCTGAACTCAACATTAAATTTATGTTCATTTATCCTCTAAAATGTGTATTTCAATAAAACTTGATTATTATTAAGACTGTTTATTCACACCAATATAAATGCATGATAACGCGTAGTTATCATTGCCGATACCGATAGTTGATACATCGTGCAAAAAGTAATTTGTTGTTGGCCCTTTTCCGCTACTTTATCCATATCTTTTTGGCCCAATATTCAATCTCATGTAAAGGATGTTACAGAAGTAAAGCGACTAGAAATTTAACCAGTTTTACTTTTCGATATGAATAGATTTAAGCTATTTAAAGGTATAATCGCTTTAACTAGGTTTTGAGCTATCTGTAGATGTCATTTTTTTTCATTTTTGATGCGAAATATGGCGAAGAAACGTGTTGAAAATGAGTGTTTTTACAAACAAGTTTGCCAATTTTACCTTAAAAATGAAAAAAATCGACATGCAACAGTTCAACATTTCTTAACTCAAGGTTCATCTGGACAATCTTTATATCGGATGATAAAACGATTCGAATCATCAGGCTCTAAGGAATATTTTGCCATCTCAGGAAGACCAAGAAGTGCTCGCAATCAGGAGAAATTACGTAAAATTGATAAAATACTGGAAAAAAATCCAACGATTTCGTTGCGTTCAGGCAGCGAAAAGCTCAGAATTTCGTATGGTTCATTCAACAGAGGTAAGAAAGAGTTAGGATATAAATCATATCGTCGAGTTAAAGCCCCTAATTATAAAAAAGATCAACCAGATAGATGTAAGAAAGGAGCGAGAAAGATATATGAGCAAATTCTAGCGAATAAAATTTTAATTATTGATGATGAAACGTATGTTTTTTCAGACCCAGAACAAATTCCAGGTAGGAAATTTTATGCAGCTAAATCAAGAAATTCAGTAGATGATAGTGTTAGGATCGATCCCAAGACAAAATTTGCACAAAAATATCTTGTCGACAGGGACGATTAATCATAAAGCTTATCTTAAGATAATCGAGGAATACTTAATTCCTTTCATCGAAAAATTTCATAAAATTGAAGATATTTTGTTCTGGCCAGATTTAGCTAGCTCGCATTACCAAAAAGATGTAGTCAATTTTTTAGAAAATAAAAAAATTTCTTTAGTTAAGAGGAAGGAAAACACGCCGAACTTGCCTCAAGCTCGACCTATCGAAAAATTCTGGGCTCTTTGTAAAGCCGAATACGCCAAAAGACGTTCTGTGCCTCGTCGACTCTGTGACTTCCATAAAATTTGGAAAAATATCGCCGAAAAAGTTGCAAAAAACTCTGGCAAGAGTCTTATGAGTGGACTCAAATCTAAGTTACGTAAAGTTGCGCGTGAAGGACCTCTCTCTATTATTTAGTAATTATTCCATGAATATTTTTATGCTGTTCTCGATAAAGTTTAAATTATTTTAATAAACCTTATAATTCGAGAGTTACAATGATTTGAACTCAGTCGCTTTACTTTTGTAACATCCTTTATTACTGAAAAATCGCAAAAAACTAAACATTTTAACTTTCCATTTATTTCCAAAAGTTATTTTTCATGTTGGAGCCTCTGCTATTGCACTCGTCTTGAATTGCTACATCTGAGTAAATTCAATTTCAATGAAACAATCAAAGTTAAGTCACCTTATTATCAATGTCAAAATCTCAGTCAGCAGTGGAAGTAGAAGAAAAAGTCTCATCCATTTTTTGAAACATTTTATCATTATTCTTGTTCTCTTTTCACTCAACAATAATACGATTATAACCTGGTTTGAGATAAGAAATTGTGAGTTTCAATTTTTAACAATCATTATAATCATTTATTATTGAATGACTATTTACTTTAAGACTATAAACGAAAACATTTCAAACATTTTTCAAGTTTTAAATAGATTTTCATTCCTTCTTCAACTTGATATGAAAATAAATGAATGTCATAATTCTCATTAAGCCTGAAGGGTTTCATGAAGATAATATTTTGCACAGAAAAGGAGAAAAACGAAAATTTGAAAAATTTTTCATTCCATTTAAAGAAAGGTAAATCAATGCTCAGAGATAGATTATATTATTTAATAGAAAATTTAAAGATATTGATGTTTTTACTGGGAGTTGAAGGAACGATAAAATTAAGTTGAACAAAAGACTTTTAAGTGATAATCTTTAGACAAGCCTTACATCCAAGTTTCACTTTATTCTTGTAACTAGAGACTGAAAAGCTCATCTGACAGTTTTATTCATCATTTTGTGTCACAATTGAATCACTATTTATTTACTTTTTTTGCTCTCTTTTTCACTCCCTGCAACAATTCGTGTCTTTCTCACTTTCTTCATGTTATTACAATTTGATTGTTTGGATTTTAGTCGCTTCTTCTTCTCTGTTTCTCTCTTTTCATCCTTTTTCTTTCTGTTCTAATCTCACTGAATAAATCATGAAAAGAAAGATTGCTAAATGTTTATCCATTACAAAGTGAAAAAAATGTTTGCCAGGAAAAAAAGTTATCACTCATAAAACTCTGTGTGATAATGCATTTTGGGCTCAAAAGTTCAATGTAATGATGAGATTATTTTTCAATTTCATTTTAATTTAAAGGAAATTATTTTTTCTTTTCTCATTGCATTAAGGTTAAGGTGATGAGAGGAAAGAAAGTTGAACGACTCAACTTGTGGTTATCAAAGGAGTTTAGAGACAATAGAAACATACGACTTGAGGCGAAAATTTTTATATTCAATTATTGCTGCTGATTCCATTTGGTAAACGAAGATTCAATTTTTACGATTTCATGTTCTTTGCAATGAATCTTACAGATTCCAATGCTGACTTAACATTTGATCAGTTGGTCAGAACTATTATAAGGCCTCTCTTCACTTGCAGTTTTCAATTCCTTCATCTAACCTCTTCTTTTCATTTCCTTTTCCTTTTTTCAGTATGAATATTGGTCAAGTTAATCAGAGATCTTGTTCCTATGTTCAAAAATTTATGATCAAGCAACGTGTTTTCGAAATGTTCTTTGCGCTCGAATTCGCCATTCTTTTTTAGAAATTTCAAATCAAAGTCGATTTCTACTCCACCCAAATGAGTAACACAACGGTTCTAAACTCGAAAAAGTTAAGACTATTTCTAGATGAATAAGGCTTAAAGCAAGTTTGACTTAAAGTGTAAGAAAATGATCTTGAAGTTATTTTTTCGATTCAGTCATTTTCTTCGAAAAAGTTCATAACTGTGATAAGTTATTTTTTATGTAAGTAAACTGGAGAAACATTAGAAGCTCATATTACTGACGCTTTCTCATTGATTTCCTTATGAGTGAATTTGAAATCATTGAGAAGTGAAACTGAAAAAAGTTATGACAAGCTTTGGGATTTAGTTTGTTTGCAGTTGAAAGTTGAGACAAACTTTCCTACTTAAAGTGAAAACTTTAGAGCTGATTTATTGGATGATCTCTTCTGTCAAATGCTTGGTGAATGCTCAGTTAGGGGTCGGCCAAGAATCTTATTGACCATGAATTCAACTGAGAAAATTGTTTTCATATCTTTGCTCATTTTAGAGAGAAAATCGAATCTTTCTTGATGTTTGTGGAAACTGAATGCTATTTAGTTTCATTTATCGATTCAAATTTATTTTTCCTCCAAGTTTCCATTTCTTGTGCAAATGGAAAGAATGGATGAAATTAATAGAATAAGTGAAATTGAGAATTAGTATTGTTGAGGTTGGAAAATAATGAATAGGAAATAAAAGCTGAACAATCAAACGAAGTGGGTGTATACTCATGATATTGAATTTTCCCTGTTATTTGCTACTCATTTCACATTGAACTCTTGAGTTTCTCGTGCTGCCAATTTGTGTTCACATATTGAGTCCAATTTAATCATAATGTTGAATCATTAAGTTGAACAATGCTATTCAATGATCGAGAAGTGAAAATATTGATTCGATAACAAGATCAACAAGCAACTCATCAACCAGTTACAAACCAGATTGGGAGAAAAGAACATCATTGAGTTTCTTGTCATCAAAGTGCAACAATTTAAAATTGTAATCAAAATAATCAGATGGAATGAAGTCTGTCAAGTTCGTCGTTCCAACATTTCATGTTCGACAAGCAACAAACTCGAATTTCAAACAAATAATTATCCAAATGAGAACATTCTTTTCACAGTAAATCTCAAAGTGAATTCTAATCAAGACAAGCCAAGACTCAGAAAATGGTAAATATCGAAGAGAAAATTCAGCCTAAAAGTCAATAAAAAATATTCAAAGGAAAAAGTCGAGAGAAGAAGAGATTTACTTGGTTAGCTGTTGAATTTTTTCTCTTCATGTTTACTCAATGAATTATTCTCTTTTCTTTGCATTTCATGGAAATAACAGCGTCTAATCTGTGTCAAGAAAGTCGAGAAATTCTGACGATTTGAATTTGAAAACAAAACAAATGAAATTTTGAAATAATATTGTGAAAAGTAAAAGGTTAAAGAAGGCAAAAACAGTTTTATTGAAATTAATGGAAAGACAAGTTTCACTGATTTGGTTGCATTGGCATTCATTATATCAACCACATTCAACCAAATCGAGTTTATTGTTCATTAAAAACAATTAATTTAATCAGATTACCAATCGAATGTTTGGTTTGGAGAAAAAAACGACAAAACAAGATTGACTAAACCCAATTAAATTAATCAAATTGAACAGTCGCTTATAAAGAGAAGCTTTTCAATTTCACAATTAAACTTGCAATTATGTATATAAAATACTCTCTAATTACTTTTTAAACTATAAAATGCAATTTATTCTCTTTAATGAACCAATTTGATTGCTCAAGTAAATAAAAAATTGCAAACTTTAAAGTATAAGAAGGAATGGCAAGAAAAAAGACTTTAATTTCACACTACACTGAATGGAATTAAAAATTGCAATCAATTTAACTTCTTTCTTCTTCTCACATTAAATCAGTTTCATTTTACGTTACTTCTCAGTCAACCTTTACTTACAAGATAAGATTCAGATTTAGATTCAGATAAATGATGCAAATGTGAAAATATGAAGTGAAAGGAACGGAATAACAATTTACAAATGACAGTCATTTCATTCTGATGATTATTTTCAGTCGTAACAGTTTCATTCAACTGATAAATTCCCTTGACAAAAGTTCTGGTACTTTGTTGTCAGTTTCGTCTCGAGTTTCATTCAGTTCAACTTTTAGCGCCAGTTTCTGTCAACTTGTCAATCGGAATTTTTCAGCGCATTTCGCTTTGGTTTTCTTTGAAACAATGTACCATTACAGAACCGCAAAGAAAACAAAAAGTAAAGATGTCTCAAGATTAGCGAAAGCTCCTGGCGAAACTAATGTCTTCAAAGGTCAATGGTGAAATGAAATAACTTGGACATGAAAACGATCTATTAATTCAGGTCAAAGTATGAAGTTGCCTGAATGCGGTCAAGTTGAAAATCTTTGAACATGAGATTAAAAGTTTTATTTGCAAGTTGAGGAATTGTATTCAGGACTTGCTTATTTTCTTAAGCATGCAAGTAAACTTGAAAAATACTGGAAAAGGCAGTCTGAAAGCAGTATTTCATAGAATCTGAAAAGTCGTTCAAAGGAGATTCAATTGAAAAATGAAATATTGCACCTCAATGCTGTCGACAGGCGAATGATGTAAAACATGTTCATTTTTCATCTTTGATCATTGTTAGTTCATACGATTAAATCATATTCAAATTTGCATCCAGACGTCAGGCAATGTATCACAGTCTTCATATTGTAACTAGGAAATGAGTGAACAAGCAAAAGTAACAAAGAGCTACAATAGAATAGAATTAGGAATTTGTATTCAATTATTTTCTCTGCTTGGGAACATCTGAATCTGTAAATAATTTGGGTCTGAATATCCAATGGTTGCAACTCAATCAACTCAATTTCATGTTTGTAACTAATCAAGGAAAGTACTTCTGGGAGGAACATTTCATTTTCAATATTTTGTAGCTGATGATCAACATGCTTTTGCTGAATGGAAATGTTTAACGTGAATGTGGATCTTCATCAAAATAATCTGTTCCATAAAATAATGGTTACATTGTGAAACCATTGAGGAATCCATGGGAAATGAGCATTTTAATGAGCCAAGCTAGAGATAAACTTTTGTAACCAGAAAATTTTAATTCACGACATTTTAGTAATAAATATTGAATAATATATTTGTTCATTAAATAATTATTTCAATGAAACTGTAAATCAACTTGTGACAATGAAATCGAACGATGAAAACTGATTTAATGAAATAGCTGAAACTTATTCATCAAATGATATGAATCGACTATATATTACTTATTAATATGCACTATATATTAATGTAGCTTTGAATTTGTATCTCAACTTAATTGACAGTTGTAGCTTGAAACAAGCTGGATAATCAACTATCAACAAAAAAGTGTTATACTTTTAATTAAGCAAGGTCTGATTAACTAGGTTCGTATGACAACAACTGAGGATCGCATGAAGAAGGCTAGAAAATAAACTGTATTTGCAGCTTAGACTCATGTCACCTCAAGGACAGCATGGAAGGAAATGGAAGGCAACTTTATTTTATGGGCCATTTTTATGAACTTCATGGAAGTGGTGACCAACTTAAGACCAGACTCTGATATTCTTCATGATATGCTCAGCACAAAAAAGGTTTTTGCTTCCAGCAAAATAGTTACCATTTACAACTGGTTCGCCAATACTCGAAGCTGATTTCGAAGAGATTGCGAGCTGATTCCGGAAACAATTCACACGTTTGAATGGGAAATACAGTTTGAACCCATCCTTTTATATCGCTCAATTTTATTTACGATTGAACTGGTAAACAGACATTTCTGGCCATTTTGGCAAGACTTTGTGCATAAACTTTTGATCAGTTTATCACAAACTGTCAAGTGTAAAAAGGAAATACATTTTTCAACAAAACCAACCAACTGTACAAATCACAAGCAATCAACAGAATTTTAATCCAATCTTGATAAGTAAACTTAAGCATATTAAGAGTTATTTTAAGTAGCTTATAGTGATTGATTATGTTCTGGTTATGGAATCATTTAAGATTTTGAAAACTTTTTTTAATTTTAAGCGCATGTTGATACTTTGGCACGTAACTCTTCTCTATGAGTTCTATTAATAGTTAACTGTAATACCAGTTGTGAGAATCTTCTAGATTATTAAGTAATCATTACCCAATTCACTCGGATACAATCAACTAATTGTTTGCCCCTTTTGTGTTGTCTTGAATCATTATGTTACAACATTGCCACTTACCTGTATATAAACAATACTGAATAAGACAAACTAACAGAGACATTATAACATTTACATAAAGTCGTTACTCTTTTATATATCTTGTTTTAATAAATCTCTTAACGTGTAAACCAAGTCACTCCGCTTACTACGTAGCTTCGTTCTCGTGTTTAACTAACTACACTCTAGTGTTAATAATATATAACATTGAGCCATCTTTATTTCACCCTCACACCAGTTTAGTTAGTTTCTAACAGAGAATTTAAAATTAAAGTGCTATGACTTTGACCTCAACGTCATTTTTAAGGAATGCTTTTCGATTGAGTTTAACCTGGATTGAAGGTTACAATCAATAACTTGACTTTTCATTACCTTTAGCACTCAAGGTCGAAGCTAATCTGAGTCATTCATGACTTAAGGCAGTTTTTTACACTTTTCCCAATTTTATTGATATTGTTTTCACTGTTGAGTATAGATGAAATACTCTGTATAACGAATATCTTTAGCTGGAAAGTTAGGGAGGCGAATATATCTTGGATGTTTAAATCGCTATAAATAACCGCAGAAGGTTGAAACTCTGTTGAAACTATGAATGTTGATAATTATGAAATGAAATTCAAGTGACCTTCAAAGGGTCCCTAGACTGTTCCAGAAAAATGTTTTTGACCTTTAAATATGACAAATACATCTAAATTGTCATAGACAAGGCCAATGGTTAACGAGAAGTCGAGTAATAGCCAAAAGAAAACGTACCTTTTGCTGAATGGCCCTGTAGTATGACCTTATTGAATAATAAAAAGCTCTTTAATGTGTTATTCAGCCTTCGAGTCATTGAACTTATTAAAAAATAATTAGTGAAATGCTCTCTTCAATATCATCTTATTGGCAAAAATCTAACTCGAACCATAGGAAGTTGGAAATGCATAATTTTATCATCTTGTTGAATGGAACGCGATCTTTGGTACATTCTTTGTATATTCAAATTGCATGATTTGAACCCGAGTAGGTATTAGACACAATTTATAAAAGCTTATTTTTGTGACAAATGCTTCTATCAATATTCGAGTCAAACTTCTCAGCATTTCTCTTCTTTTAATAATTGAATGTTTCGTGTGACTTCTGTCGCGGATTTGTTCGTTAATGGCTATTACGTATAACCTTTTGAGTCAAAGAATTTGAATGAACTATGAGTGTTATTAATATAAGCCTCGAGCTCTGTCGAAATCATTTTTTCATTCTTCAATTAACCTTAGACTGAAGAACTCAGGAATGAATCACATTTGTGGTACAATAACATTTACTGTTACCTGTTTTATTTTCAGTGACTTACTTTCATTTCACGCCCAATGACATGTTCTGAACTGGACATGAGGCTCAACATCAAAACTGATGCAATTTACTCACTGCTTTCATCTTTTGACACTAACACGGGCCATTTTGTTCCTTACCAGTTATCATTGAGCTTTTATTAAATTAGTTTACCTCACACTTTGTTTTTGAAGTTTCTGTTCTTCCATTGAATCTGTTCTTGTTTCTGTTACTTTATAAAAAATGATACTTTAAATTCAATTTTGCATCGGTTTCTCTTCTGAATTTTCGTCTCATTTTAATGGAATTGACGAGTGAAGAGTCTTTATGAATCTTTGTGTTTGAATAAATGGATGCAGTTTAAAAGCTAGTTTCATCGTTTCTTGAAGAGCTGATAGAGACTTGATTGTGAACAGAATGTAATTCAACGTTGACAGACAAAATTGCTGGTGACATGATTACATCTTCATGCTCCTTATGTCAAAATTTATTAACTTAAATAAAAGTAAAAGTTTGCATGAAAAAGAGAAAAGGAAAGTCCTGGAAAAAGGCGGAAGCCAAACAAACAACATGAACTATTGAAAAGGAAAAAGAAGGAGAGAAAAGAAGAAGCAGATGAAAATATGAAAATCGCGATTCTATTAATAATCAACTCTAATTAATGTGACACAAAATTCAGAAATAATTTGCTTCTTCACTCGTCAGTCAATTTGTATTTTCCGTTTAATGGCAGAATAAACAGAAAGCAATGAAAAGTTCATTTATCAAAGTAAAATCCTGATTAAGCATAACTAGATCAGGAAATGATTCAGATTGTTTTTGATAACAATTGGAATTGAATTTTGGGGAAAATCGAGTTTCTAATTATCTCAATTGAGTAAATTTATTCATGAAGTGCAAAGCAAGAATATGATATGATAAAGCGAGAGAAAAAGAATGAAATCTTTGCGCGCAATTCTTTCATGAAAAACATGGTAAAAGCCAAGGCGATCAAAGTGTCAATAAACTTGTATCGGCCATTTCATGCCAAATGAATTTCGTACATTTCTTTCCTCCTAATATTTCAATTGTTTATTCGTTTCTGTATTTCTTTGAGAATAATATTGAAACTGAAAAGTTCATCAATCATGAATGAAGGAAGATCCCATATCATTTACCTATTTTATCGAGTGTCGTAAATGAATGAAGGAGAAAATTATTTAATGGCAAGTCAGAAGCTATTAGCATTATTATTACATTTTATTATCAGTGATATTATCATTATCGAGGGTAAACATAATCATATATCAGGGCGATCATTAGAAATGGGAAGAAATGATAAAAAATGATTTAATAATATGCACATCAGAGACTTGGTTCATTGTTGTCTGATCAAGCACATTTCAAGTTGCAAGTATAAAGAAGTTCAATGGTGAATGAATCCTTGGAAAACTGAGAATTCCTTTGAGATTCAATATGAAACCAAAAATCATTCATAAATATAATTTTTTTTCTTCTTTTCTTTATTGTCTTTTCTCTCTTTTTTATTTCTCCTTTCCTTTAAATATGATTGGTTAGACTTATTAGCAAAAGAAAAATGAGAGAATCAAAATGATGATCATCATGATGATCATCATGATGGGAGAAGAAGAGTAAATAAGCAAGATGCAGGATCGCATCATATTACTGGTGAACCATAGGAAGTGAATGTTTTGTTTCTTTTCTGTTCATATCATGTTGCAGTGAAAATGGTGAAAAAATATTGAGCATTTCTTTGGATATCTTTTCGTCTTGTATCATCTTAACCGCATTATTTGAATAAACTCTCATTATACACCCACGAACAGGTAAAACAAAGATGAACATTATTTACTGTTCAAACAGAGTAACAATATTTTCCCGATTTTATTACATGCTAACTGTTGAGTTACATTCTTAGAAAACTTAACGACTCTTTATAATACCTTTTTCTTTAATTGAAATATCTAATCATCATTTGATCAACAATTACATTTTGGGTAAAGTTGTCGAACTCATCGAAGCACGTTGGTGATCAAGGAATAGCTTCTGTTTATAACTTTTAATTATTCAATAATATTCATTTGTTGAATTGTTTCTTGGAAGAAAATCGAATGAACTTCTAATAATCAGATATATGAAACTCTTAAAAACTTTTAAAAGTTGACTTTTTGCCTCAATTTCTAGTTGGGTATAAAATTAATTGTTATCTGATTACGATTCAGCTCTCAATAACTTTCAACTTTGATCAATCATTATAAAAATGTAAATAGTCTTGGTTACTCTAGCTTAGATTCATTCACACAAAATTGAAAAGCAAAATGTAAAATAATATAAAAGTTTGTAATTTTCAATACAAATTCTACTCAAACCAGTTCGATTGGTGAATTCACTCACAAATGATCGGTTTCAATTGAAAACCCGAAGATTTTGAGTTACTTTGTGCATATTTTGCACAAGAAAAATTGAACAATTTTACCAACATATTCAAACTCATTCTCGAAGTTACCATGAAGTCATGTACACTTTTGAACAAATTGCACTGAAGAATAATAATAATGGTTTCGATTTCTCGTTTACAACATCAAATTGCGAAAATTCAATGAAAGTTTTAGAAAAGTTTTTGTTTCACTTTCGATTTTCTCTGAAAGATGTGATTATTAATGCAATGAAAACTCACAAATTATGTTGACTTGATGAGTCGCTGAGATGCTCTTCTTTTGTGGTAATCCTTCAATTTTGCATGCAAAGGTGACACTTGGTATTCGCTGTGAAATGGTGTAACTTAAAGTTGACTTTATAATCCAACCATTTGATCCATCATTTTGAGTCTCAATGGTCGTTGCTGAAGTAACATTGTTATCCACAAGCCACGTAAGCAAAGGCGGCGGATTGCCTGGACGAGTTGTACACTTGAGGTCAATTGTTTTGTAAAGACGAGTTTCACTTGGTCCGTTGATTATCACTTTAGAAGGTAAAACTGTAAAAACGAAACAAATTAATTTCCATTCTTGATTCAGATTTTCAAATCATTTGATGATCGACGTTTGCTTTTTCAATTGTTCGACATTTACAAATGCTTCTACTCGGATAACGACAAAAGTAATTGAAAAGAAAAAGGTTAAATTCAAATTGTTCACCATGAAACGAAAATCATTACCAAAAGGAACAATCAGAAAAGTTACAGTGAATGTGGAACCTTTGATTATTGATTGATTATTCTTGCATCTTTTGGTTCAAGTCCATTTTTCAAACGGATAAATTGCATTATCCAATAAAATTTGTATTAATCTTTATTTTACGCATTTTAATCATTCAATTACATTTCGGTTAACATTGCTTCGATTGAATAGTTATTGATAGTTCTAATGAGATAAAAATAGAAGGGAAAAGCTATTAAGTGTTGAGAGAATCACGAATGAAAGTTAAACGCATTGATATTGTCAAGTTGCATACAAAAGGCTTAAACAAGGCTATTGATGTAACATTTATCAGTGGCTTTTAGCTTCTCTTAACCATCGGTCAATGTTATTCATGGTTCAACAATTTCAAGATATTCAGATTAATTCTGTTGTTGCTATTAATTTCGTCTTTCCATTGAACAGGAGTCTTGCATGATTTGACAAATTATTGGTATTTAATGAGAAACTGAACAAGGTGAAGGTTTCCCTGAGTATGATGGAGGACGACTGGAGCAAGGTAACAGCTAAGGACAGGGAAGGAGGAAAGAAGTGGAACAAGGAATGAGGGCGGAAAGAAAGAATGGAAAGAGAAGAAAGTTGTGATAGAATTTCTGTTTTTTTTTCGTTGAATAAAGATGCACTATTCATCAGGATGAAGCTGAAAATCATTGAGACTCCTTTGGGAAGGCGATTAATCTGAGTAAAGAATCTACATAAGCAAGTAAAGGCAATTTACTTTTGATGGGAAAGGAAAGGGATGAAGAGTAAAAAGAACAGAGAAAAAAAGAGAAAAAACGACGATGTTGAGATGGTGATGAAGAAACGAAGAAAATGTTGAGTAAATTCCAAGTTGCATTGTAAACGATTGATTGTATAAACAGTGATAGAGGATTCAAGGGTTTTCTTCTTATTCCATGGGATTGTGTGTGTGGTAAAGAGTTGAGCATGAAAAGGATAAGATGGTAATAATGATGAAAAGAAGGAATGGAAAAGGAAATGGAAAAAGGAAAAGCATTGGATTGAAGCAAGAGACAAGCTAATTCATTATCAAGAATCAAGATGAACCAGAAGTTTTTGGATTGCCTTTTTGTGTTGGCTTTTGAATCAACAAATTTGTGGCCAACAGAGTTTAATTTGGTTAGAATGAATAAAAGTGAAATTTTTCATGGAAAAGGCAAGAAGATGATGAAGGACTTGATAACTAGCCAACAAGGTGTAATTTGATTATTTTAATGAAGGCGCATCAAGTGCATCTCAGTTGGAAAAGAAAGTAATTCATGCTGATTTGAGATTCGAGTTTTGTTCATGAAAAGGTAACCACGGCCTTTTCACCAAATTTAAACTCTATTTTAATAGATTGTGAAACTTGACCAATTGAATGACTTTCAAATGCTAATCCATCGAAACGTGAGCAACTGCAACATGAAACATTTGCTTATTGGCACTGAATCCAATTTGCATAGCAACTTCTCTGTAAGATAATATTTCAATATTTATTTCTTTTATAGTTCCATAGAGTATCTGAGTATCTTGTTTTATTCATAAATTTAAAATGCTTATCAAGTGGTCAAATGAAATGTTCAAACTGTGAATGCTTTTTGGGGAAACTCACTTTTGTACATTTTATTAAACTATGAAAACATTTGAATAAGAATAGTTTATCATTTGCTTTTCACTGTTTACTTGTTGTCAATGGTCAGTGGTCAAAATGGAAAAGAAGAGCGAATAACTTGCATATCAAAATTGGTTAAATGTTCTTCCATCTTCTAACTTAATGCACATATTTATGATATTAAATTCCATGCTTTTCACCATTAGTTCAACTATTCTATTATTAGATGACATTTGTTTGCCTTTTATTTCAAATATCTTCTTCTATTGCTGATGGCTTGTAACATCATAAGTCAAAACCAACGTCGTTTAAGGAAATGAAGGTTTCAGTTCATCAAGAAATATGCTCAATTCAGATGGAAAGAAGAGCAAAAGGATTTCTCAAAAATCACGTTCTTATGATTTGCAAGCTATTCAATTGAAGATTGACTTTAGCAATTGAAAATAGCGATTGAATGGTTGACCATGAAAATGCAAAATAACATTAACTCAAACTCTGAAAATAAAATATGCTCGAGTTATCGACACCTAAAAGTTAGCTAAACTCTGAACCTTTTTTGTTTACTTCAGGTGTGACTCTTAGAACTCATGATGTGTACTTGTGATGAAACATGATGCATTCATGGTTAACACTTAATTAACACCAGCAATCAGTGGAAGATATTTAATAAACTATATTTTGTTCAATCATTAAACTGGTAATTGCTCATGTTCAGACTACTTATTGAAATAATTGAGAAGTTCAGAGTTTATTTATTCTTCGTTGCTTTGGTCTTTGGGTAAAATATAAATCATTGTTATTTTGCTTCAATATTTTATATCCATTTTCGAGCTTTTGTTCTGTAATGTTTCAAAAAAGTCATTTGAGAATAGTTTCCAAGGTTAACGAGCTCATACATGAAAGATACTCTCAACTCATTCATTTTTCATCATAAGTCCAAAAGCTTGCAAGAGTAAAAGTTTTGGGAAAAAAAGTTTACTTTTTTATTCAGCGAAAAGATCGAACACAAAAATTAAGACAAATTAAAGGCTGACTAATGCTAGGAATGCATTGGTGCTTAACTTGTGGTTTATTGAACTTTAATGTTTCAGGTAAAGTTGGAAATTAATCTACTGTCTACTCTCAATACAATTAGATAATCATCCATTCCGTTCTCGGTAAATGATTTGATGATTGATCACCAATGAATATGAGGAGACTTTAGAATGTTGATCAAAATTCAAAAGGCATTGATTCGAAATGACAAGTTTACCTTGAAATGGTGAAAGAAGGAGGAAAGAAGGAAAAATCAGTGAATCGTGATTTTGTGGCAAACTTCATTTTACTTGGAAGATGAGGAAAAGTAGAGCAAGAATCAACATTTTCAGAGGATAATTCAATAGGAAATGGATGAAGAAGCCTCAATAGAAGAGAGAAAACATGGAAAACACGATGGAAATGATGAATGGGGAGAAATGATCGAAATAAAAGTTGATTAATTTCCATTGAGAATGAAATAAATGTGATTAAAGTTGTCGATAATGAAGCGAACGGAATGATGAAGGTTAATTAGAGGTCTGAATATTCATTTCAAGATCAGCCAGTGTCACTCATTAGCTGACACTTTACGAACCGTTTCTGCTAATTTGTCTCAATTTAGTGAATTTGTTTGAAAAGAAAGATAATCTTGAATGGATTTGCAATTAAATTCTGATTGCGTTCAGAGCATGGTTAATCATTTGATGAAAGATTAGATGAGAAAAAGATGTTTACACTTTACACTTGGATCGTCGGAAGAAAGTGATGAATGAGATTCTGATGAGAGGAATGGGTTAAACAAGGAATAGTTTACAAATTAGCTGAGTTGATCAACGGAGCAAAAATAATTGAAATTGAGAATCAATAGGAACAATGAAGTTGCAATGTAAGAATCTCGAGTTTCTTTGGCCATTTCATTATACATTTCATTGTACGACTCAATGAATGTTTGTTTAGTCTTTTTGGGAAACTTTGCTCTTCTCTTCAACTCTTTAAACTCAACTTTTCAAAATGGCTTTGCACTGTTAACGAAATTGATTCAGCAACTGACGGATTCTTAATGGATAACTGATGATTGTAATGGTGAGTACAAGTGAAAAGTTCAATTGACAGTCGCTGATTGAAGTGAAATAGCATTTTGAAATGTGCTGAATCAGTCTTCAGTCTTCGAATCGAACACTAATCTTAATGAGAAAATTGGTTTAACCAGAAGCTACTTTCTCTTCCTTCATTATCTTCAGTTTCGTGTGTTTCCTTTCAAGCTAATTGAATAAAATTTATTCCGAAATAAACTATCGACTTTATTTAGAATTAATAAGCGGAAAATTTGTCTTCATCAAAGTGACAATCGATAAGCAATTGATTATCGATTTTAGTTCGAGTAACAAATTGTCTTTTAGCTTCAATGAATTGTCATTTGTTTAAATCGTTTGTTGACTTATGAAAAGCAAATTATTTTTCGCTTCTTAACTCGCCATTCACCGAGTTTTTGAGTTTCCGAATCGGGATTCATATCATTAACTGTAATAATGAGGTTAAAAGAAAAATACCTTATTTTACCTTTCAATTCCATGCTCTTGTGAGCGACAATTTCTAGTATTTCGAACTGATTCTCCAATCTTTTAGCCCTTTTCGCTCTAATCTGGCCTTTTTCTGATCTGAATCGTTCTTTCTTTTGGGAATAAAACTTGCATTTACTTTTATCAATTTATTACTATTGTATTTAATACTTCGAACATTTCACTTTTTTCTTCTGAATTGTCTAATTGTTCCACATTAAATTCGAACTGTGATCTTTATCGAAATGTAAATTAGCCAATAAAAGTCACTTTAAGTTTAACCTTTTTCTGTATTGCACTCGAAGAAAGTAGAATGCAAATTTTCGGTCATTTAATTGTCGATATAATTTGCAATGAAAAAGATTAATGCATTTATCAAATGATTTGCAATGAATAAAGTTGCTTCTTGAGTTTTCAACTCACAGTAAACATTTAATTTAATTGAAGCTTCAAGAGGTTTGCTGGTTAAATTGCTTGTTACTGAGCATTTGAAAACACTTTGATTATCATCAATTGAAGGTATAAAAGAATAGCTGTTGATCACATCATTACGTGAATTGACATTAAAACTCTTATCTAGTTCAAGGCCATTTCGAAACCAATAAACCTTTGGATGTGGATAGCCTCCTTTGGAAGTACAGGTAAGAGTCACTGTTTCACCCAATATCACTGAGTTTTCCTCTGAATAACCTTCAATTATCGGTGGTCCAGGTTCATTGAAAATGTTTATCATGGAAGAGGCACGAAGAGGTTTACTCAAACCTGCATGTTCGATTTCACATGAATAAATTCCTTCGCTTTTGGGATACAAAATGATTGAACTTTCCGTTGTGAAAAGTGTATATCGATTGTTGACAATCGATTTATTGTGATGAGTCCGTGAGGCTTCTGTGAAAACGATGAGAATAAAGTTGTTAATAGAAATGGAAAGAAAAAGAAATTGTTCGTTAATCATGTTCATGGTTTCAGTTTTGGATGTGATTTGTTTTACTTTCAACTTCCGTTTCTTTTCTGGTAATCATTTGGTGATCCAAACTATTGATTGTTTCCGTTTTATCAAACAATTTTCAAACTTTAACTTTACTTTTGAAAACTTTGTTTCAACACTTTTCTTCGATAATCATTGCTTTTGGAAGTTTCACTTTTCCATTTTCTTTCTCTTTCTGCTCACCTTGATTCAGACAAGTTTATTAGATAATTTTAATGAGCAACGATTAGTCTGAACTGAAGAATGAAGACAAACACAAGTCGAGCCAAAACGAATGAAACAGTTTTTCAGAATTTAATATCTTGAAATAAAAGTCATGTAATGAACTTGTGCGACTAATTAATGGATTGATGATTCACAGAGTTTCCATTTCTTTTAAAGAGTAAAAAGCTTTCAATTAATTTCATTGTCTAAACAGGGAAGAAAGTTGGCTCGGAAAAGTCATCAAACTGAGAAAAGCAGAAACGATAATCGTTGCAACAAAAGAGTTTGGAAGAAGGAAAAAGATTGAAAAGAAAATTGGAAAGTTTCAAAAAATGTTCAATGCTGATGGAACAATTAAAAGGAATATTTGTTTCCAAGAGAAATGAAGGTTCACTGTAAACTGCGAATATTGATGGTGAACTTGGATTGAATAATGGTGATGATGCTCATAATCAAGACAAAGTGTTCATTGTGTTGAACCAACCTTATAATAATAATAGTTACGATAATTGTCAAATATTTCCTGTCAAGTTTACTTTGCTTAATCGATTGAGGCAAGCATCAATCCCTGTTTCACCAATCATTCTAAAGGCTTTTTCTTTCCTCTTTTATTGATCGCCTTTTTTACACTTTATCTTTTCTTCTCATTCTGCTCCTTCCATCTCCTCATCTTCTTCCTCCCTGCATCCTCATCAACTCCCTTCCCTGACTCCAATCCCTTTGATGCGACTCGTAATTACGCCTCAAGAGGTTTCACTTACGGCTTGTGAGTGGTAAATAAAAAAACGATTTACATGGATTAACTTTGATTGGTCACAATTGGGGAATTTATTTATACAATCATGATAATGCAATAAAAGTTGTTATTAGTGATTATTGAAACTTGTTTTTCGTCTTCCATTGAAAAACATTTTTCACATTTACTCGCCACCTTTTCCCATGTTATTGCATCAACAAATCAATTGTTTTCATCTTTTCCTTGGCTTATCCTCAACCTCATTATTGCACTTGTTTAAAAAGTTATCATTTTCATCTTGAACTTTACTCTCCGTCTAAGCACAATGATGAAGTTAATTCCGTTAGTGATGATGAAGCTTATTATTACTATCATTATTATATTTAAGGAAACAGTAGGGATGCTTGGATGAAGATGAACCAGAAGAAGGAGAAAGATTAGTTAAGAAATGTAAGATGTAATTTGGAAGAGAAAAAACTTGCAATAAACTCGAACCATTATGACTGGAATGATATTTCAGTTTTTTTTCTGGTTTTTATTTAGTCTGTTTCACCTTTAAAGGCACGATGAAACTGCTCAACCTGACATTATCTTGATATTATTAAAGATATAAATATATACTTTTGTCTCCTTCAATATTACCCAATGGACAGTCGAAGTGAGAAAACTCATGATAATGATGAATATTACTTGAAACCCTCTGGGAGTGAAAATGATGCAACACAATGAAGCGAAGAATAGGGAAAAGAATAAAAAACGCAATTCCAGTCAGTACTTAGTTCTAGGATAAGTTAAACAAAGTGACACATTCAATTGAAATTTAACCTCTAATAATGATTATCTTGATTGACTGTAAAAATAATAACGCAATGAGCTTATGTTACATTAGCCATTGGGAGCGAGTCAAGGAATGATAACAAAAAGGCGAACAAAAGAAAAGAAGAAAAAAAACTAAGAATTTAACAGTTGATAGAAAAACGAAATTCCCTGGGAATGGATAAACTGGTATAAAGAAGATGATATAAGCTGGGAGTGAACATTGTTAATCATTTATATCTTGAAGAGAAAAGAAGAGAGAAAATATTATCATATCATTGGAGTGATATTTTATCATTTATGGTAAGATTGGTGGCTCGATGCTCTGAATAACCGGAAGGCCTGAAAGATGGAAGAAGGCAAAGTGTGAAACAAGAGAAGTCGCAAAATCTTTGGTTTCACAAATTTTCTTATCCATCATCTTCTTCCATCTTCATCTTGTTCATCTTCTCTTACTTTTTTATTCTCCTTCTCTTTTCGCTCCATTTCCTTTTTGTCATATTTTCTCCTCAATTTTCCCCTTTCTACTTGCATTCCAAGTTTGCCTCTGAAAGTCATTAAGATTAGCACAGAATGATGATAATGATAAAAAAAAGCAAAGTCCCAAGTAGCCTCAACTCTCAAAGGATAAGCTATCAAAATATCAGTTAATATTATGAATAGTAAATTTGCCAGTTTCTTTCATATTTTTATCTAATAATGAATCATTTTATTTTCATAAATTCATCATAATAACATTGTTAGATAATGATCATCATCAAGTTATTATCAACTTCACAGAGATTTACTTTGCATAATATTAATGATGATGATGTTGCTCTTTGCGCACACTTTCATAATTAGTTTAGCTTGAGATGAACTCTAATGGTTTAAGAATGCAAGTTTACCAAAACACATTTTTATCGTTCCTTTTCATCATTCCTTTCATCATCTTTTGTCTTTTCCGGTGAAAACATGAGCAACATCAATTGCATGAAAAAGTAAAACATTATCATTGGAAAGACAACAAAGATAACGATCATTTGGCAATTGCGCTTCTTTCCAATTGAACAATCAATTAACAAATTCATTGATTCACAGCAATAGTTGATCAACTGCCAAAACTGCGCTTTTTCCTTTTCTCTTTAAAATTTAATTCTAATCATCAATTACATTATATTGGCCATTAAAAAGGTAACAAATGTAAAGCTGCATTTCATTCAATGATTCAAATGAAATATTGAATCAAAAGCGATTTTTTGTTCGATGAAGAAAAGAATTGCCTTTTTTTCCTTTTTTCTCAAACTTTGCTATTCTACTTTTCTCAATCATTTTAACCTTTTCTCGAGCAACTTATTTCTTCTTGTGAACAAATTTTGCATGTAAGTTACAAAATGCATAAAAATAGTGAACTCAAAGCAATCAAACAGTTTTTTTCTCTCTTTATTTTCATCTTTTCTTCTCTTTCTACTGAAACTCGAAGGGAACAGAGTAAAAAGAGGATGAAAATCCAATTGATATACATGATGAAAATGGTATATATTCAGATAGATCAGACGAGTTTTTCTTTACGAAGAATGATGAAGAACAATTGGAAACTCTCTTTTGCTTTTATATTTTGAATGAGATACAATTTCATTTTCTTTATAATACACTTTTCCAACATAAAACTCTTCTTGTTTTGTTGTTTGTTATTACTGTTGTTGTTGATGCTCATTCCTGTTAAACTTGAAGCAATAAACATTTGAAAAGTACATTGAAAATTGTGATTATATTGAGAAGGTCATTTCAATATTGGAATATGCAGTTAAACTTGATCAGGTAAGCATAAAGGTTAGTAGAGTTTAATGGGTTAAAGAGATTTTCAATCGTTAAGAGTAGAGTAAATCTGAAGCATTTATTTCAAGAGAAGGGTTCAGTCAAATTCAATTTAAGTTTCAAGGTAAACTCAGTTTTGCAATTAGACTGCAATCAGTTGATTCCAAGTTATCTCAACCTTTTTCATTTCTTTATAACAGCTTCGTGTTTTTTATTCAATAAATAACTTTGAATGGCCATTGAATGCTGAAAATTGTTCATTGATTGATAAATGATGATTAAAACTGAACGAAAAGCGATTGTTTTTGACTTTAATAGCAATATTTTTCCAGTTTCACATCGTTTCCAATTGTAAAACACATTTGATTTGGAAAATATTTTTCTCTCTCTTGCCTTTTCTCTTGACCTTTCAACTTGACTTGCTTGTTAAAATGTTTCTTCTGTTTCAAGTTTAAAGGGGAAAATCTCTTTTATCATGATTCGTCATGGACAAGAAAGAATATCTTTTTTTCGCTCAAAGAATTGGCAATGAAATATTTTCTCTCCACTCACTGGGAGTGAATAAGAGGAAAGATAAAGGGAAATGGAATTGAGCTTCAACACTTTGACATTGATGGTACATAATCAATGAGTGTTTGTGATCATATTGAATCTCTTTTTGTTTTGGTCTTTTCCCTTCAAAGTTGATTCTTTTTTTTGTCAATTTATCTTTTCTTCTGTTTTCCCTGCTTCACTTGTCTGTCTAATCAAATTGTTTTTACTCTTCCTTGAAGAAGACACAGAGAAGAAGGTAAAGAGTGAAATGGTTATCATTGATAAACGGTGAAAGAGGAACAATGTCAAGGTGATGTTAATGTGTTATTAACATGAATCAAACCTCATTTAATTCATTTAATTTCAATGGAATATATCAAACTTCTGTGATTACATGGATGATTAAAAGTGAATGGATAAGGCGACATATTTTCTTCTTCTGTGTGCTTCGCCTTTATCAATAATCTGCTTTTGTGCTTGATAAAGCAAACAGATAAATACATTAGACTAACACTTGCGAGGCTTAGAGGTTGATGATAATATGATAACAAAGGACGATATGATTGTCTGCAGCAAATCTGTGGAGGAACCATTTAGAAGGAGAAGCAATATCGGATGAACCATTAAAAGCAAAAGTGATACTCTTCACTGGAAGACAATCAGTTTCATCGATTGGCTGCGCTTTCATATGCTCCTCACTCTAACCAAGTCTGTACAGCAAGTGAGTTGTGCAAAAAAGAGGGTGAAAAAATGGGTTGAGATGAGAAAAAATTGATAGATAAAAAGTCACTTTGCCTGTCTTTTCCTTACTCACTCGCCTTCTACCTCTGACTTTTTTTTCACTCCCAGTTATTCCACTGAGATAATAATATTGTGCAAGGATTTGAAAGAAAGATCAGGCAAAGGTTGAGTGACATGCATGTTAGTCGTAAGTAAGAGTAAGGAAAGCATCGGAGAGGAAGAAAAAGATGAGAGAAAAAAGATGAAGATGAAGCAGAAAAGTTGAACAGTGAATATCAGAATTATTGAGAAGAAGGACAAGAAAAAGAAATTGAATGAAGATGAGAAGCATGTGAATGTTTTCTTTCTCAACCTTTACTGATTGCAAGATGGGAAAATGTTGCAGGTCATTTAGGGTCATATGTTAACTATAAAGTCCCAGAGGTAAGAGTGTAGAGACACACAGGAAGAGGATAATGGATAAAGGTGATGAGAAAATGTTGTTGGTGGTTGATGGCAATAGGCGTAACATGGAAGCCAGAAAAAGGGAAAAAAAGTTGACTTCATTTAAGGTTACATCGAGCTTTTTGCTGTTACTTCTTCTCTTGTTTGCTTGTCTGATTAGACTTTAGTGTTTGCATCAAGGGAATGGGTGAAGAGGCGAAAAAAAAGAAACCAAATATAATCATAATAATCATTGAATGACAGAGAATGCAATAACAATATTAATAATAATGATAATATTAAAAGTGAGAGTGTAAATGCAGACAAAAAAAGGTGAATCCAGTTATGATTCTGAAGGAAAAGCAAAAAGGTCTTTGTTGGTTTATTGCATAAACAGTGATATTGGAAGGGAAAAGATGAGCAAAAGAATCAGAGTGTAATGTTGGTGAGAGAAGAGAATGGGAAAAGATGAAGATGAAAGAGAGGAAAATGGATGATCACATGAAGAGCTTTGTGAAGATGATGAGCAAAAAGATGATTGTTTTTGTTTACGAGTTTGGCTCAAGATGAACAGAAGAAATGAACATAAAGAATCTCACTTTTCCATATTCACGGTTGTTCATCTTGAAAGGCAATGAAAAATATGAACAATCAAAATGGTTAAATATTATCATAGATCACATCACTTTTATATCTCGATATTTCATCTTCATCTTCATTCATTTATTCTTCATCTTTAATCATTTCTCGAAGAAAATCTTTTTTTTCTCAAACAATTGAATTTCAGTGTTTATCTCATTGACGATGACGATCAAAATGATGAACATTTCGATGCTGGGAAGACAAGTTTTTCTTCTCGCTTCGTTCACCCAGTAAAAGCTAAATCACGAGAAAATTGTGAAGAGAGAAAACGAAGAAATCTAAACGTTAAAAGAAAGGCTCATCATTCTGAGGACAACAAAAGGATGAGAAAAGGCAAGATGATGGTTAAACAACACAAGAATGAAAGTAAAACAGTAAACATTATAAAAGGGCAAAAAGCAGATCCTATTGTTGTCCCATTTATCAGACTCGAACTGTTTCTCTTTTGCTTTCTGTGGATGATGAGGATGAGGATAAGGATGAAGAAGATGATGCTTTACTCATGTTTCGCAGAGTTTGAATTTCAATAGGGAAAAGATGCTCTCTTTGCTCTTTATCATAAGAATGTTTCTATTTTGTTTTTCTTCAGCTTTTCTTCATTTCTTTTGTTTTTTTTCTCTTCTCATCTTTTCTCTTTTGGTTAACCAGTTATTTGTTGCTCATGTTTTTGTTTGTTTATCATGTTTGATGACCAGAAAGAGAAAGAAAGAAAATCCAAAACATTTTCTTCTTTTCAAACTTTATCAACATTTTCACATAAATCAACATTATTCAGTTGAGTTTCAACTAAAGAACAGCATGCAGGTTTCATGTTTAACGAAATGGTTAACTATTTACTTTCTTTCCTCAACTTACCTGGAAGAAGTTCAATGTTCCTACGGAACCATTTTATTCTTGGTGGAGGTTTACTTGGTGAGGCTAAGCACATGAGAATAACTTTCTCCGATTCCTTGGCTTCAACTATATGATGATCACTTGAAGTTGATGGTAAAATTGAAGGAAATGAAATCTCTGAATTATCACTTTCGGATGACACAAAACCAGTGATGGTTAAGCTTTTTGGTGGCACTGAAAGGAGAAGGTGAAAAGTGTGAAAATGCGAGTTGATGATGGGTTACGATGCTAGTAATAAGAGCAGCAAGGTTTGTATCGAAGGTTGCATAACGAGATTCTGAAGATACATTCTAGACTGACTTTCTTGCGAACATGAAATTTGAAATTGTGATGTCATAAACCAGAAATAATGATACAGATAATCATCATGTTCATGATGAATGTCTCTACATTTGAAAACTAACTTTTCAATAGATGATGAAATAAAAGTGAAAAAAGGTTGTTTTATTGATTATTTCGTTTGCGAGTTTCTTTTTTCTGGTTTCTTTTTTCGCGAAATTTGCATTTTTTGCAATCTTTTTTTCATTTTGTTGACAAAATTGTAAATCATGATTGACACAACATGACAATCACTGTCATTCAAATCATCATTTGTCTTTAAACTTTTCCAGTGCATTTCGACTAAACTTGATACACGTTTAAATGATTTCAGACTAACTCATAACTTTTAATAAACTCTGATCAAATGCACATTTTTATCTGTTAAAATTGAATCAATTTTCATGTCATTTGGCCCAGTAAGTCAAAGTTCAAACCAAAACACATCAAAAGTCATTCACAGTTTGAGTGAAAATATTTTGAAAACGAAATGAAAGTTGCGATTCTGTTCCGTAATTTGGATTGAATAGGATTAGAGAAAAATGAAAGACTGAAATTATGTTTCTAATGTTTTAATGCTGTCAATTGTTTTAATTGCAACATTAATGAGTTAATGGAAAATGCATTTTAATTGATACAAAATGATAACAGTTTTTCTCATGAATTATTATCTGAATCAGATTAGCACTTTACATCTCTACCTTTGCCTGCAGTAAACGTGACAAAACAATGTTTTACTTGCAATAAAATGTCACAAGAATGCATTTAGTCTGGAATATATTATTGCAATTGTAAATTTAGTTGATTCCTGAAACTGAATAAAGCTCAATAAGAGATGAGCTTGAGACGAAACGAAGCAGAATAATTTTATAACCTCATTATCATTTAACTTGAATCAATTACCATGATGCTTTTGCTAGAAAATTGGGTTAAAAATGAAATTCTCTCTTAATATTTGGTGTAAACTTTTTAAATTGCTTTTGAAACATTGTACTATAAAGTCAATTAAGTTTATCTGCGCAAATTTGTAAGTTAATTGAGAATGAATTTTTGATCGTTCACATGTTTCCACTCATCATATGAACCTTTGCTGTGCAATGCATTAGTCTCGAGATGAATGCCAATTATTTTAACAGCAAGTGATAATTGAATTTGTTTTAATTTGAAACTCGCAAGATTCCTTTTCCCTTTGCACTTACCTATAACTGTGACATGTGATGAGGCACGGATTGGTGACTGGCTTTGAGCAGGTCCAACTTGACATTGGTATTCACCTTCATCCTCAATGGTTACACTAGTAATCCTCAGGTTGTAAATACCTTTCGAAGAATCAGAGATCATTCGGTAACGAGGCATTCCTGGTATGAAAGCACGAAAACCTAGAGAAAATTTGTTCAAACAGAATTCGAGGTTAAATTCTTGAAAGTTCAAGTTTCTGTGAAAGTTGGACAAGTAAATGTCGACCGAAGAGTTTTGAAGAATGAGAATCTAAACTTTTATTTTTCCTGATTTCATGACCGCAAGTACATATTGAAAAAGGGAAAATCAAATTCTCTTAAATATTCGTATTTTTTTTGTTTTTGAGAGAAAATAATTCTACACTTTCTATTGAAATATTTTTGATTCTCATTTTTAATCGAAAATTCAAATGTTAGAGAATAAAATGGTTTTGAAAATTCATTTAATGAAACTTTCTTCAGAATTTTTAAATTGGACGAAATTTCGCAAAAATTACCTAAAAGTAGACCGTTTTTACTCCATTGGACGGCACCAAGTTGATTACCGACTTGACACTGAAGTGTAACTGTATCACCTTCAACAATTTCAACATCACTTGGCTTCACGATGAAATATTGTTGATTTGACAAGTTTTTTGCCATTGAATTAGAAACAGTTGATTCTGATGAGGATGGTAACACTGACTGCGAAAACACTGTAGAAGTAAAATCCATGGAATGATAATTGTTGGGATTTAATTCCAAACTTGAAACAAAATCACAATACAAAAGAATAAAAAAGTTACGAAAAATCATATTAACAAAAAAAATCATTGATAAATTGTTATAAAAGTTAATTATTTTTGTTCAACTTTTCACTCGATGAGAATTGAATTCTTAAATTTTATCAAAGTCGAACTTATTTTCCTTGTTCTGAACACAATTGCTTTACAGCAATCCTTGATTGGATCATTCAGGTTTATTAGATTCATGTATATGCGAGAATATTGTCAACTCGAATGAACGAGATTAATAAAAGTGTTGGCCAAGTTTCACCAAAGAGTTGATATCGAGTTTTGTTCGAATAATTTCTGTGTCTGTGCAAAAAACTCAATTTATTTGGAAAAGAATCAAGAACTTAATGTGCCATCTGGATACAGCGATTAAAACTACTTTTTCATCCTTCATAAGATGTTAAACATTCACTGAATTTACATTCCATTTATTAATGTATAGTGTATTATGGATTCGACTCCATAAGTGTGATTATTTGCTTAAAACTGAGAGAGCAATGCGTTAACAAAGAGAACATGCTAAACGTCTCTGTTTTATACTACAGCTAAGTCGATCAAGCTTATATTTTTCAGTCTTTATTGGGGAATGTTCAATTCACTTTTATGAGATTTTTTTGTCTGAACCAATCTACAAAACGAGATTTCAAATAATAGAATTGATTGCTCTTCTTCTCTACAAACTGTTTCATTTCGATGTAATGCTGTACCTACTGACATCTCCCAGTGAATTCATCACTTTTTCATTAGTTTACTCAGTTGATTATTGGGAACTCGGTCTAGAAACTCAACATCCATTTTAGTATACGTGTATAGTATATGACTACACAGAGCTTGAACACGCTACAATTACTGTTGGAAATTTGAAAATTCGTCGGATAGCGAGAAGCTTTTTTTAACCCAATCAGAGTGAATTGAAATAGAAACGAACATGAGAGATCAACTAAAATAAAACTTTTCCCATATTGGCTTGCAATAATTCTAATTGAAATAACTTTGAATGAATTCATCCGATATGCAACAAATCAGTTCGAAGAATGTTACAATTCAGCTTTTATGGTTTATCTTGGAAAGGAATCAAACATGGATAATCATTTTACAAAATTAAACTGAAAATTATTGAGTGCATACACTCCTGGCAATAAGTTTGAGGACAGAAGACTTTGTGAATATTTCAATTTGATCCCGTTAGTGAACTAATCCAATTACTATGGGTAGATTATTGAATTTTAAGAAAATATTAAAGAACTTTCAAAATTGAGCTGGCGCTTTATTTAAATTATCAAAATTGCCAAACGTCCATACAATTACAACGTGGACGACCAAAGCGTCTGGAAACATTTGTTAAATATTTTACAATTTTATCTTCATTGGTTGTGGCATAATTTGGGTCAGCGCTGTGCCTCGAGATAATTTGCTCCACCTTAGCAAGTGCCTTTAAATGAGAAAAGAGCATTCAGTTAATTAATTAAAAATGATTTTTAAAGGATAGCTTACCTTTCGATAAGGATGGTTAACACATCTGCAACTCATTAGACCTTTTTTTGACTTCAGGTGAAGTTTATAAGAAGGACGCATCCTGATGATTGAACAAATAAGAAATTGAAATTTTAAACAATTAAAAATGAAGCTTTTGAAATGAACAATTAAACAATAACAAACTTGATTTGGTACGCCATCTATAGTTAAAAAGAAAAGTGTGTGAAACGCACGAAATTGAAATTGATAAACCTCTAAACAGAGCTTTGTCATCGCGCCATGATTTACCAAGTCTAGTGACTAGCGAATGTAGAAGGTGAATTAACAAATATTTGTTAATTACGCTATTCGCTAAATTAACTTGATGTAACCATCTTAATGATTGTGTTGAACTGCTGTATCGAGTTATTATATCGTATCGAATCTGGGATCGATCTATCGCAATTGTAACTTTCATTTCATCATACTTGCACTGTTAAAATTGGTCTTTTTATATTTAATTGTCTTTATTTATTGTTCAACAATTCATCTATCGTCATTTCTGTCTAGGTAAGAAACTTAAGGAGCTAACGCTAGACTTTCAACATATT
Source organism: Tetranychus piercei (assembly GCA_036759885.1). Classification (NCBI taxonomy): domain Eukaryota; kingdom Metazoa; phylum Arthropoda; class Arachnida; order Trombidiformes; family Tetranychidae; genus Tetranychus; species Tetranychus piercei. The sequence continues at coordinate 9,468,156 of CM071878.1, forward strand.
TCTTTTTGCACAGAATAAATTTGACACAACATCTGAAGAAGTTTCTCCGGTAGATGTGAAATCTACTCAAACACAAGAGCCTGTAAGTTCACTTCATTGTTTCATCAAAGATTGGTTAAATTAAAGCATTTGCGGCTTGACAGCACTGTCAAGCTACCGTTTTTGGGATTGGGTTTGGTAAAGCGAAATAATAATTGATAAGAGATAAAAATAGATTCAAGATAAATTGAAAAAGCGACATCTGTTTTCATCAAAGAATATTAATTTTGTAAAAATGAGCCAATCTCAACCGAATTTTTCTCTGCGATGCCGATATGGAAACAAAATTTGGCGGAGATTGACTTAGTAGTTTTGGCCTTTGTTTTGTCTTACACTCAACAATTAATTTTTGCTTTTTAGGTCTTTTGGATAAATCTAATATTTTCATTAACATAAATTAACAAACAATAATGTGTATAGTATTTACTAGGTTTTCAATATGAATAAAACTTCTTACGTTGGATAAATAGAATCTTCATAGCACAAAACAACCATAAGCTTAAAATCTACCATATCTTCATTCCAAGCATATCAGCCTAAAAATCTTGCCAGTAAAGCGACTAAAAGTTAAGATATGTTCGAAATTCCAGGTCTATTCTATCCTTAATATCATAAGTTTATCATAATCTTGGTATTTAATCAATTCGTTTTAATTTGATTGTCCAATAAGCTGTTAATCAATAGCTATGAGATTTTTTGGCGCTTATTCAATAAATATCGCATATCATTAAATACCGAGAAGATTTGTGGGTGTTGTGATAGTCGACTATATAAGTTGTCCAATAGCATATCTGTTTTCACTGTGAGATCATACGCACACCAAATCTGAAATGTTTATTAAAGCAGTAACTTTTTTCATTATTTCTTCTAATTTGATATTGATATCTGGTTCATCTGGTTGTCAAGTGAAGAGGAATGAGAAAACAGACAGTTTTGTTTGTGTTTGTAATCATGATTATTGTGATTCCTTACCAGTTGAACCATTCTCATCACCTCAAGCATTGACTATATTTACAACTGATAAATCATATTATCGTTTAACCAAATCAGTTGTACCTGAATCCGATCTTAAGGTCAACCAATCATCTAATATTAAAGTAACTCTCAATGTCTTTGATCGTTTTCAATCAATAATTGGATTTGGTGGAGCCTTTACTGATGCATCTGGAATCAACATCAATAGACTAACAAGTGATCCTTTAAAAGATCGTTTGATTGCTGATTATTTCGGAAAAGATGGAGCTGAATATAATATCGGTCGAGTTCCAATCGGTGGTTCTGATTTCTCTGATCGTCCATATTCGTATGATGATGTAGTTAACGATTTTGAATTGAAACACTTTGCTTTAGCTGATGATGATTATAATTATAAGGTGGGTTTATTGAAATATTAGTTAATATTGATTCTTCTTTGAGTTCTCATTGAAAAGACAAGTCTTGTCATCTTAACTGCCTATCGTCTGTTCAATACCAGATGCCATACATGAAGAAAGCCAAGAAGTTGAACAATAATCTTAAACTATTTGGTTCTCCTTGGGCTCCACCAGCTTGGCTTAAGACTAACAATGCTTCGAATGGACTGGGAATATTGCTTGGTGAACCTGGAAGTATATATTGGAAAACATGGGCTAATTATTTTGTCAAGTAATATCATTACTCATCATTATAAAGAGTTATTTGCTTCTTTTTGCTTATATGTTCATGTGTGCTTCAGATTCTTTGACAGTTACAAAGAGAATGGAATCGAATTCTGGGGACTAACACCCCAAAATGAGCCTCTGACGGGTTTGAAACCAGGCTTCCGTTGGAATACTTGTGGCTTCTCTCCATACATGATGAGGGATTTCATCAAAAAAGACTTAGGGCCAACTTTAAAGGCTGCTGGTTATGGTTTGGATAAGATTAAACTAATGATTTATGATCACAACACTGAGAATGTTTATTCATTTGCAAGAGGCGTTCTGTCTGATAAAGAAGCGGCTAGTTATGTTTCTGGAGTGGCATATCATTGGTATGCTGGTCACTACTATGATGACTTGAATAAAGTCCATGAACAATTCCCTGATTATTTCCTTATGTCATCCGAGGCCTGCGAAGGCTGGATAAGAACAGATCCAGATGTTGGAGGTAAGATCGTGCTTTTTCAAATGTTTACACTATATAGCTTTGATTTCACTTGAATATTCAGAAAATCATGATTCGAAATTGCTTCGATTCGACTTCCAATTTTATAATAAACAAACTTACTTGTTATGAACGAAATCTAATTTTTTTCAGTTAAACTTGGAAATTGGACTCGAGCTGAGACTTATGCGAACGATATCATTGAAGGTTTGAATCGTTGGTCAACTGGTTGGGTCGATTGGAATCTCGTACTTAGTATGGATGGAGGCCCTAACTGGGCATTAAATTATGTCGATGCTCCAATAATAGTATCTGATGATGGAACTGAATATTACAAGCAACCGATGTACTATTCATTAGCTCATTTCAGTAAATTCTTGAAGCCAGGATCACAAAGAATCTATCATAAAATCGATGAAGGTCGAATGGATGGCGTTAAAATGACTACCTTCGTGACTCCAACAAACGATCTTATTATTATTGTTGTCAATACAAATCAAGATCCTGTTCTGATCACATTCAATGGAGCTGGACCAAGCAAATTCACTCTTGAATTCGGTCCAAGTTCAATACAAACAGTCATCAAACCATTGAAGACTTAACATTTTGAATTTAGTTGTAATTATGCCGATGATTTAATTTTCAATTTAATTTCAATAAATGTAATTATTGATCAACGCTAATAAAAATCCACTAAAAGCAACTTATCATTGCACTTTTGATTCGAATCAAACATTTAAATAAACTAAATAACAATTTTCATAACTTCAAGCTTAGATAATTGTTTGGCAAAAGAGCATGCAGATGGTTTGCTCACAAAAGGCGAAAAGGGAAAAATGAAATAGCTCAGATCGCATTAACTTCGGTCAACTATTCGAGTGAAAATCAGAGAATTAAAATGATTAGAACTTGCCATGAAAAAAAACAAATGCCTTGACTGATTACTTATTGTTGTTTCTCGAAGCATAACTGTTTTGTCTCATTACAGGGCAGTAAACGATTAACCCTAGAATTGATGAGATCAGTCAAATTCCATTCGATAAAGCAAGTCACGTAAAATTTCATGGGTTCGTTCGCATAGACAGTAACTCCTGATATTGATATAATAATGTATAAGCTATTTTAATTTCATTGTCATTCATCAACCTTCAATTGGAAAGGTTAGAGATATCTTTATATAATACATGTAGCTACTTCTATGGCTCAATAGCTAAATTGATTGCATCTTCTGTAAGATTAAATAATTCAGATTTAGATGATTTATGCAAACCGACTGATACAAAACCAATTTTATTTACTGCTTATCTTTCACTCATTACTTCAAAATATCCGAGTGCACAAATCTTGCCCTGCGAACTGCATTATGCTGTGCGGTAATCTATAGCTATATACCGAGACCCATGAAAAGCATGAAAAGGTTGGCTCGAGAAGAGTAAATACAGCAAAATTCAGCTCATTTCGTCTCGTTTTCAATCAATTTAGGCAAATCACTAAGCAAAGAAGCTTAAAGGTTTTTACTTTTCCATGAATTTAGGCACTTTTCATAGCTTTTGGGCAACTCTTCACTCATTTTAGGCAAATATGAAAATGTTAGTAATTTTATTAGTTTTCAATGACAACTTTGTCCAAACATCTGATTAAATATGATTCCATATTACTAAAGAAGTTCTTACAATTATCACTGGTTATAACTTCAGAACATGAGTTAACATTTGTATACAATTCATCCTCAGACTGAGATTCACTTCTTTTTATGTAATTTTTCCACTGAGAAAACAAATTCTCAATCGGGTTCAAGAATGGTGAATAAGGTGGCAAAAAAATTTGATTATGACCGCTATTTGTGAATAGATCTTTAACAATTTGTGTTTTGTGGAATGGCACGTTATCCATTATCACATAAGCATTCACAATGTTTGCAAGACTGAAGTGTTCAAATAATTTTTCAAGAAATAGATTAAATTCTGACCCATTATATGGAGTATCTTTCAGTTCGAAGAAAAATAGAGATTCGGCACACATGGCAGCACAAACTGAGTAATTCTTAGATCTGATAGTTCTAACTTTCATGTTAGCACGACTTCCAATGAGTGATCTTCCGTAATTTGCTCTTGAATGAATCTGAATTCCAAACTCATCGATGAAAAAAATTTTGTCTCTTTGATGCTGAATTGAGATGAACTGACGAGCGTACAGTGAGATCCCAGATAATGAGAATCCCACATAATGAGATAAATTTATCAATGGTCCCGCTTAAAGGGGGTCGGATCGTCTTTTGCAGTTCGTAAAATTTCAATTCGTTTTTTATTAATTGTCAATTGAGTTAATTCGATTTTCTTTCGTTAAATATTAATCTAAAAACTAGCGAAATCTGTTTAAAGCAACATTTCAGGTTAGATTTGATCGATTAATGAAGATTGAAAATCATAAATTACGCTGCCCGACGAATAGTATAAATAAGCTATTCCACAGTATTCTCATTATCTGGGATCTCACTGTAATCGTATCTCTTTTCAATTGTTGTAGGATTATTCCTTCGCTCAGGAACTAAAGATACACGTTTGACCGAGTAATGAAAACCTTTGATTGCTCTAACCACTGTTGCTTGGAAAACATTTTTGTTTAATTCAACCCTTAATTTGTTGACAATATCTTTCAAAGTTAAACTGATGTTTTCATCCAACCATTCTTTGATAGCAATTTTATCAGTTTCGTTCAACTTTGGAACCGTTCCTCCTTTTTTCTTCTTGATTATACGATTTTCTTTGATCCAAACACGCTCGATTGACTCATAGGTCTGTCTCTTTAATCCATAAACAGAAATAATTTGTTCTTTAGGAACATTATTTTTCATTGATTGCACAATTGAAGCACGAACATCATTACTTATTGACTTATAAGGACCACGACTCTTACATGCTACATCTTACTCTTACTCTTACTTACTTGTAATTACTGAACTCATAGCGCAGATAAAATACTGAATTCACGATGTAGAAAGACAAAGAAATCATAAACTTTCAAATGAAAGATTGAAAGAAGATTGAAGAGTTTTTATATTGTCCGAGTTTGCCTAAAATGAGTGAAGAGTTGCCCAAAAGCTATGAAAAGTGCCTAAATTCATGGAAAAGTAAAAACCTTTAAGCTTCTTTGCTTAGTGATTTGCCTAAATTGATTGAAAAAACGCCTAAATTCATTGAAAACGAGACGAAATGAGCTGAATTTTGCTGTATGAATGAATTCCAATTGTTAAAGTTACGAGCTAGAGCAACCGAGAAGAAAAAGATCGACTATAATTTTCATACATTAATTTGTTCTTGTATTTTTATTCATAAGCTGACCAATCTTTCATTGTTAGCTATTTTGATTCAGATTCTGTTGCCATCTGATTAAGTGTGAGATTATGCATTTACTTAGCGGTTAAAAATGCTGTTGGGTGAGTTGAAACAATTAAAGTCTCATGTCTCTTGAATGTGAAGCAAACAATGAAATTAACAGGTAAACCAAGTTCCATTTGGGAAATAATCTTCACTTTTCTCAAACTGTTCCTATTCATGGAAAGTCATTAATAGCTAATTTATTTGATTACGAGAGCTTCTTTTTGTTTGCATTGACTTTGATAAGTATCAGTAATTTGATTACAACTGAATCGTATCAAAGGTTAATCAGGAAAGTCACAAGAAATCTCTATTCTTGGCTCCAACAGATTCGGTAAAAGCTCACAAGTGAAAGATTGCTGTTTAACAATTAGCTTAACCTGATTATCTTGCAGATAATCTGTTCCTTTTTATTCGCCCACAAGGTTGATGACAATTAATACAAATTAATTAATTTCGGTGAACAATTGTCTTCTAATTAGGTGCGCACTTGAAAGAGGAACATTAATAATAACTTGTTCCCACTATTGTCAGAGATTCATAATAATAATAAAAGTGTTCGACTTCCATATTAGTTGAAACAATTATTAATAACAATCGACAGTATTTTACAAAAATAATCTTTATGTGAAAATATTACATTACTACATTGCTAAAGGTAAATTGTGATTACAATGAGTTTACTAATGAATGGGCAAAGGGTTAAAACGAGGACAAAGGGAGCAGTGATGAGTATTAATGGGTTTACTTTCATTCTTTCACGTAAAATGAGGTTCAACTAAATGATCTTTTCCGTCTAGTAGTGTCTTCTTGGTCCATAAGGGCTTGAATGGTAGTTGTCCATACGATAATCTGGTCGTGAATAGCCTGACTTTGATGGACCATAAGAAGCATATGAAGGTCTAAGGTAAGCTGGAGCAGCATAAACCGAGTGGCTTGGTGGCTCTTTGGCGATCATTTTAACATCAGCAGGGTCTTTTGGTGCAGTTCCAGGTTCGTTGGTAGATACTGTAGCACGGAATCCATGCTTGTCAGCCACATAGTCTACCTTACGATAGATTCCATAAGCATCAGTATATCCATAAGAGCCACGCTTGGTGCCGTATTCATCACCTAAAATGACAAATAAAATAGCATGAAATTACAACAAACACTGAAAATCTCGTTTACCTTCTTCTTGTTGGTGATTTTTATTTCCATAACCATCGTTGATATCATAACCAAAGCTATATGGTTGAGGTTTGTGATCCTTAATCAGGATTGTTATTAAAGCAAGTAAAACAAGACAAAATTATTGAGTTGGATTGGACACAAATCGACGCTTTTCAGTATTTCATTGACGCTTTTATCGTGCAAAACAAAGTAACTGACAAAGTCGATTGTAAAGGCAAACTGTCTAATGACTTGTTAGGTGATGTTGCGACGTTTGCATAAAGAAACTGAAGCAAGATGCAATCTACTTACATAGAGTGGTTCGGCATAAGATGCTTTTGGTTCGGCATATGATGGAGCGGGAATGGCATAAGCAGCCTTTGGAGTGTGTGAGTACCTTGACGATGGACCAGTGTATCCATAATATGCTGGTGAAGCAATTGAACAAGCTGTTAAACAGCCAAGCAAGATGAAACTCTGTGGATTGAATAGAAAGAAGTAAAGATGAATATCACGGAAAAGGTCACAATTGAAGTATCCAAATCATTGCTAACTTTACCTTAATCATTTTGACTTTTGTTGACTAAATTAACGAATTGAATAAAATGAACTGAAATGTTTTGTAATGTTGATTCAACTTGGCTCTGGTAACTTATGAACTTTTTCATGAAACTTTCTTCTCCTTTTATACCTGAAACAGAGGACGTTTCGTGTTAATTGGCAGCTTTAAGGCGTTCAATTTTGTTGGTCACTTTTCTGGTCGGCCAATGTCGAACAGTTTTGTCAAGGTAAAAAAGAAGATGAAAAGGAACATGGAAAGACTTGATGAAGATAATGATGATAATGAGGATGATGGTGAGGATGGAAAGAGATGAAGAAAAAGAGAAAGTTTGCAATAGAAAGGTAAACTCATGTCCAGTTAGGATATGGGTCAAGCTGTAGATAAGAAAGTGTAATAATTATTGTAATAATAATTGTAACAAAAGTGAGAAAGGAAAAGAAAGAGAAGAAAGAGAAGAAAAGCAAGATGAAATATGAGGAGGAGTTGAGTTTGAATTGTGATTTAATTATTATCATTAGCTGTGAAAATGCTGATTGAGGTCAGTAGAGAAGTAAAATGACAATTTGGACTCTTGTTTTCGTCTTCTTTTAACAACCAAAAGTGAATTAAAAAAAGGATAAAATGGCAAAAAATGTTTACTAAGGTTCCTCTCTAAAGCAATGGTCAAGAAGGCAGAAAATATTGACTCCAGTAGTTGACTTTCAGTCGAGTTCATCATTTAATGACATTCAAATTCAAGTGTTTAATTTCATTGTTTTATTGCTCACGTTCACCAGGTTAGTCGCCAGTCTCATCGCTTTATTCAATCAAACCTGGTCAACCTGTCAAAGGACAAAAATATCAAATTATCAATGATCACGAGTGCGATGAGAGGTCAATAAAAATAGATGAATCTCGAGTTGAGTAGGATTTAATGATTTGTCAAGTGAAGGACATTGGAAACAATTTAAAAGTTGCATTCAATTTCAGCTAATATGTTACTCGATTGATACCATTTTTGTTAACCTTGGCATTGATGAACTTCGAGTTTAATGAGAAAAGTTGAGTTTCTCATTATTTTGCTTTCAATAGGTAAAGGTAAAATTGACATTCTTTATCAGACAAAAACGAAGCAAAATTATTCGTTATTATTTAATCGTAATGATGATGGCAATCATGATGATAATTATAACAGATAATGATTCAACACGTTCACTAATAAAATGAATTTAAGTGCGAAACCTTTTGGTCAGTCTACTGTTTGATCTTGCATTTGATCTAAATTGATATAAATCACGTTTCCAAGTCTTTTTATTGATAGTTTTGCTATTCAATTGATTCCAAGGAAACTTGTCGTTCAGAATATTCTTTGGTCAACTTTTCCATTTTGATTTGAATTAGTAAAATCATCTGAAATCAAGTCATGATTGACTTTATCCGAGTTTGGGTTAATTTGATTAATAAACTCATAAGGAACTAAACTGGATTAACGAGTGAAAATTGATCAATCATGATCAAGATTAAGTGATAAAAGAAAAGACATTTTTCAATCAACAATTAATCCATAAATTTGAACAAGTGATTGACCATCAATCAATAAAGTCCATTTGAATTAATTTCTCGTCAATTTACAATCAAAGTGAAACAATTTGAAAAAGATTACCATTTTAGATGATTTACTATTCAATCAAATTTGCAATTTCCTGATTCTTCAAAAGCCAACACCAAATGTGATCGAGAAGAGCTGAGAAAAGTAAATAAAAGTTTTCACTTGATTTCGATTCGCTATAACGAACCAAATAACGAATCGCAAAATGATAAAATAATGGCTCAAAGTTTCGTTGCTAAATTAAATGATAATCTTGTAAAGATAATGACAGTTCAAGATCATTTGAAACGTATTATTTTTAATGGTAAATCATTTTTGTTGGTAAACAGACAAATAACAATTATGGATAATTTATTGTTGCTATTTAATTGTATCGAGTGATTAACGCTTTGAAAAATGTAACACAAAGTTGAATCAATTAAGAGCGATAATTTAACATCAGGATAAAACGAAAATGAAAATTTCGATTCAACTTTTTTTCTCTATTAAAGTTGAAATGATCAGCTTTTCAATTGAAACAATTTGATGTTATCAAACTATTTAAGGATGTTTTACAAAAGTGAAAGTTTTGATATTCATTTGATTTGATTATTTAACGGTTGATGCAAATGATTAAAGCTATTGTCGTAATTGTATTAATGACAGTTTCTCGTGAGACTCAACACTTTACTCAAATGATTGGACATTCAATTGTTAAATGTGAAAATATTAACTATTATTTGCTAGATTGAGATGGAATCTGCAATTGTCTGAATGTCGAACAAATGAAGAAATTTTTTCTTCTTTTTTTCTCCCAAAATTAACAATTCATGATTGTTGTGCATGTTGAATGAGTTGCTTTTTTGAGTCAACATTTAATTTAAACATTTTGACCACAATTCTGAATGAATTCAGGGTTACCTTGAAATGGTATAAAGTAGAACAGTAGTTTATCGTGTTTCTTGTAACTTCATTTTCATGATGAATGGCGAACAGCGAAAGTAGAAATTAAGATTAACAGTTCATTATATTGGGCAATTTGGTAACAAATGAATCTTGTTATTATTTGAATATTTAGCGAGAAAATTAAACTCTATTTATCAGCAAATGAGATTTTTTCACGATAATTCAAACTCTTTTTTTATACAATTTAATGCCTTTCTACGAATGAGAAACTGCATTCACTTGGCTAATTGGTTTTCAGGTCAAATCGTCTCAATTTAGTATTGAACTTGAGATCACTTTGAATGGTCAACTCGAATTGTTTCAATTTGATTATGAATTTCAAACCCTTTTTCGCACCTTAAATCATCATATTGCAATTGCAATCTTAAAATCGACTAACTTTTACTGAGATTGAAGTTTAACTGGATGATTAAATGTATCAATGTTTAGTTTTCACTATTACAATTGTATTTACAATTATCATGTAATGAAGATGAATTGAAGGACAGAACATGAAATTATATGTTGCTGTTTGCAGTGGTCAGTGTTTATTAATGAAAGTGTTGCTATTGTTGTGCTTCTTTCTTCATTTGCTACTTTTAACAATGAGTTAGTTTAATTGAGGTTGAGCATTAAGTACTGACTGTATGATTGCAAAGTAAATGTTTTGATTAAATGGTTTGGGAAAGCAAAGTGGTTTTACTTGCAATTGTCACAAATATAATTAACTTTAATCGTCAGACTTTTTAAGAGTTTTTCATTCTCTCCAAGTTGTGCTTTCAACTTTGCATTTGAAAACAAATAAGAAAAGTCAGCGAAAAGTAGAAACAAATGAATCATTAATAAGGCTTTAGTTGTATCAGTTGATCAAGTGTTTCCTTGTTAAGGCATTCAGCATTAAGATAAGTCTAAAAATTTACTCTGAAAATGTGAAAACAGAAAATAAAGTTCTTTTGTTGAGCAGTTCATTCAATTGAGAGATACTCATGTTATTATCAAGTTTAATCAGTCAGGAATTTGAGCAAAGGCTGATTAGTTGAAGATGATGGTTAAAGTTCGGACGAAATGAGACTCGCGCTTGCATTTAAAATATAATCATTATTCACTTACAATTGTTCATTTTCATTAACATTTCATCTTTTTATTTTGAAACAATGAGCAGAACAGAAGCTTAATTTTTGTTGGATTATTTCCTTCATCGAAATTTGAGCGCTTTTCTAGAGTCGAGCAAGTGTCGATTAGGCATGTGATTCAATTTGAATTTGTATTTCTTGTCCATGTTTCATCTTGTTTGCCTTTTCGGTCTCAATGGCTTCTCACTGTGATGTCATTATCAAATCGTTTTATGTTGAGCTTTCGGAAAGTTTGTAAGTGGTAGATAAATTAACCAAAGCTGTTTAAGTTGAATCTGTAACAGATCTTACTTTAGACACTTTTAACTACAGATCATGAATTCATATCGAGAAGAAACGAGCAAAATTAAGTGTTGAAATTCCATTCAAAGAGAACCAAATGACACCCTTCCTGCTCGTCGAGTTGAAAACCTTTTTCGACTTAAGAATTACTTTACTTTATAGCCTCCGCATTTATGGTTACCTTTGAAACTAGAGTTCGTTGATCAATTGAAAGAGATTTATTTCAAAGAGCACAATGAACAGCATCAAAATTTGCAGTTGAGTTCAAATTTTCCCAGCCTTTCCACGCTTATCATTATTATAATGCACACTTTAATAAAATACTGTTGTATTCCCGAAATAGTAGGATAGTTAGGCAGATTTGATGCTTCGAATGACTTTTGATTGTGAATCTCTACATAGGAATTGGCCCTGCTACAATACTGACAGATGCTAGGATAATTTGAATATTATAATAATGTTTTCGTCTTACTATTGACAATATAAATATTATATAATATTTGTATTAAAATAAGTTTGGAAAGACTGTAAATAATCTTCACCTCATTGCTATCATCTACCATTGTATTGCAATATTAAAGTCTAGATTATTGTAGCTGCTGATCTACATCAGAATGTGTCTGCAAAAATTGAAGGAAGTTTATCGATTTGTTTGTACAACAGAAATTATCAGATTATTGAACAATTAACAATGCTATTCAAGTTTCTGGACTTCATTCAAAAAATTGTCAACAAATACCAGAAAGATACACAAAAGATATAAATTAATAATCGCAGAAAGATCGACAGTGATCTTTTATTGAAGTTGAATTTTATTTCACTTATTTATGGATTAATAAACTAAAAAATGTTGACAAAAATTGTAACTTTTTTTATTCTTTCTTCTAATTTGATATTGATATCTGGTTCATCTGGTTGTCAAGTGAAGAGGAATGAGAAAACAGACAGTTTTGTTTGTGTTTGTAATCATGATTATTGTGATTCCTTACCAGTTGAACCATTCTCATCACCTCAAGCATTGACTATATTTACAACTGATAAATCATATTATCGTTTAACCAAATCAGTTGTACCTGAATCCGATCTTAAGGTCAACCAATCATCTAATATTAAAGTAACTCTCAATGTCTTTGATCGTTTTCAATCAATAATTGGATTTGGTGGAGCCTTTACTGATGCATCTGGAATCAACATCAATAGACTAACAAGTGATCCTTTAAAAGATCGTTTGATTGCTGATTATTTCGCAAAAGATGGAGCTGAATATAATATCGGTCGAGTTCCAATCGGTGGTTCTGATTTCTCTGATCGTCCATATTCGTATGATGATGTAGTTAACGATTTTGAATTGAAATACTTTGCTTTAGCTGATGATGATTATAATTATAAGGTGAGTTTATTGAAATATTAGTTAATATTGATTCTTCTTTGAGTCCTCATTGAAAAGACAAGTCTTGTCATCTTAACCGCCTATCGTCTGTTCAATACCAGATGCCATACATGAAGAAAGCCAAGAAGTTGAACAATAATCTTAAACTATTTGGTTCTCCTTGGGCTCCACCAGCTTGGCTTAAGACTAACAATGCTTCGAATGGACTGGGAATATTGCTTGGTGAACCTGGAAGTATATATTGGAAAACATGGGCTAATTATTTTGTCAAGTAATATCATTACTCATCATTATAAAGAGTTATTTGCTTCTTTTTGCTTATATGTTCATGTGTGCTTCAGATTCTTTGACAGTTACAAAGAGAATGGAATCGAATTCTGGGGACTGACACCGATAAATGAGCCAAGAATGGGCTTACAACCTGGCTTCCGTTGGAATGCTTGTGGCTTCTCTCCATACATGATGAGAGATTTCATTAAAAAAGATTTAGGACCGACTCTGAAGGCTGCTGGTTATGGTTTGGATAAGATTAAACTAATGATTTATGATCACAATACTGATGAACTTTATTCGCATGTGCGAGGTATTCTGTCTGATAAAGAAGCGGCTAGTTATGTTTCTGGAGTAGCATACCATTGGTATGCTAGAGGCTACTATGAAGAGTTGAACAAAGTACATGATAATTATCCAGACTATTTTTTGATGTCGACTGAAGCCTGTGAGGGCTCAATTCACTTTGCTCCTGATGCTAAGGGCAAGTAACGTTCGCACATTGTGTTCATAGAAGAACCAGGAACATTTTTATTGCAATTTTTGTTTATCTGAAGAGTAAATGTCTTCGCGCATATGTGTTTTCCTGACTTTATTTATGAATACACTGCATTTGGCTGAGCAGTTCAACCTCAAAGCTTAATAAAACTTCTTTTTGTCTGTTTAGTTATGCTTGGCAATTGGACTCGAGCCGAAACATATGCACGTGACATAATCGAAGGATTGAATCGTTGGTCAACTGGTTGGGTCGATTGGAATCTCGTACTTAGTATGGATGGAGGCCCTAACTGGGCATTAAATAACGTCGATGCTCCAATAATAGTATCTGATGATGGAACTGAATATTACAAACAACCGATGTACTATTCATTAGCTCATTTCAGTAAATTCTTGAAGCCAGGATCACAAAGAATCTATCATAAAATCGATGAAGGTCGAATGGATGGCGTTAAAATGACTACCTTCGTGACTCCAACAAACGATCTTATTATTATTGTTGTCAATACAAATCAAGATCCTGTTCTGATCACATTCAATGGAGCTGGACCAAGCAAATTCACTCTTGAATTCGGTCCAAGTTCAATACAAACAGTCATCAAACCATTGAACTTATTTTGACCGAATAAAAGCTGATAAATGTAGCTCACTTTGAGTTATAATAATTGAAAATAGCCGAAAATAAGTAAAGCACCAACAGCTTAATTTGATTTATTGCTATTCTATGGGTCTACTCTCTGAGTACAAGTATCAATACAAATACAATAATACATGTATAAATATTAACGCAACAACATAAAATAACAAAATATAAAACTTACTATTATTTTTGCCTTGAAAAAGCTCAGTTGTAAGCGTATTGCCAAGAATGAAATTGACTTTATTAATAGCAATTTACATTGTATTTATCAATCATTACTACAATATAATACTCAGAAAGATTCAAATTTTATTTAAGTTCAATATTAAGCTCTGCAAATTATAATATTAGGAAAGTTTATTTCATTTCTGTACCATGACAATAACAAGAAGTTCATAACTTAATTTTTGGTTTACCCAAATTGAATAGCTTGTATCAAATTCATAACAAGATATTACTATAATAATTGAATACCGAAATTGCATTTAAATGATATTTAGAAATTAAGTTATGAATAATACGTCTATAACAAGACGCATTTGAGTACCTGAGTTTATTCTCGATAGTGATTCATCGATATTTCAAAATATGAAATGTGTCAAATGTTGTGGCTATTTTAAGCGACAAATTTATTCAAATTGAACCAAATGAAACGATTCTCAAAGTGCGTTTTGCCACAAAAACACCACCTTCGTCAAATTGAAAATTATAATAACTTAATTTTATGAAAGAAGCCATTGAAAACCATGAGCCATGTTTCATTTGTATTATTTTATTAGTCTGAGCGTAGCGAAGACTACATGTTCACTTTTTTTCACCCAATTTTGATTTTGTTTTTTCTATAACTCAACAACTAATGTATCCACAGTCTTCAAACTTGTCTATTATTGTGGAGTGAATGAGCGCGCATATTCAAAAGAAATTTTTTGAAGTTCAGGTCAAAGGTTGCAGGGGGCGGGGCTAAATATGAGAAATAGCCTTTCAGCCCCTAACATTCCGTTTCCAAGTGTTTTTACTCATTTTTTTGCTTAAATGAATCGTATATAAACCTAACTACACAGAGACCACTTTATTAAAGTTCTGTCTCTAACTATTGTGACCTTTTTTTGCTTTACAAGTTTTTACCAATTTTTTTAGAAAAGGCTGTTTTACTCTTGAAAACCTATTTTTTCGATTGAACTCATCGTTTTCTATCTAACAATACCATTTCCGTTGTGATCAACAACCAGGAACCATCTTTAAAATTTCATCACTTTTTTTTCAACCACGTTTTTGGGTCAACTTAAAATCTTTAGTGCCGTAATTAAACTCACGTTTTCAGTGTTTATTTAAACTAAACTCATCGTTTTCTATCTAACAATACCATTTCCGTTGTGATCAACAACCAGGAACCATCTTTAAAATTGCATCACTTTTTTTTCAACCACGTTTTTGGGTCAACTTAAAATCTTTAGTGCCGTAATTAAACTCACGTTTTCAGTGTTTATTTAAACTAAACTCATCGTTTTCTATCTAACAATACCATTTCCGTTGTGATCAACAACCAGGAACCATCTTTAAAATTTCATCACTTTTTTTTCAACCACGTTTTTGGGTCAACTTAAAATCTTTAGTGCCGTAATTAAACTCACGTTTTCAGTGTTTATTTAAACTAAACTCATCGTTTTCTATCTAACAATACCATTTCCGTTGTGATCAACAACCAGGAACCATCTTTAAAATTTCATCACTTTTTTTTCAACCACGTTTTTGGGTCAACTTAAAATCTTTAGTGCCGTAATTAAACTCACGTTTTCAGTGTTTATTTAAACTAAACTCATCGTTTTCTATCTAACAATACCATTTCCGTTGTGATCAACAACCAGGAACCATCTTTAAAATTTCATCACTTTTTTTTCAACCACGTTTTTGGGTCAACTTAAAATCTTTAGTGCCGTAATTAAACTCACGTTTTCAGTGTTTATTTAAACTAAACTCATCGTTTTCTATCTAACAATACCATTTCCGTTGTGATCAACAACCAGGAACCATCTTTAAAATTTCATCACTTTTTTTTCAACCACGTTTTTGGGTCAACTTAAAATCTTTAGTGCCGTAATTAAACTCACGTTTTCAGTGTTTATTTAAACTAAACTCATCGTTTTCTATCTAACAATACCATTTCCGTTGTGATCAACAACCAGGAACCATCTTTAAAATTTCATCACTTTTTTTTCAACCACGTTTTTGGGTCAACTTAAAATCTTTAGTGCCGTAATTAAACTCACGTTTTCAGTGTTTATTTAAACTAAACTCATCGTTTTCTATCTAACAATACCATTTCCGTTGTGATCAACAACCAGGAACCATCTTTAAAATTTCATCACTTTTTTTTCAACCACGTTTTTGGGTCAACTTAAAATCTTTAGTGCCGTAATTAAACTCACGTTTTCAGTGTTTATTTAAACTAAACTCATCGTTTTCTATCTAACAATACCATTTCCGTTGTGATCAACAACCAGGAACCATCTTTAAAATTTCATCACTTTTTTTTCAACCACGTTTTTGGGTCAACTTAAAATCTTTAGTGCCGTAATTAAACTCACGTTTTCAGTGTTTATTTAAACTAAACTCATCGTTTTCTATCTAACAATACCATTTCCGTTGTGATCAACAACCAGGAACCTTCTTTAAAATTTCATCACTTTTCATCTCATCATTCTCTATCCAACAATACCAATTTTTATTCGGAAAAATTTCAAATATTTTTGTAAAAGTAAGATTATTTACGTTTGTTATATTCATATATTTCATCATCTTTTTAAGTTTTTATATCATAAAAAACCACGCAGATCAATAGAAATCATAAACAGTAATGAGAGTAAAAAAAATATCAGAGAAAGCCAAGAGACTTTTGCGTCTCAATAGAATTAGGGCTGAAAAAATTTTGTCCCAACAGGAAACTTCCTCTGAATCTTCTGAAATAGATGAACCCAATCTTCCAACAATAAGATGTAGTCAAGAAGCAGGACCATCTAATGTTAGCGTTCCAAAACAGACTCGTCCTCTAGATTTTCTCAGGCACCTCGTGCAAGATACATCATCTGATGATACGATTATTGAACAACCGACTGCTGAGCCGAGACCAGTTTTTCACGAATCATTTTCAGATGAAGAATTACCACAAGCAAATACAGTTAGAGAAGGTGTAAATTTAGGGTTGATCATAGAAAATAATACATCTTTTCATGAAGATGATTTGAATGAATCTTTCAATTTACCAAGAGTACCAGATCCACTATATGCACCTGCAGTAGAGTTATATCCTTCTATTTGGGTTGACATTGCCAAAAACTTTGACAAAACTTTTGCAAATATACAATGGAAAAAATGTAATTTGTGTGAACAAGAGTTTCCAGATCTGTATTTACTCGCAGGTTCCTGTAGTTTTTGTAAAAATAAAACCTCTACAGGTCTTTTTAATGACGACAATTTGATGTTTCCTGGAGAAGTTCCTGAGATTCTTCAAGATTTAACACCTATTGAAGAAATGCTAATAGCTAAAATACACCCAGTTATCTGTTTATATAGAATACGTGGTCAACAATATGCGTATTCTGGCCACGTAATTCATTTTCGTCAAGATGTTATACAGTTACATTCAAAACTGCCAGTTAATCCCATTTCACTACAAAGTATGGTTATTATTACTCGTACAACACCAAGTGGTCTATCTAATTTACGTGTTCGTTCCAGTGTTGTACGAAGTGCTTTAGAATGGCTAAAAGCTAATCATCTTTATTATCAAGACATTGAAATAGACTCTGATATTCTGAATAGCCTTCCTTTAGATGGTGATTTAGATTTTGCCAATTTCGGTTCTCTTCATGAGCATGCAACTGATGCAGTCATTGATGAAGAGCCAGATTGCAATATCGATGAATATAACTATCCTCAAATACCTCAGTTGAATCAAGCTGATGCTATTTCTGCCATCTTAGAGCCACGTATTGATTGGCCGCGTGTTCACAATGTTCCCATAAGTGAATTCACCACTGAAGGTTATTTGAGTCAAGCTTTTCCAAGCCTTTTTCCTTTTGGAAAGGCTGATTTAAACCAGCCCAGGTTGAAAAAAGTTGATTACCTGCATTATTTTCAATACCTCATGCGACATCACTCTCAAAGGTTTGCAAAACATCCACGCTTTAGGTTTGTTGCTTTTGATTCTATCATGAGATGGCAAGCAATAAAGGCTGGAACGGTTTTTATAAGCAGAAATTCATTCAGAAATGTTACTGCAACTGGATTGTCTGAACAAATTGCAAACAATCCAGGTCTTCTCAATAAAATAATGTACAGTGTGGGTAAGCTCCGAGCATCTCAAAGTTTTTGGAGTACCAGGTGTGGCGAACTACTTGACATGGTGCAACAGTTAGGGACGCCTTCAATATTTTTTACTCTTTCATCTGCTGATTATCATTGGCCAGATTTGTTTAGATTACTTTGCAGAAACAGAGATTTGTCTACAATAACGGAAAAAGAGAGAGCGAAACTTATGCATGACAATCCTTTGATTGTCAGCTGGTTCTTTAGAAGGCGAGCAGAAACTTTTATTGATAAAGTTCTTAAGAGAATATTTACAGTAAAAGATTTCTGGTATCGTTATGAGTGGCAGTGGAGAGGTAGCCCACATATTCATGGTGTTATGTGGCTTGAAAATGCTCCTGACATTGAATCTCTTGATTCAATGAGTGAGTTAGCAAGAGATGAATTAGCAGGGCAACTAGGATCTTACTGTCAGGCCTGGAACCCTGCTCCGTCTTTACCGGCAGGCTCTACTCATCCTTCTAGATATACTTTTTCTGAACGATGCAATGATCCAGCAGATTTAGCTGACCTTTTAAATTGTCTACAAAGGCACACTAGGTGTGGTAGACATTGCATTAGAACTGATCGAAAAACCGGTAGGGATAAATGTCGTTATGGGTTCCCTAAGCCTCTTTCTCATCAAGATAAATTGATCAAAGAAAATGAGCTTTGGACTTTCAAGCCTAAAAGAAATGATGAGAAGATGGCTAGTACAATAGATTCATTACGCAAGTTTGGCGTGGTAATATTGATTTTTCACCTATAACGTCGAAAGATGCAGTTATAAATTACATTGCAAAGTATGCGAGCAAATGCGAAAAAACTTCAAATGTGCATAAAAAAACTATTAGAGATATTGTTACCGCTTCAACGTCTGATACTGCTGCTAAAACTATCATTAACAAAGTGATGATAAGCTCGACAGCAGAAAGAGATTTCTCCGCACAAGAAACATGTCATCTAATGATGGGTTGGCCGCTTTACCACTCATCAAGAGCTATCGTCAATCTTGTTATAAGAGATGATTCATGGGTTAGACTCATCCACTCCTCAGATGCAGATTCTAAAATTATAACCAGATATGCGGGAAGACCAAGCTTCTTAGCTGATTTGAATCTATTTACATATGCACAGAGATATAAATACTCTCAAGGGGCTATGATTGAAAACAAAAAATTTTCAGTGGTTAGAGTTTTCCCTAGGTTAAAACTCTCAGAAGATGAAAATGAAAATGAAAAGTACTTTAAGTTGAATGCAACAGTTTACATCCCGTGGACAGGCACGGTTGAAAGTCTCATTCAAGGTGTTTTGTCTGACAGACCTTGGCAGTTAGTTTGCAGAAATCTTCCTGAATTTCTTCCCACTAATATTGAATTCCCTGTTCCAGAAGATATTTTTGAAGAAGAGTTGCCAGCTGATCCAGCGAGAATTCATCGAAATGTTGAAGAAGGTGTCTCAAGAGCAGCGCCTGTACAGAATGAAAGAAGACCTCTCGGTCAAAGAGTGATAGATGAAACATATGATTGGACGCAATATCAAGTTGATGAAGTAACTTGTGAAAATTTGAAAAAATGGTTAGAATCTGTTAAACCGAACTTCCAACGACAACAAATCACGAACACCAATGAATTTCCATTGTCAAATGATCAGCAAAGAGTTCTTGATATATCTTTAGAACAAATTCGCCAATTGAGCTCCCGAAATCCTAGAGTGACAACCAAAAGAGTTATGGTTCAAGGTAAAGCTGGTTCAGGGAAAAGTTTTCTAATCTCAAAGATTGCATCACTTTTTCAAGAAAACTTCGGTTCAGATTCAATAGAAATTCTTGCTCCTACAGGTGTTGCAGCTGTTAATATAGGGGGTAGAACCATTCACTCTTTTTTGAATATAGGTGTTGGAAAATTCAGCAACTTAGAAGGTGAGGCGCTTCGCAACTTTCAACTCAAAATGTCAAAAATTAAGGCACTTATTTTTGACGAAATGTCAATGATAGGACTACAGTTTCTTGCAAAAATATCGAAGAGACTTCAAGAAGGTAGCGGTAGTTCTGATGAGCCTTTCGGAGGTTATATCGTTTATTTCTTAGGCGATATGCAACAATTACCTCCTGTGAATGATTACGCTATGTACAGTGAAACTGAGGGTGCACTAAGTCATGAAGGTAGGTTGGTGCTAGAATCTTTCCAAAGATTCATGCTCTTAACTACTTGTCATAGGCAATCTGGATCAGATCAAGAATCGTTCAGAAATTTGTTAGATGGCGTATCAAATGGAGAAATATCTGATGATGCTTATAATTTACTTATGAGTAGAAGAATAGCTTCATTACCAAATGATGAGCTTAGAAATTTTGAAAATAGTATGAACATTCTAACCACTATAGATAGTGTTATGCGATGTAATTATGATTTCATCGAAAAAACAGGAAATCCATGCCCAAATATTGTTGCTGAGCATAGTGCGCCACAGGCTATATCGGCGGATGAAGATAAAGCACAAGGTTTATCTTCTGTACTTAATCTTAGTATCGGCTGTAGAGTTATGTTACGTATAAATCTCTGGACTGAACGAGGTTTAGTCAATGGCTCAGTGGGTACCGTCAGAGAATTTTGCTATCGCCAGAATGAAGCACCTCCTAGCTTACCTGTCGCTATCTTGATAGAATTTGATGGTTACTCTGGGCCATATTATAAAGATAATTTGGTTCCAATAACACCCATCAAAAGATATTGGCAGAAAAATTCGAACAGCTATTGGAGAAAACAGTTCCCTCTATCTCTTGCTCATGCTATAACGGCGCATAAAGCCCAAGGCCTTACTCTAGATAAAGTCAAAGTTAACATCGGAGAACGAGAATTTTCCCTTGGATTAACTTATGTAATTTTAAGTAGAGTAAAATCAATTCAGGGACTTGTTTTATTGGACGTTTTCGCTAAGGATAGAATTAATGCACTTTCAAAACAAAATATGATGAAATACAGAAGAAGTTTCCTGAGAAGATTTAATTAATTCAACTCTAAATGAATTTTTACTGTTACTCATGATATGATTTCTATGGTCTGCTCGATAATATGTGTAAGGCATATAATATACTGATGATGGAATAATATGAATTTTGCAAATTTAAATTTAATCTTATGAAAAAATTTCATTGAAAAAATAAATTATTAAAACCCCCAATTTCATTCAAATTCAAAAAATTATTTATTTCCCTAAACGCTCGCTCAGACTACGCCGGCTCCCGGCTGACCTAGTATAAACTAACGTGAGCTTTTTTCATGTGATCAATAGTTCACCTTATTTTTGTCGACAAACTCTAGCCCTTCTAACTGTAACAGAAGAAAGTTGATGCTGGTGCTCGAATGAAAGCACACGGTCAAAATGCAAACTTTTTTGTGACTTCAGATGAGTACAATCTTTTGTTATAAAAACTATTATTTTATTTTATTTCAAACCTGGTGAAAATTACATGGCACTTATATTGATTCACTTAGGCACTAGAGCTTGTCAGAAAAAATAAGGCGAACTATTGGTGGCATGAAAAAAGCTCCCGTTAGCTTATAGCGGATAGTATAATAATCAGCTTGAGCTGATTAGGGTCAAGTTTGGTGGAACCAAAATCGGTTTCATTTGCATGGTTAATTTGAAGAGATTTCATTGCTTTACAAAATGTCTATTAGAAGTCAATACTAATTGTATTAATTGTAATAACTAAATACTACACACAGTATCCATACAGTACTCTACAGCCTTACACATGATTACATTAAATGTCGCACAAAACGTTGCTTTCCATCATCTGGTTGGTACATGTTTATTTCAAGAAATATGTTAATTCTCTTCGCTCATTTAAAGCACGTTATGAGTGCCAACTGAGTGCTTAATTTATTGTCTGTGTTTATAAATAAGTTAATAAATTATTATATCATGATTCTGAGAAAAGAAATCACAAAAATCTATAAAATATAACAATTAATGGTACATTAAGGATCTCATCAAATTGGATTGCGATAATTTCAAGCATTTTGTTCCATTATGATCGTAAAATGATTAAAATTAGTTTACTGTATTGTACTAGTAATAACATGATTATCTCTGAGATAGTTTCCCTACATAACAACGTGTATATAAGCACTCGATTGAGTGAGACTTTTTAAAATTCGCAGTTTGCAACAAGCTAATCAACACTCTAACAAAGTTTACATTTTTCAAATTTGAATTTAGTCTTCAATTCAGCGGTAAAAATGAAATCAATTATTCTTATTGCAGCTCTAATTGGATGTTGTTTCGCATCAACGCCAAAGATTGGTAAATGTCCAACTCCAGGTAATGAAAAGAGTGATTTTGAAGTGTCCAGATATCTTGGTCGTTGGTATGAAATCAAAAGATCAGATACTCCAAGTGAAAAGGGTGTTAAATGTTCAACTGCAAATTACAGCCTTCGAAGTGATGGTAAAGTCAATGTAACCAATTCTGGAGTCAATTCCGAGTGAGTTGAGCAAGCTTCCATTTTCTTGATAGAATCAGTGAAAATCAATTAAGACAATTGGAGGATCAAATATTATTTGGTCTTGAACCAGAAACTGAATCATTTTTTCCAAATGTTTCATGATTTGTTTGCTATTCGAATGTTAATCAATGTTAAGTGATTGAAATCAAACTCTAAACCAACTTAACTGTTTGTTTGTACTTCTTACAGAGGTGACAATGTTGTTGCTTATTTGACCGCCTCGGTTGTTAACTCAGAGCAACCAAACTTTTTGAATGTTGAGTTATTCCCAGGTAAGTTTTTCAAGTCAATCTTGATCACATTCAATCTAACTGCCGAATGATTATTTTACAGGAGCACCAACTGCAAGCTATTGGGTAATTAAGACTGACTATGACACATATTCAACTTTAGTTTCATGTGTACAAATTACTGCTGATATGTATTCACGTAAGATTACAATATGAATAATTTTCATTCCTCTTGATCAGCTATGCAAGCTATTCATTTATATTTTTTATGCATTTCATTAGTTTCTGGTTGGATCCTATCAAGAACTCCAACATTGGACGCCACATTGGTTGATGAATTGACCAAATTACTAGAGACAAAAGGAGTCACTGAGTTATTGACAACAGACAGAACTGGCTGCACTAATTAAATCAAATTGTCTAGTCAAAAGGCGATCAAACTTTGAGAAGTTAATTCACTTATGTTGAACTAATAAATCTTTTTAAATCATATTCACCAAAAAGATCATTTTGAATTATTTTCAGGGGTTCATAGATACAAGCAGTGATGAGTTTTGACATACTGGAATGATAGGATGAAGTCATGTTTTGTTTTTAGATGATTTTTGTAGACTCCGAAGTCAGTCGTTTTTTCCACGACTGACTGACTGGGGGTTTTATCGACTGGCGGCCGACTCAAGTCGAATCAGTCGACTTTCACTCAAAACGACTGGCGTCGACGCATTTCGACTCAAAGCGCAATTTATGCTGCACTTATAATGGTTAATTATAAGACATTATATAGACATTCATTGATTAGGCTCTCGGCCCCAAGGGGCCTCGTGTCTTATCCATGAATATCTCCAATGTAGTGATCTAACATATAAAAATAATAGAATGATAAAAAAACGCGTTGATAAAATGGCGAGTCTGGTGCTTAAACCCAAAATTTAAACCTTATTTTTCAAAAAGTTTGTTTACAACAACAAGTTGAGTCGACTAAGTCGACTCAAAATGCAGTCGACTTAGTCGACTCAGTTGATAGCTCAGTCAACTGGCGCTCAGTCGAATCTTCATCAACTGACTGAGCGACTCAATCGACTGACTTCGGAGTCTAGATTTTTACCGGTTGCCATATAGTTTCTAGCTTGTTACTGAACTATTCCAAACCATTATCTGTTCAACTTGATGTTTTCAAAAGAGTGAACAGCTAATTATATCAGAATTCACATGATTAGATGTAATTCTTCAGATAGTTGGCGAATATAATTCAATATCACTCGGTGCTATTATAATAGATATAAAGCTGATTAAATCTAGAGCTGCAATGTTTGAATGGTTATTTCGTTTTTCTTCAATTTCGACTTTCAAACAAGCCCTCCAATCCAATTTATATAGTTGAATCAGCTTTTTTAAAAAATGATATAGCTATAACTTGACATCTGCTTATTTTTGTCGATAAATTTTATTTCAAACGACTATGTCCAGTCTTGTTTATAACTAGCTAGTGGTTGGATGAATTGGAAACAGTGAATTGACTCAGACTGTAATGACTGCATTTGTTTGCATAATAAAGGTATTATGATAAGATAATGCATTGTTAATTAAAAACACCTTCATAATATCTACTCATTATTTAACTGAATTTTCAATGAGTAACAGTGTTAATGCTGACTGTTTCCTTTGTACTCTTCAATTGATATCGGAAACTAACTTCTGTGAAGATTATTATCATCTTGTGGTCCTTTTTGGAAGTTATTTTCCTACCATTCAAATCCTTCCCGGATTTTTGATTCGCTTTCTTGTCAACAGTTAAAGTGCAAATGCGCGTGTTGTGTAAAGTTTTTTCAATTCTTTAAGACTTTTTGATGCTCGTCACTTTTCTGGTCAATTACTAGTTATACAATCAGAAATCTCTTTTCCATCTATTTTTTTTATAGCCATTTTCTTTTCTATCAGATCCATGCTTAGAGGTAGCTTAGAGGTGAGCCATTCTTGTTCAGCTGAAAAAGATAGATACAAGTGTTAGTTTGTTTAGAAAAACAAATAGAAAATTAGGACCTGATATCAGATTAGAAAAGTAAGATAAGATCATCAGGGAGATTCTTTAACAATGAAACAATCGCGTCAATAATTGACTCCTAATTACACATAAGAGTGCTGATTCAATGGATAAAACAATATCAATTCGGCTAGATCAGTGATAGATATAAACATATGAGAGAGAGAGAAGGAAGTCTGGAATTATAATACATTGCAACACAAAAAGTTTCCAAAAATCAGATAGGTGAATCTTATATAGATTATATAATCGACGAACTCATGGGTTTGATCAAATTACGCCTAGTTGTTGACAGTTATTCAGTTGGTCCAAGATTGACAAAACTAGATTGACTAGGAAATAGATAGCGTGAAATCTAACCACCAAAGAAAACACTTAAATCAAAAATTTGAGGCAGAAGGATGAAACAATGAATCAAATTGATGAATTGATTGCTTTTATTGTGACTGATACAATGCTAGAGATGAAGATAGCTGCCACTGTATTCTAATTTCAGAATCAATAAAAAAGGAAAATAATTTTTGGGGTAAAATTAGAAAGTATAAGTAATGAGAAAATATATCACCTGTTGAAGTTGATTGATTATCATCACATCAGAGTCAAAAGTTTCTAAAGCTTTTTGAAAGCCAATTTGTCAAGTCAGTTGACATAATTAAAATAATACAATCTTAAATAAACAAACATGATTATATTACAATATAAAAAAGTAAATTTGAACGATTTAAACAAACTTAAGTCTAAAGAGTTATACTCTTTGCTTGAGTCAGGTTGGTACTAAAAAGCCATATTAATCATAATAACAATACTCCAACCATAATAGCCATAATAACCATGAACATCTTACAGCGCCATCTGTCTGTTAAATTTTATACTTTTTTTGAAAAAAACTTACACACGCCAGTTTAAACTTTCAGTTACTTTAAACCAACTTTAAACAACTAAACCACGTTTTTTTACTATCTGTATTTTTATTTATTGATATTATTGTAATTAATATTATTTGTATTTGTGTTCCAAACAATAACAGGAACATGCCAACAAAGGTAAGTAAATTCTAGATAGCATCTTATCCTTACTATTAACATCATATTAATACATGATTTGTTTGTTTGTTTGATTGTTTCTTTTTTAGAGAACTCTTACTGTGAAATATGAAAGAGTAGGATTTCCAGTAGAAATCGACCCCATTACTACAATTAATGGTAAAAGGAAGGTTGCTTGCGTCAACAAATGGCAAGCTGACCCGATGGATATAACCATGGAAAATAGTGACGATGATGAACAGCCTGTACCCATTCGAATGGAGAGAGATCCAGATATTAAAACAGACGGTTAATATTGAAATCACTCGAACAAGATTAAAGATAAATTTAAGTTTAATACTATTGAAGGGACGGGTTGAATTTAACAGGAGACACAAGTTGGATTTGGTTAAATCAGTATATATCTTTTAATTTACAAACCAAGGATTGAAATTAACTAATTTTCTTGATGATAAAGGTAAAATCATTAAGTTAAAAACAGTACAATTGTAAGAGTAGGGAAAGATGGATTGATGCACAAGAAGGCTCATTAAAAGATTATTCCAAGTTGATGCTGAAAACAGAACAGAAATTGAGTAGATTGATTCGGGATTGGGTCAAAAAGGCCATCCAATGTAGTTGGTTCATAGTTAAGATGTTTCGCTGTTCACACAATTCGGACACTTGAACTTTTTGGGTGATGAACGTTATGAAAATGAAGGGTTCAGTATATTCGATGGTAATCATGAGTTTTACTGTCAAAGTACTTAATACTTTTGATCAAAATAGGGGCCTTTGCCATATCCATGATTTTCCGACGAACGTTGCATCCACCAGCGATACTTATTAATGAAATGAACCCACTTATTTTTCCATTTGCGTCCATTTCGAATATAAAAAAGCAATTTATCAGGATGGTCATGAGTTAACTCCATAATATTTGTCAGCCGTTCTTTTCTCCTTCTTTTAGCTGCATTTCTTTTTTGCCTAACAGTTGATACCTTATCAACTTCCATTGGATCATCAAATGATGGAGGTTGCAGATCCATAGGTTCACCTAGATCAACTGGTTTTCTTCTGGAATCTAGTAAAGGTTAAAACATCTGTGCATAGGTTAAAACAAAAGAAGGAAGTGCAAGATCCATAGGCACATCAATACTTGGAGTTGGAAATGATCTTGGATCAGCCAAAACTTCGTTTGTTTCCATTGGTATCAACTTGGTTATCTAATAAAAAGAAATACAAAAGATACTTTTGGTGATTCATGTATGAAAATAAGAAGAAAAAAACTTACGTTTGAAGGCATTATTATCAGGAAACTTGAAATTAATGAGCAAGGAGGTGAAACAGTTCTCTAAACGTTTGATGACCTTCTCGGTCCGACTCAATTTTTAGAATGTATTAACTTTAATATCGGCCAGTAACTATATTTATATAGAGAATGAGAGATAAAGATGATGGCTCGTATATTCAATTCTATCTGCGATCTCCCTGATTTCGGCATGAATCATGTGTATCATATATCATATCTATCGAATTTTTCTACGCCTCAGTTTGCGAGCATCAATTTACAGTGCAGTATCAATGAGATTTGTTTGTTGAATTGCTCAATGAAAGAATTCTATTCTTAATGATTATAAATTGAAATCATCATTGATCGATTGCAATTTATCGTTAAAATTTAAAAAAAATTAAAGCACTCATTAAATTTCAAAAAGATAATACATTTCCTTGAAATACTCATACCTAAGTGCTGCCACCTAACGGTCATATCTGAAAGTTAGCCACAATCTTAGCGCTTCAATCTCTACCTCAACATCTTTTAATTGAGTTTAAAAGTAATTTTTAATTAGAAGTGAGAAATTCATCTTCAATTGAGTTGATTGCTAATCAGATACTGAATAAAAATTAGTTTAAATCATAGCTGATTGTCTATACAACTTGTGAATCGCATGGCATCTTACTCTATACTTACCAGTCTAGCTTTTCATAATATATACGATTTTTCTATCAAAAAGATCCGTCGAGCTGTGCACTTAACAATAACAATTATTTACAGCTATTGAAAAAGATTCTACAGGGTATTTCAGCTAATTTTCCCGTTGTAAAACGGTTATTACTCAGCCCTTGAGTGCCCATTAGGCTAGATAATTTTTTAATGAAAATTCGCGAATACTCAATTGTCATATTTCTAAGTCAAGGTCATACAAGGTCATTTTGCGAAAATCTTTCCGAAAATCTTTCCGAATCTTGCGAAAATGAAAGTCAAATCATAATTTTCAAAGCCAAATTTTCATTAATGGCATTTTTATCATTCTGCCTACAAGTAAGACGTGAGATATCTTCATACAAACCACAACTTCAAAGATCATGAATGCAGAAATCGTTAGAGTTATCAAATCATTACCACAGTACAGTGAAGTCTCAAATCATTGACTTTTGAAAAGTTTTAATGACCCGTATGTCCTTGCCTACCAGATAAGCTCGCTTAAATGTGATCGCTTAGCTCTTGTGCATCTTCAGTCAGGTCGGGAGATCGGGAGATTTTCAAGTGCCTGGTTTTCCAAAACCTAGTTCCATGAGATCAAAATGCGTTGCGTTAAGAGGTAATCAACTGAAGCTGCATAAGGATAACAGTTAAGGGAGCTTTCCTGATATGTAAGGACATCCAGGTCATAAAAATTTCTCAAAATTAACTGATTTGCAACTTCACCGTCCTGTGATAAGAATTGGGTAACTCTAACGAAGCTCTGAATTCATGATGATCTTTGAGATTTTGATTTGAATGGAGATATCTCACGCCTCACTTGTGGTAAAATGATGGAAATTTCCAGTATGGAAATTCAGCTTTAGAAATTATGATTTGTCTTTATTTCGACCGTTAATATTGATAGGTAAGCTTTTCGCAAAATGACAAAATGACAAAAAGAGAGAGCGGATTGAACTGAATTTGTAGTTTTAGTTTAATTTTCGATAAAAGAAAATCAAGCTTGACCTCACGCTTATTTTCACCAACAGTTTGCATGCTCATTTATTAACAACTAATAGTGGAAATGATTGTAAATATTTAGAAAATTAAAATCAATCCTTTGATTACGTTGATTTTTCTTCAAATTTTTCTTTAATTTTCAAGAATTAAACAGATACATTGATTCATTTTGAAAAAAAATTGCGTGCTTATTTCATTCGATATTTCGTGAAAGTCCTAAAGAATTCAATTGTAACAAACACAATTTTGACCATATCCATTAACCCACCGTGATGCAACTGATTTTGAATATGATTCTGTAACTGATGGTCCAGATGATGAGTTTGAAGCTGCTGATCCTGATGAACCTGAGGCTGCTGATGATGCTGCTGCTCCTGATCCTGCTGATGAACTTGAACCTTGTCCTGATGTTGGTGCAGATGATGATCCTGAACCTGATGAACCTGAAGATGCTGCTGCTGCTGCTCCAGATGATGAAGCTGCTGATGATCCAGATCCTGATCCTGATGATGCTGCTGATCCATTATTTGATGATGGTCCAGATGATGAGTTTGAAGCTGCTGATCCTGATGAACCTGAGGCTGCTGATGATGCTGCTGCTCCTGATCCTGCTGATGAACTTGAACCTTGTCCTGATGTTGGTGCAGATGATGATCCTGAACCTGATGAACCTGAAGATGCTGCTGCTGCTGCTCCAGATGATGAAGCTGCTGATGATCCAGATCCTGATCCTGATGATGCTGCTGATCCATTATTTGATGATGGTCCAGATGATGAGTTTGAAGCTGCTGATCCTGATGAACCTGAGGCTGCTGATGATGCTGCTGCTCCTGATCCTGCTGATGAACTTGAACCTTGTCCTGATGTTGGTGCAGATGATGAGCCTGAACCTGATGAACCTGAAGATGCTGCTGCTGCTGCTCCAGATGATGAAGCTGCTGATGATCCAGATCCTGATCCTGATGATGCTGCTGATCCATTATTTGATGATGGTCCAGATGATGAGTTTGAAGCTGCTGATCCTGATGAACCTGAGGCTGCTGATGATGCTGCTGCTCCTGATCCTGCTGATGAACTTGAACCTTGTCCTGATGTTGGTGCAGATGATGACCTGAACCTGATGAACCTGAAGATGCTGCTGCTGCTGCTCCAGATGATGAAGCTGCTGATGATCCAGATCCTGATCCTGATGATGCTGCTGATCCATTATTTGATGATGGTCCAGATGATGAGTTTGAAGCTGCTGATCCTGATGAACCTGAGGCTGCTGATGATGCTGCTGCTCCTGATCCTGCTGATGAACTTGAACCTTGTCCTGATGTTGGTGCAGATGATGATCCTGAACCTGATGAACCTGAAGATGCTGCTGCTGCTGCTCCAGATGATGAAGCTGCTGATGATCCAGATCCTGATCCTGATGATGCTGCTGATCCATTATTTGATGATGGTCCAGATGATGAGTTTGAGCTGCTGATCCTGATGAACCTGAGGCTGCTGATGATGCTGCTGCTCCTGATCCTGCTGATGAACTTGAACCTTGTCCTGATGTTGGTGCAGATGATGAGCCTGAACCTGATGAACCTGAAGATGCTGCTGCTGCTGCCCAGATGATGAAGCTGCTGATGATCCAGATCCTGATCCTGATGATGCTGCTGATCCATTATTTGATGATGGTCCAGATGATGAGTTTGAAGCTGCTGATCCTGATGAACCTGAGGCTGCTGATGATGCTGCTGCTCCTGATCCTGCTGATGAACTTGAACCTTGTCCTGATGTTGGTGCAGATGATGATCCTGAACCTGATGAACCTGAAGATGCTGCTGCTGCTGCTCCAGATGATGAAGCTGCTGATGAACCAGATCCTGATCCTGATGATGCTGCTGATCCATTATTTGATGATGGTCCAGATGATGAGTTTGAAGCTGCTGATCCTGATGAACCTGAGGCTGCTGATGATGCTGCTGCTCCTGATCCTGCTGATGAACTTGAACCTTGTCCTGATGTTGGTGCAGATGATGATCCTGAACCTGATGAACCTGAAGATGCTGCTGCTGCTCCAGATGATGAAGCTGCTGATGATCCAGATCCTGATCCTGATGATGCTGCTGATCCATTATTTGATGATGGTCCAGATGATGAGTTTGAAGCTGCTGATCCTGATGAACCTGAGGCTGCTGATGATGCTGCTGCTCCTGATCCTGCTGATGAACTTGAACCTTGTCCTGATGTTGGTGCAGATGATGAACCTGAACCTGATGAACCTGAAGATGCTGCTGCTGCTGCTCCAGATGATGAAGCTGCTGATCCTGAACCAGATCCTGATCCTGATGATGCTGCTGATCCATTATTTGATGCTGCTCCAGATGATGAGTTTGAAGCTGCTGATCCTGATGAACCTGAGGCTGCTGATGATGCTGCTGCTCCTGATCCTGCTGATGAACTTGAACCTTGTCCTGATGTTGGTGCAGATGATGATCCTGAACCTGATGAACCTGAAGATGCTGCTGCTGCTGCTCCAGATGATGAAGCTGCTGATGATCCAGATCCTGATCCTGATGATGCTGCTGATCCATTATTTGATGATGGTCCAGATGATGAGTTTGAAGCTGCTGATCCTGATGAACCTGAGGCTGCTGATGATGCTGCTGCTCCTGATCCTGCTGATGAACTTGAACCTTGTCCTGATGTTGGTGCAGATGATGAGCCTGAACCTGATGAACCTGAAGATGCTGCTGCTGCTCCAGATGATGAAGCTGCTGATGAACCAGATCCTGATCCTGATGATGCTGCTGATCCATTATTTGATGATGGTCCAGATGATGAGTTTGAAGCTGCTGATCCTGATGAACCTGAGGCTGCTGATGATGCTGCTGCTCCTGATCCTGCTGATGAACTTGAACCTTGTCCTGATGTTGGTGCAGATGATGATCCTGAACCTGATGAACCTGAAGATGCTGCTGCTGCTGCTCCAGATGATGAAGCTGCTGATGATCCAGATCCTGATCCTGATGATGCTGCTGATCCATTATTTGATGATGGTCCAGATGATGAGTTTGAAGCTGCTGATCCTGATGAACCTGAGGCTGCTGATGATGCTGCTGCTCCTGATCCTGCTGATGAACTTGAACCTTGTCCTGATGTTGGTGCAGATGATGATCCTGAACCTGATGAACCTGAAGATGCTGCTGCTGCTCCAGATGATGAAGCTGCTGACTGATCCAGATCCTGATCCTGATGATGCTGCTGATCCATTATTTGATGATGGTCCAGATGATGAGTTTGAAGCTGCTGATCCTGATGAACCTGAGGCTGCTGATGATGCTGCTGCTCCTGATCCTGCTGATGAACTTGAACCTTGTCCTGATGTTGGTGCAGATGATCCTGAACCTGATGAACCTGAAGATGCTGCTGCTGCTGCTCCAGATGATGAAGCTGCTGATGATCCAGATCCTGATCCTGATGATGCTGCTGATCCATTATTTGATGATGGTCCAGATGATGAGTTTGAAGCTGCTGATACTGCTGATGAACCTGAGGCTGCTGATGATGCTGCTGCTCCTGATCCTGCTGATGAACTTGAACCTTGTCCTGATGTTGGTGCAGATGATGAACCTGAACCTGATGAACCTGAAGATGCTGCTGCTGCCCAGATGATGAAGCTGCTGATGATCCAGATCCTGATCCTGATGATGCTGCTGATCCATTATTTGATGATGGTCCAGATGATGAGTTTGAAGCTGCTGATCCTGATGAACCTGAGGCTGCTGATGATGCTGCTGCTCCTGATCCTGCTGATGAACTTGAACCTTGTCCTGATGTTGGTGCAGATGATGCCTGAACCTGATGAACCTGAAGATGCTGCTGCGCTGCTCCAGATGATGAAGCTGCTGATGATCCAGATCCTGATCCTGATGATGCTGCTGATCCATTATTTGATGATGGTCCAGATGATGAGTTTGAAGCTGCTGATCCTGATGAACCTGAGGCTGCTGATGATGCTGCTGCTCCTGATCCTGCTGATGAACTTGAACCTTGTCCTGATGTTGGTGCAGATGATGATCCTGAACCTGATGAACCTGAAGATGCTGCTGCTGCTCCAGATGATGAAGCTGCTGATGATCCAGATCCTGATCCTGATGATGCTGCTGATCCATTATTTGATGATGGTCCAGATGATGAGTTTGAAGCTGCTGATCCTGATGAACCTGAGGCTGCTGATGATGCTGCTGCTCCTGATCCTGCTGATGAACTTGAACCTTGTCCTGATGTTGGTGCAGATGATGATCCTGAACCTGATGAACCTGAAGATGCTGCTGCTGCTGCTCCAGATGATGAAGCTGCTGATGATCCAGATCCTGATCCTGATGATGCTGCTGATCCATTATTTGATGATGGTCCAGATGATGAGTTTGAAGCTGCTGATCCTGATGAACCTGAGGCTGCTGATGATGCTGCTGCTCCTGATCCTGCTGATGAACTTGAACCTTGTCCTGATGTTGGTGCAGATGATGACCTGAACCTGATGAACCTGAAGATGCTGCTGCTGCTCCAGATGATGAAGCTGCTGATGATCCAGATCCTGATCCTGATGATGCTGCTGATCCATTATTTGATGATGGTCCAGATGATGAGTTTGAAGCTGCTGATCCTGATGAACCTGAGGCTGCTGATGATGCTGCTGCTCCTGATCCTGCTGATGAACTTGAACCTTGTCCTGATGTTGGTGCAGATGATGAGCCTGAACCTGATGAACCTGAAGATGCTGCTGCTGCTGCTCCAGATGATGAAGCTGCTGATGATCCAGATCCTGATCCTGATGATGCTGCTGATCCATTATTTGATGATGGTCCAGATGATGAGTTTGAAGCTGCTGATCCTGATGAACCTGAGGCTGCTGATGATGCTGCTGCTCCTGATCCTGCTGATGAACTTGAACCTTGTCCTGATGTTGGTGCAGATGATGACCTGAACCTGATGAACCTGAAGATGCTGCTGCTGCTCCAGATGATGAAGCTGCTGATGATCCAGATCCTGATCCTGATGATGCTGCTGATCCATTATTTGATGATGGTCCAGATGATGAGTTTGAAGCTGCTGATCCTGATGAACCTGAGGCTGCTGATGATGCTGCTGCTCCTGATCCTGCTGATGAACTTGAACCTTGTCCTGATGTTGGTGCAGATGATGATCCTGAACCTGATGAACCTGAAGATGCTGCTGCTGCTCCAGATGATGAAGCTGCTGATGATCCAGATCCTGATCCTGATGATGCTGCTGATCCATTATTTGATGATGGTCCAGATGATGAGTTGTGAAGCTGCTGATCCTGATGAACCTGAGGCTGCTGATGATGCTGCTGCTCCTGATCCTGCTGATGAACTTGAACCTTGTCCTGATGTTGGTGCAGATGATGATCCTGAACCTGATGAACCTGAAGATGCTGCTGCTGCTGCTCCAGATGATGAAGCTGCTGATGATCCAGATCCTGATCCTGATGATGCTGCTGATCCATTATTTGATGATGGTCCAGATGATGAGTTTGAAGCTGCTGATCCTGATGAACCTGAGGCTGCTGATGATGCTGCTGCTCCTGATCCTGCTGATGAACTTGAACCTTGTCCTGATGTTGGTGCAGATGATGATCCTGAACCTGATGAACCTGAAGATGCTGCTGCGCTGCTCCAGATGATGAAGCTGCTGATGATCCAGATCCTGATCCTGATGATGCTGCTGATCCATTATTTGATGATGGTCCAGATGATGAGTTTGAAGCTGCTGATCCTGATGAACCTGAGGCTGCTGATGATGCTGCTGCTCCTGATCCTGCTGATGAACTTGAACCTTGTCCTGATGTTGGTGCAGATGATGACCTGAACCTGATGAACCTGAAGATGCTGCTGCTGCTGCTCCAGATGATGAAGCTGCTGATGATCCAGATCCTGATCCTGATGATGCTGCTGATCCATTATTTGATGATGGTCCAGATGATGAGTTTGAAGCTGCTGATCCTGATGAACCTGAGGCTGCTGATGATGCTGCTGCTCCTGATCCTGCTGATGAACTTGAACCTTGTCCTGATGTTGGTGCAGATGATGACCTGAACCTGATGAACCTGAAGATGCTGCTGCTGCGCTCCAGATGATGAAGCTGCTGATGATCCAGATCCTGATCCTGATGATGCTGCTGATCCATTATTTGATGATGGTCCAGATGATGAGTTTGAAGCTGCTGATCCTGATGAACCTGAGGCTGCTGATGATGCTGCTGCTCCTGATCCTGCTGATGAACTTGAACCTTGTCCTGATGTTGGTGCAGATGATGATCCTGAACCTGATGAACCTGAAGATGCTGCTGCTGCTCCAGATGATGAAGCTGCTGATGATCCAGATCCTGATCCTGATGATGCTGCTGATCCATTATTTGATGATGGTCCAGATGATGAGTTTGAAGCTGCTGATCCTGATGAACCTGAGGCTGCTGATGATGCTGCTGCTCCTGATCCTGCTGATGAACTTGAACCTTGTCCTGATGTTGGTGCAGATGATGATCCTGAACCTGATGAACCTGAAGATGCTGCTGCTGCTCCAGATGATGAAGCTGCTGATGATCCAGATCCTGATCCTGATGATGCTGCTGATCCATTATTTGATGATGGTCCAGATGATGAGTTTGAAGCTGCTGATCCTGATGAACCTGAGGCTGCTGATGATGCTGCTGCTCCTGATCCTGCTGATGAACTTGAACCTTGTCCTGATGTTGGTGCAGATGATGATCCTGAACCTGATGAACCTGAAGATGCTGCTGCTGCTGCTCCAGATGATGAAGCTGCTGATGATCCAGATCCTGATCCTGATGATGCTGCTGATCCATTATTTGATGATGGTCCAGATGATGAGTTTGAAGCTGCTGATCCTGATGAACCTGAGGCTGCTGATGATGCTGCTGCTCCTGATCCTGCTGATGAACTTGAACCTTGTCCTGATGTTGGTGCAGATGATGATCCTGAACCTGATGAACCTGAAGATGCTGCTGCTGCTGCTCCAGATGATGAAGCTGCTGATGATCCAGATCCTGATCCTGATGATGCTGCTGATCCATTATTTGATGATGGTCCAGATGATGAGTTGAAGCTGCTGATCCTGATGAACCTGAGGCTGCTGATGATGCTGCTGCTCCTGATCCTGCTGATGAACTTGAACCTTGTCCTGATGTTGGTGCAGATGATGATCCTGAACCTGATGAACCTGAAGATGCTGCTGCTGCTCCAGATGATGAAGCTGCTGATGATCCAGATCCTGATCCTGATGATGCTGCTGATCCATTATTTGATGATGGTCCAGATGATGAGTTTGAAGCTGCTGATCCTGATGAACCTGAGGCTGCTGATGATGCTGCTGCTCCTGATCCTGCTGATGAACTTGAACCTTGTCCTGATGTTGGTGCAGATGATGATCCTGAACCTGATGAACCTGAAGATGCTGCTGCTGCTGCTCCAGATGATGAAGCTGCTGATGATCCAGATCCTGATCCTGATGATGCTGCTGATCCATTATTTGATGATGGTCCAGATGATGAGTTTGAAGCTGCTGATCCTGATGAACCTGAGGCTGCTGATGATGCTGCTGCTCCTGATCCTGCTGATGAACTTGAACCTTGTCCTGATGTTGGTGCAGATGATGATCCTGAACCTGATGAACCTGAAGATGCTGCTGCTGCTGCTCCAGATGATGAAGCTGCTGATGATCCAGATCCTGATCCTGATGATGCTGCTGATCCATTATTTGATGATGGTCCAGATGATGAGTTTGAAGCTGCTGATCCTGATGAACCTGAGGCTGCTGATGATGCTGCTGCTCCTGATCCTGCTGATGAACTTGAACCTTGTCCTGATGTTGGTGCAGATGATGATCCTGAACCTGATGAACCTGAAGATGCTGCTGCTGCTGCTCCAGATGATGAAGCTGCTGATGATCCAGATCCTGATCCTGATGATGCTGCTGATCCATTATTTGATGATGGTCCAGATGATGAGTTTGAAGCTGCTGATCCTGATGAACCTGAGGCTGCTGATGATGCTGCTGCTCCTGATCCTGCTGATGAACTTGAACCTTGTCCTGATGTTGGTGCAGATGATGATCCTGAACCTGATGAACCTGAAGATGCTGCTGCTGCTGCTCCAGATGATGAAGCTGCTGATGATCCAGATCCTGATCCTGATGATGCTGCTGATCCATTATTTGATGATGGTCCAGATGATGAGTTTGAAGCTGCTGATCCTGATGAACCTGAGGCTGCTGATGATGCTGCTGCTCCTGATCCTGCTGATGAACTTGAACCTTGTCCTGATGTTGGTGCAGATGATGATCCTGAACCTGATGAACCTGAAGATGCTGCTGCTGCTGCTCCAGATGATGAAGCTGCTGATGATCCAGATCCTGATCCTGATGATGCTGCTGATCCATTATTTGATGATGGTCCAGATGATGAGTTTGAAGCTGCTGATCCTGATGAACCTGAGGCTGCTGATGATGCTGCTGCTCCTGATCCTGCTGATGAACTTGAACCTTGTCCTGATGTTGGTGCAGATGATGATCCTGAACCTGATGAACCTGAAGATGCTGCTGCTGCTCCAGATGATGAAGCTGCTGATGATCCAGATCCTGATCCTGATGATGCTGCTGATCCATTATTTGATGATGGTCCAGATGATGAGTTTGAAGCTGCTGATCCTGATGAACCTGAGGCTGCTGATGATGCTGCTGCTCCTGATCCTGCTGATGAACTTGAACCTTGTCCTGATGTTGGTGCAGATGATGATCCTGAACCTGATGAACCTGAAGATGCTGCTGCTGCTGCTCCAGATGATGAAGCTGCTGATGATCCAGATCCTGATCCTGATGATGCTGCTGATCCATTATTTGATGATGGTCCAGATGATGAGTTTGAAGCTGCTGATCCTGATGAACCTGAGGCTGCTGATGATGCTGCTGCTCCTGATCCTGCTGATGAACTTGAACCTTGTCCTGATGTTGGTGCAGATGATGATCCTGAACCTGATGAACCTGAAGATGCTGCTGCTGCTGCTCCAGATGATGAAGCTGCTGATGATCCAGATCCTGATCCTGATGATGCTGCTGATCCATTATTTGATGATGGTCCAGATGATGAGTTTGAAGCTGCTGATCCTGATGAACCTGAGGCTGCTGATGATGCTGCTGCTCCTGATCCTGCTGATGAACTTGAACCTTGTCCTGATGTTGGTGCAGATGATGATCCTGAACCTGATGAACCTGAAGATGCTGCTGCTGCTGCTCCAGATGATGAAGCTGCTGATGATCCAGATCCTGATCCTGATGATGCTGCTGATCCATTATTTGATGATGGTCCAGATGATGAGTTTGAAGCTGCTGATCCTGATGAACCTGAGGCTGCTGATGATGCTGCTGATGATCCAGATCCTGATCCTGATGATGCTGCTGATCCAGATGCTGAACCGCTTTCTGAATCTGAACCTGAATCTGAACCAGCTGCTGCTCCAGCTCCTGAACCGCTCCCTGATCCAGTACCTGATCCTGAACCTGAACTCGAACCAGCTCCTGCTCCTGCACCTGAACCGCTTCCTGATCCAGTACCTGAACCAGCTCCTGCTCCAGCTCCTGAACCGCTTCCTGATCCAGTACCTGATCCTGAACCTGAACCAGCTCCTGAACCTGAACTCGAACCAGCTCCTGCTCCTGCACCTGAACCGCTTCCTGATCCAGTACCTGAACCAGCTCCTGCTCCAGCTCCTGAACCGCTTCCTGATCCAGTACCTGATCCTGAACTCGAACCAGCTCCTGCTCCTGCACCTGAACCGCTTCCTGATCCAGTACCTGAACCTGAACCTGAACCTGAACCTGAACCTGAACCTGAACCTGAACCTGAACCTGAACCTGAACCTGAACCTGAACCTGAACCTGAACCTGAACCTGAACCTGAACCTGAACCTGAACCAGCTCCTGCTCCACCACCTGAACCTGAACCGCTTCCTGATCCTGAGCCATGAGTAGAACTTGAGTCAGTGGATGAGCTTGAATGAGAACCAGAGCCAAGACCGATAGTTTTCATTAGACCATCCATATTAATCTTTATTCCGCTTTTATCATTTTTTCCATGTGAGGAAAAGGGAAACAAACTGTTTGCATCGATTCCTTGCACTGCAATCAGCGCTGAGATAACTATGCACGAAATTAGTAGTTTTGAATTCATGTTGATTGTTTATTGATTGGAAATCAATTGATACTTTCTCATCACTTGACTGCAGTTTTTATACCCGGTTCGATTTAATTTACATTTTGTCTAATTGCCGGCTGTGCCAACACTAAGATCTCATTAGCAATAAAGTTTTAACTGGTACACAGCATTCATTAATATGAGTAATACAATGTATAGTTAACAAATTGAAATGACATTTACTTTTTGGTCTTTCGTTAACATTTACATAAACACTATGCGAATGAGAAGAAAGCATTTGTTGTTTTTTGAAAGAAGCTGTACAATTTATTGTTCAGTTAAATATATGTCTATCATATTAATACGTATTCGCAGGTGTTCAAATTCACTATTTTTAACTCTTCATTTACTTTTTCTCACCTTGAAATCAGAATTACATTACAGTAAAATCCAAAGGAATTTCTAAGCATATTTTAGCTCTAATTATGTTTCCTTCGTTATCTTTCTTTACTACGAATTCAGGTTATGAATGTGGATCCTTTATAATTCTAATTAAACATTTTTTGGAATGAAAACTGATAAGTTTTGAAATAAGCATAAAATTTTACATCTAATATTTTCATGAAAAATACTCTGTTGGAATTTTTTTGCCTCATTCTTTTGGTACTTTTGTGCTCTAAAGTTTTTCAATTTTGTCAATTGATCAATAAATTAACAATACAATTTAGTTTGTTCATGTTGGTTGTTCACTATTTCTAAAGCGCATTTTCATTCAATCGTGAGAGCATAAGGCGTCAAATACTAAACAGGTAGCAAACATTTCAATTTAAATTCTACTCTCAAAATAAACAAATAAAAATGCCTATGAACTGAAATGTGTCCATTATACAGTACTCTATACAGAGGAATAAAATACATATTTGATAGATTTTCATTTGCTTATATTATAAATATTAATATCTAACGATAATTTTATGGGTAAAACATGCATTATCTGATCAGGTTGAGTGATACACTGAGATTGAAGGTAAAATAACAATGAACAATGCTTTTTAACTCTTGGACCCAATTCAAGAAAATTTGCTAAAAAATGAAATAACTGAATTGTGCTAATGATAATAATAGACAAAGAAAATCAATTGAATATTAGCTTGTTAGATATCCATTTCAATGTGTTTTTACATATTATTTGATAAGAATAAATGTAATACATAAAGTAGACTGACATTCCGTTTCCCTTCAATTTCAATCAAGACATAGAAGAATATTTTAGCAATTTTAAAATGTTGACAAAAATTGTAACTTTTTTTATTCTTTCTTCTAAGGGGTATGTCTCACGAAAAAGTGACTCTCGTCAATTTGAAAAAAACCTTGTTTTTTTAAAAGTAGACATCAAAAAACTATGTTAGGTGTCATCAAAAGTTCTGTGAAGTGTCGCGTTCGGTCACAATCACGCTTTAAAGTTGAAACATTTTTCAGTCGTATCTTGAGAATGAAACATGATAGAGAGCTGAAAATTCGTATGAATATATTTAATGATAAGATGCTTAGCCTGACGAAAGATTTTTTCTCTAAACTACTCAGGTCGAGTATTATAGACGTTAGGTCATTTAACTTCAAACGGAGCGCGTTCAATCACCTTTGCGTCAGGATGAATTTTGATCGGTGCTAAATGATCATCACATTGTTGGCTATAGCCTGACGCGACAGATTTTTGAAATAGTACATAGTTTGTCTGTTTTAGTGAATGACCTCAATCAAATCGGAAAGCTGTAGCTTCTCAGTCATTTGACATAACTGAATGAGACTTGGACCTAAAGACTCAAAATCGATTGTACATTGTTACGACATAATGTCAAGGTCATTCAAGGTTATGCAAAATTTTGCATTCATTTGATAGATCACTAGCTATGGATAATGAGTTTATGTTTATTTTGACATTATTTTTCAAATATTTGCTCGGTACTTAATGTAAGTTAATAGAGTATCAAATGAATGCAAAATTTTGAATGACCTTGAATGACCTTGACATTATGTCGTAACAATGTACAATCGATTTTGAGTCTTTAGGTCCAAGTCTCATTCAGTTATGTCAAATGACTGAGAAGCTACAGCTTTCCGATTTGATTGAGGTCATTCACTAAAACAGACAAACTATGTACTATTTCAAAAATCTGTCGCGTCAGGCTATAGCCAACAATGTGATGATCATTTAGCACCGATCAAAATTCATCCTGACGCAAAGGTGATTGAACGCGCTCCGTTTGAAGTTAAATGACCTAACGTCTATAATACTCGACCTGAGTAGTTTAGAGAAAAAATCTTTCGTCAGGCTAAGCATCTTATCATTAAATATATTCATACGAATTTTCAGCTCTCTATCATGTTTCATTCTCAAGATACGACTGAAAAATGTTTCAACTTTAAAGCGTGATTGTGACCGAACGCGACACTTCACAGAACTTTTGATGACACCTAACATAGTTTTTTGATGTCTACTTTTAAAAAAACAAGGTTTTTTTCAAATTGACGAGGGTCACTTTTTCGTGAGACATACCCCTTTGATATTGATATCTGGTTCATCTGGTTGTCAAGTGAAGAGGAATGAGAAAACAGACAGTTTTGTTTGTGTTTGTAATCATGATTATTGTGATTCCTTACCAGTTGAACCATTCTCATCACCTCAAGCATTGACTATATTTACAACTGATAAATCATATTATCGTTTAACCAAATCAGTTGTACCTGAATCCGATCTTAAGGTCAACCAATCATCTAATATTAAAGTAACTCTCAATGTCTTTGATCGTTTTCAATCAATAATTGGATTTGGTGGAGCCTTTACTGATGCATCTGGAATCAACATCAATAAACTAACAAGTGATCCTTTAAAAGATCGTTTGATTGCTGATTATTTCGCAAAAGATGGAGCTGAATATAATATCGGTCGAGTTCCAATCGGAGGAGCTGATTTCTCTGATCGCATTTATTCTTACGATGATGATGTTGTGGACGATTTCGAGTTGAAACATTTTGCTTTAGCTCCTGATGATTATGATTATAAGGTAAGTCAGGTATTTCTTAGTGTTTTTCAATGAAAGTTATTACCGTAGTTATTATTGTATTTGCAAAATATTAGATTCCGTACATCAAAAAAGCACAGAAATTGAATAGTAATATCAAACTATTCGCCTCTCCCTGGGCTCCACCTAAATGGCTCAAATCAAGCAATCAATCAGAAGGATTAGGAATATTGAAGGGCGAACCTGGAAGTATATATTGGAAAACATATGCTAATTATCTCATCAAGTTTGTAGATTCAATAATCTAAAAGTTATAAGTGAACATAAATTTGATATACATTTGTAAAATCGTTTATTACAGATTCCTTGAAAGCTACGAAAAAAATGCCGTTGAGTTTTGGGGATTGACACCACAAAATGAGCCTCTTACCGGCCTCATGCCATATTATGGTTTCAATACTTTAGGCTTTTCTTCATTCATGATGAGGGATTTCATCAAACTGGACTTAGGACCTGCTTTGAAGGCTGCTGGTTATGGACCAGATAAATTAAAGTTAATGATTTACGATCATAACACTGATGAAGTTTACTCATTTGCAAGAGGTGTTTTGTCTGATAAAGAAGCGGCTAGTTATGTTTCTGGAGTGGCATATCATTGGTATTCTGGTCACTACTATGATGAGTTGAACAAAGTCCATGATGCCTTCCCTGACTATTTCATATTATCAACTGAAGTTTGTGAAGGAGCGGACGGACCCAATGAAAATAGAGGAGGTAAGGTTGATATATTACATACATCAGTGTATGTAGATATGTTATAAGGTTACATATGTCACATAAGGTTAATATAATAGAAGCATAATACGTCTTGTAAATGTAGCATTTTCTTCATGAGTGTCGCAATCAAAGCTCTAACGTTCAAGAACATTGATTCAACAAACAACTTTCATGTTCCTAATAGATTTCTAGATGTTAAAACGTGATTTAATCATAACCGTCGTCGAAACTTGATTCACTAGAAATAATATATTCATTCATTTATATGTAATATTTAAAAACTAAGTGTACAAATTGAGAAAGAGAAATGGTCCAAATTATTTTCCCCTTTCTTTATTCTGTCTATTTTCCTGACTTGACAAATCAATTTATTATTCGCAACAATGGTCGCAAGGGCAAAACATTTTTTTTTGTTTTAACAAATGGATTATTGAGTTGGTTTGAATTTAGACTCCAAAGTGGTAACTTGAAAATGAATAGCGATTGTGTTTCTCGTCAATTGGAACGAGTACTAAATTAATTATTATTTAACTAAGTTTAGTTAATTCAATGGGGAACATTGCCCACCCAATGGTTATTATTAATAAATGTTATTAAAAGGTTACATATGTTATTAATTCATTTGAGGCTGAATGATGTCTTAGATTCTTCTCGTTTCGTTATAACACATCCGCAAACTAATTTATCAACATTCCATTTTAACAGTTACACTTGGTAATTGGACTCGAGCAGAAACTTATGCATATGATGTTATTGAAGGATTGAATCGCTGGTCCACTGGTTGGGTTGATTGGAACCTTGTATTAGACAAAATAGGAGGTCCTAATTGGGTCAAGAACTTTGTCGATGCTCCAATAATAGTATCTGATGATGGAACTGAATATTACAAACAACCGATGTACTATTCATTAGCTCATTTCAGTAAATTCTTGAAGCCAGGATCACAAAGAATCTATCATAAAATCGATGAAGGTCGAATGGATGGCGTTAAAATGACTACCTTCGTGACTCCAACAAACGATCTTATTATTATTGTTGTCAATACAAATCAAGATCCTGTTCTGATCACATTCAATGGAGCTGGACCAAGCAAATTCACTCTTGAATTCGGTCCAAGTTCAATACAAACTATTGTCAAGCCTTTATCATTTTGAACATTTTTAATATATTCTTCGATTTTGAAGCAGGCACTCAACAAAAATGAAAAAATAAATGTTAAGTTTGATAAAATAAGAAATAAAATAACAAGTATAAAAGATTAATTAAGATCTTTGTGTACAAAAATTAATATAAGAATTCAACAGACGAAAATAATTTAATTTGATTCAAACTTCGATAGTGATAACAATTACAAAAAGTGATTCGATTCATTCAATTTCATAAGAATAAAAATAGTGAAAAATAATCGCAATCGATTCAAGTGCACAAATTAAAAGAAAGGAAAACTGTTCTGCAAAATTTACATTTTTACTATCTTAATGGTTCGGGTGAAGAGCAAAACCTTTTATCCTTCTGTTTCAAGCAGATCATTTTCGAATTATGCATTCATTTTGAATCCATGGACTGCTTCGACTTTCA
This sequence comes from Tetranychus piercei, assembly GCA_036759885.1. NCBI lineage: Eukaryota > Metazoa > Arthropoda > Arachnida > Trombidiformes > Tetranychidae > Tetranychus > Tetranychus piercei. Next base: position 9,512,864 of record CM071878.1, read on the forward strand.
GTTACTTTCCAATTCAACATTTCAGGTCGATAAGTATGACGGTTGCTCCATTCTTGACAACTGCTGTCCCAAAACTGAAAATTAAAGCAGAAACACATGTTAAAAATAAGCTCAGCAAAGTTTACTTGGTTCATTAAGTTTACCTGAAACCATGGCTGAACAGAGACATTCATCGGTCTGTGAGCATTGTAGGCAGTCAAACAAAAGCCTGGCTTGGGTTTGAATTGCAAATCTGATTGATAATTGAAATCGCCTCCAATATCAACTCCTCCTCTTAAAAGCAGAATGGTTCCTGAAGCTTCACCAGCAACTCGCAATTGTGCTCCAGGCTTTATGAGAAGCTCATCAACCTCAGATTCTGATAGCTGCTCAGATCTTTTTTTGTTTTCAGTGTTGGTCAAACAATTTGACTTCAAATGGTCAAATGCAAGCTCACCATTGAATCGTAAACCAAGACCAAGTCTCACAACCCATATGTTGAAATCATACAAAGGTACGTAAGCTGTGTATCGGTATGGTTCCAATGGTCTTGTGTCACACGAGTCTCGTTGCGAGTCGAGCAGCGTTTGGCCAAACAGACTAACATAAGCTCGACTAATGTTCCTCTTTGCGTAAAGATACATCTTACCAACATCAACATTTTTACCCAAAACATGAGATGATAAACCAAAGTTTGCAGTGAGTTTGTAATCTGGATCCTCCGATGAATCCAAAACATCGTTTATAATATCTTGAGGGAAAAAGGAATCAAATTGTTAGTTAAAAGTTCATTATTAAACAGTAAATCAGATATTCTTACCTGCTCTTAGTATAGCCTGAACTTGCTTCGGGCCAAAAGATTTTATTGCCGTGCATTTTCTTCGTTGAACATAACCTACACTTGGAGTTTCTACGAGTCTTTTCTTGTCCTTTTTGCCGTCAGAAACCATTGGAAATTCTGGCGTAGAAGGTGCTTTTGAAGGTGTTGATGAATGGTCAGTGCAACTCGAATCATCCCAAAATCCATTGTCAACTGATCGCTTTCTTCGTGCCGATTGATATTCATTGTTGTTCATCTTTAGAGCCTTTTCAAGCTCTTCTTTAATACAATCATCAACTGAATCAGTTGAGTTTAAAATGGATTCACTAAGCATTGTTATTTCGGGATTCGTTTCGATTGGGTTCGTGAACTTGTACTGTGACTGGTGCAGTGTTTGAGAGCCACTGATTGTGATCAATTTAGATGAGAATAAAGTTGCAACTATTTCTTTACGGATCGAACAGTCGATTGTCGAGTTCATTAATAATGTTGTTAAAAACTCAATGACTTCAGGTTTATCAACCATTTGACGAAGAGCGTGAATTATTCCGATTTTCATTGAATCCGAACATGTACATTGTGTATTTGATAAAGTAATTAATATTGGTACAAACGATTCTCCACCAAGATTGCCGATGGCTTCAAGAACGTCCAAAGTGTAGAGTGAATCGCATCTGGCTGATGCTGTTGCTTCCAGTTCTTTCATTAATAGCTTCGAGACACTCTTTTTGATTACATTACTGTCTGATTTGTGTGCTAAACTGCTCAAAGTCATTAACATGGATCCTTTCGGTGAACCATTAGTCGATGTTTTAGAGAACTGCTTGATTAAATTTGCGACTAGTTCTTCTGAAGGATGGTCGACTCGACTCAACACTGACGATGTACCAACTGGATCAGAAGCAAATGACTCTGTGATCACTTGAAAAGCAGCAGGTGAACCAGCGATTGTAGCAATAACGAGTAAATCATGGCACTTTGTCAAATTAAACTGAGCTCCAGCTCCACAATTTGCTTCCAACTTTTGACGAGTAATTGTTTGACGAATCATGGATGATAATGAGCTTCCGTCAGTTTCGGTCAACTTTAATTTCGCCTCGATTTGCAAGGCAGAAATCAGAAGATCAAAATCTAATGGAAGAATTGAATCATCAAAGAATGGGAATTAACTCGATGTTAACAAGGAGACAAGCTAAATAGTTCGTTACTGACCTGGATTTCTTCGCTCAGAGTTCTTTGTGAAATCGAAGGTTTGCTGTGATAATGCAATTTCTGTTATTAATCCTTGTAAACGAACCAATCGATCTTGGTTTTCAGTCTCTTCAGGATAAACAAGTAGAAATATTGATAAATTATTGTTAAAGGGTTTAAATACATAATATTGTGCCATTTTTCATGAATATTGAATGAATAAAAGATATTTTGCTGAGGATTTGCAAGAAATGTATCATTTTATCCATTTGCCATTGTGAAGTTGTACAGTCTAATAGATAGTTTTACTTAAACAGAGATTTGTATTATAATATTGCAATATTCGTTCATTGAAAAGCATGAGTTATTAATAATATCAGTTTCACACTCGATTCGTTTCAAGGTGAAACGAAAAGTGAAGTTTTGGAATTTTTCTTTCAGTTAAAGTGTAAATGTATTTAGAGTTTTAAAACAGTCAAAGATACAAAAGGACTTCTATTCTTAGATAATTTTGATTTCGATTAAATTATTGAAACTTACCTGGCGAAGAAGATGCTACAAGTGACTCTGAAACCAGATCAAGGTCTGTTTCAGCTCTACGAAGTTTAGCTAATCTTTCACCGGTTTCGCGTTTAGCTCTTTGATTTGGACTCGACTATTGATTAAAACAAAACAAAATCAACAAGACTGATTAAACACCAAATGATTGAAAACTCACATTCATTGAGTAAGCAGTCAAAACTTTCATGAAACCATCAAGATCATCATCCATACCCAAGCTTCGTTTACGTCTTTTCGCACTATTCAATTGTGTTAAAGGAAAACGATTAAAACAAATTCAAATGCAAAAACCAATCTAACCTTTGATCCATTGGTTTAGTTAAATCGACAGAAATTAAGCCAGCTGAAAGTAAAGGAAGTAAATTAATGAGTATTGCAAAGCTCACTTGCCTGACCATAAGCACTTGTCATTATGCATGAAATGATTAAATAGTTGACTGGATTGATCGAAGTCTTCGTAACACTTACCCGTCTCTGTCATTCGTCCTTGTACGATCTCTTGAACTTGTCGAATGGAAATATTGACTTGATCAGGATCATGAATGAGCACTGAGCCACTGCCAACTTTAATAACATCACTTCGACTGACTTCTCTAATTACTTGCATCTTTTTGTTGGCTGTCGGTGAATCCTGTTTATCATCATCAGCAAAAGCTTTACCCTTCCTGTTGTTGAAAAAACTCGGGTAACCAGCAACAGACAAAGTCTCTTCAATGGGTTGATCCGGAGCAACTTCATGGTACTCATAATGAGAAATGTGTTCACCAATTGGACTCTTTTCAATGGCCGATTGTTTACCCGTGGCTAGTTGAGTAGCAAATGTGTCCACAATGTGTTTCTTGAAGTTTTTCACAGCTTCGTTCGTTTCAAGTTTACTTAAACGTATCTCAGGAATCGGACCTCCAGGTAGTTGAACAAACTCAAAAGGTAATTCAATCTTCTCATCGAGCAAATGGTTAACATTATTACTGGTTGAACGCTTTTCTCTGTCTGCGGTTGACCCTTTAGGGTTGGTCGGGAGTGTGCAACCTCGACCTTCCAAATCCAATTCAATTTTATCTTCCAATTGCTTGTTCAGCGTTTTTCGTAAAAATCGAGTGAAAAACGATTTTATCTTCTGCCATGAATCAGCCACCCAATCTGATACTTCACTTCGCTTCTCTCGACGCCGAACAATCTTGCCCATTTCAGATCGATGTTGTAAGTTGATTAATTTTCTGTGCAAATTTCAACCATAAAGAATCAGTGACTTAAAAAACTTGCAATTTATCTGAACAATCATTGCCGAAATTGAATGTAACACTTTGACTCTTAAATTCATTAATCATGATAAAACGAGAGGAAACAAGTTCCAATTATGAATACAATAGCCTTTATTTGATTCAACCCAATATTTGCTTTGTCAACTATCAACTGTAAGTCTTTTAATTAGCAGATCAAACTGAAGTTGATTAACCTTTTCCAATCTAAAAGTCTAATGAAACCTAGCAAAGCATTTCGATCATCATTGAAACCATCATGTTAAGTTGATAATAATTTGTATTCAGTTTTGAAACCATATTTTCTCAATCCTTTCTGATTAAGATGTGGGTTCTATGTTGATGTTTCAACGAAAATAATGAACTTCTCACTAATTTGCTGAGAAAATGCAGTTAATGGTAATCATTTGGTGACATTGGCATTGAATAATGAAACATTTTCACTTCTTTCGACTGAAGTAAAAGCCTTCATGTTAATGGCCTTTTGCATAACACTTTGATTCAGTATGTTAATACTTACCCGTCTCTTTTAAGATCAGTTTTGACGTTTGATATTTGAACCATGTATTTAAGAGCACCAGTTTTGTTGTCTCGTCCCATGCAGTCGATATCAACTATTGCATTAACAGCTATTTGCTCTTCCATTGGACCCCAAAGGTTCGTCTCGCTTGAATATCGGAAACTTCGTGTTTCTCCTTCCTGTAGAAATGCAAATTGCAAGTTGAGTCATTTGCCTTCTCATGTTCAGCTTCAGCTTATATTCAAGAGTGACTTCAATAACTTTCATTTAGCTCAGTATGAAGTCTTTGTAAAATCAATTTTTCGCAAAAATCGATCTTTTAAATCATAATTTAAGCCAAATTACAGCAGGATTTTCAGTCGTACTAGTCAATTGAGTTACGCTTTTCTAGACTAGAGCCGACTTTAAACTTTCAAATTTCAGGTTCAGACGAAATATTTCCAGTTCTGTTTCTAAACTATTAGCATGCATAGGATGAAGTACAATCGACTCTAATCAATAGTTAACAGTCAATCAACAATGGTTCTTGTGATTTTGCACATGAATAAATCGCTGTTTTCAATGGTAATAAGTAGATGATGTAAACAGCAATTTATTTTTCTGATTAAAATTGCTAGTTTGATTCAAGGTTTAGATTTAAGCTTGTGCTAACTTAACTTTATGAAATGATGCTAAAACCAAATAGCATCAAATCGTGAATTTTGGGCAAAATCGACATCTAAATATTCTTTATCTGACATCATTTCACCTGAATCCATTTAAATTACCGACTAAAGACTGAAACATCTTTTGATTTTAAACTTTCACTTTAACTGATCATGAAAAGCAAATTATATTTTAATTGACGTATTTTTCATAATGAAAACTGTTTCCAAGTAAAAATCGAAGGTTAAAAGTTGATCAACCCTGAAAGATTTGCTCATGCATTTACATGATAATTGACTTGCACATAACAAGCAAGTTTCAACCTGGTAACAACAGTTTAGCCTCAGATTATTCAATTGAAATCATTTATTGTTGCATTGACAAAAAAGGATTGACAATGGGAAATATTGTTATTGAAAAAAAGAGTTTTGCTTCCTAAACATTTGTATGAATTGACAGCAATTAACCTTGACTTTAACGGAACAAGTTCATTATTGAAAGCAAAACCTTGAAAAGAACCTCTTTGCTTTCCATATTTCCCATTGAATATCATTAATCGATTTTTTGATTTACATTCAATTCTCATGAAATAAACATATCGATCAGTTTTCTCAACGTTTTCAGCTCATTCATTATGCATGACCAGGTATTCAGGTAAAAAGTAAATTTTGAGGAAGTAAACTTGACAGTTTCACCTCTTTAGGTCAATAAGGTAAAGTTGGTGACTTGATCTCAACCTTTTTTGCGACAAAAAACAAAACAATGAACTTACCTGACAATCGAGTTTCGTTAACATTTCATCGGATTTGGGTGTTTCACAATTGGTTGATGTTATAATTAGTGAAACGATCAACAGGTAAACGAAGATGGAATTGATTTGTTTCATTGTTGACTTTTCGTAAGTTACACGATCTTGAAATGCGAAAATGCTACTGATTGTTGGTTGATTCATAAGCACATAATTACAATTGCGACAACCTTTGAATTGGTAAAGATAATTTTTCTTTTTTCAAGATTTTCTTTTTTCTTCTCAGCCAACTTGGAACGATGATGAATACTGAATGAAATGTATTTCGGGTTTGGTCACTTTAACCGGTAAGGATCTGGTTGCTACTTGGAACACCTTGATAACCTCTTTTTACACTTATATCAACACTGATTGATCAACACTGAATTCTTACTCTTCTCAAAGGTTCATCATCTTCATTTATACTCAACTTGCTCATCATCATGAAGAGCAAACAACAAAAGCTACCAGATTATTCAAAGGTCTGTCCATTGAATGAAACACCGTGTGACTGATTAGACTATGAGGGAAGTGGGAGTAAAGAATCATGATTCCGCCCATTTCTGTTTCCATTATTTTCTCATGTTATTCTATTCTCTTCTTACCTGTTACCCGATTGATTATTATATAATCAGTTTATATTTGAAGATCAATCTAATTTCTAATGCCTTTGTTTTGACAGTTTTGTGCTCTATTCATGGGATTAAAGGGAAGAATGACATTTCTTGGAACTCGGCTTTTCAGCTCAATTCATTTTCATTTCATATTGATTTGATTGATTCATTTGTTGACATTTAGTGAATTGGTTCATTTGTGCAGTTATTATCGATGCAAACATTTACTTTTGTAATACAACTTTAAATTACTGTTTATTGTCAACTTTAACAATCACTTTTTTTCTGGGAAAAAATTGAAAATCAAAACATTTCTTTTCATTGAAATAGACTGATTTTTTATCTTCCGATTGAAGTCTAAGTTTCATTAAAATTAGATTAAATTGTGCAATTTTTTTGGTTATAAAGGCGTCCATTTCATTCTAAACCTCATTTCCAAACTTGAAAAAACCTGATTGATCTTTCCGGACTTCATTATCCTTCATGTTGATTCCACTTTGAAAGGTTTACTAAAAATACGCTTGTATTGATTTAATTCAACTTCTTTCAGTGACATCTAGTGATGTTGAATAGAACTTTTTTCATTATGAACTTTGCTTCTAACAATCGACTTTTATTGGCTAATCATTTGAATAATGAACATGCAGGTCAGGATTCAGTTCAAGTCTTTGACTCTAAATCAGTAATTTAAAAGTATTTTCTGACTCTCAATTGAATTTAATAAGGATTTTAGGGAAATAAAGTTGAAAAGCCAATAAAGAGAATAAATAAAAGTTGAAATTGTTTAATTTCATAAGTTGATCCCAATATGCTAATTTGCGACCCGAAAGTGGAAATTAATTGGAAAACTGAATTATTTTTATTTCAATAAGAAACTTTATTCATGGAAAAAATTCATTTATTGATTGATTTTCCATTCCAAACAAACGGTGATGTTGTCGAGGTTTTTAAATACATGAATTAAAAAAAATGAAAAAGACGATCAAGTTTCAATCAAGACGAAGATGCAATCAGTCGATTATTGACTTCAATGGTATTTCCATAGTAATTTTCACTGCGAACAAAATGAACAAAAATATTAGTATCGAACAAGATTCAATATAAATTCAATCAATACTCACCATCCTCTGACATTCTTTGGACTATCACATGAACCAGTCTCGCCATTGAAAACGTAACCCTCTTCACAACCTAATAGTCTTGGTGTTCTTGGACCTGCAGGATCAGTTGTTGCTGGGATACAAGCATAGAGCATCTTACAGTCAGTTGGGTGAGCATATCTGGGGTTGCCAAACAACTGTAATTCACGTTGAGTTGGTTGAGGGCAAGTGAATCCGAGTAAAGCTTCGGCTGGACACTCTGGTGTATTTTCAGGCCAATCGCAGTTTCCATTTGCTTTGTTATAAGCTAAGCCTGATGCACACGATTTTACATGAGCTTCACCGTTTCCACATTCAATGAATTTAGTACAATCCCTTGGATCGGGAAACATACCATTTTGTCGAGGACATTCACCGGTTGGCTTGGCAGGCTCTAATAGAGAAGATCACAATTCAAGAACAAAACAGTTCGATGATGAATATGATGGATTTATAAAAAGATTAGCGATCAATTTAATTTGATTGACAATCTTCGATAGATTCAAATGCAATTTAATGAATGATTAAAATGCACCAATAAATGTACAAGAACGACGTTGAAATGCATCTTAAAATAATATTGAATCAAAATGATGATAAATATTAATAGTAACCAAGCCAACATCATGACTCTTCCTTAAACATGTTTCAACAAAACTTAATTGGCCATTAAAAATATCTATAAATGTTATTGTTGAGCTTTTCCGATGAACGGATAATCAAATTAATTTTGAAGGATCAATCAACAACAAACTTGAGACAAAACCAATTCGTGACTGACTGACTCAAGATGAGCAGTCAAGGCACAGTGTTCAACATTTAATCTAAAATTATACTTACGAAGGTTTGGTCTATTGGAACAGTCGATACTGAAAGGTAGTTCACACCTTAATCTTGATGGATTACCATATTCATTGAAGACTAATCCATCATCACATAATCCTTCATCAACAACTCGACCATTTTCACAAATGTAATAACGATCACATTGAGATTCGTGAGCAAAGTAACCATTTCCACGATTAGCACCACCACATTGCGAGGCAACTAATTATGATTTAAATGAGCAATCAGGTGAATAAAACAAAGAATTAAAAAAAGAACGGAAAACAATGTACAATAATAATAGCGCAAAGGGCGAACCAAAAAGCCGTTAAAATCCACTTTGAGCTATTAATAAAAGCGTTTTGTGAATCAATTGCGAAAAGAGTTTAAATGGATAAGACAAACATCGTTACTCGTCAAGTATCATAATTGTTATAATCATCTTCATCATAATCATCATCATGACTTGTTTCAAACAGTTGAAGAGAGTGAAAAGGTGAAAAGAAAGAGAAATTTGGAAAAAGTTGAATCGCGCCAAAAGTGGTTAATCAGTTTTAATAAACAGTTTATCTGTTCTCATTATCCTTTTTGTTCACTTTTAGGTATCTTAATAATAATAACTGTAGGATGATAATAAATTGGTCCATCTTCACCTGGATAGCCTCGAGGCTGGTTAATGAGATGAACTTTTCTCATCTTTTTCAGTTCATCTGGCTTGTTTTATCATCCCTCACAAGTTCACATGTTAAAAGTGGATGAAATTTATAATTATCGCTCAGTTTTCTGATTGTTTCAGATTCTGTTGGTCAAGTAAAGAGCCAGTTAGACGATAAAATATAATGATAATAAAGAGTAAAATGTGGGAAATAGGACAAGATTAAAACTTCCAAAATTAACATGAAGCTACATGATGATGATTAAGTAAATAATAAAAGCAAAATTGATTGTTGGGTGAACAGTTTTGAGTTGAAAAGTAACGAAATATAAATTTCCGGACGTCAATAATAATCATCTCTCAGAATTGTTTAGTTTTGTGGAGACTATTGATTATGATTATGACAAATAGTCGCTAAAATGCAGGTAAAGGTGATCATGATTGCAGGACTGCAACTTGTTTGCTCTGTAAAACCACTAAAATAAAATTTCAGACACATTATGAATCATGCTATTATGCATGTATATGAACAGTCTGACTGATTATGAGTTTCTTTTCAATTTGAACAGTTGAATAATCTCGAATGTAGTTTCACTTCCTTAATATCATATTAGCTACAAAATTATTTAATTCAAATTGTGATAGTTAATGATTATTGCAGTAATAATTCGATAATTAATTATCTGGAAAATAAATTACAGAAATTAAGTTCTTCTTAAAGAAATTGTTGTTTCTTGTAAAACAAAGATCACCTTGGATCACGAGACTCGGACAAGAGTTGCTTGTTTATCGTACTGCATAATTCAAGGACAAATTGCGAATCAAAAATGCAATTGACTCACAGTAATCACTTTGATATTGGACACAATATAACTTTCTCGTCAAAAACATTCATTACGCTGCTAAGGTTATGGAAAATTTTACTAGCATCGAGCAAACGAAGGTCTATTTTTAATCCTAGAAGTGGCTTAATATTAGGTTCATAAAAAGGCTATACTAGCCTCTTTCACTCGTGCATTGAACTTCACACGTAAAGAGACACAGTTTTGAATTATTTTGATTAAATGGTAGACTTACCTTGTTCAATGGCTATAGCAACAATCAACGATATGAGATGAAAACGGTTCATGTTTAAACTGAATGGATGAAACTGTTAAAAGTTCGTGTTGAATGACCAATTCGGATAAAAAACTTAGTGAAAGTGAATGATGATGGCGAGGAAGATGCTTCAAATGAACGGATCTTCATCTCACTCTCACTCCCTCTCTTTCATCGTGCATCTCCCTCATTTCCATCTTCCTCATTGATCATCCTCTTGGTCATCCCACTCTCGAGTTCCTCTCTTTATTATTGTAGTATAATAAGAAACTTCTTGATGGCAAACTTGATTCTGTTTGTCAAATTATTTTGACTCACATTTGTGTGTTTTTCTGCAATTTATTAATTAAATTTTATCTCGAGTTTTGTTAACTTGATCAAATAAAAAGTAAAATCTTTATCCTGACCTTGTCTGGACACTGCAGGACCATCAACTAATGTACTTTCATGTTATTTCCTTTTATTTACTCTCCTCAGAATCCCTGAGTGTCCTTTCAGTCTTTACTCTCAATGAATTAATCATGATTAAATCGAGTTTGAATTTCCTCAAATCAAGTCATTTTATTTAATTTTATGTTGACATTGGTTGAGTGCGTTATGAACTACATTTGGAACTCAAATTTTGTTTATGTTGGATAAGAGTGGGTGATAGACTGAAGGAAGAAGAGAAATAAACGATAGCATGATAATCAAAACAAATTTCAGTTGAAAATCAATTGCTTGAGATTCTCAGGTTTTCATTTTGTTTTTCAATAAAATCAATGCATTACATGTATTGCTAATGGTACATGACAATTTGAAAATATAAAAGTCATTGTGACTTGAATTGAAAGACGAATGGACCAGTTGAGTCGAATTGATGAAAAAATCGCACAAAATCAAAAATAGACAAAAGTTTTGAAAAAAATTCAAAAATATAATAAGTATTATAAGATTAATAACATTAAGAAGCTTTAGTATCAACTCAATTTTCCACTGATTTTGGTTGACAAATGTAACTAAAATTGAACGTAAGATTTGATTAAGAGAGTGCATACCTTCATTCTTCACTAAAATTGCCGTTAATTATTGTTTCAAATGTATTCCGAGGACTTGTTAGGGCCCTTTATTTGTTTTTGCATTTTTTGTTAGCATTGGTTTTAATTCATTTATGCTTAATGTTTCATTCAAGTTTACTTTTAAAGGCTGATTGTTTTAGTTGAAAACAATCAGCTTAGAGCTATAATAATAACCACTACCATAATCGCGCTTATTAAAAAACATTATTATTATCACTCCGTGAACTTGGTAGAGCGCTTGATTTTTATACAAAAATATTATAAATTAGCACTTATAATAGATCTATTGTTAACAGAGAAAAATCTTCTCAAATCAATAGAAGATTTTAGGTCATTTATTACTGTATCGACGCGCATAGTGGCGCCGTGCTTCAAAATGAGAATGTCACTCTTAAAGGCACAACTTTGGTACAATAGAGGCACAAATGCACACAAAACTCTAGTTTCTCCCAGACTCAGTAGCTCCAAAGGCGCTTACATGATGACGTACTCTTTTATAAGCACGGTGCCACTATGCGCGTCGATACTGTAATATTATAATATAATGGTCTTCAGTAAAATCACAATCTGAACTTGTTTTGACTGGCTTGAAATTATAATTCTTAGATTAACAGCACTTTTTTCACGCGATTGATGGCTTGTCTGTTTCACGAATGGACTTATTTTGGTGGACAGGCTATTGTTCTGAGTGCATCGACACTGTCTTTACTCTCTTGATTGGAAATTGAATCAATCCGAGATACAGAAACGTTTAATTCTACGCTTGAATGTACTGTATCGGCCAAAGAGTAAGGTGACAAGAGAGAGCATGAAAATTTAACTTTAAAGTTGAGATTTATTTCTACAGTCCACTCTCAGATGACGCTGACTGTGCGATTGCATTTTGTGTGCTAATTTCAGCAACAGCGCCTTCTGAGAGTGAACGATTGAAATCTCAAATTGAAAGTTTAGCTATCTCGTGACACCTCTTGTTGCCTCGCTCTTTGGTATCGGCATAACGTAACGGTGCTTCAAAATGCGTTAACTCAAACAAGAGGACTTTTGCTACCCACTTAATGGCACACGGGTTATTGTTAATGGTCTCTTTGAGCCTTTTTCGACCCATTAATACAGAAATGTAGATAGAAAAGGGGTATCTCACGAAAAATGTGACCCTCGTCAATTTGAAAAAAAGTTGACATCAAAAAACTGTTAGGTGTCACCAAAATTCTGTGAAGTGTCGATTTCGGTCACAATTGCGCTCTGAGGCTGAAACATTTTTCAGTCTTATCTTGAGAATGAAGCATGATAGAGAGCTGAAAATTCGTATGAATATATTTAATAATAAGATGCTTAGTCTGACGAAAGATTTTTTCTCTAAACTACTCAGGTCGCGTATAATAGACGTTAGTTCATTTAACTTCAAACGGAGCGCAGAAATGTCTACTTAAAAAACAAATTTTTTTTCTAATTGACGAGGGTCACTTTTTCCTGGGACATCCCCCTTTTCTATCTATTAATGGGTCGAAAAGGCTCAAAAAGACCATTAATAATAACCCGTGTGCCATTCAGCTAATTCATTCCAAGCTCAAGAATACAGAACCTATTAGGTAAACCCAAAAGTTTTTATCGGTTTTGCAAGTAGAACTTTAATTTGATTTAAACAGCAAAAATTACATTTAATCATTAATTATATATTCACCATTCGAATCTATGACATTTTGCCATCTTATTGGCAATTTATCAATGCCATGCTGAAAAAAGGCCAAATCTTTCGACCGAAAGAAGCGATCGAGGCCAGAATTTAGGTCTTCGATTGAATCGAACTTTTTGCCACGAAAATAGTTATCCATCGATAAGAAAAGATGATAGTCGGATGGAGCAAGATCTGGAGAGTAGGGAGGATGCGGTAAAACATCCCACTTCAGGTCCTTTAATTTGTTTTTGACCTGTTTAGCGACATGAGGTCTAGCATTATCATGTAAGTAGACGATTCGATTGCGATTGACCCAACTTGCCGTTTTGCAAGAAGTTTTTCGTGCACATTTTGCAACTGAGTGCTGTAGCGATCTCCATCTATCGTTTGACCTTGACCAAGTAGTTCATAATGAACGATTCCGAAGCCACACCACCATATGCAAAGAAGAACCTTCTTAGGGTGCAAGTCAGGTTTAGATACTGTCGCTGAAGTTTTACCTTTATCTAACCAAGCTAATTTTCTATGCTTGTTGTCATACATGATCCACTTCTCATCGCTAGTTAGAAGATAAATTATCTTGTTCATGTCGCAACAGCAGAGACAAGCAGATTGAAACCCTTGTTTGTTTTTGTGAATCTGTTAGTTCATGAGGCACTAGAACGGGAAGCTTTGCAGACTTACCAATTGCATGTAGATGTCGCCTGATGGTTTCTTTTCCACAGTTAAACATGTTTGCAAGTTGTTCACATGTCAGATTAGGGTTTTCATCAACAACGACCTTTAAATCACTTTCGGAGATCGTTGTCGGTCTTCCGTCACGATGCTTATCCTCGACCTGATAATCACCAGATTTGAATTTTTTGAACCAATTTTCCACTGTTTTTAAGTGTACTGATCCTTCACCAAAAACTTTATTAACTTTGCGGTGACACTCTGCCGCTTTTAGGCCCAATTTGAACTCATAAAGAAAAATACAACGAATTCCTACTTTAGGCACTTCCATATTTATCAATTTCAAATTTACAAACCAAGCAATGAACCCAAACTGAATCATGAACATTATTCTCTGAGAAATAAGCTATCAAAATATGTAAAAAACATTAAGATCAGATATCTAATTGTTTGATTATCATTAGTAATATAACGCGCCTGAGAAACCGATAAAAACTTTTGGGTTTACCTAATAGTTCGCCATTCACATTTGAGCTAATAATAACTATAATACCATTTATAACAACTATCATTTAGACCTAGCATATCTTAGATTATATTATCTAGTATACAAATATGTAATTTTATCATATATTTAATTCTATTAAATTCTAGGTTACAAGACATGTATCGATAAAGGTTAAGACAGCGACCCCAAAGTCCACCTTTTATTGATCTTGACGACCCTTTTCCACCTAGAAGACGTTACTCACCAATAAATTGGGACGATAATAATGATCTGCTCCCTGTCAATGTAGTAGCTGATGCTAATTCTGAAATATTAGCTATAATAGGACGAACGCCAGAGGTTGAATTTAAAAGAGATTTTGTAGACACCTAACCGTGCAAGGATTTCACCTGTACTGTGTGCATGGAAATCATTCCAGAACATTACAAGAACCACGCCTGTGTGTGCTGTAGAGCTTGCATGTGTCCCGATACTTGCCTGAAAGCATACAAAGTTAGCATTGAACATTTGCCTTCCGATAGACAAGTATATCCTACTTGTAGGGAACCATACAAATATAGGTATAGACCCAGGAGGGGTATTAAATCAATAGAAGCCTGGGATAACTTACAGGTTTATTGTGGGTTCCCTACATGTAAAACAGATAATGAAAATTTCAATTGGCTTATCTATGAGACTTATCTATTGCATCCGGACATTTCTGTATTTTTAAAAAGTTGATTTTCTCGAACCGACTTACCATTCAAGAAAATGAAATTAAAGAAACAAAAAATAAAATTAAGAAAACGGTTACAATCATTTCTGTTATTTAATCCATTTTACCACCAATAGTTGGTATAGGCATTTTATCCAAACCTGCATTCCATTCCATCATCCAATCCTGTTTTCATGGCTTCCGTTTTTTCGGAGCATGCAGATTTTTGATCATCAGAAGCTAGGCAAACCCCGAAATCAATCCCAGTAATTGGAGTACTTCTCGATTTAGAGCATTGAATGGTGTTGGTGAACTATGCATGTCTCGTTCAGCCAATCTAGCTGTTTCAACTAATGCATGCCGGGTTTTCGGGTTTTGAAGGTAAAATATCATATTTGATTTGGGGTAATAATTTTTCTTTTATCATGCTTATGATAAAAACTTCAGGTATTTTTATGAATTCTTCTGCAAAATTCATAAATTTCGAAAATAAAAGCAATAGCGGTTTGTACTATCTTTTGTTTAGATTTATTTAGTTCTTGAGGTAGGGAAAGATAGAGACAACAAAAACCAGTTTTTATTACAATACAAAACAAAAAAATAATAAAAGTCATAAGAAAAAATTCAAACAAAAAGTATATAACAGTTAATGTTACTTTTTCACTTTTTTTTGAATTTCATGATAAAAAATATATATTAGATGAATTGAATCTTCAATGTCGTCATCCAATATTTCATTTTTCAACAGACTCTTCCTTGCTTGAACCAGTTTGCACAAATCTATACGCCGCGTATGCATCCTTCTGTTGCGTATCACCTGGTTTACTATGTAGTCTATTCTTTTGGTCTCATTCCAACTTGAAGCGGAAGAGCCTTGAAAAGAAATTAACAGTGAAACAATATTGGTTTTTAAACTTTACTTTATTACTATTAGAGTTAGTTGAGTTTTCAGAGTAAGATAGGAATATCTTGAAGCCTCTGATTGAAAGTGAATCGTATACATTGAATCAAGGGTTTATATACCATGAGCTCCCTAAGAAGCTCAACCCTTAATTTGTCTTTGACACCATGTTTGAATATTGAATAGCTGAGCCAACTCATGCTGCTTGGCTCAGCTTTACATTGGTGCAGCATGCAACATCTATTTTTGTTACAACAGTATAATCTATCAGCGTTGCTTACTCTTCTGAAAGGCATCTATAAATATAATGAGCAAAAAATAGCAAAAAAATTATTATTATAAGTTCATTTTGAAATATTTCCATTTGAGCTCAGAGGTTGCTTGTGCGCAAGTCCGTTTTAAGTAATTGATGAGCGCATTTTCATAGAGGTATGAAAAATTTATTATCGTAGTATTGCAAAAATTACATTTCTTTTCATTTCAAGATTATTTTTCATCTTTCGCAAAATGTTACAATGAATTTTACATTTACTAATAAAATGACACTTATATTTACAATTTATTAACCAAATCATCGCTTGATCAACTCGTGGACACATATTTTTAGCAGCAAAAATTGTGAATTTTCTAGAAAAGTTATCAACAATATTTTTCCTATCTATAGATTTGATTGGTTTTTTAGCTGTACAAGATTTACAGTGTTATATTTTAAATGCATTTATTGTGCATTTTTTCAAATATCTGACATATTTTTAAGCTAAACATGGATTTGATGCTTTTTTGAGTGGGACATGATAAATCCTTGAAAATAATTGGGTAAGATAAACTTGAGACAATTCTTCTTTTGTGAAATAATCAGGTTTATTTGGAGCACGAAAGCACCAACATCATATCTAGGCTTTGTTATTGTTTCCGTTACAACTTTCATTTTGAATACTGAAATAGTAAAATATTATGAAATGAAATGTTTTTATTGATTACAGCTCAAAATTTGATTGCGCGTCATTTCATCTGCGCATGATAAAATTTAAAAATTTTGTTTCTGAAATATATAAAACAGATTGTTGACAATCGATAGAAACAATTGTGTTCAACATTGAATTTATTGCATTTGGTGGTGTTCTTTTCAACAAATTAATGGATTCAGCTATTGTAATTGAAAAGCCAGCGAAATTCAAAATTAAGATAACAGACGCATCATAAGTATTGTCATTAACTTTGATAAATTTCAATGAAGTTGCATTTTTGCCTTGACAAACTCGATACATAATCTGAAATGATAAAAGCATTACATTACTCAGATAGAATATAATAAATTATTTGTAAAACTTTGTTAACTTGTTTATTTCAAGCAAAATTGTACTCAAAGCAAGATAGAAATTTGGATCAATGTCAAAATTTGAAGTTGGCTCAATCTCGAATTCGAATTCAAATTCAAAATCGAACAGAAATCTAAAGACATAGACAAAGGAACGCAAAGTTAAACTCAAATTCAAAATCAAAATCAAAAGACAAGCATAATCATTATCAGTAAAGTGTTCATTATCATTATAAGTAAAAATCAAAATCAAAGACAAAGTAAATATCAAAATCATTAATAAAATCTAAAGTCAGACCAAAATCATAAAACAAAGACAAATTCAAACGCTAAGCCAAAATCTAATGACAAAAACAATGGCAAGTAATTAACTTACTATTAAGTTGAATATATAGTTGAACCAGATGCGGAACGAATAGAGGACCACATGAAGCAAACGAGAAAGCGCGTCACAAATAGATAACAAAAACCAAATTGAAATTGTTGAACTCCTTCACAATTCGATTTGATTATTATGTTTTGAAATTGAGTAATAAAATATACATTTGAAATAAAATAAATTTATTCATCTAGCTATTTACCTGTATCTATCTTAAAATCAGGGTCAATTGGGATGCAAACTATAATATATTTCAATTTTATTTTTGTTTCAGAATAATATGAAAAATGATTGATTTTTTTACAGTTAATCAAAAGATTTATTCATAAAAAAATAAGGTAATCTTAATTCACTTATTACCAATGCATAGCACAAACAAGGATAAGCCACGCTTTCTTCCTCGTTAATCAAGGGCGAACATAACTGTTTATCAATTTTTTAACACATTGGAAGATGTTACTTGCTGTACAAAAACATAACGTATTATTTGCTAGAATGATTGTATTTTTGGTTGGCCATATAAGTTATACCAGAAAAATGAGTATAAAAAAATCTGGTTCCATAATTGAACAAAAGGCGATGGAAGGTTCAACTTTGACCTCGATTTTCTTGAAAACTGTCGATCGGAGAAAATTTTCAATATTGGACTCAGACACAGGTCGCAACTCTTAACTCGAAAGTCGGAATTTTGGGAACCACTCCTTAATCGATTTAAAGCGATTTAGTTGTGTCATTTGCCTATTCTAAATAACATTTAGATAAAATCTTAACTTATAATTCACGACGTATCAGAAAAATGTAATTAAAAATTAACGAAATCGTCTACACGAATAAATTCTAATAATAATAAAGATAGAGCCACAATCGCAATTTAAATTTTTGCGCGACTTTTGACTCACCCAGTAGTCTGAATGAAATAACTCCTTAACTCGAGAGTTTTTGTCTTATGAAAGTAAGTTTTGGTCATTTTAAAGCTGCTATTATAATATAATAATATTGAGGTTATGAAAACTCTGTGTCTTTACAGTCAACCGGTTCCCCTCTTTTCGGTACTGGTTTTATCCATATGAAAGTTGGTTTTAATATTTAAACGAGAATGATTGTAAAAACCCCATCTAATACATTATATGTGTGTTTCAAAATAGGCCAATGTAAATCTCTCAAGAAAATTGATGTTATGTATTTAATGTAAAGAATTCAAAACAGTTGCATTCTCCAGAAAAAATTCCCTTAAAAAATCTTCCATGAAATTTTGGAAGCGTATGTGATGAACAATAGATTTACTCAAAATAGTATTTCGTTGAAAGAAGAGGAAAGTAGCCGATAATTTACTGGAGCTACAAGTGAATGTCAAAGTTGATTTTTGTATACAAGTTAATTGGTGCAAAGAAAATTATTAGATTCAATGTGCATGAAAAGGTAGGCTCAGACTAATAGACATGTTCGTTACGAAAAGAGGATTAACTATGAAGGGGTGAAGTTACCTGCACTTAAAAATCACACATCTCCAGTCAATTGTAACAAAACCAATCGAGGATTGTAACCGATTTTCAATTTACCCTACTTTAGTTTAATGATCAGCTTAGACTGACGCACAAGAGTCAACTATTGTCAACTAAGCCAACATTACACGATATCAAAAGCTTTACTCTAATCTTTTGACAATATTCATGTGCTAGTGTGTTAGCATGCAACATCATTCAAGGTTGATTGGACTACTGTAAATTAGCATTGTTGTACCATAAATAATATGAGCATCTTCTTGTTGAATAAGCTACCAAACTTGACGTCTACCGACTTTCCTTGTTATAAACCTTGAGTTAACCAAAAAATCTCGTATCTACTGATAACTGTTTAACAGTATTTTATTCAAATGCAATTTTACTTTTTTGTTAACCTTTTTCACCTTTAATTTCATTCAATTGTACAATAACAGTTTGTAAAACAATCAACTATATTGATTCTCCTCATGATTGGATAGTGTAAAATAAAACAACTTCATTATCAACTTTTCGTTGGTCTTGATTATCTGTCATACGTTAACTATGCAACTTTGCAGCATTTTTACACTTCTTTTGCTTCTTTTTGCCAACATTATTGAAAGAGTTCGAAGTGACAACTCAACCAGTCAATGTGTAAATTCAACTTTAATTGAAAGACAAATTCATCTAATAACTTCGGGATTTTCAAGTGTATTCTGGAATTATGTAAGAAATTCTAGTGATTCGCTGTATCATGTTTCAAGTCAGTGTTCATCTCTTCTGAGTAAACTCATCGAATCATCCCTCAAAGGTCATCCTTTGGCATTCAAATGTAATTGTCAATATTTGTTTAAAATTTAAATCATTTTATAAGGAAATTGGATTGATGTTAATTTTTGCCGTTTGTTATTTTCATTCTATAATAGTTTTATCCTTATCTGGATCTCGACCTAATAACTTTCTTGATGCAACTTATGCTGCCTTTGGTTCTTATGATTCGTGCCTTGCCATTTCACCATTTCATCAGAATAAAGATGATCAAACATCATTCAAAGGAAAATATTGTTTAACATCATTGCAACCTGATTTACACACAAATGGACAATCAAATGCTCAAGTTCTTAGTCAACTGTATCCACATCACTTCGATTCACAATTCAATTTCACAATTAAAGTCGGATTCTGTGTTCCTTCAGTTTGCTCACAAAATGATGTTCAACAAATTATAACTCAAGGTATTTCATTATAATCTTGCATTAATATTGTTCAGTTTATAACTTTTATCAATTAATCAATAGCTTTCGCCGATTATTCATGGAAATTAGTTGATGTTCATTCTTGCGATGTTGAAAGTAACTTCTTTGATAGACTAAAGTCAGCAAATGCAGGACAACAAATTTCATTGTAAGGCAATCACATGAACATAATGAATTATTGTACTTCAATGAATGTTATTTATATTTATGTTTCATTTAATTTTAGATGGCTGCTGGTCACTCTAGTCTGTATTGTCATGATTGCAACCTTCATAGATTTAAAATGTCAATCATTTGTGCATGAAAAATCGCCTCTTTTCTGGATCCAGCAGTTTTCAGCGATCAAAAGCACCAAAAGTCTTTTTCGTAAGCCTGATGCAGCATCGAGAGTAACAATTCTGGATAGTTTCCGATTAACTACACTCATTATCGTTATAATTGCTCATGCTGTCATGTGGTACACGGTTATCAATGCAGCTTTCCTGATCGGTTTGTTCACTTTCATGTCAATTCATATCCCTTGAGCTTGCACAGTATTTAACCCCAATTTCATCATAATTATAACACCAAATTATAACATCATATTAACCTTTCCTTACATTGGATCAACAACTTTCCCGATTGATCAATGCCTTTTGATATAAAATCTATTATACATAACTCAGTTTTTCATAATCAGCATGAATGCAAGTTTCATAGCCTTAGTGAATTAATATTTCAACAATCAATAACAAATATTTCTTTATTTCAGAGGACAGTCAATACACGATCGGTTTAGCGACAAAATTTTATTATCAGCCGATTATTAGTGACTGGATAACGGAGGGTCTCTTCTCCCTTGGGTAAGTTTTAGATCTTTGATCGAAATCGCTTTTCGATTAAAAAACTTATCTCTTTCTTGTGCTATTTACTCTTCAGAGGTTTATGTACAGCTACTACTTTGTTACGTAAAATGAAACCGGAAACACCAGCGACTCAATATTTGAATTGCATCTTGCTTCGAGCTGCTTTGTAAGTTGTAATCCAATATGTATAAATAATCCAATAACTCATTGATGAAATTTCTGATTATTATCTTAATTCCATCAGATTTATTCCTCTTTTGATCCCAACGATAGCACTCGAAATCATTCTACCACTGCTTGGATCTGGACCAATCTATCAATCAATTAACCAGTACAGATCAAATGTTTGCGTTAAAAATTTCTGGATGAACTTATTGCACATTCAAAATTATTATTCATCCTTTGAAATGGTAATTCATTTTCTATTCAGATTCTCTTGAAATTTGTTTTGTTTCAATGTAAACGATTCTCTTTATTCCAGTGTGCTTTGCCGACTTGGTCAATTGCAGTTGAATGGCAACTCTTTGCATTGGCTTGTATTTTGATTTACATCTATAAGCGTAACAATCGTTTAGGATTAACATTGAATATCTTAACGATTCTTTTCGGATTATACCGTGTTATCATGATCTTCTTAAATCATGACCTTATGCCACATCCGATTATGACTGGAAAGAAATACAGGTGAGTTCAATGAGCAAAACTGGTGCGAATGTAAAGCTAATGTAAAACTTTGCTATTTCAAGGGACATCTTTAAACGGGGAAACTATTATTACATTTCGACTGAAGCTCATATATGGAGTTACTTTTTTGGTATTTTGCTGGTTGTCATGATGGCTGGTAATTACGAAGCCAAGATCAAAGAGGTTTGACAATCAATTTGAATCTTCTGTAAAAGAACTGAAAAAACAATTATTTCTCTTTCATTGATAGACTTTACCTCGATACAAAATATGGGTTTATTCATTGCTGGTAATTCTGTTGTACAGTTCATCGCTTTGGAATACATTTGGCATGAAAATTGAACCAGTCACTACATTGATCCTTGTTTGCTTCAGTAAATTTGTTGTCGGATCATGGTTCATAGCAGTTATGTTGCCTCATGGAAGAAAACTCAGAAGATTTCTTGCTCAATCAAAATCGATCGACATGTACATTCACACTGAAGAGTCTAATTCACAATTGTTTGCTTCCAAAGATGAAATTGCAAAATCAAATAACAATTTAGAACCATTGACCAATACAAAAATGAATAATTGGAATGATCGTTCCAGGATGAGAAAACTTCATCGATTCGAGATTGTTCTTAGATTATTCAAACCTGCTTATTTTGTCCATCCCACTGTTTATGCCTGGTACTTCACAAGCTCGCGATCAACAATCGCACCCAGTTTATTCAATTATGTGAGTTATATCTTTTACTTTTGCTTATCGTTCAGCGCATTAAACTATTTTAACCTCAACCTCTTCTCTTTTAGATATCGTTCACAGTTGTTATAGTAACTTTGGCATTAATTTTTGGCTTTTTCTTCCATATTCTGGTTCTTGGGCCAATCGAAAGGATCAACTACATTTCCTCAAAGACAAAAACCAAAGCTAAAATGCATTCTTCATGAGCTTGTATCATCGACCAACCTTTCGATATTCCTGTTATTAATATCTTCACATCTATTTTGTACACAAATGTTTTTTTTGGAATTTAATTTACGTTGTCAATGTCTAGACCAATTTGTTATTAATTTTTTACGCAACGAAATTTCAAATCAATAAGATTGATTCTGCAGCTGAAGAATTGTGAATTTGTAATATTAAACTCTCAACGCATACAATGTGTAGCAATAGCCAGTGCAAACTTTACCTGAATTCACCTTATTGTTAAAATGAATTGAAAATTCGACTTCTAATCCAAGTATAAAATTTATATAAAAGTAAAAAAGTATTCAATTTGTACAAAAACAACTAAAATAAACTTTAAATTTGACTTAAATTTAAAAACTTGTTTAATTCAATGTGTGCAACTGCATCAATCGAGACTAGCTCCTCTTAAAACTCAGCTTTTGTTTTGCATTTGCGTTCACATTAGTTGACCAATAGAACTGATAGGATGCTAACATCTTTTGTAATATATGTCAGCATGTACAGTCCAATATTATCATACTGAAGGGACTTTTCTTGTTTGTGTAAATTGTTGATGAAATGAGAAGAGATTTGAGTAGAATCATAATGACTATGAATTTAACCAATGCTTAATAATTAACGAGTTGACCTTCGATCATGACCAGGCTTCGCAAGTTTCGAACTGAACTTGATATATAAAATCCTCTGAAATTGAATATACTGTAGCATGCGAAAAATTTGGTTTGGTTCCTACCATCTGAACTCCTTATTTTCACGATCTAAACTATTACCAGTGCTCTGGCATGTGTAAGAGGTGCCTTCGTGGCCAATAAATCCAAACTATGCATGAAATTAAAAGCAATAAGTACAATTTAATCACAAAGTAACTTTTCTAAGGAACTGCCAATTCGCTGGCAAAGTTGAACTTATGCACCATGAGAATGCTCGAAATTAAATATATTAATAACTTTCATTTATACTTTTTTATACTAAAGCGAACTGTTCACTTTAGTGATTTATTTTCAATTAGAAATTCAATGAAAGTTGTCAGTAAAATCTAATTTTTAAGAGACAATTTAGTGTTTTAATGAACTTTTCGTCGACACAGTATTTTGATCTTGTTATGTAACAATATTCGCTCATTGCGCTTTCGTTTTTGTGTTCGAAAGTAGATAATTGATTCTTTCCACTGGTCCAGTGACTAATAGATGGAAGAAAAAGCCAGCAATTATCGAATATAAGGTCAATATAGTTGACAGCATTACCTGTGGAAGAGATCAGATATTAGATTGGATTTAGAGAAAAAAGGCTTTTCGAAACACTTTTGTGAAGGTCTTTCTTGATTCTGACGAAACCTTCACAGCTGAATAATAAATACTTACGAAATTGGATAAACTGAGTGAAATTGTCGATCGTAAACTAGTGAAGTACCATGAGTACACAATAGCATGGATGAAATAAGTTGGTTTGAGTAACCTGAGAATAACTTCTAACTTATGAAGTTCGCTATTGTTTGATTGAGAATCAGATTTAATGGCTTTCGATTCGGTATTGTTATTGATCTGGTTCATGTCTTGGACGCTAGAATCAGCATCGTCATCATGTATGTACATATCAACTGATTCTGCTTTGATTACATATTTTCTGCCCACTTTCGCATTAGGTATGGCGATGAGCAGAACAAACAATGTTAGCGTAATTTTGCTGAACAAAACATAAATGATTGTAGTGAGCGGTTCAATTTTCATGGCAAAAACATTCCAAAGGGCTGGACTAAATGAAACCATTAGGACCATGATCATGACCACTTTGTTGAGCAATGGTAAGAACTGTTAAGAACAAGAATAATTATAATGGATTATTGTTGAGTCGAGGGTTGATTATTGCTGCTTTGCTATTTAAATGCTTAACAAATACTAACATTGATAACTTTTGCTTCGTAATTAGCAGCCAATAGAACTGCAATTAGAATGGCCATGAAGTAGCACCATAAATGAGCTTCAGTTGAAACATGAACATGGGCCATTCGATTCGCGGTTTGACTTAAATAGCAATAAAATGGAGTGATTATTCATTATTAATATGGTGGAATGAAAGACTCAACTAAATGCATCAAAAAGCACGACAAACTCACCTGTAGTTTGTTGCGGTCATTATAGCATGTGGCTGCAAATCATTGTCCAAATAGATTTTAACATTTCTATAGAATCCAAAGATAACCATGAGAATATTGATTGCCAATCCTAAACTATTTTTGCGCTTGTAAATGAATACCAAGAAACAGGATAAAGCAAAGAGTTGCCATTCAACTGCAATCGACCAAGTATGAGGAGCGCACTGGAAATGGATTAAAATATGAATGACAAATGATGAATGGCAATAGAATGGAATATTTTATCATGAATCGATGCTCACAAGTTCAACTGGTCCATTATGATTATGTATATGCAATAAGTTCATCCAGAAAGTTTTAACGCAAACATTTGATCTGTACTGGTTAATTGATTGATAGATTGGTCCAGATCCAAGAAGTGGTAGAATGATTTCGATCGCAATCACTGGAATCAAAATAGGAATCAATCTGAAGGAGCAAAACGATTTTTAAAGTTAGCAAGTGTTCAATTTATTAGAAGATGAATTTCGATCAATAACTTACGAAGCTGCTCTGTTGAAGATGCATTTTAGGTACGTAGTTATGGGTATTTGCGGTCCCATTTTGAGCACAAGGGACAGTGTAACGCTTCCACTACTGTCGATGTATTAGCGCCAAGTGAATATGCAAATGAATTTGTTTAGGTTGGTGAATTATAACTCGTTTGCGTTGCAAATATAATCGGCCGCTTCTTGAGCAAATACTTACCCAATAAAAAATAAACTTTCAGTTATCCAATCGTTCAGTAATGGTTGAACATGAAACTTTGACAATTGATCAATAATGAATTGAGTGTCTTCTGTTGTGAGGATAAATAGTATTCTGTTAAAATAATGGGTTGTACAGTATAATGGTGGGTGATGCTAACCTGGTAAAAAAGCAGCATTTATCGCAGTGATCCACATGACAGCGTGTACACTTAGATTGCACAGCAGTAGAATTAATCGAGCTTGATCGAGTATTAATACTCTCGGCTTGGAACGTGGCTTACGAAACAAACTTCGTAAGTTCTTGTTTATTGAGAACTGTGTTATCCAGAATAGTATTGCATTATTTCGTATTTCTGATGATTGACATTTTAAATCTATGAAGGTTGCCATCATGACAATACAGACTAGAGTGACCAGCAGCCATCTAAAATTAAATGAAACATAAATATAAATAACATTCATTGAAGTACAATAATTCATTATGTTCATGTGATTGCCTTACAATGAAATTTGTTGTCCTGCATTTGCTGACTTTAGTCTATCAAAGAAGTTACTTTCAACATCGCAAGAATGAACATCAACTAATTTCCATGAATAATCGGCGAAAGCTATTGATTAATTGATAAAAGTTATGAATTGAAATAAAATGAACAATAGTAATGCAAGATTATAATGAAATACCTTGAGTTATAATTTGTTGAACATCATTTTGTGAGCAAACTGAAGGAACACAGAATCCGACTTTAATTGTGAAATTGAATTGTGAATCGAAGTGATGTGGATACAATTGACTAAGAACTTGAGCATTTGATTTTCCATTTGTGTGTAAATCAGGTTGCAATGATGTTAAACAATATTTTCCTTTGAATGATGTTTGATCATCTTTATTCTGATGAAATGGTGAAATGGCAAGGCACGAATCATAAGAACCAAAGGCAGCATAAGTTGCATCAAGAAAGTTATTAGGTCGAGATCCAGATAAGGATAAAACTAGAAAAGTGATATAAATCGAAGGGTTAGATTCGCTCAACCGAAAAGTCTATTCTTCACCTTCGTCTCCAAATCATTTCAATCATCGAATATTTTCTCTCCACGAGAAACTTTTTACACCTACAGGTTTATTCATCAAATTAACTAAATATGCTTGACTTTATATCTGTAATTTTATGTCATTATTGACCACAAATCGTCTTTATACATCAAACTAAAAACAAATTAATTTGAAATGTACTTCAGTATTTGAGTTAATTCAGTTTCACGAAGGTTAAACGATTGAAAAGAACTAACAAGGCCATGAAAATTACGATTGAATTGATGTCTTTCATTTCAATACCAAAGTTATTTTGAAGTTGATAACTTAAGGCTCATTGCTCGAAGTCATTAAGCAGTCAATTATTAGATACTTTGATTGTATTATTCAGAAAAAAATCAAAAGCTAAACTTTATATTGGAATTGACTTTATTGGAATAAATATTTGTAAAATCCGTTCATTTCTGAGAGATTTTGAATGAGGATTTGCATGTTTGTGCTTTAATTTATAAATTTCAACAGGAGCTGGTTTTGATTAAAGTAAGCAGATTAACCTTGCTAATTTGTGAAATTATTAAAACTCAAGTTTTTATGGACGAACTCATAAACTGATTTTTAATTTACTTTAACTTCTTTCAAATTGTTCGTTGTCATCTTGAGTTAAGCTGACGATCAAACCATGTTTTATTATTTCAATAAATATGTTTGTGTGAATGTATCTTAAGGTGTTTTTAGGTGACAGTAATCATTTCGTTTCCTAATGAGAGAGGAAGAAATATACTTTCGATTTGAACTGTTAATGCTCAATATAATTATATTGATATATTAGCGTTATATTGATGTATTAATACAAGATTCTTATATCAACTTCCATAAAACAGCGAGATCTCGTCGTTCCAATCCTCGCAAACAGTCAATCAACAGCTTATGGTTTAAAGCGATTTCGAGCAATGACCGAAGGAATGACTTATCTTGATCGAAGTCACTTTTATTCCTTTTAGTCCCAAAGTCACTAATATTTTTTCTATTGAAATGAGTCGAGTTCGAGTGTCTCTGAGTATCAGTCGTTTGTATGCAGGTAAATAGTCGCCATTCAAAACTTAATCTACAAAATTATTAATTGGCTTTTTAAACGTGCATTCAATCAAGGCCTTGTGTGACAGGTTTCTCATCATTTGTTAACTTAAATGATTTGAACTGAAGTTGAACTGGAGTTTCGTTAATTTGTTACATTTTATGATCAGTAATGAAAAGCAAACTCAGTATTGCAGGTTTGCATGAGGAGCTTAAGTTTATTGGGTTTGTTTCGAAGTAATTGTTTGATAAGCTATTGAACGAACCAAATGATCCATAAGAGTTAAATGAGGGTCAAGTTTTTCTTTTGGTTTGAAACAGTTTCAACGGCATCAAAGAATATGATCTACATGAAGGTATCAAAACACTAGGTAACTAATTAATTAGAAAATTAATAATTGAAAACTCGAATTGGCGAACCAATCTACAGCTAATCGAAGTTTGTCTGAAACCGTTTCAAACTTCGATTAGCTGCAGATTGTTATGGTGTTCTGAAACCGTTTCAAACAAAAAACTTGTGTCTCATCGAACTCTTATGGTTTGCTATCAAATGAGCTTCTTTTTATACAAGATGTACAGTAGCATGGTAAGTATCTTGAATTGACACCATTTCACATCACACAACTAGAGCTTTTTTATTCCTCATCACTCACCGATCATCACCGTTCGTCCGTCTACCGATTAACTGATTTAATAAGTGCTTCAGATTGATCAATTCATTTATATACCCACTAGATATCTAGTAATCTTTATGAATTTCGAATTCGATATTTTCATTTCCCATGCCTTAAGATTCGGTGAGAAATGATGGAGATTGTTGTTTGGTGGGCAAAAGGTATTTCATCTCAGGGTGTTCGTGGTGTGGATTTAAATAGAACTAAAAAAGATTAAGTTTGTTCGGCTCTCATTACTCACATTTGAATGCCAAAGGATGACCTTTGAGTGATGCTTCAATGAGTTTATTCAGATGAGATGAACATTGACTTGTAACATTATTCAGTGAATCACCAGAACTTCTTATATAATTCCAGAAGACACTTGAAAATCCCGAAGTTATTAGATGAATTTGTCGATCGATCAAGAGTTTATCCAAATGTTCATCGGTCGATTGGAGTTTATTTTCACATTCAATTCGATTAATGAAAAGAAATACAAACAAAGAAACAAAATTAACAACTTGCATAACTGTTGGGATTACAGCTATTTAATGAAGCTCTTAAACATCACCTTTCGCTTACAAACTTCATCTCAAGAATTAATCGTTGATTCATGTTATTACGAAGTCTTTTCTTTATTCAACAAATTATTCACAAAACCAGTTTTCAAGTTATTTCACTTTACGATTCAATTCAAGTGAACAATGATCTTTGAATAAAATGGAAAAGAGTTAAACTCGTATTTATTTTCTCTGCATAAGTATTTCTCAGCGGTCTTCCTGTTCATTTTTTTATTTAAGCTTATTAAACATAAACATTGAATATTAATCATTTAAACATCTTGAAAATGTTAGCATTTTTCAATTACCTTAATCACATTTCTCTTTATTTACAATTTTATTCAACTTCAACAGCAGCTTGAACTCAGCAATGAAATTATAGCCAAAGCCATCGAATTAAAAAACCAATCTGAATCGCCAATTTTATGATGCAACTTTTCTCTCTGAACTTTAAGAGATCAAAACCAAGATCAAGTATATTATCATATTATTATTATTATATTATTATATAGTATTATTATGCATAATGTATCACTACTGGTTAGATGAATAAGAAAGTTATCTTATGCATTAGGTGTAAACTGAGACTTTGTAAGGAAGTCTACATTTTTTACATAAAATGTTTATAGTATTATTCATGAGAAATTCTCATAAATACCCAACATAACATGTCTCTAGCGATCATGTACCAGAAATAAGCAATAATTTAATTACCGCTGTTATTTTAGATCAAAAAACTGATCTCCTAACAATTAAGATCAGTAAACGATCTCCGGTTACATCTTCGGTTTTTACAAATGAAAACTTTTGATTAAGACTCCAGTAGATGGCGTTAAAATGATAAAAATGCAAAAAAATTTTTATTTTGAAATTTGGCGGCAATTCGTAACCACAAAGTAACCGATTAATTGCAAGTGAAAAGAGTTATTGGTTATCCTAACCAAATTAATGAGTAACTAGCGCTTTTTGATTTTAACCAGTTTTTATGCTCAATAAAATATCGATATTATCGTTTTGACTATTAAGCCTCGTGTTTTTGTGAATATCGATACTATTACTTGTTGCAAGTATCATCAAAACAGCAGTAAAATGTTTCAATCGTTTATAATAACCCTTATTCAGTTTTAAATCTTCATTCACTAATCACACAGTTGAACAGCAAAATAGTTCAACGAATAAAGAGCTTGGTCCAAGTTACTCGTTAATTTTAACTTAATTTTTTCTTTGCAATTCATTCAAGTGATATCATCCGCTTTTATAATTGTACTTGAATTTTTGAATGTGAAAAGGTTTGTTTTATAATTGTAATTTTTCATAAATTGTTGATAAAAATAATTAAGAGAAACCAGATTTATCGAAACAGAAACTAAATATCGATACTATCGTTAGGAGTATCGAGTAATATTGTTTTGCAAAATATCGATATTATTACTCGTACTGAAAGTATCATCGCAACACTAATGTAATTGTAAATCTCCATTCAATAATAAAGTTGAATTAGAAGCCACAAAATATGAAGCTTCGACCAAGTGTACTACAAGTTGGTGATTCAAATTCTAATTCATCAGTTACTAATCAAGATAATCATCAAAAAATTGGCGAAAAAGTGCAAGCTGATAATAATGTATTCAAGTTTGCTCCTTTGTTAAAACCTTCTTTAGGTACCTCCAATGGAGGGCAATCAAGTAATCAAGAGGTTAAAAGTGAGTAAAAATATTCAAACCGACAAGCTCTTTTTGAATCTTTGACAATTTATTTAGTTAAGTATAAGTATCTAATTATTCTTCCTCTCAATCTTTGGTTATTTTTATCTGAAGGCATCTCAGGATCGAGCACATCTACATTTAACAGTGAAACTCAAGACACTGGCTTTTTGTTTGGACAAAATTTAGAAGAAAGGGTTCTTCTACCTAATAAAGATACTTCAACCTCAAAAGATGACGAAAATAGTAAAGATGAAAATGAAATGTCTTCATTGAATACATGTAATCCACCAACTCAAATACTTCCGGAGAAACGAAAATATGAAGTCATCACAGGAGAAGAAGGTAGGTCTTATTGTAATTATATGAATAAATCTTTTCCTCGTGAACTAATGGTTGTTATTTTCTTATTTTATTTATTCTAGATGAGTCAAATGTTCTGCAAATATTTTGTAAATTATATTTATGGGATTCGGCGACGGCATTTTGGAAAGAGAAAGGAAAAGGGATGCTCCGATTGAATGACAAAATGAAGGATGACAAGCTTTGTTCTCGATTAGGTAATAAAAAATGAATTTTATTTGATTTGAGTATCTCACTCAAGACAATAGTTAATAGTAGGAGGAGAAGCATTTTTGCATCACTATAATCAATATGAGCATTTATGCTACTTACGCTAACCTTGTTTTGCTTTCTCGTCTCATTCCTATTATCATTAATCATATGATTACAAGGTTTAACTTTCAGGGACTTGTTGATAGAAATGCCTATCTCAGATTTTGTTTTTCTTTCCTTTTTCATCAACTATTAATATTGTATATTGTCCCTCTGATTTCTCATTAAGGATTTGGTTCATTTGAAAGAGTTGGGTTATCTAAAGCTAAACCAAAGAACTGTTATATCTTAAAAACATCAGGATTATTATCTTGTTACGGAAATTTCCTCTTTTGGTTTAGATTGTCAGTTCTTCAAGTTTTCCTCTTTCTATTATATATCATGAGCAATATCTTGATTTTATCATACTCTTGTGTCATCTAAAGTCGCGCCTATTTGAAATTTCAATATATTCATCTACTTTTGATCTTTTATTTCCAGTTATGCGAACCGCTGGGTCACTTAAAGTAATTCTAAACGCATCGATTGTTTCTGGGATGAAATTCGAATTGTCGAACGAGAAATGCTTAAGATTTACTTGTATTGATGGAATCTATTTATTTAAGGTATTTTACTCTTTATAATCCTAATTTTTATCATTTTATGTCAATTTTTGTTAAACATTTTTTTTTCTTATTTTTAGGGAAAAGAAAAAGATATTGAACAATTAAATTCAGCTATAGAATGTAGATTAAGAGAATTATCCAAAAAAGTCAAAGTCGAAACTGATGGAACCCCAACCGAAACTACTATAAATGAATCATCTGATGGTACTACTGATAAAACTTCCGAGGATTCAACCGAGGATTCGAAAGAGGAACTTCGACAATTAGATGTGGAAGAATCTGATCTTCATAAGGAAACAATCAAGGATGAAATTCAAGAGATTAGAGAGAAGAATGATTTAGGAAATAAACTGGAAAGTGATGGGGACGTCCAAACTCAACAGAAAACAGATAATAATTCAGAAGAAACCTCTTCTGGACTAGATCAATATTAAACCCGAACTAGGAGATTATATACATTTGAAACAGATGTGAAAAATACTATTTACCAAAAAAAGATTGAAAAAACAGACTTTAATTTGTAATATTTGCTTTTGTGAGTTATATTCTTCTCATTCACCTCTTCCTTCTCTAATTCCACGGCTCTGTTTCTCACTCATCAATTAATGAGCTGCCACCGCCAAGATATGAAATAAAATTTATTTGATTTTGACTGGAATAGTTGGCCAAAATTGAGGCTTGTGAGTATCATAATAAACATTAAAATCACTCTGAAGTAGCGCTTCTTTAGCTTTGATTGATTCACTTAAAGTTCCATAGAGATTTACATGATCTATCTCTTTTTCAGAGTTTTTAAACTGTTCAGCTTTGGTTAATCTTTGCACGTCGATCTCACCAATATCTTTGTAAACGATTTCTTCCTTTTCCTCTTTTTTGATTCTCAAAGCTCTGAGCCTTTCTAATAATACAAAAAGATGATAAAAACGCGACATCATTAACAACTAGATTTCAATTCAAGTAAATAGCTGAGAATATATTAAGGAACTTAGAGAAGATCGATATTCCTAACTTTTAGTCATGACTAACCAACCTTGCTCTTTTTGGTGTTTTCTTGTTTCAATGATGAAACGAACGTAATCATCATCGACATAGGAATCCTCTTGGTCCGTATCTACACTGCTCTCTGGAATACTGGAATCAGGTTCATTATGGTGATGGTTATCATGGCCATGTTCATCTCGTGGACAAAGAGACGGAGCAAGTTGAAAGTTGAAATTGACTGGATTGAACCCTTGAGCTTTTAACCATGAATTGGCCTTTTCGTAATTGGCCCAAAATGAAGGGCATGAGTTGTATACAAGTTGAAATGACGATAATCGATCTTTCGCCATCGTTATAGATTCTGTCAATTAAAAAATTGAAAAAAACAATAGATACATAATAAATTGAGCCAATGTTTTGAAAAAATTGAGTCACACAATAGAATGAGCAAAACTGCACAAAACAAGACTCTAAGCAGCTGATGCAGCTGCAATAACACTTGTTTAAACGCGCTTAAATCAAATTACCTAAACCTTAATTTTGAAGTCCAAGCAATCTGTTGATCAATGAAAAAACGATTTTGGTAATAAAATTTCACTTTAATTAAGGGTTAATAAGTTAAATTTCTATTAATTTAGGAGAGGATTTTTTAGGTTTAATGGGCAAAACTAACATCTGATAAAGCGCCCTCTGTTGTTTTGTACAAATACAAGCCAATTGCAATGAAAGAATGTTGAAAATTACAATTTTATGACTTATAAATAGATTAATTAATAATTCCATAAATTCCAACCCGTGTCATATAAACACCTTTTGAATGGTCAACAGTTTTACTTTTATTGGTACCTTATTTGCTTGATTTAGGTTTGGACTCATTGGTTAGTCTGATAATATTGATTACAATTAAGAGATGAAATAATTTAAGTAAAGTTAGATTTCCATTTGAAAACAGACTTGTGGGTTCATTATATAATTGATTAAAGCGTTGATACTTTTAAATTTTGTAAAAGTTCCCGGTTAATTTTAACAAATATTTAAGAAAAAAACAATCATTGGATTAGAAGCCCAAGCTTAAGTTTTACAACTGTTTGCTGTAGTGTCCAAATGAGTCTACTCCTTGATTTATTGTCCATTTTTAACCCAAACAAGTCTGAGTGGAAATGAGTGAACCCCAGTAAAAGATTAACAAAATATTTGACCAAATTGACCAAACAAAAAAAGTGTCCACTAAACACTGTAAATTACCATCACATTCCTGAAGAAATCAAGAGATGTCTTTTTTCACATTATTACAGGTTTGCCTGTATTCAACTAAATCAGAGACGAAAAATGTGGTTTCAGGCCAACATTGCGATCATCTTTCAATTTTGAATGATTTACAATTTTGAAAGACCACAGTTAAGAGTCTTATTAGCGCTGAGCAAATTAGTTCAAGTTAATTGCATTAGATGTTGACTGGTTATGTTGTGTTCAAATGAAGACAGACTCAGAGTGAGTTGTTTAAATTTAAAAAGAGAGCGATTCTCATTGGCTGCAAGCCTTCAAAGGACTCGCCCTTGTCTTGCTTATCCAGTTGCTGTTCAGCTTATTGAACTAACTTGAATTATATTATAATTTGTCATTATTATTATCATTATGATGTAAGGGAGTTAAATATGAGTGAGTTGAAAGAGTGAGAAGTTTAAATTTGAAATAAAGTTTAACATGAGAATCCTATAAACACCTCAATGGTCAGTTGAGTTTATGTTTTGAGTGTAGCAAGTTTGTGCATTTTGTTTGGTTAGTGATCAGTAAATAGCAATAAAGTGAATTATGAACACAAATTTTGATCATTGTTTTTACCAGACTGGACCTCATCATCAACCAGGACATGATCAACATGCAATGACTTATAAATTTTCTGGAATATCATTAACTCCAAATGCATATAAGAATCAGCACAATAGTTCAGGTTTAGTGTCATCTTCACTTGCATCTTCACTTCCATTATCTTCATCATCTGCATTGAACTCATCTGCATTAAGTGATCGACAACAAGCGCAATCCCAAGCTCAAGTTCATCATCAGCAACAAGCCCAATCTCAGCAACAACAGCAACAATCTCAGTCCCAACACAACAACAATACTAATCATCACCACCATCATCATAGTAATAATTATGGGATTGAAAGTTCAACAGGTTCTAGTGTCCCAATGAATGTCCCAGGTTCAGGAGATCCGACAAGGTTCGATGCGGCTGCCTATTCAAGATCAGTTTACGTTTGTGCAGCTTACTGTCAATCGTCACCTTCAATTATCAGCGCAGCACCGAGCTTTTATCCCTGGATGCAATCAATAAACGGTAAATTTCACGTCTGACTCACAGCATGTTGAGTCAATTCACCTATCGATGAAAGTTGAGGTTAAAGCCTGGTCAGACCAGACTAAATCATTATGTGATTAAGTTAAGCTAGAGATTAAGTGAGAGCACCCGGTGCGTTTAGCTTAGCAAGCTGTGACTTTGAATGATGAACACATTGACAGATTTTTCAGTATTCTTATCCAATTACTCGTGTCCAGAACCAGTCAATTTAGCAACTCTCACTTTATTGTTTTGTTGACTTCAATTGAATGAAATATTGTATTGCATGTTCACAGTTTCTTGAATTGAACTTTATTAAATTAATCATGCTTATAACATGAGCTATTGACAATGGTTTCGTCTGGCTTTTACATTTTTAAATAACCAGAAGATGAAAGATGAGATCAATTGGATTCACAAGTTTATTATCGCAATTAAAACTTGTAACAATTAACCATTTGTAATGTGAAGATTTCAGTTTAGATCAAATTTCAATTTGTTAAATGTATCCTTCTTAATTGTCTTTCATTCACATGACTTTTTCCAATTATTCAGCAATCTAATGTTCTTTTCTCTTCTGTTCTCTTCAAAGGGCACAATTCATCGGGAATTGGAAGTCGAGATGGTTCAGTAATGAGTTCATCTTCATATGTTCACCACCTCAATGAAGGTCGAGAGTGCGTCAATTGTGGAGCCATTCAAACTCCTCTTTG
This sequence comes from Tetranychus piercei, assembly GCA_036759885.1. Classification (NCBI taxonomy): domain Eukaryota; kingdom Metazoa; phylum Arthropoda; class Arachnida; order Trombidiformes; family Tetranychidae; genus Tetranychus; species Tetranychus piercei. Next base: position 9,548,505 of record CM071878.1, read on the forward strand.
GCGTCGAGATGGAACTGGACATTACTTATGTAATGCTTGTGGTTTATACCATAAAATGAATGGAACGAAGCGACCTTTAATAAAGCCTCAGCGACGATTGGTATGTTCAGATCATTCAACCCTGTCATTTAGTCTTCACTTGAATAATTAAAAGGATCCATGAAAATAGACTTTTGTTGAGGCGAAGAAAGAATCTTCGCCTTTAATAACCAATCCTTATAATTTAATGTTGCATTTTCACCTTAACTTCACAATCAATCTTGTGAGACACCTTGATTAGCTTAATGTAGAATCAACAATCAACTAACAAGAAACGAGCCTCATTTAAATCATTCTAATCATTGCTATCTCACTAATCAAACCATTTGAATCTTGCTTTTCCTTTACCTTGTCCACACTGAATCCGAACCTGTTTTAGTGCCATTTATTTTGACAAAAAAAACGTTAATCTTAATCGTTATTGATAGGGAAGGACAATTAGTTTAGTCAAATGGCTATTTGTTGAAACTAATAACGTGAAAGTTAATTATACCAATTCAAGTCATCTTGATTGTTTACTGTTTAGGTGTTAATAACAGTTGATACTATTTAAAAACGATAACAATATTTGGGTAAATTGTTTAACTTTGAATGGTTTTGCAGTTTTAGGTAAACAAAGTGAAGTAGGAAGCAAAACAAAGGCCAAAAGATTGGCAAAAGACCATGAAGACATTAAGGGATGAAAGAAAGAGTGAAGGGAAGATGATGAGTACTTTCAACATGTTTCTGAGTGAAGATGCTTTTCATTCACCATTCAGCATTGCAATCATTTGTTTGGATGATTGCTTGATTGCGTTGGAGTATTAAAAAAGCCAAAAACAAAGTAAAACTTCATAAACCATTTAGCAACATTTTTTGAATACAAATTGCTTTGTTATAACTGATAAAACCTATTATATCAGCAATTATCATCACAATCCTCATCAATATCCACATCATCCTAATCATTATTATTATTAGCTCACCTTTGGTAGTTAATACTTACCTTGTTATCTGTTAACCAATCATATTGTAGATATAAATCAATTTAACTTCACCTTGAAAAGATTTACGTGTGAGTTTTATAAAGATTGAAGAAGGAGGATCAAAGTGGGAGGAGAAAGAAGATGAAGTGAGAGAAACCTGAGAGAGTCAAAAGAGTGAGGCATTTTATTATATAGATAAAAGTTTTATCATTTTAACTGCAAAAAGTAACAATTTTAGGCTCATAATCAGAGAAGGCAGAGAATATTCTTGATAAAAATTCATTCTAGATTTTCATTCTGTTTCATGTTTCAGACTATTTTGCTTGTTAGAGAGGATAGATTGTTTAATTGTTTACATCTTGAGAAAATTTTCTTTTAATTTAAAACAAAAAAATTATATCATAACAAAATGATTTTAGATTAAATTTTATCAACAAAATTTGATTTTTTCTGAAAACAAAATCATCTGGTTTTGTCAAAAACCGGTCATTTTGTTTCCATTCCATGCATCATTTAGAATATTTTTGAATAAAAAAGCATATTTTGAGCATAAAAAGAACAGATAACGCACATAATCTTAAATATTCTGAAGTGAATATCTTAAATGTTTTTGAGCATATTGCTGCCGTTCTCTGCTCATAATATAGATTATCGTCTAGTCTGGTTTTATCCTCATCTTCTTCATCTTCATCTTTCTCTTTCTTCTTCCTTCGGTCCTTGTTGGTCACTTTCGTAGGACTAAATAGACACTTTAAGAATGCGTTTTTATAGCTTAAGGCTATTTAAACGAACCTGTAAAGATACTGATCAACCAGATAATCTGGCAGAATGGGCCTGATGGACTAGTCTGAGGACGAGAGAGAGATGAGCTAAGATTAACCTTTGAATAAGTTATCCTTTGGTAACAAACTGGAAAGAAGAGACTGCGATAAATAGGAAATTAGGTTTGGTGCTGTTTTATGGCACTTGTGGTGCTAGATTCTTTCTTTTCTCTCTCTCTTTTTTAATCAAAATAAACAAATTTGAATCGTTTCATTTTGGGCTTTTCTGGTTAAATTAAAGCGTCTCGATGTTCACCTTCTTTTGTGTATTAATGTCACGAACTGTCCTGCAGTTTTTCCATGTCACGGACTAGGTTCATTTCAAATTATAACCTCATCAATCTTATGTTCATAGTTAATTGTAATAATGTAATAATAATATCTCTTTTTCCCTACCATCATCATCTTCATCAGTCAAATTATGTGTCATCCATTACTTGAAACTGTGATAATATGTGAGTGATTAACTCAACAATTAGCTTCTGTTTTAATAGAGTAATGTATGCATTGCAATGTTTTTACTTATGAATATTTTCCTTCTCATGATTGTGATAAGGAGGAGGGAAATGATCATGTAACCTGACCATGATATAGGCATGGAAAAGTGAAAAGAGCGAACAAAAGTATCCTTTTAAAGGAACCATCCAAAGTGCAGCTTTTCCCTTATTGGTCAATGGTAAATGGCCTCTGGTGATTTACCCTGTAGGTACCATTTTCTTACCATTTCACTATTACCTCGTAAATTAACATGATTTGGCTCTATCAATTCAGAGATGGCAATCTTTCTTTACCCTGCATCCTATAAAACTCATCCATTATCATCAATATCAGCTTCACTCTTTACTTCTGCTTCATCCTTTATTTTGGTCATCGTCATCTTCCAACTTTGTTCATCACTTTTTTTCTTGTTTCTTGTAAGATGATGTATACCTGAGGCCAGACACTTTAATTGCAACAATTAGTTTAACCAACCTTTTTAACCTTCTGCAAACCAGAAGCTTTAAAAGGTTTCCAGCAACAGTCTAGTAAGCCAATTGTTCAGGGTGTGTTTTTACATTAAGCTGTATTAAGTTGATGCAAATGAATTATCGTTTTCACTCAACTATTTAAATGCCAGAAAACAATCAATCAGATTTATCTGTTTGATACGATTCTTTATCGACTCTTAAAGTATGGACGTCAACTTTCATTCTTGTTAGCAACAGTTTTCGTTCTTTTATCACAATCTAAATCAAGCAACCTTTTAGAAGCAACAATTTCAATTGTTGATCAAGATTAGCACTAATTAAGACTACACATGAGATGTTCAACTTTTAATTTTGTTTCGTGGGTCAATTTAACCCAATCGCACCAGTGTTTTAAAAATGTCAGTCAAATCCTGAATTTGTATCTTTTGTTGCCCAAAATTTTGAATAAACAATGCAATTCCATTGATTTCTCAATTTAACTTGGTTAATTTAAAACTATATCGGTTAACAGCAACACTTTGAAGTGACGATGAGATGATGAGATGAGAACTCTTTAATCTTAATCTTGTAATATCTGGCTTTGTTATCTTCTTGTTAACCTTTTCACCATCAAAACTTGCGTTACCTCGATAATTAGATTAATGTGAATTAGTCTAATCAAGATTTGATCTGAATACTTACGAAGTATAAGTTTTATACTCGGAATGCATAAAAAAGATTTACAATGTTGTTACTTGAATTGACTTTATAGTGTTACCAAGCACACAAACCATGAAGAGAATAGAATCGGTTGAATGAAATACAAAAACTGATGGTGATAACGATCATCATGAAAATGGATGAAAGGTTATGTTTCATTTTTATGGACTTTGCGGCTTAAGGTAGACACCAATAAAGTCCATAAAAATGGATGTAATAACTAAACTTGAAATAAATTTCAGGCGACCATAAAAATGGAAACAATTTCACCCTAAAAGCTATTCACATTACATGTAGTTTCACGCATTCAACATTAGCAGCTACTTTTTGTCTTCTCCAGACAAAAACTCTACACTCTATTGAGAATGTAATTTGTTGATATTTTCACCATTAATTAACGTTCATCTATTTGATTAGGTGGCATCAAGGCGGATGGGTTTGTGCTGTTCAAATTGTAATACAACGACAACAACCTTATGGAGACGGAACAATGAAGGTGATCCAGTTTGTAATGCATGCGGACTTTATTTTAAACTTCACAATGTAAGTAATCCTTGCTTCAAATTTTGTTCAATATCTTGCTTATTCAATCACCATTCCTAGTTTAATCATGATAGGTTGAAACGAAGCTCTTTACATATATTTGGTGATTTTACTTTTGGTTGAATTTTTAGCAACTCACTTTAATCAGATAATCTTCAGGTTGAATCTTGTTCAAATTGTCAGATATTTTTCAAACTTGTATTTGATTGTCCAAAAATCAATTGATCATTGCTAGTTGAACTGTCATATAATATGAGATAAATAAATTGAAAGATTGCGATCAACCTTAATTACTAAGCATAATTGGTGCTTGTTTATAAGTTTGGATTCTTAGATTTTTCATAAATGTATAATATGTTGATATCAATTAGTTTATGTGAAATCCACTTTTCTCTGTTTAATTTAACCTGAAATGTTCATTAGTGCTCAATATTTTGCTTATTCAGTAATATTGTGTTTCAGGGTACAAGTTGTTTCGGTTTGATCAATGTGCTTATGTTTTCAGGATTGAATTAAATAGTAATTTAACTTAATTTTCCCAGGCAATCAAGTTTTGCAGTTTTAATTGAAAAGCCCACCAAAAAATACTATAAAATAAGCTAAGATGGTTATAATTGATAAACAAAATTGAAATGATACACACATTAACCTTGGTCTTCTTTTTTTGTTTTTTAATTACTTATATAAAATCAAATTAAACAGGTAAATAGACCATTAGCCATGAGGAAAGAAGGTATTCAAACACGAAAACGGAAACCAAAGTTACCTTCATCAACTCCATTTGATCCATCTAAATCAAGTAATGATAACAATGCTCCTCACTCTAATGATGATGGTAAGTGATTAACCACCAACAACTCAATTAAACTGTTTATTATTGAACAATTAAACCTAATCTTAGTGACACTATTAAACACACACAACTACACATGTAATACTTGGAAAAGGCATCAACTATTAACTCTTTGAAATGCTCACAATTTAACAGCTCTACATTTAATGTCTACAGACGGTAACAGATAAATTAACACTTTTACCTGTTATCTTGTTGTTCATTAAATTGTTAATTGCATGCTATGTTATTCATGATAATGGTTACATAAAATTGAGAAGGTGATTCTTCTTGTCAATCAAGTTGAAGATTGCTTACTATCCACACCTTCCCTGTCCATCCTATTGATACAAGTTACTAATAATCAATTTATTTTGTTTTTCAATCTCAGATGAAACAGAAGCATCATCAAGTTTTTATCAGCACGTTCAACAATCTCTACAAAATCAAGAACAAGTCCAAACATCTCGTCAACCTTCATCAGGATGGTCAAGAGACACTGATAATCGGTCTCATGTATAGGAAATTATCTAACTTATTATTTAAATTTAATTTAAAATCTGACGACGAAATTTTTTGCTGCTTCTTGACTTTCTCCGTTTATCTGTGTTTCCACCAGTTAACCAATACTGTTTAATGATTGAACAACAGTTGGACATTAATGACAATCAGATCGGCTCATCTTTACCTCAACGCGACTCTACTTGATCAACAGCTATTCCTCTTTGCATTTACCTTTAATTGGACCCTTAATTTTGTGTCACACTTTGACAATCAAGTTCACCTTTGACTGTTAATATCTACAAGTAATTGAACAAATTGAGCAATGATCAAATCAATACTTTTCCGAGTGTCCAGTTTAACTTTGCGCAATGGTTTAATCATTTTACTCCATGGTTTTCACCACAAATAATATAACATTATTATTTTAATTATTATCAATTTGCTATTAGATAAAATTGATCTTGTGTGTTTTTACATTAAGTGTTGTTTTAATTTGAATTATTTTTCCTTAATCTTGGTTCAACATTCCAGTTTGTATTGCAATTACCAATTAACTAATTAATAATAATTTTATTATTTTCAATTGATAACTCGATTCTCTCAACAACTTTAAAATCAAAAAGAACTCAATCAATCTTTTTGATTAAAACCTAATGTTATCGTTAAAATTGATGTAAATATTTTCGGCAATCCAATACAATAAACATATTCACTCATAAATAAATAATTGTTAATTACATAACAGATTTGGATTCTCTCATCCAAAGTTACTAATTGTTGACAGATGAAACTTAGTGATCGTCTTAATAAATTGACCAAGAGACCAAGTGACCTTTTACTTTTGTCCATTCCTATCGTGAATGCGTCTTTAAAATTGATGACCTTTTCATCTTCTCTCTGCCTTCAAAAAGTCATTAACTCATCAAGTATACATTCACAATAGATAAATCTTTAGATACTCTTTTTGTCCACCTTAAGAGTCGTCTCTTTTTGGCTATCGTAATTGTTATAATCCACAGTTGATCTTAGATGATTTTTGCTTCTCGGAAGACACATATTAAACATGGAACAGTAAGCTGAACAATTTTGATTAAAACCTAAGATAAAAAAGAGAATGATGGTGATGGTGATAACCTGTTCTCAACTGTTGCTGTCGCTCTGCTGTGAGGAAAGAAGGAAAAGCGAAAAAGCAAACCAATTTTACAAAAATCCAAAGGAATTAAAGAGGAAGTAGAATTAGATGAAGAGGACAAAAAAAACAAGGAAAGGAAACTGTCGCAATTATAAGTTAAAACATTATTATCATCGTGGGTCCAACTAGTTTTGTTTTCATGTTTTTGATTGACTTACATGATAATTTTGTTCCTATTCTATCTATTATCTGGATATCTGGATCATCTACAACAATCTTCTTGTCATTTACATCATCACAGGCATCAAATGACCAGTCAAATATTATTTTCCAACAAAATTCTTACAAATCAATCTCCTACTTACCTTTATCATCAGATCCTCTTGATCAAATCATAGTCACTTTTAGTTATTCAATTTGCTAAACATAATTTAGTTTCACGTATATTCTCTAAAAAATAAAATAAATAAATAAATTATTTTAATTCAAGTTAATGACGAGTAAAAATGCTTGATTGATTCGAAGTCGACAACAGTGGCTAAAGAATTTCAATAAATTTTTCAAGGTTGAGTCGCCATCTAGTATCCAGGAAAATAAACACTCTGAAAATGGAACTTTAAATCTCCATTAAATTTTCAATGCTTATATGAATTAAAGAGTAATAACATGATAGTTGAAGAAACAAGAAGAAAAATTGCATGCTGTTCCAGTTGTCATGTGATCAGATTATTTCTGCCAACTTACAAAATCTTGTTTCATAATTTGAGTTTCTTGCTCAATTGAATTATTCAAGTTGCATGATTCAAGACTGGAAAGGCTTACTGAACAATTTTGTTATCAGATTGATCAGAGTTGATATCAAATTGAAGGGAAATTATTGTTTGTATTTTAATCAAAAATGAGTAATTAGCTAATAAACTAATAGATGGAGTGTTTGGGCAGAAAAGCGAGAAAAAGTGAGAAAAGAAAGCGACACAAGAAGAGGGAAGAAAAGAGAGAAAGAAACAAACTTTTCCCGCTTTCTTTGAGCCTCTCTTTCACTCTCTCTTTCTGTGTTTTTCAGGCTAGAAAATTGATAGATTAATCAGCACATTGGGTTTATATCGTCATGTTGATCAACAAACGAGATGGAAGGTAAGTTTATCTTTTAGCTTTTCTTGTCTTATATTTTATCTAGAACCTCTTCTTGTTTTTATTATTTAACCCTTAAATTGTTAGGAGATCTTACATCTTCATGTGTGTACCTTTTCTTGCCTTTAAATAACCATGCCGTTCTTGATGACATTTCTTGTACCTTTGTGTTGGTTTTCTAAAGCCAATTTTTACCTTTCGGTTAAGCACTTCTTTTCGCTTAAAGTTTCCTTTTCGATTGTTTATTTTGCTTATCTTAATCGTTTTCTATCAAATTCATCTAACATCTCTTCATTTCAGGTAAAAATATAAAAGAGAATTTTGATAAAGTGGAAAAGATTGGTGAAGGATCCTATGGTGTTGTTTACAAAGCAAGACATCGGATCAGTGGTGACCTAGTTGCATTGAAAAGGATTCCTCTGGATATGTCAGTTTTAGTCTTTATATTTCCAGCTGATGTGTGTTTTAAATTAATGTTCATGTTTTATTTTGCTATTATTTTTCTACAGTGAGTCTGAAGGTGTACCAAGTACTGCCATAAGAGAAATCGCATTGCTTCGGGAGCTCAACCATCCTAATGTAGTCAGATTACTGGACGTTATTCACAGTGATAAAAATCTTTACCTTGTTTTTGAGTATCTGAATCAAGATTTAAAAAAGCTACTAGACGAAAGTGACACTGGCTTAGAGAAAAGTTTGGTCAAAAGTTACCTTTGGCAACTTCTTCAAGGAATCGCTCACTGTCACACCCAGCGAGTCCTGCATCGTGATCTCAAACCCCAAAATCTTCTCATTGATGATGCTGGTAACATTAAATTGGCTGATTTTGGCCTTGCTCGATCTATTAGTTTACCTATTAGAAGCTACACACACGAAGTAGTCACTCTGTGGTACAGAGCACCCGAAATATTACTCGGGTCATCTGTATATGGTCCAGCTGTTGATATTTGGGCAATAGGGTGTATTTTTGCAGAAATGTATACAAAAAAAGCTTTATTTCCGGGTGACTCTGAAATTGATCAATTATTTAGAATCTTTCGAACTCTTGGTACTCCTAATGAAAAAACTTGGCCTGGAGTAGAAAAGTTACCCGATTTCAAGAAAACTTTCCCTCAGTGGGCTAGACAAGATTTATTCCGTTGTTTACCTCCGATGGATAAAGATGCTATCGATCTTTTGGTTGTAAGTGTTATTCAACTATTTTCTGTGCCTATACTTATTTCTTTTCTTTTTTTCTGTAACAGAATCTACTCAAATATGATCCTAACAAAAGACTTTCTGCTCGAAAAGCTTTAACTCATAAGTATTTCAAAGATGTTACCATCAAGCCATTATCACGATAATCACGAGAACACGATTTGGTAACAGATTCCTATGGAATGAACACGTCTTGATAACAATTGCAGTAAATGTTAGTGAATTAAAAATGGGCGTAAGGAACTACTTCCTTTAAGTCAAAAATTATTTTAATTTTTTGATTTCGAGAATATGCATGCCAATCGAAAGATTCAAAATGAATCTAATCTTGATTCCATTGCTATTAATGCAAGAAAAACTGCTAAGATAAACGATACTTTGATATTAGCTGAAGAAGAAGCTAATGGTAAATAAGCATGAGAATAGACAGGTGTGGTACTTTCTTCAACTCTGATCGTTTTAGACGCAGATCCGTGCTTATTAGTTGCTTGACAAACATAATTACCCAAGTCTTCGGGTTTTAAGGATCCGATCCGAAGAGTTGAAGATATTACCTCACTAGTAGTTTTTACGTTGTTAATCTCTACGTTTGAAGCATCATTTAAACGATAATGATCTTTCAACCAATAAACTTCAATAGCCGGATAGCCTTCGGAAATACATTCCAGTTCCACAGTATAGCCCAAAGCTTGGTAATAAGTGTCAACCGGTGCTGAAACCTGAGGTGAAAAAACAACCCTAACACCAACATTGCGTTTAGCTTCAGTCCCCACGCTGTTATTAGCAATACAATAATAAGTTCCTCGATCTTCCTTGGTAACATTATGAATCAACAAAATATTTCCAAAATATACTGCACTTCCTGTAGGTAAAATTTCGTTATTTTCTCTTCGCCAACTTATCATGGGTTTTGGATGCCCGGTTGCATAACATTCCAATTCAATAGTTGCTCCTTCAGAAGTTGTTACGATTCGGGTGCTGTTATCAATGATTGTCGGAGGTACTCTGACTGTGACATTTACCTCAGCCGTAACTCGACTGGTGGTACCAGTAATTACTTGACATTGGTAAGTACCAGAATCAGTCTCTCTGATTTTAGACAGTTGAAGTGTATAAGTATAACTAGCATCATCATGACGGATAGAGTACCTGTTGTCAGGTATAGAGAGACCAGCATTCTTTGAAATGAATAAGAAGTTTCTCGGATCTTGATGGTCAATTTTGGCCCAAATGACTGGGTAATCTTTGGGATATTGGATAGCACATTGTAAATCAACCGTATCACCGACCATAACAACCTTTTCTGGTGAAATAAAGCTGATAGCTGGATGTAATGTGGCTCCAATTAAATTGGTAAAATTGAAAAACAATAAACAAAAAAAGGCAAAATTCACTTGAGTAGTATTAAAAAAAGACATAGTTTTAAAGTGGCAAGGAATGATGTAGAAATATAAAATATGTTTCTAAATATTGAAAATTAAAATATATATAGTTAAATTATTGGTAATAAACAATTAATATAAATAAATTAGTTGAAAATCAAGGCGAAAAGTTATTAAATGTTGTGGTTACCAACTCATTTTAACTGCAACTGAAATCATATGATTATTGAAAAATGTAGGCGCGGTCTTCAACCAGTGAAATTCCAGTTTAACAGTTAACACAAGAACTCAGTGACAAGAAGCTTGCTAACTTATACTGTAAATTATTTACGATTTACAAACTCTTTAGTCTACTATTTTAAGTAAAATTAAATCAAATTACAGGAATACAATCATATGTTTATATAAGAAAGTTATAATATACAAAAACAATGCACAATGAAATCTTATACCTAACTTGTAAATGTTGCTATTCTCGTCACTTGTTGATAGCAACCAGAAATAATCATGGGAAGTAATATTATTCTCTAGCTAATTATATGATAGATTTTAAAATTAAAATGATCAATTATTGAGAAAATTATTTGAAATAATTAAACAAGTAAACAAATATGTTTAATCAATTTTATGCTAAATTTTGAGCATCAGATGAGCGTCATTTGAAACCTAAAATTTTTGAACCCAAAGTCTAAAAGTGAACTTGTTTAGCCTAACCAAGAAAAAATCGATAATCCTTCCAATTGTTTATTTGAAATTTTATTCGTGATTCGCTCAGAATTTTGATTAATAAAACCTCAAATTTGATTATGATGAATTGTATTCAAATCTCGTGCAAACAATTTTTCTCAGGTGAATTGATATTAACTCAATTTCACTGTATTATTAAACAAAGTTTTCTCGTAGATATTTCAGTTTTGCAATCAATGTAATCAAATTACTGTCCAAATTTTCACATAATCAACTTGAATAAATACTTGAATAATTAACGAATGACCGAACTCATAAGATATTTATCAGGATCAATAAGTTGAATATCACATCGCAATTCTCAGGGATTCTCAACATTTCATTTTACTTTTGCTGATAATTTGGTTAACATGACTTTTTCTGTCAACATTTTCTATTTAATTTTTGGTTCAAAATCACTAATTAAACGTTGATTGGAATACAGTGATTAAAATGTTTCGACCAATCAAAGGATCTGAGAATAAACTATTCAAACCAAATGAACGACCCGAAACCGCTGGTGAAACATATCATGTTGAGGTAAGAATCACAAATTTGTTAGTCCATTGATTAACATGTTATTAATAGAAATAGAATTTGATAAAGAAAATTATTTTATCATCAGGTTTTGAGGCCTTTGATTAAGGTGTCTGAATATCTTGGTTCATGGCCTAGAGATGGAAGTCAATTCATATTACGATTAAATGCTTGGAATGGATTAACTCTATTCATCCTCCATTTTTACACAGTTCACAAGTTTTTCAATTGGATGACTGTGGTTAAGACAACAGAAAATATCTTCGAGGTTTTTGAACAGTTAACTTTAATCATTCGAACCGCAATTGTGGCTTTATGTTTCGATTATCGTTTCTTGATGCACCAATCAAATATGAATTTGTTCAAAGTAAGTCTACAAATTTATTTTTCATTCAAACCCAAATCCAAAACCAGTACCCAAAGTTAACCAATGCCAAGTTACAACAAGAATCTTTAAAAAGAATCAAATAACAAGTTAATTATAATCTGTTGTTAATTTTGATGATTATAATTGTTATTACTTATACGTTAATACTTGACTTAATCCAATGAAACTGGCATCCATCGTTAAAATTATAATTGAATAATATGGTTTTTGCTTCTAGATCTTTGGACGTATAACAACTCTTAACGAAGAATGGTGCTTGTTGCGTTTGAAAAATATCATCAAATTCATTATTGGAGCTTGCATTTTCTTTGTGTTTTTGCACGTCCTTTTTGCGTCCATTTTTATGTTTCACACAAGCACTGATAAGTATGTTAATTGGCTTTTTTACGGTGATGCTTCAGGTAAGATTTAGCCTTTCCTTGTCAATAAATGAGAAAAATACTCAATTGTTTCTTTTCATGGGATCATCCGTCGATGGAAACACAATTCAATTTAAATACATTGTAGATCAAACTCCTGATTTCGTAGTCAGAATGATTATGATTGCTGATTGGGCTCTTTACCTTTATTTGGTCATTTGCAATGAATGTTTCTTTTTTGGTTTATACATCGCTCTCTGTTTAACCATGTTATTCAAGGTGAAAGATTTCAATGCCTTTGCCAAGAGAATCCAAAAGGAAAGATTGATTAAGACTGGAAGTCAGGTTCAAGAACTCTATCAAATGCATACTCGTCTATCTGAAATGATAACTGAAGCTGAAAGAAGCTATTCATTTCCTTCATTCCTCTGGATTCTTTGCATCATCTTTAACTTGGCTGTTAAAATTGAAAGTGTTATTCACGGAATCAAGAAAGCAGAGTTTCGAGAGTTTGGCTATATTTTTACAGGTAAAGAAAAACATAATTGTGAAGCTTTAATGCAATTATTAATGAATTTTATTTTATAGATGTTATTTACTACTCACTTGGGTTTATGGCAATTTGTATGGTTGCTAGTGAAGTTGGTGAAGCAAACTCCGAACCAATCATTTCCATGATTAAAATCGCTGAATATGGTGACATCGAGGATTGGGTATTTCAACAGGAGACTCAACTGTTGATAACAAAAATCAACACACCAATGCTGAAGCTATCTGGATGGGCTTGCTTTGAACTCAATATGCAATTTATGTTAACAATTTTAGGAGCTCTGGCAACTTATGCTATAATCATTATTCAAATGGCTTGAAAAAATTGCGTGAATTAGTTCATCATTTATTCATTATTTTTAGCTGCAAACATCGGAAAATGTTCTATTCAATCGGAAATCAAAAAGATTGTCAAATTGAATTGATTTGGATTGCATATAACAACAACAAATAACATATAATAATATAAATACAACAATGTAGCAACTCTAATTGTTCTTGCTCTTAACTTGAACTCTTCTTCCACTCACACTAACTTGATTAAAACTCTTCTTAAAGGTCGAGAGAGATGTACTTATATAATAGGCGTCATCAATATGAACCATATGAATTCATAATACAAATATGGTTAAATATTAAACTTGATTGACATCACCAATCGGTGAGCAAATATCTCATCAACTTTATTTGGGCAAAGAGTAAGGTATTAATAATAACAAGAGAGAGCATGGAAATGATAAAACTTTTAAGTTAAAGTTTATTTCTCCAGTTACTTTACTTTTTGTGCAAATCAACGGTTAATATTTACGTCTCAATAGATATGATTGAAGATGAACAGGTTTTACCAATGGTTGGACCAATGATTTTTTACGAGGATTACAATGATTTTTAGTCTTCGCTTCGTTCAGACTAAGCTCTACAAAAATAAACTTTGTTTGCATTTTAAACGCTCGCTCGCTCAGACTACGCCGGCTTACAGCTGACTAGTTAATCTATCCATACATATAAAGGGTTCCTACGCTATTTTGGAGCGCAGAAAATTCGGTTTAGAACTGCTTGACCAATGCGTCAATCTGTTAAGACGTACATGTTAATATAAGCATTTAATCCAAAGAAACTCAAATATATTGAGACTAAAATCAAAGGTTCAACATAAATATTAGATCAAACTTACTTAATTATTCACATTATTTGCAGTATTTCTTACGGTTGTTATTCAAATACAAATTAAATGTGCTATCTTGCTTCTGAAACATTGCTCAAATCGTTGTGATAGCTGTATGTAATGCTATTTTAAACGAAATCCATGTTTCAGATGCATTTTTATCAAAATATCGCGCAATTGAACTTAATTATTCGGATTTCAGTGTGATAATTGGTTAAACTATCCAAATTTTGAAGTAAATTTGCCCTCAATCCTTGTGTACATACATAAAAGACTGAAGGGTCGGTCGAGTAGGAATAAACCAATTTTTGAATGAAGATTGTGCCCGAACTGATGGGGTTCCAAAGAAAATTTTTACATCGCATGAAATCCACGATTAACTATAATCACGAATAATAGTCAGACCTTTGTTTGAATTTAGACTCATGAGAAACTCTCGTTTAAAAAGGTTGGGACGGGGAATGTAGAATCCGTATCTCACTATGAATTTGGGGAAAATTTTTTTTTGTTTTTTGATTGTTTATTGTTGTATTAGGATTATGTGCAAAACTTTGTCTTTTGTGTAAAGAGTTTGGGTAAAAAATCTGGCGCTTAACTGTACAAAAGGAGATCGAAGTTTAAACTTTCAATTTTGTGAAAAACTGTCCACCAGAGAAAATTTTTAATTACTTCAATGGACTTAATTTTATTTGCTTAAAATCAAAAAGTATCAACTCTCAACTCCAACAAAAATTAATTACGTGCTTAAAATGATTTTCCATTCAAAAATGAATATTATCAAAGTGACAGACTTCAGCTTTTGGATTTATTATTCTGACGATGGTTTTATCATTAAGAATTGCAGCTTTTTGATGTCGATTGATTGTATTTACTTACAAAAAGTCAGTAAAAAAATTACGATCATTCATTTTGCGTCAAAATGTTAATTAAAGTGAGGAAAAATAGCTTCTAGGAATTCAGGTTCCTAAGAAAATGCTGTTCTAAAAGAGTGGAGGAAAAACAGAATCCGTATTATAAAGCATTGAGAAAGGTAAAAATTATCTCTTTTTTAATTTGATGAAATATCACATTATCATTATGGTTTATTGTTAAATTATAATATTAACAAATAAAATATTTAACTTTCGAGGTAAGAGTTAGGACCTGATAACTTCCATGAATAACAACTGCCTAATAACTGGACCCATTTGTTTGATTGAAAATCTCTCTGATCAAATCTTTTGATAAAATTTATTTCAAATAAAACTTTCATTTCAATTTATTCAATTGTAAACTATTAATAATTAGAACTATAATAAATTTTATTTTAGTTTTTAGTTTTTCTCAATTTGATGATTTTCATTAGGAACTTATGTCTTTTAAATTTGCTTTGCATGTAATGTGCTTAGTAAAAAGAAGTTTGCTATCAGTTACTATTGCAGGTCTGATTGTTATAAATAAAAGAAGATTTTTTTTAATTAGAAACATTAAATTATAATTAAATTACATGGTCAAACATTCGAAAAATGTTTCGCTCATGCGTATAATCTTATTTTATTTCTACTAAAGATCCATAAGATGGCGGTAGTAGCTCCAATTTGGAGCCTCAAAAAAAAGATGAAAAAAACGACGGATGAAGATGCGAGAGCTTTCACAGCTTAATTCAGCAAAAATATACTCTTAATTTTATTCTGTTTATCAATTCATTTTACAATTCTATCAAACTGCTTCTGATCTCTTAAATTGTCTTTTATGATTAGCATTTCCCTTTAATCGTATTGATCTAAAACAACCGAAAGTAAATTACCTTGATGATTTCTATGTACATACTGGCAATAAACCTTTTGTTCAACTCCTTTTCTTCCCTCATCTTCACATAAACTTCAACTCATGACCAAATATAATTGACTTCATACTTGGAAAGGAATTAAGCGACTGCTTCCAACGCTAGCCTGTTATTTCATGACCGAACCAAAGTTCTCAATGGTTCACAAAACAGAGTGTGAAGAAGAGATTATCGATGGTTTTGCAATATACGCCTTCCTCTCATACTCAGATTGTGAAGTAAGTAATACATCCGAATCATCATTCAACCTCTATTTAAATCTTAAAAATATTATGACAAACTTAGATGCCTATCCCGGTCAATAGTTTTCTAACAATTTTTATCTTTTTTTTCGTTTAAAAAGGAATCTGCTAGGCAGCAAGACGGTTCAGATGACACAGAGGAAGATGAATCCATTGGTGAATGTAGTAGGACACCAAAAAGCGCCGGATCCTTTAGATTTGCTAGCAATTACAGACAGAGACGACGATCTAGAAGTGATTCACGAAGCTCCGTGGGAAACTCATCTACTCTTAATGAATCTTTGTTTTTAGAGAGCAAGAATAACAATGTTTATCATCGATCTGTTTCCAGAAAGAAACCTAGACGACCGAGAGTCCGAGCTTCCATCGGTCGTCATAAAGTTCAGATTAAGCATCAAATTTTCTCTGATCTTTGCAATCCCACAGTTGATACTCATCAATTGAGTTGTCTTTACGATGATTATTTACAAGATCGATTGAGAGAGGAGGAAGAAAATAAATATAAATATACAGTGCCCATATCCATGGATGAAAATTATGTCAACTCATCTCTTAATGCTTTGGACTCAAATTACATCAAAGAAACTCCATGTATCCAAATTGAAAACATTAAGCAAGAACTTAAACCTGATATCGATGTGGCCGATGATTCTGAGAATAAACAAGAGTCACCTAGTAAACTTTCAGTTATAGCAGAAAGTGATGCTGATGTGATGGAAATGATCGGTAAACAAAAAAGAGAGATAAGATTACCTGCTCGATATCATCAAGCAGGACATTTAATGGGTAGTCAATGGGTTATGGCGGACTATAATTCTGATGATAAATTACCAGTAAAAAGGATGAGAATTGAAGGAGTCTTTGACGCAAAGAATTCTCTTTCTTCAGAACAAAACATAAGACCTTTTACACTTTCCTCTGAGCAATCAACTCATCTCTCACAAGATCAACCTCATAGAGATTACTCACAAAATCAAGAACAACTACCACCACAGCACCAACCTTTACAACAGCACCAACCTTTACAACAACATCAACCTTTACACCAGCATCAACCTC
The DNA here is from genome assembly GCA_036759885.1 of Tetranychus piercei. Taxonomy (NCBI): domain Eukaryota; kingdom Metazoa; phylum Arthropoda; class Arachnida; order Trombidiformes; family Tetranychidae; genus Tetranychus; species Tetranychus piercei. Next base: position 9,565,568 of record CM071878.1, read on the forward strand.
TACAACAACACCTTCTTCAACAACAGCCTCTACAACAACAGCCTCTACAACCACAGCCTCTACAACCACAGCCTCTACAACCACAACCTCTTCAACAACAACCTTTACAGCATCATATTTTACAACTGCAATCATTGCAGCAAAAACCACTATTGCAGCAATTTATACCTGTGCACCAATTGCTACATCAAACAATCCAACAAGCTCAACAGCAAGAACAATTGCTACACCAACCGCTCCAGTATCAATCGCATTTGAAACCTCTTTATTCCTGTGAAAACCAAAGAATTATCCCTTATAGCGCGATTACAATTAATTTAGATCGAACAAAAGAAGAAGAGAAGTCATTATCTTCAGATCTCTACCATGAGTCAAGAGAAAGTGTGACAAATGTCAAAGATATACCTAAACTCAACTCCACGAACAAAGTTTGTCCGTCACACTTTTCTCAGCTAAGACTACACCAAGAGAAACTAGAAAGGATTCAATTATTAAGAAAACAGCAAGAAATAGGGGTTAAAATGAGAGGAAATACGTTCGATGCGATAACCGAAAACATTTTGAAAGACCATCCTTATGTCAATCAGAATGTTTATCAAAATGTTTCTCAAGCTATAAATATTGTTTCACCTACTATACAAAGTGTTACAAACAACATTGTGTTGATACCATCATCAAGCCTCTCATCTTGTAGTAGTATCAGTCATTTTAACCAGCAAAGTTTATCAACTCCAAATGACAGCTTTAATGAAGAACAATCGTCAAATAACTCATCTAATCCTAACATGGACAATAGTGATCAACAAAAGAATGCTAAACTTCAAGAGCTTCGTCAATTATACAGAGATCTTTATTTTGAAAATAAACCGGAACGAAGGTTAATTTATGCCAAAAGTCGGATAAAACCTCGAGTAAATAAAAAAGCAGAGGTTGAAGAGGGTATACGAGTCATTGAAAAGTTAACTAAACGTGAAAAACAATTAGAATATATTAAGAAATTGTTGACTATGTGGAATAAAAAATTAACCTTAGCTGCTAAAGTGATAAGTGATAAAGGTAAACTTAAATTTTCTTTACATTACTCCTTTCTATTTCATTCAGCTAACTTCTTATTCTATTTTAATTCTTTTAGGTGTGATTCCTAAAGCTATTGATGTAGTCCAAGATGTACTTAAGACTTATCAAACGAGCAAAAGTTACAGGGTTACTGAGGCATGGGACTCAATGAACAAATCAAGTAAGTATTGTAAACAAAAATCTGCATAAAAACTTAGATCAATTTTTTCCTTATTCATGCTCATTTCTATTTTTTACCTTTTCATTAGAAACATCTTCATTGGCTAATACAACGAGTACCGATTCTTCTCAAAATGACACCAAACCTGAGCCTAATTCGAGATCAGATGTTTCTGTTATAAAAAGTACCGGTTCAACAGTCAACAGAATTGTTGTGAATCCCCCATCGCATCCTCAAAATTTCAGGAATCGAGTAATAAGTATGGCTATACTTGATATTTAGTTAAATGCATAAAACATCAATCATCTTTTTTAAGTTACACCAATGTAAAATGAGATTGCAAATGAAATTAAATCAAAATAAAAAAATAATGAATGTCAAGTTAAATAATCCATTGGAAAGTCTTGGTCCTATTTTAAGGGAAAAAGCCATCGTAAATGACAAATCGATTATGTTGTTTTCGCGGAGTTCCTAGATTAAAGTGTTTAGTAAGGAATGATAACATCACCGGAGTTGGTCGATCGAATGCACAGTTATTAATCGTGATTGATTGGTCTCGAAGGACCGCATCAATCAATAATTTACCCAATCCTTGCCGTTGCCGAGTTACAAAAAAATCTAATTGGTAAAAATGTATGAGAATAAATATTGAATTAATAGGTAATAAATAATTAATTGTTGATTGTTAGAGCAAAATAATTAATTGATTTGATAAAACTTTAAAACAATTCACCTAATACTGAGAAACAGCGTTCAACATTGACCAGTTTTTCTCCACGTTGGAGAAATAGATTTCTAAAGCCAACCCGAATAAGCCCATTTGCAGTTAATTGCAGATTTTGTTGATTTGAATGAGTATTTAGCGAATCATTTTTCAGCTGATTAGAATTTGAATTATATTGGACCAAAAAATAGATGAAATCCTTGTGTTTAAATGGTGAATTTTGACGAAACGATCCTTGGATGAATCTGGTGTGACATGTTATTGGTTCCTTAAGATTTTGTGCCTCAGCTGATTGCACTCCTAATGTATCAATCCAAGATTTTAATTTTTGCTGAATGGCTTCAATCAATTCCGAATTTGAATCTGTTAATTCTGGATTCTTTTGATCGAATGATGTTGAAGATGATAAAGTTGATAATGAAATATTTGAAATACAATTGTTATTTTCAATGATATTAACGTTAGATTGATTATCAACTCTAACAATCAGATAATTATCATGATGGTTAGCCATGATATGCCATTAAAGCGGATTAAAGTAGAGACAACATTTAAATGTTAATGAGTTGGTCGAACATAGTAAATCAATGGCTTTTGTTTCAAAAATAACGATGAAAGCAGATTAGCACAAAACTATTGAACAGACACAACTCATCTCAAGTGTCAGTAGTGTTTACAATCCTAAAACATATGTGGATCACATGATTTGTGTGAGTAAATTTTATTTTCATTCCCTATTTTCAGTGTTTCTATTAATTTAAATATCTTTTTATTCTTTAATTCATAAATCCTGTGATTGATATTTATAACTAATCAAACAAACAATACATTTTACATTGTGCATGTTTAATTTTATACATCAATTTGATTTCCTTCTTTAAGCTCACTTTTCTGTGTTTGTTTTTGTTTGTCTCTTAGATTTCACTTTTTCTAGATATTGGAGCAAAACACACATAAAACGGCCTGATTATGGAAGATAAAGAAACTGTTGGTGAATCACAAGTTATTAGAAAAGATGAAGATAGTCAAGACAGCAGAGAATCAACGTCATCTTCTAAACCAGCCCAAGGTTGTTTATTTGAATTTTATCTCTATTGTTTTACTATAATAGATTCTTTTGTTTTTTAATCAGGTTCATCAGAACGAAAGAATCTCAAGCCTCGGGAATTCAAACTTGATTTGGAATCAAGACTCGGCAAAACTGTTGTAATAAGTAAAGCAACTCCAAGCTCACAGTCAGGAGGTTTCTATTGTGATGTCTGTGACTGTGTTGTTAAAGATTCAATCAACTACTTGGATCATATTAATGGTAAAAAGCATCAGAGAAATTTAGGAATGAATATGAAAATCGAACGAGCTTCATTGGATCAGGTTAAAGCTCGAATTGAAGCCAAGCTGAGAGAAAAGGAAGAATCTAAAAAAGATTACAATATTCAAGAGCGAATGCAAGCACTAAAGGAGGAAGAAGAGAAACTGCGAGAATATCGAAAAGAAAAAAGGAAAGAGAAGAAATCTAAGAAAAGAGCTTACGACGAGGATGAAGAAGAGGATGAAATGGCTAAACTTATGGGATTTAGCAAGTTTAATTCTGGAAAAAAGAAATGATCATTCCATATTATTTCATCGAATATTATTTCATTAAATTGAATTCATGCTGCACTTACATTCATCCTATCTATTCATGTGACAATAGTGAGAGAATTGTCTTGGAAAGATAAGTTGAAACTTGAACTCTGATAATCGCATCTTCAATATGTATAATAAGCCATTTTGATGTTTATTAGCGTGATATAATAAAACATGTACTGTTGACAGAATTAACTGTGAATCTTGTTTTTTGAGCAGATGTTCAAACTTATGAGTTAAAAAAAGATTTTTTTAACCATTTAACCATTTAACCATTGTGATTAGAAGCAACTTAAATTCCTTCTGATAAATCAATAATGTTGTTAATATATTAAACAACTTAATTGATTTTGGTCTGTTTTTTTGTCAGATTAGCTTAATTTTAAGACTTTAAAGATCTTCACATGCTGTGAACTTTACCTGATAGATGGAGCTTGACTCTAAATTTGAGTCTCAAACCATATGATTGGAAACGGTGTGTTTACCACGTGAAACTAGAAGCAGGCTGTAAAATTTTCAACTTGTTATGGTTAGGTAATCAAATTTTTATAATTACAAATATTTTGGTTATTTTTCAAAACTCATTTGTTATATTTATCAACATGGATACTGAATTAAAAGCTGACGAAATGTATGTTGTACCTTCTTTGATTATCTTTTTGTTAAACATGGTATGTTATCTAATGGTATTTTTTCTCATTTCAGTAAATTCCCCAATAATCAGGGACGACAAGTAAATGTTACGAACTTGACTGTAGAAAAAATGGAAGTTGATTCTTCTGATGAAGAAGATATTCGAAATACTATTGGAAACATTCCCATCGAATGGTACGCAGATTATGACCACATTGGGTATGACTGGAGTGGTAAAAAAATTATGAAAGTTGAAGGTGATGATGGGGAAGTTGAGGATTTTCTTAATAAAATGGAAGATCCTTATTACTGGAGAACAGTTACTGACAAATCTACTGGAAGAAAAATTATATTGACAGACAAAGATATTGACCTTATCCAACGAATAAGGAGAGGAGATGTCCCTGATCCAAATTTTAATCCATACCCTGAACATATCGACACATTTTCACATGAAAAGTCAATTCATCCGGTTATTGAATATAATTTACGCAAGGCTGAATTCCGTGCATCCATTAGCGAGAAACGTTTAATTAGCAAATATGTATCTAAAATTAAGAATGCCAAAAGACTTGGTTTACTCAAGCAACATAAAAAGAAAGAAGATGAACGATTTTCATTCAACTATGATCTATGGAAAAAAGAAGGCGAAACTGATCATAAAAGGCATAAAAGACATATCCCAGCTCCTAAATTATTACCTCCAGGTCATGAAGAATCATATAATCCGCCACCAGAGTATTTGTTTGATGAAGATGAACTTGAAAAGTGGAAAGAGTCTGAACCAGAAGAAAGAAAAATTAATTTCATTCCTCAAAAATTTGAACGTCTGCTGCATGTACCAGGATATGAGAAATTTGTCAAAGAACGTTATGATCGTTGCCAGGACCTTTATCTTTGTCCTCGAATGCGTAAAAACAGAGTCCAAGTTGATCCGGAGGATTTGATACCAAATTTGCCCAAACCCAAGGATCTTTATCCCTTTCCTTGTTTATTATCACTTGTTTACAATGGACATACAGATAAGGTTCGCTCTGTTGATGTTGAACCTGAAGGACAGTTCATTGTTTCTGGAGGTGATGATTCAACTTGTCGCATTTGGGAAGTCACAACAGGACGATGTTTCAGGACAATTAAACTTGACCAACCTATAAAATCCGTTGAATGGTGTCCTGTCAAATCAAAATCACTCATAATAGTTGCTTCGTGGACAAATGTTTATATTATAAATCCGGACATCGGCAATAAATCAATTAGTCTTGAAACAGATAAATTATTGCAAGAACTTGTTGAAAAACAAAAAGAAGAAACTGAAGCTTTGGGAACTAAAACATCTAGTTATATTGAATGGATTCATATTACCAAAGAAAGTGATGAAGATGCCTGGGATCAAGGAATTCGCTGTATAATCAAACATAAATTCGAGGTAACACAAGTTACATGGCATCAAAAGGGTGACTACTTCGCTAGTGTTGCTCCTAAAGGTGCTAACAAAGCTGTTGTTATTCATCAATTATCTAAAAGCAAATCACAGGTAATTTAATGTCACTATAAACAATATTCCAATTTATTTCAATTAACCTCTATTCCTATTTTCAATCAGGTACCATTCTCTAGATCAAAAGGAATCGTTTCATGTGTCAGTTTCCATCCAAACAAACCTCTGTTTTTCGTTGCCACACAAAAGAATGTCCGTATTTATAATCTCGCAAAACAATCGTTAATCAAGAAACTTTACTCAAACAGTAATAGTATTTCAAGTATAGCAATTCACCCTGGAGGTAAGTCATTTATTTCTAATGAATTTTATTGTAATACTTTCATTGATTTTTTTCTTATTTCAGGTGACAATGCCATCATTGGTTGTTTTGATCTTCGATTGAGTTGGTTTGATTTAGATTTATCTGACAAGCCTTACAAAACGATGAGGTATCATAAAAAAGGAATTAGAAAAGTTGCATATCATAAAAAATATCCGCTATTCGCTTCTGTTAGTGATGATGCATCAACAATAGTCTCTCATGGTAGAGTTTATGAGTAAGTAGATCATCATATTTCATCTTTATTTCATTTCAAATACTGAGCCGATCTTTAATTATTTTTATTTCCTACATTTTTAGTGATCTAAATCAAAATGCATTAATTGTCCCCTTGAAAGTGCTTCGTGGTCATCAAATAACTGACGACTTAGGAGTTTTAGATTGTTGTTTCCATCCTAAACATCCTTGGGTCTTCTCGTGTGGAGCTGATGGCACTATAAGATTGTACACTCATTAAATTGATAAACATGGCAGAATAACAAATTAATGAATAATCTTGAGTCCAGGGATCAATCAAATCGGAAGGATCAAGAAAAGACAAACACTGTTTGAATAAAAGAGACTTAATATTTCATGTTAGCCACAGGTACTAAAAAACTGGATATACAGAAGGAAAATTAAACATAAATTTTCGAATCTTCAAGGAGTTATTTGATTCTAAATTTAATTATCAAGTTCTTAATTAGCAAACATAAATTCTATGTGATAATTTTCATTCTTTAACATGATTTAAATCTTTTTCTTGGTTAATCAGTGTATTCATATTTTTTGACCAAATGTTTCATTAGCAACACTAGCATCACCAACAGAAGTTTGATTTAATAAACCTTATTTGATGAGACAAAAACTCAACTGTTTTTTTTGTATTTTGTCAGCATGCTTTCCCTCTTTTTCAATCTTATTATATTTTATATTATTGATAATTGATTAAGAACAAAAATCGTTCTAGGTGAACTGCGGTGATTCTAGAAAGCAGACAGAGGAATGATTTGTTAATTAACAAGATGAAATCTTTGTTGAATAGATGTCCAACAGATTTGATGAAATGAGAAAAAATACTCAAAATATTCCATTTATTCGCGTCTTCAATCCCTTGAAAATTTTCAGTGTCTGTTAATAGAGAAGATGATTTGTTAATATAATAATTTAATAATTATACAATAATAATAATAATAATTGATAATTGATAATATAATTGATAATTACACAAAATCATGGTAATGATTAGTAATATAATGTTCTAACATAATGTGAAACAGATTGATATATCGACAAATAAGTTATCGAGACTCGCTATTTAAGTGCATGATGAGTTGATTGTGAAAAAATTAATTCTGATAATCAACCTCGAGTTCGCGAATAAAGAGATCTACGAAATTGATTACGTGTTAAAGCACAACGCGAGTATACATACTGTAAAACATTTAACTCTCTGTAAATCTCCTCCACTTCAACCTCCGAAGCATTGTTCATATATCTGTTTGCGTCAAGAGGTGAAGTTTTTGAACTTAATTCCTCGTTATGAATAGCATCTTTTATTTTGTTGAAGAAAGTTTCATTATCTATATATTGACAGCCAAATATGCTGCAACAATATGCTGGACAGCCTTCTGGAACCACGCTTTCAGGTATTAGATAATAACTAGCAGTAATATGTTTGGTAGCATAGCTACCTAAACAAGCACGGACACGAAGAATAAAACGGCCACCAGCTCTAGTAATTGCGTCAATTATGGTGTCCTTTAGAAAGTGATTCGAGTTTTCAACATTTACATAGTCATAGTCTACAGCAAAGCTAGGACAAAAATTTGATAGGTAATTAATATGATCGAGGATCATTTGAGCAAAAGACAATCAAGCAAACCACATTTGAGCTTAAGTCAATACCGCAAAAGACAATAACGGCAATGGTTTAAAATCAACTGATTTGTATTAAAATAAAATTTAGTGTGCATTGAGTACAATATTCAGTTTGGGTAACGTTTTAATTGTTGCCTCAGATTTTAGAACAGGATCCAGATCAAGTTGTAGCATATTTATAAGCGATTATAAACTCTTTGTGTAAAAGGCTTCATAGTTAATAGCAATGTGTTTAGATACTTTTTATTTTATCCAGCATTCAAGACTTAAAACAGTAAAATCCTCCTGAAATGGCCACTTCTTTTCACGAACTTTATTTGCTTAATTTACATTTGCTGTTTTGGTCTTGACTTAATCGTGTTTTGCTTTGCTGGTTTTTGCTTAGATAACCCGATTCCATTAATATACTGGGGGTCAAAGTCAATAGAGAAAGCATCAGAAGGCTTATTATAAAGCGATTTCAATCTTCAAGATAGCGATGTCAAAAAAACAATTCAACTTAATTTCTTAATTGAATGTTTCCATCATCACTGAGTAATAAGCCTTTAGATGCTGTTGCTATTGACTTTGACTCCTAGTATATGAATTTATTATATTAATAAATTGTTTCGATTGATTATAGAAATGAAAGATTACATTATCGAGCTAACACTGACATCACCATGATCTGATTCGACTTCAGAGATACGAGCCAATACAGTATATTTGATTGGTATTCCAGTTATTGATTCAAGCTGTGGATTTGAAGAAAACAATGGGCATGAAATAAGCCATGATTCTGAAATTTAATAATATAATACTTGACTTACCTGATTATAAAATTGTTTTCTTTGTTTGTAGTGACATTCATGATCGTCCCAATCAATGACTATGTCATGATATTCATCAAAAAACTTCACTTTGAATGTAGCTAATGAAATGAAAAGTGTTTAATAAATTATTTACATTTGGATATTAAAATGAACTTACTTTTATCTGAGTTATTATTACACAATCCCTCACTTAACTGTCTTTTTATTACGAGTCTTGAGTACATTCCGAAAGCAGCTTATGATAAGCTCGAAGCTCTAAACAGATTAACTTTTTCTTTCTCGAAACAATACTAATTCAGTGTTACACTGATAATATCAAGATGCACATGAAAATGTGTCGAATGACAATGTTCTATACATTTCTTTCGCTCGAACAAAGACTTTAACTGTTTGGTTTTCGAAAGTAACCAGGGCAACACTAGAGCATCTGTGACCTCCGCCTTATTTGAAATTAACTGTTATAAAAACCATATTTTCACGAGTTTCTGTATTTCAGTTATACTTTTTAAGGCTTTGAATTTGATTATTAAATTGTTTTTTGATAAAGACCATTTTGGTGGCTGATTGTTTGGTCAGGTTTGAGCACTTTTTGAGGGCCACTAAACGTTTATGTTTTAAATATGTAAGAATCGATCTAAAAGGGTCGACTTGAGCATCAAAAGGGGCGTTTCGTTATGCAGAATAATTATTAAGACAATTGAGGACCGAATCCCACCATACTTGAAACGGTCTAGGGTCATTTCAGCGAAAAGCATTTGAGCGAAGGTCAAATGAGCGAAATGCAACTGGGCAAAAGTCACTTGAGCGAATAAGGAATAAGTAAAAAAAATTTTCATTTGTGTCAAGAGTTGTAACTTTGCCGAATTTTAGGGGCATAAAAACTGAGCCCAATAGTGATATTAAAAAAATCTCTCCGATCGGCAGTTTTCGAGAAAATCGAGTTCAAAGCTGAAACTTCGATCGCCTTTTGTACAGTTGTGTGACCAGATTTTTTTTCATCAAGATCGTTTTTCTGATATAACTTTTAATGGCCAATCAGAAAATGCACTTATTTTGTGAAATAAAATTTTCATTTTCTTCACAAAATATTATAATATCTGATAGATTTACGGTTAGACTTTGCGCTTAGAGTGACCGTAATAGATAGAGATCTCTTAATTTTGGCCATTTGGCCAAAACTTTGACATTTAATCAGTTTATTCAAAATAATCAGCTCAAAATTTTAATACTAAATTTTCGCTCAAGTGACTTTTGCCAAGTTGCCTTTCGCTCATTTAACCTTCGCTCAAATGCTTTTCGCTGAAATGACCCATCCCCCTTGAAACAGGAAACACTTGGACGTGAAGAAAGCGACATTACATGTACAAAAGAAGCAAATTACCTCTTCGCTCTTGAATTACAAATCAATTAATTTAAATATAAATTGTCTATCGGCTAATTCCAGTCAAACAAGATATCAATTTGGGTTTGTTGGTGTAAGAAGCAACAACAAACCTTTTCTTTCGATTTAAGGATTGCAACTTGCAGAGTTTGTAGAGGCATAAAAACTAAGTTTATTAGTGTTTTTAAAAATTTTCTCTGATCGATTGTTTTCGAGAAAATCGAGGTCAAAGTTGAAACTTCGATCGCTTTTTGTACAGTTATTGAACCAGATTTTTTCATCAGAATCATTTTGATGGAGTAACTTTTGATGAGCAACCAGAAAATGCACTTATTTTGAGAAATAAGCTTTTCGTTTTCTTTACAAAAAGATCACTTCGATTTTAGGTTTAACCTGGCGCTTCGGGTGACCGTAAGAGTTAGAGGCCTGAAACTTATTTTCAGTCGATAAAAATTGTTTCTAAACATCAACGATTGAATAGTTTTTTCAATTTATAAACAGTTCTCTTGATTTTGGCCATTGGCCTTAAAACTTTGAACATCGATATTTCGAGAATGGTGTCACTTACAATCATAATTCTTTTACCGATCATTAGGTGCTACCATGTGTTATAATATATTGAAATATCGGTAAAAGAATTATGATTGTAAGTGACACCATTCTCGAAATATCGATGTTCAAAGTTTTAAGGCCAATGGCCAAAATCAAGAGAACTGTTTATAAATTGAAAAAACTATTCAATCGTTGATGTTTAGAAACAATTTTTATCGACTGAAAATAAGTTTCAGGCCTCTAACTCTTACGGTCACCCGAAGCGCCAGGTTAAACCTAAAATCGAAGTGATCTTTTTGTAAAGAAAACGAAAAGCTTATTTCTCAAAATAAGTGCATTTTCTGGTTGCTCATCAAAAGTTACTCCATCAAAATGATTCTGATGAAAAAATCTGGTTCAATAACTGTACAAAAAGCGATCGAAGTTTCAACTTTGACCTCGATTTTCTCGAAAACAATCGATCAGAGAAAATTTTTAAAAACACTAATAAACTTAGTTTTTATGCCTCTACAAACTCTGTACATGATGACAGATGATCAACAAGCGCTGTTGAATTAAAGTTCAAACCAACTTTTATTAACTTATTCTCGTTTGAATAGAAACAACTTTGATGTAAACAAAACCAACATCCAACATAGTGAAACCGACGCACTGTATTGGCACAGAGTTTTCATAATAACGAAACCACCAGTAATGATATGACAATACTTTCGAGTTAAAGAGTATCTTTATTCAGTAAGTATGATTAGATTATTTCGTTTATTGTTCATTACTTATTTTCTTGAGCATCGAAATATAAGTTGACATTTATCAACATGTTAACTTATTACATGTAGTTTACAAACTTCAGTGAAAATCATTGGAAATATCAGTGATGATTCTTTACATACTCTGAATAGAGTAACTCTTTAACTCGAAAGTTTTTGTCTTATGAAAGTTAGTTTTGGTCATTTGAAAGGTGGTTTTTGTTATGAAAACCAATACAATACAACGTCAATACAGTCAATCGGTTTGACTCTTTTGAATGCTGGTTTTGTTCATACGAGAATCATTGTAACTTTGGATCTCAATGTAGATATTGCCAGTTTTTTGGACAATACTGAGCTAGACAATCGTCGAAATTTAAGTTTTTCCAATTTTAATATCAAAACTTGAACACAATTGAAGAAGGCAACTTAATGCTGCAACCAAAATAATTTTGTCAGACTGTTTCAGCAGGACTAGACGTTCTGAAGAGGTTTATGAGTAACTGACGAAGGTATGAGAATTCGCAATCATATTAATATTATTATATATAGCTCTAATCGATTTCATAGAATTTGAAAATTACCTGTTATTACCAACAGATTTTAATTTTTAACCTTTATAGCATTTTATCACCTTTACTCTGAAATCATTAGAATCTTAGACTTTTTACAAATGCCAACACTTTGAAACGAATTAATTCCAAGTGAATACTAAATCATTTATTTATAAATCTTCAGTTAATATTTTATATATTTTAATTTATTTTTTATTATATTTTATATAATGATAATATTAAATGTTATTCATAGATTTATTAAGCTAATATTAAGCTATTACTCAATAATAGGGTGAGAAAATTATGGCAATCAATTGTACATTAAAAGGAAACTTATTATTCTGATGTTATTTTCATGTTATTTTCATGCTAATAGTAATTTTTTCTCATCGTGCAATACTTGATAATTTTAATTGATTTATAAATTCAAATATACTTCTGTCATCTGAATAAAAATGCTTCACTGAAATATATAAGACATAAAATAGTTGAAGATTTGCCTACAAAGATGAAGCTGCAAATGAAAAAGGACTCATTCAACGAGAAATTAAACTTATCCATAGGAGTATTTGATGTAATAATCACCAACATTAAATTAATTTATTGATAATCATTATTAATCTATTTGCAGATTATAGTATTGGGCCTTTTTGATGAAGATGACGACGGAAAGGTTTATCCAGTTTTCAAATCGGTTAAAAAAATAATAGACTTGATCACTGACTATGGTAATTTCAAGTAAGTATTTTACATTATATTGTATTAACTTTAACCGATAAGTTCAATCGGCTGTTTTGTTTTGCAGTGAGAAATTAGTTATCGCATCTGAAGGTCAATTTGGACGATTCGAAGAAAATCGTTATCAAGATGGAATCCTTGGTTTATTACAAAGAAGGGTCAGTCAATTAAACAAATGAGTTTGTAATCTGATTGAGTTTTATTTAGGAAGCCGATGTAAGTTTACTTCCAATACCAATTCATATTCCTCAACCTCCTGGACAATTTACAACAATAGTGACTGAAGAAGCGTATTATCTTAATGGTTTTGCCAGAACCACGCCAGTAATTAATCAAGATGTTACTTCAAGTTTCACCCTTTTTCTTCCTGGTACCTGGATTCTCATTTTGTCCATTATTTACCTTTTTGAAGTTATTTCAACTTATCAATACCAACATTCAATCTCAATTTTAACCCGATTTTTGAGTTCAGCTGGTCGCTTGCCAAGTATTTTATTTGTCCAACAATCAGTTGTCCATCGATCTATAATCAAATCATCTCAACTGTTGTTACTAAACAGTATGCTTATAATTTTCATGGCTTCTTTCAAGACAACCTCGATTGGTGGATTTGGTGAACCTCGTGTCAATACTTTGAGAGACATCGTTGATCTAGACAAGACTCCGTGCTTTGTTGATGGATTATCAATGTTTGAACTGTTTGAGGCTCAAACTACTAAAGATTATGCCGATGTTTATCAATTGGCTAAACGTAAAGGAAGCGCTCGACCGACTCGGATTGGAGAGCGAAGTGTCAAAAGGAAAACTCACACATTTGAAGATGTGTTAATTATTTCTGGAAAAGTGGGGAAAATTGGAAATTCAATTGAAGGAACTGACGATCCAATGTCTAAGTATTCATATTGGTCCGATACATCGTTTTATCAATCATTATCAGCATTCCTGGTTAACCCAAGACACGATGTTTATCAAATAAGCAAGAGGTTAAATTCAGTGTGAGTTATCAATTAATTGTCGCGTTTACTTAATTTATTCTGACATGTATCTATTTCGATTTATTAAGGACTTCAAAGCTACTGCAATCAGCTCTGGTTGACTGGATAATGACGGCAATTATACGAGAAATATCTATATCTTTGCCTTTTCGTAGAGTGACTGAGCATATATTGAACAAACGGACAATCAAACCGAAAAAAGAAATCAAATTTGTACCTTTAAAGATTGGTGGAATGACAAAGGTTTTCATCGGTTTATTCATAATCTTGTCAATTGCTTCAATCATTTCCATATTAGAAATAGTTTTCTCAATATTTAATAAGTAATGACAAAAGTCTAAAGTTAGTTAATAATTATTCATGTCAAGTTGCAAAATCTAAATTGACATTTTTTATTTCGAATCATAATTGAGATAAAAATGTTTTTTGATGTTTTTTCACAAAATAATTTCATTGATTTAGTATAATAAAGCTTTTTTCAATATTTGATAATCTGAAAGTATAATTTGTTTATTTCAATTATGGCGTTTGTTTCATTCAACTAAAGTGATGGTTTTTTGACGATTTATTATCATATTATTGGTAATACAAATCATTGCGTTTAAAAATTTCAATATTTTACATTCATATTAGATTTAAGTAAAATATAAGTAAAATCTTAACCCTTAACTTCGACATGATTAACTTATTTGACATAACATTAATAACTAGACTAGGATATGATCTATGAAAAAAAACAAAAAAAAACAATTCAAATCTTGGATTTGAAGGATCTCAATAATCAGCATTTAATAACACTGATAATTTCCCCTTCATGTTACTCTGTTTTCAACTTCATTCGTTTTTCTTCCAGTCTAGATATTGATAAAACTGAATTATAGTATTTGTGGTGGTGTACAAACTGGTTTTGTGATGGAGTACAGATATATATTTTTTATATTTCATCTCTAACTCTTGGTTTGGGTAACTCCGTTCTATCGGCTGCTAAAATCAGATGATGGTAAAAATTAACTGCTTTTACATAATTTTCAACGGAAATTTTCTCATCATGACCATGGAACATGACTAAATCTTCATTTTGAATATATAATGGAGTAAAACGATAAAGTTTTGGAGTTAAAGAAGTATAATGTCTCGCATCTGTACCAGCAATCATTAACCCTGAGACTACAACAGCGTCTGGAAAGACTTGTTGGATACTTTGCTTAATTGATGCATAGCCAAAAATATCATCACCATGAGGGGAAGGTGGAGTGGGTTCAGATCCTATTTTGACTGATATTTTAATTCTGTCTTCATTAATCAATTGACGATCATATTCAATAACTTCAGCAATTGTTTGAGCTGGATGGATTCGGTGGTTTATCAAGGCTGATGCTTCACTTGGTATGATGTTATCCTTTACACCACCGTTTACTACTGTAACCGCACTTGTTGTCCTGACCAATGCATTTCCAAAGGGCGAGAGGCTCATAACATAAGATACAAGAGGACCGAAGAGCCAAAGATTTCCGAATATTACTTTATAAGGGAATGTAGCCTGAAAAATAATTTTGGTTATTGACTGGACTATAGGTTATAATCAATGAATTTCAAGCATATAAATTATGCAAATCAAATTCAGTCAGTTTTAATTTTTCGTCTTTCATACTTACGTGAGGAGCTAATGATTCGAAGAAGCTCTTCTCTGTACCATACCCGAACATACTCTTATGAGCACGAGAGTTGAACCTGAACATAAGATTTTTATCAGTCAATTTCTGCATTTGTTTTCGTGCTAATCAATAGAAACCTTAGCTCTCAGACATTTTTGTATTTACATACTTAGCAAGTGCCTTTGATAGAGTAACAATGTTTGGTTCATAAGGTGGAGTAGAGGAATGTCTTGGTTTATCTTGTATTGAGAGGTTAACAGTCAAATAACCCTTTTCTGCTACTGAGATCCTAAAATTTAAAAAAACAATCAAATTAATCAAAAATATTTTTGAGATCGATTTACAGTAAATGTAAACGATACTGTAATTGTTACTTACAGAGCGACTTTTTCCTTTGTTATACCGGGGAAGGCATTTTTCAGTATACAAGTACCTTCATCAAGCAAAAATTCAAGCTCTACACCTTTTGATGCAAGAAATTCTGCAATCTGAATAGCACCATCAACTCCTGCAACCTCTTCATCATGACCAAAAGCTAATATAATGGGACGTTTAGGTTTAAATCCTCTTGACAATTCAAATTCAACAGCTTCCAATATTCCCTATTAATTAGAATAAATGCATTGTTGAAATTAAAAATCGTTTCAATAAAAATGTCTAAAAATAAATTAATTACCATTAAAGCATCTTTGACATCAACAGTTCCGCGACCATAGATATATCCATTTTTAATGATGCCTCCAAATGGATCAACTGTCCATTTTTCTTGCTCAACCGGGACAACATCCAAATGAGCGCATAACATGTAAGGTTTAAGCTTTGGATCACTTCCTTTGATCTCATAAACAAGACTGTAATTTCCGATAATCGTTCGTTTAACCAATGGTGATGAATGAAGAGTTGGAAAATCTTAAAGAAAAAAAATGTAATCAAATATCTTTGTAGACAGAAATTATTGAATAATCTTGAATCTAGATTATAAAGATCTAGATTATAAGCTAAAAGAGGCAAATAAACTTATTTTTGATAATTAATTCACAAACAAATTGATTAATTAACAGGTAGAGCATAACTGATTAAGATCATTAGATAACACAATTTTAGGTAAGCTCATCTTATCTTACAACTAGCGCCTTAAATACAGTCTGTCGTGAAATATCCACCCATTATCCTAATTTTTAATCTATTGTATCACGCTTGTTAATTATCTACACTATGTACCTTAGCTATAAAAAGCAGCAAAGCCAAAGAATCTCTCTCTTTCTCTCTCTAAGAGCTCCGTTTTAATCAAAACGAATAGTACGAGATTAGAAAATGTCAAGGTGTTAATGACATCGAAATTTCGTTTCTGCAACTCTAATCTGATACTATGCTGATTTGAAAGGAACTATGGGACCACTCAGATGAACAAATATGATTTAAGACATGAGAGATTCAAAAGCTGTAAAATGTTGAAATTTCAAGATTTTTATTGTAAATATAAGCAAATATGAAGTTTTGTTAAAAGAATTGAACATAAACTTACTTTTCTCGATAAAATGTCGCATTCTAGTTAACTCTTCAGTGTCATAAGAATGCAAATCCCATGATACAGTCTTGATTCTCAAAGCTTCTTGGAATCTTTCAATAATCCCATGCTCTTTAGTGATAGGTTGATGATCGGCAGAAACTTCACAAGGCTCAGGACTTTTAGGTTCAGGGAAAAGAATAAGAGCTCGAAGAACACAAATCACAAAAAGACCAAATACTGCTGCAAATATTAGTCTTAATGTTGAATAACCAGCGTTGTCATCAGGTCTCATATTGTAACGAATACACTTTATTCAGAATTATCTGTTAAAATATTTAAAAAATTCCAATTAAAGTCTAAAAGAGTCTGAAAACTTGTTAAAATTAGTTGAAGTTCAACGATGACTTGTTAATCAAGCTTGAAGAAATTGAAACAATCTGTGACAATAGCAATAGAATGATTTTACCTCTTTAGTTAAATACAATCGGTGAACTATCAACAGGCTACACACTAATTAAGACTAAATGTTAACCAATTTAACCGAAACAAATTGTCCAAGAGAGAAAAACGTTGTTTAAATACCAGAGACTTAATTTTTCATGTTAGTTACAGTAACTAAGAAACTGGTTCCACAGAAGAGGGAAAATTAAACATAAATCTTCTAATCTTCAAGCATTTATATAATTCTAAATTTAATTTTCGAGTTTAATTGACAAACGTGAACTCTGTTGCATTGATTTTCATTCATAAACATAAGTTAAATCTTTTGATTCTGATATTAATATTTTTTTGTCCTGATATGCTTCATAAGGAACACTAGCATCACCAACAGCAGTTTGATTTAATAAACCTTATTTGATGAGACAAAAACTCAACTGTTTTTTTGTATTTTGTCAGCATGCTTCCCCTCCTTTTCAATCTTATTATTTTACATTGATTGATTAATTGTTGATTTAATTGTTACTTTATGATAAATTGTGTGTTCATTCTAATCAACATCTATCTAGTCGAATTCAATTTGTGTCATCTAAACTTTATATTTTACTGTCTCAATGAATGAGAAAAGTAAAGGTACGTTCATTGATTTATTTCATTACCAAACAAGAAGTGTTTTAGGTGATCTCCGGTGATTCTAGAAAACAGACAGATTAATTTGTTAATTAACATGATGAAATCTTTGTTAAACAGATGTCCAACAGATTTGATGAAATGAGAAAAAAATACCCCCAAAATACCGCATTGATTCGCGTCTTCAATCCTTGAAGATTTTCAGTGTTTTAAGTGATGTAATTTAAACTTGATACAGATCATTTCATTTCATTAACCAATATATTAAAATTGTGAAGCTGTTACTTTTGTTGACTTTTCGTTAATAACCACAACCTTGTTTACTGGACTGGTAAACAGTCATTTTTCATGTATTTAATTGATCGTAAAAAATATAATTTTAGTGCTCATATTAATTTACTAATATTACTTTGTTTAATTAAATTCTTAATTCTCATGTTTATATCTCTTTCTACAGGGAAAGTATTTTGTGCAGTTTGCTCAATAAAATGTGCTGGTAATGTATTGCGAGTACAAGAAAAATATTTTCATATTGACTGTTTCAAATGTTCAGGTAAATACGTTTTATTAGTCAGCATAGACGAAAATGAATTTAACCATTTAATTAATTTGCTTTATGAATAGTCTTTTAATGTTTGTATTTTTATTCACTATTCTATTTGTTCTAGTTTGTTCAACTTCTTTAGCTCAGGGAGGAGTTTTTCATACTGATGGCAAATGCTATTGTACTAAAGATTATCAAAAACTATTTGGTATCAAGTGTTATAGATGCGAAAAGTTTGTGGAAGGTGAAGTTTACAAAGCTTTAGGGAACAGTTATCATCTACAATGTTTTGCTTGTGCTCGTTGTAGGTATGTAAATTAATTATGAGCTATTATCACCTGTATTTGGCTCTAATTTTAAAATATTTAAAATTATTAAATCATTTGTTATTCTTTTCACAGACAGCCTTTTCAACCTGATGAGAAGGCTACTTATACTGGCAAAGAATGTATATGTCCACGATGTCTAGATATACTTGAGGTCACCTCACATAGTCCTGATTTATCTCCTGGAAATTCTGGGCATCGTAAGGAAACATTTTACTATCTAACAATTTAATATTGAATTATTGTTTCTTCATCTCCTCAATATCTCCATGTAACTCTGTCTACCTTTTTCCTTCTTTCTCATCTCTAAATTGAGAAAGTTGAAAATATTGGGAAAATTGTTAACAACGCATATTTTAACAAGCCGTAACTGAACTGAAATCAAAATTTAAAAGTAAACCTGGTCTAAGAGGACATTTAGTCACAATATATGTTTCATTTTGTATCTCAGTTTTCACCTAGCTTTTTGTGATTGATTAATTGTTATAACTGTACTATTCCAGTCTAATATTGTCTTTCAATCTCTTTGTTTATTAAATTAAGGTTGCGTTGAATGCTCACAAGAAATTCAAGAAGATCAAGTATTAAAGGCTCTGGACAAGCAATGGCATGTATGTTGTTTCAGGTGTACCTATTGCAAAAATGTACTCAATGGCGAGTATTTAATTAAAGACGGATTGCCTTATTGTAAAGATAATGCCTTGGATGGTCAATCATGTTCTAAATCTTTTTATGAAAATTTCACAATTGAACATCTTCCAGATGTTATACGACAAGTTATTAAAGTGCGCAATCCGGTTAACTCAAGTTCTATTGATAGTTTCATTTGTCGGCATTTCCTGAAAATCACAAATACTACTGTTTTCTTTGACTATTCAGTTAAAGTAATTGAATATATTTGCAAGTTGGACTTAATGGTTCATTCTGAATTTCAAGTCTTTGAATCAATAATGAAATGGATTGATGCTAAGGATTCTAGAAAACGTCATCTTCTACGTTTATTGAAGTGTGTTCGATGGTGTCACTTGAGTTTTGGTGATTTGAATAAAATTGAGAAACATGAGCTGATAGCAAAATCTTCAACAAAGCTGGATCAATTGAAGTGTTTAACTAGTTATTGTAATTGTGGATTTGAACGAGCCAAGCAACACTTCTTTATTTACATTTTTCAAGGCGATGCATCTTTGCATATAATGGTCGAATGCAAAGAACTCAATCGACTAACAATTGGCGAATTTACTGAGGACGACTCAATGTCACTTGAATTCATTCACAGTGAACACATTTCAGATGTAATTTTTGATTCCGGAAGGAAAAGAATCAGGATTGATTGGATTAAAAAGACATTTCGATGGCTTGACTTCAAAGTTGCAGTTAAAACTTACTATAATCAAATCAATGAATCTATTATCAAGTTCTCAAATGTATCAAAGTATGTTAAGTTTATCAACCTTTAAACGCTGTGCTTCACTAATTGATTTTGATTCACAAATATTGATATTTACATTTTCTTTTTTCTATCAGATGGTTGGATTGCTATTTGCAAGATCGAGATGCTGAACTCTCGAGTCCAGTAAAAACTGCCGAAGAGGTATTCCTCGAATCTAATGGTAAATTCATTGCTCTTGGCAAAACTCGTAAAGAAAAAAGATTGTTTGGCCTTTTCCCAGTCATTTCTTCAAGTTGGTTTAATCTTTATAAGAATCGTCTACATTCTTTCCATGCCACTGTCCTCGACAACGTTGTTTATATCCTGACAAAAGATCTAAAATTTATACAGTTTAATTATGATACTCGCTCCTTTAAGGAAACTGAACTGTTCAAAGACGTAGCATGGGATTTCGCTGATCTAACCTTGACTTCACTTCAAGCGAATGATGACAAAGTAATTCTAACAAATAAGTCAACTCGAAAAATCTATTTTTTCTCTGTTAAAAAGGGGGTTTGGACTTATAAGGACAATTGCTTTTCTGACTACAATCCCGTTGACTCTAAGGCTGTTGAAAATAAGTTGATTGTTTTAACTTCATCGTTTTTGCCGATGAAACATATCAAACCTGTGGTTAAAATAAAATCTGTGTAACTCTTCAACCATTTCATTTTTTTCATTTCAGTATCATTCAATCAAATCTGAACAGGGTTTGAATTTAAATTGATCGTTTACCCAAAATTATTATCTAATGATAAAAAAGCCGATTCACAACTAGTGTTTAGGATATCCGTTAGATGGCGTAACTTTCTGTTTCCAGTGACAACCAGTTCAACTGTTTGTTGTTTACTTCAGGTTCATTCCTTTATTCAATTCTAGTCATGATAAGTTTAATTATTGTCTTAAACTTTTATTTAATTTGATCCCATTCATTGCCTTAATTTGTTTATTTTAATTATAAGTCTAAATTCTAAATATTAATCTTTATCTGAAATGTTAATCATCACCAACTGTGTCTATCAATCTTTAATGTAAAAAACCTTTTCTCACTCATCCTGTCCGTTTATCTAAGGATTACTACAATTAAAATGGCTACTGTTAAAAAGTGAAAAGTCAACGGAACCGGACCAACTCAAGGAATTGAAATTTTATTTATCTACTCATTTACTTGGAACCCTAATCATGTTACTGATCATATTTCATGTCAATTGGTTAATTAATTCATAATTATGGCCCCTGAAACGTGATCCAATTAAATTACAACCAAGTTATAAAATGTATTTTTATGGAGGTTAGTCTAAAGATTTCATTATTTTTAGCATTAAAATGTGTGGATAAAGGTTATGTCGGATGCAATGAAAAAGTAAACATTTGATAGTCTAAATAATGGCTAACCTGATCAATTGGTCAAATGAAGATTGATCACCATTACCATCTACATCCTCATCTACATTATGTTTAATCAGCCTCACTCATAAATCAATTAAATCAATTGATCTATTTTCATTCGTATACAATCTATTTTAATCAACACTCTTAATCCACTACTTTTTACGATATTTTATCAATCAGCTCAGTAAGAAAGGCTAAACTTAAATCTAATAATTATGTCAGTTATTTAAATGTTTTTATCTGGTAATATAATTTAAGTTCAAACGCAATTTTTAAAATTTCACCGCAAATGGCCTTCAAATTGTAAAACTAACCACATCAGATAATCAACACAATCAGTTGATATGTGAAATAAACGCAAAGCTAGACAAGTCTAATTAAAAATGGAAAATTGCGATAAGACTGTACAAGAGTTGAAACAAAGCAAGAGAAACCATTTTTTCACAGAAATATCGCAATAAAGTCCAATTAAAACATTTCCTTTCAACCTTAAACAAGGTTAAAATCAATGTAGTATTTTGCGTGATTATTAACATTTCCGTTCTTAAAACCCCAAAATATATCATTGAATCAATTTGTGAGCAAGCAAGTTAATTGCAGTGAAAAAAAATCAACAGAAAAAACAGCAATTGACCGATTATAATAATTTGTAAGACAAAGAAACTCAAGAGATTGGACTTACAATATTTTTTTCATTAACATTAACCTTTCAAAATGGACATAATATTGAACAATGAACCAATCAAAGCGCAGATTGAACAAATACTTGACAACACCAGTTTTCAATTTACATTTGTTGAGTTTTGACAAAAATACTAATCCTTTCAAAGCAGGTAACCTTTAAATGAGTTAATGAAAAACAAGTCAACATTTTTGATTGACAACAAGTGAATCATGTAACAGCCAACAACGCAAATCAACTCACAAAAAAGAGTAAAATCCTTTTTTGTTGCTCTTGTTACCTGTTCATCAAAAAAGATGGACATTTCATTATTATTATTACCATCAGGTTAATAATAATTTTATTGAAAAATGAACTGAACATCTATTTAAATCGTCAACCTGCATCATGACAAATTGAACAATACAACTTTAATAATAATTTTAACCATGATATACCACCAAATAATGGTAGCGATAAAAATGAACAAAAATGGGTAACTTTAGTGGTCAGATGAAAGCTTGACCTAACCCAATTATAATGAAAGCTATGAAAGGTAACCCAAGCATTAATCAAATATAACATGTTAATCATCATTATCATTGTTATCATCACCAGCAACCAATATAATTGTTTATTATTATCGCTATAGTAATGAAAAGAAAAGTTGAATTGAGTTCTGTCAAAAATTGGATTGACTTAAAATTAAATGATAAAAGGCAACTAAATTAAAGTGTAATCCATTTTAGTTGAGCTAAATTGCAATTCCATAATGATAAACATGATTATTGGAAATTCAAGTTGATAATTATGATAATAATAACAATATTAATGAAACTTTTTGTGAAACTCATTTAAACAAAATGAAACATTTGAAAGTTGAACAGACAAGAGTAAAGCTAAACAATAACATTTGAAACCTTCTTGATATTCACATAAGATGTTTGATAATGTTAATTAATTTATTTAATTTGATAAAGATTGAGTTGATGAGGTTAATTGATGTTTTGTTTTCATGATAAATGAAAATTAATTAAATTAACATGATCATTATCGTTGAATCAGAGATTGTTCAAGTTTTATTTTTTTCCCAGGATTTTGTTTTGCGAATCTAATTTTGCCTAAGTTTACACTTTGGGTTTGGGTTTGGGTTTTTGTTTGTTTTTTTTGTTGACTCGAGTCATTATTACATGTTAATCAACTTGAATCATTTTGAATTAGATTAAAGATGTTTGTTCAGTTAATGATGAACAAAATAGTCATGATTAATCAACAAAAGGATGGTTCAATTTGTAAGCAATATTTTAAACATAATATATTTATTAAACATTTTTGGGTGTTTGAAAGGTTGGTCAGCGCTTTTCAACATCTTTTTCAACGATTTGCATTTTACAGCTCTAATTTAATTTACTTTACCAAATAGTTAAATGTGTATCACTACATCAACGTTTAAATAGCGCAATTGTTGAGTGCAAAGTGTATAATTTAATGTAAAGTTGACTTATAAAATTGAAAACAAAAAAGTTATATTAACACAATTGAATCTTTTCTTGGTATTTTCATTTCATTCGGTCAACTGAGGAAAACAAAAAGTTTCAAAAAATGGTTAGTTTTTGTACTCTTTACTTTGACCATTTTATCAACCAAATTGTCCTACTTTTTAGGTCAATTTGTTTGATTGGGTTCGTTTAGTTTAAACATTATTTCAAGGTTCCCATTGATTATCAATAGTTGGTCAATTCAACCTTTGTACTTTCATCAAAAAGATAAATGATGTGAACTTTTTTCAGGCCAATCCCGTTGGTAGACTATTGTAATGATATGTTGATGAAAATGATGTTTAGTATTATGATGAATACTTACAGATTCACCAAAAATGAGCAACTTTTCCTCCTCTTCATTATCATCCTCATTATCATCTTTACAGAATTAAATTCAACCAGATCAGAAGCAATTTATGGTTAAATATTGAGGCCAAATTTCGTATTATTTTGTGATATTTTCGCTAAAAAGCCGATCAACACTTTTTATCTCATTTTGATTATTATTATTATTATGATCATTTTTTACTGAATTTATAAATAAAACTTGCCAATTTAATATGGATCAGGTCAATAAACAGTAAAAAAAATATGAAAAAATCTTGAAAAGCAGATGATAATGAATACTTTTAGCAAAAGGAAAAGTTATTCAATTAATTAAACTGAATCCGGGTGAAATTAAAGCAACGGAAAGCCTTTGAAAAAAATAGCTAAAATGAGCAAAAAGGGATTTCCTACAATTATCATCAATTATTGATAATCAATAATTGCTGAACTCTGTTAGTTTGGTTATATTTGATTAACTTTAGCTTCTGTTTGCTAGCAATAATAACGCTTTCAAGTGAAACAGTGAAGTAAACAAATAAATATGTGAAGTGAAACAAGGAATGAGTTTACTCTTGATTAGTTATGATCAACAATCATATTGTAACATGATTTTGATTTTGAAAAAAAGGTTTCCTAAAACAGAGTATGTTAAGGTTCATTGACAACAAAGCAACATTTACCTTTACAGTTATCAAAGTTAACTTTATTACTAATTTGATTCACTGTTGATTTATCTCTAATCGTTACTGTTAACCAGTTTTTAGTGTTATTTGCGTGTTGATAAATGTACCATTGTAATTTAATGTGAACCACTTCTTGCGTTATATTATAATATTTACCAGCAGTACATAGATATGACCAGAAGTGCAAAAATAATGATAATAATAATGGTAATGATAACATTTGATTTGTTGATTATTCCAGTTAATCAAAGTTTCTGCTTGTGATTGATAAGTTTGATAAAAAGCCTTGTTAAATAATAACCTCAATTCAGTTTTTTAAATAATATAATAACAATAATAAATAGTGATGATCAACAACAAATAGACGGGAACAAATAATAATTTCAAGTTAAATTGTTAATTATATACAGTCAAACACATTATTAAATGGTAAAAGATAATTACATAGAAATAGACATTAAAATTGATTGATAGTCGAAGTAAATAAAGGTTATAGAGTTAAAGGTAAATAAGGAAGAGTAAAGTGAAGATGAACTGTTATAAGGAAAGATAAATATGATTTAAACATTATTGTCAATTGACTGTCTTTTACCTGAGAAACCAAACTACTGAATTTAATCTTGATTATCGGTTAAAGTGGAAAAGGGTTGAAACTAGGAAATGATAAAAACTGTTGCCCAAGATTACCTAATGTATTGACTATTGTTAACTAATTGTAAACCACTTCTCTGTATCGATGGAAATTATCAATTTACGGAAATTTATTTAAACATTATTTGCCTTCATTATGATTAAATTGAATTTACTCAAATACAAAGTGTGTTACCGTGAACAAAAGGTTAGCACACAAACGAGGGCGAATACAATTTGCATTGCATTGCATGGAAAAGGATGAAAATTTTCATCATGGTCCATTGACTATCATTATTTAACTGCTGAAAAAGGTTGACAAAAATATTTTATGAAATATTTCCCTGTTGATCGTGAGTTCATGGAAATCATGGAAATCAGATAAAAAGCGGAGATTCAACATTCAACTTTGGATTAAAGCCAAAATTTATGACCAGAATCGAGCAATTCAATTTCACTATTCACTTTGTTTGTGAAATTTTTAATCAGATGTAAAATTTCATGTCATAATTCAGTCTTTTTTTGGAAACTTTCGGGATAAAACTCACTCACGAACTTGAAATGTATCAGTTCGTAGTTGCTGATGAGCAATTTAACATTTGATCCAACTAATTGCTTACTAATTATCTTAATGATAATATCAAAATGATAGATTTCAGTGAATCCAGCACAAACAATTAAACACGTCTAATTTCAATTTTGACAACCTTTTACTATCTAATTGAAGTTTGATTCATTCTGATAGGTTTATGATGATGATGCTGGCCTAGAAAGTGAATGTTAATTACAGATTTTTATTCAATTCATTAACGTTCAGGTCAATTGTTTTTGTTTTTTTTACTACAGGATAAAATCAATTGAACCTTTTTAACTCTTTCAAATTATTGTTTCTATCCTTAATCAATTACCTCATTGTTCATCTTTTTTAACAGTTAATCATGAAAGTAATGAATTGGGTGAAACATCAGTAAAATCAAGAAAAGGATTAATTTTTATTGGTTATTTATTGTTTTGATGATAAGATAATGAGTTGATAATAAATGGTTAACTTATAATACTTTGAAATACCTTTTTTCATTTTTAATTGTTTCCATCCTAATTATCAACATGACAGATGATTAAGTTCACCTTTATATTTGCATCAATTTTTGGTGCACTTTAATGAGATTGTAATTAAAATGTTAATGATGCAGTTAGTATCTAATAAATTGATTTTCATTCGCGATTATTAGTGTTTGCTTATTATTGAAATATTGACCCATCATTTGATGTTATTTTTTATTCATTAGTTGATCAATGGACTAATAAAATTAACTAATTGATTCCAATAATTGATTCGTGATTTTATTGATTCGCTGGCATTTTGGTCATTTCATTTGTCTAATTGATTGAAACAATCAAGAGAAACAATTAGGATCAAAGTTTTGAATAAAGTTAACCTCAATAAGCAAATTGTGATTTCCTAAAAAGACAAGATTGATTATATTTGAATAAGATTAACTAGTTTATTTGTTCAACTATTATCGTCATTATTATTATCATTTTATAATACAGTTTATCATGGAAAATGTAAATATCATCTTAAAATGGAATAAGAAAATGAAAGTTTTCCGAAAAAAGTTATTCAATTCACTAATAAAGTGAAATAAAAAGACATTTTGACCAAAAGTGAATTAACTTGAATAATGGAATCTTTGATAAGCGAAACAATTTAAACAACAGTTTACCTGTCAAGATACATTATCATCAAATGTTAGCCTTATTTGAACAATCAAATTGCAGGTTAAATTGTTGCACAGATAATGATGAAGACAGAGAAACAATCAAAACATAATACAAGCATTACGACCAACTACCGATCTAAAATTTGACTGATGATGTTGATGGTAAAAATCATTTTTTGATGTTGAAAAATAAGGTGAAAAGAGGTGAAAGAAAAAAACATGAAGATGATGCTCAAAGAAGAAGAAGATGATGAGGAAGAGGAAGAGGAAGATAAGTAAAAAGAAGATTATTATGATTATGATGAAAACAGAAGGAACCATCAAAAAGTATTACTCTTTATGGACTCATCAATAATAATAACAATCAAAATAATACAATTTAAAGTTTAACTACGCTTATAACAATCAATTGGAACACTTTAATAGGAAGATAACCAGCATCATGTTTTATCTTCATCATCTTGACGATGACCATCATCTATCTGATTTCGTCCTCATCTTCAAGCCTGACAATTGGACCTTTATAATGGCTTTAAATAAAACGGTGAAAAGAGAAAAATAAAGCTTGAATTTGTATTCTTTTGTGTATTAAACAGATAATCGATGTTGAGCTTAAATCATGAAGATGAAGACACGCAATGAAGATGATGATGGAAATGATGAAGATGAAGAGGACGAAGTTTTACTGAGAGTAACTTGACTCGTGGCTTAGCCAGAAGCAGTTTGATATCACGATCTTCAATGTTACCAATTTTTTCATCTTATTGTGACCTGTATACATTGTTAAGTTAATCAACTGCAACAAAATTGACTAATTTTATGCACAATTTTGGCAATGTTTTGATTTTGGGTTGAAATGGGTGAAAAAGAAGAGTCAAGATGAAAAGAAGTAAAAAAGGAAAGTAAAATGCTTTTGTCGTTATTAGTTGATTGAAATGCAATAATTTGTGATTATTTGTTTCGCTTTTTTTCTATTATCACAATAAATAACTGTTAATCAATGTTGATAATCATGTAAAGGTCATTGGCATGTAAAGTAACAAAAAAGAAGAGGCTATTATCTTAATCATTATTACATTATGTTGATGATGATCATCGTTGTCATTATCATTATCATCGTCATTTTTAACTATTGTAGTTGCTGTTGTTAGGTACTTTTGTGAATCAATTTTGATTGTGTTAGTTGATAAAGAATGGAAAGAAACCTTTTCCTTTTTAGTTTCATTTCTTTTCTTTCATTCACTCATTCGAGATTCATTATTGTAATCGTCATTTTGATCGTCATCATCAACATCATCCTCAACAATGATAACAGTAACACCAAGTTGATCATCAAATGCAATTCTGATTATTGTGGGTAGACTTTTGAATGAGCAAAGATACTTTTACTTTATTCTTGGTAACTCATGAAAGTCGATTAAGATCATCATGAATAATAACATTTGTTACCTTTTTGATTCTCTTGATAACACAATTTTAAACGACAATTAACACAATTTTTGGGAATCTTTTTACATCTAAAGACATCATTTTGTTCCCAATTTTTAACCTTTTATTACTCACTGTTATTGATATTCAAAGAACATTGAAATGTAATGATTATGCAAAAACTTTTCATTGCTATTACTCTTCATTTCAACAGCTATTTAAACCATTTAAACAGAATCATTTAGATGATTATAAGAGGCAAATATACATCAACGATGTTGATCAACAATTGACTTGTGTAAATATGAATATTGTAACAATTGGAATCAACAAAGGGTTGATCACAGTAAAATGTAAACCCAAAAGGTTATAAGCTGAGATAATGTAAATTATATTGTAAACAGTTTTTGCTCATAAAAAAGTTCCATCAACATTGGTAAACAATTGAAAGTAAAGGTTCACAATTAAATGTCCACGTAAATTAAATACACAAAAAATATGAAGTGGAGATAAACAGGAAATTAAAATGAATATAAAGGTGAGAGTAAACAAAAAGAGTGAATGAATAATTTGAAAAAATGAACGATCAGTTGATGATTTCATTATGTTAAACTTTCAAGTCAGACAAGTAACGATCAAAATGAATCTATTTAACAGGAAATAAAATGATAAATGAATACAAGAGCATTTGTTGTTAAATTCATAGTAAGTTGATATTTTTTATGGTTTGCTTTCCAAATGAATTGAACCTCGTTATTATCATCATTAACTACATTAGCTTAACAATATTATTCTCACATGATATTACTTCTCATTGTAATGAATTGTGAACTTTATTCAAATTCATGAATATGAGCATAACCAGAAAAAATAGAAGTAGCCAAATGATGAAAAAAGAGTTTGTTTTTTCTGTGTGAATTTAATTGTTTGAAACAATTTAAAAGTTGAATGTTGAGATGAGTTGTTTTGGGTAACAATAGATGTCGCTGTTTCTTTAGGTGAAAGATGTAATACTGAGTCCGAGTATTTGACTCATTTCAAAGTGGGTTGTTAACGAGACACTGAATCCAAGTCTTGTACTTGGATTCACCCAACTCTGCCTAACCTTAATGTTTGTTTCTCTTTCTGGTGTGAGCCCTACTTGAGTGTCTTTCTTTATTCAAAGTATATAAATTTTAAATTTCTATATTTACTGTTGTGTTGTTAAATGTTTAATTTTTGTTTTATTGATTAGTATTGATGACTGACCACCTTGACCCACATCTTTTCCTTCCATCTTTAATTAACTAAGGTTCCGTAAGTTTCTCTGTGAACAAAACAAATTGATTCCTTTAATTTTGTTCTAATTATTCAAGAAGGATATTCTTTGGATATACAACTTTCAGGACTTGATCTTCATTCTCGTAGCGATTGTTTTTTTCACCATTCAATTTGGATTTTTTGGAATAATTAATTTCTCTTGCAATTGTGTTTTTTGTTTCTCCTCACCTTTAAGGAATATAAGTTGATTGCGTAGGAGAACAAGTTAAATGAATTACAGTGATTGTGATCTTGATGTTCCTTATGATGGTTGCTGGTGATGATTGTGATGATGATGGTGATGAAACGCTACATTGAAGTGGTAACCTTGATGAGCAATGTTGTGTGCAAAGCAAAAATGGTTATTGATCCTCAACCAGCGTGTCAGGTTATAGTCATTTTAAACCTTCCAAAAACAGTGTTGACACAGGATATACAGTTGAGCAGATATTTCAAGGTTAACAGTGTATGCATTTTGTTGATGTTGGTGTTACCAATTACATTTCATTTCTTTTATCTTGTCGCATTACTGTCAACATAATTAACTGTACATTTTTTGTCCTGCTCTTGGTATACTCGTCATTTCATGTCGCCTTATCTGCTCGATTTTAAACAGCTCTGGTGTTGATTTAGTTAGATGCCGTTTATGTTGGTTTCTTATTGTGCAAGTATTTTCTTGTGGTTACCTGTTTAACATTTGATGGACCGTTGATTTAATTAACAATTTCACAATTGACAAATAATTATAATTACAGATTATTTTAGTTGATTCGCTAGTTTCTTGTTTTTCTAATTTTCAGTTCTTGTATTTCCAGTGTCCTGCTTTTTATCCATCTCTTTCCAGTCTTTTTTTAGTCTCTTTCATATTGATCCATCCATTTTGTTCGCAGTTATCAATCAATGGATAATTAGTGTGAAAAAAAATATCTTTTTATTCAAAAATCATGCTTACATTCAAATTAATTTCCTTAACTGCAACATTGACTATTCTAGTCCTTCAATTTATCATTGAGCTATTCCAAGTGACCATTTATATTATGTATTATAAATCACGATTCCAATCAATGTTGCCATTTAGATTTCATGATTTTTTTGGATCCAGTTTTTGGCTTCTCATTTTATCACAGTCAATCGATATCTGGATAAAGTGGTTCAAAGCATTTGATCATTCATTTCAAGATATTTCAATAGATTTTAAATAATGGCTTTTCAGACTCACTTTTTAATTACTGTTAAAAGAGTGTTGAAAATAGATATAGTCTCTTACGATATAATAGTAATTTGCATGAATCAAATTGTTGTCATTTAATCAACATTTTGTCAGGTTGATTAGCATTTTAGTTTTATCAAATTTCTTGCAAACTCACTCGAATCCTGTCAACATTTTTTTATCTGTCAATTACTTTCTCATGGTGTTTTGTTTCGCTTTTTGCTCAAAAAACAACAACAACATATTACATTTTGATTATTTGTTATTTGCGTGAAACTTCATTATTATCATTATCATGATAATGGCAATAATCTTAGCAATTGGATGTATTACAATATACAAGAATTTGAAAATGTGAAAAAATCGAGTGAAAATGAATGAAAAAATATTTTTAAGATCTCATAGAAACGGAACCTTGAATGGTGTCAATTGTTAGTTGATGTTGTTGTTTAAAATGATTGTAATGGCTGTGAATCAAAAAATAATGAAAAAAATCAGAGGTCTACTTATGTACTTGAGCTTATTTTTTGTGTGTCTTACTTTCACATTGAATTGCATGTGAATGTGAATGTGAATAACAATCAACCATTAATTTACTGGTTGATGAAATGTTAATCTATGTCATTTTGTTTCATTTTTTTACTCTTTTACCTGTCGATAATCAGATTTAATAATAATTATTGTAATGATAATAGCCATAATAATAATAATTACTAAATTCATTAATGATATTATTTCAAATGCGAATAACTGTGAACAATGTCGTTAACTGTTTGTGATGTTGATTTGTGATTAAATGGAGGCAGACAGTTAATACACAATTGCAACTGAAATCAACTAAAAACACTATTTTGTGTTTTGATGTGATCAGATTAATTAACTACAATGACCAATCTAACGTGATTCAAATTGAATGAATGAGAAACTTGGCAATTAACCTTTCATTTTATTGTTTGCTTTTATTGTTGAAAACATTCAATATTGTTGTTGATTGTTTTCACAATAAACTGATTGTTCCACTCATTAAGTGACTTTTTAAAAGGAATATCTATTTGAATATTTAATTTCAAATGTTTTCAACAAAAAAGAAAGAAAATTAGTCATCAATTCCAATAGATGTTTTTTTTGAAAATTTGCTTTATGATTGAAACAAGTGTTACATCTGAAGTGTAAAATAATTTCCAACTTGAATGTTGCAAAAAGGATCTAATTTTTCTTTCTTCTTTCTTTTATCCTCTAATAGGTATGCTTGATGGTAGGAGGCTGAAAGATCGTAAAAGTTCAGGCCAGTTTGAGGCCAGAGCAAACATCGATCGCAGCAGACACCGCAACACCGGAAGTCGTAGTCCCAATCGAGTAGGATTGGCAAAGGTTAACACAGCAACAAGAATTCCAATAAAAATAGATACTCCATCATCAGTACCACCAGTTTCATCTCAACCCTTATCCGTTCCATTATCATCATCAACCTCATCCTCATCCGTATCATCTCCATTAACTACTGAACTTTCACCAGAGATATATTTTTTAATTCGTGAACATGCCAAGACATTAACAGCCATCAATAAAATTACCAATCGTTTGGAGAAACTTGAGCACAAAGTTGAAGACATATGTAAAAAGGTTAAACAAATTGATAAATTTAATGAAAGCCGTGGAATGGGCGGAGGAGGAGGAGGAATTAAGAAGGGTGAATCTTCCTCTTCCTCTGGTAACAATGCAACTACCACACCCAATGCATTAAGTGATGACAGTGGAGTTGAATACAGTCGGACAACAACTGGGACTGGTCATGATGATGATGAACTTTTATGCCTGTTAAATCAGATAACCAAATTTTCCGACTCAATTAAGCAAACCTTAACTCAACCTAACAGTAACATTCACAGTCCGCTGAATCCAAGGACTGGTCATCCAATGGTTCCAGGTGAAAATGGTTCAATGGTTTACGGATTGGCCGGAAGCACATCTTCAACAGCCTCATCAACTCTAAGGCAATCCGTTACCTCTACTCCAAACACTAAAGGTATTCGCTATCCACATCCACCCTCAACACGGAAAACTATATCATCATCTCCAATGGATCAGTCAAGGATGGCTGATTGCGCTGATCCAGCTTCGGCACCCCAGTCTTTCAGTGCCTTACTATTTGAGTCAAATGTTGATCACTTCCTGGCTAACCTTGATTTTATGCCCGAGCCAGTTCGAGCTAGTGAATATTATTATCCGCCTTCAATACCTATCTCTTCACCTCCACCTCCTCATCATCATCTAAATCATCATCTACAACATGTAAAATCACACCCGGTTCCGGCTAGTCATCTACTGACTGAAACTTTACATCACCAGCACGAGCAACCAGAGCAGCAATGAATTGATAAATGCAATGCTGTTTATTAATAATATTATCAAATTAAATGATGCATTAATCTTTAAGATACATACCCATAAAAGACTAATCAACAATTTCTCGTTCCTTTTCTTTCTTTATCCTGTTGCTGCAACTCTGATAAAGAAACCATCGTCATTACCATTATTATTTTCATAGTTTACTTCGTTAATCAAACTCTCCAAACACTCAGTTTGTGTTTATGTCTTTAGAGTTGAAGGTTAAAATAGTCACCTTGTCTAGTTGTATATTGTTGAATGAAAATGAAAACACAATTGTAAGTAGTTTAATTAATTGCGTTTGAATAAATAATTAAGCAAAAGTTAATTGTACAGGTTGAGAGGGAAAAGAAGAAAAAGAAGAAAAAGGAAAGTAATAATTGAAAGTTTCAATAATACGATTTACTATCAAGCCCAAGAGTCATCAGTGTTTCGTGGTGTAAGCTTAATGATAATGATAATGATCAAGTAAATGTAAAGTCATCATTAGAAAGCAGCTAATCGGTTTATTTTTAAAACAATCAATCAAAAGAATAACAAATTGAGTTGATTAACTAAATTGTGTTCAACTCTATTGATACAAAGCAGTACAACAATATTGATATCACTAAAACAGCAGTTTTCAAATGGTTTACCTTCAAATAGCGCAATTAACTTTTAAGTGCAAAAGCAGCATTTATTGACAATTACCAAAGGTAAATCACAATTGGATTTCATGTTTTTCATTCAAGTTTCAATCAATTTTTGCATCTTTCGTTTGTAATATTTATTCCCTTATTTTAGGTGAGACTTTACTTTTTTCACTCAATCCATTTCAATTTCAAGTGATGTTACCTTCGTAAATTAGATTATTATATTCAGCCAAGTGTTATAAATGCGTTTCATTTCAGGTAAGTTTTAGTTGATTATTCAAGAAAGAAAGTTGGAAATGATTTGGAATTCATTAGAGCGAAAGACAATTTAAAAAATGAGGATAATTATGAATTATTGTATCCAAATCATCAAATTGTTGCAGCATATCGATATTGATAGATTAAGTTACCTTTTTTTCACTGAATGGATCAGCAAGCAACCAAAGTGTTTAAAGACTAACTCGGGATAAGAAAATGTTTCGCGATTCAAATGGTGTTTTCAAGTTGATAAACATTTTCCCATTCAAATGTAATCAATTATCTGTTTCAGTTTGATCAACTTCACTAACATTCACTTCTAAGATAAACATGTTTGTATTGCACAGCTTCAAGTCTAAATCTTTGGGAATAAAATCTTTTGTAATCAGTCGATAATCAGATTAAATTTTGAATAAGCTTTACCTTCATTTGGTATTTCATCAACTGTCTGACTTGATTACACGTTTTTGTATCATTTTCACTTGAATTTCAGACCAGTTTTTCAGCAAAGTTACAATCAGCTTGTCTAATCTCATCTGAATGAATGCACTTTAACGTTGATCTACATTTACAATTGGTTATTTGTGTTTTGATGGTTTAGTGGGAAATCGAGACTTTTCAATGCCAAAAGCATCGATGTAAACTTGATTTTTTTCAAGTTTATATTTCAACGATAAATTGTATCCTAGGATTGATTGACCAAAACAAGGCTCACCCTTTGGTGTGTAAGAAACTCGTAAAAATGAAATTTTCATGATTCAAGATGAAAATCAAGTACATTAAATGGATTCTCTCAGTTGTGAACAAGGCCAAGTTTTCAAGGAAATAAGGAAATATTTAATTTCATTTTGATTGAAATAGCCATTACAGTAAATTATCATTGTGATCAAGTAAAACTGAAAATATTAAAATGGGATAAATTGTGTTTTCCAGACGAAAATTAAACTCTCATAATAGATAATTGAAAAAATGGTCAATTTTTCCCTTGAATGTTGACCAGCAATGATTACGTTTATAATTGCAGTTTGATTGATAAATGCTACAATCATAACGTTTAAAGTTTAATAAAGGCTCAATTTTATTTTGTTACATTCAATTTTTATTTTCAAATTGTTTTTGCCGAGAATATCATTTATTGATGAGATGAGAAAATTGAAACTAAAGGTAAATTCTGAGAAGAAAAGATTGAAGATATTTAAGCTTTGTTTCTAGAAAAGGCTTTAATGTCAAGTATTGAGACTTTCATCATTTGCGTTTATTATCAAATTATTATTTGAATAATCAAATCAGGACAGTATAAAGGGTCAACTGGTATGAAGCTCAGAATACAAAGCAGGATCTTTTCAATCAATTCAAACAATTGGTTTATCTAGATGTTTATTATTTTAGCTGGAAAAATCAGCAAATTTGGATTGAACTAAATGTTTTGACAAATCTATATGTTCCTGTTGCTCAATGTTTCTGCATTTTTACTGAGCTTATTAGCTGTTGATTAGTTGTATTAATTTCCAGATTCATTGAAAAGTGTATCTTGAATTATTAAGTACTGCTTCGGATTGAATCAATAAGAGGATTTAAAATTATTGGTTGAACTTTGAATCCTGAAAGCAAAGCAAAAATCAAATGTATTAATGGAGTTGAGTTATTGTTCATAGATTAAAAACATTTCTAATATTTTGCAATCAAAATCAAGTTTAAGTAGAGCAATCATAACATCGAATAGTTCAATGTTTTCTTTATATTTGCATTTAGCACGTTTTCAAAGGGTCCTAACCTAACCATTCAATCGATTCATTCAATTTGTCCAGTTTAGTTTACCTTTTAAATTAAAACTATTAGCAAATATAGTAGAAAGAAAATCTATTCAAATTGATTTACAAGTGTTAGTAAACAATTGTTGATCTTCAAGTATTTTCAGTGAATGATTCATATGATTCTTAGAGATTGTATCTTATTCTCGAGTACAGTCAGCTGTCAGTGTATGATGAGTAGACGAGTCGTGATAATATTAAGATCATCAGATAACCCAAGTGTTTTAACATTGAATATTTAATATTAAATCTAATTTTGTCCAAATCACATTTAGAAATGCTATTCAATCATTGCTGGTTTAAACTGAGCTCTTGTAAGTCTTGATCATAGATAGTCAATAATTGAGTAAACTGTGAGAAAATAGCTTGATCCATAATTGTGATAATATTTTAATTGATCTGAAAGAAGAAAAGAGATTTAGGATAAGATGAGATATTCTGGTGATCAAATGGCTAACCAACCTTAAGATCCTTTTTCTGAGCAATCAGATGTGCAATTGTAACTGGAATAAGAATGAAGATTATTCACAGATGATCATGGGTTTGAAGAGTTATTTGGTTTACTGATTGATTGATTTGAAAGAGTGATAAATTGTTTCAAAGAAAATGAAAGAAGCTGAAAAGACGGAATGTTGTTACAGCAAATGAAAAAGTATTATCTGAAAAGTCTGTCACACATGAAGACCTCGGATGTTGCACTTTAAGTCGTTAACAGTTATTGTTGGGTGATTGATAAGAATAAATGAGAAAAGTGAAAATGAATCAACAAATTGTTTATAATTGTAATTACAATCACAGTCCAATGCAAGATTAATCATAAGTTATGTTTGTGCATGAAAAGATGTTCAAAAATATTGTGAAAAGGCAATCAGTTGACGCTGTTTCATCATTTTTAAACCTTTGAGTATGAATCAGTTTAAAAACCCACCTAACTTCATCTCTTTTTAACCAGTAAACTTATGTCGTCAACTAGGTTCAATCATCGATTTTATTAGAAATATCTTTGCAGTGTTGACTTAACATAGTTTGATTAAAATCCAATGTTACACTTGATTTAATCGCAAACTAATTACTCTTTAAGGCTTGTTTAACCTAAATAAGAATATGAATGTACATGTAACTATTAATTGATAATTAACTGATAATTGATAGTAAAGCTTGACAAATTATCAGTATTACTTCATCAAAAATTGAGCCAATTAAGGAGCCTAAAGTTTTAAACAGTTGCGTTGGAAATACAAAATAACTGTTTCTTGAGGATAGATGTTTTCAGCACTCGAAACAACAATGGAGTATACGAATGAGTTAATCATCGGTTAAATCCATTGTATTAAATAAGCAGATTTCATTTGTGACTAAACTATTGCAATCTAATGAGCAAAAGTTACCCAGAATTTGATATCTAATTTAATAAACGTTGAATGCCTGCCTATTCACTTGCAAGTCTGATTAGAGAAACAAATCTTTCGTCTTAAAACTGATTTTCTTGATAATCTCCGTGTACTACATGAGTATATTCCATCAGGACCTATTGGATGAGGCTTTTAGAATTATTTTTTGTCAAAGGCGTTCAAATTTGCATGAACATTTCGTTCTTCCCCATTATGGACAGTCTGACAACCCAGTCGACCCAGGCGAAGCGCCAGAAACACTAGCGCTGAAGGAAAGGGCCAGATTTTGCGCAAATTTTGCGTTTATTAACCGCTCGTTTTGATTTCAAGAAGCAAAAAGACTCCCCAATCTGGATTGGAAAATGAAAATTATTGCGCTAAACGCAGAAGAACGCAAAGAGACAAACGATTGTGCGTGTTCATTTTTTGCGCTGGTTACACGCTCTCTCTCTAGTTTGTCTACGCCACAAGACTTGGGTTGACTGGGAAGTTCATGATAAGTTAAATTTGTGCAATGGTAGCTCAATGATGATCAAATTTCCGAAAATTTTAGTTTATGAGTCACTTTGACCAGGACTTTGACTCTACCAAGAATCAGAGTCAAAGAAAACTTTAAAAATTCATAAAGAGTTAACAATGATAGTTTAAAACATGATTGACCGAGTCATAACTCATGAAACCAGCTATGGTTGTACCCATAATATAATTGTAATCCCATAATAATGAACTTGATCTGTGAAACTTTGCTTGTGAATCCATAAAATATAAATTATGAACCTGGCTTATAAAGAAATGGAACAATCCCGAGCAGAAATGACAATATTCTTCCCCAATCTGCACCATAGTGTTCCTCAAAATTATTTAGCGCTATTGGATACAGGAAATATTAATGGTTTGAATAGTTTGCTCTCGACTTGATACATTAATAACTCTGTTAGCCAAGTTAATAATATTAGCTGTTTGGGGTAAAAAGTGAAATGTTAGAAGAAGGAATACGTTCGGAAACGAAATTAATGAAGGATACTTGGAGTATTAATTTAGAATAATATTAATAATATAATATAATAATTGTTAGAGTTAATTTGTTTCTTGTACATATTTTAAGATTTTTACTTGTTAAAATGGTTGTTAATTATTTGCTAATGTTTCTTCAGTTTGAATCGTCAGTAATGGTGAAGCAAGAAACAGCAAGAAATGACAATTAGACTAGAACAGAAAAATTCAATTTGATTATGGTGGTGATAGCTGCCCCGAGTCTTGACCCTTGCCAGAATCGTCGATGTAATTTTGTTTTGTTGTTTCTCAACTAAAACGAGTTTACAATTTAGTCTCATTTTCATTTCCATTGTCAGTGAAAAGGCTAATAAACAATCAAAAAGTGAAGTGATTTATAAAGTCAAAAAATTGCAGGAAAGAAATGAATGAACTGATAAATTACTAAGTCTTTTACATCAGCGACAATAAAAAATGGGATACAATTGATTGAAAAGGGAATCTAAAAGTGTTTCAAGTTTGTAAATATAATTAGCAACACCAAAAATTTCAATTAGTTTATCATAATTTTTCATCATTCAATAAAATCAACTGAGAGTTGATTGGAAGATTGAAAAAAAACTAAATGCTTGACAAATGTCAATTTTACAATCAATTGGGAAAATTAAGAATAAAAAGGAACATTAAAAGGTCAATTGATTAAATGAAAATTTAAAATGGTGATGCTAATTATCAATAATTAATGGTCAGAAAAAATGTGTACAAAATGTAAGCTTTTTTGGCGAGTTACATTTGACAGAGAAAAATGCGAAAAAAATGAGAAGACTAATAACAAACTGTGTTAATGATGGAGATATAATTAACTGTTAATAACAAAGACGAGAAAGTAAAATGATGATGAAGTTAATAAGGAAGATGATAATAATGAAGAAAAAAGATGAAGAGAATAAAGTTGTTTTTAAAGCGTCATTCCTTTATCATTTGGATCAATTTGCTTCCATCATGATAACAAACTGAGTAAAATTTAAATTTTTCCTGCTTCTTTTGCATCATCACTGTAATAATCATATTTTACTTTCTTTATCCTTGGATTTAAATTGTACAGTCTTGCTCTTTTATACATGATGCTCATTAATCTGAACAATTTCTGGTTCAGTAATCAATTTTTTGTCTTAATATCACTGTTTTACTTTATCACCAAAATCAATTTCAACTTTCCTACTAAAATGTTGAATGATAAAAATTGAAAATAGTCAAAAACTGAATCGATTAAAATGGGATGAAAAGGATGAGGTTCAATTGGATTAAGGAAGAGGAAAAAATATTGAAAGTAAACTAAAAATAAACTAATATATATAAGATTTTTGATACTTGATTAGGTTCATTTCAGAGGCAGTTTTCATGTATTATCAATTTAGACTTAGAGACACATCTGGTCAAAGTAAAATCTAACATTGTCCCTTTTTCAAAATTAAGCATTGATTGTAAAACCAATTTTCCAATCAAAAATGCTTTTATAAATTGTTCTTGATTATATTACTCTAGTTGATTGTAGGCGAGTTTATAATTTTAAACTCAATAAGTCAATGGGTAAATAAGGAGGGTAAAACGAGTTGCCATAAAAAGTAGATCAGGCGAGATAAAAGACTGCATCAATATCTTTAGTCACTAAATGAACAAAACAATAAGATCGATAGAAATATAATAAAACCTCAAAAAAAGGTGAAAACAAAGTAAAATTATCTAAAATCATGAAAAAAGGATTATTAGCTGCCCTTAACCTGAGTAATTTGGATCGACTACCAATTCAATAATAAGACTAAATGTATCAATTGCAATGGAGGAGGAAAAGTTGCCTGAATTTCTGCCCATCATGAATTCACGAAATCGTTCTAAATGCATCATGATGGAGAAAAATAAGCTTATATGAAGAAGATGAACAAAAGATGAAAAGATGGAAGGAAAAAATATGAAAAGATTCATAGCTTTTCCGATGGAACAAAAAGGAAATAAAAGAATGCTGAAAGTTGAAGAAAAGGAAGAAGAGAAACAGAAGAAACAGAGAAATGATGATGAGAAATGAAAGCAATTATCATGATGATCTTTAGTCCAATGGCTCTGTCTCTCAGTAGAGTTTCACTCGCTTCTTTAGATCATTTCGTTTCCATTCTGGTAATCGATAAAATTCAAGTCTTGACATATGAAAAAGGGTCGAAAATTCGTCATTGGATAAATGCCTCTAAAGAGATAAAAGAAAAATAAAATTAGTGATTATCTTGATTAAAAGTTGATTTATAACGGAATAAATAAGTAGACATTTTATTTATCTTCATCAGTTTTAAGCAATTTTGACTCTTCTCTTTCACATTTCAGTCAAGTTGATGGCAAAAGCAAATGTTCATAATAAAGCATGATCTTTAAATTAAGGAGCTGAAAATCATCATGTAAGAAGCCTCAAGGTTGGAATGAGCTCAAAATAAGCCATGAAATTCGTCTAAAGCATGGAACGTTTTACCTTTAGACTTGTGAGAAAAAATAAAATGCCATTCATAATTAACAATTATTCAAACATTCAGTTTCACTGTCAGCCAAGGTAGATGGTTAACACACGTTTATAAACATATTTATATTAAATTTCACCTGCTGGTTCAATATATTGTGAAAATCATTCAAATCGTGATTGTTAACAAGCCATTCATTTGAAATTTTTAATAAATCATAAATTAAATTCAAGATGCATTGAAATCTGTTTCAATTCTGTAAAAACTCACACCAAGACTCTTGACTTTTTATTGCATCTTATTTAGTTTCCTTTCAATTCAGATACTCAAAAGCAATTCACGAAAGTGTAACAAAAAAACATTTTACATCAATTTAACTCTAGATGAATTGAGTAAAGAATCTTGTATGGAAATGAATAAACAAAGAATTGTTTAATGAAAATCTTGAGTCAATGTGAAGGCAATCAGAACAACTGAACAGCGTTTGAAATGTTTCAACTTAACTAGTAACATTTGGATGTTTAATTGATTGAAACCATGAAGCTGACAGTTCCGAGTCAAACAGTGAAAAAGATTGTATTTGATAACAATTCTGTTCATTTAGCGAGGAATCTTAAAATGGAAGGTTGAAGGATGAATCAAATTGTGAGGAAGCTTAAACTTTCTAATTAATAGCATAACTATTTGATAGTGAAAAATTTCAATTAGAGAAGCAATTAAGTTACTAAACAAGTTGAATTGTCACCTTATATCAAGGTTGGTAGATCAGTTTCAAGAGATGATCATCTTTAAGTGATGATTAGAAGATCTATGCGAAGAGCAACAAAGTAAAATATAATTGTTGTAAATCATCGTTACAACCATTAATATAGACAATCAAAAACAGTCAATGTTTCATTATTGTATTGAAGGGTGTTTGATTGCTATGTCGAGGTTGAAAAAGAATTGAATGAGACCTGATTAAACTGATTATTTAGCAACTTGATGTTGTCCCTGAATGATTACATGATTATAATAAACATAACAGAATGAAAATATTTAAACTTTAAGAGAGTGAAAAAACATGGAGATAAAACTGCTGATTCCAGACGATTACAGAATTCTGAATTGGCTGAGTCTCAAGCTGGATCAACTATCAATGTTACGTTAATGGCTGAGCACAAATAAAGGTAAATAATGATCAGACTGTAGATAATAATAGGAAGAGAGAAAAAAATTGTTGAATCAATTCAAATGTAAACTATGAAAAAATATATTTCTTGTCCTTGAATGTCATCAAAGAGGTTACATGAAAAACGAAATACTGTCAATGATGAAAGATTGCATGGAAAGCAGAGAATAAGAAGTGAATGATTGAGTGATAAAGTAACATTTGTAATGTAAAACATTGTAATTGCTTAACGTTCCCACCATCTCAACAGTTCCGGTGATGTTTCATGTTTCAACATTTCAATTGAATTTTTCCCTTTCTAATTGAAGTCTCAAAATTTCCATCAATACTTATTTGAACATTAACAGGTCCAAATTTTTCACCACAAAACCAAGAATAATTTTGAGCCTGAGAGAGTGACTCAAGAGACTCGTGATATGTCTTTGAACAAACCATGACAGCAACAGTTTTTCAATCTGCAAATCATTCAAAAATGTTTAACAAGTACAAATCATAAAGTGTCTTTCGTGACAAGTAAGAAAGGCACATTACCACAATGAACTTATCATTGTACAGAACCATAATAGCAATTATCTCACTGAACGACATCAAGATGTAAACTTAAAAGTGAATTTTGTGCTCATCAAAACTCAATGCAGATAATTTATCCAGCTTTTTGCTTAATATCAAGGTTGTGCAGAAGCAATTTTTCGTGTACTTTTTGGCAAAATAGGAAGTTGATTTTGTTTCTTGATGACATGAGTGGTTTTATAGTGAAATTGTATAATAATAATGCAA
This sequence comes from Tetranychus piercei, assembly GCA_036759885.1. Lineage (NCBI taxonomy): Eukaryota > Metazoa > Arthropoda > Arachnida > Trombidiformes > Tetranychidae > Tetranychus > Tetranychus piercei. Next base: position 9,608,598 of record CM071878.1, read on the forward strand.
TTAGGAATAAAAGAGAGCTGAGTAACGATGAGAAGTTAATCATAGAAATGCTCTCTCATGATTATTGATGGACAAAGTGAATTAAACTATTTAACCTGAAAATCAACAACTCATTTGATTGATAAAGCCTTGGATCAAGTGAAAAATTATTACATTCCCTGGATTGTACTTAATCGACTGTTAGGGAGGCTCAAAGTATTAACAAATCAAATTATCTGTAATTTTCATTCAGTTTGAGTTGACCTTATTCGTTGTTTCATGTCTATGGTTTCTTTCAGCAAATCCATTGAAATGAACCAAGATTAATATACTAATAATATTGATAGGCATATTAGATAATCAAATATATTAGACCAACGACATTAATCTTAGCAATTGTTACACCCAATCCCTGAATATCTTCATGGATTCATGGTGGAACAAAAATATTACAAAAAAAGTTTACTCTTATAGAAGAGAAATTTTTCCCTTCTGAATAATCCAGAATCAAGAGTATTCATAAATCTTGAAGAAAACCAAATTTAATCCAGATTAACATGGAGCTTGGCAAAACCATCCAAAAATATAGTCTGGAATTATCATCTCAATATTATTATTCATTTACATCATGTTTAATTCACGTTGGGTGGTAGAAATAATCTTTCATGCTAACATTTGTTCTTGCAAAGACTTTAAACTCTATAAACGAGTAAAGTATCTATGGAAATAGATTTTAAACTTGAAACAATTTACCATGAAAGTTGAGTTATACTCTTCAAGAGTCAATTAAGCAAGAATTAGATTGATTGGCAACTCAATTAAAGCTAACCGATTGATTCTTTGTTTCACTGCACAATTGCTAGTGCAATACAAGCCAAGTTTTAGACAAACTTGCAACCAAGCATTGAATATATTTTTAAACAAAACTCAATTTAAAGGTCTGACAATTCAAAATATTAGTCGATTATTGGAGAAACTTGCAGAAAGATTAATTGCTATCGGGAAAAGTCATTCCTTAATGAGACTGATTAATTATACTTGAAAATACTTGAAATACAAATACCAACAATGTGACTACATTGTCAATGGAATGCTGATTTACAAATGAAAATATTGAATCTGCTTAACTGATCTGTTCATCGTGATAGTTTGACTGCTTTGTCAGAAAAGGCTTTAAAGATAATTAACGTGCAATAATTTTTCTAATTAAATCTGTGAATAATGGTTATAAAAGAGGTCTGAAGATAAAGGTGAATGAGATTTTTAAAGATTATTAAAAAGATTCATGGAAATTGAAAACAAGAGAATCTGAAATGTTTTTACCTTCAGTGAAACAATTATACCAGAAATTCAAAGCCCAATTGTATTCAATATGAAACAATGAATTAAAAGCAATAAATTTGCAACAATAGTAGGAATAATAGGATTCAATAAGGACATGAAATTGAAACTTCTATGTGTGTCTGCTTTCTGTATTTTTTTGAAATACCTGTTGATACTCACTCACACACATTCATTGTGACATGAGTTTTTTATGCCATTAAATGAGTCAATAAGATGATGAAGACAAAAAAATGTAATAAAAACAGCAAACAAAATACATGAAAATGTATTTGGGTCACTCTAAATACCAACCTCAAGATGACATCGATCAACATCAGGAGGTAATCGATAGTTGGTTGTAGTGAGTAAATGGTATGGATACAGTTTTGGTGGTTCGTTTGAATGAAGGTGAAAGTTAACATTAGGCATTGATCGTCTTAAATGTGGACTGTAAGATGCATATCGATAGCCACTGATTCCATCCGAGAAAGGAGTTGTCCTGAAAGTACCACTCATTGAATGGTTCTGGTGAAAAGTGAGAATGAAAAAGATAAAAGAAAGAATCATATTGATGATGGAACAAAGTATCAACAAATTGAATGTTTTGGATAGTATTTTCTGCATTTGTTGCTACTTCTACTGCAATTAATGATGAAGGAATAGTCATTCATGTCGGCAAAAATTGGCTGACAATTAAATGACAATGACAAAGGATGAAAGGTAAAAAAGGGATTATTTACCATGAAATGTCTACTCCGGTCGTGTTGCTCTGATTGAGTTGAAACTTTGTTTAAAGTAATGAAAGGTGAATGATGAGGCAAAATAACAGAGGAAAGAAAGAGAAGAAAGTGATGAAAATGAAAAGAGGAAGAAAATAAAAAAGCGGAAAAAGAAAAGAGAAAAGAGTGAATAGAATAATGGAAATTAGGGTTGATGGAAAAGAAAAAAACAAGTAATTAGTTTTTGTTTGGATGTTAATAGTTGATACGTACTATCAGACTTAGCACAATTGAAGTCGATACTTTGGGTTTTCTCTAGTTTACTGAAAGGTGACTCCGATCCCTGGTTAGGGGGTAATCAGGTATAATTTGTAGGTGGAAAGAGAAAATAAGGTGAAAGGTAAGTCAGTGTGAGAATATAAATACAGAACAATGGGAAACATTATACATAATCAAGATTAGGAACCGAATAACAATCGGTAAATGGAGGAAAAATATTGAAATTGATATTTACATTGAGAGTTCCGTCTCGGTATGAGAGGCCACTTTTCAGCCCATAGCCGGGCTTCGGTACATTTCTGAGAGAAGAGACAACTGCGTGTCAATTAAGATAATTAATGTTTAGGGCTCAGGTAAACAGTCCACTTAATACCATTGTAATTCAACGGCGGTGGAGCATAATATTGAAGCTTTCCTCCAGAGCTACGGTATACGGATCCTCGGTCAAATTCATCCTCTTCCCATGGTTTTGGTCTATCAATATCCCGAGAGGGTGCTAAGGAAAGATAAGAGGAAATTGTAACAGTTACTACATGATTCTTAAAAATAATAATCTGAATTGTTTCACTGAGGCATATGAATGAGATTTAGAAATGACAAGAAATGGAAAACTTTGATTGACAACTTACATGCATTCACCGGATTATCATATCTCAATCTAGTTGGCGGTTCGACTTTAGCTGAAGGAGTTCGAGATGCATTTCGAGGATCAAGATGCTCCTTTTTCCAGGCCATTATTTTTTCTCTTTCCTTTAGAGTTTTCAGAAATACTTTACCAATGCCTGTTGCAATTTTGGAAAGTTCTTCTTCTTCTCTTTTCAACTTTTCATCTTCAATCAATCCTTCTGTAGTTGTGCCTCCATCAACTTCATCTTCATCCAAATCTCTTGAACTACCAGACCAACGACGACGTCTTTCTGGGTCAGTGTAAGGAAATGGTGGAGCTGGAAAATCGTCTCGTTCTATTCGTGGTATGTCATTGGGTTTGGGTTTTCGAGCACTTGGATAATGAGCCAATTCAATTGGCTCTTCATTATTCATATGAGGTGAACGAGGCCTGCTTTGACTGGATGATTGAAGATTATCGACCAAAGCTTGCATTCCATGTTTAGGTGAAGGTTTCATTTTACGACGAGCAATGAATCCTTCTGTAAATGTAAGAAAAAAAACAAGTTAAAATTAAAAAGTGATACCAGTTGAATCGATTGTAGCAATGAGCCAGAAATTAAAATTTACCTGGAGGCCTATGGAATTGAGGAGATTTTGGTGGTCGAGGCTCTAAAGGACGTCTCAAATAACCTTGAGTGGGTTCAGCTGTAAGATAGCTATTGGTATAGACATGACTTAGATCGCTAAGGATTGGCTCACGATTTACAATCCCAGGACTTCGCCTTCCATACTAAATAGTAAACAAATTGTATTGAAGGTAAATGGAGAATTGATTAAACATAATTAATAAACTGATAATCAATAAAATTCAACTTTTGCAGCTTGCTGCTGTTGCTGCTGGTGGCAATGGTGATGTTGTCATCAATTAACACATGGTTTGTGTAATAAATGCTTGATTTTGTGGTTACTGATTAGAATGATTCATTTCCAGATTTAATAAATAATGGGAAAATAATAAAAGTAAAAAAAAGCAAAAAACTAACCTGATGGCTCAAAGAACCGTAAGGACTAATTGATCGTGATCTTGGTAAACTCGGGGAGTGAATGTAACTCCCGTAGTACTACTCATCGTCAAGTTGCAACATTCAAGGAAACGTGGACGATAATTGAAATAATGATTGAAACAAGAAATAAAAGGTGGAAAAATTCAGCATAACAAAACAAGACCATGCATCAGGATGGAGATAGCAGTTTTGATATTGAATCATTGAGTTGTGTCATTATGATGCAGAGACATTTTTGAGGAGAGAAAGATAAATTAATATGAACAAAAACGAAATAAAACAATATAAATACTCTAGCAAAAGCAAAATTACGTGCAAAATAGGAAGGTAGGGATGATGATAATGATAGTGAAATTACAATTAAGGTTGAAAAGCATAAAGGAAGTGTGTTAGCGAATGCAAATGTTGAATATTTTTCAATTAAAATTCTTTCTTTACCTGACCATCGTAACTATCTAAGTAAACATCTTCAATTCTAGCATCGGGTCCTGGTCCACATCGAGGGTGCCAAATGGCACCACCTTGCATATACATTTCTTCCCCATCACCAAAAGGGTCACCACATTTGGTACATCGAGCACAGGTCGGATGAAAATGATGATTATCACCAGCTTGTAACACTTTGCCAGTAATATATCGATCACAATGGGCACATCGAACCCCGAATTTGTTTTGGTAATCTTTTTCACAATAAGGCTGTCCGTCTTTGCCCATATACTCGCCATGGAGTACATTTTTACAACAAGTACACTTGAAACACCATACATGCCATTGCTTGTCTAGTGCTATTAATGCTTGGCCTTCTTGAATCTCTTGTGAACATCCAGAGCAACCTTAAATGAGAAGTGAAGGTAAGATAATGTCAGACCAAATCATAAAAGATAATTTTTCATGCAGAGCAACCATATTCAATCAAATCTTCTTCCATACACACGAATCAACCATGAGTGAAATGAAAAATAAACGAAGTCAAGAATAATTCAATGCTATTATATGATAAAGATTAAAATAATAACAGCCAGTAATTACGATGATGGTGATGATGATAGAAGAGGAATGAAAAAAATGATTGATAAACAAATATTTGACTAACCAGAAAATAACAGAATATATGGGCCAAGGAAGTATCAATATATCTTACCTGCCTAAATGTCTGTTTTATATTTTGCTTTTGCTGCAATTTTTTCACGATATTACCGTATGTCTATATATATAAATATAAGTTTTCTTCCTTCCTTCCTGTTTTACAGCATTGACCTTATCTTAATTTTACTCAGGCAATGTTAAAGCTAAACATTTGATGAAAAGGCAGTTTCGACTGAAACAAAAAATATTCAACCACAAAAAGTTGGGTAAAATTTGAGAAACAACACGAAACATATATTATCTACTCAATCACCACTTGGATAAAGTTTACTTTTAGACTATGGTTGAGTTCATCATCATCATCATCATCATCATCATCATCATCATCATCATCATCATGATTTGGTAAAATATGCAGTGTTAGCAATGTTTCCCATATTTTCAACTTTCTCAACTCAATTTAGAAGTAAGAAGAAGGAAAAGGAAGGCAAACAGAGTTACATTGACATAGTGAGGAAATGAAGGAAGAATTCAAAATTATTCATAATTGTTAGGTAATAAAATGTTTCCTTACGAGGCCCAGAATCTTCAGGAGATAAATCAGGACTATGTGAGGTGACCACAGGTATATCTAGACATCGTGAACATACACATTCTTTGCCGGTATAAGTAACCTTCTCGCCAGGCGGAAAAGGTTGTCTGTGAAAAGAATAGAGAAATGGTTAAATAATTTCGAACAATAGAACTAAATAAAGATAAGAAAAAATCAATAATTAGCATGAAATTTCAACAATCAATTCAAGTTGATCTAGTTACTAGCAAAGGACTGCTAATAAAGTTTCTGAGCGAGCGCAACCTGAACTTTCATCGTATCTTCCTCTTCATTCTCTGTCACCTAATTTTTGTCTCACGTTAGACTGACTCCAGGTTAATGAGATTTTTATTGAAAATAGGAAGAGAATCGATGTTTATACTGAATAATACTACCTTTCATTCATTTGCTAAACTAGCCATTAACATTCATCATGATTAATGTTTCAATGTACATACCTGCAACGAGCACAAACAAAGCATTGTTGGTGATAAGTGTTTCCTAAAGCTGTAACAACTTCACCTTCTACAAACTGACCACATCCCTGACACTTGATACCAAATAATTTTTGGTAATCGTTGGTACAATAGTATTTCCCATCCTTAGTAAAAAATCCTCCCTGAGCTAAAGACGTTGAGCAAGCTGCAAAAAATGATTAAGAACGGACGAAAATTAATCAAAAAATTGGTTAAGTTGTTGGAATCATTTTTGTCTATTCAGACTTAAGAAAAGTATTTACCTGAACATTTGAAACAGTCAATATGGAAATACCTTTCTTGTACTCGCAATACATTACCAACACACTTTTTGGAGCAAGCTTCACAAAAAGCTTTCCCTGTAGAAGTAAACATAAGAATTAAAATTAATTGAAATAAAGCAATAAATCACATTGAAATTAATATAAGCAGTAAAATGATATTTTTTACAATTAATCAAATGCATAAAAATAACTGTTTACAAGCCAAGTAAACATGGTTTTGGTTAATAATGAACAGTCAACACATGAAACAGTTATTTTTATTTGAATAAATTGGGTGATGAATTGATTAGCTGAAATGATCTGTATCAACTTTAAAATAATATTACTTAAGACATTAAAAATCTTAATTTTCAAAGGATTGAAGAGAAAGAGATTGAATAAATGGAATAATATCTCGAGTAGTTTTTTATTTTATCAAAAATTGCAAGGTTAAACCAATCACATTATTAAAGATGATAAAACATGCCAGAGATATGAATGTTGAATTATGTTAAACTGATTCAACTGAGAATGGTCATCATAACGGCCACCAGAAACCATCTAGTTAAATAACATATGATCAAACAGTAATCTTCAACCGAATGACCCGACCCCACCTAGAACAGTTCTATTTTGGTAAAATAAATTCAAAGATGAACCAACCTTTAGCTTCTCCTTTTTTACTATTCATTGAGACAGTAAAATGTAAAGTTGTGATGACACAAATGGAATTTGAATTAATGGATGCAGATTAAAATAAATACACAATTGATTATAAATTAGCAATCAAATCACTTATTAATTGATTCCAGTAAAAGTAAAGAGATTGAAAGCACAAGATGACAAAATAAAAGGTAGAAACCGTTGAATTGATGTTTCTTTTTCTCTGTTTCTTGTCTCATCAAACGAATGCATTAAATGAAGCTGCTCATTTGTTAAATCAACATGAGAGCCGATGGTGCTGATGATTGAAAAAATATACACAAATAACATAAAAAACTGATTACTTAAAAGATTGATACCAGATTGATGAATAAAAATATAATGAGCATCACAGAGTAACTGATGATCGGCTCAGTCTGAGCCGTTCTTTTCTTGCTCCATCCTCTCTTCCTTTCAAGCCTTACATTTTCACTCAATACTCGTCAACAACATCCATTGAGCTCCATCTATCACCACTAAACATAACAAATATTAAAACACAACAATTCATTTTATCCAGAAACACTGATATATTTTGTATTTCCCACCAGTGAATCTTACCACTCATCTTCATTCGCATCTTCATCACCCTCAGAAAACTATTGATTCGACCTCAATTTGCTGACAAAAAGCCTCATGTCTGCTTATTTTTTTAACGTCTGAACAATTTTGAGTCTTTTCAAAATCAATAATCTCAATTTTATTTGCAGATGAAAGATTTCAAATAAACAATCTTTTTTGAGCAATTATTATATTGTTTCAATTATTTTTTTACTAATTTTAAAATGTAAAATATAAACCATCGTAATAAGTGAAAATATTGGCTTATCAACATTAATAAAAAACTCAATTGAATAGAATAAAGATTGGCATGTTAATAAATTGTTGTCATCACCAATTACTTCAGTTGAAAAGCATAACTCAGTGAGCGAATTTAATTTTTGAATTCGGGTAAAAAGAAGATAATTTAATTTAAACAAACTTATTCAACATTGTTAATTATGAGTTTGTAATAAGATAATTTCTTTTGATTTTTGATTTTCCCTCTTCTTAGAAACCGGTTACTTGGTTACTATAACCAACACTGTAAGTCTCGTCTCGTCTCACGTCGTTTAATGAAGTTTAATTAATTTGTCTATCTTGACTAGTTAAGATTTCAGGTCAACAAGTTCAACTAACTTAGACTCTTATTGAATTTTGTTAAATTATTCATTAGAGTATCCTTTTCAACATGAGTCCTTATAACTGTACTGGTTCAAAAACAACTTCAATATTTTTATTCGGTCTGGACTTTTTTTTATTTGTGTTCATTTAGCTTTTCTCCTTTTCTCGAAGTTAAAGGTTCGGAGCTTTGTGAAGCTTCTGCCGATCATCAGCCTACGAATAAGGAACATGAAAGATTCCAAGAAACCTTAGAAATGTAAATCATAGAATGTGCATTTTTATGACAATCCAGAGTTTATGAGACATTTTATTGAAAAAAGTATGTTGAACTGTCATTTTGTTTGCTGAAACTTTATTTCCACTTTTATTCCTTTTTTATGTATTAAAAACTTCGGAATTTACTAATTTTATGCTTATATTATAGTTATTAGCTTTCAACAAATTAAATTATTTGAAGGAAATCCTCGAACCCTTAAAATCGATTGACTTAAGACTTGGTCTTATTGAGGTATGAGGAGTGTATTTCACCGTTAATTCATGATTGTTACTATTTTTGACCCAATCCAATGTTACAGCTTTTTTAAATGAAATCAAAAGAAAAAGTTGTGAGTTGAAACTATAAAGTTTAAGTTTATAAACTAATTAATATTGTATAATTTATGTTTGTTTTTCCTATTTCAGAATCAAAGTCAAAGTCAAAGATGAATGACGGAATGCTTCACCCATGAACCAGTCATTGTCATTCTATCAAAGGTACTTCAGAAGTTAGTAAAAAAATTAAAGTAGGTCAAAACCACGCCAATTGTGATCTTCCACTAATTGTTTCAAAAGAAAATGCAAAAACTATAAATTTCAAATTCAATTTATTTTCTTTAGTCAGGACAACAAATGTGGTTATGATACAAGGCCGTAGTCAAGGCTGGTGAGGATAACGACAGGATATCGGAGCGTCAACCTTGATAAATCATCGAATATCAATCAATGGCCGAAATAATTGAATTTGCTCGTCAATTGCAATGGGAATGTGAGCGCGATATCAGTTATTGAAGTATCTGAGTTATTGACTATGCACCAATCAAGCAAAGTATCCAACAAAGTTTGCCAGTTTCAATATTAATGATTGTGATTCCACCTGGGCTTCGAGAATTCATTCATTCGCACCATAATTGTGTACGAGAACCAATCTAAAAGTGCAAAGATTTGCTCAATAAATGAAATTTTTTGACTTTCAAGCAGCAAAAAACAAAGTTTCTCCTTCAATAGTTTTTGTGATGCGCTTATTCACTTAACTAATTCAAACAAACAAGATTGACTAAGTTCTCAATCAAAGATTTTTCTTATTGATTGGAAGTGATGTTGACAATTCAATTTTATCTACATCTTAAGCTTATTTTCTCTTGTTTAAAGTAAAATATGATCAAAATTTAAACACAAATGATCAATTAATTAAGGAAAGGATTGAACTCAGGCATGCTTCGTCTGAGAAAGAAAAGAAAGAACATGCGCGGTCTTGTTTTCTTCTTTCGGTGACTTGTTTATGCTTCTTTATTTTTTCTTCATTTTTTTCTGTCTCTCGTATTTTTAGTTGTTTTTTTCATCATCATATCTTCTAATTCTTTATCTCTCATTTTTGTAATTAATTATATTTACTATTAGTATTACTTAGTGTATAGTCTTTCTCTTTTCAAATTATTATTTTAATTTTAATTTAACTTTACATTCAACATATTATCTGTTGTTAAACTCTGTTAAGTGAACAGTGTTTACATTAATGTGATACATCATTTGTACCTGGTTACCGTCTTTTCCAGCTTCTAACTTTAATATCTTTGACAGCTTCTCGATTCTGCTTATTTATCTTTGATTATATGTATTTATTCGATTAAATAGTATGGGCTTGGGATGTGCTTTGATTCGGTCATCTTCTGGTGGTGGTAATAGTTCATCGGCAAATAATAATGGCCCTACCAGTGGACCCAATCCACCCTCAAATATCTCGGCATCAACCAGCTTAAGGTTTAGACAACAAGGTAATAATAACCCTAACAATAATAACTCGGTTCTGGTTAACACTAACAATAACATTAACACCAATAACAATCTAAATAATATTAGTAAGAGTTCCAGCTCTGCTGCCGCTAATTCATCTAATACTAACAATAACATCAACAATTTCAATAGTATTAATAATAACGGTCAACTTTTTCAGTTGACCAACTCAATGTCTTCTAATATGAGTAACGCGGAGAAATTAACCAGGAATCAGCAACAACAATTGGCCAAATTGCATCAACAACAGCAGATTCAGCAAGCACTGCACCACCAGCAACAACAACAACAACAGCAACAGCAACAGCTTCTCAATCAAAATCAAGCTTCACACATCCAGCAATCAAATCAAACACAATTACATCACCAAGGAGGAGGAAGGTCAGGTGGTCATCATCCATCATCACAGCAACAACAAGGTGGCTCTAACCAGCTCAGTCTGCATCATCCCCATCATACATTTTCATCTCAGCCGCATCATCCCCAGTCCTCCCAATATCCATTCCCATTAGTGCCATCAAGTGTTTTTGACGAGGATCCGGGAATAATGTCAGAAGTTGAAACTTCAGCGACCGGCTTTAGGAGATCAACTAAAGCAAGAGCTTCTTTGCCCATTGTAAGAACACCATCAAAGACTCAAGACCGTTCACTTGGCTTAGTATTTCTTCAATATCGTAATGAGACGAAGAGAGCCTTATTGCCAAATGAAATTACCTCTATGGATACTGTTAAAGCTTTGTTTGTGCGCTCATTTCCACGACAATTAACCATGGATTATCTTGACTCACGTCAAGTCCGTATTTATATTCATGATGCCTCCAAAGATATGTTTTATGAGCTTGAAGATCTCAGGGACATTCGTGATCGCTCAGTATTACGGGTCTATGAACAAGATGGAGCCGGTGGACCTTGGCTACCCGTTGGCTCAGTTAGACCTTTGATCAATCCTGCGGTTAATCATCCCAACTACTTAGATGCTGATCCGAGTTATTTTTCTGAACCCGAATTTGATAGTGAATACCAAAATCAACATATTCACCGTAAAAAAGGTTTATCACCTAATTTACCAACCTCTGGAGCTCAATCTCAATATTATGGAACTATAATCATGCCCGGTGGAACTGGTTCCAGACTTAGTACGATTGTGCCACCAACCTACCCTACTGTACAAACTCCACTTCCAATTCGTCCATCACCCTCTAATCAACCTCCTCAGCCACCTGAACGAGCTAAACCCTATCCAGGTAGGTAACAAAATGAACGCTAAACAATTAATATATTAATCGAGATCTTTATATCAAAATGAAAACAATAATCTTACACCTAGATTAAAAAAACATCCTTCACCTTCATTAAGATTTATCACCTCTTGCAATGTTAGTCTTTTTGATAGTAATCCAACTTTGCAGAATACCTCTTGACTTTGCTCAAACCTGCTCAACTTTTTCTTCATCTCATATTTTAACTTTTCCCTCCTTTATTGAATCAACGTTGAGCAGCTTTCTTTTTACTCTTCCTTTCAGCTTACTTAAAATGTGATCCTTCATCATCTCCCTTACAACTAACTTGTTTATCTATTCCAATTTGTTACCAGGTTATTCTCAAACTTTACCCCGTGGAACCCATATAGTGGCAACTTATTCCAATTTACCTGGTGATTCCTCAGTAGCATCTCCTCAACAAGCCAATGCTCAACTAATGCTTAAAAAAGCTAAAGAACCTTTAGGTACTAATTTCTTTCTTATATCCACAAATTTATTTTTACTATTTTTCCTCCTAACAAAATGCAAGTTTCCATTTTACTTTCTTATAGTTTCTAATAATATATTTGTAAAAAATATAGCATGCAAACTCATTCTCATGAATATGAAAAGAAAGGAGCAAAAGAAAACAAAAATTTTGATAACCTTTGCATGTTCACTTTAATGTTTTCATATGCTGAAACTTCAACTTAACGCTACAAGCAATTTGTTCGCTATTAGTTCAATCTATCTCATTTTTTAATAATGGTTAAATTCAGGAGTTTAGTGGTCCTTTCCAGGATCTTTTATATGTTAGTAAATGTAGGATCGATCAAATTATCAACTTTGACAGTCTATTCTCCATCGTTTCCTATTTCTTCTCTTCTTTCCTCTTCTTTTTCCCAAATCTTTTACCTTTTCAGTAAATCATTGGTAAAATTTGATTCTCCATTTGGCTATACAATGTAGAACCAGACAATGACAATTCTTTAATCACACTGAAACTAGAAAAAAGCAAAGAAAATGAATTGTAATCAAGTGAACACGATAATGAAAGAATTTAATTGAATCAAATTTGTAGCTTCATTGACTTTCATAGATTAGCAATAGAAAGATTAGCAAAAGAAAACTTAAAAACACTAAGAATGAATGAAAAATTTGGCAACTCTGGTGAAAGATTAAACTCATTGATCGGTATCGATCGACAAGAAACTCTGAAGAAACTCTGGAGGCAGAAAAGAAGAGGAATGAAGACCGGTTTACATACAAATTTACCATTGATTCTTATGGTATAAGCAGTAGTAACATTTCCTTTCTCACTCACTCTCACTCCTTTCATCTTCCATTCTCATTCAGCTCACTCATTGATTTCTTTTCCTCCACATCCTTCTTGTCCCATCCAGTCTCACTCGTACATCACAACTCTGTCTCTCCATCTTCACTCTTATCTTCATCCTCTCCATCAGTCTTGCCATCTTCATGTTCATTTTTTGCGAGTCTTGCTTGTTCATCGCACTCATTCTGTATACATCTGTTCATCATTCACTTGCTTGTACTACTTCGTTTCTATTTGCCTGTTTCCTTACAAAATCCTTATCACATCTACGATGTTTACTCTGGATTTTTTGGGTTCCTCTTTCGTTCCATAATTAAATCTCATTGGAAAGCTTCACTCAGCATCAGACTTTTGCTTCTGCCCAAAATATTGATGATGAAAATCAAAGGAATAAAGGTTAAGGTTATAGGAGTGGTGGTTAGCTGATTATAATATTGATGATTATGATAAAGATGACAATGATATTGATTGCAATACTTTATTTCCCATTTTTACTCTGTCTCTTCATTGATACACTTGGCATAGCTCATAAGGTAATCATTATGATGATTATGAAGAGCATAAAATGACAGACTTGATCATTCTGTGTAAACATTAATGATGATAATAATGTTTGGCAGATTGTTGCAATTTTGTAATCAATGAATTACTCATCTCTTTTTTTCAGCTCAATTTAGTAAGAGACAAATTATCTTCAAGTTGACTTCATTAATTTTGCCCTTTTGGTTCATAAAAAACGATATTATAATATTTTATCAGTTAAGTCTATGCGTGAGTTGATCAATCAATTAATCCTATTTGACTCTACCTAACCTCATCTTGTACAGTTTTATTTACCTTTACTCGGTCCAATTAATAATTTTGATTACGATCCATTAATTTTTCAAAAAGCTTACTCTTTAATTTTCTTATCCAAAACAGGTTAATCTCCATGAAAAAGATACACTTCAATAATTGAAAGCAGAGGCTCTGAAACATTTGATTTTCTTGGCTTATTTCAGAGGTGAAAGTGAAAGCTGTTTGGAAATACAAACAGAATGTTGGTGATTAAGATGATGAATCTAATGCTAATTCAAATGATGAATCTGATTATGTTTGAATCATAATAAGGTGAAGTAGGCAAGTTTATGCGCGTGCAAAAAGAGGACACACACAGTGAGAGATGGGAATGATGAAAAGGAAGAGTGTAAAATGGGAAGATGAAAAGTTAGGCGAGATTGATGAGTGCAATGGATGAAGTCTGTGATTGTAAATGTAAGTGAATAATGAATTGAATATGAAAACAAAGAAAGGAAATACGAGAAAAGAAAGAAATGAATGAAGAAAAATGAAGAAGATGATGAAAAAGATTTGATGCTAATATTAAGAGTAAAAGTAAATTCAAGTTGAATTCTGAATAATGAGCCACCTAAAATTATGGTCTCAGTTCATTTCAATGTTATTTAAATATTTAAATGTATACAGAGTTAATTTTGTATTTATTCTAATGTTTATTCTTGCTTTTTCTTCTTTATCATTTTCCTCATCATTGTTATCATCACCTAAGTCCACTCAACTCTTGTATCTTGCCATCTTTTTTGCTCAACATTGTCTTATTTTAACCACTTTGGTTTCACTTTTGTTTAACAAACTGTGAAACAATTGAATTCATTTTGTTTTAAAATACTTTGACATCATATTATAGTTTTATCTTCCCAAAATCATCATCACTCCTCCATTTTCAATCATCATTGGCAAAATTTATTTTCAATAGCAACTTCAATCTCAATATTTCGATTATTTCATCCTCACATCCAAACTTCACTCCCTTGAGAAGACAAATATCAAAACTGTCAATTTGTCTTCTTTATTGAGAATAGTTTTCATCTATTTTGATTGCAATTCACAACTTGATCGTTGCTCATTGAAACAAAGTTATTCATCATGATTTTTCTTCTCTGTCACTCCCATAATCACTGTATAATATCATTAGCAGTTCAACTCAATCATATGGACTAATGTGCATTAATTTGACGTTTATGCATCAAATTAAAGTTAACCATTAATTTACCATTCAATTGTTTACATACATAAGCCAGACTTTTTACTCAGCAATTAGGTTTAAATGAGTTAACACTTTTATCACTTTCAATCTCTTTTCAAATTGTACTATAATCAATTAATTAACTCATACCATAACCATTATTACTCTGTTAGATCTACAAATATACATTACTTTTAACATGTTCATTATTACATTGCTATTAAACCAAAGATTTTTTTATCTTCCAACATTTTCCTCTATTAAGTAAACAACTCTTGTCAATCAAGCTAATTACTTGAAATCAACTTAATTGATTTCATTTATTATTGAAACATTGCTTAACAATATTGAATTAAGAAATGAGTTTGTAGTGAAAAAGTATTAACTCTCATTTATTATTTTTTCAATTCCAAGTTTCATTCATATCATGTCAATTTGCATAAAATATCATTATGATGATAGTGATTAACATCGTTACCTCTACATCAGACTTAAGTAAATTACTCTAAGTTAATTTAGACTTGCTATGAATTGCAAAAATATATTAACCAAATTCCCATTGAATTAACTAAATTTATTTACTCAGGTAAGCAGAAGAAAAAAATTCAAACTTATCTACATTTAAAGCTTTATGCAAGTTGAAAGGTTTTTGCTTGAAACTAAAGTTGAAGTTAATGTGTTATTAAGATTGATTCAGTTTGAAAGGGAAAGCATGATGAGGATGATTATGATGACGAAAACTGCAATAATTTATAATAACATTCAGCTAACTTTTTATTGTATTTCGTTAAGGATAATAGTAGACTTAAGATTTGTAAAGTTGATTGATTATCTTCAAATAATACATCTCAACCTAATGTGTAGCCCCTTGTTTACCCGTTTACCTGTTTACCTTTCTCCATCTTCATCTTCTTTATCCTCTACAATCTTTTCTCTCTTTAATATCTTGATCAGAACCATTCCTGATAAGTTTTGTGACCTTTTCTGCTCCTCTTTTTGTTTCATTTCATGACAAAAAAAACATGAGAAACCAATTTTGTTGATTTCTTTGTTTACTTTGCCTTTTCAAGGATAAGTTGATAATATTTAGGGAAAAGGTTATATCTTTCAAAGGGCAAACTAAATTTTGATAACGTTTTATTTTCCATCTTTACTTTTACTTTTGATTTTCATGATTCTATGAATATGATGGCAATCATATGATATAACAAATACTAGGTAAAACAATGTATCGTTACAACTTTCCATCCCTCAACCAGCATCATCATAATGTAGAGTAACAGCAAGATGATGATTATCTTGACTTTTACCTCATACATTTATCATGCAAACCCACAGAAAATCTCATAAACCTAATATCACTGTTTTATTTCTGCTTTTGCTTCACCGCCATCCTTTCACTTCACCTTTACTTCTCTCTGAACTTTTACTAGACATTTCCAAGTTCACCATTCTCAGCATCAACCTCATCCTTGTCTTCATTTTCATTTTCATCTTCTATTCGTTTCTTTGTTTTAGGGTCGATAAATTGATCATTTCCTTCTGTATTACGGCACAAACATTTTAAACTTGAATTCAGTCTATCTCTTGAATCCCTTAAATGAAGATAATGCCCTTTTACGATCGATATTTCTCTCTCTCTCTCTCTCTCTCTCTCTCTCTCTCTCTCTCTCTCTCTCTCTCTCTCTCTCTCTCTCTCTCTCTCTCTCTCACTTTCTTGCTTTTCAGCAAAAATCTTTTCTTTCGTACGCACGCACATCTCATTCCTGTCTCATGTTTTTTATCTTCATCTTCATCTTCTCTTCACAACGTTGCAATCTTTCCTTCAAGGATTGCCATTGACTTTAAATATCCAGAAAATCTATTGCATGTTGTTCCTTTTGGTATTTTACCTCTTGTATTGCTATATTTACTTTGCTTGTTGTTACATTTTTTTGCTGAGTAAACAGTTTGCAAGCTTAAAATCGACTTGATTCAATGTTGATACCGAATATCTGTTGTTGGGCCACAAAAAGGCAGAATTACGTAAATTTGATCTAAAAAACACTTTGAATTATTTTCACACCAAGCGTAATGTCTTTAAAGTTTCTGGTTGCATGAGTAAATAGAAAGGGAAATGATATGTTTTACCAAAGTCAAGGAATGACAATTTTCAATCAATTTCAATCAGATGAAGCTTCAATGAACACCATTGATATTCACAATGTTTCAATTTGAATTGAATCAAAATTGTTACATTGTTAAATAATTCAGAGTATAAATTGTATAAATTTCAAACCTCACGCATCAATAAGCCATTTAACACTTTATTACCAAATTTTCATTGCATTTTGATGGTTTTTTAATTCTGTTCTACCCACCCATTTGATTTTCACTTTTTCTAAGAAAAGTTAATTTTCACATTCATTATTTATTCTTAATTTTATCAGCAACTCCTCTGGTAAACAATGCACCGCCAAAGCCTCAAAGGTCATTTCAATCTTCCATTGCGGGTGCCAATAGTGGATCTGGAACTGCTCCACCACCACCTTCTAGAACACCTCAATCCTCTGGAATTCAAATGCCTGGTCGAAGTCCATCAACTTCTGGTAACCTTGGAGGTCCGTTGCCCCTTTCCGCACACCCTTACACCAATAGACCGCTACCTGAAAGACCTTACTCGGTAGCAGGTCATTATCCATCTCCTGACAGACGTTCTTTCCCAGAATACTCAGGTTATCTGTCATCCCCAGAAAGGAGGTTACCCAATGGTGAGAATCTTCCACCTGGAGCTCGATCATCTTTTCCTTCTCCTGGCTATTCTCATCAGGCTCCATCGGTCAACAGTTATGATGATATGTATGGAAGCACTGGTCCACCCTTACCTGGCCATCATCCATCACGGTCTGGAAGTACAACTCCAATTGTTGATGAAGAGGCTCGGATTAGAGTTGATTTCATGGAACGACAATTAGCCAGCCTTACAGGATTAGTACAGAAAGCCTTATCTACTCCACCAACACAAATACGCCAAGGTCCAGCTGGATCTGATCTCAAGGGTAATACACAATGGTTTCATTTATCATGAGTCAACTTAATTTTCCTCTTTTTCTTATCTTTTTAAACTAGGAGCGGAAAAACCTGGTGTACCTAAACCAGCTCCTCCACCAAAACCAACCGCTCTGGCCACTTATCGTGGTTCTGCTGATGGAAGTAGCTCAACATTGTGCAATGACGTTTTCAACCAACTCCGTCAACTTAAAAAGCGTACCAAAGACTTGAGAGTTGAATTACGAAATTTACGTCGAATGGCTCAAACACAATCAGGAATGGCAAAGGAAACTTTAAAAGAGACTTGTGTAAAAATACGAACCTCGTTGTCCTATGTGATGCTCAATGATCCGTTAGAGAGATCACTTCGTTTTAACCGTCTAAGACTCTCAAAAGATGAAGAATCTTATAAATACGATGTTACCCGATTAGAGAAGGATCTGAATGAATTAGAAAGTCAAGTTGAAGGACTTCGAAGTAATGTTATTAATCGTCGTTGTCGTGTAAATATGTCTGATGTTGAAGCAATGGCATTGATACTAAGTCGAGCTTCCAAGACAGTCGCTGATCTCAAGACAAGATATCCTCATCTTCAAGAGGCTCTCAAAACTATCATGACTCATGAAATGGAGATTGTTGTTCGTGAAGAAAAGTACGTTTTTGATTCAATTAAGTATAATCTAGCGCGAAATTGATCTTTATCACCATCCAACTGCAATCATCATAAACAAAACCTCCTTTCTCATTCCAATTTTGTTACACTAGTAACAGCTTCTAGTTATTTCCCTGTAGTTTCGTGGAGATTAATTAAGTTGCATGTCTTCTAACGCCTTCCTAATTTATTTTCAGATTTCTTCAAGAAGAACCTGAAAGGCTTGAAAATGCTTTAAGAAGATGTAAAAAATTGACCGGAACCTTGGTAACCTTGAAAAGGTAAGTTGCATCGTTTACCTGGGATAATTCAATTTTATTATTCCTTACAACTCCATCTGGGATTAAACAACTTTTAGACAACCTTAAATGACCTAAGAAAAACTTTATTTTACATTTAATTGAATTTTTATCCTTTTTTCCTCCTGAAAACAGATTAGCTTCAGTTCAAGAGCAACGTTGTACCTCCGGAAATAATCAACCTTCATCTAAATTTGAAAAGGCCATTTCTGCAGATTCAAATGATGCAAGTTCATCCAAAGAACAGCCTACTGCAAGGGTGAGTTAGGGGTAACTCAGCTTCTCAACTACAGTCAATTAGTGTTATTGATAAAGTGCAACAATCAGGATAAATTCAAAGGTTCAAATAAATGAAGATGTTCATGAATCTAAAAATTTACCACGAAAAGATTATCAACGAAATGAAATTGTTTTTTGATTTTTCTTTTGCGTTCTACTAAAAATTTCGAACTTTCATTTTCAAAATTTTTACTTGAATAACTTGATTTTATTAATAATATGTTTACTTTGTATCATTATTGTTACTTTTGGTATCCTAATCTGTGTAGACCATTCGAGCTCAATCATGGAAAAGGAGTCCAAATTTCAGGGAAAGAATCGAGTAAATGAAACAATTCTTCTCAACTTCCAATCATCTTTACAAACGAAAGATTTAATCTCATAGCTAATTGATTTTTTTGTTCATAATTGTTTTTTTGGTCATGAGCTTGAAATTTTTCAAATTTTGAATGATTCCATGAAAAAACAAGGCGTTCTCGCCTAGTCTTGAAAATTTTATATTGTTATAATTTATTTATTGTCACTTAGCACTTTTCACTTCACAATTTGTCGTAATTTGTTTTGTTCATCATTTGTTAATTGTTAAACCAAGTTCATTCATTGCTCACAGATTTATTCTGAATTAAGATGCAGAATAAGGTTAATTTTGTTAAAAATCGATTCCATTGCCTGTTGCCTGGAGATGATGATGATAAGGATATTTGAGATTCTGAACTTTTTCATGGTTTATGGATAGGATTGTACAATACGTATTTTTTGCTAACAACTTCATCTGTCCAAGAGGCAAACATTTGAGAATCAATTGTTTTTTAATCAACAATCTCATTATTTGTCAGTTGCATGATTGAACTCTTATTTTTTTGAATTGAACCATTTATTTCTGTTGTGATTGTCTTTGCATTTAATCAATCTCTCCATCCAGAATATTTCAATTTGTTAACATTTTGATGAGTGATTTAAATTGTGAATGTTCAACTTTCACCTTTACTTATTTTTAAATCGCAATTTAAAAATTGAATCATCAAAATCACTGATTGATAGCAACTGCACTGATAATTTCAATTAGCACGTTAATTGAGTGTTAAATCAACAAGACACTTTTCAAAGTAAAATGCGTTACAATCATTTACTATCAATGATTATCCACTTGAAAAATTTAACAAAAACAACAAAAAATAACAATCAAATTACTGTTCACACAAGAAAAAGACTCAACTGCATGGTTGACACTGAAATCAGACTCAATCCATCCCTAGCATTTGAAAGGAATTGATCTTTGATAATATTTTGACAATTTAATCTAATTGAATAACATTGCTAGTTATTGTTTTCACAAATTGTTAAACCAATATACTTTAATTTACTATTGCAATTAATCAGTTGTTGAAACTCTTCACCAAATGGGTTATGCAGACATTTGACTTTCCTTTCCTAAAATTTTTGTGTGTTTCTACTTCAACTCGATGATGATTATGATGATTATTTGCCTTTTAGATTAAATTACAACCCAACCCCAACCTAAACAATTAATTTGTCGCAATCAATCTAACTCACTCCATTTTGTCCCATTTCATCCTTAACCTTGTCTCTGTCTTTTACATCAACTTATCAATTGGTCATTTTTGTTTCAAATGGTCAACACAAACGTGCTGACAAATTCACAAACACACTCAAAACGCTATTGTATATAATTCAACCTTTGAAAAAATGCAAAAAATGAAACTCTTTCTCTATCCTCTCTGTTGGTTACTGTGTTAATATTTATAGCCTTATGCGGGGATTTACCTCGATGCCAACCAAACAGGTTCGTTAAATAATTGTAATATAATGGTGATGATATAAATCATACAATTACTTGACTCTTTCCTTACATTATTTGTTTTCATTATTTTGCCTTCAACTTTCCAATCTCACAAAATGTCTAACATTGTTTACTTATTCACTCACCATTTTGGATTTTTGAAGAAACTTATCAAGTTTACATTGTCTTTCAATGGATTGCTTCAACCTTTCAATTTAATTCCAATGTTTTCTCACCCTTTTCATACTTTCTCATATTTCGTTTAATGAGTTGTTAATAGAGACTGATTATCATTATCATACCACTTTTATTTATCATGTCATTTAATATTTGCATTCAACTCTTCAATTTTTTTCATTTCACTTTAATTTCATCGAGAATATTTTAAACTGAAACTGAAACTATCATAAATTATTATTAATTTCAGCTTTTTTGTGCTCTTTTTGTTTTAATTTTTTCCTGTTTCAATTCATTCCATTAATAGTAATTGCTTGATTTATCTGAATTAATCTTAATTTTCATTGTTTTTTAATTTTTTGCCTTGTTTAATTGAATCCTCTTAAGCAAAAATTGTAAACCAAAGTCCATTTGATCAACACCAAATATTTACTGCTAATACTTGTACTTCATTTTGAATCACAGTTAGAGCTTTATCGTCTTCTACCTGAAATTGATAACTTCTTGCATATATGAGTGTGAGACGAATGCATATTAATAGCATTGTTTAAAGTTACCTGTAAAATATTATAATTATTTAGAGAATCGATTTGATTGAGAATTATATTTGGTGATCAATAACTCTATCATAATTATCATCATCTTATAATCCTTTTGTATGCCTGTCTGTTTTAAATCTATCATCAAATTGGGATGTTTAATTTTGAGATGTTAATATTGAGTTGTTACCAAAGTATATCTTTATCATTATTATCATCACTTCACTTTATAATTAATTGTATTGCCGAATCAAACTAATTGCCATTTTCCTTGTTTCCTTCCTGATTCTTATTCCTGGCTATTTTATCACCTACGAAACTACCAAACCCGCAATCCAATCACATGTTGATGTTAAAATTAATCCAGAGCACGGAATTAGAAAATCACACTATTATTCAGGTCACTCCAGCAACACCAACAACCAAAACGGCAGACTCTTCTAATGAAAACACGTTGGACACACTTTTAAATGAATTGCAAACATATTCAAAACCAATGACAATACATTCAACAAATAAACAACCAACAAGCCATTTAGCATCAGAAAGACAAAGGCGGTCGGGATCTGTTGATTCTGGGAAAAAATCTGGTAACTTAAACTTGTTGTTGATATTGAAAATTTATCCTTTTCTTTCATTCGATTAATATTTACCTTTTTTTCACTATACAGTTCCTGCTCCTCCACCGAGATCATCATCCAGTCAAATGAATGATGGACCTGAAGTGAAGCCACGGCCTTCACTAAACAGCAATAATAAAAATTCTGTTGGAAACAATCCGAATACATCAGCTAGTAGACTTGGAACAAGTGTTGTTCGTAGCAATTCGGAACCCACACCGACACAATTAGCTCAATTACGACCTAAATCAACTCCACCAGAAGGAGAATCTAATCAGATGATGCTTGATCCATCAATGGTTCCTAGTGATTTTGATCTTTCCATGGTACCAAGTAATTCAACTGCCTCACTTTCCTCAATCGATAGTCAAGGATCAATAATTGAAACTGGTAAATCAGGCAAAACTCGTCAACAATTGTTGGAGGAGCGTCATCAAGAACTTTTGAGGAAACAAAAACTTTTACAAGAACAGTATACTCGATTACAGCAATTATCTCGCGGTGAACTACCCAACCTTTTATTGAATGATTTAAAAAAGACTGGAAGTGAATCAAACATTTTATCAAAATCGTCATCCACTTCCAATGTTAGTGGATCTTTGACTCATTTACCTAACAACAAGAAACCTCATGTAGCTCAGCAATCCCAGGTCCAAGTACAACCTACAAAACAATCTCAATCTCAATCATCTACACCATCTAAGACGACCTCACTGGAATCCAAAGTTTCACAAGTTGACAATAAAAAAAAGGAAGCTCTTCCTGCTCCACTGATATCGAATAAAGGAGACAAAAGTTCCAAAGGGCCCATTAAACATGAGACTCAAAAAATTTACGAAACAGATATTCTCTGAATGTATTACAATGTTGTTTAATTGAAATCACTTCCTATTATATTCCAAATTATATCATCCTACAACCATCTAATCATCCACTGTTTACTTCTTCCCAGCATTTGAAAGATGATCATGTTTGCACAATAAAGCAATTTGTTTCAACTTAATGAAACTTCAAATTTTATCAAAACTCAAAAGTTAATACATCGTCACAAAAGGAGAATGTGTAAAAATTTTAACTTGCGCGTTAAGAGTTGGGACTTCGTAGGATTTTAGGGGCATGAAAACTAAGTCCATTAGTGCTATTAAAAAATTTATCCGATCGACAGTTGTCACAAATCGAGGTCCAAGTTGAAACTTCGATTGCCTTTAGTTCACTTATGGAACCAGATTTTTGCATGAAGCTCATGTATGGGCTATAACATTATGTGTCGAATGGTCGAAATTATCAGCCTACAAAAGCTGAGAGCTTAACTCAAAAGTTGAATTTTCCGACCATAGTCCTTTCAATAGTGTTGAGATATATTTCTTTCTATAATCAACGACGCTATTTACCCATTTCATAATTGATTCAAAAACCTGATATTCAGAGTAAATCAGCAAATCTAATTTTGAAATAGCCTTAACAGTTTTGAATGGATAATTCAAGAAAAGATTTGTGTTAACAATTTTCAAGAAACGACGACAAATGAAATTTCCAAGGGATCCAGAATCTAGAACTTAGATACTTTAGAGACTTGACATAAAACCACAGGCAGATGTTTAATGGTGAAACTTTCATGAAAATAAGACAAGCAAGGTAGAAACAAACGTTCATTAATCATTAAATAATCTGCCTCGTAAAAACTGATCAAATAGTCGATTTTGATGAGAAACGATTCCTAATGAATCCAGTCGAGAATAGAATCGAAGACACGTTCATCAAAATCTAATTCCACTTTGTTTTCCTTTGATTCCAACAAATTACAACAAAACATTTTCTCAAAGTAAGGCACGAATGAACAAATAAACTTTTTGAAAACAGTATATTCTCTCTGCCATGAATCAATAAAAGAGAATTTGCAATTATTTTGTATTTTTAATGTAGTTTACAATAGTTTGATTAGGCTTTTGATTTTCAACCGACCGAAGTCGATCTAATTTGGCTGTCTTTATAATTGCAATCATTGTTTTGATCACATTTTTCATGGTTGAAGTTTGTATTGCAGTGTAATTCCGTATATTTTGATTTTTGGAGTGGTGAACTACAGGGTGAAACAATTGATTCCACAGTTGAAACAATTAGTTCAGTTATTTCCCTAAACCTTTTTAACCTTCGCTCTTTGAAGGGAAATCATTAGAGTGAACTAATTGTTTAAACTGTAAAATTAATTCACCATTCCAATATCAAAATATACAGAATTTGACTATTATATTCATGAAATCGCCATCTGAATTGCCTAACTGAACGATAGAACGAGGAGTTCAAAGTTAAAAAAAGGTTTGTTCATCCAAAGGTTTGTCAACTTGGTGAAAAGTTTACATTCATGATTCAATATTTCTCAAACCATTCTTCACGAATAATGCAAAAAACGCACTTTCCTATTTGATTTATTGATCAAAATAACTTTATCGTCGTTTGTTTGGTGTGAAGTCAGAATAGATCACTGAAATTCCACTTTTTGTCTGAATGGTTCATTCTTATTGAGTATTTATTTTCGTAATTGAATTGCTTAAATCCGAGACCTTTGTCAATATATTACATAAGCAACATTGTCTAAATATTAACATGAAAAGAGTGTTTCACTTGACATAAAAAACCATGAAATCTAATTGTGAGATATAACTCTATAGTTTCCACTGGATAATCTAGAAAAATAGATGTTTCAATATCTTTCAAGAAATGGCGATAGATGAATGTGCTTAAAGCACCAGAGTTAATCAGAACCGAATCAGAATGAATCCAATCGAAACACGATAAGTTTTTAATCTATTAATAACCGTCATTTGAATAAAATGATTTGATCAGATGTAAAATCTTCCAGTAACTGATCAAAAGATGCCTTCTAATGAAAACACGTTGGACACACTTTTAAATGAATTGCAAACATATTCAAAACCAATGACAATACATTCAACAAATAAACAACCAACAAGCCATTTAGAATAAGAAAGACAAAGGCGGTCGGGGATCTGTTGATTCTGGGAAAAAATCTGGTAGTTTAAACTTGTTAATATTGAAGATTTATCCTTTTTTTCATTCAGTTAATATTACCCTTTTTTATTTATACAGTTCCTGTTCTTCCACCGAGATTGTCTTCCATTCAAATGAGTGATGGATACTCATATTTCAGGTCCTACTATATCAGGACTTCTGATACAGCTTCTAATTTTTAGAAGTTATTTGTTTAATAAGTACATTTCGATAAAAACATCTGGGAAACGAATACAAAAATAAAAAATAATATTAATAAAGATGATAAAACTGCAGTTATTAATCTAGTAGCCTGAATTTTCGTTTAAAGTTAGGTTTGATTTTATCTAATGAAAAGAAGACTGTGGTTGAAGTCATAATGCAATCCTTTTGATTGGTTTGATCAGGCTTACGATTACTGATACTCGTTTCAGTCCAAGTTTGACTGTCAATATTGAAAAAGTGAATTTTTCCACACGATTTATCGATCAAAACTATCTTATTATCATTGTCTTGGCGAGAAGTAATGATTAGATCCGAAAATTTCAGTTCGTTGTCTTTGAACGGTGCAGTCTTTTTAAATGCTTTAGATTCATAATTAAACTGAATAAATTTCAGTTTCTGTGTCAAAATGAAAATATTGGATCCTAAAACAGTAGCGATAAAAGATCGTTCATCATAATTCACATAATATTTCATCTTAAACCATTCAGGATGACGAACTGGGAAAAGTGCGTAAAACTTGTTAGCTGCAGTTTTACCAATCACAATGAATTTACCATCGGATTCGAGTAGTAACCTTTCATCATTTTCTAAAGTAATGACCTGAGGAGGCACATGGCGACTTGTAGATTGACCAGAGATGTAAGGACAATCAAAATCATCCTCAGGCCACTCAAAAATGAACTCGTTCCAACTTCCTTGCGGCCGTGCGTCTCGAACAAGAGCAGGATGTCGTGGTCCGCTATCACGTCTATCGCCACGTGACCAAGCTGATGAACCATCCGCATGATTATTTCTCAGAAAAGAAATATCAAAGGAGCGAAGATGAAAAAGTTGAATGAATGGATCATCAGCAAATCCGCCACAATTATCTTCCAAGTAGCAAATGGTACTAAAATGTTTTAAAAATAGATTTGGTAAAATTTTAAATCTAATATAGATATTTGCAGGCAACACATCAAAAGACAAGAAATAAAATAAGTTGAATAAAGAATTATTAGAGTGAGAAAAACTTACCTTGATGTAATCTGACTGCAAACAATTAGTTTATTAATTTGAAGATAATAAGATTCGTCACTTTCAAAATTGTGCCAACGGAATTTCTTGGCTTCCCAATCAATTCGAACTCCTTTAGTTCCAGAATCGTATAAAACATCGGAAATATTTTCTCCATGAACAAACTCTAGTGACATTGAGTTATCTAGAGTAAAAAAATCAATAGGTAACCAAAATTGAGCCTGGAGAACTCTTATACTCAGACGGTTATCATCGATTTTCTGAATGGACATGAAAAGACATTGTTCAGTGCGATTAAAAGTGCACTTTAATTTACAGTTACCAGAATAACACAAAATTTTGTCAATATCTTGAATTGATGAGATATATGGAACTTCCATAACTTTAGATGAAATATCAGGTCCAGCATAACACCAACGAATACATTCTAATAATTGAAGAAGGTATTTTTTTCTGGGGTTAGCTTTAACTTTAACCCAATCATTAATTGCCTCCAATACTTGGTATTCAGAAGAAATCATCAAATCTAATTTGCAGATGTACTCTACTGTTTCAACTGGATAATCAAGAAAAATAGATGTTTTAACAATTTTCAAGAAATGGCGACAGATGAAAGCATTCAAAGCACCACAGTTAATCAATTTAGATGTTTTAGTCACTTGCGGAATAACGGGAAGATGATCGATGGTAAAATTCGCATGAAAGTACGAGTAACAATCCTTTGTTAGATCGTTTAACATCAAATAATCGGCAACATCAAACAAGGCAATAATACTTTCCATTTTAATTTGAACCGAATCAGAATGAATCCAATTGAGTACACAATCGAAACTGTGTTCATCAAGATCCAATTCAACTTTGTTTTCTTTTCCTTCCAGCAAGTCACAGCAAAACATTTTTTCAAAATACGGTATTGATGAACAAATTAACTTTTTGGAGACATGATAAGTCTTTGCTCTATTAATAATTGTCAATTGATCAGAAGATTCATTGGAATCAGCCATCGCGAATCAAATTAAAACTTAAAAATACAAGATTTGATAATGATTAGAGGAAACAACTAGTTCAGCGTAACAGAAAATCTTAAAAGTATCCTTTGAAAAACTCTTTGTAGAGAAACTAACCGCTTTTTAGTGTTGCGAAACAAAAACTAAACTTCAAAAGAAGAGGATCTCATTAAGATATTTGTTTAGTTGCTTTGGTTATATTAGTAACTTGTTGGCTACAAAACTAAATTTCTGAGAATTGTTGCTGTTATTCAGCGACATCTATTGGTTCTATTTCCATTCATGATAACATTTATGTTGAATTGGCCTGACCTTGTACCCACTAGCGTCTCTACTTAGCTGCTACCTCGCTACTGAGGCCTAAAAATAAATGGTGGAAGTCCAAAGAATTAGGTTTAAATTGAAAATAAACAAAAATTGTTACCCAAATCAAACAATCAAATAACTTATCTCTATCTTCAGCTTTTACAAATGTTGGTGAAATGAACAAACTGAAAATAGACAATCTAATAATGAACTGACCAGCTTTTAATCATTTCAAACATCGACTTAAACTGTTTTTCAAACATAGATGTTGACAAGAATTAAGAATATACCGACATCTAATAACTGTTAATTAACTGTTAACACTCGAGGCTCAGTTATTTTCATCGTCTCCATCTAATTGATTTTAATTTTAACCAGTGTGATTGTTTACTTAATCACGAAAAGTTAATGCCCTAACTGAGCCTTCAGTGTAATCCTATTCTTTCAAATAGCTAAGATGTTTTAATTAACTAAATTGAAAATAATTTTAAATCACATTTCAAATTGAAGCTTAAGCGTCTTGTGTCTATGATTGCTTGTTCAAATGCTTTCCAAGATTTGCTACTAATAAAGTGAATAAGCTGATGTAACGTAATACTAAACTAAGGTTCAAATTGCTTAACACTTTATCTTGAAATGAAAACCGTTTTTAAGCTTCTGTTAAACTAGGTTTGTTAAGCTGATCTCATGACGCTCAAAACAAAGATATTACATCATCTCGACTCTTTGTTGTTGCTTTTGCAGCATTAATTGAAATTATAATTAATATTATGTTGTGATCGACGAAAAATGTTTATTATTATCTTGCTATTCAAACCTTTTGATCAATTTATAAATAAACAATGCATATAATGTAATAAACATAATACAAGTAAATGTTGTAGCCTCAAGATGCAGATATCTTATTCTTTGGTTCAACAAATGAAAAACATTATATTTTTTTTTGAAAATTGTCTCCATATTCAACTTCTCATCTTTTTGATGCACCGTTGAGTTTCAAATAAAAAAAATTGTATTAAAATTATCATCAGGAGCATCGCCATTGTTGGACCAAAAATTGTATTCATGATACAATATCTCTAAATTCATTCCTTCTGATTGAAGCAGAAACGATGCACTTTTCCAGATAATTTGTTGATCAAAATAACTTTGTCTTCGTTTGTATAATGAGAAGTCTTGATTAAATCATTTTAATACCTTTTCGTCTTTAAGGCTCTGCTCTTATTGAAACATTCGCGATTCTTCGTCAATATAATGTATATCAACAACATTGTTCAAAACAGTATACGAAGAATGTTGATGATCTTTAACACAACTGAATCAATGCTGAAGACGGTATGAATGAAATGATGTTATAAGTTGACAAAAAAGTTATTATAATGCTTGTAGGGTTAATTTCATCCTGAAAGAATCTTAACGAACACAAAAAAGACATACTCTGACCTAAAAGAGACCTAACAGAATACACAAAGAATCAATCTCAAGAAAGGAAAGTTTCAAGATACTAAACGAAAAATAAATTTAGAAACTGGAAAGTTTAATGTGTTGAACATACGTTAGTTTATTCGAAAACCTCTCGAACGATTTGTGGAACTGACTGAGGTACGTTTATCATCACCGTAAAGTCAAAACATCTGAATGTCTTTTTGATCTAATGAATTCGAACTCATTTTGATCCAGAATCAAACAACGCAACTGAAGTGTTCCGTGGATATATCAAAGTGGCATTGAATAATGCTTAGTAAAATTACCAATTGTAAAACAAGATAAATCGTCACTAAACACTTTTAATCGTAACGTTACATCATCTATTTGCTCATTAAAGATGAAAAACTTATGTTTACTTCGATTTAATTCAACTTCACATAATAATCGAAGAAACCGATTAAACTCTGGAATCAGGTAAACCCTTTTTAGTTAACTTGCGAAACAATAGAGCTTAACCAAACTGAATGAATCTACCTCATTATATATCAACTTAGCCAAAAGCTCCGGTAATTATTATTTCCCCTTTATTATTGCTTAAACAAGTCATGATCAAAGTGCAACCATTGATAAAAACAACAAAGTTTATTGATAATGCATATGAAATTGAGTCAAATAATAAAAGCATATCCAATTTACTGAATTAAGTTCAGAGTAACGAGCCAGTACAGTAAACTGTAGCCTTTGAAAGGATGAAAATTAATGTAATGGCAGAAGATATTTCAATGACAGAGGGAAGGGGAACTGAAGAGCGTGGTTATTTCAAAAAAAAAATAAAAATTTTCACTGATCACTCGTGTTTTTCTGAGTCTAAGAATTTTCAAGCGAATTTTAGATTCAAATCTTAAAATTTAACTTATGATTGATGATAAACGACGTAAAACGAATACAAGATTTGCAATCATATTTAATATCCATCTGATGATCATTCAATTAAAGTTATGCAGATGACAAACTGCGTTTTCGTTTAAAACAGGGTTTGATTTCATCTAATGGTAAAAAGACTGTAGCCAATGTCATCAGAGAATCATTATTGAGGTCAGAAGTGCAATTCTGATCACTAGTCGCATTGTGCTTGCGATTTTTGATCTGGCCTGTTTCAATCCAAGTTTGGCTGGCAATATTGAAGATGTGAATTTTTCCAGATGATTTATCAATCAAAATTACTATATTATCGTTGTTTTGACAAGAAGTTAGGATTAGGTTTCCAAATTTCAGCTCGTTATCTCTAAACAGTTTAGTCTTTTTAAATGCACTGTTTTCATAATTAAACTGAATAAATTTCAGTTTCTGAGTCACAATGAAAATATTTGGCCCCAAAACAGTAGCCATAAAAGATCTTTTATCATAATTCACATAAGTTTCAGCTTTATACCATCCAGGATGACGAACTGGAAAGAGAACGAAAAACTTGTTATCTTTAGTTTTACCGACCACAATAAATTTTCCATCGGACTCGAGCAGAAACATTTCAGCACCGTCTATAGAAACCAGGACGCGAGAAGATTGATGAGAGTCTGATTGAGATGGAGCATCAAGACGTGAAAATTCAGGAAACGGATCATTAGGAAACACATCAGGAACATCTTCAAAGTAACAAATGGAGCTGAAATGAGATAAGAAATTGAGAAAAAAGAAAATTTCGATGCAAATAACAGATTCTTATAGCAAGTCAATCGAAAAGTTATAATAAACGACTAAAGAGTTTATTTTTAAAAACTTACCTCGGTATTACCTGATTCCTCGTAACAAGTTTATTAATTTGACGATAATAAGATTCATCACTTTCAAAACTGAGCCAACGGAATTTCTTTGCTTCCCAGTCAATGCGAACTCCTTTGGTTCCACAATCGTATAAAACATCGGAAATGTTTTCTCCATGAACAAACTCTAGTGACATTGAGTTATCTAAAGTAAAATAACCAATTGGTAACCAAAAATGTCCAAACTGAAGCACTTTTAAACTCACACGTGTATCATCTACTTTCTGGATCGACATGCAGAAACATTGTTCAGTGCGATTAAAAGCGCACCTAAGTTTACAGTTACCAGCAGAACACAAAATTTTGTCAATATCTTGAATTGTTTCGATGCAAGGGACTTTCATAATTTTAGATGAAATATCAGTTCCAGTATACAGTAAAGCTCGTTTGCTTGAGACAGTAAGAGTGAATGAGTGAGACACCAGAGCGATTGAATGAGACACTTGATTTTTGTTTGTTCAAAAATCATAAAACTCTTTGTTTACTGAGAAAATTTTGAGACACTCAGAGAGAATGAAAGGGACAGTTGAGCAAATGAATGAGACAGTATCAATTATTTCACTTTTCATAAGGTTTTTGTGGATGTTTAATTTCTACATTGATTTCATTATTTCAAATTATGCAAAATTTATTTCTCAAAAATGAACATTCAGTTTACAAAATATGAAGATATGGATGCAGCAAGGAACGAACATCAAACGAGCTTCTAGGTGTCTCATTCATTTGCTCAACTGTCCCTTTCATTCTCTCTGAGTGTCTCAAAATTTTCTCAGTAAACAAAGAGTTTTATGATTTTTGAACAAACAAAAATCAAGTGTCTCATTCAATCGCTCTGGTGTCTCACTCATTCACTCTTACTGTCTCAAGCAAACGAGCTTTACTGTAACACCAACGAATGCATTTCAATAATCGAAGAATAAATTTTTTTCTAGAATTCACCTCAAAATTAACCCAATCATTAATTGCCTCGAAAACTTGATATTCAGACGAAACCACCAAATCTAATTTGCAGATGTACTCTACTGTTTCAACTGGATAATCAAGAAAAATAGATGTTTTAACAATTTTCAAGAAATGGCGACAGATGAAAGCATTCAAAGCACCACAGTTAATCAATTTAGATGTTTTAGTCACTTGCGGAATAACAACGGGAAGATGATCGATGATAAAATTCGCATGAAAGTACGAGTAACAATTCTTTGGTAGATCATCGCTCAACATCAAATAATCGGCAACATTAGACAAGTAAATAACACTTTCCATTGTAATTTGAACCGAATCAGAATGAATCCAATTGAGTACACAATCGAAACTGTATTCATCAAGATCTAATTCAACTTTGTTTTCTCTTGCTTCTAATAAGTCACAGCAAAACATTTTTTCAAAGTATGGTATAGATGAACAAATTAACTTTTTGGAGACATGATAAGTCTTTGAT
Organism: Tetranychus piercei; assembly: GCA_036759885.1. NCBI lineage: Eukaryota > Metazoa > Arthropoda > Arachnida > Trombidiformes > Tetranychidae > Tetranychus > Tetranychus piercei. The sequence continues at coordinate 9,641,147 of CM071878.1, forward strand.
CTATTAACAATAGTCAATAGATCGTCAAACTTAGAAACTTGCAGTATTTGATCAGAAGATTCATTAGCAACAGCCATCTTGAATCAAATCAATAACTTATAAGAGACAAGATTTCAAAAAAACGTTGAGGGAAAAAGTTTGCAACAGATTTTAAAATATCTTGAAATGTATTTTTGGAGTTGAATCAAATTTAAGTTTAATTATTAAACTTCGCAATGATCGTTTTGTAATTTAATAAGTAGAGGCAGTTACAGGTGAGCTCAAAGATTAAAGCATGTGAGCAGCATCGCCATCTAGTGAAATTATTTATGTACCAATCATTATCATTATTGAATTGTACAGAGTTTTAAATGTTATTACCTTTGTATTAGGCTGGTTAGTTTTTTAGTCATCATTCACAACTGAACTGAAGATTAGACACCAGAATCAAAGACACATCTGTCATCGGGATCGTAGAAAATGCGAGTCATTTGCAGAATCAATAGTAGTGACTCACATCAGTAACTTAAGATTTGTATTAAGTTCGAGATACTCTTTCAATTCACACCGATATTTTTAATCAACAATGCGAAACTTTAATCTAATTGAGACAATTTTTCATACAGCTTTATGTTATGGATAAGCAGGTTGAGCTATTAACCATAAGCAAAAGTAATTGAACAAACAGTAATTTGAAATATGGAAAATATCAGGTTAGTTCATAGTATATAAAGTAGTTCTAGTCACTCGTCAGGTAAACGACACTAATGAATATCATGAAAAATCAAGAAAAGTGTGATTTATTGTATCAGTATTCCTCTCAAGTCTGAAAAACAGTTGAATTAACTATTTCTGAACATCGAGAAATATGAAAACTGATAAAGTATATATACTTTCGATACTAGTTTATATACTTTCGATACCAAATGCTGTTGTGGATTAAAGAAATGTTGTAAAGGTTCAAACCTGTTTACCCATCTTTTAATCTTTTAATCTTTATATGACTTAACGCGAAATAACAAAAAGTTTAAAAATTACACTGAAATCAATAGATTGAAATCTTTTACGAATGACGAATGATCTTTACTCGAGCAAAAACTGACCTAAACTTAACTTAACCTAGGCTGAACCAAAACTTTATCGAATCTGAATCTTGATCCAATGTGCAATTCTTGAACAAATTCAATATTGTTAAAGATTTGCGGATGATCTCTGAGAACCTTTCCCTTTCTACCAATGAACCCTTCTTTTAATTAGTTTGTTTGCTTAAAAGATTAGTGAAACTGGTATTTCAAATCAGAGATGTGTTAATTAAAAACAGTCTGTTAACAAAAACTAAAAGGAGGAGGACAGAAAGAATAGGGCAAAATGCCTGGAAATGAATTCGTTTCAAATAAATTTTTTTAAATGTAAAATTGCATGAGAAACAGCATGGTGCAAACCATTTTTCTGAATTCGAAGCCGTTTTCGTGCAAATGGCCTTTGAAAATATTTTCTTTATTACACCGCGATTTAGATTGATTTTATTATGCTGATCATGAATATCAAATCGGTTTTTTGATACGACATTTAGTTGCCAAGATAGAGCTGAAAAATGCATTGAAATCTAGAGAAACGCTTCATTATTATAAAGGGGAAACTGAATAAACTGGAACCACGATAAAAACAAGTTCATCTCATGTAGTTTTTGATACTGAATCCAATGATAATATCGAGATTCGAGAATCATCTGGCTTACAAGGGAAGTCCACCAACTGTTAAATGAGTTCGAACTTTTTATTATGATTTTTTCAAAGGTCTATTGGTTCTAAGAAAAAGTGAAATTTTTTACGTCCCCGTTTTGCGTCAAAATTTTTTTATTCAAGTTGGAAAGTACATGTAAATGCATACATTCAAATGTGTTTTAGCTTTCAAGAGCTCATATTTTCAGCACTTGCATGTCGTTCATGCTGCCAGAAGCATTTTAAACATAAACTTGAACGACATTGAGGCCATGAACATTTCATGAAAGTTGGATGTTGGCATTTTTCACAAATAGGTTCGTCATATTCAAACATAATATCGTTCAAACTTTCAAAAGATTCCACTTCGACATTGAAGCCACTATTGGACCAAGCATACATGAACATTGGTTTGAAAAGAGATGAACAAAATTGATCAAGAATGAGAGAATTCAGTTTGATGATATTGTCTCGCTGATACAGAGTTAATGGTGCTTGTTCCATTATAACTCTCTCTTGAAAACGTTTAATAACTGTTTTCCATTGCCTAAAACACATCACGTCAAGTGGCTGCATTAAGCTAGTTGCGCCTTCTGGAATGGTAAATCTTGTGATGGATTTGTCAGGAATATTGAAGATATCTGGATCTTTGTGGCCACCCCATGAATCAAGAAGCAAAATAGATTTTTCGGGTGCACATTCAGCGTAAACAGTAGACATGAAACTTTTCATCAGATTTTTGTCCAGTTTACCCGATTTTGAGCACACAATGTACAGATTATCAGGTCTTGATAAATTTTGCTGAACATTTGGTCCAAAACTACCTGACGGCTCACGTAAGCACAACATTGCCTTTTTATGCATTTGACCATCCATTGCCAAGATTGGTAAAATTGTATATGAATGTGTTCTTGCATTCATACTTTGGACGATTGCAGTTGTATCTTTTTCGCCTCTGAATGAGAGTGTTCTGGCAGAGTGAAGCTCGTAGTTAATTCCAGATTCATCAATGTTGAATACGTGTTGAGATTCAATATCTTCACTATCCATCGCCTCTTCCAATTGAACTATCGTAGCAGTTGCTTCACGTTCTATAGCTGCAATATCCTTGATCGCCTGTTTGGTGACAAATTTGGTAACTCTCCTTGATGTAATCATGTTTTTCTGTTTGAATTGCTGAATCCAAAAATGAGAAGCTTTAAAATTTGACAGATTCAATTCAACAGCTTTAGCAATAGCCCAACTTTTAATGTCGGTGTCATGGATCTGTAAACCAATATCTCTTGCATTTTTGAGACGTTCAAAGGTATGTTGACAAATTGCTTCCAACTTCTCTCTTCTAGTTCCACCTTGTGCTACATACTCAATGAAGCGATGAACATAATTTTGATACCGGACTCTTGGGAAAAAGTGTTGCATCCGTTTGAATGTTGGTTTTTCAGTGTGGTAAAAATTCACAACCTTCTCCATGTAGTCAAAGCTGAAAGATTCATTTCCAAATTCGACGGGTTCCATAGTTAAAACAAAACTCTCATCTTCTTCTGACTCGATAAAAATATTCTCACTCTCTGTTTCGTAAGCAATATTTCTATTGAACTGGGCATCCAAAATCATCTCGTGTAATTTTTTGGCGAAATTCAATTCAGCAATGTTGCAATCAACTTCACCACCTCTTGATAAATTTGCAAGAGAATCAATAACTTTTTTACTGTTAATTTTCATTATAGCAGGAAATAAGAACAAAGAAAAATACTAAACGCAAATTAAGTATTAGGCACTATGACAGCATGGAATAAAGGAAATGGAAGTGAAGGGTGTTGATTTTTACTCTCCAAAATGAAGGGCTTGTTTCTAAATTGCGAAATAGCGAAATAAGCTTGTAAACTTCAGAGCCCTCTATAAAGAAAAAGAGTGAAAACGGGGACGTAAAAAATTTCACTTTTTCTTAGCACTAATAGACCTCTAAAAAAATCATAGTAAAAAGTTCCAACTCATTTAACAGTTGGTGGACTTCCCTTGTTAGACTAGTTTAAATTGGATTTTAACTATTCTGCTCAATTAAAAACTTCAATTTATTATCTAGACACTCGGTAAACTGGAACCACGATAAAAACAAGTTCATCTCATGTAGTTTTTGATACTGAATCTAATGATACTATCGAGATTCGAGAATCATCTGGCTTAGACTGGTTTAAATTGGATTTTAACTATTCTGCTCAATTAAAAACTTCAATTTATTATCTAGACACTCGGTAAACTGGAACCACGATAAAAACAAGTTCATCTCATGTAGTTTTTGATACTGAATCTAATGATAATATCGAGATTCGAGAATCATCTGGCTTAGACTGGTTTAAATTGGATTTTAACTATTCTGCTCAATTAAAAACTTCAATTTATTATCTAGACACTCGGTAAACTGGAACCACGATAAAAACAAGTTCATCTCATGTAGTTTTTGATACTGAATCTAATGATACTATCGAGATTCGAGAATCATCTGGCTTAGACTGGTTTAAATTGGATTTTAACTATTCTGCTCAATTAAAAACTTCAATTTATTATCTAGACACTCGGTAAACTGGAACCACGATAAAAACAAGTTCATCTCATGTAGTTTTTGATACTGAATCTAATGATAATATCGAGATTCGAGAATCATCTGGCTTAGACTGGTTTAAATTGGATTTTAACTATTCTGCTCAATTAAAAACTTCAATTTATTATCTAGACACTCGGTAAACTGGAACCACGATAAAAACAAGTTCATCTCATGTAGTTTTTGATACTGAATCTAATGATACTATCGAGATTCGAGAATCATCTGGCTTAGACTGGTTTAAATTGGATTTTAACTATTCTGCTCAATTAAAAACTTCAATTTATTATCTAGACACTCGGTAAACTGGAACCACGATAAAAACAAGTTCATCTCATGTAGTTTTTGATACTGAATCTAATGATAATATCGAGATTCGAGAATCATCTGGCTTAGACTGGTTTAAATTGGATTTTAACTATTCTGCTCAATTAAAAACTTCAATTTATTATCTAGACACTCGGTAAACTGGAACCACGATAAAAACAAGTTCATCTCATGTAGTTTTTGATACTGAATCTAATGATACTATCGAGATTCGAGAATCATCTGGCTTAGACTGGTTTAAATTGGATTTTAACTATTCTGCTCAATTAAAAACTTCAATTTATTATCTAGACACTCGGTAAACTGGAACCACGATAAAAACAAGTTCATCTCATGTAGTTTTTGATACTGAATCTAATGATACTATCGAGATTCGAGAATCATCTGGCTTAGACTGGTTTAAATTGGATTTTAACTATTCTGCTCAATTAAAAACTTCAATTTATTATCTAGACACTCGGTAAACTGGAACCACGATAAAAACAAGTTCATCTCATGTAGTTTTTGATACTGAATCTAATGATAATATCGAGATTCGAGAATCATCTGGCTTAGACTGGTTTAAATTGGATTTTAACTATTCTGCTCAATTAAAAACTTCAATTTATTATCTAGACACTCGGTAAACTGGAACCACGATAAAAACAAGTTCATCTCATGTAGTTTTTGATACTGAATCTAATGATACTATCGAGATTCGAGAATCATCTGGCTTAGACTGGTTTAAATTGGATTTTAACTATTCTGCTCAATTAAAAACTTCAATTTATTATCTAGACACTCGGTAAACTGGAACCACGATAAAAACAAGTTCATCTCATGTAGTTTTTGATACTGAATCTAATGATAATATCGAGATTCGAGAATCATCTGGCTTAGACTGGTTTAAATTGGATTTTAACTATTCTGCTCAATTAAAAACTTCAATTTATTATCTAGACACTCGGTAAACTGGAACCACGATAAAAACAAGTTCATCTCATGTAGTTTTTGATACTGAATCTAATGATACTATCGAGATTCGAGAATCATCTGGCTTAGACTGGTTTAAATTGGATTTTAACTATTCTGCTCAATTAAAAACTTCAATTTATTATCTAGACACTCGGTAAACTGGAACCACGATAAAAACAAGTTCATCTCATGTAGTTTTTGATACTGAATCTAATGATAATATCGAGATTCGAGAATCATCTGGCTTAGACTGGTTTAAATTGGATTTTAACTATTCTGCTCAATTAAAAACTTCAATTTATTATCTAGACACTCGGTAAACTGGAACCACGATAAAAACAAGTTCATCTCATGTAGTTTTTGATACTGAATCTAATGATACTATCGAGATTCGAGAATCATCTGGCTTAGACTGGTTTAAATTGGATTTTAACTATTCTGCTCAATTAAAAACTTCAATTTATTATCTAGACACTCGGTAAACTGGAACCACGATAAAAACAAGTTCATCTCATGTAGTTTTTGATACTGAATCTAATGATAATATCGAGATTCGAGAATCATCTGGCTTAGACTGGTTTAAATTGGATTTTAACTATTCTGCTCAATTAAAAACTTCAATTTATTATCTAGACACTCGGTAAACTGGAACCACGATAAAAACAAGTTCATCTCATGTAGTTTTTGATACTGAATCTAATGATACTATCGAGATTCGAGAATCATCTGGCTTAGACTGGTTTAAATTGGATTTTAACTATTCTGCTCAATTAAAAACTTCAATTTATTATCTAGACACTCGGTAAACTGGAACCACGATAAAAACAAGTTCATCTCATGTAGTTTTTGATACTGAATCTAATGATACTATCGAGATTCGAGAATCATCTGGCTTAGACTGGTTTAAATTGGATTTTAACTATTCTGCTCAATTAAAAACTTCAATTTATTATCTAGACACTCGGTAAACTGGAACCACGATAAAAACAAGTTCATCTCATGTAGTTTTTGATACTGAATCTAATGATACTATCGAGATTCGAGAATCATCTGGCTTAGACTGGTTTAAATTGGATTTTAACTATTCTGCTCAATTAAAAACTTCAATTTATTATCTAGACACTCGGTAAACTGGAACCACGATAAAAACAAGTTCATCTCATGTAGTTTTTGATACTGAATCTAATGATAATATCGAGATTCGAGAATCATCTGGCTTAGACTGGTTTAAATTGGATTTTAACTATTCTGCTCAATTAAAAACTTCAATTTATTATCTAGACACTCGGTAAACTGGAACCACGATAAAAACAAGTTCATCTCATGTAGTTTTTGATACTGAATCTAATGATACTATCGAGATTCGAGAATCATCTGGCTTAGACTGGTTTAAATTGGATTTTAACTATTCTGCTCAATTAAAAACTTCAATTTATTATCTAGACACTCGGTAAACTGGAACCACGATAAAAACAAGTTCATCTCATGTAGTTTTTGATACTGAATCTAATGATAATATCGAGATTCGAGAATCATCTGGCTTAGACTGGTTTAAATTGGATTTTAACTATTCTGCTCAATTAAAAACTTCAATTTATTATCTAGACACTCGGTAAACTGGAACCACGATAAAAACAAGTTCATCTCATGTAGTTTTTGATACTGAATCTAATGATACTATCGAGATTCGAGAATCATCTGGCTTAGACTGGTTTAAATTGGATTTTAACTATTCTGCTCAATTAAAAACTTCAATTTATTATCTAGACACTCGGTAAACTGGAACCACGATAAAAACAAGTTCATCTCATGTAGTTTTTGATACTGAATCTAATGATAATATCGAGATTCGAGAATCATCTGGCTTAGACTGGTTTAAATTGGATTTTAACTATTCTGCTCAATTAAAAACTTCAATTTATTATCTAGACACTCGGTAAACTGGAACCACGATAAAAACAAGTTCATCTCATGTAGTTTTTGATACTGAATCTAATGATACTATCGAGATTCGAGAATCATCTGGCTTAGACTGGTTTAAATTGGATTTTAACTATTCTGCTCAATTAAAAACTTCAATTTATTATCTAGACACTCGGTAAACTGGAACCACGATAAAAACAAGTTCATCTCATGTAGTTTTTGATACTGAATCTAATGATAATATCGAGATTCGAGAATCATCTGGCTTAGACTGGTTTAAATTGGATTTTAACTATTCTGCTCAATTAAAAACTTCAATTTATTATCTAGACACTCGGTAAACTGGAACCACGATAAAAACAAGTTCATCTCATGTAGTTTTTGATACTGAATCTAATGATACTATCGAGATTCGAGAATCATCTGGCTTAGACTGGTTTAAATTGGATTTTAACTATTCTGCTCAATTAAAAACTTCAATTTATTATCTAGACACTCGGTAAACTGGAACCACGATAAAAACAAGTTCATCTCATGTAGTTTTTGATACTGAATCTAATGATAATATCGAGATTCGAGAATCATCTGGCTTAGACTGGTTTAAATTGGATTTTAACTATTCTGCTCAATTAAAAACTTCAATTTATTATCTAGACACTCGGTAAACTGGAACCACGATAAAAACAAGTTCATCTCATGTAGTTTTTGATACTGAATCTAATGATAATATCGAGATTCGAGAATCATCTGGCTTAGACTGGTTTAAATTGGATTTTAACTATTCTGCTCAATTAAAAACTTCAATTTATTATCTAGACACTCGGTAAACTGGAACCACGATAAAAACAAGTTCATCTCATGTAGTTTTTGATACTGAATCTAATGATAATATCGAGATTCGAGAATCATCTGGCTTAGACTGGTTTAAATTGGATTTTAACTATTCTGCTCAATTAAAAACTTCAATTTATTATCTAGACACTCGGTAAACTGGAACCACGATAAAAACAAGTTCATCTCATGTAGTTTTTGATACTGAATCTAATGATACTATCGAGATTCGAGAATCATCTGGCTTAGACTGGTTTAAATTGGATTTTAACTATTCTGCTCAATTAAAAACTTCAATTTATTATCTAGACACTCGGTAAACTGGAACCACGATAAAAACAAGTTCATCTCATGTAGTTTTTGATACTGAATCTAATGATACTATCGAGATTCGAGAATCATCTGGCTTAGACTGGTTTAAATTGGATTTTAACTATTCTGCTCAATTAAAAACTTCAATTTATTATCTAGACACTCGGTAAACTGGAATTTCAATATAACTTGTTTACTTAAAGTAATTTTGCCTTCGAAATGCTATGTGACTATCCAGATCATTTGACAGATTTTGCAAATTGGTTTGCATCTAGTTTCAGCAGCACAAAAATAATTAGTTGTGTGATTTTTGGTTCAAATCACTATAAACATTTTTTTAACTTGATCGGTAACGTTTTCGCATCGTGCAGGTGCGACTTGAACGGTAACGCATTTGCATTTGTCATGTGTGAATTGACCGGAAACACATTTGTATTGTGCAGGTGTGACTTGAACGGTAACGCATTTGCATTTGTCATGTGTGAATTGACCGGAAACACATTTGTATTGTGCAGGTGCGACTTGAACGGTAACGCATTTGCATTTGTCATGTGTGAATTGACCGGTAACGCATTTGCATTTGCAGCATATAGCATGGATGTTATTTAATGCAAATGACTCTTTTCTAAAAAGCCACCAGATGTCTCTGTTTTTGCTCCTCTTGATCACGTGACCGATTCAATACAATCAAAGTGGAATGAATTTATTTCAACTTTGCATTGAAAATTCACAACCTTTGACAATTGAGTTCACTCGGCTGCTTCGCTTATGGCAGCGAATTGTAAAGAGAGAAGTGCCGAAGAAGAAGCTGCTCGTTATGGCCAAACCAAAAGGTTGCTTGAGGCAGAACCTATAAATTCTACCTCATACCTCTACCTCTACGAACCTTATATTTTAAATAAATAATTTTGAATGATGTGGTTGATGCGAGAGTGAAAACAAATCCAAAAACAGAAAGCACTAAAGCAATCATCATTGAACATCATTAGGTAAAATTGTTCAATTGACAAAAGATAAATTTCTATCTTAAAATCTTGTAAATTGTTGCAAAACAGTTAACCCACACTCAGATAGTAACTCAGACTTAAAACAACACGACACAACCATCAGACTGCACACCATCCATAATAGAAGAAGACAGCAATTTGGAACTCGACAGGACTCGAACCGGGGGCCAACCAGTATTAAGTCGAACGAGTTACCACTGAGCTAATGTGGGTTAACTGTTAATGTTACGTAATGATCAAGGGGTCAAGGATTTCATATGATCAATAATTGCTGCACGCATGCGCAATTCTCATAGATTTTTTGTCTGAGTTTTCTTTGTTCAATATCTTTTGAAATAAGCTGCATAGAGAAAAATGAATTGAATTTGAAATCAGCATAAAATTTTAATCAAGAAAAAGTTTATTTCAAAAAAATTCGAGAGCAGGAGATTTTGCAGATCCTCTTTAATCTGAAATGTTTTGTTTCACCGAAAAAAAATTTTAAGGTCATTTTCACGAAAACGGCTTCGAATATAAAAAAATGGTTTTCACCATCGCGTTTCTCATGTTATTTTACATCTAAAAAAATTACTTTGGAAAAAATCTAAATTTTAGGCCGTTTTGGTCCTCATCCTTTAAATCATGTCTGTGATTGGTAGTTCAATAATTGAACTTCAATTACTTTTCCCATTTTTGGTAAAACAAAGTGCCGACAAAGACTTTGACCGTTTATTAGTAATGGATTTGGGTTCAAGTTACACAATTCATTATCTTATCCTTAACCAGAAAATGAAACCAAATGCATCTATTTAAACTTGTAAGCTTCTCACGACAAAGAGACTGCAAACAGTAATTATCTAACAGTAATTGTAAGCACTTATTTGTCATTTTGCAGCCTTTGAAATTGAATCATCTTTTGAATTAACAATAATTGTCTAATATTTTGCCATACAAATCACATCAATCCATTCTTTAATATTCAATGCAAAAAATGAAACTTGGAACTGATAGTCTTTCAATGTTGTATGATGTATCCTTGAGAAGCCAAGAATACTTAATTCGACGATTCGTGGAGCACTTGAAAAATCAAAGAGATCAAGAAATATTGCTGCTGAAGTGCTATTGAAAAAAAACGGTAAAGAATCAAAGAAATGTACTTTTTTTGTTCTTATTTTTTTAGACTGGAATAAAAGAGTTGATTGAATGATGCAAGAGTCATATCATTTCGTTGATTTACGTTTATTATCGTTAAATTTTGGAATAACTGATTTAATCAATGACATTGCCACCTGAATTATGTTAAACTGAGCGATAGTTATTTGGTCCAAAGTTAAAGAAAGGTGTGCTTATACAAAGGTTTGACAACTTTCATTGGTAAAAACGTTGATGTGAAGGCAATCAACTTATCAACAGGAGTATTGGCACTGTTGGAACGAAAGTTTACATTCATGATTCGATATTTTTCGAACCATTCTTTCTGATTGATGCAAAAAACATGCACTTTCCTATTTGATTTATTGATCAAAATAACTTTATCGTCGTTTATTTGATGTGAAGTCAGAATTAAATCACTAAAATTCCACTTTTTGTCTTTGAATGGTTCACTCTTATTGAAGCATTTAGTTTCGTGATTGAACTGGATAAATTCGAGATCCTTTGTCAATATATAAACAACATTGTCCAAAATAGTAACATGGAAAGAGTTTTTAAGGTCTCTATAATTATTAAACCAACTTTGATGAAGAACTGGAAACAGACCAAACCACTTCATCTCGTCGAGAGTTTTACCGATCAAAACGAGTTTACCATTAAATTCAAGGAACAATCGCTCTTCAGCGCGAACCGTCTTAGGAAGTTTTGCGTCTTTGTCTTCCAAAAAGCAGTCAGTAGTGCTATAAAATATCATCAGAATAAAATAATGCGATAAAATTCAATTTCAAGCCCATAATAAAGCAATGAAAAGCCTTGAAAATGTTTAAATAATTTCTCATTTCAACTCGTTTCAATTACAAAAGTTTAACTAATAAATTTGTATGACTAACTAGTACAACTAGATACTGCAAATAAACATGATATAATCAGATAAGAATATAAATGCTTGATACTTCTCGATACATCAAATTAATTCTACCGTAATTAACGTGTGCTCAAAGAGCAATATGAGAACTGCAAAAACACTTAGATACAATAGAATAATGCGAGGTAATAAACAATCTTCATATTCAAGTAAACTACATGAGAAATAATTGACAAAATAATAAGCAATTTGAAAACAACGAAATAATTTCTAGACCTACCTGAGTTTGCTAGAAAATTTGACAATAAATTTAAGAAATTGACTGTAGTAGCTTTTACCAGCAACTTTGAAGTCGAGCCATCGATATGTCTTTTTCATCCAATCAATTCGGATTCCCTGTGTCCCAGAGTCAAATAAAATATCTGAAATGTGTTCTCCATGAACAAATTCTAGTGACATTGAATCGTCTTGAGTAAAGTCACCAATCGGAGTACAAAACAATTCATTATCAAACATATTTATCCGTAATTTTGCTTCGTCTCTTTGCTGTATTGATACAAAGAAGTTTTGTTCGCAACGGTTGAATTCACCATCCGAGGAATTAATGAAATTGAAATTAGGCAGAGTCTTGATAAGTTCATATCCCTCCACCTTAGATAAATCGTTCGGGTCCATGAAACACCAACGAACGCAATTTAATAACCTTGAAAAATATTTTTTTCTATATTCAATCATTTTATTTACCCATTTCATGATTGATTCAAAAACTTGATATTCAGAATGAATCATCAAATCCAATTTAAGAATAGCTTCAATTGTCTTGAATGGAAATTTCAAGAAAATATCTGTATTGGCGATCATCAGGAAATGGCGACAAATCATGCTGCCAATAGATCCCGCACTTATCAATTTTGAGTCTTTCTTAACTTGTGTTAAAACGACTGGAAGATGTTCAATAGTGAAATTTTCATGGAAATAGGAAAGACATGGACCAAACAGACGTTCATTTATCATTAAATGATCGGCTGCCTCGTAGAAACTGATCACATTATCCATTTGGATGAAGAACGATTCAGAATGAATCCATGCGAGAATAGAATTGAAGACATGTTCATCAAAGTCCAATTCCACTTTGGCTTTTTTAGAATCAAATAAATCACTATTAAACATTTTCTCGAAGTAAGGCACAACTGAACAAATGAACTTTTTAGAGACAGTATATTCTCTCTTTCTATTAACAATTTTCAAATCATCATCACAATTTCCGTCCATATTCATGTTATTAAGAAATGGCAATTACGTGTAAAGTTCTGAAAAAATAGACGAATGTTCAATAATTTAGATAGATTTGATAGAACAATAAGATAACTCAGTCACAAAACAACGTTTCAAAAAAGTATCAAGTTAGGTTATGAAGAACCACGGTCTATCTACTAATATTACCATTTTGTTGAGTGAGCAAGCCATTTGAGCCAATAACAGTTTATTATTGTATGTAACAAATTGTTACTAACAAATACTAGTCAGTCGTAAGTCGGCGTAGTGTGAGCGAGTGTTCAAAAATCAAACAAAATTGTATGATTGTGTACATTGAAAGACACAAAAAATGGCAAATTTCAACATTTTCACCCAACTGCCTTGAGCAAAAACAAAAAAACCGAGAAACCGTTTGCGCTGGACAACCTTATACCGTAAATGACAATTTTTGAATAGATGCAGACAATGTGAAGACACGTATATGAATGCATATCCATAATGAATGAATCTATCATCTGATTAATTGACCAACACCTCTTTTGCATTTAACCTTGACAATGAATTCATTGCTAGCAGTGAAATCATTTAAGACTCAATTCTGCCCAATTGAATACAATAATGAATGAATAAAAAATGAATTTATAAAAACAATCTGGTAGAATGTCACATTTATCCAGTGTATATTTAATATTCTGAATGCATGCCTTTCATAGACTAAAAATTAATGCACAAAAATAGACATGCGAATAGATATACAGCTAAGAATGTTAGATAAGTCCAATCGAAAACTGATGGCACCATTGTAAGTCTATCTGATCCCAAAGTTTCAATGAAATCGAGAGGAGGAAGAGTTATGCTCTCATCCAATAACTGGAATCGATAAAAGTGGCTTTATAGGGACATATTTTTTTGACGATTTATGCTTAATATTTTCTCAGCTTTCTCGACATTATTTCCATGATGATTCGAGTCAGTGAAAAATAAAAAACAACTGTAAATTAATTCAGTTACAGAAAATTTCAAGTTTAAGCGAGTTTAATTTGCACTCAATAAAACATTTATGCAACAAGTGGAGATAAAGTTGGACCAATTTACTTGAACAAAACTTTGTGTAATCCCGATTGGATCATATTGTAGGGCTTGTTTCCATAAGAGTGGGGCTTATAAAAATAACGGACATTTTAAATGTTTCTTGTTGTCTAGGAGATCTGTATAGCAAGTTTCCAGTGACCAGAAACATTTCCTGTTGATTCGATTCTTTGCAATGTTATATCCATAGCCTGAATCAATGAGTTTGTACTTTCAATTGTAATACATATTTAAGCAGTTACCTGTATCAAACATCAATAATTTTTAACAGGTACGGTCATTATCAATATGAATAACAAAAAGAAATCATGAAAATTAATCTGACAGAATTTCCTATTATCCAGTGTAATTTAGCATTCTGATGCATGCTTTATCATAGGTACTAAGTTGATTTGAATAAAATATACGTTGTGGGAATATCCATATCACACATACTGCATGTATAAAAAGGTTCAATTTTATGAAATATTACGGGTAAATATACATATGAATGATCAAAAATCAGAGATATGTATTGTTCTGGATAAAAGAAATGTTAAGTTTAATGTCTTTCAATCGTATTGAGCAACAAAAAATATCGCAATGAATATTTGAAATTACTTTAATCAATCCTGCGAAGAATGACATTCAGACTTGTTTTGAAAATATATAAAACTGAAAATGATACAGTTTAGTTTAGACCTAAAGAAAGGCTTGCCTATATAAAGGTGTGATATTTTGAATAGGTAAAAAGACTGAAGTGAAGGCGATCAACTTATTAACAGAAATGTTGTCATTATTAGAACTGAGATTAACATTAATAACTTGACACGGTTCAGACCACTTATTCTGTTTGATGCAAAAAACGTAAATTTTGCCAGATGATTTATTAACCAGGAATACCCTATCATCTCCTGTTTGATGAGAAGTTAAAATTAACTCATTGAAATCCAATTTTTCGTCTTTGAATGGTTCACTCTTATTGAAGCATTTAGTTTCGTGATTGAACTGGATAAATTCGAGATCCCTTGTCAATATATAAACAGTATTGTCCACAACAGTGGCATGGAATGAATGTTTGTGATCCTCATAATTAAAGAACCAACTTGGACTAATAACTGGGAAAAGACCAAACAACTTTTTCTCGACTTTAGTTTTGCCAATCAAAATGAATTTACCATTAGATTCAAGGAGCAGTTCCTCTTCAGTGGCTAGTGGAAAAAGAAGTTTCGAGTCTTTGTCTTCCAAGAAACACTCAGTGGAGCTAGAAATAAAATAAGAATAAAACAGAAGAAAATAAAGCATAAAATGTCTATTTTATATTGTTATTAATAAATCAGCAAATTTAAATACATTAATATTTCAACTCAATTCAAATTTGCAAAACATTACGAAAGCTAATTAGCAAACAAGATTGATTAGCAAACATGATTCGATATTTTTCGAACCATTCTTTCTGATTAATGCAAAAAACATGCACTTTCCTAATTGATTTATTGATCAAAATAACTTTATCGTCGTTTGTTTGATGTGAAGTCAGAATTAAATCACTAAAATACCACTTTTCGTCTTTGAATGGTTCACTCTTATTGAAGCATTTAGTTTCGTGATTGAACTGGATAAATTCGAGATCCTTTGTCAATATATAAACAACATTGTCCAAAATAGTAACATGGAAAGAGTTTTTAAGGTCTCTATAATTATTAAACCAACTTTGATGAAGAACTGGAAACAGACCAAACCACTTCTCGTCGAGAGTTTTACCGATCGCAATGAATTCACCACTTACTTCAAGTAATTGTTTAACCTCACAGGTAATTGGACTAAGAGGTTTGAAGTCTTTATCCTCCAAATAACAAAAAAAATGCCTGGAAAAAAGAAAACATTGAAACTAAAAAGTGATAAACTAATGAACTCATGGTTGAATAATATACACAGTTTGGAGCTTGAGGTCTTGGTGAAAAATTAAGCTCAATAATTGTGACTTCGAGTTAGAAAAAATTTAAAGTTACATAATTTGTAATAATTAATAAACGTACTTTGAGTTACGTGGTAAGTTTACAATGAATTTAATTAAGTTACTGTAGTAAGTTTTATCAGCAACTTTGAAGTCGAGCCATCGAAATGTCTTTTTCCTCCAATCAATTCGGATCCCTTTTGCTCCAGAATCAAATAAAATATCTGAAATATGTTCTCCATGAACAAATTCAAGTGAAATAGAGTAATCTTGAATGAAATCGCCGATCGTGAAGCACAATAAATTATTACTAAACGCTTTAATTCTTAATTTTGAATCATCAGTTCTATGGATAGAAACGAAGAAGTTTTGACTACTACGATTCAAATCAGATAAAGCATTGGAGCGGATAATAGAGTCAAAATTAGTCATATCCTTGATGTAGTCATTATCCTTAATTTTATTTAAATTGTCAAGGTCCATGTAAGACCAACGAACACAGTTTAATAGCTGTGGAAGTAAATCTTTGCGCGAATTAACATAATTCACCCATTTAAGTATCGATTCAAAAATTTGATATTCTGAGTAAATCATTAGATCTAATTTGAGAATAGCTTCAACTGTCTCAACTGGGTAATTCAAGAAAATATCCGTTCCAGCGATAAGCAAGAAATGACGACAAATTAAATTTTCAATTGATCCTGAATTAATTAACTTAGAGAATTTTGTAACTTGAGGTAAAACAACTGGAAGATGTTCAATGGTGAAATTTTCACGGAAAAAAGAAAGACAAGGTTCTAAGAATTGTTCATTTAACATCAAAAAATCAGCTACCTCGTAAAGATTGATCACATTCTCCATGCATATAAAGAATGACCCAGAATGAATCCAATCGAGAATAGAATCGAAGGCATGTTCATCAAAATCCAATTCCACTTTGTTTTCCTTTGATTCCAACAAACCACAATAAAACATTTTCTCAAAGTAAGGCACAACTGAACAAATATACTTTTTAGAGACAGTATATAAGGTTTTTCTGTTCACAATTTGCACATTAACATCAAAATTTTCAACTTCTTGTTCCATGTTTATTTGAGAAATTAAAGCAAAGATTAGTCATAAAATCGAAAACAATGAACGCAGTTGAATTGATTTAGTTCTTTAATATAAAAAGATGAAAGTGGTAAAAGTAACAAAGTTCAATCAAAGAGCGATATAGGGTATTTTAAAAATTTTGACGAGCATTTTTCACATTTGAAGAGCAGTATAGTAAACCAATTCATACTAAATAAACTAGTGATTTGTAATACAGTAAAGCCTCCAGAAGGTTGTGAGCGATCTCGCCACCTAGCGATATTATTTATGCAACTCCTTTAAATAATTAACATAATTACATTGTAAAAACGAAGGGAATCCTAAATTTCATACAGCCTTTGCGGGGTTTTACTGTACATTAGACGTGGGCGATTGCATAGATAATCGATTAGCCAACCTAAAGGTTCAAAAAAGTAATATGCTGGTTCGAGATGAAAACGAGCGTAATTTTTATCTACACGTTAAGTTTGTCGGTGAATTCGTGTTTTATGTTGCTTTCTTTTCTTTTCATTTTCTCTACAAATTATTAATTAATCAACTACCTCTAATGTGCATCGAAGACTTCAATTTGAAGTAAATAAAGCGTAAAAGTTTGGTGTGAGTTGACGCAATAGGCTTAATACATGTGTAAGTCAGACGATATTTAGCGAGCGATCTTTCCCTCTTACTATACTCTTTTGCATTACATTATACAGTTCACAGTTTACAAACATAAATGAGCGACTATTTTCAGTTTTTAGGTTTTGTTCTTTTGTTCTCATGATGCTGAAAGCAAAGGTCTTTCCTCGTTATTTAGTTACCTATTTGTTATGCACAAACAAAAATGACTCATAGCTTTTTTATGCCATAAATTGAAGGGGTTATCTGCTGACTACGTTCATTCGTATCTTTATTTATAAATTGTTCATACGTTTCTCCGTATATATAACTCACGTCAGTAGATGGTAACTATGAAAATTGCCTAAAACGAGACTTCAATGTATTTCGATTGTGAACAAACTTATCTATTTGAGGAAATTCATGATTCGATCTTTTAAATTCATGTTGCAATAATTCAAGTCAGAAGAATATCTTCAGATTGACACGTCTTGTGATTGAATTGAATTTGAGGTCCATTATGCCATTCTGTCTAAAATGCGTGATCTAGAAGGAGTGCAGGACGTTTATAACAATAATTTAGCATTTAGTTGTGGGTAGTATGCAAAATAGCCTTGCTTATTTCAAGATTTTTTTATTGGGTCTAAAGAAAATACAAGTTATGAGATTTGGTTAGTTCAAAGATGTTACTCTCAAGTTCAAGTTAGAATTATGCTCACGTACTTTTTAGTGTACTACTTTCTGTCTTCCATAAAGCAACTCAAAACACAAGCACAAAATACATGAATTTGCTAACTTACTAAAACGCCAAGAGAACGAGTATATTTAAGGATCTTAAAACAAATTTGAATACAAAATTTTGAAATGTTCATTTAAAATGGAAAGAAAAAAATCAGACTGAGATTCGAATAGTGTTATTGAGTTGAGAAAAATTTGAGATACCAGCGTAATTAAAAGTCCATTTTGAACGTTTAGTGCAAAAACATGGATTCTTCCGCTTTCAGAGGATTGATCAACCAAAATTATCGCATCATCTTTAGTTTGGTGAGAAGTTAAATATAAAGAATTGAAATCCAGTGCCTAATAGTATTTAAATGGTTCACTTTTGATGAAGCATTTAGTTTCGTAATTGAATTTGAATGTCTTTTGTCGAAATCAACATTAAGTAGAGTCTTCTATTCTAGGACCCACTTTTTCACCACATTCATCACTTTAACCACCTCATTTTAGAAGGACTTTTTTCCACCACTTTTATCCATAACTTTATCAATCTCTGTTTTAAACACTTTTTTCACTGTATTGTCCACCACCCAAATATAACACATCCACTATTCACCACCATCCGACAATCTGGACAATCTCCACGGTGGACAATCTGGTGGGTTTGGTTTGTGGACAATATGGTGAAAAAAGTGTTTAAAATGTTGGTTGTATTCAGACTTCACTGACTACACAAGATTAACTTATAATAGCAACATAAAGCATTCACTTTCTTACATCTTAAAAGGGGTATAGGCAGCCTAAACGCATATTCGTCAAAATAATTTTAATGTTATTTTTCTGACAGAGCATCTAAAAAAACTATGTTTTACATTAAAATGGGCAAAATCTAACGAGCGGTTGAGGCACAATCACGATCGAAAGTCGCACCTTTCTCAGACATTAACTGGAAAAATAATTGAAAAAAAGAGTTGAAACTTAAAAATATTATGCATATTATAGGCAGTAATATGCATACAAAAAGATAGCATTGTAAACCATTTCGTTCTCGAGTTATAGCGATAGGTCACTTTTTCGTTTTTTCGAAACCAAATCTACAGGTCATAGTCTAGAATCTTTTCCAATAGCTTGAAATACTTGTCAACACTAGGTGCATAGCCTGACGGCTCTTTTTCGATATCACTATTGCAGTTAAGTAGATATAAGGGTCGATCGGGGAACGACCTCAAATGAACAAAATGACAAATCTCTGCAACCTGACATGCAATCAACTTCAAACAAATATTATAGTGTTTCGAATTATAAATACTATAACATATGAAAAGCGCAAGGTCATTCAAGGTCATTTAAAAATACTTTTTATTAGTAACTGCGCAAGTTACTGCAGTTATCAAGGCAGATCTGCGTATAACGGTAGCAAAGTGCTCGCAACACTTTTTTTGCTGAAATGTTCGAGATTTGTCGTTATTGGACCTTCTTGCAACATGTATTTGCCTTTTCGTTATACATCAATACAATACATTTAAAAATACTTTTTATTAACATTTTCGAGCATGATTCAGCTCTACGCGAAAAAACAATTTTTGAACATGATTTTATGCATTTAAGGGCTCAATTGGAGTAAAAACTATGTAATATATTGATGATATACTATTTCATGAGGAATGTAAAGATCTAACTAACTTGAAGGTCAAGTTACAAATGTCTTTGTCAAAAATAACCGTTTGAATACTTTTGAATTTTTACTTAATAAAAGAGTAACCACAACTCAAGTCAGTTGCTGTTGTGATGTAGCCCAATAGAGATAACTTCAATGTAACCTCTTCTTGTGTTCAATAAAACGTTTGCTTAAACCAACATAAAACAGAAATTGAAAAAGTGGTGGAAAAAAGCTCTTCTAAAATGTGGTGGAAAAAAGTCGGTGCCCTATTCTACAGAATTGAACCAACCTTTTACTCGACTGAATAAATTCGAGATCCTTTGTCAATATAAACAGTATTGTCCAAAACAATCACATGGAAAGAGTGAATATGTTCATAACTGTTGAGCCACTTCGGATTAATGACTGGAAAATATCAAACAACTTTTTTCCTGTCGAGTTTTACCAATCGTGATGCATTTACCATTGGATTCAAGCAATAAATACTCAGTAGATATAAGACTAATAAGTTCAGTAAACTTGTCATACAAAAAGCAGGAAAATTCACTGTAGAAAGAACAAAGAAATGAGGGAGTTTGACTTGAAATCGCAAAATAAATAGAAAACAATTTCGATTGTCCATTTGATAGGATTTACACCTACAGTAAAGGCTGAGATAATGAGACAAAATTTATAAACGACCCCTAATTAAGGAGGAGTTAAATCGAATTCGATTTCATCAAATTTCATTGCGATTTTATTAGTTTTCAATTGACTCATTTAAATTTTATTTCGTGAAATATCAATCAAAAAACTTTAGAAATCAGATTAATAAGACAATTAAGGTTAAATCTGATCTATTAAGGCAAATTGAAAATCATGAAATACGCTGCCCGACGAATAGTGTGAATAAGCTATTCCAAGAGTCTCATTATCTCAGCCTTTACTGTACCTGAAATTAACCTGGAATTTTGTGATCGATTTACTTATTCCCATGTAATAAGTTAGCTGAAAAAACTTCGAGTTTAACCATCGAAATGTCTTATTAATCCAACCAATTCGAACTTCTTTTGATCCACAATCAAATAAAATATCTGAAAATTTGTCTTCGTGCAACAAATCAAACGGAATTTTCTCGTCTTCAGTGAATTCATCAATCGGAGAACTATACATTTTATCATTTTTCAGATAAATATGTACTTTTGGAACATCCGCATCATATATATCAATAAAAGTGGATAAAATTCCAGAACCGCCTCACCAATCATGATCCGATTAAGAATAATTATAGTTCAAGACATGCAATATCCAAATATCAAAAATTGGCTGTGACTTATGAACCGTTTTCGAAAAAAGTACTAACTCTCCATAGAGTTCTATGTTAATTTTTTTTTACTTTCAAATTTTTTAGGGAAATTTTTTTGAAGTGTAACAACATGAAAAGTGTACCACACCCTATCGATCGATAGGGATAATAATAGCAACCAAATGAAAGGATAAAATGTATCTTTTAGTTTAATAAAGAGTTAGTTCGAGTCTGAACTCCAAGAAGAAAAGTTAATTTTCTAACAGTTGGTGACCCTGACGTGATTCAGTTCAGCTTCGATAACTGAACATCACCTTCATCCTCAGATCCATCTCAACAATTCGTTGTTGATTAAAAAACAATTTCTAAAACTTAAGAGTGTTTTCTTTCTTGTGAATGTTAAATCATATCTTTCCATTCAAATTCAACTAGAATTAAGTATAATCAAATCAACTTTAAAAAAATGGATCTCAATTAAATTTTTTTTTTGGACTTTTGCAAAGTGATTTACTGATTTGCAAACTCATCTATAAGAAATGGTTTACCTTTGAAAGGATTCAAATTGTCAGTGTTACCAATAGAAGAATACATTCTTATATCAATACCAACACCAATTGATCCAAAGCTGAAGATTGAACCATCAAAGCGATCTAAGGATCCAGAGTAAGTCGAAGAACAGTAAAACCAAATTGAGTTCATCAAATTAACCTATGAACATTGTTTGAGTGTGCTGCTAAAACATTTAAATCGTGATAATCTTCATCCTTTCAATAGACCTTTGGTTAAAAGATGCATATTCAAAATTACGAATTGTTCAATACACGAAACTGAATATCATATTTGTGATTATCTATTGGTGTATCATCAACGTACAATTGTTAGTGACCAGTGAAAGACACTAAAGTTGACTTGAATAGCCGATTATTTATTGACTAGCTATACTCTGGTTTCAATTTTTACCATAAGGATTTGGACCAAATTTCATTTCTACCCGTCAATTGTCAACAGACAATTAAATATATCAAATATCTTGTCTATTAATTTTCGATTAATTGTGCATTAATCTTCCATCGGCGAAAGCTGAACGCTACAAACAATAACAGATAAATCAACCTAATTTACTGTAAGTAAATAATAATCTATCAACCGTAGTTGTCAAATTGAATGTATTTTATACTCAAATAGTATTTAGTTGTAACGTAACCATTAAGTATTTACATCTAGCTTATATTGCATGAAATAATACCTAATTCTAGTCTTAACATTGGGCTCAAGAATACAGAACCTAGTTCGCCATTCACATTTGAGCTAATAATACCTAATTAATATCTAATTCATTACAACTCAAGAATACAGAACCTAGTTCGCCATTCGCATTTGAGTTGCTAATATCTAATTAATACCTAATATATCAAAGCTCAAGAATACAGAACCTAGTTCGCCATTCACATTTGAGCTAATAATACCTAATTAATATCTAATTCATTACAACTCAAGAATACAGAACCTAGTTCGCCATTCGCATTTGAGTTGCTAATATCTAATTAATACCTAAGATATCAAAGCTCAAGAATACAGAACCTAGTTCGCCATTCACATTTGAGCTAATAATACCTAATTAATATCTAATTCATTACAACTCAAGAATACAGAACCTAGTTCGCCATTCGCATTTGAGTTGCTAATACCTAATTAATACCTAATATTCCAAGCTCAAGAATACAGAACCTAGTTCGCCATTCACATTTGAGCTAATAATACCTAATTAATATCTAATTCATTACAACTCAAGAATACAGAACCTAGTTCGCCATTCGCATGTGAGTTGATAATACCTAAGTAATACCTAATATTGCAAGTATTTGCATGATATTTCACTAAAACATTTGAACTTTAAGATTTACCTTTTAAATTAATTGGATTTAATCATTAATCTGACACTAAATTACTTCAAGTTTGAAAAACAAAATATATATACTTTACACGATATCCCAATGAGACCACACCTAAGTGAATGCTCAAGTTAAATTAGTTATTGAACCATAAATCAACTATAAGTCAAAAATAAAGATAATAAAGCATTATCTAGCTAATGCACGCAAAGAAATCACGATTGACTTTAATCATTCTTGAACGTGATTTAGTTAATAAATCCTTTTCAACACCCCTTTCGTGACTAAAAGAAATATAACATATACATATCTTGTGTGATTAATAACAAATTACTCTAAGTGACTTTACCTATTCATTAATACTGATGAATTGGTTCTTCTATTGTCATCTCTTCAATTTAATCTTTCTTGAATTTTGCAATAGTCTCGTTAATAAAGTAAGGCGTTGGTTATCTTTGGAAGATTCAAACTCATTGATAATTTGTCTTTTAGCAGTAATTGCAATTTTAACCATTACTATAATAAAAGTGAATATCATTAATTATTAAAACACCAATATTACTGATTAAGAATCTAATAACCTTATTGCATGCTAAACCTTGGTTCAATGATTAAATGACTAAGATTAATAATAATATAGAAATAAAAGCAATCAGCTCTGTGTTGAGATTACACCCTTGGTATCGTAGACAACAACCAATAATAGTAATTTATGCCCATCATTCAACTAATAAAATAATAGTAGACTATAGTCGTATTTGTGTCGAATCAGACAACATTTTATCAGACGAAATTAGACGCTAAGTATTTTAGAAGAACATTAATAAACAAAAGAATTAAATAAAATGGAACACTCTATTACAACAGGTAATGAGGAGACTCATATTAACAATTTAGTGTCACCTCTTACTACAGCTAATATTACTTTTCCAAACGTCCCGGTCAATATCAACTTCTTCTCGGCTGACGACGATGAAAATGTTATTGACTGGTTCGACTCATTTGAATTTGCAGCCAAAGCTCTAGGCTGGACACAAAAAGATATGTTCAATGTGTTACCAGCTTATCTACAAGGAACTGCAAGAAGATGGTATTACGCCATAACCTCGCATGTACCTTGTGTAACTAGTCTGCCTGACGCACCAACAGGTATGACTACACCACCACAAGGCCCACCGCAAGATTATCTTGACCTCAAAAACAGAATGATTGCAGATCTGTGTCCTGCAGATTACAGATCGTACCTTTCACAGGAACTATATAAATCTAAGCAGAAAGTCGGACAATCCGCCATCGCTTTTATTTATGAAATCCATGAATTATGTAGAAGAATTCATGAACAAACACCTGAAGTTTTCATCATCAGCATGATAAAAGAAAAATTATTACCACAAATTAAATATGGGATTGCTCTTCAAAACCCAAAAACTTTGCATGAACTAGTCGAGGCGGCAAGATTGGCTGAGCGAGCTATGCATAGCTGCTCAACACCATTCGATGCCCCTAATCGAGAAGTACTTCAGTTGCAAACACAAGTGCAGCAAATGAAGGAAAAATTAGACTCTTTTAAGAGATGTAATATTTGTAAACGATTAGGGCATACTGAAGAAAGGTGCCACTTCGCTAAAAGATCTGAAAATGAAACAGGTCAAAATAGCTATGCTAATCGTAATCAAACATTGAATAATTACCCGACAGGTAACTACAACCCAAATGTCTCGCAATACAATCAGGATTATCAGCAGGTAATTGCGCAAGCTAATCAAAATTATCAAACAGCAGTAAAAAATTACACTCCAGGTAATCCAGGTGTTAGTAATAGAACTTTCGCAAAGCGAATTCCTCCTAAAGAGACTGCAGATACTGAAAATTGGAGAAATAGACCTTCGACGTCTACTGCGGAACCTGAAGCAAAAACAGACCCACCTAAAGAACCTGCACGTAAGAGTAAATCAAAAGAAAGATCACCTTCACCGAAGCGAGGTAGAGGTAGACCACCTAGTAAAGACAGAGGTAGAGGTAGAGGTCGAGGTCGCGGTAAGACTCCGCAAGTAAGAATTACAACTTATCGGAATGAACAATCCGAGGATTCTGAATGTATTGAATCAGATGACAATATGTTTGTTAATCCAGTTGTTCATTTACTTAATCAAAATCTTATACAACAGTTTGTAAAGGTAAATGGTTGTAAGGTAGACTCAATGCTAGACACGGGATCAGAGATTTCTCTTATCACTAAAGATTTAGTTAGTAAACTTAACTTAAATGTAACTAAATATAAAGGTCCCACACCATTTGCTGCAAACAATAAACCTTTACCAATCTTAGGAAAAGTTAAGGTTCAGTTAAAAATTACAGACGGAAAGAAAATAGCTATGATTGATACTAAAATGCAAGTAGTCAACAATTTGCCACGCAAATTCAAGGTATTAATAGGGCAAGATTTATTGACAAAAGCTCAGGTAAACATTGATTGTGCAAATAAAAAGATAAAAATAGGTAAAGAACAATCAGCCGTGGAATTGATTACTACTGAAGAAGAATCAGTGAGCGAATCGTCAGATAGTGAACCGATTGTAGATACTTCGGTAACATCTGAGGATTCCAGTGGAATGCATGACTTAGATGACTTTGTATCTTCTGAGACAAAACAGTTATCAGAATTGACCGAAGGCATCGAAATTGAACCTATCACAACGTTCGTAGATAAACCAAAATTACCTGAACTAGAGTTAAATGTCGAAAAAGGTGTACCAGGTGGAGTAGAGCAAACGTTGTATCAGTTATGCAATAACTATAGAGAAGCTTTTGCTGTTACACCACAAGAATTGGGAAGAACTAATCTTTTCATGCACCGAATTGAGACAGGTAACCATGCACCTATTGCACAATCACCTTATTCTCAAAGTACTCAAAAGCGAGAAATTACGAAACAAATTGTTAGCGAACTATTAAGAGATGGCATAATAGTTGACTCATTCTCACCTTGGTGCTCACCTGTTGTTTTAGTCAGCAAAAAGACAGGTGATTGGAGAATGTATGTCGATTATCGTAAATTAAATGCTGTGACAGTAAAGGATTCATATCCTATTCCAAATATAAATGTTTCGTTGGATGCTCTACAATGTGCAGAATACTTTAGTCTCTTAGATCTCAGGTCAGGTTATCACCAGGTAGAACTTGCACCTGAGGACAGACAAAAAAGTGCATTCGTGACCAGCTTCGACATGTACGAATACGTAACCATGCCTTTTGGGTTATGTAATGCACCTGCTACCTTTCAAAGATTAATGAATTGTTGTCTTGGTGGTTTGAAATACAAATGTTGTCTTGTGTATATTGATGACATAATAGTTTTTAGTAAAACAATCAGAGAACATTTTGAACGACTACAAGCTGTTTTCGATAGCCTAAGAAAAGCTGGTTTGACTTTGAAACCAGACAAGTGCTTTTTCTTTAAAAGAAAAATCCTTTATCTTGGGCATATCATCAGTGCAGCTGGTCAAGAACCCGATCCAGAAAAGATACGAGCGGTAAAAAATTTTCCCGTTCCAATAACATTAAAAGACATTCGTGCATTTGTTGCTCTTTGTTCCTATTATCGAAAATTTATCAAAGATTTTGCAAAAATTGCACAACCATTAACACAGTTAACAAAGAAAGACATTCCTTTTGAATGGGGTCCAAATCAAGTTGAAGCATTTGAGTACCTGAAGAATTGTCTAGTAAGAGCACCTGTATTAGCCCATTATGATCAGAATTTAGAAACACAACTAAGAACAGATGCTTCAGATGTGGGTTTAGGAGCCATTTTACTCCAGAAACACGAAAATAAATGGAAGCCTGTGGCTTTCGCAAGTAGACAAATCAGAGGTGCAGAGATTAATTACCCGGTTTCAGATAAAGAATGTCTTGCTATTATATATGCTTTTGAGAAATTTAGGCATTACCTAGAGGGAATTACATTTGAAGTAGTGACCGATCACTGTGCATTATGCTTTCTAAGGTCTAAAACTAAATTACCCCCTAGATTAATGCGCTATGCAATGACACTTCAAGCTTTTGAATTCAAGATAACATATAAATCTGGTAAGGTTCATGCAGACGCTGATTGTCTAAGTCGTTACCCGACTAATGACCCTGAATTTAACAAAATTAATGACGATGATAAAGAACAGGGAGATGATATTTTCACACTTTTAATTAGTGAACAGGACGAAGAAAATATTAATCTCATTGAAGAACAAAGAAATGATCCGTTAACCCAATCTCAAATTCAACAATTAAACGATATAGATAAGTTAGAACCTAAAATAAAGAATAGAATCATACGTAATTTTAGAATGCGAGATGGTATCCTTGAGAAAAAAATTATTACGGATGTAGGAACTAACTGGGTTCCAGTCCTACCAACAGCCCTGGTCAAAAAGGTTTTGCAATCGTATCACAATGACGTAAACTCAGGTCACTGTGGTATTTATCAGACTTATGCGAAACTAAAACCAAAATATTATTGGCCAAAAATGACAAAAGATATTACTAAATATATTAATTCTTGTGAAGAATGTCAGCTTAACAAGAAGGGAATTGGTAATGCAGTTCCACCACTCAAATCAATCTACGTCACAGGCCCGTTTGAAAAAGTAGGAATAGATATCCTTGGTCCTTTGCCTCCTTCTTCAGGAAAAGAATACATCATTGTGGCCACTGATTACTTTACTCGGTGGGTAGAAATGAAGGCATTGGCAAAGAAGGATGCATTAAGCACTGCAAAATTTTTAATTGAAAATATTTTATCACGACATGGTTGTCCCAAAACAATCGTTAGTGATCAAGGTCGTAATTTCATCGCCGATACAATTAAGGAAATTTCAGAATTTATGAATACAAAATGGCAGCTGTCAACCACTTATCATCCTCAGACTAATGGTTTGACCGAAAGAGTAAATCGAACGATTTGTCAAATGTTAAGTCATTATTGTCAGGAAACTAATCGTTTGCGATGGACTCAAATATTGCCATTGATAAATTTAGCCTACAATAGTGCATCAAATCAGAGTACTCAGTACTCACCATTCTTTCTCCTGTATGGAAGAGAAGCGAATTTACCGATAGACCTAAAACTGAATCCAGAAAATAAAGAAATCAGATTCACTGAATATGTAGAATTTATCAATAATGAATGGGCATCAGCTAAAGAACTTGCAAGAATAAATTCAGATGAATCGAAAGAAAAACAATCAAAAAATCATGAGAAAAAACATAAACTTAGAACCTTCAATGTAGGAGATTCAGTATTGTATGAAAAACAAGTACGAATGAATAAGCTAGAATCAAAATATGAAGGCCCATATAAAATAATAGAGAAAGTAGGAGAGACTACTTATTTCTTACAGAGAGACGACGGTTATGAACCGAAACGAGTACATGGTTCCCAGATTAAGCCGTATATTGCTGAAGAGACTAAAACCTCTTCTGGTGATAAACGGAGTAGTAAGCTATCAACTAGCTTACTGCTATTACTCCTCTTACCTTTGATGACAACAATCTGTGAATCGATAACGATTTCAGATTCACTCATCTGGAAAGCTACGTCCAATAAATATCTAAAAGGTTATATCCGTGTCAACCACACAATTACTTTGGTGAATCCATGTAAACAGATTCCCGAATATGAAAGTTGGTTTGACGAAAAGAATATTGGATGGAAACATACTCACAATAGCACAATAGATTGTGAAATACAATGGGAAGTTCAACACGAACCTGGTGAAATTGTCTATGTTGATGAACTGGAAGTTAACGTTGTCAAAACTTACCGGGGTTGTAAAGAATTTATCAAAAGAGGAAACCGTACTCATTGTTATGATCGAGCTGACGAAATTTGCTTTGAATATACACATGTTAACGATATTTTCTACATTGCTAGACACACATGTTTGAGATATATCAAAGAAAAAATGCAAATGGTTGAAAAACTGTGCAGTCAGAAAGAAGTTTCGTCAAGGCAACGAAGAGACGGTGGTGTAACCGCTGTGATTTTCATTTCTTCCATCCTGATTGTTGGAGTAAGCGCGCTGATCAATAGCTACAATAGCGGCTCACAAACAGTAGACCAAATTACCAACGACGCGCTCACCCAAATTTCAGCAGCTCTGAAAGCACATCAAGCAAAAATGATGCATATGTCGGCAGAATTAGCAGACTTAAAGATAAGAGTTGCTCAACTGGAACATAGCGCCTATGAGAACTCATTTCGAGCAGCCGATATATCCTTCCAAGTAAATAGATTGATCACAGTTATGCAAGAAACTATGAGAGCCATTAAGGCGAATAATACTATTCCAATCTCAACCTTTGACTTTTTCAATGTCACCTTGCCATGCGGAGAAACATGTCTATTGACAAAGGTGTCAGATGCAAAATGTCGAGTAATCAAAAGGGAAAATCAAAGTTCAGAGGACACACAGTTGCAATTTACATTTAAAGTTGCAAGGATAGCGACTGATTTGGTTGTACGAAAAGCTGATCCTTTCACTCTACTTGAAAAAAGTAATGGTTCAGTATGTTTACTGAAATACAAAGGACCTCAGTATGTCACAGTCAACTTAACTTCAAAAGAAATGTGTAGTATTGAGGCTGACGAAGTGAAAGAAGAATATTTAGTACACTTCCCTAATTATTGCGAGACATCGAAAGGAGTTGAGCTCTGGGAGAAAGAAAATTGTATTGAGGCTACGAAATTCAAAATACGAAAACCCCAGATAAAAATTGTTAATGATTATTATTATGTCTACTGTGCTGGACATAATTTAACTCAATATGGTAGCACTGGACCGTGTTCGAATGAAATTACTAAGGTTTCGATGGATCAGAACTTTTCTATCGATGGTGAAGTTTACCCTTTCAGTGAACTCGCTACGTTAGAACACTATGAAATGACACCGGTATCTAATTTAATAAATTGGAAGTTACTAAACGTCAAACCGGTTGTTGAAGAAAAACCGTATGATCTTGGTATGCTAGAAGAACTCATCGCACAACATAAAACAGAAATTAATCGCGATGAATCATGGTTATCCTGGATTAAAAGAAGCCTGATAACATTTTTGTTAGCCGTGATAACTATCTGCATAATATTACTCATAATATCGGAGATGTTCTTCACGATATTATATTGCATTAAAAAGCCTGTCATTGCAGTAAACATGGTTCCCGATTTGAATTATCAAGATTCTAAAACTCAATCAAATCCAATTGCGATTCCGATAAGCTCCTTATATTAGTTTAATGGTGCCTGTTGCTTGAAATAAAAATAACCATAATAACGACTATAATAATACTCATAATAATACTTATGATAATAACTATAATACCTATTATAATAACTATAATACCTATTATAATAACTATCATTTAGACCTAACATATCTTAGATTATATTATCTAGTATACGAATGTAATTCGATTTTTCCAAATCTATTTAAATTCTAGGACATAATATGCCTCGTCGGCGACTTATTCCCATACCTGATGATCCAGATTATGATCCATGGCCACCCAGGAGACCATTTTCTCCAGCAGATTGGGGAGATCTTGTTGTTGCTCCAGATGAAGAAGCGATCAGGATAAATGCCGAAATAGTAGAAATAATGAGACAAGCTCCACAAATTGAATTTAAAAGAGATTTCGTAGATAGCGAACCGTGCAAGGATTTCGCATGCACTGTATGTATGGAGATTATACCTGACCACTACAAAAAGCACACCTGCGTGTTTTGTAGAGCTTGCATGTGTCCCGATACTTGCCTGAAAGCTTATAAAATTAGTATAGAACGGTTACCTGTAGATGGACAAGTATGTCCTACTTGCAGGAAACCACTTAAATATAAATATAGACCTCAAAGAGGTATTAAATCGATAGAAACCTGGAACACATTACAGGTATACTGTGAATTCCCGTCATGTAGAGCTATTATCGATAACATTAACTATAATAATCACACCAATATATGCCCCCACAATGTTAGCAACTGTGATAGATGCACTTCCAAAAATTGGAATCAAGGAATTCATACTAGCTACTGTATGGAGGAACTTAGTTCTACCCAAGCAGTACTAGCAGCTAAGAATGAAGAGATTCTAAGATTGAATCAAACAATTGCAATAAGGAAATTAATGGTAGAAGGGGCAGAAGCAAAAATAAGAGAATTGGAAGCCAAACTGGCCCAAAAAGAAATTGAACTAGCAAATAATAGTTCTACATCGGGAATTGCATCTACCTCAAACCCTATGCGTAGCAGTAGCAATTCACAAGGAAATTACACTAAATTTACAATTAGATATCTAGATCAAACTTTTCAATTAAATAATATATCATTGAATGATCCCGGTTCCGTTCTTAGACAAAAGATCGAAGAGGTGACTGGTTGTAGAGTTGGTGCCATTCTAAGAGCTGATCACACGCTGTTAGATGATGCTAAACTAATTAAACAACATCAATATTGCTTTAAACCAGTAGTAATCACCGTTCTGCCAATAGATTTTCCTGTCGCTGAAGGGTCAAGATTGGAAATACAAATCCAAAGCGCCGGGGAAACAGTTTGAATGTAACTGAACAGTGGCTGTTCAGAATGGCGGCCGGTAGATGTAACAACATGAAAAGTGTACCACACCCTATCGATCGAATCTATCTATCGATCGATAGGGATAATAATAGCAACCAAATGAAAGGATAAAATGTATCTTTTAGTTTAATAAAGAGTTAGTTCGAGTCTGAACTCCAAGAAGAAACTATACAGAACTATTGTAAATAACCTAACCTAAACAAATTTACTTATTTTATATTGAGAAATTTTGTATTGATTTGTATGGGAAATGGGTAATTCTGAAAGGGGTCGGAAGCTGGATTTTTTTTGGTGAATCCCGGGCCATCAATAACATGTGTGTCAAGTTCCATGACGATCGGTTGTTTGGTCCTTTCGGAAATTCAACTGACTGATCAAACAGAATGTTGATGATCAAAATTAGCTTTACAATCAACTTAGTTGTAGTAACTCAACTCTAGTTCCATTCACGATGGCTTATGAATAATGAGTATTACAGCCAACAAATACTGTAGAGTACCCGGTTAAAGCAATTTTTTCGTGTCCCATTTAAGGCAATTTTCACAGCCGCCATCTAGGATTTCTTGAAAATTTACATTATTTTTATAATTTATATAATCCTTTGCTGTACCTAAATCTTAATCGCTGTCACTTTCGGCAAACCAATGTCACTTGAAAGAGACTGAGAACAATAGATTGCTTTTCTCTTCCCATTCAACAGATTAAATTTAATTGTTTCAAAATGTGCTATAAATTTTCATCAACCCTTTCTGTTTATTAGTGATATATAAGCTCTCCGAGCACCTGAAAATAACAACTGTAATCAATAAAATTCACATTTAATTGATTTAAAAAGGTAAGTAAAAATTGTCCCCAAACATGCCTTTTTCGAAAACTTGCCGCATCCTAGAGGTTCTCTTCTTGAGTCCTCTACCTACTGTAATCTCATTGAACAAACGAACAGTAAAAGAACTAAACATGAAAACAAACTACCTTTACCCTTGCCCTTTAATTTATTGAATTAATTAAATTTAATTTTATTAACTTAAGCATAGTGAATGAACGATATTGTTTCACAAGCCCTTTTGTAAAAGAAAATTCAATGTAATTTTGTGATGGCAATTAACTTTAAAATAAAACAAAACCCAAAAAGCACAATACTTAAACCATAAAAACATGTATTTCTCTCTCTCTTTCTTAACTCTGCCACTAGGGCTTCTCAATATAAACTTAATGCAGCACAATTGTATCACTCCAATCAAAACACAGGTAATCCTAGCGGGAAAGCTAAACGTAAAATATTGTACTTTCAACTCTGCTTATTTTAACCATGATATTTTTATATCATTTACCACTATTTTTTATACTTAATTTAACTGTACCATTTTTGGCCTGAAATTCCTATGTCCCATGGGAAGAATATATACTCAGACCTTTTCTTCATAATTATCAATAAAGTTTGACTTAAACTCCAACTTTGCCTCTTCACTCTCTAGTGCTGCCCTCTCTCCTCTTACTCTTCACTTTAAACCGAAAGGTTTTAGAATAGTAAGTTCCCTCCTTTTCTCTCTCTTACTTTTCACTTTTGGTTAACCTCCATAGAAAAGTAAGTTAAATCTTCCTCTTTCGACTGTTAGCAATTATAAACGGTCACATTTGGCGCAGTCGACAGGATACTTTTCCTGTTTAACCTAAACTAATCTCTTCTTCCTTTCTCCCTCTATTTTAGTGGATTTTCTCTCATTCGAGCCGGACTACGATCCCGAATCCGTCAATTCACCCCCTTGCTCGCCCGGACACTGGTTTGGTAGCGACACCCGTGGTCCTGATTCTGAACCAACTTCTGCTGGACCTATTAGCAAACCTTTGGTGGTCTTTGGTGGTGGTCTAAAACAATTTACGCCCTCTGGTGATACTTTCCAGCCCTTGTCTTTCAATTCCCGCCCTCTTCCGTCTTCCAGTCGCACTCTTGGTCCTTCTATCAGCCGGCCCTTCCAGCCTAATCGTCCTTTGGTGGAACAAAACCCCCCTAAACCAGTCGATCGACCCAGCTTCCTCCGTCCTTTGGTAACTCCTGAAGTTCAAGCTGTCAAAACTTCCGCTGGTCATCCCATTCCATCTGTTGGTCCAATTCAACCTGGTAAAGCCAAAAACAAGAAACGAAGAGAGGAAAGAAAACTTTATCTTCAAAAACAGCGTTTGGAAGCGGAATTAAAAGGAACTGTCTGCTTGGCTTACGAAGCTCATCTCCAGAAGAAGCAGAAGAAGACTGAAGAGCGAGCCGCTAAATTCTTCAAACAAGGAATCCAGAAAGCTGCTGAAGCTTCACAATTAGAAGAGCAACTTGCTCAAAACAAACTTGCCTTCACATCTGCAGCTGAGTTCAATTCCTTCAAGGCTAATCTTCCAGCTCGACAAGAATCTCGACAACTTCTCAATAGAGCCACTTCAACAGCCACTTACGCTCTTCATTTTGATTCTGTTAATCGTTCCTTTGCCCCAAACATTGTACCTCAATCTGCAACACCAGTTGAGCACCTTCATAAAATAGTTTTTAAACAATAAAAACGTTTGACTCAATATAGTTTCGTTTTCTTGTCATAATGGAAAATAATAATACTAACAGCTCTGATCAAATTGCAACAGAGACAAACTTAAATCCAAACTCGGACATAGATCCAAATCAAACAATCCGTCCACCCCTGACCAACCCACCTACTCGTTTACCAACATTAATCCGTAATCCATATCTCCCGAGTCCATCAGCAGTTCGATTTCAAAACCAAAATATGCCACGTTTATCCACTACATCACAACTAGACACGACTATCGACCAACCAGTACAGTACATAACATTACCACAAAAGAAAGTACTCAAATGTTATACTGGTGAACCATCTGGTATCCGCATCCAAGCTTGGTTAGTCCTTTATGAAAGACATATCAGCACCGACGATCCATACATCCTTATAAGAGACTTAGTCTACAGTCTAGACAAAGAAGCTCTGAGTTGGTATGCTGAGGAAATCGCGACTGAAGAGCATGAAGATTGGGACACTGTCAAATCTTTAATGATCACTCGCTTCGGTTCTGAATTTAAGGACCCACTTCTCGAAGCTCAACGTATCCGTCTTGAGCGTACAGAGACAGTGACTGAGTATTATCGCC
This sequence comes from Tetranychus piercei, assembly GCA_036759885.1. NCBI lineage: Eukaryota > Metazoa > Arthropoda > Arachnida > Trombidiformes > Tetranychidae > Tetranychus > Tetranychus piercei. The sequence goes on from CM071878.1 coordinate 9,676,100, forward strand.
GTAAGATAAAACTCCTTCGTGAAGCAAAACTGGCCGAACATCAAGTCATCTCACAGCTAACTTCTGGTTTACCATTTGCTTGGACTCTTCAAATGAGCTCTGGACGCCCTCGTACTCTCTCTGATTGGCTCGAAATAGCCACTGAAACCGAAATGCGTTATAGACAAAAGGAAAAATTCCTAACAAAGCAACAACCAAAGAAAACTGCTGCTAGAACCTTGGTCGCCGCACCTCCACATAACAATAGCCGCCCTCGTCAATCGGCTGAACGCCGTCCTCCAGCTTGTAGATACTGTGAAAGACTTGGTAAAAAGGAAAACCATTAGCATCGTGAATGCCCCAACCGTCCTCAGACCAGTCAACCTCGACCATCGACCCACACTGCCGAGGAAGAACTCTATCCAGATGACCCCGAAGACGTATGTTTCGCTAAAAACATATCTCCAATACTCAAATTCATCGATATTCCATTATCAATCGATGGTATCTCTGTCGAAGCCTTCATTGACACCGGTAGTACAATCAGTATAATGAGTCTAAAGACATGTAGACGACTCAACCTTCCCATCAACAATAAACAACAAATAACCATCAACCAGTTAGAAGGTTCAACCAAGAGTGTTGGATACACTCTCGCCTCAACTACCATCCACAAAACAACCAAGACGATCAAGTATCACATAATCTCCAACTTCCGCTATCCAATCTTAATCGGTCTCAACACCAGTATCGAATTCGGTCTTCACCTTAACCTCGAAGATAAGACTGTCAGTATTCGATCTCCAGAGACTCAAGAATTAGAAGTCCTGTTAGGAGAGACACATGAGAAAGATCAACTTGCCGCCCTCATCGAAAAACATAAATCTGCCTTTGCCCAAAACGAAACAGACATTGGCCGCATCACAGTTGCCAAACATCGGATTACCACTATTAACCATCCTCCAATTCAACTTAGGGCCTACCGTCGTCCTCAAGCCGAACTTGATGAAATAAGTCGTCAAGTCAAAGAATACAAAGAAAAAGGATTGGTTCGTGATAGTGAAAGCCCTTGGGCCTTTCCAGTCACATGTGTACCAAAGAAAGATGGTGGTACACGACTTTGCATAGATTTCCGTCGTCTCAATGCCCTCACCATAGATGACAAGATGCCGCTGTCACGGATCAATGATGTCATTGATCGTCTTCAAGGCAGTAAGTACTTCTCGACACTTGACGTCAAATGGGGATATTGGCATATTGAGATGGACCCAGAAAGCATCGAGAAAACTGCTTTCGTAACTCATGAAGGACACTATGAATGGCTCGTCATGCCATTTGGTCTTAAGAACGCCCCAGCAACTTTCCAAAGAATTCTTCAAAGAGTACTTGGTTCTTTACTCTACAACGGCGCAATAAACTACCTAGACGACATCATCGTTTACAGCAAGACCTTCTCTGAACATCTCCAACTCTTAGAGAAGATCTTCGCTCTTTGTAAAGATAACAACATCAAACTAAAGCTATCTAAATGCAACTTCGCACAAAATAAAGTTGACTATCTTGGATACGTCATCAGTAAAGAAGGAGTTAGACCATCCACAGAAAAAGTCAAAGCTGTTGAACATTTTCCTGTTCCAAGTAACGTCAAGGAAATCCGACAATTCTTAGGACTTGCAAACTACTATCGCCGCTTCATAGACAAGTTCTCAACTATCTCTAAACCATTAACCAGACTCCTCTGTAAAAATATTCCTTTCCACTGGAAGGATGAACGTCAAACTGCTTTTCAAATCCTCAAGAACAAGTTAATCAATGAACCAGTTCTCGCTATTTACAACAAAGACGAACCATGTACCCTTTACACTGACGCTTCAAAGATTGGTATTGGAGCTACGCTAGTTCAAACCGACAAACATGGTCTTGAACATCCAATTGCTTATTTTTCCAAAGCACTTAATGAACACCAAGGCAATTATACCGCATTTGAACTTGAATGTCTTGCAGTTGTAGAAGCTGTTGATCACTTCGAAGCTTATCTAAGCCTCCCATTCAAAGTCATCACTGATCATAGTGCATTGAAATGGCTCCTCACGCTCAAGAAACCTAAAGGAAGACTCTATCGCTGGAGTATCAAACTGTCTACTCGATCCTATGAGTTATTCCATCGAGCTGGTGTATCTCAACAACACGTCGATGCCTTATCAAGAGTCCCAGTTACTTTCCTTATCGATGCTGATGAAATCAAACAACATCAAACCACTACTGATTTCTCTCATATCCAACAATCTTTCAAAGTAGATGGCATTGTCACCGTGAAAACGCGTGGTTCCACTCGAGCTATCATTCCACCATCACTCCGAAATAAAGTCTTGCAGCATTTTCACGACGATTACAGTCACCCTGGGAAAAACAAGACTGTTAAACTTATTATTCGTTTCTATTGGTGGCCTCATATGATCTCAGACATCAAAGCTTATGTCGATTCATGCCGTTCATGCCAGCTTGTAAAGCAAACCCATCGTCCAAGTATTGGTCAAATGATCCTCCCTTCAGTTGATCTCGAACCTGGTGATCTCGTTGGCCTCGATACCATATTCATGGGACCTGCAGCTGGTAGTACTCGACATAAGTACATTCAAGTCTTCATAGACCACTTTTCACGACATGTTTGGGCTTTTCCTACAACCACCAACACAGCAGCATCAGTAGTAACTCTCTTAGATAAACTTATTGAATCTGGTATTCGCATCAAAGCTATTCTAACTGACTGTCACAAGAACTTCCAAAGTACAGTCTTAAAACAAGCTTTTAAACGCCACAACATAAAACACATCTTTAGTACTCCATATCATCCGCAAACCAACGGTATCGTCGAGCGCATCAATGGTACTTTGATGATCAAAGTAAGAGCTGCTTTACAAGATCATCCTCATCGTAAATGGACAACGCTCTTACCCAAGATTGTCACTGATTACAACAATACTCCACACGATATCACTGGTTATGCTCCTGCATATCTCTTCTTTGGAACCGATCCAACTCCGACTTTCTCCAGTCAAACCAACAATCTCCAGGAAGCACGTGAATTAGCCCGGTCCAGGACACGTTCGGAACAAGAAAGAAGGAAACAAAGACATGACGCTAAACATCCCGTCGCAAACTTTGAGATTGGATCCAAAGTTCTCAAAGAAGTACCATTTAACCATCCATCCAGGACTAAAGTCACAGCTAAGTATACAGGTCCATACTATGTCATCAAGAAGATTACGGATGTAACATACATCATATCGGAAACACTTTCAGGAACACCAATTCAAGCTCATTCATCCCAGCTCAAGCAGTTTGTTGATAGACAACAAACTCAAATTACAGTGGGCGAATGTGATGGCAATTAACTTTAAAATAAAACAAAACCCAAAAAGCACAATACTTAAACCATAAAAACATGTATTTCTCTCTCTCTTTCTTAACTCTGCCACTAGGGCTTCTCAATATAAACTTAATGCAGCACAATTGTATCACTCCAATCAAAACACAGGTAATCCTAGCGGGAAAGCTAAACGTAAAATATTGTACTTTCAACTCTGCTTATTTTAACCATGATATTTTTATATCATTTACCACTATTTTTTATACTTAATTTAACTGTACCATTTTTGGCCTGAAATTCCTATGTCCCATGGGAAGAATATATACTCAGACCTTTTCTTCATAATTATCAATAAAGTTTGACTTAAACTCCAACTTTGCCTCTTCACTCTCTAGTGCTGCCCTCTCTCCTCTTACTCTTCACTTTAAACCGAAAGGTTTTAGAATAGTAAGTTCCCTCCTTTTCTCTCTCTTACTTTTCACTTTTGGTTAACCTCCATAGAAAAGTAAGTTAAATCTTCCTCTTTCGACTGTTAGCAATTATAAACGGTCACAATTTAATCATACTTATTGTATTATATCTATTGTATCATATTTATTATACCAATGTATTGTATCCTAATTTGTATTTGTATTTCCCTTCCTAACGGCTGACTAGACCGTTGTGTGGAAGCCTGAGTGCCCACATTTGGTTGCTTTCTACTTATTGAGAGTAGCCGTTTGGGAGAGCGGTATCCCTTATGCCCGTAACTGGGTGAAACAATAAACTATTTAACCGGGAACTCTACAGTAGATTAAACTATTGGACAAAAACTTTATCAGTTAGCAGCTAATTAAGAAAGATTAATTGGTTCTGGTCAATCAAATGTTAACATTACTGTTAATAAATTGGGGAATTATAACAAATGATGGAGTGGACTCAAGTTGAAAATAGTCTTGACAAAATTAAGATTAAATTTAAGCCGCAATTAAACCGGGGACGCTACAATTAACATATTTGATTTTCATAAACAACTGAAAACAATGTTTAGTCACATTTTATCAAAGTCACAACAAATTGAAGTTTAACATTTATCACTTTGGTTGTTAGTTCAAGCACTTTCCTTGTTAACAATCCTGATATTGTTGTGATTGGTAGTTCAATAATTGAACTTCAATTACTTTTCCCATTTTTGGTAAAACAAAGTGTCGCTAAAGACTTTGACCGTTTATTAGTAATGGATTTGGGTTCAAGTTACACAATTCCTTATCTTATCGTTAAATCCTTAACCAGAAAGTGAAACCAAATGCGTCTATTTAAACTTTCAATTCACACCGATATTTTGAATCAACAATTCGAAACTTTAATCTAATTGAGATAATTTTTCATCCAGCTTTATGTTATGGATAAGCAGGTTGAGCTATTAACCATAAGCAAAAGTAATTGAACAAACAGTAATTTGAAATATGGAAAATATCAGGTTAGTTCATAGTATATAAAGTAGTTCTAGTCACTCGTCAGGTAAACGACACTAATGAATATCATGAAAAATCAAGAAAAGTGTGATTTCTTGTATCAGTATTCCTCTCAAGTCTGAAAAACAGTTGAATTAACTATTTCTGAACATCGAGAAATATGAAAACTGAAAATTTATATACTTTCGATACCAAATGCTGTTGTGGATTAAAGAAATGTTGTAAAGGTTCAAACCTGTTTACCCATCTTTTAATCTTTTAATCTTTATATGACTTAACGCGAAATAACAAAAAGTTTAAAAATTACACTGAAATCAATAGATTGAAATCTTTTACGAATGACGAATGATCTTTACTCGAGCAAAAACTGACCTAAACTTAACTTAACCTAGGCTGAACCAAAACTTTATCGAATCTGAATCTTGATCCAATGTGCAATTCTTGAACAAATTCAATATTGTTAAAGATTTGCGGATGATCTCTGAGAACCTTTCCCTTTCTACCAATGAACCCTTCTTTTAATTAGTTTGTTTGCTTAAAAGATTAGTGAAACTGGTATTTCAAATCAGAGATGTGTTAATTAAAAACAGTCTGTTAACAAAAACTAAAATTTTAAATCATGTCTGTGATTGGTAGTTCAATAATTGAACTTCAATTACTTTTCCCATTTTTGGTAAAACAAAGTGCCGACAAAGACTTTGACCGTTTATTAGTAATGGATTTGGGTTCAAGTTACACAATTCATTATCTTATCCTTAACCAGAAAGTGAAACCAAATGCGTCTATTTAAACTTGTAAGCTTCTCACGACAAAGAGACTGCAAACAGTAATTATCTAACAGTAATTGTAAGCACTTATTTGTCATTTTGCAGCCTTTGAAATTGAATCATCTTTTGAATTAACAATAATTGTCTAATATTTTGCCATACAAATCACATCAATCCATTCTTTAATATTCAATGCAAAAAATGAAACTTGGAACTGATAGTCTTTCAATGTTGTATGATGTATCCTTGAGAAGCCAAGAATACTTAATTCGACGATTCGTGGAGCACTTGAAAAATCAAAGAGATCAAGAAATATTGCTGCTGAAGTGCTATTGAAAAAAACGGTGAAGAATCGGATAAATGTATTACTTTAGTTGCTCATATGCATTTCAGACTGGAATAAAAGAGTTAATTTAATGATGAAAGATTGATTCAATCTGATTGAATGATGCCATTTCGTTGATTTACGTTTATTATGCTGAGCACAATCCGCAATCGGCATTTGATTAACAATAACCTAAAGAAAATTGAACAAAATGCTGTAATAAGGCTTAGAAGTGATGAATACATGATACCATTAATGAAATTACACTAGAATAGAATGGCTAAGTCAGACCTATTATCACATAAACAGGTTCTCTTTTATTTCAGCGCTGATTTGTTATTATAATAAAAAAGTCAATTGAATGAACGAGAAACGAACTTAAAATAATTAACCAGAAAAGTTGTCACTGAAAGTTGACCTTGTAAGCTTCTCAGGTTACATTTTTAAAATCCATAATGATTAGGCTAGCAGAAGCACAATACAATAACTTCTTAATAAGATAAAAAACAAAAAGATTAAAGTTTAAATTAAAAACCCCTTTATATCACCACTGGTGTTTCACCAGACTAGAATCAGTTACAAGCTCAAGTAACTTACAATTAAACATGACCTTTCAACTTACTAACGTATTTATAATCATTTCTCATTTCTCATTTCTCAGGGTTTCCTTAAAGGCACGATTAATAAACAAAATCAATTTGTTTTTGCAAATACACTAGTTTCCGGATAAGTTAATTTTTGATCAGCGTTACTACTGTATTACCGAAGGTAGGACAAGGCCTTAATTAAGCATTAGAGGTCGCTTATAAAAAATTAACTTATCCGTGAAACTAGTGTATTTGAAAAAACAAACTAATTTTGTTTATTAATCGTGCCTTTAAGGAAACTAGTGTAATTGATTATAATTTAGCAGTCGATTATTCAGCTAAAATCGATCGTGGACTGTGATTTAGACTCAGTATCTATAAACCAATCGATTATTTATTACAATATATGATCCTCATCATCTTGCACCGCTATTACTCGACCTTTTTGTTAAAGCTATTCAATTCAATGTTGGATCGTTGGTTTCTTCCTTATAGACACCAAGTCTGCACCAAATGTTAATCAATGCTTTACTTTATGTGATCGTCTGGTCAATCGGGATAAGATGAGCGTAAGCATTTGTCAGTAGAAGTTAAATCTGAGACTATTTGTCTCTAAAAGTTGTCTTTGAAATTTTAGCTTTAACTTTGAAAAGTACTAATGAATTATAATCATGAAAAATATCAATTTATATTCCAACATTTGTCATCAATGCATCTCTCTCTATATTTTCAGACTCAACCTTTGAAAAATGAATAATTTTCAGCTTTTTTGACGGATTGCATTGCTTTATTAAATTAAAATTAAAGCTTGTCATTTAAGAGAGTTGCATTTCGAGTTTAGAAATCACTTGAAGTTTATTGTTTGATTTAATTATCGCTATTCTCATAATACGAAGCTCCAATGTGTTGCATCGGTAGAAACGTGGGCGTGAAGGCAACTAACTTATTAATATCAGAGTCAGAACTGTCGGAACACAAGTTCACATTCATGATTCGAAATTTCTCAATCCATTTTTTTCCTTCAACAGATAAAACAAATACTTTTCCAGAAGATTTGTCAGCCAAGATTACTTCATTATTTTTTTTAAAAGAGGTTAATATTAACTCATTGAAATTAAATTTCTCCTCAGGCAATTCATTTTCCTCGAAGCACTTAGTTACATGGTTGAACTGAATAAAATTCAGTTTTTTTGTCAGTATATACACAGTACTGTCCAAAATGGTGGCTAGGAACGAATGCTTGTGATCTTTAAACTCATTGAACCAACTTGGATCTAAAACTGGGAAAATGCCAAACAACTCTTTCTCGGCTTTAGTTTTGCCAATCAAAATGAATTTACCATTAGATTCAAGGAGCAGTTCCTCTTCAGGGCTAACTGGCAAAGGAAGTTTTGCGTCTTGATCCTCTAGATAGCAAAAAAGAATGCTTAAAAAAATGAAATAATGAAATAATTTATGTTAAAATCTGAATTAAATGGGTTGAAAAACACGCTCACGCAAAGTTCGTTTGATCCAATCAATTCTGATTCCTTTTCTTCCAGAATCAAATAAAATGTCTGAAATATGGTCACCATGAACAAATTCAAGTGACATTGAATCGTCTTGAGTGAATTCACCAATAGGGAAACTGAAAAAATCAGAATCAAACACTCTTATTCCTAAAGTTGCTTTATCTTTCTGATGGATAGAGATAAAAAAGCATTGATCACTTCGATTGAATCCGCTTTCACTACTAGATGAAATAATTGTATCGAAATTTGGTAGCCCCTTAATTAATCCATTATCCTTAACCTCTGTAATATCAGCAGGATCCATGAAATGACACCGAACACAGCTTAACAACCGTGGAAGTGATCCTTTTCTAGACTCTGTATTCTTATTTATCCATTTCATGATCGATTAAAATACTTGATATTCGGAATAAATCATTAAATCTAATTTGAGGATAGCTTCAACTACCTCGACGTTATAATTCAAGAAAATATCCGTATTGACGATCATCAAGAAATATCGACAAATAATGGTGATAGCTTCAGAAGCCAAAATTTTAGATGCTTTGGTGATTTGTGGTAGAACAAATGGAATATATTCGAGGTTGAAATTTTCATGGAAGTAAGAAAGACACAGTTCCAATAAGCGCTCATTCATCATCAAGTAATCTGCTGCTTCATAAAAACCGATTACATATTCCATTTGCATATTGAATGATCCAGAAAGAATCACATCGAGGATCGCATTGAATATGCGGTCATCAAAGTCCAGTGTAACTTTGTTTTCCTTTGATTCCAACAAATCATTTTCAAACATCTTTTTAAAATATGGAACCGATAAAAGTGGCTTTTTCGGAACATAATATTTTCTTTTTCGATTGATAATTAATATTTTCTCAACATTGTTTTCCATGATGATTCGAGTCAGGAAAAAATCCCAAACTGTAAATCTAACTTTTGAATAACTTAAATTAAGTTACAGAAAACTTCAAGTTAAAGCGAGTTTAATTTACACTCAATAGTAATTTATGTAACAACTTGTTACTAAAAAGTGGAGATAAAGTTGGACCAATTTACTTGAACAAAACTTTGCGTAATCCCGATTGGATCATATTGTAGGGTTTGGTTATCACAAGGGTGGTGCTTAAAAAAGTAACGGATATTTTAAATGTTTCTTGTTGCCTAGGAGATTTGGTACAAAGTTCCAGTGACCAGAAACTTTTCCTGCATTTGTTACATCTATTGATTCGATTCTTTTTAATGTTATATCCATATATATACTGAATCATTGACGTTATCCATTAAGTTTGAACTAAGCAGTTACCTGTTTCAAATAATATAGAGTATCAATAATTTTTAACAGGTACGGTCATTATCAATATGAATAACAAAAAGAAATCATGAAAATTCATCTGACAGAATTTCCTATTATCCAAGGCATATTTAGCACTCTGTGCATGCTTTATTACATTGTATTGGTACTAAATTTTTCAACAAATGGCAAAGAAACAGATATTGAAAACCAGATCTCAATGACTGCATATTTTTTTAAATGGAAGGGTTAAATTGTTTAAAAGTGAAGCCCATTATAATGGATGTTAAATATGTTTAATGATAGAAAAATGTAATTAGGTTACAATTGCATTTGAACTATCGAGAATAATGGAGTTCCCAACTGGTAACCGGAATTTACGGCGAACAGAATGGTACACATGGTAGTTTAATGTTGATGAGCGTATTGCTCATACAAAGGTTTGATAACTTTCAGCGATAAAAATGCTGGAGTAAATGCAATATACTTATTGATGGGAGAACCTGAACTGTTGGAAGATAAGTCCACATTCATGATTCGATATTTTTCAATCCATTCCTTCTGATTGATGCAGAAAACATAAATTACTTCAGTTGTTTTATTGATTAGAATTACTTTGTCGTCGTTTTTTGGGTAAGAAGTCAAAATTAAATCATCGAAATTAAATTTCTGTTCTTTAAACGGTTCACTCTTATCGAAGCATTTAGTTTTGTAATTGAATTGAATAAATTCAAGATCCCTTGTCAATACATACACAACATCGTCCAAAACAGTCACATGGAAAGAGTTTTCAGGATAAAGATAATTATTGAAACACCATTTAGTCAGAGCTGGGAAAAAACCAAACAACTTTTTCTCGTCTTTTAATTTGCCAATCAAAATGAATTCTCCATTAGATTCAAGGAGAACCCTTTCAACAGATATGCCGCTTCGAGGAATTTCGCCATCTTTGGCATCCAAACAGCATGACGTCCTGAAGAATGAGAGCATAATAAGAGTAAGACAAAATTTTGTTTGAAAACTTATGTTAATAAGATGGCAACTTTTTTAAAATAGACTCGTAGATTAAAAGTTATGTTACCCAGAATTTTAACTCAATGAATGAGATGAAACCCATGATGATTTAATCACGGAAAGATCATAAGTGTCGATCCTATCTAACTCATGTCAATAATGCGATTCAATATTAAAAATAATAACACTCATCCGTGAGTGACCTTCATCCGTGACTGATTCATCACTAGGCTAACTAATGTACATATTTTGAATATTGACTTTCGAAAGAAATTCAAAATAAACCAAAAACTACAGGATAAATCTTTGTACATATTAGCCACATAATATGGAAGTATAGCCAAATAAGACTGAATTTATCCAATAAGAATTTCATGGAGCTTGACCATTCAAGAGTTTAAAGCAAATTGTCAAGAACAGAAACATGAATACAATTGTAAAAGACTAGCAAATGAGAAACGATGTAATCAATATTATACAAATAGACGGAATTTAAATGTTTCTTGAACTGGCTTCATGATGAAAATGATTCTGGCTATTTTTCAGAAAATAAGAGTTGATATCTTTTTAAAACCTCAATTTCAAGAGATGAATGATAAATATTCAACATACTGGTCAATACTTGTCGAAAACTTTCCAATGAATTTAATTAATTGATTGTAGTAAGTTTTACCACGGACTTTCAAGTCAAGCCATCGAAATGTCTTCTTCATCCAATCAATTCTGATTCCTTTTCTTCCAGAATCAAATAAAATATCTGAAATGTTCTCTCCATGAACAAATTCAAGTGACATTGAATAATCTGAAGTAAAATCTCCAATCGTAAAACAAAACAATTTATCATCGAATAATTTTATCCTTAACGTTTTCTCCACCTGCTGGATTGATACAAAAAAGTTTTGTTTGCAACGATCAAATCCATATTCAACGTTAGAAGGAATAATCGATCTGAAATCGGGAAGAGCCTTCATCAATTCATTATTCTCCACCAAAGATAAGTCATCAGCATCCATGTATGACCAACGAACACAGTTTAATAGCTGTGGTAGTAAAGTTTTTCGAGAATCAACGTTTTTATTCACCCATTTCAAGATTGAATCAAATATTTGATATTCTGAGTAAATCATTAGATCTAATTTGAGAATAGCTTCAACTGTCTCAACTGGGTAATTCAAGAAAATATCCGTTTTAACAATAGTCAAGAAATGGCGACAGATTATGCTATGAATAGCTTCTGAACTGATCAATTTTGACACTTTGGTGACTTGTGATAAAACAGCAGGAAGATGTCTTATGGTGAAATTTTCATGGAAATAGGAGAGACAGGGTTCAAACAAACGATCATTAATCATTAAGTAATCAGCTACTTCATAAAAACTGATGACGTTCTCAATCTGAATGAAGAATGATCCAGAATGAACCCAATCCAGGATAGAATTGAAAACATGTTCATCAAAATCTAGTTCCACTTTGCTCCTTTTGGATTCCAACAAATCACAACAAAACATTTTCTCAAAATAAGGTACAGCAGAACAAATGAGCTTTTTGGAGACTACATATTTCCTTTTCCTATTCACAATTAGCAATTTTGCATCACAATTATTATCTTTTTCATCCATATTGGTTAAATTGGAAAAGTCACAATAAAACTTCAAGTTAATAAATCAGTAAATTATTTCAGAGGCAAAGCGAAATAGCGCTCAATGTAGTGAAGACCCGCGGTTAGCCATTTAACAATTGTATTAATAGATACCGAAGCCAGCCAAATTGAGCCAGAAACGAGCCGTTTAAGAAGGAAGCTAAGCCAAGCTATAAATTAATGGCTCGAATTGGCTCGAATTAGCTCGCTCGAGCCAGCTTGAGCCAAAAAAAGTTTCAGAAAGAGCTTTTTCACAACAATTTTTTTCCAGAAAATTTCAAAAAATCTTGATAAATTTAATTTTTTGAATAATTCCAGCCAAATTGAGCCACAAGCGGCAAATTTTATCGGCTCGTAGCATGAGCTGGCTCAAGCTAAGCGCAGCTAAAAATTAGCAATTTGAGCGAGCTAATCGTAATTCGGCTGGCTTTGGTATCTACTTTGGTAATTATTAATAGCTCACATGGTCAGTTAAAGCAGGTTGCATTAATCTCCATCTATTGAGATTTGATTTTTAACCAAACAGTGATTATGTCAATAGATGGCGACTATTAAAAATCGTTTAATTGATATTGCTATACACAGAGAGTAGGATAACCCAAAGTAGAGCTGATAGTTTTGCGAATATTTGTCGAATACTCGCAAGGCAATAAAGTGTGAAGATAGCCATGTTAATTTAACAGAACATTTATTATGAGTCAAAAATAATTTGTTTAAACGTGAATTTCTCAGAAGCCTGAATTTCGATAAATTTATCATTTTTGTGATTGCAGTTTAACCATGGTATCAATTTTTTAAAAATTTCTTAGAACCCGCTCAGTTTAGACACAATTTTCCCAATTATGATTTCATTTACTGTCACCTACAGTATTTATAATAGTTTACGTTGAGCTTATTTTGGTATCAATGTACCTATACTTCGGCATTAGATTCATTGACACTTTTATGATAAAGCCAATAAGAACTGAGGAACTAATGGCAAATCAGAAATAATGGTCTAAAAGCTGTTCATTTGGTATAAGAAAAGCAGAGAATCCAATGGCTCATACAGACGTTTTATTAAGTAGGGAAAAATTTATTTTCAAACAAAGGTTTTAAGGTTTTCATAGGTAAAAATGCAGAAGTAAAGCCAATCAACTGATCATCATTTTCATGAGAATCTGCACTTGAATCACAATTATCTGTGAAAAAAAATTTTTTTCTTGAGATTTGAGCAAAGTTATAAGTCCATTCGGAACATTCAACGTTGTAAACATGAATTCTTCCGGAAGATTTATCCACCAGAATTATTTTATCATCCTTAGTCTGATGAGAAGTTAAAATTAAATCATGGAAATCCAATTCATCATCGAAGTCTAACGGTTCACTCTTTACGAGTTTGCCATCCATATAATTGAAGCGCATGAATTCGAGCTTTTGAGTCAACACATAGACAGTCTTGTCTAATACAGTCGCACGGAAAGAATGTCCGATAAATTGGAAATTAAACCAGCTTAGCTGACGAACAGGGAAAAGACTAAACAACTTTCTTTCCTTTCGAGATTTCCCAATCAAAATGTAATCACCATTTGATTCAAGCAATAGATAGTCAATAGAATTGGGATTATAAACTTCAGTAGCTTTGTCATCCAAAAAGCAAGACACTTCCCTGCAAAACAAAATTTAAAAGTGAGGCTGAAAAATTTCCTTATAAAGATTCCTTTAAAGCAAGACTTTGGTTATTCATTTTAAAAATAAAATTTAGACTTACTTGGAATCAACTTGGAATTTTACAATCGATTTACTTAAGCGACTATAATAAGTTGTATGGTAATGTTTATCGACGAACCGGCAATATGTTTTATTAATCCAATTGATGCGTAATCCTGCTCCGCAGTCAAGCAAAATATCTGAAACTGCATCTTCGTGTACGAAATCAAACGGAATTTCATTGTCGTGAGTAAACTGGCCAAGTGGTAAACTAAATAGGTCATTGGTGAATAAATATATCTTCAAAGCTGTATCATTAATTTGATAAAAAGAAATGAAGAAGTTTTGATTACTGCGTTTGAAACTACATTCATCATTAGAGATGATTGAATCGAAATTTGACAGAGTCTTGATTAATTCGTTTTCTTTAACCTTTGATAATTCAGTCGAATTCATGGCAGACCACCGTACGCAATGCAATAATTGAGGCAGTAAATCTTTCCTAGATTCTGAGCTCATATTCACCCATTTAATAATTGATTCAAAGATTTGATACTCGGAGTAGACCATTAAATCTAATTTCAAAATAGATTCAATTGTTCTTACCGGCCAACCCAAGAAAGTATTTGTGTTGGAAATTTGCAAGAAGTGGCGACATATGTAAGCATTAATTGATTCTGAATTTATCAATTTCGACACTTTTGAAACTTGCGTTAAAACAAAAGGAATATGTTCAATTGTAAAATTTTCCTGAAAGTAAGAGCGACAATATTCAAGAAACCGTTTATCAAGCATAAAATAATCAATTATTTCACCCAAATGAATAACATATTTCATTTTAAGAACTATGTGTTCATCAAGAATCCAGTTAAGGATACAATCGAAAGCACTTTGATCGAAATCCAGCTCCACCACATATTCCTGTGATTCCGTTAAACCACTATTAAACATGTTTTGAAAGTAGGGCACTCTTGAACAAATTAACTTTTTAGGGACAAGATATTCACATCCTCTATTAAAAATTTGTAAAACATCTTTATCTGATGTTTCATCCATTATAGAACTTAAGTTTACTTAAAAATCTTAAAAAAACAGTTGCGTTAGATGCAGAAATGAACAATATTAGTAAAGGAAGAAAGATCAAAGTTAGAGCAAAATTGAGCTTCACAAATTTAAAATTTATCTGGTTAAGTATCAATTTAAAGCAGTCAAATGAAAAAGTAACGGTTATTTTATTAAAATATTAACAATGTAAAAGTAGGAGTTACAGAGTGACAAGTTTCTAGATCTAGAGCCACACCCACTCAATATTGCGTACAGGGTGTAACTAAAGTTCGTGTAGGTAGGAGGGATTGAGCGATGCGCCATCAAAGTAGATCACACTCAAAATATTTTTCAAACGAGAAATCAAAATAAACCAAAATCGGTTTCTACGCAAGGGGAAATATTTTTTTTGCCTCCTACACGAACTTTAGTTACACCCTGTAGAAACCAATTTTTACTGCTAACATCTCTGGCATGATTTTTATTGTACAGTAAATACACACTTATTTTTACAAAAATTAGCGCTTTCTACTGAACTGCCAATGATAAGACGAAAATCTCGACATTATATTAATGTTATGGGATTCGGTATATTATTTTGTGTATTAGATAACTAATGTTATAAGTCTAACTTTCTTTATCAAACGCTTTGATTCTCAGTGTTGATGTATCTCTTTGATATATAGATACAAAGTTTTGTTTGTTGCGATTGAATCCAATATGCGATTTAACTAAATCTAAATTCTTGATTAATTTATTATCCTTTATCTTAATAACACCAGCATCCATGTAAGACTAACGGACACAATTTAATAGCTAACTTTTTATTGACCCATTTCACGATTGATTCAAAAACTTGATATTCAGAGTAAATCATCAAATTTAAGAGTAGTTTCAACTGTCCAAGAAAATGTCCATCTTAATGATAGTCCAGGAATGACGACAAATTAAAGTTTAAATTGGTCCTAAATTGATCAACTAACAATTGGCATCAGAGCGACTTGAGGATGTTGGTGTAAAATTTTCATGAAAGAGAGACAAGGTTGATACATATTAACCATATAACGTAAGTCCCATATCTCCTCATAAGCCTGAATTATTTTAATACAATCAGAATTTGGTGTTTCCACCAGTATTTAAACAAAAATTGACTTTTACCAAAAAAGAAGTTTTACAAACAAAGAAGCAAACAAACTTACATGTACAATCTACTCTAGCACACCTTGAATCTTTGTAAAAGGCGGCGATGCCTGTATGAGGGAAACTTAAATGTCTTCCTAGTTGCTTCGTCCTTACCTGTGAAGGAAAGCAACATTTCTGTATAAGACAGTGAGTCTCTGCTTTTTTGAGATAAAAATAAAGTTTCATGATTTTCAATATTCCTAAATAAGTCAAATTTAACCTAAAATTTTGCTTTAAACTGATTTTGCGAGTTTTTAGATTGATATTTCACGAAAGAAAATCGAATTAAGTCAACTGATAATTAAAGAAAGCGTATCAATATTCGTCGAACTGCAAAAGTAGATCTAACTCCTCCTTAAAAGGGACCATTGAAAAAAATAAGTGCAGTTTCAGAAGGGTGACTGTAATAGTATGCATTATGATGTAGTAATAGGTAAAAATGCAGAAGTATGAACTCATGAACACTTTCATGAGACTCGCACTTGAATCACGCTTCTCTGAGACAAACAATTTTCGAATGCAACCGAATTCGTAATTCATAAAAATTGTCAACAGTCTATACAGTCTCGACCATTACAGTGGCACTGAAAGTATGTCGGGTACAATGTATATTGAAAATTAAGCCAGTTTGGATGATAAACGGTAATGACCAGACAATTTTTTCCTTTCGACATTTATCTCGGCGTCTCGGAAATCTCATCGGACTTCCTTCATGTCTAATTGGTCATTGTTCAACAGGCATTATTGATCAGCCAGCTATGTTTAGGGAAGGGCATAATTATTACGAATTCATAAAATCACGAAAAATGAAGGAATCTCCATCTCCAGTTAAAATTAAATCGTCGAAATTCAATTTCTGTTCTTTGCCCGATTGATTCTTATCCAAAGATCAAGTTTTACAATTGAACATGATAGATTCGATGTCTTTTATTAGTACATAAACAATATTGGTGCATACAAGTAGTGGCATAGAGAGTATTTATGATCCTTATAATTATTGAACTAACTCCCATGCTTAATTGGAATCAATCACATTTTCTCATCGAGTTTTTCCATTTATGATACAAGGATAGAATTCACTATGAAATCCAAGGAGATCCCATCCTATCCAATCTTTCCTCAAGTTATCATTTCCTACTATATGGACGTAATTTTGTCTTTATCTCTAGCTCTTTGTTAATATCTAAAAGTTGAAAAACTTGATTTTATGTTCTTACTGTTCGAACTGCAGGAAAAAGTAACCGATAGGTCAATGTGAATTAAAGTAGGACTCGTGATTGACCAAAAAACAGAGATGCATAGTTAGTTGCACTTTTGAATTACAGAGTGGATTAATTAGAATGAAAGAGTTCAATGAAATGAAACAAAGCAACAGATTACAATTTTATTCATAGATAAACAATGCTATCGAAATGAACCTTTGAAAATAATACTTTAATTTAAACAGTATTTCCATTAGTGACATTCTTGCTTGTCTCTGGTAGCTCTACGGCTTGATAAAAGAATTGCTCATTTAAAGGTTTGATATTTTTCACCGGTAAAAAGGATGTAGTGAAGGTAATCAACTTTTTAGCAGGGACCTTTGAGCTATCAGAATCAAGATTAACATTCATGATTCGATGCGATTCAGTCCACTCATTCTTATTACTACAGAAAACATAAATTTTACCAGATGCTTTATTAACCAGGAATACTCTATCATCTCCTGTTTGATGGGAAGTTAAAGTTAACTCATTGAAATCCAATTTTTCGTCTTTAAACGGTTTACTCTTATTGAGATTTTTAGTTTCAATATTGAATTGAATAAATTCGAGATCATTTGTCAATATATAAACAACTTTGTCCATAACAGTGGCACGGAAAGATTGTCCATAGTCTTTAAAACTATTAAAATAAATAGGATCTCTAACTGGAAAAAGGACAAACCACCTATGACTGTCATATCTAGTTTTACCAATCAAAACAAATTTACCATTAGATTCGAGGAGCAAAAAATCATCACTTGAGACTGGATGAGCCGGAAGTTTGGCATCTTTGAATTCCAAATAACAGTCAAAGGCGCTGAAGCGTGAGGAGAGAAAAGAAAAATTAAACTAAAGTCGGAAACTAAACGGAAGTCAACTACACTGTATTTGTGATTAGCTAATTTAACATACCTGTTATCATACGAAGGCTGCACAACAAATTTAATTAAATTACTGTAGTAAGTTTTACCAGCAACTTTAAAGTCAAGCCATCGAAATGTCTTCTTCATCCAATCAATTCTGATTCCTTTTCTCCCAGAATCAAATAAAATGTCTGAAATGTGTTCTCCGTGAACAAACTCAAGTGACATTGAATCGTCTTGAGTGAAATCGCCAATTTTAAAACAGAGCAAATCATCGTCTAGTACTTTCATTTGTATCGTTGCCTCATTTTTTTGGTGAATTGAAATGAAAAATTTTTGATGACTTCGGTCGAATTCATATTCGACACTGTTAGTGATTGCTGATCTATAATTTGACAAAGTCTTGATAAATTCATGATTTATCACTCTGCGTAGATCATTAAGGTTCATGAAGCGCCAGCGAATACAATTCAGTAATTGAACAAAATGTCTTCTTCTATCAACCTTTTTAAATACCCATTTTACGATTGCTTCAAATATTTGAATTTCAGAGTAAATCATCAAATCCAATTTGAGAATGATATCAACAGTCTCAACTGGGTAGTCCAAAAAAATATCCGTACTAACGATCGTCAAGAAATGGCGACAAATTATGCTATAAATAGCTCCTGAACTGATCAATTTTGACACTTTGGTGACTTGCGGTAAAACAGCAGAAAGATGTCTTATGGTGAAATTTTCATGGAAATAGGAGAGACAGGGTTCAAACAAACGATCATTAATCATTAAGTAATCAGCTACTTCATAAAAACTGATCACATAATCAATTTTAATGGTGAAAGCTTCCGAATGAATCCAATCTAGAATGGAATTGAAGACATGTTCATCAAAATTTAGTTCCACTTTGTTTTCCATGGATTCCAACAAATCACAACAGAACATTTTCTCAAAATAAGGTACGACTGAACAGATGAACTTTTTAGAAACATAATATTCTCGGTTTCTATTCACAATTTTTAATTTATCATCACAAAATTCACTCATTGTTTCCATAATTTCGATTGAAATCACAAAAGACTGTATTAAGATCCAAAATTTAGGGCACTTGTTAGTTGAAGCAATCAAACTGTTTTCACAATAACCATTTACATGCATGTAATGATTTTGGGTTTCATGAGGGCGTGGCTTGAAATATTTTTCAACGCAAGGCAAAGATTAAAGCATTAATCTTTATCACAAGGTATGCTCTTTGTTACAAAGAGTACAAGTGTAAACATTTAATCAAGTAAAGAAGCTTCTTTACTCTTTGATCGTTGCTTTGTTGTTTACCCTTATTTATGTTTTCCCCCTTTTTGCAAAAATTTGGGTTCAAGTTACTTAACCCTTTATCTTATCTTCAAATCTTACCAGAAAAGTTAAAATGAAAATTGAAAGTGTGAGAAAGAAAAACAAGCTTCTCAAGTTTAGGTTTCATGTTTGTTTAATTGATCTAATGATGATGAAAACATAAGCACATAATATGTAAATAAACATAATGTAAATACATTTTTGTCATTTTTCGGTGAATGAAATACAAGTTTTGTTTAATTAATCATCGAAGTTTATTATTTTGCGATTCTCAATCGTATTATGTTATTCAAAATATGTTATAAGATTTTTTGGGTCTTTTTGCTGTGTTTGAGATTCTCTCTACAGCCTCGACTCTTTTCAGACTTTGGGATTGTGTATACAAAGGATTGATATTTTTAACGGGTAAGAATGTTGAAGTGAAAACAATGAACTTATTATTAACATTTGTACGCTGACTATTACGATGTACATTCATAATTTGGTAATTTTGATGCAACCATTTTTTCTGTTTGATGCAAAAAACGTAAATTTTGCCAGATGATTTATTAACCAGGAATACCCTATCATCTCCTGTTTGATGAGAAGTTAAAATTAACTCATTGAAATCCAATTTTTCGTCTTTGAATGGTTTAATCTTATTGAATTCATTAGATTGAATATTGAATTGAATAAACTCGAGATCATTTGTCAATATATAAACAACCTTATCCAAAACAGTGGCATGGAAAGTAATATGTTTATTCTCTTTATAGGCGTTGAACCAAGTTGGATTAACTGGAAAGAAGCCAAACAACTTTCTCTCCGATTTGGTTCTACCAATCAGAATAAAGTCGCCATTAGATTCAAGGAACAAAAACTCATCACTGCGTACCAAATCAGAAAGTTTCATAGTCGGGTCTTGCAAATAACGGGATGAAATGCTAGAGTATAAAATTAAAATAAAATAAAACTTCACTTGAAATTTATGGTGTAACAATGAAGATATTTTTTCCAAATATTTAATCTAATAACATCTCTGATACCTGGGACTGAATAATACACCAACAATCAATGAAAATCTTTAAATTCAAGCATTACAATAAATCAATGGATAGACTGTGAAAAAAGATTAACCAGATAAACATACCTGCTTTTATTCGAATACTTGCCAATGAATTTAAAAAATTGACTGTAATAATTTCTTTCAGCGAATCTGAAGTCAAGCCATCGAAATTTCTTTTTAATCCAATCAACTCGAATTCCTTTAGTTCCAGAATCAAATAGAATATCTGAAGCCTCTTCCGCATGGACAAATTCAAGGGACATTTTATCATCTTGAGCAAAATCACCAATCGGTAAACATCGAAAATCAATATCAAACACATTTAATCTCAAAATCGAAGCATCGATCTTATGAATAGCAAGGAAGAAGTTTTGTTTACATCGGTTTGTAAATTCAGATTCAATTTTAGAACAGATGATTGGTACAAAATTATTCGGAGACTTGATATATAAATATTTGCCTTTAAAAGGAAAACTATTAACGTAACTTCGAGTTTCGTAATTGAATTGGATGAATTCGAGATTATCCGTCAATATATAAACAACTTTGTCCAAAACAGTGGCATGAAAAGTTCGCTTATTATCTTTATAATTTTTAAACCAACTTTGATGAAGAACTGGAAAAAGACCAAACCACTTTTGTCCGTCTGTAGTTTTACCAATTGCAATAAATTTACCATTAAATTCAAGAAAAACACATTCATCATAGCGAAGCGGGAAAATTAATTTATCTTCTTTGTCTCGCAAATAACAGTTAAAAGCGCTAAGGAATGAAATGAGAAAAAAAATTAAACAGTGAATTTCGTAATCTGAATTTGAAAGTAGTCTTATCGAAAACAGTGGCCATGAGCTGTATAATTATTATTAAATCAATATAACTGACAACAGATCAAAAAATGAACGCACTGAACTTTGCACAGGGTAGCTAATTTTACGACAATTGTTGGGTAAAAATATCTTTTAGATCGGAACATCGAATAATTTCGACGATTTTTATGAAGAATTTCATCATATCAGGCACTAGCAAAAAAATTGAGTATAAATGTAGTTTGATAATAATCAACGAAATTTTGTGACCAATTATGATCTAGATCTCTATACATACCCAGCAGGCTTCAGTGACTGCACAATAGTTTTGGGCATTTGACTATAGTGACTTTTTCCAGCAACTTTGAAGTCAAGCCATCGAAATTTCTTTTTAATCCAATCAACTCGAATTCCTTTAGTTCCAGAATCAAATAGAATATCTGAAGCCTCTTCCGCATGGACAAATTCAAGGGACATTTTATCATCTTGAGCAAAATCACCAATCGGTAAACATCGAAAATCAATATCAAACACATTTAATCTCAAAATCGAAGCATCGATCTTATGAATAGCAAGGAAGAAGTTTTGTTTACATCGATTTGTAAATTCAGATTCAATTTTAGAACAGATGATTGGTACAAAATTATTCGGAGACTTGATATATTCATCATTCTTTAATTTAGTTATATCACCAGAATCCATAAAAGGCCAACGAATATAATTCAATAAGTGTAGCATTTGTTTTTTTCTAGAAATCGTGTCCTTATTCGCCCATTTCTTGATTGATTCGAAAACTTGGTATTCGGAGTTGACCATTAAATCTAATTTAAGGATAGTTTTCACAAATTCAAATGGATAATCCAAGAAAATATCAGTGTTAACAATCTGTAAGAAATAGCGACAAATTAAATTTTCAATAGATCCTGAATTGACCAACTTGGACACTTTTGTAACTTGAGCTAAAACAGTCGGAAGGTGTCCAATGTTGAAATCGTCATGGAAACGGTCGTAAAAAGGCTTAGAAAGAAATTCATTTAACATAAAGTAATCGACTGCATCATAGAAACCAATCGCACAACCCATTTGCATGATGAATGATCCCGAATGTACCCAAGCGAGAATGGAGTCAAAGACGCGTTCATCAAAATCAAGTTCCACTCTGTTTTCAATTGATTCCAATGAATCACTTTCAAACATTGTCCTGAAATAAGGAACAACTGAACAAATTTCCTTTTTAGGAACAATATATTCTCGGTTTCTATTCACGATTTTGATCGTTTCACCACAATTCTGATTCAATATTCCACTCATCACAAATATTGTCGACGAGAATCACATAAAACAAAAAACTTGGGGAATTACTGTAAATGTTATCATTTTGAATTGGGATATTTTTCAATTCTTTTCTAATCATGTCGATCACTTTCTTATTAATTTCCGTACTTTTTCATGAATCAATGTATCGTTTTCTGTTTGATAAGCAGATAAAATTATTTTTAAATTCAAATTTTAAAGGACTGTTCTTATTGTATTGATTAGACCATAGATCAAAATAAAACTATTGATTGAACAAAGATTTTGGATTTTATTGGAAAATGAAAGATAAAACACAAATTTATAGCTATCGATTACACGAATGTATCAAATGCATTAAAAAATATGAAATTGAGCTTCACTCTGTGAAAAAGCCAGAGCATAATGAAGAAAACAGTAAGTGAATCATTTGGCGTAAAAGGTTTGATTTGTTGGAACAAGGGAATCAATCGCAAAGGATGAGCTTGTTTAATGCATTGTTGCATGATTCACTGCAATTTGAAAAATGAACAGTTTGTCAGATACTTTCCATAAATAGAAATTGAATTCAGGCTAACTGTTGATTAAATTGAATTGTTAAAAAGCTGAAAGAACTACAAAAAGTTTCGTCTGAACAATGGTTTTAAATTTTTTATCGGTAAAAACGTTGAGGTGAAGGCAATTAACTCACCAACAGCTTTGGAAGAAACTTTAGAATTGGGATTTACACTCAGAATTTGATATTTTTCAAACCATTTCTGTTGATTAATACAGTAAATATAAAATTTTCCGGTCGATTTAGTGATTAGAATTACTTTATCATCTTTTGTATGAAGTGAAGTTAAGATCAAATCATCAAATGTCAAATCATCAACTCCTTTAATTAGTTCAGTCTTATTGTATGAACGGGTTTCCATATTAAATTGGAAGAAATTGAGATTTTCTGTCAATACATAAACAACCTTGTTTAAAATAGTGGCATGGAATGCATCGCCAGGATAGTCTATGAACCAACTTGAATCCGTCACTGGGAAAATACCAAAAATCTTATTTTCACTGAAAGTTTCACCGATGCAAACGAATCCATCATTATATTCAAGTAATTTATACGAATTATCTGGTGTGTCTTCAGGAAGTGCCGTAGCTTGAGCGTCCAAATAGCAAGAATATTCACTGAAAATGGGATTAGAGTAAAAGGAAAGAGATGAGTTATATTTGTTAGTAGCTTTAGGTTTAAAAGTAAGAGTATTTTCAATGATGCGTTTGATGTAATTTGATGAACGAAGCAGTCGATAAACTTATTTTGGAACGAGAAAATAAACAATCCAAACAGTCAACCCTGAAATTGAATCCATTGAGAAATATTTATAAGTCTGAAATCTAAAGTTCATAATTTAGCTATCCATTCATAATTAAGTTCTAATCTTTCAGCCCAATCACTTTCCGTCTCAAAATAAGTTTGCCACTGCGTACTCCAATCGTTTCAAGTGACTGTATCACACCAAATCTCTTGGAATTTTGTCAGAAAATAATGTTTCAAAAAATTCATAAGCTTCAAAAGAGACTCGATGCAATTTTGCAACAAACAAATGAAGCTCTGAAAGCTGTGCACCCAACAGTAGAAATAACAACAAATGTAAATATTGGTATGCAGAATGGAATATGAACCAGAAAAGGGATCCAGGGTTTAACAAAATGTACATACCTGCGATCATCTTGAAAATTCACAATCAGTTGATTAATTTTCGTGTAATAGTACGAACTATAGATACACAGATCTATAAATGTCTTTTTGACCCAATCAATTCGAACTCCTTCTGATCCAGAATTAAATAAAATATCTGAAATGTGCTCTTCATGAACAAGATTAAGTGACATTGAATCGTCTTCAATGAAATCACCGATCGGTAAACAAAATAATTCTTTATCGAATATATTTATCCGTAATTTTGAATTATCTAATTTCTGGATAGAGACAAAGAAGTTCTGTTTACTGCGATTGAATCCACAGTCACCATCAGAGCACATAATTGGCTCAAAATATTCCATAGTCTTTATTAATTCATTATCCTTAACTTTTTCCAATTCACCAGGATCCATGAAAGACCAACGCACAAATTTCAATAGCCATGAAAGATGTTTTTTTCTAGAATTTACATTCTTATTTACCCATTTTATGATTGATTCAAAAACTTGATATTCAGAGTAAATCATCAAATCTAATTTGAGAATATGTTCAAATGTCTCAATTGGATAATCCAGAAAAGTATCGGTATTAGCGATCTTCAAGAAATGGCGACAAATGAAGCTATCAATAGCTTCCGAATTGATCAATTTGGACTCTTTTGTAACTTGACGTAAAACAACTGGAAGATGTTCAATGGTGAAATTTTCATGGAAATACTTTATACAAGGCTCGAACAAACGATCCTTGATCATCAAAAAATAAGCTGCTTCATAAAAACTGATCACGGAATCCATTTGAATAATGAATCGTCCCGTGTGAATCCAGTTAAGCAGAGCATCGAAAGCACGTTCGTCAAAATCTAACATTACTTTGTTCTCCTTCGGTTTCAACTTAGCACCACGAAACATTCTTTTAAAATAAGGAACAACTGAGCAAATGAACTTTTTAGAAACATAGTATGCAAACTTTCTATTCACAATTATCAGTTCTTCATCACAATTCTGATCGACTGGATCCATTACGTTCGAATGAAAACACATAAAAACTGAGAAAATCCAACAAATTTTGCGGATACGGTTGACAAGAATCACATTAAACCATAATAAACTGGGAGACTTCAGCCTTAAGTGAAATCGAACTAAAACTCATGAAAAATAGACACTAGCTGAATATTGAAAAAAGTATTTGTAAATTCGAACAATTTGTTTACTTCAAACATAATATTTTATGTTCGATGTTGAGCATATTTAAGGGCGGGGCTTACATTTGTTGTTCCGTTGCAAAACTAGGAAATAAAGAGACAAAATCACAAAATGATGAAACACTTCTTGACAAAGAGTATAAACTCTTTGCTTCTTGATCATGTGATAACAAACTGGAAACAATTGCCTCTTATCATAGAAAGTAACCTCAAACTCTCATATGTGGGACCCAATTATCTCTCTCTCCACTCTCTTATTTTAATCATCGCTTCTGCGAACAGCAACGCTACAAAAACTTGTAAATAATAAAAGAAACTTATAATTAGAAGGAATTTATTTTGATCAATATTAATGTACTGTTCCTAATTTGAACGCTCATGACTTGTGTTTCTGTTGAATAAGTAGCATACAAACGCATGAGATTGAGAAGATGGGTGGAACTCCTTTCGTTGGAATGTAAATGCACTTATTTTCTTCAAGCGAAAGAAATCGAAGAATCTTGCATTATGTTTCGAGTGTAGTTTATCCTGATTTTCATGCATCAATTCTAATTTTCAATTGTGCTCTTTCTAATAATCATGATCATTTGTTTTTATTTCTGTGCTATTGTTAATCAATGGCGACTTATAATACCTATTCAATGTCAATATCATTTTGTAAATAGTGAATAACGAATTTCAACAATTTTATTAGTCATTATTTTAATCATAATAAAATGCATTAAAAATAGAAAATTAATTCCATGGCACTAGAAATCATAGACTTATTGCGATATCTGCAAATCTCAACAAAGTTGCAGTGACATAGACACTTTTAGTTCAAAGCGAGCAAAAATTTCTTTTATACAAAGGTTTGATATTTTTCATCTGTAAAAACGTTGAGGTGAAGGCAATCAGCTGATAAGAGCCGTAATTAGAATTGTTGGAACAAAACTTTATATTCATGATTTGATACTTTTCAATCCATTGCTGCTTATTAATACAGAAAACACGAATTTTTCCGGACGATTTACTCAACAAAAATACTTTATCATCCTTTGTTTGATGAGAAGTTAAGATTAAATCATTAAAACACAAATATTTGCCTTTAAAAGGAAAACTATTAACGTAACTTCGAGTTTCGTAATTGAATTGGATGAATTCGAGATTATCCGTCAATATATAAACAACTTTGTCCAAAACAGTGGCATGAAAAGTTCGCTTATTATCTTTATAATTTTTAAACCAACTTTGATGAAGAACTGGAAAAAGACCAAACCACTTTTGTCCGTCTGTAGTTTTACCAATTGCAATAAATTTACCATTAAATTCAAGAAAAACACATTCATCATAGCGAAGCGGGAAAATTAATTTATCTTCTTTGTCTCGCAAATAACAGTTAAAAGCGCTAAGGAATGAAATGAGAAAAAAAATTAAACAGTGAATTTCGTAATCTGAATTTGAAAGTAGTCTTATCGAAAACAGTGGCCATGAGCTGTATAATTATTATTAAATCAATATAACTGACAACAGATCAAAAAATGAACGCACTGAACTTTGCACAGGGTAGCTAATTTTACGACAATTGTTGGGTAAAAATATCTTTTAGATCGGAACATCGAATAATTTCGACGATTTTTATGAAGAATTTCATCATATCAGGCACTAGCAAAAAAATTGAGTATAAATGTAGTTTGATAATAATCAACGAAATTTTGTGACCAATTATGATCTAGATCTCTATACATACCCAGCAGGCTTCAGTGACTGCACAATAGTTTTGGGCATTTGACTATAGTGACTTTTTCCAGCAACTTTGAAGTCAAGCCATCGAAATGTCCTTTTGTTCCAATTAATTCGAATACCTTTTCTTCCAGAATCGAATAAAATATCTGAAATGTGTTCTCCATGAACAAATTCAAGTGGCAATGTATCATCTTGAGTAAAATCACCAATCGGTAAGCAAAAATATTCATCATTAAATACATTTATCAATAACTTTGAATCATCTATCCGATGAATAGAAATGAAGAAGTTTTGTTTACAACGATTGAATCCACAGTCACCATCAGAGCACATAATTGAATCAAAACATTCCATAGTCTTTATTAATTCATTATCCTTAACCTTTTCCAATTCACCAGGATCCATGAAAGACCAACGCACAAATTTCAACAGACATGAAAGATATTCTTTCTTAGAGTTTACATTCTTATTGATCCATTTTATGATTGATTCAAAAACTTGATATTCAGAGTAAATCATCAAATCTAATTTGAGAATATGTTCAAGTGTCTCAATTGGATAATCCAGAAAAGTATCGGTATTAGCGATCTTCAAGAAATGGCGACAAATAAAGTAGTCAATAGCTTCTGAATTTATCAATTTGGAAGCTTTGCTGACTTGAGATAAAACAACTGGAAGATGTTCAATGGTAAAATTATTGTGGAAATAATCAAAACATGGTTTAAATAAACGTCCATTTATCATTAAGTAATTCGCTGCTTCGTATAGATCAATCACATCCTTCATTTGCATTAAGAACGATCCAGAATGAATCCAATTGAGGATAGAATCGAAAACACGTTCATCAAAATCTAGCTCTACTTTGTTTTCCGTTGATTCCAACATATCGGCAGAAAACATTTTCTCAAAATAAGGCACAACTGAACAAATGAACTTTTTGGAAACATAATATTCATTTTTCCTCACAACAATTTTCAATTCAATATCGCAATCATGATTCTCTTCATCCATGATAGTTAAGTTGATGGGACAGCGCATAGAAAACTGAAAAAAAGATCAAAACAATTGCTAAGAGTTTACAAGCCTCGAGCATTCACTTAAATAATATTTTTGAATGGTCGCCATCTGACGCAAAGGTTTCTCACAAATTTATGAAGAATTTGATCAACAGAATTGGTAAAAATTTTGAAAACAGTAAACAAAGAACAAGTCCTTCTCACGGGAAGTATTAATTAATATTAGTATGAAATTATTAGAAATTGTTTACTTTCTTGTTCGGTAATTAGACTTAGGTTAACGGATCCGCAAGCTCAAATCAAACCAGAAACTAAGATTACCTTTCAGTACGCAGCACTATGAAAAACTTTGAAACTTCATTAGTTTGGTTACACAAGTGCCGATGATTTAAAATGAGCCTTAATAAACCTTGCGACTATCACAGCGTGAAATTTTCGCGAACGTAATATAATATTATCGGTAATATAAAATAACAAGTAATTGTGGTTAGATAGCTACTTTTTGGTTACAAATTTTCTACCGCCAAATTCAAAAATGAGAAATTTGCATTTTTATTTTTTCCTAGTAATGATAAATTCACTGTATTTATTAATAGAAAACTTTCAATTTCTGCCTAATTAAATTTTCCTCTCAACATGAAATCTCTATTTTAATTAAAAAAATGTGAAAAAATATAATATATAATATTACAAATGTATAATATAATTCCGGTTACAAAAAGCTCTCATATTTTCTCCCTTCAGGTATCTGCTATCACTTGTTCATTCAAGTTAACAACTAATCAACTCAACTCTGCTCAGATCTGCTTTTAACGTTATGAACGGGCTTTTGGGCATAAGCTGAACAGTTGCTCAATTGAAATTTGCCATTACACTTACCTTATTTTTATTATTACTTTTATTTAAAGTCAACTTTTCATAAAATAGTCTAAATTATTCAATAATTTTTATCAATATTCTAGTTTAACTTCTAGATTTATTTGTATGTTGAATTCTGATTTCTATTGCATTATTGCCTGTGGATCTCATGCTTCGGTACATCTAACATTCGGTTAATTTATAACCTGTAAATGAAGCTTGAAATAAACTGCAGCCAGTAACGTTTTTAAATTTTTTTATAGTTTTACTCAGCAAAACTATACAAGTAATCAATAAAAGTGAAAGTTTACCAGGTCGCAACTCTTGACGCATAGCACACTATTAAAACACGATTTTTCCGGGTGTACCTGGATTCATAGAAAGCTCAACCTATTTTTTGTCGCTTTCGCTGTTGTGCTCATAAAGATGGAAATAAAATGCGGTAAGCAACGTTATACATAAATAATAATAATTTGACAAGATAAAACTATTATCGTATCAGCACACATATTGTCACGGTGTTTCGGAATGAGCTTGGCAGAAGAGACATTTTTAAACACCGAGCGAACGTAAATTCACAAGTAAAATATGCGGAATTATTCAGTTAAGAGACAAATTTGAATGAAAGTGATCATTAACAATAGTCAATAAGCCACTAGCCGGGTAGGAAAAGTGCTTTTTTGGGCACCGTGACACCATGTGCGCCAATACGGTAATTAAGATTGTTGGAACGCAGATTTTCGATTCCAGATTTTTTTCAAAATAGAGGACACGAAAATCATTCGATACTTTCGGAACCATAGCGTCACTCCGTAGGAGGATTCAATGGTGTAGCACACTTTGTATATTGCACGAATGTTGAATAACAATTTGAAGAAGGAACAGTTTGTCATATCCAATTTTAAAACGTCATAAATTGTCATTCCTAAAACGAAAATTAAATTGAGATTAATTACATTCACTGATGATTATATTGAGCTTTAAGAATTAAAATTTCGTCTGAATAATGGTTTTATATTTTTTATCGGCAAAAACGTTGAAGTGAAGGCAATTAACTCATAATCCTCAATAGAAGACTCTTTGGAATTGGGATTTACTCTCAAAATTTGATATTTTTCAGACCATTTCTTTTGTTTAATGCAGTAAATATAAAATTTTTGTGTCGATGTATCGATCAAAATCACTTTATCATCTGTATGAAGAGAGGTTAAAATAATTTCTTCGCAATTCCATTCGACGCCTTTAACTAGTTTAATCTTTTTGTGTGAGCGGGTTTCCATATTGAATTGGAAAAAATCGTTCTCTGAAGTGAATATATAAACAACCTTGTTCAAAATAGTCGCTTGGAAGTCATAATAATAACCACTTGCATAACCATTGAACCAACTCGAATCCGTCACTGGAAAAATACCAAAATATTTTCTTTTATTTTCAGTTTTTGCGATGCAAACGAATCGATCATCAGATTCAAGCAATAAATATGAATTTCTGGGAGTTGAACCAGAAAGTGAAGTAGCCCGAGCATCCAAATAACAGGAATATCCACTAAAAAATAAAATCAAACTGAAATTAAACTTGAGTTTAACTCAATAAACCTAAATGCAATAATAAAAACATGTTCAATAGTGCTTTTCAATATTTATGTGATTGACTTAACGAAACAGTCGATAAACTCATTTTAAAGGCAATTTTCAAACGGAGAAGCAGGTAAGCACTGGATCTAAATTTATTATAATAAATCTGCAATTGTATTTGAGTCTCTCTTGCTGTTTTTGTGATACATATTGACGAAAGATAATCTAAGGTACATTATTATCATTTTCATGCGTTCCAAAATAGCGTAGGAACCCTGTATAATGAACTCTTTCTCAATTTGGCTACGCATTCACAATTCAGTTTTTTAGATAAACTAAGACTTTCAGTCCCATTACTTTCTATATATCAAAATAAATCAAATTATTATGAATATATTTTAAACATTTAAATGAGGAATCGCATCAAATTTCCCATCAAATTCGTCACCTTGTTTTAGTCAGTAAAAAAACCTCTCTGGATTAGATACTGAAGTTAGTCAGGTAATGCTGGCCTGGCTGAAATCTGTAAAAATTGGCTAGAAAGCTAGCTAGCAAGCTGGGCTGGCTTGCTAAAGTAGCTGATATTGTAATATGAATCATTTATGAACTAACAACAAAAAGGTTTATTTTGTTTTGATACAAATCATTAAAAAATTTAAATTTTGGACCAAAGCTAACTTTTAAAGATTTGATGCAGTAGTGAAACAATAAAAAAACACTGGAAGCTTTTAACAAAAAAAAGGAGAGGAACGAGCGCTTCGACAATTTGAGACAACATTTAGGTATTGCAATGAAATATTGAGCAGAAAAGGGATTCAGGATTTTACGAAAAAAACATACCTACGATTATCCTGGAAATTAATAACCAATTTGTAAGTATTCGTGTAATAGGATTTGCGAAAGCGTCTAAAAGTCTTCTTGGCCCAATCAATTCGGATAGCTTTTCTTCCACAAGCAAATAAAATATCTGAAATGTGCTCTTCATGAACAAGATCAAGTGACATTAAATAATCTGGAGTGAAATCACCGATCGGTAAACAAAATAATTCTTTATCGAATATATTTATCCGTAATTTTGAATTATCTAATTTCTGGATAGAGACAAAGAAGTTCTGTTTACTGCGATTGAATCCACAGTCCCCATCAGAGCACATAATTGGCTCAAAATATTCCATAGTCTTTATTAATTCATTATCCTTAACCTTTTCCAATTCACCAGGATCCATGAAAGACCAACGCACAAATTTCAATAGCCATGAAAGATGTTTTTTTCTAGAATTTACATTCTTATTTACCCATTTTATGATTGATTCAAAGACTTGATATTCAGAGTAAATCATCAAATCTAATTTGAGAATATGTTCGAGTGTCTCAATTGGATAATCCAGAAAAGTATCGGTATTAGTGATCTTCAAGAAATGGCGACAAATGAAGCTATCAATAGCTTCCAAATTGATCAATTTCGACTCTTTTGTAACTTGACGTAAAACAACTGGAAGATGTTCAATGGTGAAATTTTCATGGAAATACTTTATACAAGGTTCAAACAAACGATCCTTGATCATCAAATAATAAGCTGCTTCATAAAAACTGATCAAGTAATCCATTTGAATGATGAACAATTCTGTGTGAATCCAGTTAAGCAGAGCATCGAAGGCACGTTCGTCAAAATCTAGTGTCACTTTATTTTCCTTTGAGTTCAAGTCAGCATTACTAAAAATTTTCTTAAAGTAAGGCACAATTGAACAGATGAAACTTTTAGAAACATAATATTCACATCTTCTATTCACAATTTTCAGTTCATCATCAAAATTTTGAACGACTTCATGCATTATAAGTAAATAAATCAATCAAATTCATGGAAAATTGCTGGGTACTAAAAATTTTCAATAAAATATTATTTAAAAAGCGTAAAGTTAGGTATAGAGTTTTCCTGATACTTTTTTGGGTAAGGCATAACAAGTCCTCAGTGAGGACTCCTCACTCTCAAGCTCACTTCTCTTATTTAGCTAAACGAGTTTCGGCTACTCAATAAACTCAATAGACTCAAGGTAATACAATTATATTTCTTATTCACTCACAAGAGATTGTAATTGCAAGAGAGAAGGCATCGCACAGGCTTATCAAGTCTATATATAGTCTTGTCTATGTTCAGAGCTGCTAGTTCCAATGACCAAATGATGCAATTCGTACTAAATGATCTAAATATATTTGACAAGGTTGAATGAGTCATGAATAAAACCAGCATCAGAGGCAATTGTTGAATTTAAACCTTAAGTTTTTTAAGTAGCCGATAGGCTTAAGCCAAAACTTATTTGGCTGAATAAGAAGAGAAGTGAGCCGACGAGGATTCCTTAATAGAAGTTCTTAGCGGCATAAGTTATGCTTTTTTCAAGTAAAAATATCAAAGTTGCAAAAAATCACAAAAATTGAGAAAAGTTGAGCTTTCAGTCAAATTGGAATTTATTTCTTATTACTTTTTACCCTCACCTAGTCGTGCAGTCTCTTTTTACCCTTTGGCTTTCAGTTATTTCACACACAACGAGAAACACTACTACACAAACCATGCTTTAATTGTACTCATTAATACTCGATACCTTATTGACCGATACTTTCTAAAGATACAGTAAATTCAAACTCATTTTGATCAAAAATCAGCGCCATCTATTTAATTGCCGATGTTACGAGGATTGAGGTATTGAATTAAAAATTTTATCTGATGGACGATAATTGGGTTCGAAGATGAAACTTTTGTCCCTTTTTTACAGTTGAGACAGCAGATTTTTTTTCATCAAACTCTTTACTCGAAACACAGCTTGCAATCCTGACCAAAAAAGTTTCTACTATTCTACGAGTTCTGCATTTTTCCCACGCCTTATTCAAACGTAAATATCTCAGGGAACCTGAAGGTTAGAGAAATGTCATACTAATTTATGTTGTTTTAGCCCCTTACGTACTTTCGCATTACGAAAAAAAATTAAAATCTTTTGCATTGGTCACAATTTATTAATACACGCAAAAATCTGAAATCCTTTCTGTAAATGTTTATTGTATTATAAGTATAGCTATATAGATTTGTGAGTAATAGATTTGTGAGTAATAGATTTGTGAGTAATAGATTTGTGAGTAATAGATTTGTGAGTAATAGATTTGCAATTTTGTTGAAAAATGAAAGATATATTAATTATACAATGCATTAAAAACTAATTACAAAGATAAAATAAATGTTTCGAATTTGCTCAATAAATATAACAAAATTAAAATATACAAAACTGGACTTAACTTTATTCAAGTGATAAAGTCCAATTAAGAAGAAAGTAAGTTAATGATTTGTTGTGAAAGGTTCAGATTTTTTTAAATAAAAGGTTCAATTGTAAAGTACACTTTGTATATTGTAAATAGAGTTGCAATTTGAAGGAACAGTTTGTCATATGTAATTTTCCTAAAACGAAAATTAAGATTAATTACATTCACTGTTGATTATATTGAACTTTAAGAGAGCTGGAAGAATTGAAATTTCGTCTGAATAATGGTTTTATATTTTTTATCGGCAAAAACGTTGAAGTGAAGGCAATTAACTCATAATCCTCAATAGAAGACTCTTTGGAATTGGGATTTACTCTCAAAATTTGATATTTTTCAGACCATTTTTTCTTATTGGTGCAGTAAATATAAAACTTATCTGTCGATGTATCGATCAAAATCACTTTATCATCGTTATAGAGAGAAGTTAAGATTACTTCTCTGTAATTAAATTCCGCAACTAGTTTAATCTTTTTGTATGAGCGAGTTTCCATATTAAATTGGAAAAACTCGTTCTCTGAAGTAAATACATAAACAACTTTGTCCAAAATAGTCGCTTGGAATTCATGATCATAACCACTTGCATAACCATTGAACCAACTCGAATCCGTCACTGGAAAAATACCAAAATATTTCGTATCGTATTCAGTTTCTGCTAAGCAAACGAATCCATCATTAGATTCAAGCAATAAATATGAATTTCTGGGAGTTGCACCAGAAAGTAAAGTAGCCCGAGCATCCAAATAACAGGAATATTCACTAAAAAATAAAATCAAAGTAAAATAAAAGTTTAGTCTAACTTAATAATATTTAACGGAATCTTTAACTTTAAACGGAGCAGGACTGAAGCCTAAAATTGAATCTTGTGAGAAATTATGAAAACTTAATAAGTTAACCCTCTGTGTAAGAATCATTCAAAGACCATCTTTAAATTTGAATTTTGATGATTTCCCTCCGTAGTTACTTAGATGGCGCCATTAGTAAAGAACGAAAACTCAAGCAAAAACTGGCGGGCTACCAGTTCATATCCAATAACAATAGCAAAAACTGTTTGTCATCTAAAGTCCATAATGAACTCTATCTCAATTTTGCATTCCATTCATAAGTTCAATGACAAACATAAATTATCCCATAAAATCTCAGTAAGTTGCTAAATTCAAAATACAATCGGATGCAGTAAATTTGATTACTTTGATTGAAAGGTACTTTTAATTTACTTCGGTGTGGTTCAATTAGGTTGATTATTTGTAATCTTATGGGATGACCATCAAGTATGGTAACCATATTTTAACCTTATCACACAGTTGGGGTTAAGTTGCACAAAGTAAATTGGAATAGGTAAACTCAATGCATTCGATTCTATAATGAAATTTGGAGAGATTTCGTGCTGATTTTAAAACAGAAAAAAAAGAAAGCAAAAACTAAGCAATTTGAAATTTTGGTATTGAAAGTACTCAAGTAAGAAATGAATCAGGATTTTATGTTATGAACATACCTACGATCATCCTGGAAATTAACAATCAATTTATAAATATCAGCATAATAGGTTTGATCATATTCTGTGTTAAGCCAGCTAAATGTCTTATTGACCCAATCAATTCGGATACCTTTTCTTCCAGTGTCAAATAAAATGTCTGAAATGTGTTCTTCATGAATAAGATTAAGTGACATTGAATCGTCTTCAATGAAATCACCGATCGGTAAACAAAATAATTCTTTATCAAATATATCTATCCGTAACTTTGAATAACCAAATTCTTTTATAGAGACAAAGAAGTTCTGTTTACTGCGATTGAATCCACAGTCACCATCAGAGCACATAATTGAATCAAAACATTCCAGAGTTTTTATTAATTCATTGTTCTTAACCTTTTCCAATTCACCAGGATCCATGAAAGACCAACGCACAAATTTCAATAGCCATGAAAGATGTTTTTTTCTAGAATTTACATTCTTATCTACCCATTTTATGATTGATTCAAAAACTTGATATTCAGAGTAAATCATCAAATCTAATTTGAGAATATGTTCAAGTGTCTCAATTGGATAATCCAGAAAAGTATCGGTATTAGCGATCTTCAAGAAATGGCGACAAATGAAGCTATCAATAGCTTCCGAATTGATCAATTTGGACCTTTTTGTAACTTGACGTAAAACAACTGGAAGATGTTCAATTGTGAAATTTTCATGGAAATACTTTATACAAGGTTCAAACAAACGATCCTTGATCATCAAATAATATGCTGCTTCATAAAAACTGATCAAGTAATCCATTTGAATGATGAACAATTCTGTGTGAATCCAGTTAAGCAGAGCATCGAAGGCACGTTCGTCAAAATCTAGTGTCACTTTGTTTTCCTTTGATTCCAACTCTTGATCGGAAAGCAATTTCTCAAAATAAGGCACAGCTGAACAGATGAAACTTTTAGAAACATAATATTCACACCTTCTATTCACAATTTTCAATTCTTCACCATAATTTTGAACAGCTTCATTCATTATAAGTAAATTCATCAAAATCTAAGTTAAATTCTTGAGGTATTGAAAAAATATTTTAAAAGCGTAAAGTTAGGCATAGTATTTGGGAATACTGTTTCCCTGTTGTTTTTTTTTGAATAAAAGTATCGATAATTTGCTTTCGATACTACTTGATACCAAAAACAAAAGTATAATTAATGTCATTTATCAGGCAAAAATTGAGAAAAGATGAGTTTCCAGTCAATTTGGAAGTAATTCCTTATCTCGTTACACCCATCAACTTGCCGTACAGTCTCTTGTCCCTTTGGCTTTCAGAGTTATTTCAGAGACCTGAGTGTGACTAACTACATGTAGTAGATTGTGACAATCTATGCGTTAATTGTACTCATAAATACTCGATACTTTATTGACTGATACCGATACTTTCCATCGATACAGTAAATTCACACTCATTTTGAATAAAAAAATCAGCGCCATCTATTTAATTGCCGATGTTAAGAGGAGTGAACTTATCACTATTCAAGTGATAAAGCCCAATTAAAAGAAAGTAAGTTAATGATTTGTTGTAAAAAGTTCAGATTTTTTTAAATAAAAGGGTTCGATTGTAAAGTACACTTTGTATATTGTACAGGGTGTACTAAAGTTCGTGAAGGAGGCAAAAAATATTTCCTTTGCGTAGAAACCGATTTAGGTTTATTTTGATTTCTCGTTTAAAAATATTATGAGTGTGATTTACTTTGATGGCACATCGCTCAATCCCTCCTACCTACACGAACTTTAGTTACACCCTGTAAAAAGAGTTGCAATTTGAAGGAACAGTTTGTCATATGTAATTTTCCTAAAACGAAAATTAAGATTAATTACATTCACTGTTGATTATATTGAACTTTAAGAGAGCTGGAAGAATTGAAATTTCGTCTGAATAATGGTTTTATATTTTTTATCGGCAAAAACGTTGAAGTGAAGGCAATTAACTCATAATCCTCAATAGAAGACTCTTTGGAATTGGGATTTACTCTCAAAATTTGATATTTTTCAGACCATTTTTTCTTATTGGTGCAGTAAATATAAAACTTATCTGTCGATGTATCGATCAAAATCACTTTATCATCGTTATAGAGAGAAGTTAAGATTACTTCTCTGTAATTAAATTCCGCAACTAGTTTAATCTTTTTGTATGAGCGAGTTTCCATATTAAATTGGAAAAACTCGTTCTCTGAAGTAAATACATAAACAACTTTGTCCAAAATAGTCGCATGGAAGTCATAATCATAACGACTTGCATAAGCATCGAACAAACTCGAATCCGTCACTGGAAAAATACCAAAATATTTTTTATCGTATTCAGTTTCTGCTAAGCAAACGAATCCATCATTAGATTCAAGCAATAAATATGAATTTCTGGGAGTTTCACCAGAAAGTAAAGTAGCCCGAGCATCCAAATAACAGGAATATTCACTAAAAAATAAAATCAAAGTAAAATAAAAGATAAGTCCAACTTAATAATCTCTAGTTGCAATGATAAAAACATCTTCAATGATGTTTAATTGATGTTACTAAAAGAATAGTCGATAAACTTATTTCAAGGCAATGTTGAAACAGAAAAACAGATCAAGACGGATTAACAGATTAAACAGATTAAAATTTAATCTCAGTAGAAATTTTGATAATTTCATGAGTCAGCACGCAGTGTCAACACTTTTACCCACAACCAGTTTCCCTCTGTAGTTTCCTCGAATGGCACCATTAGTAAAGAACGATAACTCAAGCTAAAATTGGCTTTTCAATCTCATTACTTTACCTATCAAATAAGTTCATCGATAACTATTTCAAATGAGTGCATCTCATTAAATATTTTCAGATCTCAGTCAGTAATTAACATATCAAAATATTTGCTAACTTTTTGAAATTATTAAGACTTGATGCAATTGTGAAACAAACAAAGAAATAAATATCTGAAAGCTTTTCAAACAAAAAAATATAAATTAAATTATGGTATTCAAACGGTTTAAAACGATGTAGAAAAGTTTATAAAATGTTTATAAAAGTTGTATTATAAAATAAACATACCTACGATTATCCTGGAAATTAACAATCAATTTATTGATTTTCGTGTAATAGTTTTCATTATGATTCATAGAAAACCGTCTAAAAGTCTTCTTGAACCAATCAATTCGGATACCTTTTCTTCCAGTATGAAATAAAATGTCTGAAAGGTGTTCTTCATGAATAAGATTAAGTGATATTGAATCGTCTTCAATGAAATCACCGATCGGTAAACAAAATAATTCTTTATCGAATATATTTATCCGTAATTTTGAATTATCTAATTTCTGGATAGAGACAAAGAAGTTCTGTTTACTGCGATTGAATCCACAGTCCCCATCAGAGCACATAATTGGCTCAAAATATTCCATAGTCTTTATTAATTCATTATCCTTAACCTTTTCCAATTCACCAGGATCCATGAAAGACCAACGCACAAATTTCAATAGCCATGAAAGATGTTTTTTTCTAGAATTTACATTCTTATTTACCCATTTTATGATTGATTCAAAGACTTGATATTCAGAGTAAATCATCAAATCTAATTTGAGAATATGTTCGAGTGTCTCAATTGGATAATCCAGAAAAGTATCGGTATTAGTGATCTTCAAGAAATGGCGACAAATGAAGCTATCAATAGCTTCCGAATTGATCAATTTGGACTCTTTTGTAACTTGACGTAAAACAACTGGAAGATGTTCAATGGTGAAATTTTCATGGAAATACTTTATACAAGGTTCAAACAAACGATCCTTGATCATCAAATAATAAGCTGCTTCATAAAAACTGATCAAGTAATCCATTTGAATGATGAACAATTCTGTGTGAATCCAGTTAAGCAGAGCATCGAAGGCACGTTCGTCAAAATCTAGTGTCACTTTATTTTCCTTTGAGTTCAAGTCAGCATTACTAAAAATTTTCTTAAAGTAAGGCACAATTGAACAGATGAAACTTTTAGAAACATAATATTCACATCTTCTATTCACAATTTTCAGTTCATCATCAAAATTTTGATTGACTGTATCCATCATAAAGTGCTAAGAAAATTCAACTAAATTCAATGAAAATATAATAGTCACTGTGTACTAAAAAATTCGTTTGAAAGCATCAAGTTAGACTTGAAGGCGTAAATCCCACCAATATGCTTACACAAACAAACAAGCGATCATTTAGCTCACATGTTTTGTACTTCTGACTAAGGGCGTGACTTGCATTTGTTGTTCCGTCGCAGAAACTAGAGGAAATGGAGAAATTCGTGATTATAAAGAATTTATTCCGATCTCGTTAATGTGTGCCATAACTCTTGATCCTGTATAAAAACCATTTTGTTGATACGATGGGCAAGTTTCTTATCAAATAAAATTGTGAGTTTTGCATAAGTTGCAATTTTATAGAAATAAAAATGATATACATGTAAATCTAAATTTCATGGATCCTTTCTCAAACAGCAAATGTTTGATAAAACTGCTATCATAGAAGTATTTTTCAGCATATCGATAGCAAAAATTTTACCATCTACAGTTTTCCCCACAGTATTTTGCTTTTTTGTTACAGTGCCATCTAGGTGAACTACGAGTGGAAACCACGATTTTTATAATGATACAATTAAACAGCTTTGATGATTTCCCCTATGAAGAGATGAGCAAAGAGATAGTAAGGCAAAAAACTGTGCGGAAAACTGTATGAAAAAGTTTCATTATAATCGACGGCAATGTTGATGACATAAAATGGTGAAAGTTTCTTTGTGGAAAAGAAAAAACTTGAGTGACCATCTTTAGCCCGAATCTCTAAATGTACCTAGATTGTTTCAAAAACTACACAATCGTTTCAGACAATCGACTATAATAGCTCTTACCATCATCTTCGTAGTCAAACGATCGAAATGTCTTTTTGATCCAATTAATTCGAATATCTTTTCTTCCAGAATCACAAAAAAATTTCTAAGATGTGTTCTCATGAACATATTGAATCATTTTCAGTAAAATCACCAAACGGCCAACAAATAATTCATTAAAAACATTCATTCTTGTTTTTTGAATCATCTATTCGATTAATAGAAATGAATAAGTAGTTTCGCTAATCACGATTGAATCCATACTCAGAATAAAATCAGTATTCAGCAGAGTTTTGATTAAATTATCATCCTTTAAGTGCCAGGGAAATATTAATACCATAAAACTTAAAAACACAATTTTTATTGATAAAAAGTAAATACATGCAGCTTGTTTGAAGCAAGTAACAAACTTGTTTATCGTATCCGCAAGCTCTTGCCAAATCAGAAATCGCAAAGAGTACCTTTCAGTTAACCCAGAAAACAAAAAAATGCCATTAATCAAACTATCTATGTACCGAATCGGTACTACCGATGTTTGCATTACGCATTTTAAACCTCGTGCTTCAAGACTCGTTACTATCACAACATGACAATCTTGCGGATATGATAATGAAACTAAGAAACTGTGGTAACCACAGCGTGTTTAGATAGTTACTTTCTGGTAACAAATTTTCTACCGCCAAATACAAAAATAGTAAATTCGCATTTTAATCTTTTCTCAGCAGTTTACATGTATTTGAAAAGCTTGTAATTTTTTCTTTATAATTTTTATTATCATGTAATCATGAAATCTAGTCTCTCTGGGGGCGCAAAGTGAAAAATTGAAAATGATTGCTAGCGAAAAATAAGCTGCTATATAAAGCTTTCATGTTTCTATCATCACAAAATAGCAGTTGGGTTGTCAACAATTGTTGACTTTTATAATGATGCCTAACAACAATAAATTATTGGTAAACTTTCTCAATAGAATGCTGATTTACTGTACATGAAAAAAATGATCATAAGAGTAAAAGCTAATTACAAGAAATCACTTTTGACGGAGACAGCTTTAAAGAATGAAGAAAACAGTGTAATAATAAATTATCTGAAATAATAATGATACATATTTATAACTTTATATAAACTCCTGAAACCATTCAATGACAGGAATCATCAGGGATAGAGAAGACGTTATATCAACTATTACCATCAATACGATCTTGTAATTCTTGTAATTCTGTGCAGGATGGAGTTTTCATCTTCCGAACCTGCTCTTCGAATATTGAGTCTCCAATATTTTTAGCTTTCCATATCAAATTTTCTTCTATAAAACAGAACGAGAAAAAAATACTAAT
The DNA here is from genome assembly GCA_036759885.1 of Tetranychus piercei. NCBI lineage: Eukaryota > Metazoa > Arthropoda > Arachnida > Trombidiformes > Tetranychidae > Tetranychus > Tetranychus piercei. Next base: position 9,717,606 of record CM071878.1, read on the forward strand.
TGAAATAATGCACAAGAGATGGGAATTATTTGAACTCACTATGATTTCTCTCCTTAAAGCAACGTGTTTTCAAATTTTTGGTGAAATCATGATTAACTTCTTGTTCAATGTTTGTTATTATTTGCTTATAGTCTCGTTCAAAGCTCTCTTTAACGAAATATGGAATCTTCAGGTCCGAAGTTTTTCGTAAAAGTGGATATTTGCTGGAATAAAAAAAATGATTAGTTTTATCAATTAACATTTTCATCAAGATATTTACTTGCTACGTGATAGACTAAATATTGGATCACGGATAAGAAAGGAACTCATGATGGACATAATTATGAACACGATCACAGGTAATAATTGAAGGAAAACGCTGATGCCACTAGATGATTGGGAGGCCTGACGATTTGACCAGCGATTGTTGGCTGAATAGACATGAGAGTTGCCGAAAAATACATTAAAAAGCTCTTCTGGGCCCATTTGTTGTCCAGCAAAACGTCTTGAATATCCATAAGGCTCATACAAATCTGTTTTGGATGATCTTCGAAATTCACTTGAACATTGTAGATCATAACATCTTCGTTTCTCAGGATCACCGAGAACATCAAATGCATTACTTATGGCTTTGAATGCATCTGATGCTCCTGGAGCTTTATTTTTATCGGGATGGAATTGTAATGCTAGTTTACGATACTGTTTCTTCAATTCTTGATCACTCGTTTCCTTTGTTATTCCCAACATTTTATAATAATCCTTGCATCTGGTTATTTTTTCAACAGCTTCGAGTTGAGCTTGACTGAATTCTCTCGCCGAATCATCATCATCACTACATTCCTTTTGGTTACTTCTTCTTCTTTCTTGAAAATTTGTTTCACTTTGATAGGTATATTTTTCATCCGATCTCCATTTTTCCCTTTCACGTCTCGATTCAAAACGTCCATTTTCTTCGGAAATCAAAATTAATTGTTCAACTTTATCGATCATTCCTAAGGAAAAAGGAAAAAATGTAAAAAATATTATGTAAGTAGATATTGATTTAGTTTGCATTTTCACGAAAATGCTCCGACAACATTTCGATATATTTAATTTCTACCTAATTTTAATATCATGTTAGAGTTACCATTCATCTTGAATGATTCCTTATGAATCAAGTTCTGAAAAAAGAGATTAAAATGATCGTACTTGATTTGTGAGTCGTTTTATAAAAAGCTGAAAAAGTTCATGATGAAATAATATTGAACGAAACCAGAAACATAAGACACAAATGAATTACACTGAGAAAGACTACAAACTCAGACTCAAAGTGCTACAAAAGCCTGGTTTCATGTGATAATCCAATTCGAGCATAAGAGAGAAATAAAAATAAGTCAACCTCGAATCTATCAATATCAAGCTAGACACGATTCAGTATGATAAATTATAATTAGGATAAAGCTAAATTCATGACTGAATGATTAAATTAATTCTTTGGCGAATGTTTGGAGACAATTTTAGAACAAAAAAAATTGTAAATTAATGCGACAAAATCAAAACCAAAATAAAAATACTAACCTTTAACGTAAGATGATGGGAAAGCTTGTTGGGATTTGTAAAGATATTTGAGAGCATTCCGCTGATCATCATTTAATAAATACTTTTGGGCGATTTTGAGATATTTTTCACTTTCCTCTTGATCACGAATCATTATTAAACATTCATTTAAATTATAAGCTGAAAAATCTGGCTATTTAAGAGTCAATCGAAAAGAGTTGACAAAAAATGGATGATAATGACTATGGTTGCCACTGGTGATGGAAACAGGCAAAAGCAAAGCAATGAGAATGAAAACAAGGAAACTTAAGCAAGCAAAAAGTCTTGTTGGTTGTTGGCCAAATAAGATCAAATTGAAAGATTTCCAGGTTAAGAAGGTCGTTCATTCTCGAATAACGATCTGATTGTTCCACTGTCCACTCACCCAAGATTTACAATCAAATTAGATTTATAATTTATCATATGTTGCTGATGATTCCAAACTTTGATGATGAAAATGCAAATTAAAACAATTAAAGAATCATTATTTGCATGGTTTGAAGAGGTTTACGGTGATGAGGAATACACTAGTCCAGTCTTTCATTTCAAAATATCACAACATTAAGTAAACTACAATTTTAAAGATTTACATTACCTTTCTTCCTCTTCGTCTAATACTTTTATTTCTTTTCATCTGGCCTTAAACTCTCTTTGGATCATTTTATGCTTTTCTCTCTCTTCACTCTTCCTTTACTTTCTACTATCTCTGTCGATTTTTTAGCAAAAGGCGAAAATTTACTCTGGTTCTATTCTCATCATCCCCTTAATCACTCAGAATTGATAAAACTCCCAATGTTTAATGAAATTTTGACAATATACAATGTATAACAATATGCTCATACTACTTGTATGAAAGATTAATTACAAGTGCTTTAAGATCATAATATTATTCCAATCATATGGCTAACTGTTAGCTACTCAGTCAATGTTGAAATATGAATGGGAACCACTCAACTAAGATTCAATCAAATAGCCAAACTAAAGTTTTAAAACAACAAATTTATTGTAAATGAAATGTTAATGAAAAAATTGAGATTTCATAACTGGATTTCGTTGAATAAGCTAGTATGCAGGTCGTATGGGCGTGAGAAGATCGGTGAGCTTCTTTCACAATACTCAAATGAGTTGAAAAATGAAAATTTATGAAACTAACTGTTAGTATTTAACAATGTTGGGCGAGTAAAGAATTCAAAGTGAACAAGAATTCCTTTTATACAAAGGTTTGATATTTTTCATACGTAAAAACGTTGAGGTGAAGGCAATTAACTGATTAGAACGAACATTAGAACTGTTTGAACAAAAATTTACATTCATAATTCGATATTTTTCAATCCATTTCTTTTGATTAATGCAGAAAAATGAAATTTTTCCTGACGATTTATTGATCAGGAGTACTTTATCATCCTTTGTTTGATGAGAAGTCAAGATTAAATCATCGAAGTCCAATTCTTCGTCTTTGAAAGGATAACTCTTATCGAAGCTTCGAGTTTCGCAATTGTATTGGATAAATTCAAGTTCCTTCGTCAATATATAAACAACATTGTCCAAAATAGTGGCATGGAAAGTACGCATATCATGGTTATAGCGATGAAACAAATCGCTATCAAGAGCTGGAAAAAGACCAAACCACTTTTTATCCGCTTCAGTTTTACCAATCACAATGTATCTGTCAACAGATTCAAGAAGTACATACTCAGCTCGGTAAGAATTTACGGACGGTTTCGTACCTTTTTCCCCCAAATAGCAATTCAAATGGCTAAAAATAAGAGAGAGAGAGGGAAATTAGAAGGATTACTTCGTATTATAAACTGATATTTAGCTGACCAAAGATAAAAATGAATGTATTGAATTTTGCAGAAGTGCTAATTTCATGAAATTTGTATTTAGTTTTAAAGAGGTTTTGAATGTACATCCATAGCCGGAATAAATTTTTAAAAATCATTTATGAATTGACACTAAACATACCTAGATCGGTTCAAAAACTGCACAGTTGTATCAAACAATTGAATGTAGTAGTTTATATCATCACCTTCGAAGTCGAACCATCTGAATGTCTTTTTAATCCAATTGATTCGAACTCCTTCTCTTCCAGAATCATAAAAAATATCTGAAATATGTTCATCATGAATAGATTTGAGTGGCATTGAGTCGTCTTTAGCAAAATAACCAATCGGTAAGGAAAATAATTCATTATCAAATACATTTATCCGCAACTTTGAATCATCTATTTGATCAATAGAAATGAAGAAGTTTTGCTGGCTACGATTGAATCCATATTCAGAATTAGAAGAGATAATTAAATCTGGATTTGGAAGCGTTTTGATTAGCTTATTATCCTTAATTTTAGTTATATCAACTGGATCCATGAAAGACCAACGCACACAATCCAATAGCTGTGGAAGTAATCCTTTTCTAGAATTTATCTTTTTATTTACCCATTTCATGATTGATTCAAAAACTTGATATTCAGAGTAAATAAATAAATCTAATTTGAGAATATGTTCAACTGTCTTGGATGGATAAGTTAAGAAGATATTCGTATTGGAGATCATCAAAAAATTGCGACAAATAAAGTAGTTAATAGCTTCTGAACTTATCAACTTGGAAGTTTGCATAACTTGGTGTAAAACAACTGGAAGATGTTCAATGGTAAAATTATTGTAGAAATAATTAACACATGGTTCAAATAAACATTCATTTAACATCAAATGATCAGCTGCTTTGTAGAAATCAATCACACTCTCCATTTGAATTAAGAACGAGCCGGAATGAATCCAATTGATGATAGAATCGAAGACATGTTCATCAAAATCTAGTGTCACGATATTTTCCCTTGGTTCCGAAATATCACCACAAAACATTTTTTCAAAGTAAGGCACAGATGAACAAATGAACTTTTTAGAAACATAATATTCATTTTTCCTCACAACAATTTTCAATTCATCATCTAAACTTTGATTATTTTCGTCCATCATAGCTTGATTAAGGGGAAAATCACATAAAAACTTTTCAACACTTAGAAAAACCTTCAAATTTTATTGGAATAAAAAGAAATTCGGTGGTAAATTAACTCAATTACCAAAATTCTCGCAAATACGGTTACTTAAATAGTAACTGTGGTTATATAGTTACTTTCTGGTAACAAATTTTCTACCGCCAAATTCAAAAATGAAACATTTGCATTTTTATCTTTTTTCAAAGATATTTTTGGAAGCTAACTTTACATGTTTTTAAATTCTTGCCTCAATGTAATCACAAAGCCTTATGTTGATTGCGGGTCGCAGTAAAAAATTGAAAATGATTGATCGTGTTAAACTAATAATTAATCAAAACCTTACATGTAAAACTGAATAACTTTATGAAGACCACTTCATTAGATTGTTTCTCACGCTCGAAACTATCATGGAAAGTAACAAATAATTTTCTAAATTCGTGTCTTTAGAATCACCAGTTTGGGGCTATAATAATATGGTAAGAAGAAACGCAAAGGAGTAGTATATATAATATAAAGTTCGGGTCTAGGACAAATTTTTTGTCCGATCTGGGACAATCAAAAATAAATGAAAACAAACATTTATGAAAAATAAAGCTTTTTAATGAAGATTTATATTAAAAATTTTGACATTTATTATGGAAATTTTGAAATATTTAAAGATTTCTTATAGAATCCGCCCGGTTCTCAGCCAACGGTAATATCTTTCGAGGAATTCCTCCTGAGGATTTCAAAAAACTGCTCACAATTTCGGTCAATATATTGAAGAAAATAATTGATTCCTTCACTTTCTTTCGTTAGCTCCCTGTTTTTATCTCGTATGATTGAAATGCGGTCATTTAAACTGCCGATTTTTTCATTTGCCTCCTTCAGAATTTCGGATAATTGCTTGGTTTCATGGATCAACTCACTGATTTCCGTCTTTGCTTTCTTATATTTGTTTTTTGGCGTTAAATATTTAGTTTTGTAATCTTCACTTATTTTTACAATTGCGGTATTTAAGGTTCTTTTGACCCAATCTGGAACTTCACCTTTTTCTTCAATTTAGTTATCAATTTTAATCAGCGCTTTTGTGAGGGGCATTGACTGAATGAAAGAGCAATGTAATTATTAACATAATCGGATTATTGAGAAATTTTAATCTAACTTACCTTGAATTAGGCATTTTACCGAGCAAACTGATAATAATAAAAAGACACCTTTTTCGCTTTATTTACCGAAAAAATCTATCGAAGTTTCAATTTGAGTGTGATTTTACCGAAAGTTATCGATCATAAAATTTTTCAATTCGTCAAATGAATGCTTTTTTGAGCCCAGACTAACTTCCCAATCGGTTTAAACCGATTTCGGTATTTAACCTTTCGATAGATTATGAAAGCGATTTGCTATTTTGTCCTTTTGCTCATTTGCTTTTGCTGTTTTGACTTTTGCTATTTTGACTTTTGCTGTCTTGAGCCATTACCGCTAATAATCTTCAAGAAATGGCGACAGATAAAGTAGTCAATAGCTTCTGAATTTATCAACTTGGAAGTTTTCATAACTTGAGGTAAGACAACCGGAAGATGTTCAATGGAAAACATTTCATGGAAATAAGAAAGACAAGGTGCAAACAAATGTTCATCGAGCATCAAGTAATCAGCTAGATTGTAACAACTTATTACATTCTCCATTTGAACGACGAGTAAACCAGAATGAATCCAGTTGAGAATGATATTGAAGACACTTTCATCGGAATCTAGTTCCATTTTGTTTTCCTTTGATTCCAACAAACCGCAACAAAACATTTTTTCAAAGTAAGGCACAGATGAACAAATGAACTTTTTAGAAACATAATATTCATTTTTCCTCACAACAATTTTCAATTCATCATCCAAATTTTTATTTTCTGCATCCATGATAACTATATGCAGGATAAATCACAAACAATTACGGTCTTCAGTATTAATCTTCCTAATTAGAAATAGTCGTCAATTAAAAAATACAGAAAGAGTATTTCTTGTCTAAACTTTATACTTTTTTGCAATCGGTAGCATCATAATAAACAAATCAGATCATTGGTGGAATAAGCGTTAAATAATGAGAGACGCTTCATGCTATCCCGTTGTGAGGAATGTGGTTTTATTTCTGCTTCTGTTTTATATGCTGCGATCTATTTCCCATATTTTCAGGAATATATTGTATTATATTGTAATATATAGATTTTCAATTTAATTTCGATTTCAAAAAATAGAGACTTTCAATTTTTCCTTTTCAATTGAATCGATCTGGGTCTCTTTGAGCAAAAAACAAATGAACATCGACGCTTATTGAGCTGATTTCAAAAAAATTTCGCCCTTTCAAAGTCAGATTCCAGGCCCTTTGCTCATAATTTACTCGTCCATTTGTTTTATGCTCAAATGTTAACTCACATTTTTCTCTTTCCGTTTTGATTAAAATTTAAGTATTACTGTATCTACTGTTTCTCCTTAACTAACTTAAAAAAGCTTTAGTTTCACGAAAGTTTTTGTAAATAAGCTCAATAGAGGCTGGTCAGTTGAATGTCATAAACCTTTTACTCAGATTAGCTCAAAAGTTTTTTTAAAGCCAATTTTTCATAAAATATATGGTGAATATTAAATGATTATTTTATGGGTACGTCTTGATTATTTATTCACAACGAATAGAATAGCTATTGCATTATAGCCTGTGGATTTCCTAATTCGTTGAATACATCTGATTATCTGTTATAATGCTCGTGCAAAATGAAATGCGATGTGACCGTTAAGTTTTCCAATCAATCTTGATTTAATGATTTAAATTTTCATTATTTTCATCAGTATTGCAAAACAGTCAGGTCAGTTAATTCGATGCAACTTAAACCAGTTAACATGAAAAGAGTAAATATAAATCGAAAAGAGACGCCAGTGAATGGTTCTACCATTTACTAAAAGTATTCCGACCTTAAGAAATTCTTGGGGAATGATAAATCCTTGAAAAGAAATTGCATGTTAATGTAAAACAATAATGCCTAAAAGATATTTTTAATGAATTCATAGTCAGCATCGTGAAAAGTGAGTAAAGTTACGTTTTCAAGAGTATCTTTTCTATATTCTGTGCATTTATGAGAATTCAAATTCGAAATAACAAAGTTGGAGGATTTTGCAAGGAAACACGCATTCTGCATTGATACTGCAAGTAATTATGCCGGGCTACAAAAATCTCGAGTTATATTAATATCATTAGATTCGCGTCGAATCAAGAAAACAAAAATACACGTTTCAGAAGTTTTCTGCAAAAAAAGATAAAATACCAAATTAGTTAAATATTTCATTCTGCTGCTGAGAATTGAGTTTAATGAAAACTTACTTTAGTAGAGATTTGGCAAGAGGCAGCGTTGGGATCAGTTTTAAGACACTCAGTTGGTCCAATAAAAAACATAATTTTATATTTAGCTGAAGCCAGAGCTTGAGTCTGAGCTTTTTTGATGGCAATGAGTTTCTCATAGTAAATGTTGTTGTCAATCTTGTTGTGATGTTCAACACCCTTTTCAGTCAACAAAATAACAGTTGGGTCGTCAACAGGGATAGACTTCCACGCAGAAGGCCTAGCAATGGCAACACTAAAAAGACAAATTGAAAGTACAAAAATTTTCATCTCCAGCTGTATGAGTAAGCATGAACCCGTTCAGAATAGGCTATTAAGCTGACAATAATCAGAAAGTAAGCAAAGGGATGTTTGCTCACATAAAAAATCACATTTGAATTTTTAGCCATACAAAAACAGCAGATGATAAAAGATTTAACTTGACCATATACCTCATTATAACCTTTGCTTCTAAATAAGCATTTAAACAAAAAAATAGACAACTTTTTGATGAAAAAAGAAGTCCATTATGAGCAAAAATTAAAAATTAAAATCAGCTGTTTTGGTTAAACCAAAAAAACCAGGAAAAGTTGGAAATATTTAATTGAGATGGCGCTTCAAAGCTTTCTATGCCGGTTTTTTATGCTGTTATTTTAATTGAATTAATTTTAATTTAGTTTAGTCTTTTGTTCATTTGCTTGTGTTTTAATTTTTTGAATACCCTGTTTACCTGGTGATTGCATCAAATAGTTTGGTTCTTATTTTTGTGTCAAGAACAATCAAGGTTCCATTTCAAAATATTGAAATCACATTTCTTTTTAATGAAATGTGCAATCAAATCCAAAAACAATTAAAAGAAGAAAAACATTGCCTTTTTCCAAAGAAAACTCATTACAACTAGAATCGAATTCAATTTGATTCTGATTTTGATACAACCTGAGTGAATAACCTGACCAAGATCTGGACATCCGCTAGACCATATCACAAACAGGAAACTCAACCAATACAGAATCACTCGGACTCGAATAAATTTAAATTTTCAGGCATGATATTTCACTCATAAAGGACATCTCATCTCATCACTTTACATTATTTTATTTACTTTACCTAATGTTTAAATTTTCTCAATTATTTTCCATTTTCCCCTTTTCTTTTTTCAATTTAAGTTCCAATATTTCTTGCAATTCAAACATAGATATAATTGTAATTTTTATTTCATTTTTGTAAACGGTCTTGGAAAGCGTACCTAGCGTACCTAGCGTGCGCTACGAGGGTATCTGCTCGGATTCACTCTGCATATTATCGATTAGCGGTATCCTTATTCCTGTAACAAGGCGAAATGAAATAGATAAATACTAATTGATGGTGTTGAATTATCTTTTAAATCTCTATTCGTTTAAGTATCTCAGTAATCAAGATCATAATTAAACTGATTTCCATCACTCCTTTCAATCGGTTTTATTGCGACACTTCAGTACTAAACTTTGATTCGAGTGTTTTCAAGCAGTTGAAAGAGTCAACGTTAAGTGATTTTACAATAACAATCAGGATGTTTACATGTTTTATTGTTTAATATTGTTTCCTGACTGATTATTAACATCTTTTTATTGTTGTCTTCTGATGTGATATAAAACTAAATTGCTATTTTGCAAAACTTGAATCTTTCGAATGACTTACAAGTTAGAGATTTTATTGAAACTAAAGATTGAAAACAACTAACATGTAAGGCTCATACTTCTTCTTTCACAACAGAGTAAAATTTTTTCAAACATTCAATAGTTAAGTTAAATTAAAATGTAATATGTTAAGACGAATTAGTAGAAGTGTTTGATTACACTGAACCATGAAGCTATTCAAAAAGAAAATCAGTAATTTAATCACTTACTACTTAACTCATGATAATGGATTACCAAACAATTAAGTCTGCATTACAAAACAAAGTTGGATAGGGTAATATTGATTATTGTTAAAATTGATTTAACAGCTAGACTGCAATTAATGTAACATTGGATAAATCAAAAATCTAATAGCACTCACAGATGTGACAAACAACAAGAATAAGGGTGAAGTCGAGGTTATTAAAACACTGCGATTGTTCATTGAAACCTGGACAAATAATGAACTTTTAATTTGGATTTTCATTAAAATAATAATGATTATTATATTATTTGCATTATCATTTCCTCTGTTTATCTAAACACTAGATTTTGTTATTCTTTTCAATAATTCTAAATATTGATGTGTTGGAAATTTTGAATCAATGACTCGCGAAACATGAAAGTGTCAAGTTAATGATCGATTTTTTTAAATTAATTGATTTTGAAAGCATTTCAATAATAAAATTATATATTTGTTTTACTTTCAATCTTTTTTGATAATAGGAATACAAAAAAAACAATGAATAGTTAGAAAGTAACTGCATGTTAATGAAAAACACGCAATTGAAGATGAGATGCATTTAATCAATAACTGGATAACTGGAGAGATAGTCAGCACAATTTTAGTGTCGATTGGCTATGTGTTTTTCAAGAGCATCTATAGCTTCATTAACGTGGATTCCTTGGAAATTTACATTTAAAAACAAGAAAAGGTTGAAGAATTCATTTGTCTGTGAGATTATTTAGCAGGAGCACAAGAGGCTTGGGTGATTTGTGCATTATCAGATCCTGGTTGAACCCAGAAAACATAGGTACATAATTCAGGAATTGCCTGTATAAAATCGAAAGAACAAGGAATCAGATTAGTTCTTAAGTTTCAAAGAGTTTATCTTTGTAGACAAAATTAAAAGTGAAAACTTACATTAGCAGAGACTTCACATGAAGCAGCATTGGCATCAGATTTAACACAATCAGTCTTACCAATCAAGAATTTAATTTCATAATTGACTCCAGCGACAACTTGACTTTTAGCTTCTTTAATGGTGATCAGTTTCTTGTAATACAAACTGTTGACGATTTTGTTGTGGTGCTCAACACCTTTAGTAGCCAACTGAGTAACAGTTGGATGGTCAACAGAGATTGAACTCCATCCTCCTGGCATGGCAAAGACAGCTCCGAAAAGACAAACTGCTATTATGACGAATTTCATTTTGTAGGGATTTCTTTGAACAAGTGTTTAAACGTGAATGGCTTGAAGTTAACTGGTTCAATGTTGGAATAGATGTGAATTTCAAGTGGAAACGAGTCAATGTTATATAGACAAAAAGAAGGAGAGATTTTATCACAATCCAGTTTCACTGAATGACACTGGAAGCTGGAAAAATTCAATGGCAATGCGGGAATAGCAACAGACCAACGTGAAAATTGTAAACATGAATCGATATGATGTTCAAAGATCAGCAGATAAATTGCGCTAATTGTTACTAAAAATTTTCCTTTGTTTTCCTTTTGTTTCCAACTAATTTGAAGCAATGACTTTGCCAGGTTGATTATCTTATCGAAAACAATTACCTATTTTTCAGTCAATAAAAAGTGCAAAGGATAAACCTGGAATGCTGATAAATGACTTGATTGCGATAACAATAACATATCAATAACCAGTACGTAGTTGAAAGAGGTCGATGGATCAGATCGGTGGTAACTTTTCAACAAGTGAAGGACTAATTATGATTTAACTAGAGATGAATAAAAAGAAGAATGAAATATTACAAAAATGCTGATCAATATTTTCATAGAAAAATAAGATTTTACCTGGAAAAGGGATTTAGCTCTAATCAGCAAGAGAAACGCAATAAAATCAACTGATTCAGTTGAGTCGAGCTATTAGCAACAGTTTCAGGGGATTTTATGGTTGTTTGTTGATCAGTTGATTATGATAGACATGGTTTGGTAAAGTCCTGAATAGGATTGCACTGATTTGATTGAGAAGCCAGTCAATCACAGGAATGGATAGAAACAGATCATATTAGATTAAATTAACTGTTATTTTGAATAACAAATTGAGTTACTCAAACGATTCAGCCAAACAGATAAAGTTTGGTCAATTGTTTTATCACAATTGGCTGTTATTTTGTTTCTGCCTTTTCAATTATATTAAAATTGTTGATTGATAGGAATACAAGATTCATTGGTTAAGTGATTGATTGAAACTATTTTAATCACACCAGTGCAATCATAATCTAGAATCACCATTAATCTTGCTAACTCGTGCATTTTTCGTGTAATTATTAAACTAATGGTCAACAAAATTTTCTGCTTTCCTTCAATCCATTCCTTAAACCTTTTGGTCTATCTCTAAGTTTGGTGTAAATTATGCATGTGTGTGCTTGGTGTGATTAATGTGTGAGTGTTTGGTGAAAGTGGTTAGGCTGTTGTAACGGGTCAACTGTACAATTATTTATATATTTTACACTTGAAAGTTTCTTTCTACTGTTTTTTTCTGTGAAACATTTTAATCCAGCATTTTGTTTCTCAGGTCTGTGCGTTTCATGTTCAATGCTCAGTCTTCATCAGTTAACATTTCACTGGCTCTACTCTGCTTATAGCTGGCTATTTACACGTATATATACACATTTGTATAGTGAATCGTATATACACATATTAAGATAGGTAACTAGGAGACTGTATGAGCTTCCGGTTCAATCTTAATTACAAATGGACCCTCAGGTTGATTACAACTGGGACCCTCGGCGCTTGCAGTTGACTCTTCAGGAGTCCGTGATACTTCCGTTGTTTCGTGCTCATGCTCGTGGTGCTTGTGCTTATGGTGAAATGGTTGCAATGAGAATCTTCTATGAGTACCTTTACGGCCACCTCTTCTTTTGGATATGTGCGGATTGTCTTTCCGCATTGTTTTATTGCGTAAAATCTGTAATTGGGTATAAACTCGACGAAGTTCAGACTTGTTTTTGAATTTAAAGTTGATGGATGGGTTCATTAATAATGGTATATCCAATGAGAAAAGAAGACAAAGAGATTAGCAGAAGAACCAGTGGACCGACAAGGAATGCCATTGATTTTTGAAATCACCAAAAAAGATAATGTTGTTGTGTTCATGATGATGATGATGATGAACAATGAAATATCAAATTGAGAGTTATGATTGAGCAGCAGCAGAAACCATTGAAACCAAGCGAATGATGTGAAAAAGAAGAGAGAAAACAAAAGATGATAATGGTTAGTAAAGGTTAACATTATTTTATCCTGAAATAGAAAGGATTTCAACATTATGTTGGATTAAAATAGAATGTTCAGAAAGAGTTCTGTCAATTTAAAAATTTATAAGAAAATCAAAACTAAGTTGATTCATTTTCCATATAAAATCTTGTTATGCTTTTGACTGTTCATTCTGTCAACTCAATTTCCAGCTATTCATTAGTTTCAAGTCTGCATTATATCTATTATATCTCAAGCAAAAATATAATTTGAATCTTACAATGTTTATTTTTGTATAAAAAGGTTATTATAATAAACCTTTAGTCCTGTTTCATTTGGAAATGTCATCTCTATCTAAACATTGACTTTGAACAAGACACAGAAAAGAGTGAAATTAAAGTGATCGTTTTAAGCCTGCTTTCGACGTCTTAAACATTTTTTTGCATTCAATTTCAACTTGATGTTCATGATCCATATTGAGAATAAACTAACATTCACTGCTTAGAAAAGTTTGGAAATAAAAAATTCTGAACCATAACTATCATGACATCCATTATTTTCCTTTTCTATTTTCTCCTCGAGAAACTGTCAACTGTTTTCTCTTGGATCAAAGCAAAACATGCAAATCGTCACATTTTCATTGCTCATTTTAACTTGAATTTTGAGAATTTTTGATATGTTTTCTTGGAATAGCTAAATGAAAACATCAACAACATTTTAATGAGCTAATAAAATGATAGTTATTATCATATTTACCCTGATATCTTCTGGATCCATATCTGCCAAATTTATATCACCAATATCAACCTCACCATTGCTTAATATTGCTGCGTGAAGCTTCATCACTTTAGAGACTCTATCACGTCCCTCAGCGGTAGAAAAATAACGAGAACGATTACGATAACTGGCCAGAGGACGGTTATGGAACCATATCTGAAATTGACAGAAGATGCGAGTTAAACAGAGAAAGTTAAGGTCGCCAATTATAACATTTCAAAATGGTTCGATGACTTGATTGGATGAGAATGGAGCGAAATTGATGAGCGAAACAAAAGCTTGGTTGACAGAACCTGAGAAAGTCAAAGACTGAATATGAGAGAAAGGAGAAAATGAATGAATCAGCGAAAAAAATTAGGTATTCTTTGTGTTTCTTTGTGATTCTTATGGGATCTTTGCTTTGGGATTTTATAAACCAATGTTTGGTTGAATTAGGTTTCCTGAGATGTTTGATTAACTAAATAATTATGATAAATAATTAATGAAACGAAATGAATGTTGTTGGCCAGATAAGCAACGGAAATTAAATGTTTTTTCGCCAGCTAATTTTAGATTTGACCAATTGAATTAATTAATAATTGAACAAAAGATGGACTAAAAGAAGAAGAGAGAAAGAGTTAGTTATATAATTTTGTTAAAGAGTTGAATCGTTGAATAACAATTGTAATACATTCAGTAGTTACCTTGAACCGGGAATACAAAATTTGGATCAATAAAACTCGAATAATGCTAACAACAAAATAACAATCGCTAACATACATGATGATGAAATGAAAAGAAATGAAATGAGAGAAAAGAGAAAGAAGATAAAAGATGATAATGATGATAGTGAAGATAAATCAATTAAATTCAATTTGACACCGTTTCATTAAGAGCATTGAACTAACCAAGAAAATTATCAGAAAAAGCAATAAACTAGATTCAAGCTCTGAGTATCAACATTATTCATTCAACTGGTTCAGGTTAATTAATTGGCTGGACACAACTTTGCCTTGTAAAAAGCCTACAAAAGCTATTATAATCATCCAGATTCTGATTAGTAACTCGTTCGTTTACATTGTTGTTTTCATCAAGTAGCAAGAGAAAAACAAAACTTAATGTAAAAAGACAATTATCAACATAATCTTGAAAGTAGTCGTTCAGATCTATTTTTAATCTAGAGAAATACTGCGTTCTCGAATAGCCATTAGCCAAGAATTGCAGACTACCGAGAAAAGATAAAAAATATATTATTAGTTTGAATCAAAACATGAAATTATTACAGAAATGGTTTTCTCAGACATCTTTTCCATTTCTATTACCTTAAATTTTTTATGCTTAACAACAAGAAATAATAATCCTTAATATTCAAGTCTGATATTCAAGATTGATATTCAAAGAAGAGGCAGACAGAACAAAAGAAAGAAAATAAAAG
Source organism: Tetranychus piercei (assembly GCA_036759885.1). Classification (NCBI taxonomy): domain Eukaryota; kingdom Metazoa; phylum Arthropoda; class Arachnida; order Trombidiformes; family Tetranychidae; genus Tetranychus; species Tetranychus piercei. Next base: position 9,732,778 of record CM071878.1, read on the forward strand.
CTCATGTATTAGGAATGGAGAATTTCTAAGAAAAATATATCTTCAGAATATATTGATAGAATTGAAGAAGAAGAAAAAAGAATGATTCAATATTAATGAAGAATTGATATTTTAAATATTCTGTTGACCTAACATACGTTGGTTTACATATTTAAAGGAAATAAAAAAATCTGTAATCTTTTTTGAAGCAAAAACAACTTAAAGGTTCCACAACTGACCATAAAAATCATATTTAGACTTTCAAATATTTGAATGATCGAATCCAGTTGACATTTTTCCTTCTCTCTCCTTCCCACTCTTCGAATTTCTTCTTCTTTAATGCCATCATTTTTCTTCTAATGATAGTAATGATAACCTCAATTCTGAATTCAGACTTTTGGGTAAAATATGGTCTTTGATAATTCGTTGTGAAAACTTGATCTCGATAAAATTTCAACCTTTTTAAACCAAATGTCTGAAAGTCTGGAAACAAATAAGAATAACTATTAGAATGTTGATAAATAATATGTTAGGTAAGGAAAGCAAAGTGAAGAAGAGGTTATTGACCAAAGAGGATATTTTTTGGCTCAATGTTAAGCCTTTCTCTCTACAATTGATAATGGCATCTACCTTAAGAGTAGATGTAAGATCAAATGAAGGTTAACCTCACAACTTTTACCAATCACCATTATCATCATCTTTTTGGCCATTTCGAGATAAAAGGAAGATGAAATTGATGATGATAATAATCAGAAGAAGAGGAGAATAAAAATGAATGATGTTGAAAGTTTTCTGTACTTTGTAGGATTGATCGCACACAATTTCTTGTCTGATGTCATTTGATTTTGGAGTTGGTTTGAACTAAGGTGAAGTTGAATGGTAAAAAAAGAGAAGAAATTCTGTCCTTCGAATCAATCAGTGTCCATTGAAAGTCTTCCTGGTTCTTTTTCTTTATTCTTTTCTGTTTACCAATAAAATGCTTCAACACCTTTCTCAACCCAATATCCAACTTTGGACTGCAAAAACACTCAATGGTTTTGCTATTTCTTTTCTTCTGTGTTCTCAGAGTGTCCCATTGATCGTCATAACTGCGGCCACAATCATCACCATCAGGTGTAATTTTGGATCATAAAATTCATTTATCTTGAGGCTAAACTATTCTTTATTCTTTCACTGATAGCGTCCAAAAGCTAATCGAATAGTCAATTATCTTCTAGGCATTTAGACATTCCCTTTGACATCTTTTCATTCTTATTCTTTTTTGTTCACATAAATGTCAATAACTTTGATCGCACAAGGAAACAATGAATTTCGATGAGAAAAAAATGACCAGGAATCATTTTGTAATCAGTTTTCCAGTAAATTTGTACCAATTTCCGGAAAGCCTTTAGGAGGTCTTATTATCTTATGCTCAACTGGGTCAGGAAACATTAAGAAAACTCATTAGTGTATCTGAGGAAGAGAGAAGAGTGATGAGCAAAGTGACAAAAAGTAGATATTCTGCAACAATGGATTGTCGACTGATACAATATTTACAGGAATATGCATTTTCATCGTTGGGCATCTCCTGTGTGAGTTTTGGTCCGAAGTTTCAACAATTTAGAAAATTAATGTCAATCGAAATGAATTTTTTCTAACTATTAATTCTAAGAAAGATACAAAAACTGTTTTTGTATCATATAAATTTTTCATCCTCAGATCCTCAGATACTTGTCCAAATGAGCAGAGATGGTGAAAAAAGGATTGGCTGAAGTCATTTAAATCCAAAGGAGCCCAGTTAATCTATTGCACAATTAAAACACCGGACGTTTTAATAGAAGAATTTCAGGTTAAATTGACATTCATAACAGACTCATTTGCATAACAGTGTTTAGTTAACTGGCTAATATATTTTAATTGATCAATTACGATAAGACTAGCATTTTAGTTTTGTAATACTGAAGCTATGGATGCAATTGCAGCAAAATTTAATCTGTTAGAGTCGAAATGAATGTCAACATAGACATGTTTCATGAAAGTCATTTTGATCATGAAGATCTATTGATTTAATGAGAGTTTACCTACAAAAGAAGGTTAAGTTGAGACAGAATTGCCAATCAAGAGAATATATTTTCTCAGATAGATTGATTTCTCAGCAAAAAAGAAGACAAATAAGAAATTTCAATGAGCTGAGCAGCTTTTAAAATCAATACAAGTTATTGTTACTGACTAATGATGCTTATTGGCCGTATAAAAATGAAAAGATGAGAATTTAAATTAATAGTTCAAAACTCCACTCTCAAACGATTTAACCTTAAAAAATTATTGATCTAATTGATTAGGCAACGAAATTGTGAAAATTTGCATCGATCATGCAAAGCGAATAATTTCATTTAGGTAAAGGTCATTTTGAAATGTTGAGGCTGAATTGAATTTTAAAAATTTAAAAATGGATATTAATAACCTTAGGTCCAAGGAGTATGGCAAGCACTAAGGTTACTGTAAGTTGACATCTAACAGCATAAAGAAGTAAAAGATAATCTGGGTGTATTTTACCCCACGAAATGTGCCGCAGCACATAAGTTACAGTTGAAATAACAATCTCTATGTAAATAGAGCAGCACAATGAGCACTTTTCCCCATAAACTTCAGGTTTTGCATTCCGTATACAGTATGTGATATAGACACCAGTTAATAAAAACGAAAACTCTCCTGGAACAAGAAAAAAGAACAGAGTTAGTTACAATTTAATATCAAATCAAGGAGGTTAAATAGGTTATCTTCTGCAATTTCAAGTGACAGATATTGTTGACTAATATTACCGGTATGATGCTAAACCAGAAACGATCTTACCTTTTCAGTTGCAGAACATTCATTCTAGACTTGCTAGTTGACCATTGACTTAAAATATGTTAAATATATAAAGATAGATAAATTAAACCAATTTTCCAACATGGATCAAAGAGTGGCAGCCTACTAAAATCACAATCATGACCTCTGATTAGCAAATAAATGAAAATTATGAAGTCATAAGATTATGTAAGATTTCCTTAACTACAAGTTATTAACTGCAATAAGATCTGAATCCAGTTTGGATCTGATATCCTCTACTAATAACAGTTCTTTATTATTTTTGTCAAAATCCTTTCGTTCCATGGAAATTCCGACTAACTTATAGATTCTACATGATTTTTGTTGAAGTAAAACTATTTCTACAAAAAAATCAACCGAAGTTGCAAAATAATATTCATTTTTGGTTAAAAAAGGTTGTTTTTGATTCTTAGGAATGCTGCCATCTAGGGTGACTATTAATATATAGACTCACTGTGAGTTTATTTTCAGCTGTTTATTATCTGATTATTTAATTTGGTTCGGATTGCTCTTGTTTTATTCAGTAACTTTACTGATTATTGGGTCCAACCATTCCACAAAACCAAGCCAATATTGCTTTAAATTTCACCATTTAGTATTCTGAACGTTAGCTTGATCAACGTTTGATCAAAATCAAATTTTTTCCTGCAAATGACCGTTGATTGATTCACAGTCAATTAACTAACAATTTGTATTGGTTGTTAATCAATCAACGAAACCGAATTAAGAATTAAGAAAAAGTAGACCGAAAAAGGAACAAATAAAAATGGATCAAAGGTAATCACATTTCACCATTGATTCAATTTAATGTGAATTATGTTTACAGTCAAACCAAATATTGTCTGTCGTATTGATTTTGATCCATTCATCTAACTCAATTGAAATCAGTACCAATCATATTATTACCAGACACACATTAGTGCAAATGTAATTTCCAGAATGTCAACCCAGAGATTGATTAACCATTTTACCAACATCATTGATACCCAACATTTGTAACACCGAGTAAGTACAATAACCTAACCTGACCAATATTTACTAATAATACATTTCCAATTTAAAATTTAACCTAAAACGAAATATTTTTTCTCTGTTTCCCTGTTTTTTCAGATCGTAAATTCAAACTTTCAATATAAATGGCGAGTATATCTTGATTATATGGGAATCGATGTAAATGCCATAAATTTGAAAGATGGAAAGCAAAGACCCAGAAGGATCGTAAATGTGTGTAAAATGTTGCTATTGTAACCTGCAAAATTGAAATGCAATTCAAAGACAACAATTTGTTATTCTGTGGATAAGTGAACCTGAAATAGATCAAGATTCATCTTAATGAATTTGAATTTGTGTTCCAACCGATGAGCAGCAAAGAAAAGATAAAGATACGAAAAAAGCAAAGCAAAACCTAACCTACTTAGCAGAAGATGAAGAAAAGGAAACATCTCATGTTGACTCATTTTCTCTGGTGAACTGGAAATCCAATGTTTGAATAACCATGTAAAAGGAGATGTTTTCATTGGAATAAGGTTTATCTTTGTCAATGTGTTTGTTTTTGTGCCTTCTTTCAGTGGTGTTAACATCGTTCAGGAAGCTTAACTGTGTACATCCAAACATACAGAAGGCAATAATATTAAAAGATGAAACTTGATTTAATCATTCTTAATTGAAATTGCCTGTTGGATGAAGGAGAATCACCAGAAAAAAATTCCAAGCTATCAGCGAAAATACAGAGCACAGTTGAGTGCAAAAAATAGTCTTTAGCTTTAGCTGTTGATTTGTTTTTCAGATGATTTCTTGTGAATCGGAAACAATGAAATCGCGTGGGCATGATGAACAATTCAAGACAATTTTTTTCAAAATAATCTAAAGAAAGCTTCACAAAGCTGTTTTTTGTCCAGACAAGTTAATGATCCGAAGCTTGTAAAAAACATTCAATCAATTATCGTGCGAACTCTAATTTTGTTTAACACTTCAAAAGTATTTTAAAACCTTCGCATTTTGGTTTTGATTTGTTCTCATACGAAGTAATCGATTAAAACTTGAAATTCCCGAGTTTCAACTCCAAACAGATTTTTTAATACAATCTTTCAGTGAAAGGCGACTTTTGGTTAAAATAAACACATTATTGATTCAATATTCATAATCGTTATCTACTTTTTTCCTTCTCATTTAATTATTCGAAATTTTGTGTTTAGTCGAAATCAAGAAGTTCATTTAGCATGATAAGAAGCTCAGTTTTTTTCTGCTCAAAGCAAACCTAATATTGATTAACAATTAATGATCATTTTCCATTGAATTTTTTATCTCTAAATCTTGCTTTTCACATGAAGAATGAAAGAAGAGTTTAATATGTTCTTTAGTTGTTTGCATCAACAAGATTCATGAATAGGCTTGAAAAGGACAAGAAAACAGAAATGTCTGATAAACATGTAAATCCAAAATGTTCATTTGGTTATTTCAGAATGAAGATAAAACTTAATCAACAATGAATTATAATTTAACTACTTTTTTATCCTTTTTTTCATTTTACGCTGTTCCATGGTTATGACAGGTAATAATGAAGGATTCAACCGGCGGCACAACAGGACAAAGAGTTTGCTTTGATTCAAGTCAATGTCAAATGTACCATGAAGAAGGGGAAAGAAAGGTGATAAGATGAAGTTGATGAAACTAAAAACAATGGAACTGATGAAGAAACTTGACTCTAAACGATATTGTTGAGTTTCATTTACAGTTTAGTTTCTTTTTCTTTTCGCCTTAAAATTAAATTTCATCAAGTATTAACATCTTAAGTGACGTTACGTTGACAGGTACTTCTTAAGATGTAACAAAGTTACTCTCAGAATCAGGAAAAGATTTCAAAATCTAATGGAAGATGAAGGAAGATGAAATACAAAAAGCATAACCTGCTTCTGTCAGTTGAACCTTTGTTAACTCAAGACATTCATTTAGCCGATTCAAAAGTGAATCTTGAAAAATTTAACCTTTTTTCACCTTTTTCAAGCTCGATTCTGTTATCAATTTAATCTAATTATTTCAAGTGACAATAACAATTATCAGCTTTGATTTAAGCTGATAAGCAAGTTTTCGCCTTCAAAGTTCAACCATTTAAACGCTCAATGCATTATCGATGGAAACTGTAAATTTGTTGTAAACATTGAATTTCTTGATTCAATCTCAGTTGGCGATAAATCACTTCCAATCTTTTCACCTCGAGTCTTGTTTGGTGTTATATAAGTTCTGGCTTTTGTTGCTTTTGCCAGTTGCCCAGCAATCAGTTATCAACTCAGGTTAGGTCAGGTTAGGTTAGCAAAACGGTTATTCATTGAACAAGTCTGACAATTTGATAAAAAATGTGAACATTTTTGTATTGATTTTTAAAGTTCAATTTAATTGCGATGTTATCAGAGCTGGAATGAAATCACACCAGCTTAACTCTGCAACCAGAAATTTATTGCAACTGATGAAATGGTAGATAATAAAATGCTTCAAACAAAAAGTTATCACAAAGCAATTAGATGTTTATTAGAATCAAATCAACTTTAACCTGCAAAGTGATCAATATTGTAACGTTTAAAGGGAATACTTTCATCATATTGAACTTTTCATAGCGAAAATATCAATATGTCTTGTTGATTGAAGAACAGCTTTATTAGCTGAATGTAAGTATATGATGTTTGTCCAAATGCAAAAGCATGTTGTTCAGTTTTACCTGAATTCATCATTACACATTTATCCTGAAAAGTGTCAAGAAATGGACGAGAAGAAGCCAAGAATAATAAGCTTTTTTGGACAAAATAAAGGTCAAGAAATGATAAAAAAGATGAAAATGGACTTCATTCATCGAAAAATCTTGTTAACCTTTATTTTTCTAAGCATATCCATGATTGGCTTCTATCTTTTTATCAGTTCTTAGTCCACACAATATTTATCTAGAGCTCAGCCTTTCCTTGACCGTCTTCACTTTGTAAGCCTTTCTTGAAGGAGTTTCAAACCATTGACTTTTAAACCTTTTAAAGCATCAATGATGTGTTAGAAGAAGAAGAATACAGAACGAAAAAGATGAAGAAAAGAACAGAACTCAATTCATTAAGAAAACATGCAAAGCTGTTGTACAAGACTGCATGATAAAGACAAGAATTTTTTGCATTTCAGTATCGAAAGTTTAAATGATAAACAAGATCGTTATATCGTTATTGATGCGTTCAATATGTCATTACACTTTTGTTGGGTCATTACTGCAGCTTTTAGGTCTAATCAGTTGTTCATTACTGCCAGCTAAAACATTGTAACATTGTTATCTTTCAATAATGTGAAGTTAAGTAGATGATTTATAATCAACCGAACCTCAACCAACTTTGATCAAACTTCATGCCTTCAGCTTTATCCACCAAAATAGCCTCAAATTTATCGATGTGAAACACTTGCTTATAATAATGCAAAATAGCAAAGCCAGTCAACTGCGCTCATCGAAACAACACTAACTTGCACTCAAGCTAACACAGACTCAAAGGCCGATCTCCGTGAAGAGTTGAAATTGATGGAAACAATTGGAACGCAAGTTAATCTGAAGAGATTATTTAAAGATATTATTTACGATAATTAATATGAATTAGTTGATAGAAAAATTAAGCCATTGTAAGTACAATTAATCTTACTAATAGACTCGATTGAATGGGAAAAGGAGGAAAGAAAAAAGTTGCAGATAAAACAAAGTAAAAAGAGCTCAAATTTATCCTTCGTTAGCAACTATTATTCATCATTATTATTTCAATTGTTCAAAGAGAATAACTTTTCTCTTTTTCATCTTTCCTTTCAAGCTGATCGGGAAACATGTTTGCAGGAGAAGAAATTGTGAGCTCATCTAAATTCTGATCCCAACAAATCAAGAATGAAATGATGAAAAAGTAAAGGAAAGGAAAGGCCGTAAAGAGGCTTATAAAGTCAAGTAAAATGAAAGAAGGAAATTCTGGTTAACCAGAATGAACGACATTCTGAAAGGAAAGTGAACAACACTGGAAAATGTACACAAAGTCACGAAGAAATGAAATTTCTCTGACTTCTCATGATACCATGATAATACGGAATAAGACAAAGTTTCTCAAGAATAAAATGATGAAAAATTTCATCTCAACAAGAGAGGATAAAACTGGTGCAACCGATTCATTCAATCGACTTTAACATGGCAAATCTTCTGAAACTCCCTGCAGTTATTATTGTCACTAGAATTATCATTATCATAACTTAAGTTATCAGCATTCTCATTGAAAGAATCAAGTGTCATCCTTTACATTCTCTTGCTTCTTATCTTCAATTCAGACTCGATTTAATCTTTACATTTCATTTTCTTGATAACAAATAAAATAATTCTGGTATCATTTTCAAAAGACAGAATCATATTATCTCATGGAGAAGCGAGAAAAGGTTCAATAAAACTTCACAATTTTTCATAAACTATGAATCGAATGATAACAAATAACTTTTTTCTCTTTTTTTCAACAAAAATTCATTCTTATCATGATTCTGTTTTCAATCACATTTATTTTGGGTTCTGCTTTTGTTGAGAGACTGACTAAAGGTTAGCTGCTAAATTGGTAAACTTTAGCATTGTTTAAATCCAAATTGATGACGATCACAAAAGATTGAAACGTTGAATTTATTGAGCTTATTCTGCAACATGAACATTCTCATGACAAATAATCTTCTCAACTGAAGACTAAAAGAAATGATGAAAAGAGCGAAGAAATGTTCTTTAAAGGAAAATGATGAAGTAAAATAAATATTGTTATTGGCTCGCAAAGTCAATGTTAAATAACATATTAGTTTTGCTGGACAGAAGTTCTTGAATATCTTGCCTCCAAATGAAAAGTTTATCTTCTCTCAAGGTGTAAACTCTTCAGCTAAATAAACATTATTTTCCCTGCAATTTTTGCTCTCACTATTTGCTCTCTAGTATTAGCATCGTTATCATCAAATATCAAGCAAAAAAAGGTTCTTTCGAGTTTCCACCAAATCTTTTCATTTGTGTAATAATATTGATGGATCAAGATTTAGCAGTTCATCAACACGCATTATTATCAACATTATCTGATTAAAACGATGCAATTCTGAGAAGGTTTTCCATCAACTACCGTCACAAGCGAAAAATTCCTAAAATCCAGTTTCACTCCCAGAATGCACTCCAAGATAATTTTGCATGAATCTTCGAACATTTTGTTATTCTTTTGTTTTCACCTAAGATTTTACTTTTACTTTTAATTTCAAGTGATCTGTGAAAGAGTTACTCAAGAACTATCATGCTTTTTCATTTTCAGGTTCTTCAAATTCGTCTCTTAGCATGATTGAAACGACCTGAATGACCTCAGTTGTACATTGTCATTCTTTATCAATCATTTTTAGTTAAAATATTCAACTTCTAAAATTGCGAAATTCTTATCATGAAATTCTTTATTTTTTCTCGCATAACCATGCAATTTTGATTGCAGTTTTGCTACAATATTTCATAATCTTTCATGACTGACTGTATCCGTTGAGTTAAAGTTGCTTTCAGTGCGCAAAGAAATGAGGCAAAACTTAATTTTCTGTGTTTTATAATTGATATTAATAAACAATAGAAGTTGAATGTTTCAACATTTCTCACCCAAACCCTGTTCACTCTGAGAAGAAGAAATGATTTAGAAATTTTCGTGCTTCATTTTTTTCTCGAGTTTCTTGTTTTCACGTCAATTTATGAAAGTATTTCAGCAAATAAGTTGCATGTGAAGATGTTAAGAGAAAGTGTTTTCCATGGTTCACCTTCTGCTGAATGGAAAAATGAAAGATATTTTCTTGGAAAGATAATGCAAGCCAATCATCATTATCATCTTGAGAGCTTCAATGTGTTCGAACCAGAAAGAGATTTGAAAAAATGCAAGGTAAAGCCTCTGAATGGCAAGCAATTGATGGTAAAAAAGACTCCATTGAGAATGGAAAGGTTACATTATGAGTGGTTAAGAAAATAAATGAAAGGGAATTTAACCGTTTCTCGCCTGGAATCACATGAAATTCATATTGAATCCAATAATCAAGGCTAGTCGAGTATTTATTCTCATTAAAGCCTTCAGGGTGATACAGTTATTGATACAAATATCAAAGGAAAATGTCAAATTCGGTTGAAACTCGAAAGAACCTGAAACAGTCCATTTTGGGTTTCCAAATGTTCCAATTGATTTCATTTATTTTCTTCTTGTTTCAAATTCACTTTTTATTACTGTAAACATTTCAATCCAAATTGAACATGAAACCAGTCAAAAGCTAATTTCACAGACATAATCATGATCCTTGAAAATGTCACCCAAAATATTCACATAATGATTCATTGATTGCTATCGATTTTATTTCCACCCAACAAAAGAATTTTACAGAAAAAGAAGAAATTCTGTCTCGACGTTTCTTTCATCAAATATTTATTTGCTTCTTGCGACAACAATTCTAGAATGATTAATCAATTTGAAAAATATTCATCTGTCAAATGGAACAGAAAGTTTCATTTTGTTTCGAGTTTGGCTAAAAATGAAAATCATTCCGGGTTCATGTTATCATTGGAAACTCAGTGTTATTCAAGAAGCATTTTAATCTAATTAAATCTCAGTTATTAAGTTAAGAATATTAAATAACTTTTTGCAATCTAATTAACATGCATTAATAAGCATAAAATTGTTGAAATCACAACTTGTAAACAATAAAATCTAATTAAAAGTGAAAAATTGTTAATTAGTTTGTATCATTTGGTGGAAAGAAAACAGAATTAGCTAATGATAATTGATAGCCTTTTCCTTCTCAATTTAAACTCGTCAAAAGTTTCAAGATTCATTGAACAATTTAACAACTTCAATGAATACTTGAGTCGTTATCATGTTATTAAAAGGCGTCTTCAATAAATAATATTCAATGAGTTTCATGCTTTTCTCAAAGTCAAATTTGAGGACAAAATTGTTGTTGGTTTTCAGTCAACAGTAATTTTGCTTCGATAATCTTGAGCATAATTTAGAATAATCAATATTTTATTGTCATTATTTTCATATTTGGTGAGTTTCATGGTTTCAAAGAGTTTCATTTCTGTGCGTTCATCGAATCGATCATAATGGCAAAGATAACAGTTGAAATTGAAAGACTAAAGATGTTGAGATGAACTTTTAAAGTTAAGAGTTACAATGAATTATTTTATTCTTTTCTCTTCGTTTCATGATAAAGAAAATTCCAGGGCTTAGAAGAGTAAATAATGAAAGTTTCAAAGTGCAATTGAAACGTTGACTTTGAAAGGTTTTTTATTTTAAGTTTTAAAGATCAAATCTTGAGAAAAGTTTTCTTTTTTCAGTTCCATCTTTCGTTCATAGTGAACTGAGAAAGGCTGAAATGTTTAATCTATTAAACGAGATGAAATTGAAAGTTTAAACTCAAAGACTTTCATTAAGGTTTAATGGGAATCAGAAAGTTCTTTGATCTGCTGATGGAAAACTTTATCAAGAGTTTCTTAGTTATTCAGTATCTTCATTGTCACTGATTCTCACTATTTAGCTGTGAATCTTTAAGTAACAGTTAATTCTTAGAGAATTTGGTCTTTTTTCGAATCAAAATTGATAATTGAATGAAATCGGTTCAATCAATGAATAGAGCAAACTATTGAATCTTTTCTAATGCAGAGCGATTCCATGAGAAAAGCATAAAAAATTTCAGAAAATTATTCAGATTATAAGGCTTTATAAGACCAGTTTTTTCATTGCCTTTAATCCTTAATTTGCAGACGCATTTATTAGATGAACTTTTGTGTAATATTTCACTTCGAGCATGACTTGGTTCTGTCTAAGCAACCAATCGATTCTTGAATAGCATTAAGCTTTTCTGATCATAAATGAATGTTATCATGAAGAAACAAAATACAAACATTTGTTTCTTCCGAAATGAAAAGGTGTTCAAAGATGTAAGAAGTTGAACAAAAATGGATAAACTCTAATTGAGCAAATATTTTCTTTTATTTTTTCTCTTTTCACCCAGAATTCTGTTTTCACTTCTTTTACGCCCATTTTTCTTCTTCATTTTAAATTGAAACTTTTTTGCATTCAATTGGAAAAAGAAATAAATTGTAGTTTCTTTTCAAAACACTGAATTCAATGATTTCTATCAAACATGGACATCAGTAGAACTGCTATAAGCTTCAAGATATGGATACGAACGCATTAAAACATAAAATATTGCACAACGGAACTGTAATAAGCATCATTGGAGATTCATGTACAAATGATGCTCTAAATTCAACAAGAAGCAGTAGTTGGTCTTCATGGCGCAATACGGAAGAAGAAAAAATATATTGCTGACTACAAACAAGGTGAAGGTGTTACTTTAGTCGTTTCATGTATAAAGAACGATTCATTGCAACAGAAAACTATTGCGAAGTCCAAAGATTTTGTCAAAATTTCGCTCAAAGTCCTAATTTTCCTAGTTGTGCTGACCTTTTGATTTTGCTTTATAATGATGCTCGTGAAGTTTTAAAAGCACATTAGACAAATGGAAATACATTGATCGCTCAATTAAAAGTTAAAAGGTGATAATAATAAGCGATTCATTCCGAGTGAAACAAGTCTGTCTCTCCATATCACCAGAGGTTAAATTCATTGCTGCACCTAATAATTTCCATGAACTACAGATAATACAGAGACATTGAAGAATTAAATTAAACTTTTGAAAAGATTTCGATTTTAATTTCTGCTTTACTCAATAAAGAAACATGGTTAATTAACAATTTTCATTCTTAAGATGCTTGTTATTTCTTTTATTCTTATGATCATGATTCAAGCCTTTGATTACAGTCCAAGTATTGTCAAATTATTTGACAAATCAAACGTCATCAAATCTTTTTTTTCATTCAATGAAAACGAGGTTCGATAGTTGCAATGCTGCAATGCGAAAAGCGTTGAAAGTCGAAAAATGATGAATTGCGATGTTTACTTGAACCCATATTTCTTCCCCTTCTGTTCGACTTGCACCTCTTCTCATGCATAGACTTCATTTACCACTAACCTCAATTAACCGAATCCATGTTCGAGCATTGTTTTGTACTTTTGGTAATCATGAAAGATGATTTAAAAGTCTTTCAATTACAACAGATTACATTTACTTCAATCTGAGTTGAACATTTTAATCAGCTAATCTTTTAAATGAATCCGTTTAACTGAACAATTATGGTTCAGTAAACAGATAAAATGTCGATAAATGTAGGTAATTCAATGCTTTATTTTTTCAAACTCAATGATGAAAGAAAAGGTGTAAAATAATGAGAATCTTTTTTTTTCATTCTTTCTGAATGCATGAATTTAAATCAAATTCTGAATCTTGAGTTGATATCCACATTGAATTGTTGCAGAATAAAAGTAAGATTAGATTTACCATGGAGCTGGGCAAGAATAAAGGGTTCATCATTATCAATGAATGAATAAAATTGAAACAATAAACAAAATTAGAAAATTGAAACAATTCATGAAAAGGTAAGAAAATAAGATCAGAACAGTATGATTACAAAGAAGAGAGGAAATTACTGGAAATTGAATTCTGTGGAAGTTTCAAGTCGAGTGGAAATGAAACTCATGAGACAGAGAATCGATTGACTCTGAACAAGTGAATTTTTTGTCATTGATTAAGTAATTGATATCGTTCACTCAGTGCTGAATAGAACGATTAAAATTTGCAAAAATTTAAAAGTCTTATTATTGGTATCGTAATTGAATCCGAAATGTTTCGTTTCGTTCGAGTTCTTTTTGATAATGATAGCTATCGAATTGCATGAATCATCAATTGAATTTGAATTTTTCATGAAATATTTATTCTCTCATCATTATAAACATTCATTTCTGATTATTTTTCAGATTTGCAAGCTTGCAATATTGATAATCAGCATTTCGTGTGTTATTCATTTAAAGCACAAATTCATGTGGCAAAGTTATTAACTGGGAAACTGGAGTGATCAACATTTTGTCTTCATGGCTTCGATTTCTAGGTAAACAGATTATGTTAACAGTGAAAAAGAAGAAAAGGAAACATGGAAAAACTGAGTTATCATGTTAGTTATTCGTAACTCAACTTTTTTCTCCTTATTCTGTGAATAAACATTTTCCTTCCAAAATGAAGCTCAACTGTCTCTGAATTGATTACAATTTCAAAACTAATTTTCTTCTCTCGTCGAAGTGAAACTCAAAAATCATCAAAATAGGTTGAATGGTTAAACTTTTCATATTAGATCTTTAAATGCTATGCAAATGAACTTCTCCAACTTCACCTAACAAGATATTGATCAGATTTTCCAGTTCCATTCCAGCATATAACATTGTGAACATTTAACTCTTGAAATGAACTTGTATTAAGCCATTTGTTGTCCGCTTGATGGTCCTTCATTTATCAATCAAAATCACATTCAGATTGTTTTCAAAAATATTGAAATTCAAAGTTTGAATGGCTATTGAAACACAAAGAGTCATGTAAACCAACCAAAGACAATAAAAGTATTTAGTTTCGAAAGGTCGTTTAGCTAATCAAACTAATTCGAAAAGTTCAATTCGATGAACTGTTAACTTCGAATTTTATTGTTACCAAGAGAGTTGAATAGTGACATTATTGACTTGTGATTTGTCTCATAAAACTTGCAATCAACATTTTGTTTCGAGATTGAAATCGACTCGAATTAAGGAAAAGGTTGCAGATTAGCAGTTAAACCAAACTGCTCAGCCAACAGATTAGCATTTATGATGACATGGAAAAGGCTCATTTCTGTTACGATTGAGAAAGAAAGGAAAAGTTGAAAATTTGTTTCTAAATTAAAATGTCAATTTGAATGTGAACTGAATGAAAGGACGAAACTGTTTGAATCAACAAAAGCAAAAACAACACTGATTGAAATGCATTAGTCTGGTAACTATGGGAACTTACTGAGTAAGCAAAACTATAAATAGTTGGACTACAATTTCAATCAAATAAATGTTTCGAGTTGAAGACACAGAATGGGAATCATTTTCATTCTTGTTTCATCCTTTCCAAAAACCAATCAATTTCAATCCCTGTTTCCTTATCGATTCCGTTTATCTTTCACTTAACTTTTCAATATTTAATCAGCCAATTAACAAGTTAAACTTGAACAGATAAAATCTCATCAGATTCTAGAGTTTCGCCGAGAGAAAAGAAAAGAAAATTGAAACAAAAAAGTAGAATGTATTAAGTTAGTCACAAAGTTTTGTACGAAAATTGCATTTGAAAAAATCTAATTCTTAAATTGAAACTGTTAATGGATAAAACGATCGCAAACAGCTTCAATTGTTTCTTAAAAAAGGTCAGATAATCCTAAGCTATTCCCTGTTATGAACAATGAACATTATTTTATCACCATTATTATCAACGAATCAGTCTCAATGTGAAACATCAACGAATAAAGAATGGAAAAATATGAATTTTCTTTCGACTTTTTTCTTTACTTTAACTTGATGCTAATAATAGTTCATGTTAAGTCAAAATAGAATCGTCATGTTTTCGAAATGAAATTTAGAACTTGTTCTCTTCTCACTGAACTCAACCATAATCTTCTCATTTGTTTCCCTCTTCATCTTCACTCGCTTTGCACATGCAAGTCATGAGATTAACTATAACATCATTATGCTTTACTGGGAGTGAAACTGTCCAAATTATTCATAATAGCATGGAATGTGATGAGAAAAATGTCTTTCCTTGGAAATGAATCAGAATGCAAATAACTTCCATGAAAACGATTCAAACCTGATCTTAAAATGTAAACTCATGAAATAAACTCAACTACTGAATGGATGAATTAATGAAGAAGCAAAACAATCATGTTAACCACTGTTTTCGCCTCTATTTATTATCTTTGTCAGCAAATATTTACATTAACCTTAATTAACTTTGTTGAAATTGTTGCCACTCGAACTTTCATTTCCAATAATTTCGCCATTTTGATAATTTCATCAACAATATTTGGTCAATTTTGGATTGAAGATGTTAATCAAAATTTTAATGAAACCATTTATTTACTTGATTCTTGTTCATTATTTTCTTCTGTTTCATTGTTCAACAAATTATTTCAACATTCAAGGCAAACAGAAACTAATATAATGAATCGTTGGTTCAGCTTATTATCAACTAAATAAACGTTCAATGTTTTCATTTTATCCATTTCTCTTTCATGTTTAATGAAGATGAAACTTGTTATTGCAGAATTCACTTGAAAATCTAAAACTAAATCATCAAACATTCACTATTAATTAAACCAATTTCACTTTAATTTGATAGAACATTTCAAATTGAACATTTCATCCGAAAGTTTACAAGTCTATTCAGTCGATGGTAATATCAAATTATGTCTCTCAATGTTTATCTCTTCAACTCCATTTGTTTTCAATTTCATTCCGATTCTGAATAACTTGTCTTCATTATTTTCTGCTTCCAATTGGAATCAATTTAATCATTTAATTTGTTCAATTGATTGAAGTTTATTTATAGATTTTCAGATTCTCTTTCAAGTTCATTTTTCTTCTTCTTTTTCATAAATAATATTCGCAGCAAGAGATTTAGTTTGAATTTTGCGAATGATTAGAATCACTGGGAAGTCTGATTCCCTGGCGTTTCAATGAACAAGAATAATCATGATAATAATCTCATTATGAATTGTTTATTCAATTGAATATAATGATGAAAATTAAGGTGAAAAGAAGAATAAAAATGAATGATCTTTTCTTCTTTTCCGACTTTTTATGACAATTTCAAGCTTCAGAATTAATATCATGAAGAAACAGAAGATAAAATAGCAACTTTGAAAGGTATAAAAGAAAAAAAGAGGAAAAAAAGTTACAATTTATTGTTTCCAACTGAATATGAAACGAGTTCAAGTTTGCAGATTAATTATGATTTAAAGTCAAGCCCTTTCATGAATATAACAAATTCAGTTGATCAATAAACATGACCAGCAAAGAGCCTTTCGAAGCTCCAACTGAATCTATTTCAATATTAAAACTGAACAATTATTCAAATGCCATTCAAAAGAAACGGCCCTTTTCATGATAAATTTTATTGCAAAAGTTTCTCGTTAAATATAAGTTAATAGATGATTTTCAAGTATGAAATTGAAGAATCGGCAAAACTGTATGATAAAGAAGTAAAGTAAATGTTATTCATTCTTGAATGATTTTAATGAAACTCGCAACCTGAAACTGGATAATGATTCAGATGAACCTGCAAGTGTTCAGATGAAAGCAAAAAGTAAAAATAGATTTTTGGAAAAAGTTTAACCTTGAGGACTTTTACAGCATGAAAATATCTACAGGGAGTTTTTATTCTTATCATTATGTTTTACTTTGATAAACTAAGCATCAAATGGATGTCGTTACATTGCAAAATGGAAAAGGTTTTAACTTGGAACTTTCCTGTCTCTGCTTTTCTTCTGTTTTATTCTTGTTCTTAATATTCGAAACTTTGTGTTCAGAATTCCTGGTAATCTTTTATTTTCTCTGATTTTTTGTTCTCTTCTTCTTCTTCCTTTGTTGCCATCTTCCATAGTTACCTGTACCTAAATCACTGAACATTGGAAATAACAATCTGTGAAGTTTGTTAGAAGAAAAGCTCAGTAAATCATTTTGAATTCTCTTTGATTTTTCTCTTTACTCTTTTCTCTTTTCTCGTTTTCTTGCAATTCTTTGCTTACATTTTATTTCTTTAAGGATTTTCCTTTTCGCCTTGTTTTTCATCAATAGATGAAGAGTAAACAAAAGGAAGACAAACCTTGAGTGGAAAGACAATAGAAGAAAATATTGCACGGAAAAATGTTCAATATTTCAAGTCACCATCAATGGTATTCATTGAACATTCAAGAGTAGCCTTTTGATGGTCATTTTAGTGAATCAATTTCAGGTCAAACCACTTTAATTTCTGGTGTTCACTCTATTACCACAATGTTGGAATAAAGTGGATTATTTATGGATTTTGTTGTCTATTCCTGTCAGTTGTTGATTCTTGTTTGCAAATATCCAATTTTGACATTCATTTTGACAAACTTAATATCGATTAAAGTATCCAATCTCGTGCATTACATTTTTAGTCCATTTCTGGGTCACTTTCACTATTAGTTCAAGTTATTGCAATGGAAAAGTTTCATCATTAAATGAGAAGGTCAAGTCAATCAAAAGTTGAGATTCAATATTGGATAGCATTACTGATTCCTTGTCTTGATTAGTTAACAGACAACTCAATTTGGAAATAAACTCAATTTATGTTTATCGAAACCCGGAAAATTTGTAACATTTAGTTTGCATTGTAGAGCATTTCAGTTAAGGTTGCAAAAACAATCGCAAGCTGAAAGCTCTTTCCATTCACTGCGACTCTACACAAATCTCATTGCTTCACACTGGTCAGCAATCACTTTGCAATTGGCACAACGAACATGATCAACGGTTCTTGGCCGAATTACGAGAAATCCTTGGATCCTAACAAGAACTGCATTATCCATTTGATCAATAATAAATAAAAGCAGCTCTTCAACTTAAACTCATCTATCAAAACAAATCTCCAGCAAAATAAACAGCAGTAATTCAGGTAAATAAGAGAAGCAGCAACGATTATTAAGAGTGATCAAGTGTTCAACTTCGTTATAAATCTAACAGCTTAGGATTCAATCAATCAATTAATCAAAAGTTCATCAAATGTCACAAAAAGACAAGAATTAAACGCTTAACTTTACTTTTTCCTAGCAAATAACATTTTATTACAAATCATTTGATCGAAGAAAAAAGAAGAAGAAAATTCGATGTTGGTCATTTAATTACAAAACTGTGAGATGAAAGACAAAGGAAGCATCCGACTCTTTAAACTGCAATACATTTCATTCCCTTTCATTATTGCTTAGCATTCGTTTTCATTCACTAATCTTTTCAACAGAATTCCAGTTTCTATTTGCTCAGCTTCGTTCAATTTCAGACAATGGCTTTTTAATGCTGATAAAGTGTAAACTTTATTGATTAAACGATGGAATTGATAAATTGATAAATGATTTTTGTGCAATAACAGGGAATGTTGTAAGAGAATAGAAACAGTAATATGTTCGAAACATACGAGTTTCAGTGAAATAATCGAATAAAGTGTGAATCATAATCAGAAAAGAGGTGGAATGGTCAAAGTGGCAGATCGAATGGAAATAAAAAAATATTCGTAAATCTCGAAAGATGATGGAATCAGTGAATAGAGAGAAAACAAATTGAATAAAAGCTGAGAATCAAATTTGAAAAGTTGGCCAACATGCTGTTTTCTGACTGTGAAACATTTGTCCAAGAAAATTGAATGCATAGAATGAATAATGATGAGAATGTCAAATCAACAGACGAAGTGAGATAAATTATGTTTAAAATATCGGAATCATGATTCAGAACAAAATCACTTTCAGTTGGAAGATTAGGTCAAGTTTGGAGTGGAAAGAGTGTCCAAAAAAGTGGATGAAACGAAACAATTGAAGGTAAAGAATCGCAGAATAATGGAAACACTCGGAATTGTCTTGAAAAATGGCGAACAATTTGGTTCAATTGAGAATAATTTCATTGCATAAATGTTGATTAGATATTACATTTTCAACCCTTCGTTCAGATTTAAATATTGCATTTGCATTTGACAAAGCATTTCAAGTTGAATAAATTTTCACCAAAAGTCATCTTTTGATAACCAAAAGCTAAATGATAAAGTACTTAAAAAGGAGTAAAATGAAAAGTAAAAAATCACTATTCAGTGAAAGTGTTTCATTGTTGATATAAATAACCATGAATGGATATTCAGAGTGAGTTATTGCAATTTGCAGCTCTGTATCAGGATGAATCAGAGTGAAGTTAGGTGAAGTTGTTGTGCAGTTGGGAAGAGAGAGAGGAATAGAAATCGAAAAAGAAAAAATCAAATAAAGAGTTTCTCTTTGCTCTCAATTCATTTTCATATTTTCCTTGCAGGGATTTTCAGTCCAACTTTGACTCACAAATATTGAACTTTCCATGCACATTAAGTTCAATCACTGTCTACAGTTCAATCATTGTTGAACCTCGTTTTTAAGTTTCAAATGAATGACAACTTTTCGCATTAAAATTACTTTTCAATCGCAACTTAAATTTAAAGCATTAAAGTGACCAAAAATGTTTCTTGTCAAACTCATTGTTGAGTAGTTTCTTGGAAATTATTTACATTAGAATTTGTATTTTCTCGCGAAAATTTTCATCGAAATTTTGCAATTTACTTCGAAGGTGAGGAATGCTGAATAATGATCTGTGAAACATTAACATTTATCATTTACCTTTTGATCATTTTAAAAGTAATTCCTTTTGCTAACTCAACCTTTACCTTTGAACATGAAGCTAACTTGTAGCAAGCAAATAAGCGTGATAAAAGTCTCTTTCTAGTTTAGTAGTTTCTAGTCTTTAGTTTTCTGATTGATGATCTTTTCAGTTCTAAAAGTGATGATAACGATGAGAATAATGACAATAGTAATGGAAGGTAAAATCATAGTTTCATCGTTTAAAAGAGAATCTCTGAGGTCATATTTCCATGTTATCCATTCATTTCAAATTATATTTCTTCACCAATCAATTTGTCTCAATGTCGAACTTTTCATTTGATTCGAAGCTATTGATCCATCACAATATCTATAATATTTGTATTTTATTCTTCAACTAATTAAGACATTCTGATAAAATATAATTGCAATGCAAGTAATTTTACGAAAAGACCAAAAATGATTTTAAAATTATTTTTATTGCAAATGAAAACTATTGCACTTCAAAAGCTATACATTAGTATTCATGTCCATGTGCAAAAATATGAGAAACTAAAGAAAAACCAGATTTTTACAGAAGTTGATAACTTATTATCGAAATGAATTATTCCTGAAGACTTTCTGTCTTTACCTTATTGTGTTTAAACTGCAAGTTTGAATGAAGAATGAGTTTTGTTTGTGGAATAGGAACTACTCAATGACTGAGCTTGAAAACTTGAATCACAAACAAACAAGCTCCTAAATTGGTTTAGGTTCAATTGTATACCCAGTCAACCCAAGTCTTGTGGCGTAGGTAAACTAGAGAGAGCGTGTAGCAAAAGTGCAAATAATGAACATGCAGAATCGTTTGCCTTTTGCGTTCTTTTACGTTTAACGCAATAATTTTCCTTCAAGTTAAACACAAAACTAACCTAATTATTTTGTGATAGTTGTTAGCTCAGTAGTTAGAGGTTTGGTTAAGGTAAAGGATCGATACTAAGTTGGGGAATATTTTTGCAACTTGAAATCTAAACAAGCGTATAACGCGCATAAACTCATTAAGCGCAAAATCTGGCCCTTTCCTTCAGCGCTTGTGTTTCTGGTGCATCTGCCTGGGTCGACTGAGTAACTTTCCACAACTTAATTTGTATGGTCAGTTTGGATCAATGAACCAGTTGGGTCGACTGATCTATCAGAGCCCAAGCTAATACAAGTTAAACAAGATTTACATCTTGATGTTGAATCGGCGTTAATTTGCTTCATCTTTTATCATATGCATTGAATGAAAGAGAGTAAAAACGAAGAACAGAAAATTTATAACTTGAATGATTTTTGATTTCAATTCTGCTATTTTAACATCGTTCGTATGTATTTTCCCTGTAATATCTGTTACTTTTACCTCAGAAAATACAATTTTTGCAAGAAAATCTAAGATCAGGTTACCAATCAGATGAATGTTTTAGTCTAGAAATAGCTATCAAAGTAACTTTGCATCTTCATCATTTGTCTTCCTTCCAACAACATTCATCTCCAAGGCGAACATTCAACGAAATAGACGTTTTATTCATTCCCTGCTTCAGGGTTTATCTCTGTACTCACTCATTCCAACTGATTCAAGTTGTCTCAAGAATGATAACTCAAATGGATCATTAAAATTGAACATTTACCTCGAAACACTCAGGTTCAATTAATGAGAAGGAAAACAAGTCAATTCAGATTGGAATCATTAGTTACTATCATAAATTTATATTCAGTTATAACTATTAAAATACTTTAAAACGAATCCAGATTTGACTATTATAAACCATTTAAAGTAACTAAACTTTTCTTATTAAATTAACAAAGTTTTGTACAATCATTGAAAACTTGATCATTATAGTAATCAAGGTAAAATAGTTGGAGAGTTCATTTTATTCCCTTTCCAAGTAAATGCTGTTACCATCAATTAGGAATAATGAATGTTGACTGACGAATTGAATCTGAAATGAAAGTATTGATTATCGTCTTGAACCAACTTCAACTGTTGATTGATTCAATTTCATCGATATTTATTCACTTTTCCTTCTCAGTTTATCAATTCTCTCCTTTACCATTTCACAAGTGATTATTCAATAAATAACAATAAATAAACTTGTTAAATGATCAACAATTCATCATTTCCATGCAAATTTTATATTCTTTCTCATTGGAATGAGAAAAAACTGAATTATGATGCTGATTATATTAAAAATTATGATTAATATTGAATAAATGGGCGAAATATCGAACTCAGTTTTCCCTGCATTTCTGTTCCAATTTTTGCTTTCACATTGAACGAGTCAAGATGAATGTTAAACTTGGTTCAATCCATTTGTTACGCATTGATAATTGTAATTTAATGTGGAAAGCAAAATGTTGATCAAAACCAAATGATGAATCAAAACTGTCAAACAAAGTAATATCAATAAGATTCGATCTTTGATTTGAATTTTGTTCAAAATTTATCTGTTCTTTCTGTTGTTACACTTCTGTTGACTGATTTATCATTTTCATACTCCAACTCCTATTCAACCCACATGATAATATATCATGAAATGCAGTGAAAAGAACCATCATCCATCGTTCAGATAATAAATCATTCCTCACTCAATTCCCAGCTTTTCAGTGGTAATCGTTAGCTTTTGCATTTCGTCTGAACAAGTTATTTGTCAATTAGAAGCGAATGAAAAAATATATTCAGTAAACAAAATGATGGAAACAAGTTAGCAAAAGGTTAGACTTTCTGTATTGGGTTCAGAGGAAGAAAAGGTTGACATGAGAAGAATGGGTGAAAAAGAATGGAATAACATCTCAGTCTTCATTGAAAATAGTCTTCAGTTGCACAGAGTCGATACTTTCCAAGTAATCAGATCTAATTGTGATCATCTGAATATCCATTTGTAATTTTAAGAAAGAAACAACCTTAATGTTCCATGATATAACTGATAAAAATGAATGTTGAACTTCGGAAAACTATTTCAATGGTAACCACTCAATGAACTGTCCACCTCAGTTCATCAAGTTAAATCATTCAATTGTCAAAACAGATTTAGAGATCAATTCCAATCAAAAGCCTGTTTTTGAAATGAAATTTAATGAGATTCATGATTCTGTTGAGTAGAATCTGAATTTATTTATTTATTATATTTATTATTGTGTAAATGAAATTAAAATTTTCAACTCATTACTGAAATATGGTATTAAATATTTATCAGGAGAAGCTTATGAACTCCCAATATTTAAAGAATTCAGATTATCATGGAAATAGTGTTAGAAGAATTTTTGGTGCTTCTTTTTGCATTCATTTACAGAATAGATCATTTCTAGATGAATCATGAGGGATTTCAGAACAGTAAGCATTGATCAATGAAACTTGTAGATTTTATGAGAATAATTTCGATATCGATTTACAGTCATTTTCTTGAATTATCTGAGTAATAGTGATCTACGAATGAAACTGTCAAGTAGATTGTGAGATTAAAATGAATATGAAGGGAATGAAAGTGCTATTCAATTAAAAAATGCAAATAAATTTGAAACGAAATGTTATCATGAATGAATCAATTTAGTCATCAAACTTGTTATTATCCTGTAATGCAATTTAATGAATTAATTTTATCATTTTTCAAGATCGTTAACTATTCATTAGCAAGTTGTTTGTTTACTCAGATCTAATGGTAATCAAAATTTATGATATAACTTGGTGAAGAATACTTAAAGATAACTCAGATTCTCAGGCAAACATTGAGACTAACGATTGACTGAGCAACTTCCATGTCCATTTGAAAAGTGTTGATGTTTACCAGAAGCAAATCAATGTTAGTACAAAGTGTCGAGAGATGCAAGTCAACTCAAAGTCGATTGTTCTTGTGTCTACATTCAGTCGATTTGCAAATTGATTGCATCCATTCTGTGCCATTGAACAGAATGTTAAACTCAATCAACAGAAGAACTGATTTGTATTTATGACAGATCCATGGATATGTATTCATGAGTTCTAGAAATAACTCTAAAATGCTAATTCTTGTTGAGTTTTTGAATTGATCAAGTTCAATGTTAACAGTAAAATACGATTTTGCATGTTTCGAAGTAAAATGAAGTCAGTTGTTGAGAGAAGAACGATTTTACTATCAATTTCTTGCAGAATAAGCATCAACTCGGGATTCATGTACTCAATAGAATGGCAAATGAATTATCGATTCCTGAAACGCACCTACTCAATCCATTAATTAGTAACCATTTCGAGTTCTACTGATTAAAGTAACTTCAAGTTTTTGAACAGTAAAACATTCCTGTTAGCAATACTAATCAGTAAGTGCACACCTCCAGTCTGGCTTGAGATGCACAAAAGATTCTACTTTTAGCAATCAATTTCCAGATGATTTCAAGTAGAACTCAATCCATCTTTAAGTCACGGAAAAATCATCAGAGTTTCTGAACAAGAGAAAGACTAAAAATCTCTTGTGACATGATTCATGTTAAGCTAAGAGTTGAGCAAAATTTATGCAAAGATTTAACCAGAATTGGTTCAACTTTTGTTATTTCAACGACTTTACCAAATTGATATCATTTCAAGTATCAAAGATCAAGGTTGAAAGACTGGCTGAGTTGAGAATATTAAACAATGAGAACTTTTGGTGAATAAAATTCAAGTTTTGAAAGTTTTCGCTGATTTCACTTCAACCATGATATTTGAGGAAAGAATGGAGAATCAAGAGTATTCTTATCAACTTGTAAAATACAATTACTAATATTGAATAATGAAAGTTAATGAGTTATGATTCATAAGAAAATTATGGAAGGCAACAAAAAAGAGAATAATTATGTTAATATGAGCATGATTATGGCAAGAATAGGAATGGATGGAAAGGAAGGAAGTTATCAATATTCGGCAAGAAAAATGAATTCCAAGGTTTGTCCAAAAGTATATTATTAATAAAATGTTGTCTATCGTCTGATTGTTTTTATGTGTTATCTTTATGTTGAGATGAACAAGCATCAGGATTATATGAATTCATTGAGTCGCCATGGCGATAAGAATAAAGAATTGAAACTAATAAAGATGAAAACTTGATTCAGTGAGGAAAAGATAATGAAGAATAGCGAAAAGTTGAAGTTAAGCTGGAATCAGATGTTGACATTCAAGTCGACCAAATGATTCGCATAAGTTTAAAGTGTTATTTATTCATTTCTCTGAATCACATAATCTCGATGAAGGGCTTCATGACTGACCTAGTTGCTGTTGGGCCAAGAAGACATTTGCATTCAAAGAAAATGTTCTCAACTAATGAGCATTCATCTTTTCAGTGGAATAAATATTAATGGGAAAAAAGAGAAAAAAATTTGCTTCGAATTTTCATGTTTTTAGAATATCAAAATCTCAAGAAAATGAATCAAACCCTAAAGGCTAACATTTAGTTGAAGGTATGAACAAAAGGAAAATGTTTCTCATCTGGAAACTTGAAGTTCATCAGAAAAGAAAAAAGAATTTTTTTTCATCTTCTATTGAAACTTGAAGGAAATGGAATCATGATGTTGAGAAATGTTATTAATCGGAAAAAGGAAAGAAAATGAAAGAAGAAAAAAGTTGCACAAAATTGCCTTTTTTATTTGCAAGTTAATTCAGTAAAGAATGATTTTCATCGCAATTTACTTTGAATCATTTAGATAGTAATTATAACATAAATATATAATTGAGTGTAAATGATATACGAGCTTGACAGGGAAAATGATAAATTTCAAGTTCTTTTCAAAGCACGATAATCTGATGAAAAAACAACGAGAAAAGTTATCTGATTCATTCGCGAAAAGATTAACAGTTTGAACATGAAAATGATGAGATGAATCCATAAACATTCAAGATTCAAATCAATGAGCTTATCCTTGATACCTTTGGTGATCATGGCTTCGGCCATTTATCTTGTGAAGTTGATGTTTGCTCATTAAATTGAGTTTCAGCTTTCAACTGTTCAAAGTCATTCCTTCATTTGATTTTCACTAAACATGTCAGGTCAGCTGGAAAGGTCAGAAATGATCTGATAAGTTTACATGAATAGACAATGGTAAATGGAAGAATTGGTCAGAGAATAAAATCAATTTCTGATTTAACACTGAATGGTGAAAAATGGCGTGCCCTAGCAACGAACAACTACAGAACTTTTATATTAATAGTTTTGAAGAAAAGAAAATTGATTGTTCATACTTTTCATGGCATTTAGTTGAGATACTTATACAAGCAGCTGATCTTCTGAAAGCCTTTACTCGATCATCTTGTCGATTAGCAATGAATTTCATCTGGTTCACAATTTTGGGTTCTTTTCATGATTACCTTTCAATGGTGGATAACATTTTACTTTTCTGTATTCATTGGGAATCAAATTATCGGCTTATTCCTTTTGTCATGCATTTCTGTTTGCATTGTAAAGCTATTATTATCTGAATATTATCAATTCAATATTACATCAGTCAAGTTAGTCAGTTGTGCCATTTGACTTGAATATCGACTGAATTCGGAGGAAAAGAGAAAACTGCATTTCTCATGATTCTTTTTTCCATTTTATTCCTTCATCCTCTTCCACCTTTCATCGTCTTCTTCCCTTGCCTCAACAAATGTTGACTGATGAAAAGACAAACGGAAATAGCATCTTTTGCAGTCCACATGAAGTGATGAGCCATTTGAGAAGCGAAAAGACAAGAGCAAAGTAAATCCACGATTCACCTGACCTTTGAAATGGTTCAATTAGACAACAACAATTGACAAGCAAAGATTATCATGAATATTACGTGTTTGAACAACATTAAGGCTTCATGAGACAAAATGCAACAAAGAAGGAGGAGGAAAGAATACATCATTTTGGAACCCAAAAAGTGTATAGAACCAGAAGAGCAAAGGGTTGAAAAGAAAAGAAGAAATAAAATTGGGTTTTATAATCTTCTGGGAGTTTAGTGATTCCAATGAATATAATATGATGATAATTGTGATATAAATTAATGTGCCGAGAGAATTGTTTTTTTACATTTATTCTTATAATTTTTGCTTTCTTTCCGATTCTCTTGGTTTCTCTCTTGTTTCTGGGTTTAGCTCATTACTTGGTTCATCAAATAAATTAGTTGCAGAATTGAATAGTAAAATGAACATCGAAAATGGTTCAACAAGAAAATGAAGGTTACCTGCTTCAGTAACATAATCCCATGAGAGTTCCTTGCAAATGAAATATCTTAGTCCATCAGGAGTCTGTCCTTCCTGCAGGATAAGCGATCCAACCCTTGAACCGGTTGACATGTTGGGAAGGCCATTCATGGAGTCGATGACAAGTGATGACCATGCAGCCATGTAACCTATCACTATCATCACAATTCCAATCAGATATTTCAACAAGTCTTTATCTCGAACACAAACTCGATGAGCTTTTCTCGTTTGAAATTCAGCGTAAATACGGTACAGTTTAATTGTTATACTTCCATAGCACAGGCCAAAGCCAACCTCGCGAAACCAAGGCTCAATGAAACAGGTTAATTGAGTTGGTTCATAATATCGAATGATAAGCTGAGTAAAAGAGAAAAGAATAAAAATCAAGTTTAGAAGAAAAGAATTTCTTTTGTTTTCTTCAAGTCGAACATTTTTTATTGAAGAAGGTTGAAGATGAACAAATTAACTGACGATAAAAGATTGAACATTTCAGTTAATAATGAAAAGAATGTATCAAATTCGAAAGAAATTGTTTCATTTTTTCAACTTCATCTGTTGTTCACCATGAAAGTTGAAACATGAAACATGATATTATCAGAATTGATAACTTTTCAAGTAAAGTTTTTAGAGGAAAAAAGGTAAAGCAAAAACAAAAATCATTGATTTATCATGAATAAAAAGTGCAACTTTGAAAGTTTAATAAATAGCTCGAGTTGGCATCGAATGTGATAAAACTGCGATTTAATGTCAACAACAGAAGCAAAGTGTCAGAACAATTTGAATTTGAAAAATTAACATTTTGCCAAATTGACTCGTAATTGAGGTGCAAATGGATTGACTTGCTGAACAGCAAACAGTTAATGGCTGATAACTGCAACGATAATAAGCAAATCGGAAAAATTTATTGAACATTAAGCAAGTTGATGGACCCTTTAAGTACATTGTCATCATGTTATAAGGAAGATTAAATAGTTTTATAAATCACTTTTCTGTCTTCATTTAATCATCGATTCTAGCAAAGATTATCATGAATGTTGAGCAATTGTTTGAACTTAGCACTTGGAATCACATTAAAAGTTTTTCTCGTTCGATTCGCAATCTCGACTAAATTGTACAAAATCAAAGTTTAGCTTTTATTATTATGCTTCCGCTGTCAATCGAAAGGCAATATCAAAGATTGACATTGATATCCATTTCTGGATTGAATTGAATGAAGACAAGTTTTCAACTGAACGAGAGAAATAATATCATTAGTCGTGTTCATTGATTTTATAACATGGAGATTCATTCCATTCGAGTGTTCCAAAATATTGAACACAAATCAATTGTTGTTAACTGTGTAGGTGTGCAAATGGATGAAACAATAAAGTAAATTATAATCATTAGTACTCACTGTTATATAAAGTAAAAAGGCCCCAAGAAGTGTTGTTTCCAAAAGGATCCATCTTGAAGAAGCAATTGTCTGGTAATGAAAGAGATGAAGAAGAAGATGAAGAAGATGCGAATAAATTAACTTTAAGAAAAACCTCAATGATTGCAATTAATTTCATCTCTTTTGTTCTCCTTCGCTGAACCATTGTTTGCTACAAGAAAACTGTTTGTACTTATTGTTGCACTTATCGATAATGGTTTCATGGAAACTTTTATAAACTATTAGAGATGATTTTTGATTAACCCTTTACAATTAGTATGAATGGTAACAACTGATGTTTCATCAATCAAAGTAACCAGAAAAGGAAAGAAGAGAAAGAGAAGAAGAAAATGAATGAGAATTCAATTGTTGCACCAACATTTCTCTGGTTCATTTAATTGCTTCACTGAATGCAGATTTTAGGTTTACTTTTTTCTTCCTCTTTTCTTTGGGTTCAGCTTTCTGCGTTTCCCTTTCAACTGTTCAATTTGATTGGAAGAAGAAAAAGTTTTGCCTGTAATTAAATGTGATTAAATGTGATTGAAAGTAAGTGAGGAAAGTGAAGAAAAATTAAGATTAGATTTGGGCAATTTTGTTTCTTCTCTTCTTTCCTTCCAGAATCATTTCAGTGTAATCGATTCATGATGAATGATGAACAAGACAAGGAAAGGGTAGAGATAATTGTTGGCTAAAAAAGGTGTTATATGTCAACAACAGCTCTGAATGACTGGGAGTGAAAAGTTGCTTTACTCACTTCAACATGTAATATAAACAATCAAGTCGCACACATTATTATTAGTTGTGCATTAGTTGCTTGTCTCAGCTTATACATTATAATTTGACGTTACATTAAACTGACTGAAAGTTTAACCAACCCAGAAATACGCTAATCAATGACTTGCTCTTCGAACTTTTTTCTTCGAGTTTTCCAATTCTTTTTTCTTTTCTTTTCTCTCGCCATCTTCCTTTTCAACCTATTTTTTAACCCTTTTACTTTGGTGCTGACAAAGTGTTAATTAATGTTGAAAATTGTTGAAGCAAAGATTAATTTTCATCAGTCTTTCTACTTCACTCTCTCTCTCTCTCTCTCTCTCTCTCTTACTCTGCAACTCGAAGAGACACTGGGATTGGTTAAGAAAGGAAAAGGCCAAATGCCCTGAACAGAGAGAAATTCAGTCTTTTCTTTCTTCTCTTTTCTTCCTGTCAACCTTGGAATCATTTTTGAATGCAATTTTGAGCGTAAAATTCTGTCAACAACTTACATCAGTTCCAAGCTATTTACTTGATACGATCAACAATTGCAGTAAAAATGATAACAACGATGAATAAGTTTTACTTTTGGGTTTTGTTATTGATACTGTTTTTGCTGGTGATTTTGTTTCTCTCTTCATTCTGGTTTCTGAAACAAAAAATGGAGAAGATAAATGATGGAGAGAAAATGAAGAAGAGAGAAAATTCGAAAAGAAAGTGACAATAGAACATATTCGACAGAGAAAAGGTGTGTCATAAGGAAGAGTATTTTTATCCCTCAAGATTCTGGTGATGACAAAGGATGATGAAGAAGAAAATGAATGGAAAGAAATGATAAGTTGAAACAGAAACTGGAACCAAACTGATCATTTTCTCCATTTCTTATTGTTATCTTTCTTCTTCTCTTTATTTATTATTATTATCATTCTCTGCCTCACCATTCAACTTGTGATATTTTGTGCAAACAACACACAGAACTGGGTGAGAGCAATGAGATAACCAGAATGTTTCTCTTTTCATTATTATTAACATTCAGTGACTTTTGGCTTGTTTATCATCTTTTGAGGAGCAGCAAAACAACAACAAATGAGTAAAAGAAGAAGAGAGAAAATTCATTTTTAATATTGTTCTGCTCAAGAAACTTTCACTGAACTGAATGATTATGATTGCCTGAATTTAGTGTTCACTCGAGTATTACCATGAAAGGGAATCGTTGATGCAAGTGAAATGTAAAGGAAAAAATTGCAATGGAAAATGAAATGAGTTAATCAGTTGAATTTATTTACTCAATTTCAAGATTCACTTTGAGATTTGATGAGTTGAGATGAAACTAATTGATCAAGTGACAACATTTTACAATACCTTTGACCTCCTCAGACGGAATATAACAATTGCTAAGACAACAGTCATTGTAGCACAAAAACTGTGAATCCCGAGTGTAAATGAACGAAGGGAAATATTATAACGGACAAAGCACGCCGATTCACTGGAATCATCACCGTCTAAGGTACAATTGGTGCAATCAGTTGAACATGGAGGGGTCAAGGAGTGAGGGTGAAGGGGTGAGGGTGGTAAAGATGAGGATGGGTTCAGGAGAATCCGGTTCGTGTATTCAATTGTTTGCTGATCAGGTGATAGGGTTCCACTGGTATAAAGACCAGAAGATTGTGATTCACTTAAATCCATGGCTAATTACTTATTACAGGAGGCACTGTTCAAGCAAATGAAAATCAATTAAACAATCATTATTTGAATGGTTTGAAGAGGTTGACGGTGATGAGGAAGATGAAGATGGTGAAGATAATGATGTTGGTGTTGCCAGTTTGAAAATCATTGAGCTTGGCTAACAAGATAATGGTTGAATCTTTGACTGGCTATGGTGAGATTGAAGGGAAAATAAGTAAACAAGAAAAGAAGTGAATCTCAACTGAACATTTCCATATAAAAATAGCACTGTGATGAGGTTGGAAAAGGAAGAAGAGGGAAAAATGATGATCATGGAGATGATAATGATGATGAGTATGACTATGATTTCTGGTTAAATTATTGAGTTGAGAAACACACAATTTGAATCACATCATTAATCCATGGTTTAATCCTGCTTTTTAAAATGGAGACCATTTTTGGATCAATGGTGATCTCGATCAGGATTGTGATGATGGACACGGAAAACAATGAAACGTGAAAAAATGATGAAATGATGAAAAAAGAAAGAAGAGAAGAAATGACAATTATCTGGTCCAGTCTTTCATTTCAAAATATCACAACATTGGGTCAACTACAATTTTACAGATTTACATTGCCTAAAAGGCTTATGGACACTCTTCTTCCTCTTCTACTTCTATTTCTCTTCATCTTTCCTCACTTTCCTTTGATCCTTTTTTGCTTCTCTCACTTTGCCTCTCTCTCTCTTCTTTATGCTTCACTATCTCTTTTCTCTTTCTTTACTTTCTACTATTTCTGTCGATTCTTTTCTTTAAGCATAAGGCGAAGATTTACTCTGCTATTCTCATCATTCCCTTACTCACTCAGAATTGGCAAAAACTCCCAGCGATCAATGTTATGTTAGGCATTGATCAAGTATCGCCATCTTTGGTTTTATTTTTGATCAATATTTATGTTTTATCAAACTAGTTTTTTGTTAACTTGAGATCATGGGCAAAACTGAGCTAGCAAAAGTTCCTGAAAATTAATTATGGTGCTTCGAGCGAGAAAAATCGTTTTTTGTCAATACGGCAAATTTAATCATTTAACATCAATCTTCAATTTTTTTAGTCTTCAACTTTTATGATTTTGGTAGTTAGAAAGATGAATTTAAAGAGTTTTTTGAGCAATCGGTTGAATTTTGATCAACAAAACAAGCGGATTACCTGATCATGCTTTATTGATTATTTTCACTGATTAGTATATAATCAATCTACATTTAAAAGACTCAAACTCTTAATGAAAAAACCATTTTCAGTATAAAAATTGGATCTTCAGATATTGTCACATCGATAATATCAGGTATTTCAAATATTCTTGCATCACAGGCAATGGGTTTCAAATTGCATCTGTGAAATAATTATCACTGTTATTTCATTTCGTATAGTCATGTTACGCGGGCGATGCTGGCATAGTTACAGTTACTTAATTTAGATGGCAGCACATTCTATTACGTTTTCAACATGTTGGGTTCCTAATAGTTTATGAATAAAACTAAAATGTATTTTTTGGAGAAACTTATAATGCAACTGATATTCAGAAATGGCAATCTTTATTAGACACTATATACTCCATTTTGCAAAGTTTGAATTGCAAACCTTTCATCAGTCTAATTCCAGACTTGTGACTTTGACTTTGACAATATTCTCATCTAAGCTTTTTCAAATTCCTTACGATTTGAAGTTATATTCAGCTTGACATAATGCCCAGACCAACAAGACAATCCTGCTGTAAATTTTTACAGTTTTTGTCGCTTCCAACGAAATCTGCTGGGCGTTTTTTTAATCTTTGGCGTTTCTTTCAATCATACAACTTTTTTATAGGTATTGTTTACAAAAATACAGCATTAAATAAGCCTTTGGATGAATTTATAATAAATAAAAAACATTATTTGACCAAAGCTTAACTGTTTCTTCTTTGGTAACAATATCTGCTCTTTTTTTCGCGACCCAAACCTTGTTTTTCATGATTTTCATTTGCTTCTAAAATTTCATAAATATTTGAATTTACGTCCGCAAAACTGGAACCTTTATAACCAAAATTATTTTTAAAGTGTCGATATAAACTAGCAATTATTTGTTTCAATGTTTAGGGCGAGTAACATTTACCATCTTTGTTTTTCACTTCCATGATGAAAAAGTTAACCAATAATTAAATTTATCACAATTACACCTTTATGTAATATTGTATTGGAAGATGCTCAGATTAGTCTTATTCATATTTTTGAAGTCGACCATTCCCTCCATATTTTGAGAGCCTAAGCTTGTTGTTCAACGGTATTTTTAGGTTTCGATGATTTAATCAAATGAACAATTTCATCTTCATTGGTTTTGTGACTGAAACGGGCTTTCCTAATATCTTGTTCACTCACTTGTGGAAGAAAAACATCAACCTCAATCAGGTTTTCATCACTCATATCTAGAGATTAAGATTAATTTATTCAATTTTGCAACTCAGAATGACTAAGACTCAACCGAAAATCTACACTTAATTGGTAATCCACAATGAGTTTGTTAACTCAACAAAAATTCAAATATTGAACGCAAATTATTGGACGAACAGAATAGACAAGGTGGTGAAATGATATAACTATTGAATTAGAATAAAAAATCACCTAAATTAAATTTTAATATAGTTACAAGCAATGGTTCAAATTAGATTGAGGAAGACCTCAAAACTTGAAAAAACCGTTTTTAGATGATCTAAACACAACACCATCTATTGTTTTAAGCTTCAAAAATATTTACCTTTTTTAACACCTTTACATTTTGAAATGGTTTTTTCAAAAATTCAAATTTATTATTAGTATTATCTTACCTAAAAGAGGTATAAGTTAATTAGATCACTTTATTTCTGATATCCACTGATAAGCCTATCGGCCTCTTGTCTTAACCTTGAATATTCTCAATGTAATGATCTAACATTTACATAGCATTTGGCATCAAAGTATTATCTTGATCGATATTGATTATCGTGCTATTTGTTTTTTCTTTTGATGCTGCATCGACCACACTGGCCATTTTTCTATGACGAACCTGGTGTATTCCGAAAGGGTTGTCATTCCAGTTCGAGGCAAGATTTTTAGGTCAGATGGCATATCTTATTATCTTACTCTTTGACTCAATCTAATTCAACGATGTTTGATATTGAAACAAGCATTTGATCAATTTGTTGATGATACAATGCGTTAATGATAAAGTAACCAGCTTTAACTTTACTGCTGTATATACTATTATATTTTGTTTGCACGTTTGAGCAATTAGCTTTTTACAATTTAGTAAAACTCAACTCTCTATTCAGAAAGCTAGATGGCAGCAATAACAACGCAATCAAAATATGCGCTTCTCTAAACAACAGTGATTTGAATTAAATAAAAAAATGAATTAAAACTTGCCCATTTTATCATGAAAATTTGTATTTATTGTTTTGTTTGCTTTCATTTCGATTTCGGCCTTTTTCGATCAGGTTTAATTCATATTCGAAGTAAGGCATTGGTTCCTTTGGGTGACAGAGAGAAATAGAAACAAAAGCCTTTTTATCCGTTTGTGCGACATGCGAACATTATTGGTCCGATCAACTTAAAATCAAGAGTCATTTTCATAGATAACTCGATAATTAGATAACTTTGCTTGTTATAATCGCGATATAATTCAATGGTTTACCGGGCGTTTTCATTGTACGCCTGTTATTGATCCATTTGCCAAAAAAATGATGAATTGTTTGAATTATAATCTAAGTGAGTTAATTAATATTCTTGATTGTTAAAATGTGTTTAAATTAAAGTTAAGAGTTCAACTTATCATTGATATGAAGATTGAAGAAACAAAATCAATTTTACAATTAAACAATCATTCAAAATTAACAAATTTTCAAAAGTATCAAAACCTGATAAATCGAAATATTGTTTCTGCTCTATTCTATTAAATAGCTTGATTGATAACTTGTGTTGATTCCTGGGGTTTCACCTGATTGAGTAAATTTGATGGAAAAGTGATGAAATTTATATTCCCATTTTCACGGAAGCAACAACAATTTAGCCAAAAATTAATTCAATTCTAGATTATTTTTACCCAAAAATAGCATTAATAAACGGCGAGAAACAGAAAAGATTGAAAAGTTGACCTCCCAATGGGAACGCAAAAAGGATCAAGAATATCATTTAGGTAATATTAGGTGTTCCTTTATGTTGTTATTATTATCATTATCATTATCATTATTATTATTGTTATTATCATTTTTGTAATCATATAGGTAAGGAATGGTTCAATGTAAATAAAGAGGGTAAAAGTGGAAGAAAAGGTGAGAAAAGAACTCCGCCTTTTCTATTGAAAGGTAAAAATATCGTCTTGAGAAGTGATGAGCATGAGCATCGAAATTGTTCATTTTAGATGAATAATTCAACCGCATCAATCAGCCCAGCGTGTCAAAAATCATGGCTTTTATGGACTTCATTTTGATACAGTTAATAGAAATTGCTTTTCATAATTTTACAACGATTTTTGTGCAAAATTTGAAGCAAGAAACGCTTTCCAGTTTGAGCAGTAAATGGTTGGATAAGGAATCTCAGGAAACGCTAATTGAAATGAAAATTCAAGGGTTTTTACAAGTTTCCAGGAAAAATGGGTTCGAAAGCGAATCGCGCCTCTCAAAGAGTTGCCAAACAATTTGCTTACATTAATAGTCCGACTTGAGCCACAGTCTGTCAAGACTAATCGCAATTAATTTAATCAATTAAATTAACTTGGGTTTGCTTTGATATGAAGACAAAATGAAGACAGAAAGAAGACAAAAAGAGAGTGAAAAGGTTGAATAATTTTCATTAATTTTACCTGATGATGAAAATGCATGAAGAGTAACACATAAAATGAAAGTAATTAATTAAACGGTAAACAATAAATTCACACAAAAATCAATAAATTGATCAACAGCAAGTTTTGATTAAAAGTGCAAGCATTGTCAAGACAGTCTTGATTGATCAATTGTCATTGATTGTCCTCCATGATAACATTTGCTCAACAATAATCAATAAACTAAATACTCTCAACTAAAAGGTTGATTGAAAAGTGATTATCAAGTTAACAATTTGCGTCAACAAATGATGAAAAAAGCAGCTTCAACAAGTGAGAAAGAAAGTCAAGCAAAGAGAAGAAAAATGTTGAATAGAAAAAAAGCGTTTTCGTTGAAAAAGAACAGAAAAACAAGGTTGAAATGATGATGAAGATAATAATGATAATAGGAGATGATAAAGTCTTGTAAAGTTTGAAGAAGAGGTTAGATTAACCTTCGTTACACTGGACTGAACAGGTAACTATTGTTTTTTTACCTTCTTTTATCTTCGCCAGTTTCATCAACTTATTTGATTTGCTACAAATAAAGTAAGGTGAAGTGTCAAAGGTTAGACAGTTTGATGATATAAATAGACAGTTGCAGAAAGAAGAGCAGAAGAAGAAAGTAGACAGAAGAAGAAGAGAGAAGATGGCGAGAGAAAGAGAAAGATGAGGAAAAAAATGAAACCAAAGATGAACTTGCAAGTTGATCGGAAAGTTTGTGTTAAGAGATGAAACGTTAACTAATGAATGTTGAGAAATGACAATATCATGATGACTTATAACCATCATCACTGGTTGGAAGACAAGTGAGGCAAATAATTTTTCCTAATGGATTCATCCACTGACTTGGGCCTTTTTTTGGGCCTTTTTTGCCACTTTTTGGCAACGCATTTGGCTTTACATTTGCAACAACAAAACTCACTCTCTTTACCTCAATCATCTTCTTCTGTTATAACATTTTACCTCAATTTTGTTTCCACCTTTGCTTTAGTAGATTTGTCAAGCGTAAACAACATTTATCTCTACCAAAGTATCGCTAATTTTCATCACATTTTTTATCATCATTTCTTCTTCTTCTTCTTCTTTTCTCCACTTTTGTCATCATCTTATGGTAAACATCACAATGTTTAGTATCAACAATTAGTTTGATGGCAAATCCATTAACCAGTTAAACCTTTCTTCTTTGATCATCTTCACCATTATCATCACCATTCTCATCTTATTTCAAATGTTTAGCCATTTAGTTAGTCATTATCAACTCCTCCTTAGTCGCATTGAGATCGTCACTCTTTACCTTGAAACGCCTTCATTGATATATATACTTTTATCATCATTTAGAGAGTCAATTATTACGCCATTTAATAGTAACAACTATAGCGTCAACCTTAATAATGGTGATGAACAGAAAGGAACAGAAAAAACGAATCAAATTTCCGTTTCTTAATCTTTTGCCACTCAACTTGGTTAACAATTTGTAAGTGTAATTGCTGATAATCGTTAGCATCATTTATGATCCATTTAATTTGAAACGCCATTATTTACTTTTATCAACTTTTCTGTCCATTTTTTTCTTCGCTTCGCCATCTTTTGTTGATTCAGTTTTGCAACTTGAAAACTCTTTGAATCTTCATTGCAAAATCGAGTTCGATTAAAGCTTTGAAATCAATTAGTTTCAACGTTAATTAAAACTGTTGACAAGCGTACAATTTAGTAAATTGTTATCACTCTTTTCACCTTCAATTAAACAACTTTCATTGTACATGTTTAAGATGAGGAGACAATTAGTGGACAAATTTAATGATATTAACATTAATTCAATTTCTTAGTTTCATCTTTTTTCGCGTCTCTCGACTTTCCTTTTTTAATTGTTGCAACTAATTTCAATGATTAGTAAATTATAATTGTTTGACATTGACGTTCAACTTGGATGCTGTTATAGTTTTAAACATTTCCTGTTTTGCTGCTATTTTAGAACTGATAATTGTACGTTAACTTTGATCGCTTGGGTTACGATTCTAATGGTAATCACAATCAAATAGAGTCAATTTGTAATTAACATTTCGTTGTAATTATCGTATGCTTTCCTTATCTTTATCTTTACAGTTGTTTCACATTCAACTTGAACAATTGCAGTTTCATTCATAATTCCTTTAATCTTGTAAAGAAGCGAGTGTTAATTGTTTGAACATCAAATAATATTAAGTCACTTAATTGCGTTACATCAATTAGAGCTTTTGTCAAAATTGTATTCTCATTCAGAATCAGAACTCAACACTCACTGAACATTATCGGAATGTAGATCAAGCTTCTCTCAACTAGTCATGGATACACAATGGTTTCCCATTTAATTAATTGATTTTCAATAATTGATGTTTGCCAGTTTGATGATTATCAATTGAAAAGTTCGTTTCTAGAAAAAGATAAATCATTGATATTAAGATCTAAACTCACTTGTCAGGTTCATCATAACCAAAGGAATATTCTTGACTATCTATTGATAATAGAAACGTTTTCAAGTTCAATCTTTAAAATTGAACAGTAAATTTGATATCATTTAAGAAAGTTGAAACATGAAAGTTTATTGTGACAAAATCAACGAGATCTGAATGGACAAAGATTCTGATTTGAACTGCTCATTATTTCTGCCCATTCTGACTATTCATTATACCTGAACTTTTCTCTCTCCTGTGCTGACAAAAGCTTTAGATTTAATCAGATTAAGATGGTGTCAAGCTTAAACAGTCTGGTCAATACTCAGGTCTAGGGAAATACAATGTATTAAGGATCAAATTGCCTTTGCCACAGTGAGTGTCAAACCAACTTGAATCGATAAACAATCGACGACTTGAAACAAACTTCTAGCCAGATATCACTGTAACCAGATATCAATGATATGTTATCGATATATTAAGTTGTCGTTTTACTGCTGCACTCATCTATTCTGTATAAATGCACTCGTTTTTGTGATCATTTGTTCCAAGAACTAATTGTGTATAAAGACACTTCTTGAACATTTGCTTCTCATTTGAAATGATCAGGGGTAACCATGTGAACATGCGATTCTTTTGGTCCATTTTATTATAATTCAACTTCTTTCATGTTCCTTGATATCGGTATTGCAGCCAAACAAGATGAGACATTTATTTATCTTTGCTCAGTTTAATTGAATTGAAACATTGAGCCAGTAATGATGCCGCACATTAATTAGAGCCTGGATTAGTTTGGAATGGAAAAAGTTGACGCAAAGCAGCGCAAAACAAAAGCACGGCAATTACTGAAAGGTTCATCTTTTAATTGAACCTTTAAACCTTGAAAAAGATTGAGACAATTGACTATGAATTTGGGTATTCATTCATTTGGTTACCCAAAAAACTCATTCCGAATTCGGTACTCCCTCAATTCCACCCTCGACCCTGTCAAACGAACCATCAATTATATGGAATTTTGCCATTTTTTGTCTCAACTTATAATTAAAATGAATTTATTTTCCTACCTGTTTCCAAATGCAAGACCTGAAAAAGATTGCTTTGCAAACTAACGCAATTTACCTCTGAACCTAAAAAGTAAAGCTTCAACAGATGAAAAAAAACAAGTTATTCAAATGTATTGATTTGTTAACATAACCGGATACAATTTTTCATCTAATTAAACATATCTTTAAACAACATAATTCAACATAAAACAGACTTAAATTCATATTTCATGTTGAATGGCAAAACGGGCAAAAATGAAATGCGAAAAAAAGTTAATTTAAATTATTTAATTTATTCTCAATTACTTTACTGTAATCATCGATTTTTCAACTTGATTTGTGTCCATTCCTCATCAACAGCAACATCAACTAATATTTGACCATCAAAGGAACGAAAAGAAAGTCTTTTCAATTTAATTTCAACTTTTGCAAGTTAATCAAATTATCAATTGGTTAATTGCAATGAATCAGTCTAACAAGTGAAACAAAATGAATGATCAAAGCTGCTTAAAGCAACCTGATTAACCAAACACGGTTAACCTAAATTGGGTTTATTCAGTTTCTTTAATCAATTAGCAGGTTCAAATTGAAATTTGTTGAATTGATTTGCTGATTAACTCTGAAAGACACTTTCAATTGAACAAAAAGAGACAAAGTTTGATATGAAAAAGAAGCTGAAGCTTTGTGGTTATGAATATTAATTTAATGAGGAAAACAATTTAATTAGAAGCAAACTAATTGTTCCTTGCAACTTGAGTCAAATTAACATTTGATTGAGTCGATATTTTGTCATCAAAACATAATCACTATCTATTTAATTAAACATTCATTGACTCTCTTTGCTGTTGGATGTTAACTTGTAACCAAGGAAACTTATTCTTTCCATTCAACTTTTACAGCTAATTTTGTTATATTGTTTGTTGTTCATTATCAAATGCATGATTCAGTTTGATTAACTAAGTTAATAAAATAAATTGATTAATGGTTGAGTCCAATTAAAGGGACAACCTCATTTTATGCTTGAAAAGACTCAACTTTTCTTCTTCACTCGCGTTCCAAGCTTCACTTTTTATCCTCGTTTTATTGCTTTCCATCGTTTTCCAGTTAATTAGTGTGAACATTGAAAATATTATCAAAATTTTATTATTTCATTATCATTCGACAATCACCGTTTCTCACCTTTCAAATAACAAAACCTTTGCAAATAATTTATCAAATGTTTAGTGAGAAGCGGCGCTATAGCAACTTGGAGTGATCCAGGGAATTGAACAGTTATTAAGTGAAAAGTGACATTTTATAATCTGATTTTCACTCTAAACTATCAATCGATAATTGAGTTTGTCTTCATTCACTTGACCAACACAATTAACCACTTTTTTCAAGCTTCATTTCTGCACCAATAACCTCAGAGTATCCTGATTTCAGACTGAATACTCTTTCAGGTTGCTTTTGATCACGCAATTAGTTTATTCTCAATGTGATCAATTTAATTATCAGGTTGAGTAACAAATGATTATTTGTCAGATGAAATGTTTATTAGAGCCAAGACAACTTTAGTTGCTAAAGTAATCAGTAAAATAACCGATGAATCAAGTTGAACCATGAAACTTGCTTTGATGCAGATTGAGCAAAGCAATCGATTCATCTTGTGCATAGTCTTTGCCATCATAAAAAGTCGCAAATTGTTATTACTCTAAACTCATTTTTATTCATGGGTTTAGTTTATCTATTAATTGAACTCAATTAATCGCGTTTATTTATTATGGAAAGGGCAGGTCGAAAGCAACGCAAGTTTCTCCGTTTACTATTGAACAAGCTAGAAGTCAATTACCAAACAACACCTGAATTAACTTTTACCAATGTTCATGAAGGCTCTAAAATATATTTTAATTGCCATCGAAAAATATACAAACTTTATAAGTTCCTCGTTGTTTCAAAATTGGCGTCAAAACACACTTGAATCGGGTTGTCAACGAGCGAACGAAAACATCCTTAATAAGTCATTAATTCGTTATAATGCTTTCTCTCAATTTACATTTCTTGTAATTTCACTCGATCTATCGGCTGTGATTTGGTCACTAACACTAGCTGTTTAACCTTCTTTAAGTGATAAATAACCTGTGACTTGTGGTCAGTAAAACATTTATATAAAGGCTGCCTAACAAGAGTTGTAAGACTTTGTTAGACTCAAGTCAATAAACAAGCGAGAGAAGGTAAACTTAAGCCAGTCATCGTCCAGACTAATAGAGATGTTTCAGCATTGATAATGACTACCTTGGCTGAAGCTTGAAGTTACAAGAGTTTACTTTGAGTGTAAAAAGTGATACAAACAGTTGGTTTAGAAAGACAATGAATGTGAGTTTTCACAGCCATTCAGAAGCATCTTGGTCATTAATGGAACAATTGATCAACAATCGAGTTTCATCTCAACAATTATTGGACAATTGAATAGGAAGTTTAGCAAGACAAAAAATGATTGACTTGATAAAAGGTGAAAGAAACTAAATGAAGCTATTCATACATTCTTGATGATAATAATCGACCATTATCTTGTGATTATTTCATTCCAATTGAATCCTTTAACTTCCTTAATCCATTGAAATAGTGATGACAGACGATGAAAGCGATCCAATGAAAGGCCTTGTTTTTAATGATAAAAAAGGCCTCAAGTTGATGCATAAACGCGCCAATTGTGAATGAAACAATTAGCAATGAAAGCTAATAAAGTTAAATGATCAACAATGAGTTGAGTGATTCAGCTTTTGTAACAAAAAAAGTTGAATTTAAATGTAAATTGAAATAGTTTGTTTAAAAGTCAAAATAGCGACACAATTGATTGTAATAGCAATCATTATGATAATAACAAGGTGAACCCATGAAAACAGCCGCAGGTCAAGATTGGCCTTTCCGCTCTTCCTCTCCTCTGGTGTCCACGTTGATTATCATAATTAGATCAACATGAGGTCAACATTGAGAGATGAAGATTTCAGGGAAAAACAAATGATAATAACAGATAATAGTTGGTCTTGTTAGAAGATATCATTTAGAATAATATTGTAAAAGAAAAGAAACATTTTCTGTCTCGGAATAGCCAATTGGTTGAGATTTGACGATAAAACGGAAATGACTTGCTTCAGTTATCTTGGTATTGATACAAAAATTGATTCAATTTTAATGGAAAATATTCTTCC
This sequence comes from Tetranychus piercei, assembly GCA_036759885.1. Classification (NCBI taxonomy): domain Eukaryota; kingdom Metazoa; phylum Arthropoda; class Arachnida; order Trombidiformes; family Tetranychidae; genus Tetranychus; species Tetranychus piercei. The sequence goes on from CM071878.1 coordinate 9,775,476, forward strand.
AAATGGAAAATAGGAAAAGAATTCTCAATGAAATAATTAATTTCGTTTCATGGATAAAACCTGGACATTTGGATTCACCTTTTTCTCATTCAATAACATTGTTCCAATGTTAATGAATATTTCAATTAATCAGTTATTAATAATGTTAATTGACTCATTATCAAATTGATGGAACAAGAAAAATCTATTGAATAATTGTTATTCATTAAGAATTTTTTTCTTCTCTTTTTCATCCTTTGTTAATATAACTTGAAATCAATTAACGAATCAACTCACGTCACATTGAACCGTAAATTAGATTACCATTCATCTAATCAAAAACCAATTAAGTTAATCGAGAAATTTAATTAATGGTGAAACAAGAGAGAAACAAGTTGAAATGATAATAATGTTCATCGAGAAGCAAAAAACGAGAGAAAAAAAGTTTTCATGAAAATCATAATTCTGCAATTATATTGATCAATCATGGAAAAGGAAGAAATCATTTTTTGCTCGATTTATAATCAACTTGAGACAATCAAATTTGATGAAAAATGTAATTCTTATGAATGAAAAGATTCTCATAATCATGAAACTCGATCAGTTGATCAACTAAAGTGGCAAAAGCTGAAAGTGGCTCTTGAGCAATATAGGAAAGGAACCACACAAATAGAGTCAAATTGAAAGCTGAAAGGAGAACAAAAAAGGTTAACAATTGATAGTTAATAGTGGCAAATGATATATCAATAACAATGTAAGGAAAGATGAAAGGTGAAGGAGGAGAGAAAAGGTAAAATTGGCTTTAAAAGGTGGAGTTATGTGAAAGTGCTTTTGATAAACTTGGTAATAATCATTTTCCTTCTTCTTTTTTTCTGTTTTTCTTTTCTTTCTCTTTGATTGGAACCAAATAAGATTGTCAAATATTTTGACAGCCTTTTAGAGGAGGTCCAGGTGGGAGTGAAGGTAATCATTGAACATTAACTGGTAACAAGGTAAACGCTGGAAGCAACAGTAGCAATCAAATGTGGACAAAGTCTCAACAAAAAACACAACAAAGTCAATGATATTATCCTCATTGTTATTATCAATATTATTTTTTGCATCTTTTCTCTTCTTTGCTCTCTGTGAGTTTTCATCTGATCCACCCTTGTTATTAACTGCTTTTCTGGTCAAATCTGTGAGGTCAAGTAATAGCCTGTTTTGTAACCAATTGATTGTCTTTCATTAAAAACTATTTCTCATTCAATTTTTCCGCTTAATACGAACCAGGTAGAAAAAGGTAAAAAGGGAAAAAAAAGTTGCTCACTTTTTTCACTCTTGACAAGCTATCATTTTCACGGTAACCATTATAATTGATTCCTATCAATTGAGTTGATTACCTTGATTATCTCTTCTCTCTTTACTTTTCCTCTTCTCTTTCTCTTCATTTTCATCTTTGCTGTTTTGCTCATCTCGAAGGTAAAAGGTAAAGAAGCTGTTAACTATAAATAACAAAATACGTTTTGACTCAAATTACTGGTCATTTTGAGGTTTAACAATAGACTTAAATAATGGCGTTTACTGTTTGACCCTCCACGATGTGATGTTGTCCACTTCACAGTCTGGATGATACTCAAGATGATTATCATGATTATCATTTTAATGATGCCAATGATATACTTTAAGCTTTAATCATTCTAGTTATGCCAGTCTAACAAGCAACAGTAACAATGAAGAAAAGGTAAAATTATTCAAAATGATAAACAGTTTTTTGAACAAACCAAGAATTGGCTTATTTTCTGGTTAAATTAAATTCACTGTTTCAATGATGAACTTCTGGTTAATCATATTGACTCATAAAAGGTAACCAAATGTATTCTGTGCAAAAAGAGCACAAATTGTGTTGTAATTATTAGCAATTACGAGTTAATCAAAAGAAGATGTTGGGTTAGCGTGAAGCTCAATTGTTTCATTTAAGGTTGATAAATTATTTACAATCTTGACTGATTAAATGAACAAGTTGGCACCTTGAACAAGGTGGAGTCCAATGGTTAACTCCCATTGCCAGGTAACTCCACCTCGGTGTAAAGAAGAAAAGTTGAGCAAAGAAAATGAATAGCAACTGAATTAATTTAATTGTTGTTGCCTGCGAAAAATGTATTTAACTAAATGATATTTGCAATGAATTTCGCCTTCTTTTCAACCAACAATCATTTGGTTCCTGATGATAATCATTCAGTCAATTTGATTGAGACGAGAAAAGAGGAAAAGAATGAAAAGGGAAAGAAAGAGAAGAGAGAAAGAGAAGAAAGTAAGATGAAGATAAAGAGGTGGGCAGGTAAAGGTAGACCTTAAGGAGGAGATTGAATTAGTTGTTGGTTTAGTCGTTTGAGTTTCTCTCCATTCTCTTGAATCTCTTTAATCATCATTAGTCCATTTGATGAGAATCATGATCAACTTGCAATCATCTTTTAAACTCCAATGATTCAGTAGAGATTGAATGAAAAAAATTAAATTCTGACCTTGACTTTGTTCACCTTTCAAGTTTCATCGATAATTTGGTTATTTATTTGGTTCCTTTCTTCTTTTCCCACTTTTCAATTTGTTTGTTTTCGCGATCAACATTGGCGGTTACAAACCTCAATCCGTTTACCCTTCAAAAGGGTATTTACTTGCCTTTGGATTTACATTTGGATGAAAAGATGCCCGGTTATAGGTACAGTTCATCGCCCAATGGTGATATAACTCACCATGTTCATCTGAATGGCCATCATGGTCACCATCTTACTCTCAACAAGACTACTCGTTCTCGTGACTTCACTATTGCTCGTCTTGTACTTAATGAAGGCAACAACAGAGACGATTCAATTAAAGGTAAAGCAACTTGCCTCGATTCATCCAGTAATCATCATTTAAAGGTGAATCTTTCTTCGCCCGATTCTGATGATGAACCTGAAGTTAAATCTTCGTTAAACAATCATCTAAGTTCAACTCATCTTAATTCCCTCACTCAACATCATTATCATTTGTTAAATCACAATTACCTTCGACTATCAAGTGATTCTAAATGCAATAATTTAACAGCAAATAATAATCACTCTAATAACAGCAATGGCAACCATTCAACGGATAAACTTAATAATAATGATTCGCCTTCGTCCAGTGTTAACCAACGATTATTAGGTGACAATTGTGATTCAAGTGATCAGGGTCGAAGTGAATCAGTGACAGAAGATAAACTGAATGGTGATGATTATGATGATCTTGATGATAACATGGATCGAGTGGAAGATACAAGTGATTTAATTAACTGTTCAAATGGATACTTTCCTAAGCGCAAACAGCGTCGCTATCGAACTACATTTACTTCATTCCAATTGGAAGAACTTGAAAAGTCTTTTTCAAAATCTCATTATCCGGACGTATTCACCAGAGAAGAGCTTGCAGGTAAAATTGGTTTAACCGAAGCTCGTGTTCAGGTAATTAAATTTGTCCTTTAATCCTTTAATCCTTTAACTGCCCTCCAATCCTGACCCCAACTAATGTGGCCTTTTTTCAATTGATAGGTTTGGTTTCAAAATCGTCGAGCCAAACACAGGAAACAAGACAAATCTCCAGGTGGACCTGGACTGGAGCCTGCTCCAGCTCCTGTGGCCAACAACGTTGGACTGTACCATGGTTCACCACGTCCTTACCCATCAATACCCTTACCTCTGTCCAGTTCGCCCAACGGACTGCCTGGATTCGCTGGTTTCCCTTCGGCTGCTGCGGCCGCGGCAGCCGCTGGAACATATCAGTTATTGTTCAACAGTCGCCTTGCACCTTCCAGTTTCAACACTTTACTAGCCAATTCTCACCTTACAGGAGCCAATAGTCCAGCCTCATTCCAAAACCTACTAGCCACATTGTCGTCCATCTACGGGACCAACCATCCAAGTCTTCATTCGTACCCATCGTCGCATCTACCTGCACCTCATCTTCAACACCATCCTCAACCTCAACAAGCCTCATCCTGTTCATCATCAACATCGTCCTCATCATCCTCACACTCTCATCCCAATCCACCTGCATCACCGACCATCTCAGTTACTGACGATTCACCGGACAAAGAGCCATCGCCACCACCGACACATCAGAGCCAAAGCGATTAATGACCAAAGCTGCAAGACTCAACTTTCTTGTTCAATTTCGCCCACAAAGTATTGTTAGTCAAGTTGAACATGGAACTTGAACTGCCCTGTAAAGAACCATTGAGCAATTAATTGGTTTTGAACACATTTTGTTTTCTTTTTCTGTGTAATAATCAAAGTAAACTGTCGTGTTATTAATGGGCTGAACAACGAAGCAACTAACAACAGTAACAATGTGAATATATCATCTAATATCTTGAGGTTGCCTAAGGTTAAACAAGCCTGAGGCTACTTTCTTTTGTAAATTATTCTTGGAAATCTGGTTCAATCTCATTATTATTATTAATAAAAAAGCAACTAGACACGGCCATGGGTCAGTTTATTCAAATTAATTGAGCCCAGTCAAGTTTTTGGTGCAAAATTGGGAGGAACAGAAACACTCACAAACTGATGAGAACTGATAACGAAGCGAAAGTTTATTAATCAAGTTAATAGTGCTTAAAACATTGTTAATGGTTAATCATCTTCTCGTCCAAACACTCAGCCAATTTAGTTTACCTTTTGCTTTCACCTTCTTTAGACGATCAAATGAACTGCTCAGAATGGCAAGTTAACCAAAGTTGAACCGGATTGATGAAAGGTTCAATTGAATTTGTTGTTGACACAAAGCAAATGAGCTCATTGATAATCAATCAGATTCATGTTTGAAATTATTGATTGAATAGTAATCAAAGTTGAAATATTGAGTTGCAACAGAAACAAGCGTTTAATAAACATGATAAATTGAAAGAAACTGTGCAAAATCAATCAGTGATCTACCTTAATTAAGAGAAATGTTGATTGAATAACGATTGAATAATTGATTGGTTTTAAAGTGCAAATTGACTAATGAATCTTTCTCGAGCTGAAAACAAGTCAAACTTTATTCCATTTCAAGTTATTAAAAGTTTATTATAATAATAATAGTTTGGGTCACTTCAATTAGCCTAACCTAAACATTCAACAATTTAGTCAGTTAATCAGTTGTTCAAGTTGATTAACTAAATGCAGATAAATTGGCTGAGAAACACTTCCATTAATAGAAGCTGATTGATAATCATTATTAGGTGTGCACTTGAGATCAGTTTTACATCGTTTGTTCTTGCGTTTCCCGATTTCATCCGATCACGCTGATTGATTATCCAATTCAAACTTGACCATCTTATGTTCAGTTTATTTTCATGTGTAATTCAGTTCCTTTTCAAAATGCTAATCCAACAGTTAATGATTAACTTTCTATTGACCAATAAATTTTACTTGTTTCACAGTTTAAAGGCTTTTCGCTTAACCTTTGCTCTTCTCATCAACAAGACTCGGCCCTTCTTGTGGTTCCTCAATTTGCAAATTAATTTTCTGACCTTTTCTTTTGCCTCACCAATAAACCCGATCATTTGTCAGGCTTAATACTTAACAATCTCAACAATTGTTAGTCAATCGGTAAATTATGTGAGTCTGGTCAGTCTTAATGTTTCATCTTCTCATTTGAGGTTAATAGAAAATGAACATTCTTTTACCTTTCATTATCCCGATTAACATGAGAGCCAATTTAGATTAAGTCATTGAGGGACAAGAGTTGAACAAATGTGTTTTATGATTGGCGTGGAAATTCATTTCTTTCATGGATTAACTGTGATTCAATGTAATTAGAAAAGTTTACGAGTTTTTCAGTCTGATTTGTTGTTACATTTGCATTCACTGATTTTGCCCAATGACTTTGCTTCATCAACTGTCCTCTCAATAAGTAAAAGTAAAACAAAAATTTTGATCAACATTCGTAACTTTTCTTCGATTATAAAGGAAGTGTTCAACTTTCAAAATCATAAAACTACAGCCACTTGATCTGAACCTTTTAAAGATCGAATTAAATTGTAGTTTTTATAGTTTTGATCAAGTAATTTATGTGAATGTCGATTGATGCACAAGTACTTGACTCACAAATCACACTTTACTTTAATGTTTATTTATATTTGTTACATTGAATTCATTTTCTTGGAAGAATCCGATTCTTGGATTGCATTACAGGTTATTCATGAAAATATTATTCACTTATTATTATGTTTAATGAGAATCACAAGGTAACAATTTTTTGTACACAAATACGATAATCTATGACGGAATTAAATTTATTTCAATCTTGTTTTCTTGTTGTTAATCATCTTGTTGATTCTTCAATCGCTGCCTTTATTGCCTTTCAGTTAAATTTGATTTACATTTGGTTTAAACGTTTTCACGTTTTTTTTGCTTTACTGTTTCATCCTTTTTCATGGCGATGAAACAAAAATGATAATTATAATCAAAAATATTAATGAGAAAGACAAATTATCGGATAAAAGTTAATCACGCAATAATCACAAGAAGGCAGAGAAAGGCTGAACTAGCCTTGAATATTCAACTGAATCTTGGCACTTACTTAAATGATATTGACCCAAGTTGATTGTCAATTACAGAATTGAGTGAAATTCAAAGAACAAGCAAAATGTCATAAAAGAAAAGTTTAACCAGAAAAAGAGTTGAAATAATGTTACATTTAATTCATTGAACATTTGCTTATCATTCTAAAGATTGATTTAATTGCTTTAACGATAAATTATGATTAAGCTTATTTACATTGATATTTAGAGTTACAATTTAATTGAACTGAACAAATATGAACGCAAATTAATTCATTTTTCATCAGCATTGCAACATTTCAGATTCATTATTTGATTAGCTTTGATCAAGTCTTGTTTGAAATTATCAATGAATGCTAAGAGGTTTCATTTTTCAGAATTCATTCACATTTCGACGATCTATTCAAGCTATTTGCTTTGAAAACAAATTTACTTCGTCATTGAGCATTGCAATTACATTGAATTAAACTTTTGTACTGGAAACCGAAATGCATGTATTAATAGTTTAAATTGCTCTCAATTAATTGCTTTAAGTTTTACAAATATTTTACATGAAATTAAGACAATTACGAACTTTATCAATGAACTTATTTGCATGATTATCCTTCAATTTGACAGTTTAGTTTAGTTTTAAGGAAACACAAATAATGTAACAAAGTTTGAAACAAACTGTTTTGAAATCAATGATTCGGAAACAAAATGTCAAAATGACTTTACTTCACTTTACTGTATTGCGCATTCCATCGAGTTTGTGTTCATGTATTTCGGAACTGATCAACGAAAGAAAAGGAAAGTTGCGAAATTGATTATTCAATATTAAAACCATAAATACAAGTCCAATACAAGAACCTTGAATCTTAATCTGTGATAACCTAAGCTGAATATTCTTTACTAAAGTATTCTTTATCTGAAGTAGAATTGATTTGGTGTGATCTCGTTGTTTAAGTGAGAACGCTCAATCTAAACCTTCATGGAGCTTAAAGCTTCAATACAAATGCTCGATCTCGGACGCAACCGATAATTCATCGGTTGTAGTTCTTTACGAAACCAAACCACAAGAGTACACACTAGAATACAGAAATCGAGGAAAAGATTTTGTCTCATTTCGACTGAAGATTAGCAATTTCAAGTTTTTTCATTAGTTTTGGAATAAATTGAAGCTATATTCATCTTGAAATGTCAAAATTCCTCACATTTTCTTTGATTGCTTTGAAATCTGTTCTGATATCGAAACATTAATTACATTCCTATCATCTAATTTTCAAGTTCCTTAAAGATTCCAATTCGAATCTCTGATCGAAAATTTTAGTGAAACTTGAACGTTCTTTGAAGCCAAAGTTGAGAAGCAAATGAAATGTTTCAAGTTTAACATTCCTTCAACTTTAAAATGTTGATTAATATTTTCAATTAACTGATTAATTTGCAAGCTCAAATGAAAATAACTTCAATTGATTATCAGCAATTTAGACTAATTAACCGATTCACGAGCACAATTTATGTTTGATGATACACTTTTAAAGTCAAACTTTAATTGAAACCGTTAACAGATTCAATCAATTAACCATAAAGTTTAGCAAATGAGCAAAAAGTGAATCAAAAATTTCAATAAAATGACCAATAATGAAGCTAAAATGAAAAGAAGAAGAAGAAGAGAGAAAAATATCAATTTAAATTGTTTACGGTTGAACGTTTAAAGTGAATATAAAAAGGTTAAGAGAAACGAGAATTAACCCGTTCTTTAGTTTGAATTTAATTTGAATAGTAATTAAAGGTAATAACTTGCTCTGTTTCATTACAACTTCAATTAGATGAATCTCAATAAATAGTAATCAGCGAATTGCTTTGAATTGCAAATTTACTCCAATGATAAGGTGTTAACCCTTTTCTCCGATTTTCATCAATGAAGTTACCTGTCACTATAATTATCACAACACATTAATAGCTTTTTATTTATTTATTTCATTACTGAATATTAGATGAACGAGTCTGGAAAAAGGTTAAATTGATTAACAAACGCAATTCATTTCAATTACTTTTCCTTGTAAAGATAATTGTCATTGTAAATCAATGGTTTCAATTGAATAAATTTACTTTATCCACTTCAATTGAATTGTTGCTTATTGTTTGCAACTTTTTATGATGAAAATTGAGAAGAAAAAACTAATTGCTTTCAATGGTCAAATTGAAGAAGCTGATTGTTGCTTTAATTAAAACTCTGGGCTTGGTATTGGAGTAATTAATGGTTGATCAAGTAACATTGAACAGTCAACTTGATTGATTAGATGAGAGTTTTAATAAGGTTAATCAATGGTTCATTTTTGTTTGCTGTTTACTTCATTTCACTCATTGTTTTACATCCACAAGACACACACAAAGTCTCAGTTCATTTTGAGATTCAGCTAACCTTGATGAGCATCATGATCATTATACTTATCATGATCACATGAAGCCAGACCCATTATTATGAAAGTAAAATGTGCAAAAGCAAATTATTATTTATTGTTATTTAAAGGGCGGAGAGTTGCTTGTCCAATCGTTAAATCAAATCGAACCCGGAATCAGACTCAATCCTTTCATCAATTAACTTTAATTTAATTTTTTCAACAATTTCAAATGAAACTTTTGAGAAAAGTTGAGAAAACAGTTTTTTTTCTTCGTTTTTTTGCCAGTTTTCAAAGTTCGACATTTGAAGATATTTTTGTCTTTCTCTTGATAAGATAATATTTTCATCTCTCTTGTCAGTTAATTAACATCATCATCACTCTCATCCAATTAACTAACCAACAAGCTATCATCAAGTTACCTGAGAGAGAAAGAAAGAGAAGACGAAAACCATGATATTGAATTACATGGTTGCAACTCATTTGCAAGAGAAAAAAAAGAAAAGAAAACGTTGCTCTTCGCTTTTGGCCAGTTTTTTAACCATTGACCAGGTAATATTAACCTTGACCTTAACATGTTAACAAAACAACAAGAGTGACACCGAAAGATGAAGATGGAAGAGAAGATGAAAGAGAAGATGAAAGAGAAGATGAGAAAACAAGAAAAACAAAGATTTTTATCGGTGAAGAGTAGAAGATGTTTGTTGTAAGAAAAAGCAATTTTTCAACTTTTCATCAGCGAAACGAAGAAGATGAAGAAGACATTAGATGATAAAACATTAATAGATTTGAAAGACATTCTCATCTTGTTGAGCATCTTGTTGAATCTCCTGTTGTGAAGTGTCACGTGATTGGTAACTTGATGACCTTTTCTCAACATAAACAGAGAGTTAAAGATGATAATGAACAAGATGAAGTTATGAGGATGATGAGGATGAGTTAGTTGTTGTGATGTTGTTAACGACTCTCAAGTTGACAGTGATTGTGAAAATAAGTTACAATCAGACCTTTCCAATGGCATGTTAATGTCATCATCATCATGATGAGAGAGAATTACTCTGATAATGAGTAAATTAGGAAAATTGGTAAAATTAAATGTCAAACTTTAAGCGGATTAAAATTGATTTTCATTTTCTTTGAATTATCTTGATGACAGGTAAATGTATTCATTCTTCTTCTTCAACATCATCACCGTCACCGTCATCATCATCATCATCAACCTCATCGCAACATCATCTAATGATTAAATCGGAGAAAAGCTAAAAATTTCAGTTTAAATCGCATCTTCTTACCTTTCACTTCATATTAATACATTTAATAGATTATCACATCATTATAACTTTAATTAAATCAAGTAAAATGAATCCGTAAAATTGATTAACAATTAAATCATTTTATTTACAATTATATGAGTAAACGTCTTTAAATGTTTTTTCAGTAAAACTTTATTGTGATTAATCAACTTGAGTCATTTTGCTGCAATCGATGCCATTAATTCAACTGTTGCAAGTGTGCTAAACTTTGGGAATGAAAAGTTAACTTTTGATGAACATTCGTTCAAGTATTGAGTTGGCTCTTTTGAAGCACAAAGCAGAGCCTTAGGACCGGTCAAGTTTGTTGCCAATTTTCAAATCGCTTTCACTCACAAGTTAGACAGATTATATTCATCCATTTGAATGACCAGTAATGGGCTTCAACTCAGCTATGCTTGGTAAAGGGTCTATTGACTGAGTTAATATTTCCCCTTTAAATTACATCAATGACCAATGAATATTCATAAGTTTACTCTGTTTTCATCTCTCGTTTCAATTACTAATTTCATGCCTCAAACTGGTGTATAAACTATTTCCTTTTCCCTTTTCACAGTTTCTTTGGCTTATAATTATTCTTCTCTGGTATTTCCACATTTACAATGCTTCGCGTTCCGTAGAACCTTAAAACACCTTTACTTATTTAATATTTACATGGAGCTTTCCATTACTTTGGAGCTGATTTGAATGGAATAGGTGTCATCTGATGGAACATATCAAGTTATGAAAATCTTATGGACTTCATCTGCACGGCAAGTGGCTTCTGAGTTTTATAATGATATTTAAAGCATCATATAATAATATCGTGAATTGAGTGTTAACCCAGAAGATTAGAATAAAGCTTCTGGATTCGACTTTCGGTCATTTTCAGCATTTTATTACTCAATTCATTTATTTATTTTGTTTATTTTTTGAATCAATTGATAAAATATGTTCATTAAACAGTGGTTAGTTCATCGAAATTCTGTTCTTTCAAAGAGTAATGAGACTTCTAGAGTCTATTCAACAAACTTATCGCTTATCAATCTGTTGTCACAAAAGTGCGAAACAACTCGATGATACTTCTTGCACACTCAACTACATAAGTTTAACTTTGAGTCGAAGCCGTTGCTTTTGAAAATGTCAATTTTAAAGTGAAAGTCATTTGAAGATCAGATCAACTTGATAGGTTACAAGAAAGTTTGTTTTATAAACCATTTTCAAAACACTGTCTGATACTTTGAATGAGCAAAGCCATTGAAACTGAACCAACATTTCAACAATAATAGCTTGACCTTTTGTTAACTGAATGAAACTTGTCAAAATGGAATTAAATTCAATCATCAGTTTTCACCAGATAACCAATGAGTTTGTTCAGTTTTGATAGTCCAAGATAATCTAATGATATTGACTATTCAACTTTGAGTGGAACCTCGAAGATTAGAAAAGAGTTATTGACTTTTATTCAGCAAAAATGATATTTCATGAGGATTAGAATCTTCTTTTGTTCCAGTTTTTGATCAATCATGTAAAATCAGAAAGTGCAAGATAAATGTATTTGATTAAGAAAGTTATATTGTTGAAGCATAAATGAATGTGTGTGTGCTGTTGTTGAAACAATTAATAATAGCGTAAATAGATGCAAGGCAAAAGCCATAAATTAGGTTGTTAATTACATTCAGTAAATAGACACAAATCATGAAACTGATTCCAATCATTTCAACCTCAACTTGAACAATTAAATATGTTTGTGTGTGTGTTTTCAATTAAAGTAACAATTTAAGTTGCTAAATGTTCGTTCATTGATTTCAACTCTAATTTAAGGGCGGATTCAGTACACTTCACAGATGATAGTGTAATGACGATTAAATTTGCTTTTGAAAATTGAAAAGTTTACCTTTTTAAACTTGAACATGAAACAATAAAAAAGTTGAAAATGTTGAGAAGAAAGAAATAGAATCACTTGAATCCCTTGAAATGTGATTATTAAATAATAGATTTATATTAATAACGCTTTTTCTTGATTAGTTGCAATATTAATTAAAAAGAAACGAAAATTGTTTGAAAATTTGAAAAGCTTATCCAACAGTTTCGCTGGGTTCGGTTAATTTATGAGGACATAAATTAGGTTAACCTTTCACCAAGCCTTCACACAGACAATTAACTCTCATCTTTAGCTCACCTTTACAAATTTAAATGTTTTTTGGTTAAGACAAAGAGAAACAAAAAGAGAAAAGTTTTCTTCTCAAAGAAGCACAGTTCACCTTCTCAAATGAGCCTGTGTTGACTTTGGCGAGATGCAAGCGAATGCAGTGATTAGCTTTGCAAGATTTTAATCATTTGGTGATTTAAAGTTGATTGAGTTAATTAACTTGAATTTATTGTTTGATTGTGATTAAAAGTCAGTTGCGGTGATTATATCACACAACATACACGAACACAGTTGAGCTGTATCGATGCTCTTTAATGGGCTTATTGAGGTACAACCCGGATCTGATGCTGTTACCTTGTTGGATGAAAGGTAAAGCAAAAAGGAAACAAAACCTTGTGAAGAAGAAGAAGAAGAACAAGGAAAATTAACAAATGTTCATTGACAAGACGTGATCATGAGTGGATTGATCTTGAATAATGATAACAACGAATGGAACGCCATGATGATTGATACAATGGATGACAATCAAGTTAGAAGGCAGAATGTTTGGAACGCACTTAAACTAATTTAACCTCATTAACACTTGCAATTGGCGTCCGAATCTATTTTAACGAATCGCACAGAATGGCGCATTAAAACGTTGCTCAAATCTCCTCCTTCTTATCTTCATCTTGATCATCCTTTGCCATCATCTTCATAATCATAATCTTGTTCATCTTCTTTCCTTTTTCGTCTTTTCACCATTCTTCTTGTTCCTTTACTTTTACCTTTTTTCTTTCTTTTCTCAAAGCATATTCACCTTTATGGTTTACCTGGTTCGATGTTATCTGTTGATAAATTTACTCCAATGAATACAAACATGATTAACAATCGTTAAGTCCATGTTGATGATGATGATAATTAACTTTAACTGAAGGCGGATTCGATGTTCCATTGGGTTCAACCTTTTCACCTTTTCCCGTTCATATTTACCTGCAGTCTATTACTACTTGCTCCTTGAAGCTCATGATTAATTGGAAACAAAACGAAAGCAAAAAGAAGAAGAACAACAACAAGAAAAAAAGTAAAATTAAAGGGGAAGCTTTATTGAAGTGGAGACTCATGATGATAATTAACCTGAAATAAAGGTAAGCTTATGAATAAATTTTAATCATTAAATTTCATACCTTTAAACAATGAACCTCACAAGTTTTACAAGACAATTAATAATAAAAGGAAGAAGAAGAAAAGGAAAAGAAATTAAAGGTAAAATTAGATTAACTTTGGCAACAGTGAATGGAAACAAATTGCAACTGATTAACTGATCAATGACAATTGAATACAAGTTTTACTTTCATTAAATGATAATTTAGTTATTAGTTACTAAATAGGTGTGGAAAGGTGTGTTGACTTACGCACAAATCACAGTTAATTATGGTCAATCAAAGGAAATATTTCATTGAACAATTAGAAGGAAAACAAAATGCAATTTAATTGGCCTCTAATCACAACCATTAGAGTAATTAGTTTTGCCAATCATTTCCATATTTAAAATTGTTATTTCATTCATTGCTCCAATCAACTTGATCATCAACTTGATCATCATCTTTAAATCGTGATTCGCGTAAATTCATTGTAATCTAATTGACTCTCCATGTAATAATGAACTTCATCTTCAATCCAATTTCAAGGTTGATTCTTGTTCAATTATATTCATAATCATTCCTTTCATTCAGTTGATTGCAATAGCGCAACCTAAATAATCATGAAACAATAACAACCTTACCAATCATCAGCTGAATCAGAAATGAATTTACATTATCATCATTATCTTTATTATTATCATGCTAATTGTATTAGATTATATTATTAGTAGGAAAATTTAATAACATTATTTAAGTCAATAGCTTTACTTGATTACAGTTTTAATTTCAATTTAATTCATTCGTTCAACAATCAAGATTGAATCTTGAGCAAAATCTCTAAATGACTTAATTCTCATCGTAAACAATCAACTTGTGATATTAATTGTTATTTATAATGACTAGAGATTAGGGTAAAAACAATGAGATTTTGCTTTTTCTTCTTCTTCTTCTTCTCATCCTTTTCTTTGCATTTCAAGTTGGCCAAATGAATATTACCTTTTGGGCTTGTTACCTGTGCTGCTCCTAACTTATTATTAAGACAATCCCTGAAATTTGTTATAATAATATTAATAATAATGATAATAAGATGATGAGCAAAGAAAATGTTGAAAGTAATTAATCAAATTATTGCATTCTCATGTATTTTGGATAAACTCAATTGTTACTCAATTGGTTTGCAAAGGTAAATGAATGCTTGGCCAAAGATGAAAACAAGACCTACACTTGTTTTCTTGATTAAGTGCCTTTAACTTGGTAAGGTGATAATTGTGTTAATCTACCGATTAAATGTGGTAAGTAAATGGTTATGATTTAAATGCTTGTTTACCAACTGCTAACCAAAAGTCATTCGTTTGTGGCTACTCAATAGACAGTCAAATAGAAATGATTATCAGACTGGATTCAGTCTGAAACTCAGCTATTCATTGTTTTATTGGAATTCAGTTAGCTTTTCATTGTCATTTATTTAATCAAGCCAATTATTCACAGTAATAATAATGATAGAGCTTTTGAGTTGATCGACCTTAATGGTTTGATAAAAGGTTAACATGATCTTGAGTCAGTGAAGTTTTCATTATTTAATGGATCAATTGTTAGTAGCGATTTCATCTATTGAAGGGAGTGTTTATTAGGATCAAATCAACATTACTCATCAGTTTATGTCAATGTCAATGAATAATTTGTTTCATGTTTAATCAATCTTAAACCTTGAGTCCACTCGTAACATTGCAACAGTTTTCAACTCAAATTTTACCTTTTCTTAGCCAATTTTATCAATAGTTTTCATAAAATTGTAATTGTTTAGCTGAATTAATGAAGCTATTAACTAGTTAATACAAATGCACTATGTAATCAACTTTTGTTACAATGAGATTTCATCACCTAAGATTGTTGCTGTTGCGTTGAAATATTTTATGTTTAAGTTTAATTTGAAATACATTGTATTAGGTCGGAATGACCAAAAATGGTCCATTAACTTCTGAGGAGAAGACATCGCATCTTTTAAAGCAGACAACCTCAATCACACGATAATCCAAATCTTATGACAAATGTGTCTAGTAATGCGTTCAACAATCGGTCATTTACTCGAGATGTCATCTGAATTCATTTATCAAAGAACAAGTTTTCAAACTTTTTATTCGATTTTATCAGAAAGAATTCGAATAGAATGGCTAAAAAGACGAACTTGGTCGACTGACTGAAGACTGGCTTGACTTCAAACTTGCTGGTAGAGCTTATTACAGTTCACTCTATAGATTTATTGTGCAGCTCACGGCAAACCTCAAGCATCTTCATAAAGCTTTCTTCTAATTCAATTTCTAAATTTATTCGAATAGCTTGAGCTACTTCGCTTGCTATTTGGCCATAGAGCATCATGATTTCAAGAAGAGCATCAAGACACTGCAATTCTCAAAACAAATGACATTTTTGATTGTAAGAGCTTCAATTACATAAGTCTAGTTTTTCATTTTCCAGTAAAGACTGCAAGTAAAGATTGATACGATAGAGCCGATGCAATTAATGACACTAAATTCTGGTCGAAAATCAGTCTGAAAAAGTGTATGCAAATGATCAAATTGCCTGGTATTAACACATCATTTCCCTTTTATTAACACAAGCAATGAAAGGTAAGGTAAGAGACAGGAACACAAGTGTAAAATTAATTTGATTGAATGAGCTTCATCCTCTCCTTTAGTTTTAAAGTGTAAAATCTTGATATCATGTTAAATCGAACAATAAGCCTGAATAAATGAAACCTTTTCAGATACTAATTCTCATTGGTAGCTGAGATACAGAATTATGTGAATTGAATCACTGATCTTTTATCATCGGTGAAGCCCTTACAGTTAAACCAATTTGAACGCATCGCATGTCAGTCAGTTTCTGCCTTATCAATGATCCAAGTAAAATAATTTGATGTTGACGATCCAACTTGTTTGATGAAGGCATCAATTTTACTCAACCCGATATTTGCGTTTAACTTGCGTTTCTTTTTGTTTTGTTTTTTGGTTTAACACACTAAATTAAATTTTAGGCCAATCAATTAAAGATTTGATTTTCAGTGTTTAACGGCAAGTTGAAGAAAGCAGAAAAAGATGATTGAAATTGTAAAGACAAAATTAACTGATGATGATCCCAGAATCTTCATCGGATTAGCTTGTAATCAATCAACTAACTTGTGATTGTTATTTTGGTTCCCTTGACTCTTTAACCTCTCACCCAAACATAACCTCAATTACATGGTATCATTATCAATAAACAGATAATATTTATTTCTTCATCTTCTTTTCTTCTTGTTCAACCTGAAGCTTCTTTGAGGAATGAAAATTATTAATTATAGAAGCGAATATACAAGAAGAAATGAGTGAAAAAACGAAACAAAATAATAGTAAATGAATAAACGAGTTAACGATTGTTGATCAAGATGAAGATGAAGATAAAGATGATAATGGATTGCTTTCTGCTGTTTCTTTCTTTGACTTTTCATTTCATCTTGTTGATTCCTAATTACCTGTTATTGATGAGATTATTATGATTAGCTGAGTAAAAAAGAGAAGCAAAAATGCGAAAAAGTTAATCAAAAGTTTCACCAATAATAATCCTTCCATCACGTTCATAAACCAATTGAACTGTAATCTATTATCTAATATCGATGAATGCAAGGATTAAATAATAATGTTATATTAATGGAATGAGAAAAGTGGCAAAAAGTTTGCTCTTTATTGTTCAATTGAATTCAACAGCATTTAGCTTATGATTGATTCAGTTTCAACTGCAAACTAATCAGTTTTTCACCAGTTTATTAATACAAACAACATGAATTTCGGTTGAACAGGAAAGAGTTGAAACTAATTGATAAAGTTTACTTTTGACAAATTGTTTAATCTCATCAAAAGTTGTTTGCCGTTGAAATAAATTGTTTGTTTTTTGCTGCTCAATTGCTCATCAAGTTACACCATTGATTCTTCCCTTTGGGTCATTTACCTGATTAACCTAGAGAGATTATAATGCCATGAATAATAATGAATTGCCCCTCTAAATCACCCTTAAGGCCCTTCTTTTTTTCTAATTATAACAAGTAACAACAAATGGTGAACAATTTTGCTCAGCAAAGATGAAGCCATCAATTGACAGATAAAGCTACTTTTCACGCTCAGCCGATCCATTAAAATCAGAAACCATTTTTGTTCACTTTTTCTGCTTCGCTTTTCTCATTCTGATCCATCCTCAAACAGTTTATCCGTAAATTGTCAGACAACTTGTTGCCATTGAAGAGGTGAAAACTCAGTTTCCAAGAAAAGTTTAGTTCTTTGTCAATTCAAGTCTGACATTTTCTCGCGTTTTCACTCAAAACTTTGTTTCATTAGGTTAGCTCTTTTTGATCTACAGGGTCATTGAAAGTGACTTTCAGATGTGCAGACTGCATTATTTTTGTGCCTTTTGTCTATTTAATGGCGCATTGCTTTACACATTTATTTTCATAGTTAAGCATAATTTTGGATCGAATGTCCGAGCTCATTTCAATCACACTGAACATTTCAGCTTCTTCATTCAAGATAGGATAGGACCTTCCTCTAGATCTATTTACTTTCTATTGTTGCGATTAGGTTCATCATCTGGTGCTTTTAATTTTCTTTTATTACATATGTCGACATAGCGTTGACAACTGTTGGTAATTCATACTATTGTTAGGTCAGAGTCCATGAAACAACTACAAGCGATAAGAATAACGAATTTTTACCGAGATCGAACATGTAAACCGAGACTTTAAGCTTCGGTATAACGACTTCCCAGTCAACAGTTTTGGGTAAAAAAGGACTCAAAATTTTTGCTCAAACGCCACTTTTACTCATTTTTGACTCACAATCATATTGAAACATTTTTGAGTCAAAATAACGTAAAAACAGTTAAATATTTACTCTTTAATCATTACAAATGAAAAAAGAAAGAGTCAAATTTTACTCAAAATGGGTTCATTTTGGACAAAAAACGAGTCAATTAGGCGTCAAAGTAATGATTCATAAGGTATGAATCCGTTTGAGAAATAGCGAGAATCAAAGCAGAGAATTTTGAATAATGAATTTTGAATAATGAATTATTATATTCCATGATCTTTATGAAAAAAAATTTTCTGAAATTCAAATCAAAATTTCATTTATTGGTTTGAAAAATATCGAATTCGAAAAAAGATTTGTGATTCGGATTCATATTGTGATTCATATTAGCGAAAACGAATTTACTTTAATTCTGAAAAATGTCAAATTCTAATTGTAGAAAAATATAATCATGGTCGCATTCAATTTTCGTGATTTTGAAAAACATCACTCTTCATAATATCTGCTACCCAGTGTCCTTCGGAATCCTCGTCATTTGAATTTTGAATTTCATTTATATTTGCTCTTGAATTGCGATTCTTTTCTTGATTCAATTGACAGAAAACCCGAATAACACGTGATCGTACTTTTGATAACTCTTCATTGGAATATTTTGCAAATCCTGCTTTACGAAATATGTGATCTGATTCGTAAAATAATATTCATGGAATTAGTGAAAAAATTGAAACAGAATGGAAAATGAAAAGAAATTCGTTATACCAAAATAAGAATCTATTCTAGCTTGACCTAGATCAAAATCAGTTTCACCAATAAAAGGTGATTCAAGTGGATTCTTGAAAGACAAAACAAATGTCAGGGGAACTTTGTCCTTAGGAACTGCGTCAACAATACATCTTTTGTACTCTGAAAGTTCTTCGTGTGAGTAAATTCGTTTTCCCAGTGTGACATTCATATGGTAATGTTCTGGAAAAGCAATTCTTGTAAGTTGATACGCTACTGAACATGGATTATCAGCTTTTGCCAGTTTCATTGCTTTTTCATATAAATCATAGCGAATTGGAAATTTCCCTTCAAGAAAAATCTGATTCTATAAATAAAACGGAAAAGCGAAAATTATATTAACAGATAGAAATTTGAATTTCTTGAAAAATATACCTTGGATTTCACCTTGAAAGTTTCATCGTTTGAATTAATTGTGTTTAAATTTTCTTTCGCTATTTTATTTTTGTCACAGAAAAACGAGAATATTTCTTCCATCGTATCAATCACAGATCTCAAGATAATTCCAGTGCTATCAATTTCAGATAGTATACATTTTTTTCTTTTCAATTCACTGATACTATTAGAAATAGCTTGAATTTTAGACTTTTGATTAATCCGAAAATCTTCATGATTTTCAACATTGCTGGTACTTGGATGAATTATCTTTGAATTTTTATCTCCTGAGAATGATGTTTTTTCTCCTGAATTTTCATTGGACATCTTTTCAATGTCAGTTTCGTCATTTGAATCGCTTTCTGCTGAGCATTTTTCAATTATTGTCTTTGGTTTATCTTTCAACTCAGTTGAAGGCTTGAGGAGTCTAACAAATTCTGCGCTTGGCATGTTTATGAATGGTAAATCTTCATTATCATCTAAAAAAGATTCATCTCTGTCTATTTCTACCATTTCACTCGTATAATTAATGATTTTTTTCAAATATCGCCACGAATTATTTCTCTTTATATTCTCGGTCAATGAAGACTTTAAACATGTTAATGTATCTTGAAAGAGAAAATAAAACATTGTTACAATAATTCTTCTAACAGGAAACAATTGAGGTTTCAACTTACCTCCAGAAGCAATGATTCTGAAAGAAATTTTCCTATTCTTGAAATAACCATTGAAAAGATTCGCAGAGTCATCTTGATTCCACTGCTGATCATTGGATATTCCTAAATCAAGAAAATTCTTTTTTTCGATGCTTATGAGAATGGGTTGATTTGAATTCCGTTTGTTCTCGTCTATCACTAATGGTAATATCACGATGAAACACTCATTTCTAATTCGTTTCCCTTGACTTGATTCTTGAGTATGTGAATTTTTTCCACTGGGAAATTCAAGATTCTTTGCAGCACTAGAAGACGGATGGAAAGATTTAGATCGTTTAACTTTTGATCTGAGATTATCATCACTTTTATAAACTGCAAGCTGTCGATAATTTGGTTTCACAGTGAAAGAATCAAGACTTGGAAATACAGTTTTCCTTGGTTCTTTTTTCTCACGAGTTGAATTCATGATATTTTAAATCAATCAAACACACTTTATGTTGAATTGCAGATTAAAAATTTATATGAAAATAAACCAAAAATTGATACAGGAACAGGAAATGAACAGCATAGTAAAAATTCAAAAACAGGTTTTTAGAAATTTAACCAAATGAACCAATAGAAATCACGCAATTTAAAATTGCAACAACATTTGTATAATTTTTAAAACTTTTTTTGTACTAAATTCAGAGGGGAAATTGAAGGGGAAAGGAGTGAATTGATTTGTTGAATCTGAAATCAAATTAGTAGAAAGACTTTCAGAAAATTCAAAAATATATAATAATATTTTGATTATCATAAAAACCTGGATTTGAACATTTTCCTTAGTTTCCTTCTGATTCTGACATTTTTGCCATGAATCGAGCAAATAATTTTTTCTTTTTCTGTAACTTTTGAAAAAGCTCGCGTTCATCGTCAGAAAGATCTTCATCGCTCCCTGGATTCTTAGTTGATTCAGAATCACAGTTATCGCCAGAGACGCCGAATACAGTTTGCGTAAGTGGTACGAAATTGTCAACTTGATTCACTCCAAATTCACATCGAATCGGCTTTTCCTTTTCTTTAGAGTCTCCAATTTCATCATACTTTCGCTTCGGTGTTGATTGGTAAATGGGAGACGATGAAGAACTTTTATGTAAACTTTCACCATCTACATATCCGGATGATTCAGAAAGAATTTGATTATCTGGCAAAATTCCAAGATTAGTCAAGACAACAACAGGATTTTTCTTTCCATCTTTTTGAATCTTTGAATTCGATGAAAGATCACTTTGTGAGTCAGAATTCTGATCATCATAAGTATGATCAGAACTTTTATTAAGCAAATCATCAGAATTTGAAACTTTCTCAGAACCAACTGGCTCTTCATTTTCTGGATCATCTAGAATTCTTTGAGAATTTGATTTTTTTCGAGGTTTGAAGATATCACTCACTGATTCTTCGTCATCACTTACAGCATCTTTGCTCATCATATCCTCGAAAAAAGAAGAATCTGGGGGATGAATTCTGAGAGTACCAGGAATAGGTTTTCCATATCGATCAGGCTTCGGATCAAATTTGTTTTTTCCCTTAAGTTCGAAAAAATTTTCACATTTACTCGATTTTTCAAGTCTAGAGCGCGCACTATACATGCCCTTTGATAGATATGTTACCAACGATTTTTCAATTGATTTATCATATGTTTTCCGACCACTGATTCTAACGGCATGATCTGGAAGAAAAATAAAAACTTAGAGAATTTTGAATTTTCAAGAGAAAAAGATTCTACCTAAAAGTGCCCTGAATCTTGCTTCGCCAAGACCTTTTTCGAGTGGTTCTTTTAAAGGAAATTGATGAGGGTCACGATGATTCCAAATATTGATCAATGAAATACGACGGCCAGATCCTCTCAAAGTCACATTATCAACCCAATGATCAGGAAACGTATGTTTAATCAAATTCGTGATTATAGCTCCTGCGCCAAAATCCAATTCGTCTTGTTTGAAATTTTTACATTTGATGGCGATTTTGTATTTCTTGGCAGGCAATGGCAGAATACCTTCAACGAGAATATTTCCGCCTTCTTCTTTTGTCGGATCTTCCTCGCTAAGGAATCGCAAATCATCAGAATCATTAGAAAATGAATGATATAATTCAACACTATCCAACATATCATGTTGTTTGATGAGAAAATCCAAAATGTTGAATGTTTCTGCCATGAATATACGACCTGAAGGGTCACACTTGGGATGATGAATTATTTCTTTTATCTTTTCGATACTTTTTTGAATTGATTCCCTTTCAGAATGCTTCTTTAAAGATTTGCGATTGCCGGTTGAATCAAAAGATAAATCACGTTTATTCGCATTGCGATTTTGAATTTCCACTTTATAGTCAGAATCATTATCACTTTCATCAGAACCAGTAGATTCTAAATCGATAACTTTGCTATCCACTTTCGACGAATTGTCTTGGCTTGTCTTGGCTTTTTCACGTCTTTTGAGAATATCAACTCTGTTCAGAAAAAATTCAAAATCTTTTTCTTTTACAATTTGTAAAACTTTTTGTTTTGAACTTTCAATTTTGAGAGATTCAATGTTCAACCAGTGCTGTATTTTTCTTTCGAAGTTACCAATCTTCGATTTAAATTTTTCCATCTTAATACAGAAACCAGCATAAACTGAAATTAGTTCTTGCGAATCATCTAGAATTTCAAATAGAATGGAAATAATAAAAATCTTAAGCTAAATGTTTCAATTTTAATGAATCCTTACCGCCTATTGAGACAATCATCACATTGATAGATTCACATCCGTCTACCGAAAGACTTATAAGATTTGAAGGATGGAATTTCATCGGCTGAATGTCATCTGGAATCTTTTCCTCATTAATTTTGAATCCAATTGGAATAATTATTTCAGATTCATTGGTCTTCCGTAAATGAATTATAGCAACAGCTATCTTTTGACCCTCCATAAGAGAAAGCATATATCCTAATATTGTTCGTTGATTGTTGATGAACTTAGGTTTACTTTTTTTATTAAAAACACGACTCAATGAAACTCGATGAGATTTTAGCATAAAAAATCAAATTCACAAAGTAAGTTTCACTAATTAATACAAAAAAAACTAAAATTAAGCAAATTAATTAATAATAATGAGTAAAACCACGTTTTTAGAATAGAAAATTAGCGCTTATCTCTAATTGTTGCCAAGCAACGCCCATTTTAAAGTTCTTTTTTCTTAATAGCTTTAAAGGCTTAATTTTCAAAGATAAGATAATTCTATTATCTTTAATTTTCTTCAATTTTTCTTATTTCCATTTCCTTATAGATAAGATTTAAAAACACATGTTCATTTGAATTTTTATTTAAATTGTTATTTTTGTGCGAACTTTGAAATGTGTTCTGCTATTGTTCGATCTACAAATCGTAAAAGACGTAAACTACATACACAACAAGTTGAAAATTATATTTTTGATCTTCCAAACATTGAAAATGAAAGAGAAATTTCCGATTCCACAGATTCTCTTTCCGATCTATCAAAGCCAGTTTTCATGACTCGATATAAGTCATCATCAGAATCAAGTTCTACAACAACATTACAAGAAATTCAAGATGTTAATAAATCTGGAATTGATCCTGGAAAATCCGAATTCTGTGAAGCAATTCTTTCAACTATTCTATCTTGTCCAGGAATTACTTTGAGTGCATCTGAAACAATAGTCAACTTATTCAACACTTACATCTCACGATTTTCTAAAGATCAAATTCTACTTCCAAACATACGGTATTTTTGGGATAAAAGAGCGAAATCTAGTGAAATCGCTGTCTACGTCATTTGTGAAAAGAATCATTCTCATGGTCCTTTTTTCGGAGAAGTCAAGAATTTCGGAACTTATTCTTGTGAAGGGAAAATTTATCAAGCTCATCTGAAACCAGATCGTTATTTTTTACATGTACTCCTCAAACCTCAACTTGAAATTCATTTGCCACTACTACCAAGTTCATGTTTTCAAGAAAATAATCAGAATCCTGATGACATCTCTAATTCAATTGCCGCTAAGCGTGTGAAACTTTCAAATGCTGACGCAAGTATCAAAAGATATACATTAACTCTTCACTCTGACGAGGTTACTGCTGGCAATAGTTCAAATGTATCAATTTTCCCCATATTTGTGACAGTCAATGAGATGGCGAAAAAATTCAGAAAAGAGAATTTCTTTTTAATCGGACTTTTTGTTGGTCGAAAAAAACCTCCTGTTGAAATTTATCTTGGTCCTATCATTCAAGAATTGAAAATAATTTCAGAATCTCCAATTTCTTGGAAAACCCAAAATTCAGAAGAAGTGAATTCTACTTTCCATCTTGTCGCTGCTATTGCTGACGCACCGATGCGTTCTTATCTTCGTAATGTGCGTCAATTCAACCATCTCAATGGTTGTGATTGGTGTTTGGTTCGAGCTGGATCACACCAAGGAGCAAGAGTTTATCCTGTTTTGGAATATGAGGAAATGTTGAATCTCAAAAGAACAAAAGAGGATTTTTTGAAATTTGAAAATTTTCTTATGAATCAAGATAATATTCAATTTGATTCGAATCGATTTCTTGGTCTAGTTGGTGTTTCTCCGCTTTTGAAATTACCTGACTTTGATATTGTGAATGGATTCGCAGTGGAACCCATGCACTGTATAGTGTTAGGAATATTCAGAAATCTCATTTTCAAAGGCTGGTTAGGTTCTGAAAATATTGGAATCATGGAATCAGGTGTTGAGAGAAATCTTTTCAGAACGGAATTGGGAAACAGATTAAAATCGATTATGGTGCCTTCAGAATTTGCTAGAATTCCTCGTGATTTGAACCAGTTGAAATATTGGAAATCATCTGAGTATGATAGCTTGTTATGCTATTATCTTTTTCCTTGCATCAAAGGTTTACTCAAACCAAGAGTCATCAACAACATTCTATGTTTGACTGAAATTTATTCTATCTTGAATCGATCAAATGTTCCTGATGACTTACTAGTGCGAATCAAGAATCTTGTGATAGAATTTCAGACTGGAATTCAGCGAATGTATGGTAAGAATCAGTTGACTTACAATCTCCACATACTTTCGCATCTTTCGGATTCAGTCTCTTTCATTGGGCCATTCGCCAATATTTCTGCATATCCATGTGAAAATCAAATGGGGATTCTTAAAGAAAAAGTTCGCAGGAGCTCAAATATAGCCCAGAATTTGGTTCGCGTTTTCATGAATGATTTCAAACATCGGGAATTAGTAGAAACTAAAGTTAAACAATGGAAATTACCAACTAGCATCAAGAAAAACTTTGGAATAAATTCATGTGGAAAAGATAATGCAATAATCACAGTTGTGAAAGCGGACAATCCAGATGAAAGGATTCAAAATATGATTTCGAATTTGCTGGTTGATGATTTTGGAATTTATATTGTTGCGAGAATTGGAGGTATCAAATATCACAATTCAATTTCATACAACTCAATAAGATACAGTACTCGAGAATATTCCAGCGACAAAACGAGAGATGATTCAATCATCAAAACAAGAGAAGGAATTTTTCTACAAATTAAATGGATCTTTGAATTGAACAACCAATTTTTTCTCGTGGGTTCGAAATTCAAAAGTCAAAAATTGAATGTAAAATTCAAAGGTTTCACAGGAAATTTCTCTTTGGATTTGGAACATATTCACATAATCAAAGGAATAGAAGATGAAAAGTTAATTCGAGTCCAAGATGTTGAACGGAAAGGAATTCTTATAAAAAGTACGAATTTCCACCCAAAGTACCATAATGATTTTCTCATAGAATCTTTTCTACATAACGTTTAATGGAAAGCGCTTGTGTGGCTTTTTTTCATAGCTTTTTCGAATATTTTCATAGCTTTTTCGAATATTTTCAAGCTTTTCCAGTTATTTCAGTCTTTACCTTCATTTGTCTACGATTCTTTTATTTTGTGAATTTTTAATTAGTGCAAAAATTAATTTTCAACTGGATAATAATCATCAAATTTTCATCAAGAATCAACAAATTAATTTTGTGAAAATAATAGTGAAGAAAATTCAAAGTTAACAAGACTAAAAGAAGTCAAATATTCCAACACCATACCATTAAATTCTCAATAATTTCTCCGATTCAACAATTATGAGTCTTGAAAAGCAAAGTGTGAATTCAACAAAATTCGATTTCTGGTTTTCATTACCTGAAAATGTTGAATGTTCTGCGATAGTTCATGGCGAGATTAATATTAAGAAAAAAGAATTCAAAATAGACTTTGAATTAATTCATCCTACCAAAAGAGAATCGAAAGAAGAAACGCCAATGGAGGTTGACAAACAAGAAATTCCAATGGAAGTGGATTAACGTATCATGTTTCTATTTTGGAATTTCGTGATATTACTTTTATGAATCTCAAACTCAAAGAATTTTTTATTCCAAATAATCTCAAAAATTTTTGTAATTCATTATTTCAATTTGTGAATTTTCAAATTTTATTTTCACACGAAAAATTGTTATTTTTATTGTTATTTTTATGATTCCTGAAAATTAAATTTCGGAAAATTTTCAAAAATAGTTGAATTTCATTTATGTCAATTTTATGCAAAAAATGGCCAGTTCATCGGTTGAAAATGAGAATTTCTGCGCTTTCAGCATTATTCGTAATAATGTTCCATTTTGACTCATATTCATTCGAATTTGAGTCAAAAGTTTTTGTATCGCTCCATGAGCTAAAATTCTTGACTCAATAATGAGTAAAAAATTTGTAAAAATCAACCCATAAAAATCTTCTGTTGACTGGGTTAGGAGAAGCGTGCACTTGATTAACAACACAAATATTAGTTGCGGGCTTAGTTTAGTATTAATGCAGAGAGCATTTGCCTTGTCAGATCAAATTGCTAAAGTTAAGTTAAATCGTAACATGTGTTTTAACATTTATCTCTAGGAATTGCAGAGAATCAATTTTCAATTTCACAAAACCTCGAAATTCAAGCCTCACTTTGTGCCTGAATCCGAAAATTCCAATTCACAGCAACCTCAGGAAAAAGATCCTGAAACCCCAATGGATTACACGCAAGAAGTGAAAACAATGGAGATATCATCTTCTCAAATGAGTCAGATCGAATATAGTCTTGAATCTGACGGAATAGAGCTTGACAACCAGCCTGAAATTCACTAATTTTTTGTTTTCGAATCAAATTCTTTATCGGATAATCCAATTTTTGACATCCTCATTTGTTTTCATTTTGTTTACATACTTTTATATCATGAATTTTCTCTTTTTATCTATTCATTTATTCATCAATATATAAAGTCAAGACACCAAATTTTTGTGCTCAAATCATGCTTGAACTAAACTGTTCTGAATATGGTTTTTGCATTGATCGAAAGCACTTAATGAACTTCACCTACGAAAAATAATAAGAACCTTCTCAGGGTTCGGGATTTTGAGAAACTCATGCTTAAACAGGGTGGGGGAAAATGCAGAATCCGTATTTCAAACTATTGTTTGAAGGGGGAAAATTATTTAATATTATTTAATATCCAAAGATTTTTTAGGATTTTATTTAATTGTTAGCTTCGCCAACTCATCATATCACAACGTAAAGGTTGCACAAGAGACAAATTTGTTTTTGAGTTTTTAGGTTGTTAATAGTATTATTTTTATTCATTTTTTAGTTTTAATAAGTAATTTATAAAATGCTTATTGATTTTTTATAACTTCAAATGACCAAAAACACCGTTTCGAGCTGCCGAACGTAATTTTCTTTTGAGGTCTTTCATCAAATTTGGACCATTGGTTTTGGCTGCCTCTTCTGAAATTTTCTCTCAACTTTTTGCCGTTTAAGATATGAAAGAATTTTCAGCAGACCCAAAAGTCGCGCACTTTGGCCTTAAAAATCTCAGAAACCGCTTTTCTCAGAAAAAAATGAACAAGATTTTTGTGATCCTCATAGGCGAATCTATTCTGTAAAAAAAGTTGAGTTGTTAACTAATAAAGATAAAAAAGTGAAGATTTTTGGAGACCCTCCTTACCAAATTGAGTCAAAAATTTTTGATATGTTGATTGGGACGCAAAGACTCACTAATCAACTTTCGTACATCTATTAATAGATTAATGATTTTCTTAGTCTTTGGTTTCGACAAATCACAGTTAATAGGTTTGAAAATTTTTTTTTACGATTTACACTGGATTACAAATGATTGAATTGAAGCTTAAAATGCCAATAATAGGCACTAATTGATCAATGGTTTCAAATGATTTTATTTAATATAACACAAGATTGAATCTATTTGCAAGCAATGATCCACAAACGAAGGTAAACTGTGCTGATGAGCTAATTTCACTTTCCTTTGTCTCAACGATTAATGACGAAATAACATGAAAATTCATCATCAATATTTTACTCTGAAAGTAATGATATATTTTAGCAAGTCAAATAATGTACAGTTAATTTTGATAATTGCCATTAAACGCTTTCATCATAATAAAACAAACCCTTGGGCTATTATCGTGCTGTGGTTTTATCACTTTCAACAATCAAATATTAGCAAACGAAGCAAACTTAAAAGTCAATCAAATGGTTATGTTATTTTATTAACAAGGTTGGGCAGTAAAACTCAATGTAATTCATGAACAAAACTTACAAAAGTTTAAAAAAGATTTTAAAAGTTGAAGCAAAAATTGATTTTTTTCTAGTTTCTTCGCCAATCAAACGGATTAACTTTCACATATTTAATTGTTCAACTCTCAACATGTAATCATTGTATAATCTCTGACAATTAACTCGTAATCATAAATTACAATGATATTCAACCAATTGCGTGATCAGCCAACATTATTTGTTGTTGAACCAAAATTTGCCTTCTAAACTCAACTATTGTTATTAGTCTCTTGATTCACTGATTATAATTGTAATGAAACAATGTGAATCAACGCCTCACCAATTAAAGTTAATGATAAGTTTCAGTTTCGAAATGATCATGAAACCATTTTACAATTAATTGTTCAATGATTTATGGAAACATTTCTTGTTGTTCAAGTGAAATCTTGAAATTCAATTTACACAAAATTCTCAATCAAATTGTTATTTAATCTGATAAACGAGTTGAATTAATTGAGGTTTAAATTGATTGAAAGGTTAATTCCAATTTGGTAATTGATCGAGCAACAGCACAATTGTCAAGTTAATCATGTGTTAATAAAATGCTAATAAAATGTTAATAAAGTAAAGAAATAAAAAAGGATTTAATTGTGGCCTCAATAAACTGAATCAATGATTTAATCAGTTGATTGATACATTTTGTTTCCAGGTAAAGTTGAATGAGCAAATGTGAATGGCGAAAAGTCTGTAGGAAGATGATGATGATTAACTTTTTCTCATTCAATTTTCTTCTCATTTCCAATTTAATAATCACAAATGTTAATTGAATGGACATACCCTGTAATTGAGTTAAATTGCCTGCGATTTTAGATTGATCTTGTTGATACTCAACAATTATTAAAATGATGGCTTCGAATGAAGATGAGCGTCAATCAAATTAGCTCAGCAGGACTCTTTCAATCAAGTTAACTGACAATTATGACATCCGTTCGGCAAGAGACTTGGCTAACTATTGGCCTCAGGCTTTGATTATTATTTAAGTCAACTTCCCCTAATTATGATCATCATCATAATCAGTTTCATCTTCTGTTCACCCTTGTTGGATGCGAAAGCAAATTGAATGAATAGTGAAAGAGAAGGTAAGAAAAAGGTAAGAACACAAACCTTGAACAAAATATTATTAGTTATTAGTTTTATTAGGTATGAATCAAGTTGGGATCGGCAAGGTTATTATCATTATCGTTATTAGTTGATTATTTGGCGGATCAGAATGATGATCATCATGACGAGAAGAAAAAGAAGAAAATTATTGATCGTATCGCCAAATGTGTATAAAGCAACACAAGTGATCAACTCAATAATTATTGAAGTAAAAGAAAAAAGAAATTAATTTTTATCGTTAACTTGATTGTGGGTTCATTCATTGATAAATTGTTTCCAATATAATCAAATTAACTCGATAATTGGTTTCAATTTAGCTTCTATTAGCCATAGCGATGATAAATGTTGAAGATTAATCCACAATTATCGCCATTATCATCGGAATAACGGACGATTCCTGTCACAGTCCATCGCGGTCAAACTAGCTCAACTCTCATCTTAAAAAGCTCAAACAGTCAATCGCTCATTGTAAGAGTATCTTAATGAGCAATTAGATGTTAATAGAAATGAATGTTTATCTGATTCTAGATCAACTCGTTTCGTATCGCAGTTGCCAAAGGATCATGTGTCAGGTTGAAATATCTTACATCAACATCATTCTCTTGACTTTATTTTGAGACGAAACTCTAATCAATTTTAAGTGATAACTTTTATTGATTTCAACTTGAATTAATCATGAAACAATTAAACTTTTGGGCGAATCTCATGAAATAATCCGGTTCTTGTTCCATTGACTGTAACTATTGCGATGAAAAAAACTATAAAGAGATGACTATTTGTTCAATTTTGTTGGTTAACCATTAACTAAATGATACAATTGAGAGTTTGCTCGTTCAATTGCTTATTCACATTATCATTATAAGTATCATTATCACTTAAATATTATATCATTAACAGGGAAGCAAGTGATGAAGATGGTGATGAGAAGAAAAAATGATTTTAATTTTGAGTAAAATGGATGACAAAATGTGAGTGTGTGTGACTGATGATAAAGATGATTATCATGATGAAAGTGTAATTCAAATAATCATAATGTTTACTCGAAATAATCTGTTGAAAAGTAATTTAAAATTGTGATTAAAGCTGCTACTTAGTCGATCGCGAAAACATTAACATTGACTTTAACTTTTTTTCATTTCATTCAAGTTTGGCCGCAGCAAGCCATTTTGTCATAATAATCATCTTAATCATCGTAATCATCTTCATTCTCATTTCCCAAAAAAACAATTTTGTCTACAAAATAAGGTAAAAATGAAACAAAATGTTTAAGATTTAAAGTGATCTTTAAATGAACAAAAAAAGGTAAAAGATCATTTTCTTGAAACAAAAAAAAACAAATTTAAAACGATGATTATGATGAATATCATAAAGATGATGGTAATGATGGTGATGATTTCGGTGATGATTATCTTAGTAATGTTCATTCACAGGTTTATTTACCTCCCACAGAAGGATCTTTCATCGCCATCACAGGGAATCCTTTAAGATTATGTTTCAATGAAAGCTTCTTAAGAGGCAAAGAAGGTAAAAAATCCTATTAACTGGATTCCCTGCAGTTAACTGAACAACAATCAACTGACCACCCTTGCCAATGATACTGTTTATCATTGTCATCATTTGGCCATTAATTATAAAGGAAACGAGAAGCAATTACAATTGTAATCAACTTACACTCATGACAACTGTTTTATTGGTTTCATTGCGAATCAAATGATTGGTTTCAATTTAAATGAAAAGGTAAACTTTCCCAGGACCGCAGACTTGCTCTGGGAAATGGTTTGCTTTACTTTCATAATTGATTCCAATCATCGAGTATCATGCTAATGTTTAGAGCACAAATAAATTGATTTGATCCCAACAACCTTTCACTTTCAACCCTCACTGGATATTCATGTGTTATTGTTTACTTTTGTTACAAGTCCGTGATCCACAAGTTTGAATGAGTTAATTGATTGACCCAAAGTTTATTATCATCGTGCTTGATGTTTATTAATAAAAGTCGAGTTTAATTGATTGATTTCCGCTTTTAAATCGCCAGATTTTTGTCCAAATAAGTAAGAATTCACTTTTCCTGAAATGTTTTTCTTACCTCTTACCGGACCCTTAATCTATTAGTTCACGAGATGGGCACCTAGAGATGAAACATGGAATAGAAACAAAGAGCTACAATGAGGTAAATTGTCTTGATCAATACCTGCGTTTGTTGATCCTGGTGTGCAGCACCTTCTAGTAATGTTATCCTTTTGTCATTCAACTGGCTCAAGCTAATTGAAGATCAAATTGAACTGACAAAACTTGAAGACCTATCTGCTTCGACTGTTACAGGCTCTGTACACATGAAGTAATGTGAAGAAGAGACGCAAGATCTCAACAAGTAAATGCGTTATTTTCATTTCATGAAATCTTGAAAAGGGAAAAAAGTTCTTGATATTAGTGATTGAAAAACTTGTCTTTTTCTTGAAATGTCTTTCAATATCAACTTTTGCTTTGTCAATTAAGGTGCTATCATTGTGAACCAATCAAAAACTTATTCTGTGGTTCTTTGATTATGACAGAGTCATAACACCACAATTCATTGAGATATTCAAGATTGAGATTTGTGCTTCATGGGAAACACCTTTAAATGTGATTTTCTGAGTGTAAATTGAACCTCATAACCTTTTTAAAATCAGTTTGTATTTACGCATAAAGTTCTTATAGCTTTAAGTCAAAGTCATCAGGTTGGAACAGAGATGATTAGCGATTGTTATTTATCCAAATAGAGTAAACCTTTGTGCAAAAGCCACACGAATGTAAAGGTTTAGTTTCGAAGTAGAAAGATCACTCAATGATCATGATTTATTATGAGAGCGCATTTTCATGGATCAATGTAAATTGATTTCAATGTTTGTATTTTGTTCCTATTATGACATTAAATTCATGAAACTTTAACTTTGCTTTCGAATCTTTTTCGATGTTAATGGTCTAAATATGAAAATTGACTGATTAATAAAGTCTTAATTTAGAAACAGAAGTTGATTTGATTTATCGCATCAATATTTAGTAATTAAATAAAATATTCATCCTGATTGCTCGCCGTTTGAGAAGCAATTTATTGGTTAGTTTATGCTCTTTTTACCATTATTTACTTTCTTCATTAATTGATAATTAGTTAATTGTTAATGTTTCCGGATTGATAATGATAAAAGGAAGCTTTGAATATCAAGTTTAAAGGGGAAGTTTAAAAAACTCAAGGTAAGTGAGATGATCATGATGATGGTGAGTAGGATTACGAGGAGTAACATTGATTCACTATTCAGCCAAGCTTAAAATGATGTATTTCCTGGATGAATGTTTAAAAACAACAACAATAACAATAACAGCAAACCCGATGCCAACACAATCTGATTCAAAATATACATAATAATCATTAGTATTATTGTCAAGTTAAATGAAAAGGTTAAGACCAAAGGATAAGGTGAATGAAAGGAGAAGATACGTTAAGAAAGAGTGCGAAAGAGAAGACAGAGGACGACAGAGGACGATAGAGACAGAGAGAGAAGATGAATTAGCGGCTTTGCTTGGTTGATCAGCATAATGTTAATGTAATTGCTTTTCACCACTCACCATAGTCTAATAGCAACATCACATCGTCATCATCAGTATAGTCATTATCCTCATCCGACAATGTGACCTTGCTTCGTGGACTTTGACTGGGCTTGCACTCAATGATAAGTTAAACACAATTAATATGCTTCACTACTCATCACAATCACCATGATCATCTTTAGCAACAAGTAAACTCCTTCCTCCTCCTTCATCGCGATCATAATAATTCCTGCTTCTTTTCATTCTTTCTTTTCTCTCTTCTTTTCTCTCTTCTTTTCTCTCTTCTTTTCTCTCTCCTCTCTCCTCTCTTCTCTCCTCTCTTACCTTCTCCTTCCTCCTCCTTCTTTACCTTGTGACAGAATCAGTTGATTGTTGCAACAATCCTTAATGATTGGTTGGTTAATCAACTCTTTACTATTCATCTTCACCTTACATGAACCAACCAAATGAAGCCAAACAGTTATCATTAACATTATTTACCATTCAATTGTCAATCTATAATTAATTATAGTTAAACTTGTAACAACTTTGCTTTCATCAAACAGCAAATCTAAAAATGTTAACTTGATTGTCATTTGAGAATTAAAAGCCTTCATATTAGCTAATTAACAGGTTCAATTATGAACAAACACTAAACTCGAGTAAACTGTAAATGAAGTGATTTCAAGCAATTTGAGTAAATTGTACAATATTAACCTTCAATGCAAATGCTTGATTTTAACTGATTAAATGATTGTAATTAAAGGTTTAACCAGTTAACTGTAGAAGTAGAAATTGATTAACAGAAAATTGATCAACTCAATTGTAGTTGTTAAATTATTGAACCAGTTATGTATTTGATTAGGAAAAGGCAAAATTAGGTTTGTTTACTTGTTTTAGTAACTAATCAAGTGAACCAATCATTAATCTATTTGATTAAAGGAATCAAAGTTAATCAAAGGTGTGGCTCCATAAATGTTGAATTATCATGAAATGATTTAACAAGTTTGAGGTCAATTAAATTGCAATCAAAGTGAAATTAAACTGGCCACAATTGAAGGGTTGGTTAATAATAACAATTTACTTGTTCTCATCTAAATTGTCTTCAGTTATTATTTACTTTTTTCATTCGCATCACAACATTATAATTATCATCTATTTTGTTGTTGCTTTAGCTTGCCTTGTTCAACACGATAATCACGATTAACTAATTGTAATCCATTTAATCGTGATTAACCATTTTTCAATTTTCGCTCTCAAAGTTGATCATATTTCATCAAATGGATCAATTGATGTTAGTCACAATTTGACAATCAAATTAACACTCAATGATGAGTCTTGTTTCACTTTCACAGACTTGCAGTGTTTATTCAGCTCTGATTAACTTTGATTATTGTGACAGTTTACTTGCCAACAACAACCAGACTAATCATAGTTTTGTAATTAATTCATGCTAATTGTTTGCCTTTATTAAATATTGCAATTATTATTCAACCTTCAAGCAATTAGTGATTGTTTGTGTGTTGCTTTCCAACAATCAGATTAACTATTCAACTGTAAAATTAAAGTAATTAATTGATGAACAAGAAGAAGTAAACTTGAAAAGAAAAGATAAAAACTCGAAACTGATTTTCTATTGTTTTATAAATGTTAACAATTAACTTTGTTAAATTGTTTCTGTGTTTGTGTGTGTCTTATCATTGACTAATATCATTAACAGACTAACAACAATCATCTAATAATAAATTGAACCTTTCAAAAGTATTATTTCATCTTTTATCTGATTAATTTGATGATAATTGAGTTGGTAAATATCACGATTAGAGCCCACAGTTTGTAACTTCAAAGATTGCGCGAGATGCGATTTATGCATTGTGCTATTAATTGCTTGTTTAAAATGGTTATCATATTATCATTGAATGTCAAATCGTTTAGTCGATTAGTTTGATTAGTTTAATATTCATCAGTTGATCAGAGTCGGTAAAAGAAGAAAATGATTTTTAAGATTAATTTCTCCCACACTTGCAACTTGATTAACATTGGAGTCAATTTAATCGAAAAAATCAAATCAAGTGAAAGAAATTGAGATTTGAAGATCAGTTTAATGAGGATAATTTGGTTGTTTTAATGGTACAATTAGTGATGATCAGGAATCTCAATGTCTATTTGGTCTGCGGTTTTCAATGGTAAACTCAATATTTTTAGACTCGTTTTCAGTGAAAGACTTGCACTTCTGAAGGAAGGTTAATTGATTAGTAAATTGTTGTCTTGGAAGTTTATTGACAAAAGTAAGGATAAACTGGGTAAAAAGCAGAAGGAAACTGTAATTAATTGTTGTATTATTTAGTAGTTAACCAACAGTTAGCCAATAATGATGTTTGCTGGTTGGGCTACTTGAGCTTAGTTTTAATTAAAACTAAGCCCAACCAAGGTTGGCAAAGACAATTGATTACACACAAAGTAATCACAAAGTTAATTAATCACTAAATTGACCAACTGTTGATTCCTTCATGGGAATGAAACCTGAAAAGCAAAGTTAAACACCGGCAAAAAGTCTAAGAATGTTAGCTTTAATTTCAATTGAAGCTTCTGATTTTCATTGCCATTGATAGTGATAATAGCATTTTCCTGATCATCTTCTCGATCATTTTTGCTCGTTCATCTTCTTAATCATCTTCTCCGCTCCTTAATCCATTTTAACCACAGTTGTTTACAGAGTCAATGAGCATTGGGCTGAAACCGATTCTTAATTTGTGTGAACATTTTGATTCGCAAAATTGAGTACAAAATTGGGATTAAAGCCAACTAATTATTTGGTGCGCAAATACAATCAAGGATCGGTCAACCAATTTTCAGTCTCAAGCTTTTGTACACAATGAAGAGGTTTCAATTGATGTTGATGGTTAACTTGTTGGCTTCTTACCTTCATTGTCTTCACCATTTTCATCTCCATTACTTTGCATTACTCTACTTTACTCCATCAACATCGCGCTCTTCATCTTTATCCTCATCCTCCTCATCATCTTTTTTTGCCTTTCATCCTTGGTTAGATAGAAACAATGATTTTTTTCTGCTTCTCTTTCACTGTTGATCAAATTGTTAACCTTCCTCTTCAATCCATCATACGATTGCTATTACAATCAAATTCATTGATTGCGTGAGATACATTTAGTTAATAATATCAAGTCTGTTTTTTTGTTTCATTTTGCGATTGTTTTTCAATTTTTTTCTGCCCTTTCTTATATCATAATCATCATCAAGTAATTTAGTTATCTTCTTAATTATAGTTGATCCTTGATTAGTGATGTAATTACTAATTACAAACATGTAAACTAATCAAGTTTTACTTGATATTGATATTGTAATAACCTTAATCAGGTCTTATTAGTGGTTTGCTTTGCTTGTTTTTCATTTCTGGTCAAAGCTTTTTTAGGATTTAAGTATCAATTACAATTGAATTGGATGATCAACTAGAGATTAATTTGAGAATCAATTTTTGGTTTAAAATTGAATTGAATCAATGTCGATGAAGTCATTTCATCCCTGAAAAAACTACGTAATGATAAATTGAAATACAAAACGGTAAACATTTAACTGTTAGTAGCATAGAGTTTGGTTGGTAAAGTAAATTAATTTTTAAATAAGACTTTTTCCAGGTTAACAAGTTTCACCAGTTAATCTTCATCTCACAATTTCAATTAACTAATCTCTCTGGTTACTATATTATAAGATTGAATATGATTAAAGATACCAAATAAAATAAGTGTACAAATAAGAGCAAAGATGGAAACACATAATCAAAGTACATAAAATATAATAACATGATCAAGATATCTGTTACAATAGGAAGGCGAAGAGGGAACAAGATTGCTTAAGTTGATTGAATTTTCTTCCAGGTGATTAATTAGTTAATTAAAGTATTGCGTGGTTTAATTATTTTGTCAAAACAGGGTAAACAAAAAGCAGAAAATACTTGTTAAAATGCGAACCAGACTAGATGAACTCACTTAATCTTCCATCACTAACAGGTCATTCATTTTCAATCAACAAACCGGTATCACCCAAAACGAGTAACTTGCTCCATCTGGTGATTGCACTATGACTGACTTTCTTTCAGCGGAAAATTCGTTTTCTTATATGGGTTTGGAATTTTTAGATTAAGATTTTTGGATATTGATAAATGAATTGCAAAAATATATTCAATTGAAACAATTTTATTTTTGAACAATTGATGTTTGGGTGGAAAAAGGTGGGACAGTTTGAACATTAACATTAGATAATTAAATTACATTAAATAACATTTTATATCATTTTCACATTTTTTTGACTTTTGCTTTGACCAATGATATTTAAATGTCAACAATATGAGATCATTTTTGTCATTTTGTGTTAGTTTTTTTACATTTGAAAACTATTTTTGTACTCTTTTTGTGTGTTAACCATTTATAAGGTTTTTAGTTTTGTTTTGACATTTTTGGCATTTGAGATTTTTTTTTGAGTGAAGAGACAAGGAAAGTGAGAAAGTCATGGCATTTGTTAACTAGATGAAGAATAGAATTGATTAATTTAATGAACTAATATTGCTAGATTGGGTGGGCCAAATGGATGATAACGATAACCAAGATCTTTAAATACAGTTGAAACATGATGGCAACACCACGAACCCAATCTACCAACATCACAACCGCACATCCAACCAATTCGGGTTTCATGTTGTCTTATTGAATACCAGAAATGGGTTGTTGATTCTGAATCGTATTGTGACGATGAAAGTACAACTTTAATCATTATTTGATAATCACAAGGTTCCCAGATGAACACATCTTTTATGTTTGGTGGGTTGAGTGAGTCAAACGAATTTGAACATGAAAGCGAGCGCATCATTCCATATCCTCGAGTTACTTGATAAACTTGAAGAGTGTGATCTCGAATATCTTCTCTGGACATTGGTGGAAATGAGACTTGATTTTTTGAGATTCGACGAAAATCAGCTTCATCTAGAAGTGATGGACCTTCAGGTTTACTGTGGCTGAAATTCCATCGACGATATTCAGGTGAAGAGGTTGGATCAAAGGTATCATCACACAAAGGAATGCTTATCATTTGAAAACAGTTAATCATGGCACAAACGTTCATTAAATCACTATTTATGTTTAATCTGTCTTGCCAACAAGGCTTTTCAATCGCTTTGAAACTACGAATGCGATGTTTTACTTGTCGTATTATCGCTCTAACCAGACCAATCCAGCTTCTTAGATTATCCAATTCACTTTGGTCCATGAAGGCGCCCATTCTGGGGACAAAAGGTTGAAGACATTCTGTGTTTGTTGAATTTTGTCCATTATAATTGTTTAAATCATTTGTTACAAATGATTCAACTAAACCTCGTGTAATTGCATTTGAAACAATTACATCATTTTCTTGTAACCATTCAGATCGATATTTCAGATTAAGGTTAATATCATCATAACCATTTCCATCAAAAGATGCTCCATCACCTGGAGTTCGACCATTTGAAGTGATGTTTATATCTTCGAGTATTGCAGGTCCAGTTACATCAACAATATGACCTGTGGAACTGAAAACAATGAGTGATTCAAGTGACAGATGTTTGGGAAGCGAATCACTTTCATTGGGAATCAAATAGGGAATTCCGTCTTCTATCAGGAAAACTGCATCTTTTGGAACATTTAATCCATGAGTTATATCACGACGAGTTTGCTTGGTCATAACAAATGATCTACTGTTTCGATTGAAACCAATGTATTTGTAGGAAAATTCAGATCTAATTGTCTTTCGAACTCGGTCAATCTTCGAGTTGCAATCAGCCAAAGGGCAGCGAAACATTGATGCCAACAAGCGATTAGGTAAAGCATGTTTCAATTTAATCAAATACAAGGCTAAATCACCTGAAGCAGGGTAAATTCCGGCTCGACCAATAATGTCTCTAAGCTGATCGAAGTGTGGTTTTCGTATTCCAAACATATACTCATAGTTCGCATCGGGTAAATTGTCAACCCAATTGGGTTCCATTGGTTTGTAACAATCAGATTTGGCTTCAAAAAAACTTGACTGAATACTAATCTGAATGAGAATGAAAAGGAAATGTAAATATAATGGAATTAGCAATTGATAATTATGGCTAATTGACTTAAAATATATGAAACATTAATGGATCATGATTCATGACTGATTGATGGAAGATTACAGTGGAAATGCATCTCTCAATAAGATAATGAATAGATGATAATAAATATCGAACTGTAAATGTAGGCTTACCTTTATTTTGCTTTTCCTTGATAACTGTAATCCAATCGAAGGTTGAGTAAAAATGAAGTTGAAGTTTCAAGTGATTAATGGACAATCAATTTCAGGTAAATAGTCACTTCAATTGTTGATCACAATACAGATTTGAACAAGGATTTGGTTATATTATGACCAAAGGAAAGGTAAAGGCAGTAGATTTAGCCCAAAATAAATGACACCAAATGTTGAGATAATCTGGTTGCACCGACTCGAATCAAAGAAACAACTTGACTTGCGTCTATTTCGAGTTGGTGAAAGGTTATTTTAAGGAATAAACTTAAATCGAGTGAAAATATGTTGAATTACAGATGAACATAAAGAAACTAAAGATGATATAAATAGCGCTGATGATCAAAAATAATTAGTAGATCAATTATGATATATTTTGTTACAATATGGTGTTAAATTTACAATTGAACCTAGTATATGAATATGTGAGTGAAAAGTTGAAAGGAAATGTTAGAGGTGTTGATGTTGATGTTGTTGAGTTGAACAGTTCAACTCAACTGATTTGTTTACCAGGTAAACCCTGAATCAAGTTAAACTCAGAGAGTCTTCTCACTCTCAATTTCCTAGCATTTCATCAGAGTTGCAATTACATGAAGTAATCAAATTGCGTCAACAGATAATTATCTTAACCAAATTGCAAGGGTTTTACCGTGTGCTGTTACATGAGTCAAGCCTAAGGTTTGTGAATGACTCTTGATTAAACACTGATTAACCTGATAATCCAGAGTAATTTGGTATTGATCATCTTTAAACTCTTAGATTACATTTTCATTATTACTGTTGACTAACACTGTAATAGTGTAATAAGATTGCATTTGTTGATCAAATCAATTTCTCTCTCAAATCGACCCTTCATGTGAATAACTTGATAAGCTAATCAATAAGTTGATGAGTTTTCTGGTTGCAATGAATCATAAACAGAAACAAATATTTCCTCTTTTCTCGTATTCATCTTTTGTTTCAACATTCATCTTCAATTATTTTGAAAAATATTTGACAAAATTATGTAAATTAATTACAATTAAACGCAAGTGTCATCTTTTCAATGATCAAGGTCAGTTGAACACGTTTTCAGGTTTGCTTTGAATCATCCATTATCAATCAAACTCAAGGTTAATTAAGCTGCAACTGACCATTCAAAATTGAAATATTGTTAATCTTTTTGCTTTCAGTTTTCACTTGGATAATTGATTGTTGATTGCTTTTTGTTTATTAATGTGAATTGATTGACATCTTCACAGTTTCCATCCTTTTTATTATTGCTGCTTTTATCATTTGCTGGATTTGTTAATCACCTTTCTCGGAAATGAATCTGAACCGGTTAGCTATTTGATTATCTTGAGTAAATGTTATCCTGTAAAGGATGTTTTGTGAAATGAAACTGCAATTTGATGAACATTCAGTTTCTAATTGTTTTCACATCTACTTTTGGTTTCATTTTCATCGCCTCTTCAAGATTCATTAGAATCGGTGAAAATTATTTTTACATTTGATTGAAGAGGAAAATAAAAATGTAATTAATAATTACTTTTCAAATGATTTGTTTTCAATTGAAGAATCGAGTGTTGATTGAATAACAATTTACAATTTGGAAAGCTTTTATAGCTTTCATTTTACAACATTAGCTGTTAGATTAAAAAATGGGTTAAAATGGGTAAAGCAATTGACTTGAGAAACAAAATTGAACATTTAATTGAAACTTGGTAAATGCAACGCAATTGGCGATGTCAGTGTTGGTAAACAAAGCTCAAGTTTGAAAAATAAAAAGATTTATTGAAATAAAAATATTCATCTTGGAAGTTGCCTTACATTTGCTATCACCATTCAACCTGTCCAGATTCAACTAGACTTTGGACTGATTTAATCTATTTGCAGTTAATTTACCTGTTTATCTAACTCGACAATGCTAATCATTAGCTTTAGCTTTAAGATTTAAGGTGAACCTGGAAATATTTGCAAATGGTTTTTGGGTAAAGATATTCAGGAACAACTTTAACTTGTCTTCATGGGTCATAGACTGGATCAGCAACTAATATTCAACCTGTGAAGGTCAGAAATCTTTGATGATCATCATCATCGCCATCATCAGTTTCTCAAAAGGTTTAATATCTTCTTCCTTTTTTCAGATTTGTTTCTTGTCTCTCCAATGAATTGCCCTGAAAAAGGCTCTATTTTTGTTGCCTCTTAAGTTTATTATCTTTGATCCATCAAATCATTTCAATTGTCTTCCCTTCATCATCCAATTATCTCAATCACTTGTCTTAATTCTAATCATCTGCCTTTCCTTATCATCCTCTCTCTGTCTTCAAGATGATCCAGAAATATATCTTTGTTTTTGTTTTCTGGTGTAAACTTGAAAATCTTTGTTGATAACCAACAGCAATAACATAAGCAATTTCATCAACAAGCAAACTCTTTTCTTAGTATTTTTGTCAATTGTGTTTATTAATGATAACTTTAGTCATAATTACAACTCTAACTGTGCAAACTGTTCACTAATCAGCTTGAAATTGCTTGACTTGCCGTACATTGAATATCTCATTTGAGTGCTTCAAAGCTACGGTTTCTTGGTGAGATTTGACTACAAAGTTCAACATTTTGGATTACATTTCATTTATCACATTTACCTTGTATTTTATCAGTGCCATAATGAAGTTGTCAGTTTCATCAGGAATTTACTCATTTAGCAATTTACGGATTATTTTACTGTTCATTGCGTTCACACCAAACTGTGAATCAATTGCAGCACCAGAACCAAGCAAAGAAAGGTGAGTTTTTGTTCATTTACAAATCAAATAATCATCTTTTGGTTGTTTTCTTGCAAGTTTCAATAGCTTTGCACCAAAATTGATTGATTGTGAGCCATGAAAAGTTGATTGCTTTTCATTTCAATAAATAAGAGGAAATCTTGTATTTGATAATGCAGTGAAATACACACAAAGCATATACGAATGATTTTGAATAAATCAAAGCTAAGTGACGACTAAAAGATAATTGGTAATGATCAACTATTTCATTTGATTTAAAATC
Organism: Tetranychus piercei; assembly: GCA_036759885.1. Lineage (NCBI taxonomy): Eukaryota > Metazoa > Arthropoda > Arachnida > Trombidiformes > Tetranychidae > Tetranychus > Tetranychus piercei. The sequence continues at coordinate 9,818,257 of CM071878.1, forward strand.
TTTTTATTTGTCTTTTTACCTCCAATCACCCATTACTATTAATATCAACCAAATAATTGCTGATTGTCAATATGAAATAAATCAGTCTGGATATCCTTAGGAATATACAGTCAACAATGAGATCGATGGAAATACGATTAAATAATTTGGATTCTAAATTGGCTCAAGTGAATCTGGTTGATCATGCATTTAGAATGAATAATGTTCAAAGTAAAGTTGAAGAAACAAGTTCATCAATCGTCTTAATTGGAGGTAAAGTTGAAAGAATTGAAAGTATTCTCAATAAATTGCAGTTGACTGATCAAGAGAAGAAGAAATGGTGCAACACTGATTATGGTCAGAGTTTGTTCAGTTTACATAAAACAGAATCGGAATCAGTGCGTCGTCAAATGTCTTCAATGTTGACAGAAATTTCCGAACTCATTAGAAGTGGAATGGGAAAATTACTCATTAGGATGGATTCACTGTTGACAGAGACAACCAAATCATCATCATCATCATCATTGTCATCTTCATCTTCATCCGGAGGAAATTATAAGCCAAGTGATTCTTCAACTTCCTTTAAATTACCATCATCAACCTTACCAACTACAACAACCAACTCTAGATCTGGTTATGAATTGTCAGGTAATAGTGGTGTCAATGGAGGCAGTAGTAGTGGAGACAGTAATATTGGTGTTTCAGGTGATTATCAACAATTAACTTTGATACAACAACTTAATAAAAAGTTGGATACATTAGTTGGACGATGTTTATCATCTAACCGTGGCTCAGATAATAACAATAATAACAATAATAATAATAATAATAGCAATGAGATGGTAACAACATTGGCACAAATCCGTAGCCTATCACAGGATACGTTGAATACAATGGTTAAAAAGGTTGAATTGGCTGAGAATCAATTATTAACAAGTGTTTTAAATTCATTGCAAATACCTGGAAAATTATCACAAATTAAAGATGGATTTGAGGAAAATGTAAACAAATTGAGATCACAGGTTGATGGCCTTTCGTCAAATGCACCCATTTTAAGGATACTAAGGCACATTAAAACACAGTTACCCGATGTTTCAAGGGTAACATGTATGGATGAGCAAACATCAGAGTTACTTGAGAAAGCGACCAATCAGGTTAACACCATGATCAATGATTATACTAAACAGATTGACTCCATTGATCACAGTTTAACCAATATTAACACTATTGTCAACCGACTCAATAGTCTGGTAGATAAATACAAGAATAATTATGTACAACAAAATACAAGCTCTGGAAGTTTACGAACATCGATTAGTTCATGGGAGTAATTATATCAAAATTATCATTAAACAAAAAAGATAAAATAAAAAAAATAAGTTAAATAAATAATAATAATAATAAAGTTATAAGGCAGTGTATAAAATATAAATTAAAGACCAAATTAAAGACTGATTTTTGGGCTTCATATCCATATTTGTTTTTTTTTCTTGTGAATAGAATTAATCTTTCGTCTCTTCTTATTCAATACGAAAGAAACAAAAGAATTTCTGTTTTGTTTTTAAATTTCAAAGTTACAATCAGACAAGAATTATGTAGATATTAATATTATTATGTAATAGTATCGAGAGTATCGAGAGTAAAGACACCAGTACCGTATCCACGCGTATAATGTCACAGGACTTTAAACGGGTAAGTGACTTTAGGTGTTCAAACGGGTAAGTAAAATAAACGTCTATATCTTTAGAACTGATTTGTTTATTGATCTGAAATTTGTATGAAGATAGATTCTTATGGCAAATATATTTGCTGTAAAGCTAATTAATTTAAACTTAAAATGCTTGTACTCGTATTTGCTACGGTATATCTGGTATTAATTGTCACTTTGAACTTCTTTACCGAGACTTCTTTACCTTCTTTACTTCAATCGAGAAAAATTTTACCAATATAAAAGCATTGCCGTTAGTAAATTACACAATTGCAAAGATTAACGCAAAAATCTCATTTACTGATTTATTTTTACAAATTTTTTAGTTCTTAGTTGACGCAAGCTCTGTTGACAAAGGCGCTCTCAATTATCATGTCATGAATAAGTTCCAGTGACATTATACGCGCGAACGCGGTAAAGGTAGAAAATTAATAGGTTTATAGCTTGGCTGATTAATGCATTAACTCGATTTGCAATTAAAGTGATGATTGTGTACGTTGCTGTTTGCCTTTCTCTTAGACTTTTAAGTATTATAAATAATCTAACTAACATTGCATTGACTTGTTATCAAATGATGTACAAGAAAGTATCATAAATATGTATGTAGAGAATCCTGTGAATACTAGCTAATCGATCAATTTTTACAATGAAAATTGAAACAGTTAAATGATCTTTTGCTATTTAGAATCAAATAAACTAGAATAATATCATTACTTTCCTGTTTACCTGTTATTTATATAAGGCCATTTTCTGCAAGTAGAAAAATCAATTAAATTGAATCTAAGATTTTCGTACGAATAATTTATCTATTTCAGACTGAAGTAGTTAATAGATTCAATGTATGCATTTTACCTATAATCTGGAATCAAAATTTTGGTAAATAAAGATTCATAGAGTTATTCGTTTTAAATTATTGGTGAAATTGAAACCCTCTTAGAACTGCTTAAACATTTTCAACTATAAATTAGATTCTATCCTTTCTTTTAACGTATAAGTTTTGAAGTTTCCCTATATTATATCTCTTAAACTCAGTTAACATATTAAATTAAATTGTTATTGTATTCACACAAATTTTAGATTTTAAATTTTATCAGAATTTCTTTTTGCTTTTAAGCTTCTTCGACTTGTGGTAGCTTTTGAAAAAACCGGTTCAATGCTCCAAACCAGATACTGCACAGGAGACACCTATGGTTCACCATCTAAACTTATGAAATTCTGAACATGTTCGAACCTGTGAAGCTTAATCATTTGTTTTTGTATAAATGTCTAAAATAATTTGTTCTCATTAATCATGAAATTCGAGCTTTTGATTTTAACTTGTTTAATTTTACCCAAAATTGCTTCTGCCGAAGAAGAATGTTTAAGTAAGTATCAATCAATTTTGCACCAATCAATTTTACTTATTTGTTATTCTATCAAAATAGCCAAATATCAACAAATAAACTTGAAATTATCATTCTAATACAATTAACTCTTTTTTGCATTTTCCGTATTTCGCAAGTTGATAAATCTCTAACTTAAAACAATTTAGATTATGCTCTTTTGTTTCGCAGAAATTTACTCCATTACAACCCGTTAAATCAAGTTAAATATGCTTTTTAGCAAGTGAATGTTCGAAAATGCAATTCCAAAATTAATTTTCTTTCTCTACAATTGTTTAAAATGGACAGAAAAAAAGATTTGGTGTTATGACTGTTCGACTGAAACCAATCCTAAATGTGGCGATCCTTTCAATATCAGTCTGGTTCGAGGTGAAGAAAGAGATGTTACCTTAACTCAATGTGAAGGCTGCTGTATAAAAATAGTTAAAAAGAAAGACACTCGTAAGTATTATTTGTTATTTATTTAGTGATAAGATAACCTTAGTAACTCAATTAAGTTAATCGATTTTTTGATTGTTTGATTCACGCTGTTGAGAGTCACAATAATTATCAAAGTGCTAACCAGTGGACCACATTGTTTTACCTAGTAATAAATGAAAGCAATTAATTTTCCAGCTTGTAGTTCCTCGAGGTTGAAAATGATCCTTGATTTGATGCCAACAAATTTCTGGAGCTATTCGAAGAAAGAATGATTATTTTTCTCTGATAGGACTGAACGTATTGTGAAGGTATCTGCATGACTTCTTTTCGTGTTCTTTTGATAGATTAAGATTCATGATTGTCCTGATTTTCGTGCCAAGAGTACAGATATTGTTTGTCTCTAATCAAGAGTAATTGATAGCTTCTAAAGGCTATAAGAAATCAATCAAATCTGTCTATCCATAATGAAGCAAATTGAGAGTCAAAAATTGTTATCCATGACATGGGATTAATAGACTGAAATTTTCTTTTCTTTTTACAGCTCAGCAAATAATTCAAAGAACTTGTACAGGAAAGATTCAGATTAACCTTTTCATGGTGGATCATGTTTGTATGGAGGAGTCAGACGGAAAAGGTCACATGTGTTTCTGTGAAAGTGATGCTTGTAACTCAACTTTTAAAATACAAGTGAATCCACTCTATTTAGGATTAGTCCTTTTAATTCACGTTTCATCCAATCTCTTCAGTTAACAACACAATCATGAGACGATCAATGTTCATTCAAATTCAACTATCAGATGCAGATTTATTTACAATTTGACCTGTTAATTACCGGCCTACTCTTACTGTCTCGTCGTTTCTTTTGTTGGTGACTACAAACATCAACAAAAATACTGATCATGATGATCATTTTATATTACCAATCATTCTTGTTATACTTTCTTCTTTGCCATTGGTGTTGATTCAATTTGACGTGCAGTGTGTTCAATTATATATGGAATTGATCTCTATGAACGGACCTTCGATTCGTGATTAACGTTGGTCTGTTACAATTTTTGATTGTAAACTAATAACTCAAAACTGTGATTCTTCATTATAACTGGAAAATTAATGCATACTCAAAATTTGTTACACATGCCTCTTTTATTCCAAACAATTATGGTTATTGGCAAATAAATAGCATGAAAATCAGCAATAAAATTCATTTTCATTTTCATTATTATCAACATCATCATTGTCATCTTCATCTTCATCCGGAGGAAATTATAAGCCAAGTGATTCTTCAACTTCCTTTAAATTACCATCATCAACCTTACCAACTACAACAACCAACTCTAGATCTGGTTATGAATTGTCAGGTAATAGTGGTGTCAATGGAGGCAGTAGTAGTGGAGACAGTAATATTGGTGTTTCAGGTGATTATCAACAATTAACTTTGATACAACAACTTAATAAAAAGTTGGATACATTAGTTGGACGATGTTTATCATCTAACCGTGGCTCAGATAATAACAATAATAACAATAATAATAATAATAATAGCAATGAGATGGTAACAACATTGGCACAAATCCGTAGCCTATCACAGGATACGTTGAATACAATGGTTAAAAAGGTTGAATTGGCTGAGAATCAATTATTAACAAGTGTTTTAAATTCATTGCAAATACCTGGAAAATTATCACAAATTAAAGATGGATTTGAGGAAAATGTAAACAAATTGAGATCACAGGTTGATGGCCTTTCGTCAAATGCACCCATTTTAAGGATACTAAGGCACATTAAAACACAGTTACCCGATGTTTCAAGGGTAACATGTATGGATGAGCAAACATCAGAGTTACTTGAGAAAGCGACCAATCAGGTTAACACCATGATCAATGATTATACTAAACAGATTGACTCCATTGATCACAGTTTAACCAATATTAACACTATTGTCAACCGACTCAATAGTCTGGTAGATAAATACAAGAATAATTATGTACAACAAAATACAAGCTCTGGAAGTTTACGAACATCGATTAGTTCATGGGAGTAATTATATCAAAATTATCATTAAACAAAAAAGATAAAATAAAAAAAATAAGTTAAATAAATAATAATAATAATAAAGTTATAAGGCAGTGTATAAAATATAAATTAAAGACCAAATTAAAGACTGATTTTTGGGCTTCATATCCATATTTGTTTTTTTTCTTGTGAATAGAATTAATCTTTCGTCTCTTCTTATTCAATACGAAAGAAACAAAAGAATTTCTGTTTTGTTTTTAAATTTCAAAGTTACAATCAGACAAGAATTATGTAGAGAGGAAAGTAGAGGAAGAATAGAAAGTCGAAAGAGAAATAGAAATAGAAAGATAGATAGATGAGAGGAAAATAGTAAGAGTGAAAGAAATAGTGAGATAGAAAGATAGAAAGTTAGAAAGAGAAAAAAACGGGTAACAGAATATTTTGGTTTAATGGAGATTTATATAAAGCTAAGTAGGGGGAGAAAAAGAGAAAGGTCATCCTTGGTTTTTGTGTGGTTGTCCATTGTTTTTCTTCAAAGTTGATAATGATTGAAAGCATTTGTGAAGCTTGTGTATTGATGGTGGTTAATGGTTTGCTTTGATTCACTGAAAGGAGTATCCGTCTTTCTTCATGTGTCTGATGCATCACGGTGAGAATGTTGATTCACTCCTGTTGGTCTTGTTTTATCATGAAATGCTGATTTAGCTCCCACAGATGATACTGATAAAGATAATCTTCAGATTTTGGTTGTTGTAACTTTCAGGTCGTTTTTATCTCAGTCACATTTTATAGCTGGATTTTTTGTCTAGAGACTTTATGATTAATTAGTAAAACGACAATCAAACCGTTGTCCCTACGATATTAGTGACGACCGCCTCTATGCTCTCTTTCTCTGTCCCTTTCTCTGTCTCGTTCTCGATCTCTATCCCGATCTCGGTCTCGATCACGATCCCTATCACGATCCCTATCTCGATCTCTTTCTCTGTCTCTATCATGTATTCTTTCATCATGGTACCGATCTCGCTCCCGACTTCTATCTCGATAATCACGTTCTCTTTCACGACTTCGTGATCGATCTCTACGACCAGACTTTTCTCTTCTACCTCGATCACGAGATCTGTCCCTTTCTCTAGATCTAGGTCTATCTTTGTATTTATTTGATCCGTAAGACTTAGCTTCGATTCCATGAAGGGTATCTTGTAAAGAGCTTATCAAAATTTTACACCTCTCATCATTAGCAACCTTCGATCTTTTAATTAAAGCAATTGCTGTGTAAAGAGTATCGACAGCACGAGCATAATCACCTAAAGATTAATCAACATATAAAGTAAATTAGAAACTAAAAGATACAATTCATTATAAAATTCTGACTTACCCGCACTTGCATCTTCAACAGCACGACTGATAGCAGAACTTGAGACACTTCTATTTTTAGCCATTATTTCTTCATATTCAGCTTCTGTCATAGGAGGTCCGATAGAAGGATCTCCGCCCATAGGACCCATATAATCGCCATATTGGTTAGGACCTGGAGGTACACGATATGGATCGTTGAGTTGGTTAGGTGGAACTCCTTGATGTTGGTTGAAAAATGCTGGGTTAACATGGGGAGCTGGTCCTGAATGCGGTCCTCCTACTGGTGGCATATTAGGAACTTGTTGTAAGGGTACTTTTGATAGAAAAAGAAACATTAGTTAGCACATAGAAATTCCAATAAAATTTTTAATAATTACCTAGAGGTCTTGGAGGCATAGCGCTTCCTTGAACATGCCCTTGACCTAAACTCATACTGCCTTGTTGAGCATTGGAAGGATGTCCCGGGTGCGATGAGTGATCTCCCCAGTCTGAGAGTGAAGATGGATGATTGGAACGATGATCTGACATTCCAGGACCTCTTAGTAAAGGTTGCGATGGATTTCCTCTTTGATTTGGTAATCTCATCAACGGTATTCCTGGTCGCGATGAGCCTGTATGAAGAGGTGCTTGGCCCCTTGATGCTCCTAGAGGGTGCCATGATGTTTGACCTTGGAATGGCCCTCCATTGCCTTGAGCTGACAAGGGCATTCGTGGTGTTCCTCCCAGAAGTGGACCATTTGGTCGAGGTGTTCTTGTCATCAATGGTGGCCTGAGACTTCCTGAAGAGGGGTTGAAAGGACGAAGATTTGCTGTGCTGGTGCTCATATGTTGGTTGCCAGATCCTCCAGGGATTAATTTACGTGACTGCATTTCGAAATGGTTCAAATTTGCTTTACTACATGGAGTAACCATAGGATTTTGTCCATGAATTTCACTAATAAAAATAACAATTAGCTTAGAACCAATGTAATTCAGGATGCAAATTGCAAGTGACTTACACTTTGGGAAGTTTTTCAATGACTTGGCGAACAGAGTTTTCTGATCCTAAGGTAACAACGCAAAATCCTTTGGACTGACCATTTGCTCGATTCTCGAAAAATTTAACATCAATGACATCATTGATTCCAATATTATTAATAGCATCAGTTATATTGAGATCAGTAGTCCACTAGAGACAAAATAGACAAAATGAAATTCTAATTAACTGACCAGAATCAAAAAATTTAAAACTAACGGATAAAAATTGGGCTACTTATAATCGGACTTACCCATGTTAAATTGCCCACATATATGCCTATCTTTTTGGTTGACCCTTGAAGATTATCCAGCACGAGATTGCTGGAAAGACTTTCATTGTTTGTGTGTCGGGAATGATTTGAATCTTGGTTTGCAGAATAATCTTCATCATTTGATTTAATGCCAGAGGAAGTTATTACATCGTCATAAAGATCAACACCTTGGTCATTATATTCGTTTTCCTGAGCAAGAAAGAAACGGAAAATTAGAATAGAAAATTTTTGAACGTTGAATCATAAAAAGAAGGTGAACAAGGAAAGCATAAAGTCAGTAAGTTTAATTAAACAAAGCAAGAAAGCATTAAAAAAATAATGTAGTTTAAAAGTTGATTTTAGGGAGAATAGGTCCATAGAAAAGAGAAGCAAGGAAAAAAGAAAGAGATCTAGAGAGACTGGTCCAATAAAACCAAAGGAAACTGGAACCCAAATGAAAGAAGTGAAGCCATGAGCAACACAAAAAAAGATGACACAAAGTATAAAAAAGATGTTAACAAACCTGATTAAATTCATTTATGTCAAGATCATCTGCATACAAATCAATTTCAGCACTGTCTCCCATAATATCAATTAAATGTGATGATCAGCAATTAAGACCATTCGAATCTTAATTAATAAAAAGAATATAATCGGTAGAGACAGCTTGTTGATTTTGTAACAAATAATATTTCAGTTTCTCACATAAATAAAACTTCCAAAGCAAACCCAATCTAAAGCACAAAGAGAGATAATGTTACCATGGAGACACTTTCCTACTCCATTTTTGTTCCACTATTAGCGCCAGCTTTGATTTAATATGATAATTTTCAAGTTACTAATTATCAATTGATTCTAATCAATCAACTGATGGATTAAATACTACTATCAACGTGATAAATAGAAGAAGTACTGAATATTGATGACTAATCGCATAGCATCGATTAAAAAAGCATTAGAGGTGTGATAATAAAATTGGAATTGAATTTTTTTATTTATAGTAAATAATTGAATTTCAATAATTTTTATTTTATAAAATAACAATAAAAGGTAAAATTCATTCCGATTATAATGCATGCATAAATATTAATAAACTTTTGATAACATTTTGAAACCATCTTCAGCCATCTTCAATCACCTTCACAGCCGGCAATGGTAAGGAAATGGAATGTATTGTATCTTGCATCAAGTTATTTCTTTTTGATTATTTGGGCATCATAATCCAAATGAGTAGTGATATTGAGACCACCAACATGGAATCTGAAGAGAGAGGGTCAAATTATGAAATAAATAGTAACTCATATGCAAGAAATGTGACTGCTTATCCTTACAAAAAAGAAGATAATTTACTTACTGAATAACAATTTTTCCCAAGGCTCTAGCATATAAAGATTCGTTGTTAATTCGTAGATCAGGTACCAATCTTTGATCTTTTGAGTGGATTTTTTGATAATTTCAAGCATGATGAAAATAATTAAACAGTCAACAAAACCCAACTGAATTCACACCACTCCAAAAGTCAATATTGATTCAATACAATCAATCATGGGCCGCTAGATGGCTGTGTATCCAATAAGAAATTCATCTTTGTTTGCTGTTTTGATTAAAAATCTGGTTTTGAACTGTTAATCTCTATTTTATTATGTAGTCAATTTATAGTTATTTTATACTTAAACAAATCCTTCAAACTCAATCAATAATCTGATGAAGACAGCAAGCATGTTTGACAACTTTCGTGATAAAATACAAAACGTCCAATCCTTGTCATCTGGGTAAGTTGATTTTACGAACACAATTTTACTTCAAAGGGTGTTATTTTTGAGCACCATTATTTTCTCGTCTTACATTATATTAAATTAACATTGTCATTTCCTTACTCTTTAGATTGTTGGAGCTTTCAATAGGAGAAAAGAAGAGCAAGAATCCTGTGAAGGGTGTCAATCTAAACGCCGGTTTCAAGCTACTGTCATGGCACCAAGCTCATTGGTCAAAATGTCATCAAATCACCCAAGAAAATGCTGAATTGGCAGAGAAGGTTGCTCACCAACTAGACAAATATGAAACTGGTATAACCAGACAGCAGAATGCTGTTCAAAACTTCATCAGTCTATGTGAAACTCTACCGCAACTAGAAGAGAGTATCTCAACAATTAGTGAGGATCTGAATTCTTTAAAGCGAAATATCTTATGTTTGGAAGAGGCCTTAGACGAGTTAAAAATTCGTAAAGAATTGGAAAATTTAATACAATTTAAAGTAGATCAGAAGTACAGACTAGCTCGCTATAAAGATTACAAAATAAGTGAACTGGAGTCGTTGAAATGTCGTTTAGCTGCTGATCACGCTAAGAAAATAGCTAATTATGAAAAGCTAGAGCTTTTGAAGTTAAAAGAAAGACAACTAGCATATCAAGCTGCCTTTGAAGAAGATTTAAATTTTTATAAAACTCACGGAAAGCTGATAAATAAAACCGATTCGGACAATAAAATAAAATTACTTGAGGAAATTGAAGTTGAGCCTGATGAAGAAGACAAAAAAGCTTTGGATCAATTTCTCGAAGATAAAGACATAATTTAAACTGAGCTTTCAATTTAAATAATTTGATCTATGTTGTTCATCAGCTTGTTTTTACATGGTCTCGTCGTTCCTTTGAGGATTCAAAATTTCCCAAAGAAATTGATAACTAGCGCCAAACTTCCGAAGAAACATTCTCTGTAATATCAATTGCAATCGATTTGTTGGAACTATCTAAGTGTTTTTGATATTTCAAAATCCTATACCTGATTATAATGTTACGTGTCTATCGCAACTGGTTGTTTTAGGCCGATAATTTGCATATTTTATGGTTTTTGTAAGAGTTTAAATTAAAAGATTTAAAAGATATTAACTATATATTATGATTAAACAATTTAATGACTTAACCATCAATAAAATAAAGAAGGCATGTCTATTTAAGATTAATCACTAAATCAAGGCCTCCATTGTTACAATAATAAACAGGAACCAAAACATTTTCTCTTGAAATGAAATTGTGTCATTCAAGAGCAATGTTTTTCTAGTTTAACCAGCTTCATTTTTTGGATGTTATCCGAAAGATGAAAAGACGTGATGATAAAGAATTATGAGGAATAAGATGAAAAAATTTGAATTGATTGCTTAACCTTCAACTAGTTTATTAATACAATCCATGTAAGTAAACAAGGATGTTGCTTCGACTGTTTACCAACCATGGTTAAAAATAGATGAGCAAGTTTCAATTAAATAGTGTTGAGTGAAAATTGAGACCCAATAGATAGCTAATTATGGTAATATTCGAGTCTATTTACCAAAGTCTATTAAAAGATTTAATAAAAACAACTGTCACATAAGTTGAAGACAGTAATCAACATTGAACTAGATTAATATGGTTGGTAAATTTAGTCAGTGTAGCTGCTTTAACAGTACATTGACACAAAATAAAGCAACTTGACGAATAGTTGACTTCCATTTTGTGCATACATTTTAACCAATTAATCACAAACACCGAGTGAGTAACAATCTTCTAATACAATTAGGTTGAAGCTTATTAAAAATCAATCGAAGCAAAATATCGTCAGTGAAAAAAGCAAAAATTTAATTAAGAATTTTTGACATTTATTTTCTTGAAGGCAATGGCCTACACTTACTGAATTTGACATCTGTAATTGCAGCATTACAATGATAGGTTTGACTACCTGTTGAAAGGTTGATATTAGTTTGTTTTTGACAGTGATTAGAGTTAATTCCTGGTAATCAGAAGTAAAGACTGAATATTGTCGAGCTACTTCTAGAATGTGATTTACTTAAAGATGATTGTTGATCTCCTTGAAAACATAGATTACATTTCTTTGAGTTAATCATTGTCAAAGCCTTGAGATGAATTTTTGTTTCACTAGGAACCGTAAAATTTGAATTTGCCAACCCAAATTAAAGTTTCGTGTGCATTGTTAACCACTTTTTCATCGTCTTTTTATCATCCTCAGCTATAACCTCCCACTCATATGGCCAAAGAGGCTGAACAAGAGGCTGAAAACTGAATTTTAGACTGAATTTGAAGCTGGTGACTCAGTGGAAGGGGAGGTTGAACATTCCGACTGAACTCTCGAATTTAGGATATAATAATTGAATGTAGACGAAGAGACATTGTCAGATTCAAAAGTGACAGTCAACAGTTTTAATCAACAGTCGAAATTTCTTCTTTGATTTGCCTTCAATAAGCCTTGTTTCCAATTATTCAATTTCGTTTAACCATCTAAACACTTAAACAGATACAATTATGCCTTTCAAGGCAGTTGAACATCCTAAATGCCCTCGCTGCGGAAAATCAGTTTATGCTGCTGAAGAGGTTCTTGCCGGTGGATCTAAATGGCACAAGGGTTGCTTCAAGTGTGGCCTTTGCAACAAAAGACTCGACTCAACCAATGCCGCTGAACACGGACCCACGGAGCTTTACTGTAAACAGTGTTATGGACGTAAATATGGTCCTAAAGGTGTTGGTTTTGGTGGCGGTGCTGGTTGTTTAAGTATGGATGTTGGTGAACATCTCGGTAACACCGAATCATCTGTATCGTAAGTTATCTTCAAATTTACATTAAACGCAATTTCTAATCATTCCACAAGTATTACTAATAAGAAATCTAATTGAATCTTTTCTTTTTCTCTTTTCGCCCTTTTTTCACCCAAAATATGACCAGAAATAAGCCACATTATGCACCAACTACTCTTTAGATTTGTATTAGTTGTTTTCATTATACATTGTACCTTCCCTTCAACTTTGTCAATCCTTTAATCAATGTGGATGTTGGATTGAAATCTAGAGATTGTTTTGATCAAACTTGATAACCAAAAATGTTTGTCACAACATTTTAATGTTTTTAAACGGAAAATAAACGAATTAATGACAATTAATTATCATCATGCGCTAATTTGTATTAATCACATTATGCAAAAAAATGAAAGTAATACAATGAGAAACAAAATGTTTGGTCCATAATTTATAAATCATTGACTAATTTTGTCATTTAAAAAGTCGATATATAAATATGATAAAAAGTTGGGAACACAAAATGAGAATTGGTTGGACTGAGGAAATACAAAATTGATTGATGGAAAAGAACACAACTGAATTAGGAAATCAAATTGACGATTAGTTTATCTGGCCGTTTTAACTGTTTAACAAGATGCAATTGAAAATTTTCATCAATACTAATTTGATTTCTTTCCAATATTATAATAAAACTGTTAACATGATATACAGTTGTATTGAATGCATATCAATATTACAAGCATTAAAATAATACAAAACATTACTTTTTACTTTAACAATGAAAAAAATTTACATCACATAAATTAAACATAAATAGCAAATTAATTATTGAAGCAAATAAGTGTTTCGATCTATGTTTCTAAGTCAATTTAAAGAGTAAATTATAATGCTAAAAGGTGTAAAACCTCAACAATAATGTTAACATTGATCAAATGATTATGCGATGCTAACATGGATTGAAACACTTTTACATTATTTTATATAATAAAATGATTCAAGTCTTCTCAATGGAAACAATTGCGAGAAGATTAAATTGCAGTTAATTGCAATTCAAGATAACTTGATACAAAGGGGTTGCTGTTATAAATTAATTGATTAACATATTCTTTGACATGACTAATATCAAAGATTTGTATTTGTCTAGGCTTGTTATTGAAATACAATGGATTATATTATATTGAGACAAGCTTAGACTTACCCAAACACTTGAACATTGTGTTTGAAACTGATAGATCGAAGCAGCAAAAGTGACAAATTTGATTTTTAAATGTTGACAATTGAGTAAACATTTCAATACAATATTGATGTGTTTATCAGCGCAAAGAGATGAAAAGTGAAACTCAATTTGACTGATCTTTCATGTAAACACATTTGGGTTTACAGTATTAGTAACATTTGCCTGTTTTTACCATGCTCTGTAAATTTACAATTAAATTTGATTCGTCACAATTTTGCTTATTAACTGATGAAAAGGTAAGAATCTTGAAATATTCATTCTTACCATTTTTTTTCTAACAGTAACATTACAAAAAAGAAAACAATAAAACAATCTGATGAGAAACAGTATTAAGATGGGGATGATGTTGGATGAAATAACTGATTCGCTTGGAAAAAAGCTAAAACAAAAATTAATCTCCTTCAATAGAAGAAGATTACGTTTTTATGATTTAAATTGAACAATTGGAAAATTGGACATTTTTGTTTATCCAATAGTTATCCTAGACTTATTAATCAAATCAACACAAAAGTTGATTTGCTACATGTAAAAGCAAACGAAAGAGACTTCACATTCATAAAGAATATGGTTAAATTGTAAATGGGTTTGGCTGTTAAATATTACATTTTGGCAATTTTGTCATTAATTAATACTATTCCTATTGTGCGGTGACTCCGATGTAAACATATTTAAAATGGCGGCACAAATTATTTGAGCATTCGTTTCTCCTGGTAACATGTCCATAGCAGCGCGAACATGGTTTTCTGGGAAAATTGAGGCCAAATGAAAGTAGAGTTTAGATCGTGGATTATCTGAAAATAATTCTGGTGACAATGAACGGTACATCAGAGTTTTCTGGGATCCTTGGTGAGATCGATTGCTGTTCAATAGAGGACAGCTTTTCTTGGCAGATAAAGGTAAAAATTGTGGAACTGATAAAGGTCGTAGATTAATCGGTGAATTAGACCAATTAGGTTGAGTCAATTGGTATGGAATCGATTCACTGGTTGACCAAATAGAGGAACCTGGAAAAGGTGGAGTTGCTGATGAAATGACTGACGATTCAGTCGATTGTACCTGTTGTTGTTGACTCAGGCCTGATCCAATTGATATATTTTGGCACATGTTTAATCGTGAATCTGAGTTAGCGTTGCCCAGAATAGTTTGTCTTGGTGGAAGCCACGATGAATTAGAGTCAGGAGCACTTGCAATTCGGGTAACATTTGGATGGGCCATGCTATTCAAATTTAAATACGGATAATTTTGTAATCCACCGTGATTCGTCTTCTTATGGCCACTGTTCGTATTACCACTTGTCTCTCTACCAGTACAATTACTGAATCCACTATCACTTCGAATCCTCATAACTTGTTTATGGCCACCTGCAGGTCCACCACTATTGCCTGGTGACGATGAAGGACCTTTTTTCTCTGGTGTTCTTGATTTATTACTCGTTGACTTGTCACTATAACCAGTCATTCGGGCAAGACGAGCATCATATGTGGGATTTAAGGTTAACTGTCGCTGTAATTTACGATGTAAATTAACCGATTCAGCCTCTTTGACTGAAGATACTTTGCTATTATTATTGTTATTATTGTTGTTGTTTATATTATTGCCAATTTGCCCAGTAGTTGAGGAGCCAATTGATTGTTGAATTGTTTGTGTGTTAAATAATCCATCTTTACGTGCGTCTAGAGGAAAACTAGTTGAATGGGATGTTAATAGAGGTTTAATCCTTGAAATGGTCATCTTTTTGCCCAATTTACCACCATTGTTACCCTCACATAAAGTAATGTTTGGAGGTAAACTACCTGTGTGAGTTGCTCTCATTTTTTCACCCAATATAGTGGACGAATTAACGCCATCAATTGAGCTTGAACTGCCAGCATTAGATCCAGATTGGTTTCGAGCCTTGACTTCCATCAACTGTAATTGTGCTTGTTCCAAGAGGCGCTCAGTGACCGTTTTTTGTGGTTGATTACCTCTTTCTGGATGATAATATTTACATTTATTTCCGTATGTACATTTTTTACCATAAGGACAGTGTAAAGGTGGTGGTGGCTGCTCCTTTCGACGCAAGAAAACATCCAAAGTGGGTCCATGGCGACCCAATGGATCATCGGGAGGCATAAATCGATCATTTACAAAAGAATACATTAAAAGCCTTTCCTCGACGACTTTTTTATATTCTGGATTACGATTGATTAAATCACGATAATTGTCATTGCTAACGACAACTCCATCATTTTGTGAGGCCAAATTAAGGATGTACAAATCATCATGGCAGGTCAATCTTCGTCCACCAACCATTCGTGAAGGGGTAAAAACCAAAACTTTTTCATTTTGAAGTTGAAAAAGTATCTCTCGATCTATTTAAATACAATAAGAAATAAGAAAAAAATATTAATAATAATGATTAATTTAATGGTAATTGGTAGGTGGAGTATTCAAGTTTGTGTTTTTTTCTTGGCAGTGCAAAAATAAGACCAGCATCAATGTTATCATTATCATTGTAAGATATATTTTGGCAAACAAATAATAAAGACAAGCCCGAGCCTAACCTGGAAAAAGAAACCAACCCATTTACCTATGAAAAGTTTTTCACTTTCGCAGCATTTTGGGCTTTTGGTAAACATTTGAAGGATAAGTTAATAAGGCTTTTTTTCGAGAAAAAATAAGATGGAAAAGAAATGATGAAGATGAAGAAGAAAAGAGGAGGGAAAGGTTATTATAGGTAAGTGATACCTTATAGGTAGGCCTGAAAAATTGGCCTAAAACTATGAAGTCCACAGTGAATTTTGATCATTACTATTAGTGATTAGTTGAAAGACGTGCGACATTCAGTTCATTTAGATGAGTTGCAAATTAACATCTGGGTAATAAGAAATGAGCTAAATTAACATATTAATCATGTCAATTTCAATTTTTGTTTTCAACTTTCATTACTTCTTTACCCTTGATGAATCCTTGCTGATCAATATCTATCAAAGTGAAATGATTCTCAAATAGTGAATCAAGGTTAATAAGGTGAAACTCAGCATTTTTCATGCAATAATTAGAGTCCGGTTAAGGGTTAAACAGTATGAATATAAACTGTTAAAGATGGATATAAGGAGTTATGAGATTGATGGAAGGAAAATAAATGGCTAATTTAGTGAAATAAATAGTGAAACGGAGCCGGATCTATTATTTTAAGGAGTCGAGATGAATATTATGCTTTTTTGGAGCAAAAATGAAACATTACTGATCCTGATCAACAAATGAAGCATTTTTGAATGAATGATGATCAAAAGAGGATAAAGATGAGTTTTGACAGGCCCTTTAACTACAAGTTTTTCTGCTTCTATTCATACTCAAGTTTCAATTCACTTTAAATGCAAAAAGGCTGAACTAGTTTCTGATAATTTCAGGTAGTTGTTCAAGTTTACGCTAATCAATATCTGTAAATCAAATGGTGGTCGATGAAGTAGTTTTTGTTTTCAACCGGACTCTGATCAAGGTTGCAAATCTGATTAATGTGTTAACACAATTTGGTAATCACGCAATTTGATTGTTACAATTAATCTTTAAATAACATTAATTAGACCATTAGAATGAGCAGAAGCTAACCTAAATTTGATAATTTAATTTCATAACCAAAACAAATTTTAAAGCTTGAAATATTTTATTAAGTCAAAAGGTTTGAATTAAAGACTGATGAATCTAAATTTGTTTAAAATTAGATTAAGATGATCATCGAGTGATTTAACTAGTTACGATTGATATTCACATTGGAAATCAATTTGTTTGGTTCAATTGTTTTGCGATGAGAGAAGAGAAGTTGAAAAAATTGAAAAATGTTCGGTCGTGAATGAATAAAGGGAAAAGTCAAGAAGTAAAAAAGGAGTAAATAGCTTAAAGACATTTGAAAATGTTAATAATGACACTTTTGGTGAGATTTTGTTTGAATAAACGAATGTCCGAACATGAAAAAAGCATTTCTCATTAAAATCAATAGAATGATTGACAGTAACCTTTTTTGGTTACCAATGACGTTTTAAATGTTGTCAAATCAAATCACAAGTGAATTAAGTTAGTCGTAAAGACTCAAGTGGGCAGGAAAAAACGGAAAAAGCTGGCTCGTTATCATGATAACATTGACACCATCTTTTGTGCAAAAATTATGATACAAATTATGTTCAAGTTTCGTTTCCTGGAATTAAATTTATTCTTCAAAATAAAGAACAGAAAGTCAACAATAGTCGATATGGATTCTACAATAATCATGGTTTTAAAGTTGATAATGAATTCGCGTCACTTGAAATGCATTTATAAGATTATCTGAAGAAGAAAATATCCGAAAGAATGGAACTTTGAAGCGATTCGATGAATTTGAAGTGAGTGACGATTGTAAATAGAAGCTCATTTCGTCATTTGAAATCTGAAAATTGGTTAATAAATTCAGTTGAAAGATATGATATGAAAGTAATGTCATCAATAAGAGTAAATCAAATAAAACAATAAATTTTGTTGCTTTTATGAATGAAAATATATTCAGAAGTTTATCCATCAATGAAGAAACACAAGAATTACTTTCTAATCGAACTTTACTCTTTTATCAAACTAAAGCTGAAAGTTTATCAAAACTTTTAGGGAATACAGAACTTTCATGAAATACTAAAAATCTACTGTAATGAATGGATACTTATTGAATCTGAATCTAAACCTTCAGGATTGATCAACAAACTAAATTTACACTTTATTTGTTACCCAAAAGATTTGAAACTTAATTGTGATCATTTTAGATTAATCATGAAAATCAGAAAAATGAATCATTCGAAAATAATCTATTGTATCAATTCCAATTGTAACTTGGAACTTGAAATGGAAATGAAATTCGACGGAAAGATATGATATTTAGATAGAACTTGATTTTTGATGTAATTTTTGTGATCATTGTAATTGTTGCACCCAAGTTAATGATTATATTGTTTTCTTTGTTCAATTGTTGATTTAATCAGAACAAACCTTTGATTGGATTCTCAATCGGTGATGATTCCTTTCGCCACATTGGAACGAAAACGGTTATTTCTTTATGGCCTCTAGCTTTGAACCAATCAACACAGATTCGCAATCCTCGACACGAGAAAATTTCTTTATTACCATGACTTTGAAAGAGAATCAATAGATTAATAATTTAATAAAAACAAGATTAAAATGAAATTTGAAGAGAAACAAAAGATTGGAAATGATCAATTTTGTAATAATATTTTCGATTCCCTATTAAGGTAAAGATTGGCCAAAAAACAATATAACACCAATATTAATCAATTAAATTGCAATTACTTTATTATTTCATTAGCTTGGTTAGTTGATGAAATTTATCCTGAAAATGTAAACCTTTATTATGTTCCTAATATTGCAATGAGTTAAGCAAGTAACATAAAAAAAGTGCTTTACTCAAGTTAATCCTAATTAATCCAGCAAATACAAGAAAGTGAGGTTAATAAAAAATTTGAGTTTAAGGTGTTAAGAAAGTTCTACCCTTAACTGAATAATAAATGAGTAAACAATAAGGTTAAATATCAAAGTTGATTAATTTGATTGTTAATCAATTTCAGCTTTTCTCTGTTTATATTTTCTGGCGAAAACATAAAACAGCAAAAAAAATACAAAAAGATATTAAAGTGAATAGCGAATCAACAATAGATTCAATTACCACACACTGAGTGATCTATGGTTATTCAAATTTTGATCAATATTTTCATCATTAACGATTAGTTGATTGGTTAGTTAATCCAGAGTTTAATAAATGATGTTTTTTCTGGTTATTGTTACAACTTTTTTGGCAACTTTTAAGCTGACAAGGTCCGTTAACCTTGGCAAGTTTGTATTGCGTTTCTTCCATACTGACCATAATGGTGAAAAACATTTACATCCAATCAGTTTTTATCCTTGCTTAAAGATTTGACCAATTTCCGGGGAACCCACAGAGAGTCAAAGGAACCAGGCAACAACAATCAACGGCAATATTAACCCATGTTTGGAGTAATTGAAAAATATATGATTAAAGTAGTGAGAAATGAAAAGGTGAAATTAACTTGAATAAGAGAAAGATGAGAATCGAAAGGATGAGAATGATGATGATGTTGAAATGTAAGGTTATAATAAATTGGCTCCTCCTTGCCAGTCTCAGATGCTTACGAGTTTAGAACAAGTTCAAAGTTTTCGTCTTTTCTTCGTCGATTTGCTTATATGTAATAATAAGCAAAGTGACCTGACACTTTTGGGATACAAAAGGAGTTAAAAGATTGCAAACAGGATCACAATCAAGTTGAACTTTACATAAGTTACGTTTACATAAGCAACCAAGTAAAAGCATATCAATTTGTATTCAGTGTTAATTTAGTTTTTAATTTACTCTCTATGTAAGTGTTTCTTGTGTGAGTTTAGTTTGCACAAAAATTGTTCAACTGTTCAATTGAACGTTCATTTGAAACATCGAAATATCAGTTGATCAAAAAGGGAAATCAAGTTGACAGCGAAACAAAGTTAATTCAATCAAAAACAAAATGGTTTACTTTATTTCAACAGTTTCACTCCTTTTACTAGTAACAGGTAAGTTTCAAAATATAACATTTAAAACTCATAATCTAATTAACAAATTAACTTGCAATTAAACTTTTAAGCAAATGTTAAAATATATTTTCCAAGTAAAGCTTACAACTGCAATTGATATTAAATTTGCATGTTAATTCAATTTTGTCCATTTTTCCACTTTCATTGAAACAACAACTCAACTTATTGCAATGAAATGACATTGTTTTATGTTTTTGTCACCATTTATTCATTTCATTTGCAAACCAGCTTTTCCCTTTCTTTTTGCATGATTTCAAGTCTTTTTTGATTCTGTTTATAACAAGCATTTGTGATTCGCTTTGTCATGTTGGTCAAACTTTTTTGTTGCATTAATGCAAATGTTTTTCAGTTGATGCGTACGAATTGGATGAAATAACTTATTTGCCTCGCAATTACTGGTCCATATTGAAGTATGCAACAACACCAGCAGCATATTCATCAGTTCCTTATATTAAAAGACAAGGTATAATTCCTGGACCTCGAGTAGGTCGATCATTTGCAACACCTTATGACCATTATCATCAATTCATTGCTAATAGTGCTTCTACCAATAATAATGATAATAACAATTTAAATAGTGATAATGTTAAAAGTAAGAATGTTAAACATAACAAGTATAATAATAAATATGATAGCGTTGATAACTTTCACCCTGAATTGCATGATTTCCAATCGTTGACTGGATTCAATAGTCGAGGTAAAAGATCATTAAGAATCAGTGACATTGCTTCAGCTGCATCCTCCTCATCTGCATCAAATCCCTCACCTACTTCATCGTCTGGATCGGCTGTTGATATGGCTTCGATTGAGGACGCTTCAAGTCCGCAAAGCATGGCAATTTACGCTCGATCAACCCGTCAACTGATTCCAGCTCCAAGGGTTGGTCGATCATCACCATCTTCATTATCATCCTCTTACTTATCGCCTAACCTTTTAACAGGTTTCAGTCAACAAGCAAGCACGTACAATCGAGCCTCGGACGATGAGGTTAACAGTTATGAAGGTGATCAACAACTTGGTTTTACTAGTTTAGGTACTCATGGAGGAATTCAGTTATTGGCAGTTCCAAGAAACTATTTAAATCCTTTCATTGCCAAAGATTTATTCAAACGGGTTGCCTTGACACCGAGAATTGGACGATCAGATGGTTCATCAATTGGCTCAAAGGGCTGGTTAGACGATGATGATTACTATAATCGTATAATTAAATCATCGTTTACACCGCGAGTTGGAAGGTCTGTTGATGCTGTTAATGGAGAGAAATCAATGAAAAGTTCAAAACCGTAAAAGTTATCAAACTTTTAATTGTTTCATTTTAATTTAACTTTAATTTTCATCTTCTTTTATTTCAGCTAATAATATCATCATAATTGTGTGTGTTTATTAATTTATCATTGATTTGATTCAACATGAAAAAACAATTATTATCATTTTTTCAGCATTCAATAATGAAAGTAGATTCATCCAATTAGCATGGAAACTTTAACAACACTCTTTGATTGTTTCACACCAAATTAATCAAATTTAACAATGTTAATTGAAGTCATTCAATTAGTGATGATAACTTTTTTGTCCTTTTCTCTGTGAATAAAATAAAGTTATACTTTTAGTTTGTCCAATGGTCAAAACTTATTAGCAATTAATCAAGACACTTTGGCCTTTCAGGCTGTTTGGAAACATTGAAATTTGTGAATTCATTTTAAAGGTCAATGAGATGAACAATTCAGTCCTGAAATAAACAATAATAATGATAATTGATTGATGACCTTAATTGATACAAAAATGACCTTAAAACTAACATAAAGCTAACGAAGTGTTTAGGACCTGAGGCTTAATTGTAAGTCATTTTAGAATTGTTAACAATTCACTCTTTATTTGGGTTTAAAAGGTTTAATCTGATCTCAATCTAAAGAAAAATATGGAAACAATCGCGATATTTTTTCGCTGATTAAGATGAAAAATGGGCAAAAATTCAATTGAAGCGTTTAAAATGATTTTAAATTGAAAAAGGATTCATTCATGAAATTAATTAGCAACATTTGATCAAGTTATTTGAGTCAAGTTTCAAGTGTTAACAAAAATAAGTTTGAGATTTTCTGCTTAGAAAACTGCAAAAGAAATATTGAATTTCTTTTTCAAGATGTGAAAATTAGATTGAAGCCATATTGAACTAATATTGAACCAAACTAAAAATATCAAATAACTATCCATATTCATCCATATAAGCATATTGGCTTGAAAATTAGTATAAAAACAAATTGATTAACATTTCCTAGACATTAATAAAGTTGATTTAATAGAGTGAATTAATCAAAAAGTTGAATCTTTTTTTCACAGTGAACACGTTTTTCTTGAATAAAAACAATAACAGGTCAAGTTGGATTGATGAGATTAACATGAAAAGATGGATGACATGATAAAATAAGAATCAAAGTGATGACAGATTTAATGACGGTCAAACATGAATGTTGATGGCCGTGATTACCTTCTGAGTGGTCAACAGGAATATGAAAATGTATTATTTTTGGAAGGAAGAATGAGATTGAAGGGGAAAATTGACTTGAAAATTATAACAAAGGAAAGAGAAATTGGTGTTAAAATTAGATTGAAAGGTACTTTAAGAAAGAGAAGATAAGAATGATGAAGATGAAGATGAAGATGATGACCATCCCGGATCTTTAACCGGATATGAGTTACAGGTAACACAAAAGGCTATGTCTAAAGTCAACGGGAAGCCCGTCAAGATCATTTGCTTAAAAGTCTATTCAAGTCCGTTCAGCCCAAGATGATCACTTCCACCCTCAACAATAACAGACTAGTTTTACTTTTCCTTATTGAAAGAGACTGACCTTTGCTCAAAATATACTTTCCTATTGCAATTATTGCATTATTATCAAGGAAACGTTAAATGATCAAGTAACATTCTGAAGCCGTCAACAAATTAAATCTGTTAAGTGTTAATTTATTGTTACCTTCTTATTTGAATGGCAACTTATACACTTGCAATGATTGACGATTAACACTTTCGAAGGATTGTAACTTAATTATAAGTAAATTATCATAACCTCAGGGTTCGCAAAATAATGAGTTTACAGGGTTATTAGTGATAAGAATTAAAATTAGGTGATCAAAAATTACTAGATTTGATG
Source organism: Tetranychus piercei (assembly GCA_036759885.1). Lineage (NCBI taxonomy): Eukaryota > Metazoa > Arthropoda > Arachnida > Trombidiformes > Tetranychidae > Tetranychus > Tetranychus piercei. The sequence goes on from CM071878.1 coordinate 9,841,931, forward strand.
TTAAGAAGTATTCAATGTAAGTTGTTACCAGTAAGTATTCAATGAATAACAATGTTATAAATGATAATGTATTACAAATTGTAAGATACATTGAAACGAGTACAGAAAAAGTAAATCAATAAGGTTGATGATCTAATTGAGAGTCGAGTTAATTTAATAAAATTATTAATAGAAAATATTAATAAAAAGTGACTTTGGTTGACAATATTAACATATAAAATGATTGAGATAATTATGATATAAGGTCTGAAGCAATCAAAAAGATAAGCACATTATTGGAAATCAATTTTTTGTCTACCAATTTTGTCTGACGATTCAGTTTATGGGTTAATTATAGTCAACAATATTCTATTATAATCAACAATCAAAGGTTATTATTGGAAACCATTGACAATGTACTGAGATAACAAAACTGACAAAGTCCGGGTTCGTTGGTAAATAGACGTCAAACTGAATTACGGAAAATTATTCACTTTAATCAAGATGATATTTTCTCATCATTAAAATTTTCATCATCCCACGCTTACTTTAATCACAGTTAGATAATAGTGAATAGTCAGCATCTTTACATAAACCCGGATATGAGTAGTTAGTTGTAACGAACTGTACTTGTTTTGATAAGCCAAGAGCTTTAGGTAAAGTTGTTGAAGGTGATTTGTATACAAAGACAAGTCTATGAAATTGTTAACAATTTAGATCATTTCATTCAATCATTTTGTTTTCAAAGATGAAAGATATTCAGAAGATGTTGACTCACCTCATGGCTACATTGCTACCATCAATCACTATCGGTCGTAAATAGTCACTACTATCGGTTGTATCACAGGTACGATGTAAAGTATCTGAGTGGACATCATCGGTATGATGAAGAAGGTGATGATGTGAATGTTGATGGGATTCATGATTGGCACTACTACTATTTACAACAGTATAACTAGGATTGGAATTGGTTTTAGTTAGATTGGGTCCACTTGCGCAGAGTTTAATCAGCTCTTCGAGAAGCTCATTTTGAGCAGCGAATGGACCAACCTTGACCAAAGCCATTTGAACCTGAGATTCGGTGTAACCCAATTTAAGGCCAAATTCAACTCGAGCATTGTAATTTGAATCATCGACAATCGGATCGTCACATAAACTCAATACCTCATCTTTAACCAGTGACGAGGTTGATGATGAAGATAGAGTTGAACTTAAAGGTGGGTTAAATATTTCAACTGACGTTGGTGTAGTCCTTTTAATGGTCACATAATCACGATACTCAGCTGCTAATGTGTCCGAAACTGTTCGTGAAACTTCATCATGGTCACCATCAAATCCCATGGTTACCTGAAAAGGTGAAACCAGAAATTGATTGAAATATTGGTTATTAGCTAAGCCAATCATGGTTTGCATTCACTTTAATAACACAATGGGAATAGAAAAAAATACGAAGCACAGTATGAAGGAAGAGAGCAGCATATAATTCATAGAGAGATTTTCATTTGGATTTAGTTAACAGTATAATCATTACCAATATGTTGGGCAATTATAAGAAACAAAAATCACAGAAACAGACTTAGGAATTAATCTGAAGTTTTGATTATTTTAGGGGAAATAAAATCTTCAGATGTGTGAGTATATAATGTTAAAGGGAGAAACTTGTCAAATAGACTATCAATGCTCATTGATCACTTAACAAATCAATTGACAATGATTGTGATAAGGTAATATACCAAGAATATTCAGATAGTGATGTTATTGTTGGTAATGAAAATGGTTGTGATTATGATTATGACGAGGTTGGTTGAGTAATGAAGGTGAAAGCCTGTTAACTATCATCTCTTTATCATCATCTTAAAAGTTGGTTGAGCGAGCAAAAGAGTTTTTCCTACCAAATTAACTAACTCAATACTATTCAATCAATATACATGATGATGATGAGAGAACGATGATGAAATGAAATGTAAACTAATCAAGGTACAATAAGAGACAAGTTTAACTAAATCAGGTCAAAAGTAGGTTTGGTTAATTTGGTGGTTTTAAACAAGAAAAAAAAGAAAGAGAGAGAGAGAGAGATGGGAGAGGGAAGAAAAACAGTAGCTTGTTAAGCAAATGGCCAACACATAAAATATATAAACACAGTTAAGACTAAAGGATAATTTGGGTAAAGAGAAAAATGGTAAATAAATTGGAACCGAAATTGGCATGTAAGGATAAGTAACAGATAAAATGTGGTCAAATAAATTAGCAAATATATTTAATTAACATGTAATTACCTTTAAATCATCCATTCTGGTGTATTGTTCCTCTTCACAGGCAACAAGCAACAATAACAATCCAGGGTAGACACACTCACTTGATCTTTTTACCTACAATCATTATAACCAGAGTTTAACAGTGATTGACACAATGGGACACAAAACACAATAAATAATTGATAAGAACAAGGTAACATTGAATTCAACTGATTAATCTTATTGTCAATCCAGTTAATTAGGTTCATTTGAGTGTTGGAAAACCATGGTTAGATAATTTCAAAAACCACTCATCCCAGACATGCTAAGAGACAAACAGAGAGAAAGAGAGGGAGAGAGAAACAAATCATTGGATCACAATTATGAGGCGCCAAAAATTAAATCCAAGTTTGAATTTACTGTTTATTTTTCGATTTTCTTGATGTTTCACTTCACGCCATATGTTGAGATGACCAGTTTACCATAATTTTTCACTGACTTTATTTCCTAATGTGTGTTCCTAGTTTATTTGACCAGCTGAGCTAATTTAACGTTGACAGTGCAATGAGAAAGTATTCAAGTCGACTTGGATACACTTGAAAGGTGAAAGTGACACTGATGAAGTAACACAATAACCAAAATGAATAATCAAGGTAACACTTATTAAATTTGAAATTCACCTTTTATCTAATACAATCTGTTCTTGCATCTATCACTTTTCTCTTGCTACACTTATGGGCTGTTAATTCAATTTAGCACCAGTCAAATAAAGCTCTAGTGCAAGTGAGAGTAAAAGTATCATGATCACGATTGGCAAGAAAAATCTGTTCAGCAGTTGATCTCGGCTTACTAGTGCAACCAAAAGCCGGAGAGAGAGTTAACTGGAGGGACTTCAATCTGGGTTGGACCGGCTAACATTCTATTGTTGGGGAAATAAGGAAACCTGTTTAAGTTAATTGTGGATCTCACTCTACATCCAAGGGACTCTGCATCCTTCTCACTCTTCTTCTATTAACTGATTTTTTGATTCTCCCTCATCATCAAACTTTCATTTCTACCAGTCTATTTTTTCTCTATCTCTATCTCTCTCGCTCGTTTTCTTCTCTCTCACCTCATCTCATCCTTAATTCATTTTCTCTTATTCGTAATAAGCCTCTGTTGATTCAGGCTTCTGTTGCTTTTTTATTGTTGATAGTGTTTAGCTTCTTGTAAGTTGATTGTAGGTTTGGCGAAATGCAGTTGAATCGGAAAAAAGTTACAAAACTGGCCTGCTCCTGTTATTTTGCTCTTTATTATCTTCTTTTGGTTACCATGAACTAATAAAATCGGAACACGGTTAGGTCTAAGTCGATTCCCTAAATCTTATTTTATGTGTAATGATCCTACCCGCCTCTTGTTATCTTTACTTTTCCATTTTTTAACCTTTCTCTTTTTTATCCCTCTTCTTTCCGGGCCATGTCATGTGTCTTCTGTGTTTGATTGAATTATTTATGTGCGGAATCCAGGGGAGATTGGAAATCAATTTTTTAGAAGCCAATCTTTACTAAAGTTTAATATGGTCGAGAGTTAATTAGTGGTTTCACCAACCTGTGCTGATTAATCCACTAATCAACTTCTTTTATAAATGTTAAGACTTTAAATTGTTTGTAATTAAATAACAACGAATAACAATAAATCAGAATTTTCTTAGAGGATTTGAATTCTTATCAATATTTATAAATGAGTATCAAGTAAATAGTTTTTGAGTAGATTTTTAATAAATATGATAATCTTTTCAGACAACAACCAAGATCAAAATATTGATTCATAGAATGAAAAGGTTAATATTGCATTTAAAGATACAAATGTTTATGTATAAATTGAACGAGATTGTCATCTAATTGTTGAAATTAAACATGTGATGTCATTCAATCATCATGTGACTTTATTTCCGTGAAAACCATTGAGCTAGTTATTTGATTGTGGAAAACAAAACATCTTATTTTTTGGATAATCCAATAGAATATAATGTAAATCGACAAATATTGAATCCAAGCCCATTTCATTGTACACCAAAAGCCTGGAATATAATGGAAAAGATCATCTTGGTAATTTAATTTAATGTCAATTGTAAATTCATCTAGATTTCCATCATAACCATGATTCCAAAGGAATAAAGTATTCGGACTTGTTGTTATTGAGACTGAAATTAAAAGACAAAAGCGAATTCAATATACAAGCGGAACATTTTGCATAGTCAAACTTACACAGTTGAGATGTACTTTCTGCTAACATATTATCAATACTTGTTTTGATCAAATCATCGGAATCCGTGTAATCAAAGATCGATCCAGTTGACAGTAGTAATTGGTCACTAGGCAAAGGTACTTTTTGACTAAATTTTAGATCTCCGATGATTGACAGTTTGGAAGAAGGTTCATCGGTTAATGATTCCAAAATGAGCTGTGAATCCATTTTCAAATTCATATTAACCTTCAAGAAGACAAAATCAGTGGATAATTCAGTCCAGGAACACAATTTTACAAGAAATAAGTTCAAACAACTCTCACCTTTAGTTGATATGTGAAAAATAAAATGAGTTTTATGGATGAAATTTTTTCCGTTTTCTCCAAAGGCAACACTAATTTCATGTCCAATTTATCGTAAATATCATCGTTATTTAGATCTGATTCATAATTCTGAAAGCAGAAAATATAAAATAGGTGAATTTAGAAATAGAATATATGTTATCAGCCTTACCGAAATAAATGGTATTCTGATCTTTTTTTGGTCCAGTTGGTTGTTGAGTTGTGGAAAGCTGCTCCAGATGATCTGATTACTTGATATTGATGTATTTTTCAATTTAGCCATCATAATTAAGTCATATTTGAAGTTTACTTGAGGCTTTTCCCAGAAATAGTCAACCTTTTTCCAAAGACCATCGGTTTGGTAGACAATAATCCAAGGATAGAGAATGTTGATAATCCAAGTTATTATGGTGAACAATGTTGCCTGTGATAATTTAGAAGATTTATAATGAACAATTAGTGGCCTCGAGAATAAAGTTATTAAAGACATCATGAAAAAAATGTTTAATTCGGATACAATCAAAATGAAAGGTTTACCAATGTCCGTTGTCAATGGAGATGAAGAAAAAAACAAAAGAACAAGCGTTTGTTTCGTAAGTAAAGATCATTTATTTGACCATAAAAATTATCTCTGAGTGTCAAGTTCCCGTCATGAAAGTTGATGGGTATTGACTAAACTCAAAAAATAGGACAATCCGAGGACTTGATTCGGAAAGACACTTACAAAAATGTTAACAATTTTGAAGATAAAAGGGGTTGAAAATGAAATTAAATGACATTCAAACCATGGATATAAATGGTGGGTCAGATTTCTTTAATCAACGTAATTATCACACTTCAAACGTTGAATTAATAATTTTTTTCAGAATATTGGCAACAGGGACTGTCATAAATTGAAAAGAGTGGTCTTAACGGTCCAATGGTCACGTTAATCCATGACTTTTAATTGATTGTTACAGTTTTCAATTGAAGGATAAAGGGAAAGGGCTATGAAAATAGAGGGCTAAGGAAAGAAGACGCCGAAAGTGTTGAAGAACAGTTAGCTGTTGAAAGAGTAAGTTTAATAAACTAATTCTCAATCCACTTCTTCCAACTATCTGATGTATCCTCGTTTTTTACATTCTGGAGTAGATGGAAAATCAACCTCCCAAAAGTGTGGTGGCGTCTTAGGAGGAGAAACATCTGATCGATGTCTTGAATGTTTTTCTTCTGATTTATGACCAAGCTTTTCAAAAAATTTTTGACATTGAGGACAGGAATGTCCTTTCAACTGACAGCGATCTTTCTTTTTCCTAATGGGTCGTTCTTTCACTTTCAAAATGGCCTTGGAGTTGCATGCCAAAGAAATGATTTGAGGTTTTGCTTTGGGTTTGATTTTATTACCACCTCTTAAAGCCAAAACTAAGTGAAGAACTGAGCCTCCAGTAACTTTGTAATCGGCCGCAGTTTTGTCATCATTCCTAACAAAAAAATGCAGAACATGGTTACATTAAAAATAAAGACATTGTTGAAATAACTGATAAATAACGTGATCAAAAAGTACAAAAATGCTCGTGAATTACATTTGTTTTCCACTGAAGATGAGTCGCTGTTGGGCAGGAGGAATACCCTCTTTTTCTTCTACCCTTTCCTTGATTCGTTCGACTTTGTCAGTTGGTTCAATATCAATTTCAATTTCTTTACCAGTTAGAGTCTAAATAGAAAGGAACAGTAAAGTAACAATTAGATGAAATCAATTTTGAGATAAGATTAAAAAATGTAAGGCTCACAGTAAATTGAACATACATTAATGGAATGACATACCTTAACTTTGATTAACATATTGAAAGATTTGAAAGAATAATACAAAATTATAATTTTTTAAATAAATTGAATAATTAAGTTGATAACTGCGATAATAAAACACGGGGCAAAATAGAGAATGTCAATATATTTGGATGAAATCTCGTCGTTAAAAATATTGAAAGAGAATTCAACGGCTGTCATAGTAACGCAAATATGCATATTACGCCATCTAGTGTTTAATTACACAACCATATTAGCTACTTTCAATTCAACTTGAATAATTCAAGTTGATTAACTTAAGGTAATTGTTATTATCTCTGCACAAAGTTGAATAATATTGAGAATTTCAATTGAAAACAACATTGAACAATGTTAAGTTCGCCTCAAGTATCGATTAATCAAAATGAATCACTGTATAATTCAACAAAAGTTCAAGTCAATCATTTTTATTCCAATCGATGAAATCATCTCATCAATCTATTCATTTGATTGCTCGTTTCATTTAAATTCATCAAAAAACTTTCCCTTTATTCCTCAATTCATTCCATATAGTCTAACACCAACTCTACAATTATGCAATTTATCAAGAATGCGTTAATCAATCATTTTTAAAGTCAAGCTTTCAGAGGTAAATCAGCTCAACTTTTAATCCCTGATTAAATAGTCTCATTTTATAAATAAATGAAAACTAACAAATCAAATAGTAATAATCTGTCAGGTCTTATTGTTATCATGATCAGTTATTGGTACACAACTTTCATGAAGGTGGATGAGACTTCAGCCCGATTTTTGGTTACCCATTGGTTATTCATTAGCTATGGCAATGACAATCAAAGCTGTAAGCATTAATAATTAGATAAGTAAGTTAACTGTTATCAAATTTAAATGCAATATTTACAGAAAATTGTAAATCAATTGAGTCTAAAAAGTAAAATAAATAATTCAATTAAAGTAAATTGCAAATTAATCCTGAACACACCTCAAAATTGTTCGAAAACAACATTCCGGAGCTTGATATTAACAATTATTTCAAGTTGATCATATTAATACAATATTTATACAATCAACAATAGAAATAATAATTAAAGCTTATATTAAACTTGAACTAACTATAAATAGATTGTTGATTTTCTATGATAAACCAGATTTTCATGTCTTACCTGAGAAAAAAGCTTTTGCCATGGTAGAGAAAACAAAAATAAATCTCATTTGCTTCTAATAATATAAGTTACGTTTGGGTGTGTCTATTGATTAACATTGATAATAATCATGATTCAAATGAGAGAATCATTATCATGACCGAATAATGAATGAGTAGGTAAATGAGGGTGAAAGGGTTCCTTTAATCATCTCCAGGGCTCCCCAAATGTTGAACATTATTGATGATGTTGATTATGATTTGACGATTATGATGGTGGCAATGATGACCAGGAAAATTAGGTGAAAAAAACATTTTTTAGCCAACAGCTAAGGCACAGGTAAAGATGAAATAGACAGGAAAGATTACGACGATGAAGATGATGAAAAAGTTGAAAAAGATGTCAGGGACAGCCAATTATACGAATGTTTAATACACTTTTTACTTACAGCAAATGAAATGTCCCTGAAGACTTGAAGTGAAGAAAAGAAACAAGGAGAAGATAAAGAAGGAAGAACGCTTTGAACGGTCGAAGCCACTAAAGAAAGAGACTGATGAAACTGGCTAGGTAAGTTAGCATACCTTTAAAATTAAAAAAAGAAAGAGAAGAAAATATTCGCTTAATGAAAATTTATCTCATTAAAAGCGCCATTATTTTCTGGACTGAGGAAGAGACAGTTAACGGTTTTTTGCTATTGGTCATTTTGTGTGTGTAAAGTGTGATATTTAACAATAAACGCTTTGTTTAAACGGATTAATGAAAACTTCTGATCGTATGCTTCAACTCTTTTCAACTTGTTACTTAACTGTTACATTTCCTTGCTTCAAACTTTCAATAAATCTTTTATAATAGTGATTTAATCTTAATTTATCTTGTTTTAATCTTGTTCTAATCTTGTTTTAGTTTTGTGTTCCCCAATTGTGATTATAATTATCAGGATAAGGATTAATCATCGTCACTCTCACCATTATCATCTTAGAGCCCTTTAACCTTTATGGTGTTGCATTGGTTATTCACATAAGTCACGATAATTTTGGTAATAGAGTCACACCCTTAAGAAAAGGTTCCTGGGCCAAGACGATTAATGTGATTTCACTCATTTTTGGGTTTAAATGTTGCTGATGTTGGTTTAATATAAAAAGCTTAAATATCAAAGGGAACAGACAGTTAAGGAGAAGACAAGAAGACGAAAAGAATAAAAGAATAACCAAAAATAAGAAAAGTAGAAGTTAATATAAGTTAAGTTAAAATCAAGGTAACATTTACTTGGTAACCTTAAAGTAAATCAACAATTTAACATTAAATTGTTGCCGTATTCTTAACCTTGTTTTGGATTTCCTTGTATCTTGTTTTTTTACTTTCTACCTTGGTCCATTGCAGCCAACATCAAACTCATCAACCTGATCCTGATCCATGGTTTTGCAAATCACTCAACTTGCAAAAATTGCATTACTTTGCATCATTAAAAAATCTGTTCATCTACAATTAATGTGTTGAAATCTTTATCATTGGTACTTAAAATTTGGTGACTTGGTGAAATTGATCTGTTCATTGTTTGTTTCGCTCCTACCATTTGTTGTCTATAATTCTTGCTGGATTGCAAATTAAATTACCTCACAAATTAAACTAGACATGGTCGATGGATATGCCAAAGGAGTTAAATTTGCAATGCTTATTGCAAATGGAGTTATATTCGTAAGTTTATGTCCTTTAATCTTTTAATCTTTTCGTTGCTCAGCTCTTGTTTATAAACTTATATGAATTTTGTTTAATCTTGAACAATCTTTGCGCAATTAGCATAATAGCTCATTAACTCAGCTAAAGTGTCCCTTCGGATGCTAACTTTTTAATCTTAATCAATTCACTATTATGATTTCCGACTGAAATGAAAATATTATCATGTTTACCTCTTATTAATATTGATAGTTAAACTCCGAACCCCAAAGGTTTTATTGAGAATAGGTGGGCAGAAATCAATGTGAAAGTAACAATAAATTGAATAAAAATTTGATGATGAGATGATGATCATGATGATAAACAAAAAGGTAACAAAAGCGAGGTAAAAATTATGAACTAGGAATAGATATTCCAATAATAACATCTGAAGAAAAGTCAATCAGTTATTCATAAGTTGTTTCAACTTGCTTTCAATTCGGTATTCGTTATTCAACTATTTCCATTCCAGTCAATCTTCTCTATTCATTATAATACATTTACCTTTTTCTTTCCGAATCTATTTAACTGTGAATATTTAATAATAATATGAATATAATATAGTTCAAATTTTATTAACTGAAAGAAAATTGTATCAAAATAATGTAATAATAAGCCTTTTTAATACACTCTCTTTTTCTTCATCGTTTTTTTACCAATGAAATTTGTATGTTGCATTAGGTTGGAGGTTTGACTGTTTTTTCAATTGGAGTATGGACTTTATCCGATAAATCATTCATGGAAAGATTACTTGGAACCAAATCATATGTTGCTTCAGCTTCCATTCTCATTGGTACCGGATTAGTTGTGGCAATTATTTCATTTCTTGGTTCAATTGGAGCTTGGAGAGAGATAAGATGCATGCTGATTACGTTTTTTTTCATTCTAGCAATGATTTTTTTAACCATGTTAACTGGAGGTATTCTGGGTTATATATTTCGAAGTGAAGTAAGTTCAGGGTATTAACTCTTGCCATGTTCTTGTTTACTCTGGCATCTCTTTGCTCTTACCAAACTAAGTTCAATTCTAATTAGTATTTAATTTTTCAATAGGTTGATGAAAGGATGCATTCGGAAATGGTAATGACAATAAAATTATATGGAAATGATACCAAAGTAACTGAATCTTGGGATGCTGTTCAACGAAATGTGAGTTTTCTACTCTAAAAGATGATCAGAGGGAAAAGTAACTTTTTTGAATTCATAAGAAAATGCAATTTAGCAAAGATTAACTATTTTTTTGAATTATCTATTCAACTTTCTCTTTTAGTTCAACTGTTGTGGTGTTATTCCTAATATTGGTAACCGATTTAATCGTGATCAAAAAGCTTACAAAATTTGGATGAGAAACTATAATTTTAGATTGAGTGGACCTCAAGTACCTGAAAGTTGTTGTAAGAATCCACTTGATCCTCAGCAACGAAAAGCTTGTATACGAGATAAATTGGAGGAAAGATACGTTTTTATGGATGTATGTAACATGATTGAATGAATTCGGGATTTTATTGATTTGAATTAAATTTATTAATGACTTATTTCTTTCTTGATAGGATTGTTATGAGAAGATGAAAGATTTTGTTAAATCACATGCATTGCTGGTTGGAGGGATTGGTATTGGAATCGCTGCTTTGCTAATATTTGGAATGATTTTATCATGTGCATTATTTTTGATGCTAAAATAATAATCACTGTCAAATAGTCACCAGTTAAAGCATAATCACTATCATCATCATCAACATCATCATTACCATGTTCATTACCATTATGAGTGCCAGTTACATATCAACATTTTCATTTTCATTTCATTGCTTCTCATTGTCACCTATGAATTTTTACTCTCACACTACCTTTGAAGATAAACTAGGTACAACTTTTCTCATGTTGGCCTTTTCGGTCTCTGTTTTGGTTGTATCTCAATCCTGATTACAACGAAGTTTAATTGTGCCATAATAAATTGCGTGTAAATAGATGTGGATAACAAGTAAATGGTGATGTTGATGGTAAACTTTGATGTAGGAAAAGGTTTAGGTAAATGATTTCTCTTTTTTCATTCATGAAAAAAACGAAAAAGAAGAGCAAAAGTCACGCATTTTCATCCTTCTTCTTCTCATTCTCTCTATTTTTTGTACATACTTTTTCAGCAAATGTAAGTAAGTGGGTGAAAGATTCATGTTAGGATATTATCATGAAGTTGACTCTGTTTATCTTGATGATAATAATAGACAAACAAAGTCTAACAATCAAAGAGATAGAGTTGAGTTGAAGAGGAAAAAATGAACTCTAATGTTGCTGCGTTTATTGGTTGACCAAAAGGAAAGTAACAAACCTCTTGATTTGATTGCAATAACAATTAAGTTAACTAGGTAAGCAAACAAAACTCTTCATGCTAATGATGGTGATGATAATGAGTTTGAATTTGTCTGAATCCAACCAACAAACTTGACATTTCATTGTATAAAAAATATCAATGTAAACTAATTTCTTTTGTCAAAGTTAAATTGAAGAAGAATTATTATCAGGCTTCAATTTTGCTCTTTTCCTCAGTTTAACCTCTTTTTTCATTCTAATTATTCTCATTTGATTGAAACAAGAATCATCTTAATTGCAACTTGTAATTTAATCAAAATGTTGTACATTAATTATATATGTATATATTGTATTGTTATCACCCAATTAGTTTTACCAACTCTAAGTCATTTGATTTTGCTCTCCAAACCCCATTTTATCAATTGTAAACTCATAATTAATTGTATATTAACTTTAACCAACAATTGTGATTTAATTAGGAAAGTTGATTATTTTAATGAACGCATTCTCAGTCGAGTTAAAGATATAAATCAAACTTATTGGTTAAGGTTTAATGAAAGAAGCACGATTTTGATTTTGATTTTCCTAAACGATTACTTGGATTCAATATTTGTCTAATAGTTGATTAATCTGAAGCCAAAATCTGATTCAATCTGAATAAATCTTGCCATGTAAATCCAAAATGATTAAACACTGTCCATTGATTTCTGCATAAACATTCAGTAATTACTTCAAATTATCATCAATCCAAATAAATGTACATTTGTAAATAACCTCAAGGGAATTAATTACTCAGTGGCAATTCAAAACAATTAAAAATGTTAAACAATTGAAAAACAGCAAACAATTGAGAAAATTAATTTCAATTACTATCAAGATTAAATGAGCTTTTCCAGTTAACCAGCTGAATGAAATGCAAATAACCAATGATTGCAGTTAATCACACGATTGGAGGCAGCTTTAGAGCCAAACAGTCTTTCAATTAAACAGACTTACCTTAATTTAGATAGAACTCATCAAATCTCTTTAAATCTCATTAAATCTCATTGAACCAGAATTAATCTTTTTCTTCCATTAAACAATTAGAACGAATTTATTCGATAAGCTAATAAAATATCGTTAGAGTCAAACACTTGAAAATCCTGAAAAGTCTATCATCCATTGTCTTTTAATGCGTATATTTTTGATTTGATTCAATAGCATTTTTTTTGTTGTCTTACAGAATTTAATTTAACCAATTGTCAAACTTAATTTACCCTTGTATATAAACATGTTAACTGTCATTGAGAAAGCCAAAGAAAAATCAGAAATGAGAAATAAATTGAATCAAGAAAAATCAATTGAATAAAAGTGAAGCTTTTTCAATTTTATTTTATATCTTTTGCTTCCTTATTTTCATTTGATCATCAAATAATATGGCATTAATCAGTGAAAATATTGAAGCCAATCTTAGCTTAAATTATCGTTAAATCTGTAAATCTGAAGTAAACAAATGTTTTTGTATTTACAGTTGACTATTCAACTCGACATAATCTTTATCCTTTCGCATTCAATTCAGATTTTTGACATTCAAATATCACTTGTTTAACGAGATAGACTAATAGTTGTAATAATTGATGCTTAAGGTTAATCCATTTGATAATCTTAGGTTTATTGTTATAAGGTTTTGATTGTTTTACTTAAGTGATAGCATTGTTTTGATTAACCTTTGTTTTTTTGTTGCTTTTTGGGTTCATCTATTCATCTGTATTTCTGGTTATCATGCAACAAGCTTCAACTACAGATGTTTCAATCTTAATCAGATTCTTTAACAGCTTTGCGCTTTTGGATTATTTTTAGCTTATATCTAAGTCAAAGGTATTCTGATTCAAAATTATTTCATCATTTTATTTAAAGGTTAACCATGTGTGGCTCGATCTCATCAGAGTGAAACACTCACAAGTGGGAGTAACTTTGCTTGAAATTTCATCACAAGAAAAGCAACAAAAAACACTGCTTTTCAAAGTGAAACACAATTGAATCAAGAAAATGAACTGAAAGCATGAAAAACAAAATTTTTCATTTATCTTTCTGTAAACCACAAAGGTTAAACCCAAAAAACCACATTTTAGTTGGTCATTAATTCAATAATTTAAAATCAGTTTATTTAAGATTCAGGAATAGATTTTGTTTTATCTTCAACTATTTTTCATAAAACGCGCTTCTTGTGCAACAGTTTTATTTTCCCTCAATTTCAAACTTGCAATTTCTGTTTTTGGCTATTTTAGTCTTTCGTTTCCCCTTTTATACTGTAAATTTTCGTCTTTATTTGTGACAATTACTTTAGTCCAATTAATAAGATTGTACGGTGAGTAAACAATTAATTTAACTGATCTCTTTATGCTCACCTGTATTGGGTTTCATTAAATTAACCTTCCTGTAAGTTGTAAATTAACTGCTTCTCAATTGACAGCCTTTTTGCGGTATTGTCAGAACTGATCACGTTTTTTCTCAACATTTTGATTTCCAGTCAATAGTATTGATAACCTAAATTGCTAATTATTTTTTTCGTTTACAGCTTTTGTTTTCTTTTTCTTTATTTGTTTTCTATCGAATTTTTCACTTATACAGATGACTCTACTTTCTCGACTGGTTGTTACCCTTAAAGAGTTAATCGCCGACAGAAATAAGCTCATAGATATTTATATAATACATTAACGTAACGTTAGTATAATATATTATGCGGCTGAATTATTGATGATGGTTTGAGCTCATCTACTTCGAGAACATTTTGCCAAAACCTTGAGATTTTAATATTGAAAATAGACCCAGACGAAGATGAAATAAAAACAAGAGATGATGAATCATGACAAACTGGTGCTCATTAAAGATTGCTATTTCAAGTGATTTTTAAGGTCAACATAAATTAGCTTGAGTTTGTCAAAATATTCAATTCGCATAAATTGTAATCCAGTGTAAAAGTTTCTGAAAATGTCATTCAAAAACCTAATGATACTCAGAGTTGCGATGATCTCTCTGAAAGAAAAATTGAAGCAAACTAACTTGATAACTTTTATTAGATTATCTTTCAACAATTCCTTTTATTGACTTTATTTATGAAAGGAACATGATTGAAACATAATTTGATAACAAGGTTACAATGAAACAAAAACCTAATGACATCAATGAAACATTGAAAATGCTCAGCAACACACAATATCATGTAAATAATAAGTAAAATAGGTAAGAAAGCAAAATACCAAATGCTTTGTATATTATATCCGGTGAAACCTTTTTTGGCTTTTCCCGTATGTCTTTTGTGTTACCTTTCAACTTGATGATAAAATGAACAAATAGGCCACTTCAGATTCATTCAACCTTTCCAGAACCAGTTGACCCAAGAAAAGCTCAAAAATAAGAATTTCTTCTAATTTTCTTCTCTTTTCCTTCCAGATCAGAACCACCTACAGGTCACCAGCAATGCTGTGACGAAATTTGTATCCATATTTCTAGACTGAAAGCAACAAAAAAATGACAGACAAATTGAATCTGTCATCTACAATACAAGGTTTGGTGACTGTCTATCAACGGATCTTGGTCAAATTTTGGACATTTAATACAAAGAGGCGAAACATGAAACGAAGGAAAAACAACAAAAGGAGTAAAATTCTGAGGAGAAAACTTTTTAACCTGAATAATGAAAAACTGTGTTGATTATCTTTATGAACAACTGGAGAGTTGGCAAAGGAAATAGTTTCAATAATGTTACCTGTTGAAAAAAACATTTCTCGTTTTCTTCTTTTTTGCCTGATAATGATCGATTCTGACCAATTTTCAGGATAACTTGTTGAAATAATAAGAATGAGAACTCACAATTTAAAAATAAGAAAAAAATAAACCACAAATAAACAATAAAGTCTCTAAAGGAAGGAAAGTTGAAAAAAGCAATTCTCATCTGGGAGTTTTTCATCTATCTCAAGTAAAAGGTGAAAAATAAGGCAAAATTGAATTGAATTTGATGGAGAAGAGAAACAGAAGAGTTAAAGAGAAACCGAAAGTTTCATGATAAACCATGATAATTGTAAGTTGTTTACGGTAAGCATTATTTAAATTGCATTCCAATGGATATTTAAATGACTGAATAGTTTTGTTAACATCATGATTATTGAGATTGAAGAAATGATTTCTAAGAAATCTGTTTTCCTTTTTTTCTTCTAAATTGTTTCAATCTGTTTAAGATGAACTGAGACATGAAATGAGGTTGATAAAACTCAGAATAGAACCAAAAAACTGATAAATTTTCTTTCTATTTCTTTCCAGGTTAATTTGGTACAATTAGTGGATGAACAGAAAACAGAAACTTTTGCAAGTTGATCTTGGATGTTAATGCAGAATCCCAAAGTTTATATTGATTTCTTATTCTACTCTGAATAACCTTTCAACTATATTCAAGCTTTCAGGTTTTCACAGGATAATTAGTTTTCTTCTAATAACACTTCTTGGGGTGGTAAAGTTGCTGAACAATGTCAAATTGAAAGAGAATTTGAAAATCATTTCCTGATGTAAATTACACTTGACTGTGTGAATTTCATCATGAAAATGATGAAACTAGAGCTTTTAAAATGATTCAACTCAAGTCAATCATAGAAATTGTTTTAAATTGAAAAGTCTATTCAAGTTTACCAATTTTGATTTATTCATTTAAATGTTTGAAATAATTCAACTGTTTCTTGTTGTTATTGTATTGAGATGAATTCTTGTTTTTATTCAGGTAAATTCATTAGCCATGAAACATATAATGAAATTTATTTGAAAAGCTTTCACCAAAACCTTCTTTTATTAACAAACTTTCCAATCTTTTGCTTCTTCTCTCTCTTCATAACAAGGATATGCATGAAATTCATGAAGGAAGTCAAGTTTAATCAAATTAATAACTCACCATTGACGTAAATTGATATTGAAAAAGTTGATTTGAAATTATTCAATAACGATTCGAATAATCTTGAATAACTTTAAGCTTAAACTTGAACAACATTTCTATCAATTTGATTAAAACTGGGAATTTCGTCTGAAAATCATAATTCGATATAGAAAAGGTTGAAAATTTTGGAAAATTTGTAAAATAGATTTTCCATTTTCTCAATTGTTGTTATGAAAGTAACATTTTTGAAATAAAATTGATCATTTTGTATATTCAATTTTTATCTCATCAAGTTTATTCATAAGTTGATCTAATCCATCAGATCGGGATGAGATGACACTGCATTGGAGAGTGGAAATGAGAAAATATCAAAATAACAAAAATGATATTGAAAGACAATTCCTAAATTATCAACATTCAACAGGAAAACTAATAATGAAAATAAGCGAGTTTATTATATTGAAATGGATTCAGGCAATTTCAATGTTGAACATGTAAACACTAACAACCTCATCACGTCAAGTATCACTCAAAATTTGTCTCATGTTCAATTGCAAGAATGTCAGGATTATGGAAAAAGTAACAAAAAAGTTCCTAAAAATATGAGATAAAGTTCAGCATATTTTGATGAGAAATTGCATGAAAAATTTGGTCAAAAAATTGAAAGGACTTTTTCCTTTAGAAGAGTTCTCAACAATGAAAATTTAGTTCGATTCTAATGAACATGAATGAAAAATAAGATTGCAAGTCTGAAGAAGATTGTGAAAACTTGAGAAATGTGAAGAAAGTTTCGAAAGAATATTTAGAAAATCAGAAAGAAAATTAATGAAAATAAACACGAATTGCTTGAAAAGTTCACGGAAGAAAAGATGAGTTCATTCGAAAATTTTATTCAATAACTAATGGAAATGGAAATTACTTTGAAAATCTGAGATCCAGTCTCTGCGCAAAAATAAAGTTCATTTAAAATCTTTAAAATGTTCAAAAAAGATGCGATTTCAACAGAAGAACTAAATGCAGGAACTTTGACTTTCGAGTTAAGAGTAGAGACTTGATGAGCATTTGGTGATTCATTCGAATAAAGAAAATATATCGAATAGTTTTTGCTAAAATCGAAATCAATTCTCTAACATCGACTGCTCTTAGTACGCTTACGGAATGTTCAACAGATTTTTCTTCAAACTGATTCTTATGCGACTCTAAAAGTCGGAGCCTAAACGGCTTGCTCAACTGACTTGAAACTGAATATAAAATGTTGACAGCTTGTGAATAAGTGCTGAGAAGAGTTTCAAAGTCATCCAAGATTATTTTGTGTGAATTTGATTTTTGCCCTTTTAAGGTCATTTGAAGGCCAAAGCGCGATTTTTGATGCCAGAATTGTATTGACTTAGTCTATTGAGTTGTGATGTTACAATATAGAGATAGATATCATATTAATATTTGCTCAGTTTTTAAATATAAATGTTCGAGATCCGCAGTTCTTTGGATCACATAACGATTCTCTTTTGAATAGATCCAACTTTCTTATGAACAAAACCAGCATTCAAAAGAGTCGAACCGACTGACTGTATTGACACAAAGTTTTCATAACAACGAAACCAACTTCAAATGACAAAAAACTTACTTTCATAAGACAAAACTTTCGTGTTAAAATTTTGAAGACTGTCTTATATCATTTAACTTATTACACGTATCAATAAATTATTAGTATTTAACAACTCCTAATGATGCAGGATGTCTATTCGCAGAAATTAAAATAGCTATGAATGCTATCTTCTTGAATATTAAACAAATCTTTACAATGGAAGCAATAAGCTTAGAAGCATTTCTTATCGTCTGACTTATCATTCTAACTGCAACTGCAATTATATCAGATGACTTTGTCACCTTGAATGACCTTGAGAGTTCAATCACGCGATCCTTAAATTTGTTGAAGCACATGGTTCAATTCTGAGATCTGTAGCATCAGTCATTCATGAACTATGACTGGACACAGGGGAACGAGATAAAGGACTCCCGATACTTCCTCATGTAATTCTTATTGACATCAGGAAATCGGAAAAAGTTTATCTAAATAGAACTTAATTCACTGATTTAATTCGCCAAAATAATCGCTCAATTGCATTATATTATCCTTCATCTTGTTATGCTGCTAAGGACTGTTCTCATTCGTGAAAATACTCGTACTTGTCGTGGATTTTATTTCGCTACATTATAAGACTTTTTTCTAAAAGAGTATCTTGATTTACCAATGCTGCTGGATTTGAATAATTAAGTATTGAATTGATAAGATTCAATAAGAGCTTATTTTTGAATTATTTTCGTCGAGTTTAGATATTTCCCTTGCCTGTTCGACAGTTCTCTTGACTTTCCCCAGCCGCCTTAAATCGCCGAGCCTAGATTAGTATAACTCACAAGCACTATTCATTAATATTGCATGTTTACTGTCCGGTTACTGTTTCTGAGTTAATTTACTGTTACAAAAGAAGCAGCGCTTTTCCGTATCAAAGTGCTTTCATGAAAAATGTCTGCTTTTATACTTGATTGAGTATTGGATATTAAATTGAAATTAGGAAGCAAATTTGTAACGGTAATTGATAAAAGTATCGTTTGATAGCTATCTTTGAAGTCTGAAAACAGCTGCAGACTAATGCTTATCGCTTACGAATTGAATGTCATAAAATAATGATTATGTTAATAATTTTATGACAATATTGATGATACATTTGAATGTTATTTTGGTTAATAGTAGGTTGGCTTTGAGGTATTTTACCTCGAAATGTGTACTTTTATATTTTGTGATGAAAATGGGTTGGATCTAGTTGAGTGTGACTAAAGGAGTTTTTGGTGTAAAAGGAGGAGTCTTCAGTTTCGTTTTTTTGGACAGTTCAGTTTTTTGTTTCAACTTATCATAATATTATATTTTATTTGCAACTAGAAGACGAAGAAAACTTTTTTACTCAATTATTACAGGTAAAAACTGGAGTGTTAATTGGTTGAACCCACAGTTTAAAAACAAAGGTTATTATAAAATTTATTTTACATTCAACAGTTCCTTGTTACCCATTAGTAAAAGTATTATTATTGTTATCAACTGCTTAACTCCCAGTGATTGTTGTGTTTCCAGTTGCACTTTTGGTTTAACTTTAATTGTGATATTGGAATTGGAATCTTTATTTTCATTAAAAACTTCAAATGTTTTCTTGATTGTACATCAGTCACATTTCAGGTAAGTCTTGATCTGAATGTTTAAAAGCATTTTCATCTTAAAGTTTCAAATTTTTGTTCAATTTGGCAATTTACTAATCATAAAATAATCATCAATATTATTCAATTTTGAATCTCAGTTTATTCTTGATTTGATTTTTAGATTATGATTCACTGCATTTAGCATTGATTGACTTTTAAAGTTTTATATTAATTAAGATTATTAAAGTTGATTTGAATCTAGAAATAGTTTCATTTATAACTTGAAAAGATTGAAAAGTCCGAAGGTTAATTGATCATTGATTTATTGATGAATTATAAATTTATAGCATTATGATTGATGTAGAAAAGGTAAATATATAATTGTGAGAATTTTGATTCTTGATTAAGTTCGACTTGAAAAATATTGATTGGTTTTTGTTGGTGTTTTAGTTGATTTGCTTGTGACTAACATTCCTCTTGATTGAACTTTATTCAACGGTCATTCAATATGGCTGAGTTTGAATAGTGTTGAAGGTGTGACAAGATGTTGAGGAAGTAAAACTGAGACATTTTGACATTTTAATCAAGTTAAATTTGATCATTTAATTTGTTTCAACTTTTTAGGTCAACAATTTCGTCAATAGTCACAAATTGTCCCATTTAATCTTGTTAACTGTGTAACTCAAAGCGAATGGATGAATGTCTCAAAGTAGATTAACACTCATTCAGTGTGTTAATCAACCGAACAGTTGATTAGTATTGTCAAATAACTAATTATAAACTGTATTATTTCCGATTGTATTTACTCTAATCTCATTATTTTATTGGTTTATGTAATAGAATCAAGCAAATCCAAGTAATTGTTAGTATCGCTACTATCAAGTCTTGTAAGTCTAACTCGAGACGGTATTTCATAGTTGAAAGCAGTTTTGCAAAGCAAACAAACTCTGAATTTGCCTTAATTAACAACAATATCAAGTTCAGACTGTATCAATTTACCAATTTTTTAAATTTAAAGAGAATTCGTTGTTTTCAAAACACTTGTTTGCTCAAACAAATTCAAAACTAATTTAACAATCAGTTAATGTTTAGTAACTTCGAATCAATCAATCATGAAATAAAGTATTTTTAAGTTCAAAGTTGAAAAGCTGATTTATTCATTTCATAATGTAACATTATTACCTTTACCGATTGCCTTGTTTTCCTGTTTGATCTTTATTCTTGTTCTTATTCATCTAAGATTATCCAATGTGATCCTGTTAAGCTGTGTGTGAAACAATCTGATTAATTCTGAAATGAACTGAAAAACTGAATAATCTAATAATAAAGAGGATGAAGGCCAAATAGGTACATTAACCATATTTTAAACTTAAATTTGTGGTTTTATATCATGAATCCCTTGAGCCATTAAACTGTATCACCTTTAATGGTTCATTTAAATTCATAAATTGAAATAAATCTTAATAGTTATTTTGTCTGTTTCATGAAATCCTGAAATCAGTTGATTTTATGAGGAAAATGAATAATTTTGGAAACTAAACCATTCAATTTATTGGTCTCAATCGATCAATTTTCACTTAAAACTGCCCACCTTTTGTTTAAATACCATTAAAATGCATTTTTAAATAGAGAGAAATAAATTTAAAATGATATTCTTTGCAGGTAATTCTGAATTGATTTAAGGTAAATCATGTTTTAGCAAAAATATAACTGAATGCTTATGAAATTGTCTTTTTTATGCTTAAAATCATGAATAATGACGTTAATGTTAACATATTTTATGGAAGCAAAAAAGTGCAACAAAATATGATTAGTGAATGTTGGAACACAACTTTTGACTTAAATTACGAAGCGAATGAAGGTGAAAGTTGTAAGTTCATATTTGATGATAAAAAGCATTTCCTAGTTTCGCATTGAAACCCTTCATTTAAATCCATCCGAGTTATCAACCATTTCATTCCAATTACATTGGCATAACATTTTGGTAGAGACACCATGAATATCATGCTATTTAATTGAATTTTTTGATTTGACTCAGTTTTCCTCCAACTTGTTTACAATCCTCATGACAGTAAATGTTACCAATGAAGTAACCTTTGAAAGTTGAAAAGCCTATTCAAAGTCGACATCATTTCAATGCGACTGCACAGCGAGTGAATTGTAGATTCATTTCAGTTCTCGTTCATTGATGTCATCATTCAGGAATGTAAAACTCGGAAGAATCAATGTCCATATTCAATCAATTGACCTTTATTTGTTTCCAACTTTTTGCTTCAAACAAAACTTAAAATTTTTGAGTTTTCCTGAAAATCGGATTAAAATTTAGTCACAAAGACACTTAAAAACATTTATAAATGATATATTTTGTTTTATGTTGAAATAAAGGTTAAGCAAAAACGCAACTGCAATAAGCATCGAATAAAATTGAAACAAATTTCTTATTTAATTTCATTCAATTGCAAAAATAGTTCCGTCAAACTCTGGATTAGCAATTTCGAATCATTTCAAAGCATCTTTCTAAGCATTCATAACGATGAGTCTGAAGCAGAAAATTGATGTTTCGAAAAATGCATTCAATTCCTGCAAGAGTTTGACATTTACATGAATGTGCTTTTCCAACTGTTTTTACATGTTACTCGTGCTTCAATGAAGTCCCCTCTGACTTATCAAACTCAATGGAAAGTCTATAAATATCAGGACTCAGCACGTGAGTTTATTGATGATCTTTAAATAGATTGATCAGCAATTAAAATTAGCCAAGTTACTTTGTAATTGATAACTTAATTACAATATTTGTTTGCTGTTGTTTCCTTATGATTGTCATCTTCTTGTTATCGTATCATAATATAAATGAAAGCATTTCAAACTTATTAGATTATTTGATATAATGAAACGAATCTCCTGAGTTATTATCTTCTCAACGTTGATTAACCTGATCTAATGATTATCATTATGACTATTAGATGAGATGAAACTAAATATTTAACTATTATCAACGCAGAAAATGTGTAAACATTATTATTCATTAATAATTAAAGTTATCACATTTTTTTCACTCCAACATCACTATTTAATGAGATTAATGATCATTTTAATACGGTTATATATAAAAATAAGTTGAAAGTTTATCCAGCCAAGTTTAACTTTTCAATTGTCTATCAACAGTCAGATCACATTTTCAATGAAACAATCATTTTAATCATCATTTGTTTTCATTTTAAACTTAACCTTAAAGCTCAAGTACAAGATGTGAATATTAATTGTTTCAAATTCAATTGAATTATAGACAATTCATGCAATTTATACCCAAGAAACAATAACTTCAACTTCAACTTGAAAAATCTATCAAACTTGAATAGATTCCAAAACGATTCAAAATCTGTTCAAAGTAAAGCAGAAATCGAAAGTTAATTTTGCTTGTTAATTGTTATGAAGCAACAATTTATTTATTTATCACATAAAAAAGTAGATGAGTTCTGTCCTTATAAACCCTTTGCAATTCGAATTTCGATAGATCAACGACAAATTAATGTAACAAATAGTTAAATCACAATCTTTGGACTTTTTCCTTTAAATTGTACATTTTGAGGTTTGTATTATCACTTTCAACATGGAGTTTGGAATCTGAGATTCTGATTCTTATAATAAACTAAACAGCATAGTATTATAACCACTTGATACCAATTGCTTGGATCAATTTGTGGCTTGCTTTGCACAAGCATAGCTCAATACTAATACTGCTCACTCTGTTGAGTGACTAGTTTGAACATATATGCAAGTTATGAAGTCTGTAAGCATTAAAGCCCAACTCTCATAGACATTGTCAATCGTACCAAGGAAGACCTTAGGTCTTACAGGTTTATATTAAAACATTTGTTTGGACCAAGCAGTTGCTAAGAAAATTAGTTGTTTCATTAAGCTAATAACTTTTAGTTCAATTAGAGAGAAAACCATCAACCTTAAGATGTTCTAAAATCGATTATCGTATCTCTTTAAACCTGCATTCCTCTGAGATTCAAGACAATTGAGACTCCTTGTGAATATTGTAATTGTATATTTAGTTATTTCATTGAATTTTACATAAAATCTTACAACTTCATCAATCATTTCCTGACATCGAAAGCGATTCCCTACTCATCACAGTATTAAGATACATTAACTCGTCCTCACATGCACTCATCACTCACTAAACATACATGATAAATACATTTTCATGAGTATTTTCCCATTCTTCATTATTTATTAAACTCTCTATTGAACTCGATTCTAAAATGTAAACCATTTCGATCATCCAATTGACCTCTCAACTTGAATGTTTTACTTTTCACCCGTTAATCTAATAAAAGAATCGCTAGAATTTTAATCATTTCATGATAACAAGACAAACATCAAAATATCAAAATTAACTAAACATCGCGTTTCTCATCAACTATAAATAATCTGGAAATGGATGAAAAACTTGATGAAAAAACGACAATAAAAGTTTCCTACAAATCAATCAATCTGATTTTTCACGTCAAAATTTGTCACAAAATTTTTTCCTTGACATTTTCCGTAAAATTGTAAACTTTAAATGAAATTGCCAAAGTAAAAGTGTTCATGTCAACTGAAAAATGAGATTTTCTTTCAGATTAAATTGAGAAAACGTTTGATTAAAGTTGAAATGATACAATTAATGATATTGTCCAGTGAGAGTTGATTGCTTTGTTTGTTTCTTTCCTTCATTCATCTTTACATTTGATTTACCTCTTCAAAACCCATTAACCTCAACTTGCTTAATTAGACTGATTAGACTAATCAAATGAAATTTGTCAATTACTTTTAACCAAAAGTTTCATTGAAAATCACGTTTTTCCTTCATTTCCCTTGCTTCAGCCATTCAACTATTCAAATACTTGTAACCTAAAATCGGATATTACATGATACTTTTCAAACAATAAAACAAAGACGAACCTTTTGCTCAATAAACACATTTCCTCCTGAAATCTCATTTACTTCCATCCATTACCGTTAGAACTTGAAGAGACAAAAATAATTAAAATGATTACCTAAAGGTAATTAAATAGATAATAACTATTGAAAGCATTTTCTAATTGAAACGAACGACTGATTAATAAATAATGATTATTGCATTGGAATGATGCTGTTACTCTGATTACTCGACACTTGAGTTATGCTTTTTATTCAAACATCACTTTTCTGTCAACATTAGTCTTTAAAATTTTACCTTTTTTTGATTGTTCAAGTTTCCATCGTTTTTCACCATTTCATTGCTCAGAATTGAAATCTTTTTTGTCTTATTATCTTCATTTTGCACTTTATTATATTATTCTTGTTCAATTCTTTATCCTTTTATCCTTTCATGAATATCAATAAGAATTTACTGTTTTTCCTTTTCTTTTCTTTTATCTAAATTCTGATAATTTTGAAGAAACTTTCTTCCATGGAAATTGTGATTTCAGGTTTGCATGTTCATTGGGATGTAACAACAATATCAGGTTTCAGTGTTGCTTCAGGTTAAAGATGATACAGACTAAGAATTGATTCTGTTTAATAAATGATGTTCACTGAAAACAAATTGACTGGAAATTTGGGTGAAAGATTAGCAAATAGAAAATACATTTTTCTCCTTTTCTTGATTTTTATTTCAGTTAAATTTCATTCTTTCATGACTATTGAATGTCAAATAATTTCATTGATCAATATCGTTTCTACCTTCGCTATTATAGTGTCAGTTCTATGAGAACAATGGTTAACTCGATTTGCTGGTTATTCAGGGAGGCAAAGATTCCCTGAACATTTTCGTTCTCACAAAAATTTCAAATGAAATTATCTTATTAATCATTTATCCATTTAGTACACAACATTAGTGTTTCAACATTTGTCCATCAATTCAATTGTTTGTCCAACAATTAGCTGAATAAGCTATTCAATTATCGCTTTAAAAGAAGTTCATCTGGATTGATCAAGGCATTTCAACTTCAAATATTTGGTCATGACTATTTCATGATATTTCCATGCTAATCTCTATTTTATAAACGGTTTTAAACTGAAATTTAAATTCTATGAGTAAAGGAGCTTTCTTTCAATAGAAAAACATTGAAATTTTACTAAATCAAATCAATTATATTGTGATGAACATGATTCTACAACAGTAACCAGTTAATCAGTTCATGTTTTAAAGGAAAGTGTTTTAAAGATATTCAATCATTCCTTGAATAATCTTCAGAATCTCGAGTCATTCAGTTCTCATTTGATTTCAATCAATTTCTCAATTCTTTTATTTATATTTGACAATCGATGAAACAAAAACATTGTAACTCTTCACGAACAGCAACTTGTCTGAGCTTGATACATTCAAATGACTTTTCTTGCTGTTCAATTGATATTCATCTTTTATTTACCTTTTTGAATGCAAAAATCAATTTGCATAACAATTAATTGGAAACGAGAAGACAATTAAAGAAATAGTTCGCAATTGCAATTGAAACTTTTAAAACAGTTTATTTCTTAATGTGCATAAAGATTGAGATTTTAATCACTCAACCAGTTGTTATGGATCATTTAATCAACCAAAGTAAGCATTTAAAGTTTTGTATATAAACATTGATTAAGGTTAAATGTTTGTTTGAAACTCGAAATCGAAAACCGATAATCGATTTGAATGGAAGTTGAAAGTTTTGAAGCAATAGCTCTTCGATAATAATACATGTTATCATTATCTGAAATGGACTTTAAAACAGGAACAAAAATATTATTTTCTTGGTTCTTCTCAATTCTCTTGTGGATCAAGTGAAAGAAGTTTCTTTATTCATTTACTTCATTGAATGAAACTGAAAATTTTTATCCAACTTTACCTTTAGCTGAACCTTGTTCAATTCAATTGTTAACTTACTTGGCAGTCTAATGCATTTGCTAAATGAAATTTTGCCTCTCAAATATTATTACTCTTGTTGTACTGTGCTGGCATTTCTGTCTTATATCAATCTCTGATTCTTTCAATTTTGAAGAACAGATTATTCTACTCAATTCAATCTGACCGAAAATACATTTTCACAGCTTCAACGGCTTTTCAACATTGTATATTTAATATATAGATTAACCTGTTGCGCTGTTGCAATCAGAAAATGTTATAAATATTGAAAGATTGAATTCAATAAGGATAATAGATTTCATCTCTTTACTTTCATTTTATTGCAAAAACAAAACAAAAATGCTTTACGATCTCAATCAATTTGATAATGAAATTTTTAATTTTGTAATCATTTAAATGCAATCGTTCTGCAGTTAATGATGGCTAGTAACTCAGATTCAGGACATTCTGCTAAGAATGAGCAAATGGTTATAAAACATTTAAAAATATTCAACTTTGAGAATTATTTATCGAGTCATTCTGTCAGGAGAAAGTTATTCACTAATTCAGCAAGGAATAAGAAATCACCAAGAACGTTATGAATTGTGTTTATTCTCATCCATAACTCATTGTTTGAACAAGTATTGCTACGTCTTGACTTCGAGGAAAATTGCACTTGTAATTTAACTTGTGAAAAACGCTTTTCATTATTTGCTGTTTGTTCACGAAACAGAAGTAAATATAATAAAATTTGTTCAGCTTTGCAATGAAATCTTCAAAACAAAATGCATTTCTCCAGAAATCAATCAAAGCTGGTTGATTGATAGGCAAAAGTATAAAATGATGAAAAAGCTAATCAAAGTTATGATAATAGCAAAAGACTCCAGAGACAATCCTTTGTATTTCAAGTACTCTGAGAGTCAACGCAATAGTTTCTCATCTCTTCATTTGCATCACAGAATTAATAGGCAAAACCTCTGTTACTAATACTGATAGTTTGAAGTACTAATCATTCTGGAATTTAAGCTTATTCATTCATTTATTTGATTTAAGAAAATTTTGCATAAGTCGTTCATCAATGATATGTATTCGAGTCCCTATTTGGCTTTGAATTTCAAGATCGTCCAGCAATAATTTTGTCACATTGTATTTTAATTATGCATTTTAAGTTGATGTTGAAATTTATTTTAACTCAGTCCTTCTTCATCGAAGAAGGGTTCGATCTTTGAATGCCGCAAGCTCTGAAGAAGAAGCAAAATGAATTGATGAAATCAATGGAATTCGTAAGGGTTCAGTAGGTTTTATTTCTAATATAAACTCGACGAAAAAGTCGCCTGGATTCATATTCAGACTGTAAGATGACAAAGAAGTTGCTGTTTCCCAAACACAAAATAAGACACAAAAGCTTTCTCTTTTCATTTGAATTTATTGTTTCATTATTGTTCCATTTCTACACAATGATGCAAGATTGATTACATTTTCGGTTAATTTTGGCAAGAATCTTGTAACAATTATTCGAACGAATCAAGAGAACTGTTTATTAAAAGCTTCAGATTCTCAATCAATATGTTAAATAAATTCAGAAAATATTTTTGCAATTACAATTAAAATCAACAATTCTAAGAAATGAAGCTGAAAACAATGTTCAAGTAATTATTGAGCAAGGATCACAAATAAGAGAAGCAGATCAATTGACACAAAATATGCTTATTATCACAAGTTTAATAGTTTTGATCTTCTTGCATTCAATTGACTTCACTGTACAAGCTTTGACTCACGTTACTGTTATGAGCAAACCTAAAAGCTAAAACATTGGCAAACCAATTTGCCTTGGAAATGACCGAGTTAATTAGCTGATAAACCATCAAACGGTTTCTTATTACATTGTCATATTTTCAGTTTTTTAAGCTCAACACAGATGAAGACATAAAATACAAAACCTTTTAACTATGAAAGCAACACAACAAAATAATGACTGAGAAAAAAGTTTGTCTTGTCATCAATTCATAACATAATAGCAACTGATAATGATATTCATCATCAGTTTTTCATCCCTTAATCATTTCTATGATAATCCAGAAAATAAATTGTCATTTCTGACAAGATTAACTCAACTAAATGCATAGATAAATGATAAACAGTTGTTTGATTGTTTGGCGAACAAAAAAAGCGCATTATTCAACTTAAAGTTGACAGTTTGATTCAGCTTTAAAAAACCATTAATACCTTTCAACAGTCAGCTTTGAAAATATGGAAATAATAAGTTGAAACTGTCATTAATCCATAATTTACCAAAAAACTGTTGCTTTTATCGTTTAACATTAAACAATCATCAAATCTAATTTAAATGTATTTGATTGAAAAACATTGATTCACATATTGTCAACATTAATTTCACTTACGACTTACAATACAAAGAAAGCAGACTTTTGGTGAAACTCATTGCTGTCATTATTAACAAAATGAAGACGAATCAAGTTTAAAATTAAGATTACCATTAAAGCATCATTAACCTTTTCTAATCGCGATCAATAATTCAATAATTTTTATTTAATTTCTTGTTATCCAATTAATAAGAGACTAAATTGATTGACAAGAAAATTTCTATTTTTCCAGTTTAATTTCAAAGTTGAAATTGATTGACAAATCAAATCGATTAATTGATTTTTTCGTTTCAACGCTAAATTGTCTAAATGTAGTTCTTGTTTGATGAAGATTATAATGATTTTGGTGTTTCTTTCATTTTCCTGGTAAAAGAATAAGAAAATGTAATTCTTCATTAGATCTTCAAATGATCATTAGAATGCAAATTAATAGTTGATTGTGAGTTGAAACTGACATAAGATGATAAATGTGTAAAAGCATTATTAACTGTCTTTAATCAATTTACTGTTTTCTAATATTGTTTTGCTTCTTTTCATTTCAGTTTTTGATTTGTTGCTCTTGCATTAAACATCTTCATTTCTGGTGGTTCCTTAAAATTCATCTTTTTTACTCTCAAGTTTACGCTTTCAATTGTTGCAACTTTTGGTCAACACCAACAATTCAATGGTTTATCCAAAGATCAGTGAAACCTTTTTAAAACGTTTCACTTCACTTTTAATTTTGGTTAACATTATTTTCACCTCAACATGGTTACAAGTAGCTTCAGCTCATCTGGCTACAGTCAATCAGGATGAAACATTGTTATTACCTAACTCATATCATGGCAATATTAACATTCAATCTTCATTAGCATCACCATCTAATCGAGTAGAGAAACGATCCCTTCCTTATACAGATGAGGCTTTAACTCGATCCTGGAATATTGTCAATCCTTCGGCTTCCTCTTTTGCTGGACAGACTAGTTTGATAGACAATTCAGTCTCTTCTTCATCACCCTCATCGCCCTCATCATCATCATCATTGTTACCTCATTCTTCATCCTTAACTTCATTAAATGATGAATATGAGACTGATCTAGATGCATCATCTGAACCTTTTGTTGGTGATTCTGAATATAAACGAGATGGTTCCCGATACGCTTTTGGTCTGGGCAAACGAGCTTCACCTGAATCAAGATATTCATTTGGAATTGGCAAACGATTACCAGAAATGTCCCGTTATCTCGCTGGAAGCAAACGACTTCCAAATAGATTTCAATTTGGTTTGGGTAAAAAGTCAAGATATGCATTTGGTTTGGGCAAAAGAGATCTCTATGAATACATTAAGCGAAGGTACAATTTTGGTATTGGTAAGCGAGCTTCGTCTCAAAGATATACCTTTGGATTGGGATAAGATTTAAATTAATCGTTGCCATCATTATATTAATCCGTTAAGAAATGTTGGAAAAAAAGATTTTTTTGTTCGTTGAAAACTGAAAACACAAAAAACCCAAATGAAAACTCTTATGTCAAAACAAATTATTCAATGCATAATCAATAAAACAACCAAAAGGCAAACTCACAAGTTGATGTTGAAACAAATCCAGAGACTAACCATTGAAATTAACAATGGAAATTATTTATTAACAGTGGCTATTGAGCTTAAGTGAGATTGATTGATGGACAGCATAATTGTGATGTGATGTTTTACTGTAAATATGGAAGTGAGTTATTAGTTTACAGTTTGATAATGTTTTCTTTTTGTTTTTCCTGATTATTCCTCTTTTGAATTACATTTTGGTTGTAACCTAATTTGACTCTTAAAATTATTTCCTTAACTAATTGGTATTACTTTAAGAGCATTTCAATTCTAATGTTATACAAATTAATGTTGTTCACAATACAAAACAAAAAACAATAAATATTGTATTTCTCACTCTTTTAATTTAGATTTTTCAACACATTTTTTGCGCTTTCACTGTAATCTTTTCCTTAAATTGATTAGAAATAGAAACATCAAGTTGATCATTTTGATTAAAAAAACAACTACAACGTAATTATGCTTCTAAACAGTTTATCCTTTTCTTTTGTCATTAATACATGACATTATGAAAGGCAAATATATTTTGTGAATTCAAGTTGATTCAAATCAATTAATCATGGCAAGTTAATACTTTTGTTTTCTGCTTGTTTTTTCCCGTCAGTTAACTTTAACTGTGATAAAATTGAATGAATAAAAAACACAAATTAAAAGACAGAAATTTATCAATGTCTGAATAATTGTATAATTTTACACATACAACAGAGTCTAACAGGAATAAAAGAGGAGACTTTTATTGTTGCTGTTTTGTCAACAATCGCTTAATAAAACGTGATCATCATCACCATCAACAGCAGCAGTAGAAGTGAAGATTGTTCATTCTTGTGATTGTTGAAGAAGTTGTTCTTTACTGATTGCTTTGTGAATTAACATAAATATCTTTAATAATATTAGATGGGTTTGGTGAAATTGGCAGGAAACAATCCTTTCTCTCCAGTTGATTCTTTTACTCCAACTAGCCAGCCTTCTTCTTGCTCTTCTGGATCTTCGTATTCAACAACTCGAATTATTTCTCCGGCTTCAAACGATAATTCATCTGAATCTTCAGCGACATATTTGTAAGTGGCACGCACCTTTAACTGCTAAAAGAGAAAGAAAAAAATAAACAAATTAGTAAAATTGATTTAACAGAAAAATTTAAAGATTTATAGTCGATGGTCTACACATTTTGATGATAATCAACAAATTGTTCACAATATTTTTGATTGTTCCTGTTGCCTTTTTTATTAAGATAAACATCGTATTCACAATATTTGGGCTATCAACCTGTATTTCAAATCTTATTACCTGTACCTGAATCTACCTTGCACACATAGACTGGTTTGCATAATCAGCATACCTCAGAACAGGTTTAATCTTTGCTTTGCCAAAACAAAATGAAAGTTATTAATATTTTAAACTATTGATAAATATATATTAGATGAGGATGAAAACTGATTGAGACTTATTTAAATGCTAAGGACAATTAGCATTGATGATTATTACATTATTAATGGACAAAGACGAACAGATTAACAGAAAAGTGAATAAGGCTGAATACATTAGAGGAAGTAGGATTGAAGCATCTGAAATTAATTGTCCAACAATTGATTGCTCAAATAATAGTTAATCTTTCAAGTGATGATGCTGTGAACTTTGCTATTAGGAAATGAAAACCGGATTTAATCAAGAAACGATGAATCAATTTATTATAATTTAAGGTGACCTTAACATGATTAAAAAACTGATAATTCAAAGGAGACTGGAATGGGTAGAAAACCCGATGAAAGGTAAATATTAAGCTTAACCCTTTAAAAGTTTTGAAGATAAATAAAAATGTAACAATAATATGAGGATTAAATGAAGAAGAGGTTTAACCAAGTTGATGATGAAGAGCATAAAATTGGTTGAAAAGCTTAATTCACTGGTTCAAATCAAAGGTGACTAATAATTGCTAAAGACAAGCACGATCTAATTAAGTGGAAACAAAAGCAACAAAATATAATAACAAGGTTGAAAGATTGATTGAAAGGTTAAAAAAGGTAAGAAAAGATGAGCAAATATTAATAATTTGACTCATTACTGAAGGTCTAACAAATTGGGATGAGAGTTTGTCAAGGTCATCAGGTTAATTCGCTTTTACCTGATTAAGATTATCTAAGAGTAAAATATGACTAAGACTTTACTTGTTATTTGGTTAGGTTTGTTGTGAGTTAAATTAATAACAACATGAGATAATGACAGTTGAACAGAATTGAAAACAAGTTTTTTGGTTAATAACCCGCAATACTTGGTGAATAGCATTAACAACAAGATATTAAGATAACATGTTGGCTATTTTTCAAGCTGGTCAAGCATGTTGTTAATTTTTATCAGAATAAGGATGGAGGCTAACGATAATCATCAGTTGATATGATACACTAAGACAAAATAGTGTTTATAACTGTTAAAGTGGAAAATAGTTGCTAACCAAGATGTAATTTGAAGTGCTATAAAAAACTATGACAAAATGATATGAAAAATCTATAAAAAATGAAACACAATACAATTAACAATATTCTGTCAAATTAAAGCTGTTTTTACTTACCGTATTCAAACCATCAGATATAACTTCACTCTTTTCTTGTGTTAATCCTGTTAAATGGCAAGGTTATAAGAACATGAAAAAGAGTAAAAATGGGAGTTAATTTTTAGTCCAATAATAATAAAATAAAACATAATTGAGAACCATATCATCATCTCAGTCCGTTGATATAAAATTATTACCATAATTACGATCAGACAAGTGGGACAAACCACTTTGTAATTTACTATCTAGACTAATGAGAATCAAAATTGCTTATTTTGATAATTTGTAGCAAACTGAAAATAACATTATAATAGCTTTTGACAATCTTAAGATGATTAGTCATTTATTGCTTAGCTATATAATGTATCCTGATTTACTATTAATTCAGGATGCAGCTATTTTCCGGGGAAGAGGGGGTAAATGGAAGAAAGAGTAAAAAGTATGAGCAGTTATCAGCGGACATTAAAGAAGATGATGAAGTGGAAACTCCTATTCTAACTAACCATCACCGACAGGATGATGAGTTGAATCACCATTTGACTGGTTGTTGGTTGTAACTACACTTTTGGTCACCGACATATTAGATTTTTGCCTTTCTAAGCTCTTATTTTTATATTCAATTTCTTCATAAGGCCTGGAAATATTGGTTTCCGATTTATTGTGTCCGGTTATTGTATTACCGGGTGAAGGAAAATTAACATGTCGGGCACTAGTGTGATATGAACCTTTCTGGGCTTCCATGGCGAAACAATCAATGATTTCTCTGAGTTGAGCATGAGTCTTGGAATACTCAGAGTGAAAAGTGGTCTCCGCTTCGAATAGGGTTTGCAAGGTTGATATAAGGAAGGGAATCCGACTATCATAGAGGGCAGGTAATTCGTCGTGAAGCTCTCGGTTTAACACCTCGTACAATCTTTTTGCTTCCTCCATTTGTTCCCTAGCTTTTGCGATCTTAATTTCATCCTTTTTACCGGCTCCACGCGCAAATGACTCCATTGTGTGTCGAGTACAGTCATAGTCAACCAGTTTTCGTCCCCGTTTATCAATTTTAGCCTGATGACACAGTGAGAGAGTAGAAAGAAAAACAAGAATGAATAAAAGAGAAATTAATCGTGTGATATAAATAAGGGGAAAATAGACATAGAGCAAGGTCAAATCATAGAGAGATGACAAAAGAAATTTTCAGATTCAATTTTACAACAGAAAAAATCAATCAGAATGGTTAAAGACATGGGAACTTCATCTTTCTTTTTCTACCTGTAAGAAGAGTGGCCAGTGAAATGGTAAGAGAGCAAGAAGGAGGATGAAGATTAGACATAACTTTCCTTGTTCTCCTTGATCTATTTTGTATTTCATTTAACAAACAGCTAACTCCACCTTTTGTTGTAAGATATACTGAAACTGGAAAATATATGCATGATTTACCTGTCAAGTTAGTTATTTAGCATCCTCGAATCATGCATTTTTGCACAAAAACACATTATGAGGACGTAAAATGTAACATATGATAACAAGAACGGAATCTTTTTTGAAGGCTTAATGAAAACTACTTTAAAAGTTGTGTACTCTAAAAAGATGGATAAATTGAGAAAACCTCAACTACTTAAATGTTTATGAATCTATCTGATGCATTAAGTTTAAATGGCTGAGTTAATTTAATGCAAAATAAAGCTTGGTCAACGGTTGATGTGAATCGTTGGCTGTCAAATAGCATTTTGCCAAGGGCAAATAACTGCAAAGAGTTGACTTCTTCTCACTATTAGGGCCACAAGACTGCGTAGCTTGGGTTAGTTTTTAACAGGTTTTTGGATATATTAACAAAATTAGAGGTATCCAAAGCTAACATTAATTTGAGTTCATTTCTCAGCGGATTGAAAGGTTGAGATTCAACTTTTTTGCTACTCTTCTCTTTCTCTCTCTCTCTCTCTCTCTCTTACATACACCGGATTTGGTCAGCAACTCTTTTTTTGGTGGTATCGTTACGATAGGTCACGAGTAGTAATCCAAAACAAATTGTTAATTGCTCTGATCTTTTCATCTTCAACTATTAGTCTTTTAAGATGGCAACAGGTACTCATAAATGTAAGCAAAGATTATGAGCAATATATGTTAGGCGATGCACCAAAATCACGAAATTGTTTACTTTGAACAATATTGATGATAAACTGGAATGAAGTGGTGAAGGCAAACAAGAGATAGCTTTTCATTAAAAGGGAAGAAAAACTATTCTTCTAATGAAGACAGCTATTATAATATCAACTTTCTGTCTCTGTCTTTTTTCTCATCCTTTGATGAAATTTTTGTCTCTCTGTAGGCTGAAAGTACAATTGTGCCAAATTTTTGAGCTATTTAGATTAATTCGTTGGCTTCCAAGTCTCGGATTAAATTTGGAAGAGGCTCACAAAATTTTACTGTGGCTTCCTTAAAGTTATTCTCATGTTATTCCTTTTCTCTTGACAAACTCAATAAATATCGATGCCAAAAACTTGTTCCATGCATTTCACATAATCATTCTTCCAAAGGAGCAGGAAGAGAGGAAAAGGAGGAATTTGATTGAGCACATTATACTATGAGGATGGACAAAAAGTCCTTGCAAATTACACTCAGGGATCAATAATCCGATTGATAATGGCTTTCGATGCGGCAAGTAAGATGATGATGATTTTGAAGAGAAACATGCACATACGAATGGTTGAAACAAATTATTGTTTAATCCAATTGGAGTATTTGTGATGTTGGTTTTATATCCGATGCAGTAGTAGCAATAAAAGTTGAATCCAATAAATTTGGAACTAGGTTGCTTGGTGCTGATTTATGGTAAAGTCATTTTAAAATTAATCACTCTTCAGAATAATAGTAATCTCAATTGAAAATATCCAAGCACAAAGGAAATATAGCGAGATAACGAAGGTATAGAAAAAAGTAAGGTGGAAAAACTCCAAGTCTATCTAGTTCATGATTAAAAATACCTACCCTAATCTCTGAAAATTGACTCAGATATGTGCTCAAAGGTATAGTGACTTGATCATTTAATTTGTGGCATAAATCCTCCCAAAGTAAATCCATAGTTGCTGCTTTGACAGGTATTTGCTCCTGGTCAGGCCATTCAGGCTCATATATCTCTGTCAAACAATCCATGAGACCTTTGTTTGCTGCTTGTAATGCTGAGTTTTCGATATCAAAAGCGTCGCAGAAATAATTGAAGTAATAAACAAATGAGAGAGAAGACGATGAAAGGAGAAAGGGAAGAAGTTATTAGAAAAGGTATAAATTGATGGATAGGAAACTGTAATTTTTGAATAGGCAAAGAAGAGAAAAAGAGATTGCAAAGGAGCATGAAAGTCAACAAAAGATTATAAACATTGACTTACCTCTGATGCATGTTATGTAATTTTTAATCTCCTTTTGTAGCCTTGTTGCTGAATTTTGTTGCCGGTTGAAGTTGATTTGAGAAGCTTCGAAAAGTTCATCGGTTGTCCTATCAGCTTTACCCAAGTTTTGTAAAAACTGTAGAGTTCAAAAGAAACAGAAATAATCACATTGAGATGGAAATACAGAAAGAAGAGAAAGTACAGATAAACAAAATTATTAGAGAAGAAAAAGGAAAAAATAAAATGAATAATGAATCACACAGAGACAATTAAAGTTGTGGAATGAACAGAAAGTCAAACTTACCCGTTCCTTGGCCCTGCCAGCTTTTTTCCGGACAACTTTTGCGAAAGAATCAGTTTTAATATCGGCCATAATCCGTCTTAATTTAATTTTACTTTTCTCACACGAAAGCCTAAAATGTTTTTATTAAGGAACACCATTCAAAAAATTCAGAAAACTGTTCAACATTTGACAGAGTTTTCACAAACCAAATGTAAGGCTTTTCAGGTTTAAGGCAGTCCCACAGGTGTGGCTTAAGGAATATATGTTACGCCATCTTGTTGACTTGATCAAAGCTAATATAATTTCAGTTTTTGAAAAATTTTCAGAACACAATTCAATGTTCAATAGTTTGTATCAATCTGAACCAGATTTTATTTCATTGATTATCAATAAAATCTTAAGTTGTATTTTGGATAATTAATTTGAGAAGATTTTCGTCTTAAACGAATTTTTGTCTCAAAATATCAATGATAATTAGAATAAAAATTGGCAGCTTTGATAATCAGTTGAAATATTAATAGATATGAGGTAAATAAATATAATCAGTGGTTTTCATTATTTTTAGAAATACGAATTCATGAATAATACTCGTGATTTGAACTTGGATTTTATTGTATTTGGAACTAACTTGATCTGATAAATACTTGCAAATGCAAATAATCTTTACCCTTTTGGTTATCATATTTTAGGTTCAATAAACGATGTAATGAAATATAAAACACAGATACCGAATAATCAGTAATTTAATTTGTCAAAGGAATGTTGATTAAAGTAAATGGCACAATTTAAGATTACAATGTTACAGCGTTAACAATGGATTTCAACGTTAATATCAACAAATGTAAATTATCGCTATAAAATCGTACAAGTAGTTGATCGAGTTGTCTCTTCTCCATAATCAATATCTGAATTTACAGTGAAATTATCCAACGATATGGTGTTTGAAAAGTAATCAGAATATGTAAAAAAGAATAAAAAATTAATAACGAATTGCATTGTTAAACTGTTAAAAATGGGCTCATGAGCAAAGTGTAAATTATTAACACTGTTGATTAAGACTAGACAGATTATACAGTTGGCATGAGAACAGATCAAAAGTATTAATGGCTTGTTTAATCCACTGGCCTGGATTGAACAATTGTATCTTACATACCTAAGCCAACTTTGGTGATTATATGCTGAGCTGAATCAGTTGTTGTGGCTGAGATCAATTCCTTAACCAGTTGAACCGGCATTTTGGGTCGACCATAACGTTCATATATTTCAACCAATTTGTGAATGTTTTCCTGTTTTTGAATAACAATATATTTAATAATAATAAAATTAACTGACAATAGTAATAATAATAGTATAATGATGAGAAGAAAATCATAACAACAATATAAACGTGATAGTAATCAATTCCCACTCACAACAAAAGTGAAACTTCATTCTCTATTTTTTATCAACCTACTTTGATTTTATTCACAATTAATCGGAATTAAGTTATCCGTTTTTGTATAAATTTGAATTAAGACCGGTTAAATAAATTGAATTTAAGTTACTATTATATAATAAAGCAAATAAAAAAGAGTAAACATGAAAAAAGTAAAACCTCAAATTTTGGAAAGAAGCTTGAAGTAGAAAAAATTCAACCATATTAAACTTGGCGTGAGTAGATTGAAATAAGGAAACAGAAGAGAATGATGATGCTGATGTTGATCAAGGCAGATCAAATAATTCATCTGATGAAAATTTTCTTTCATTTCCTAGTTCATCTTCAACATGGGACTAAAATAGCGAGTAAAAATGTTCCCATTAAATTCACAAATCTGTGTCAATGCTCATTTAGATAGACTCTGGTGAAGACGAAAAGAAGAGGATAGAATAAAGTTATTAGATTTTGCTGAAACCAAAATATGAATTTAATAGTGATGATACAATGAACTAATGGCAATTTGGCGACTCTTTGTTCATCGTATCAACATGTTCAATATTGAACTTTTGCTATTTTAGTCTTTTATCGATTCATTCAAATGAGTGGACTTAAAAGTATTTCAAGAGTTACTCAATCACCGTCAATTACATACTTGAAAAATATTTCAGATGTTGAAGAAATTTGAAAATAAAATTGCAAAATTTCAGAATCTAAATCATTTGAAATTTTTTAGTTCGCCATAAATAATCAATACCTATTGTAGAGCAAAATGAAACTAGTAAATAAATGAAAGGTTGACTAGGACTGTTAACATGGAAGTCATAAGGCTCAAACAAATTGAACCAGAAAATTATTCATTGAATAATTAAACCATTCAATTGTAATGTGCATAAAATCGGTGTCAACGTTCATCTCGTTTGGCCAAATTAGCTATAAATGAGTAAACTCACAATTCTTTGCTGTTGACGAGCTTGTTGTTTTTTCATAAGCAATAATTCCACGATGATACTTTGCTTATTGGGATCAACATTTCGTCCATTCATTTTAAATCCTTGCATCAGATTATTTGCTTGATTGAGTAAGTCATCTTGCATCATTTGTTTGGTTAAGCGACCTGATTGATTACTAACTGATCTTTTAACCATTTGGCGACCCCAAATTTGAATAAGTACAAAGCCTTCCTTTAGATAATCGATAAGTGCTTTGGTTGCTGGTTGATAGGTAAACATTTTACGATGATTAAAGTCTGGATTAGAAGTATCTGAGATAATCTCGGTTGTTGAATCCTCTTCATCAAGAAAAATTCTGTATCTACAATAAATATCCTGTTGAGAAGAAGAGAACAAAAAGACAACAAAAATAAGAACAAAATCAAACAATTGAATGAACGGATGAATAATGGATTGAGAGAGTAATAGAAGTAGAAAAAAATTGTAGTAAAATGAGGTGTAGTTTAGGTTAACTTATTGTTATTACCGTGAATCGAGGAGGAAGACCGCGACAACCATGAATCTTGAAGACAAAGCAAACATCTTTACCAATTAACTCTGATGGAGTATCAACATAAGCATCATCCAATTCACTTAATTCTCGTCCATCTGATGTACAAGGAACAATTTCAATATTAATTATACCAATCTCGGTTCCCTTGTAATCAAGAACTTCCAATTGTTCTTTCAATTCAACCAGAAAAGCTAACGGTTGAAGGTAAACTTGAACAATTCCAATCAACACTTCCGTTTTCGGATCTTCCAGAAATGGGTCCTTGTTCTGTTAAAGAAATCACAACAATAATATGAAGAAAAAATATATTAAAATATACAATAATAATAGTAATGAGTGAAAAGAGAATGAGAATAATAAAAAAAATTGATATTTCTTTTCAATGTGTCAAGGTCAATTGGCATGTTGATAAGCTACAATAGAGTCTGATGTTAATGATAATTTATGAGATATTGATACAAAATAAGTTATTTCCAATAATATTACCGGTGATGGATTCCAGTTTTCATCGCCTTGAGCATAGTTTTGATAAATCTCTTTCATCATGAACAATCGATTTACAAATTTATCTTTTGGCCACAAGAATTCCTGGCCAAATTCATCATTGATTAATTTTACCATCACCTGAATGAGACGGAATGAAGAGGAAGAAGATGACAAATGTTAAAAGATGCAAGATAAATGATAACAAAAATGTAAAGACATAATGAAGAGAGACATGAGAGGAAGAAAAGGTGACGTGTTGAAGTTATTAAGACATAAAGTTAATCTGGTCAACGTGGGATAACCACTCAACTTTATCAGCCTAATTATGATCAAAATTAAGATTGGCAATTCTTCTTCTTCTCAATCAGATGGTTCTAGTGTTGGTGTCAATGATGGTGGGTTTTAGTTTTATTAGCTTTAGAATGACCTTACCTCAGTTCGGTCACTGTTTTTGGCAAGGAATGCTGAAGAAACCAGAATTATCTCGAATCGTACATTTTTTCCTAAATCATTGCTAATTGCATTGGCTTCATCAACTTGAGGTAACAATTCAAGTAGATCTTTATTTAATAAAGCAGTCTCCATTGATTGATCATCATTGGACATGTCAAATCCAGCTTTAGATGCAATCTCTTCTTGAGCTAAGTCAAAAGTGACCTCAGAAAATGATAATTTGGATTTCTTTTGTTGACCTGGATGGATAAATACGAATAATTGAGTTGTACCAAAGAGTAACCTAAGAAATGGAAAAATAAAGTTTAAATTAAAAAAACTTGATAAAGCTACTTGATTTGATCGTCAAACCTGTCATTATGATTAAGATGAACTTTATTAATCACTGGATCACCATTTAATAAAATACGACAATCATCAGCAACTCTCTCTAAGATCACAACATCATTATCTTTGCGGTAAATGCGTCCGTGATGATTTTGAATACTTGGACCATAAAGAACGATTGAACAATCATCATTTTTTCCTAAAATATTAACTCCTTTCTTAATTATATGGATAATCTTTCCACATAATTGTTCATCAAAATTAAGATTGGATAAATATGGATTTTCTCGTTTTTCCGTTTCCAATTTTTCTCGGTCAGCATCAACGTACACATTTGCTTCCAAAGCTTGTTTCTCAGCTAATTTGTCCTCGTAAGTTTGCTTAATTTCGTTGATTTGTCGCTCATTTTCAGCCATTAAAGCCTTCATTTCTTCTTC
The DNA here is from genome assembly GCA_036759885.1 of Tetranychus piercei. NCBI lineage: Eukaryota > Metazoa > Arthropoda > Arachnida > Trombidiformes > Tetranychidae > Tetranychus > Tetranychus piercei. Next base: position 9,883,384 of record CM071878.1, read on the forward strand.
GTACTTCTGTCTCATCTCGGTCATATCTTCGATAGAAAATAATCGGGATAAAGTTAAGCATCAGTAAAAACGATTAACTAATGAAATTAACCTTAATGATACTTTATTTACCTTTTTCAGATAAAGACGAACTCGTTCCACTTAAATCAACAACGCCTCTTTCCATTGCTTTTGTTAATCGTTCATTTTCTTCTTTCAATTGTCGTATTAACTTGTCCGTTGAATTTTCATTGATTGTTGCATGAACTTTGATTCGTTTGGCTCGATCAGCTGCAATAGTGGAAACAATTACATTGAGAAATGAGCATAGATTGATGAGACTTTATGTATTATTAAAAATAAGAATTGAACTATCAAATATATATTCTTCATGTATTAATATTACACAAATCAAGAGCTAGACAAGTCATTCAATTGTGAGAAATTAGATTTTATCATTTCCTTGTCCCTAATCAAAATTTAGATGAGTTTCAAGTTTCTAAGAACTGATTGATTACTGATTTACCTGTCAGGATTGATAATATAAATAATGATTCAAAAAAGAGTTATCATTGAATTCTATTATGTTTCAATAGCTTGATAAATTAATTCAAGCAATATAACATAATGTGGTCTCAATTTACATTGAATGACTGCTCTTCAATTTTAATTTAAATTCTAACACAGTCTGGCGAAAGCTTACCATAACGAAGAGTGGATAATGTTTCATCGTAACTTATATCAGCTGGACTAATTGTCGCTATCATCACTGTTTTACTGTTACCCGATAAGACGTTCATCAAAAGACGAGTTAAAACTGAATCTCGATAAGGTACTGATGGATTGAAAAAAAGGATGATTAGTTATTGACTAATGATAATAGTTATAACTGTCGTAATTGTCTTAAATGAACCATAAAAGCTTACCTCTAATGTTTTTTTCAGAGGATTTCTCAGCTAAAGCTGAAATACAATTACCTAAACAAGCTAATGATTGGTTAATTGATACACCTTCTTTCAATCTATCGCCGACCGCCATAGTTCCAGATAATCTTTCGCTGTAATGAAAAAAGCGAAACGAAAAATTAATCATGCAGAATTGATAAGCTATTATTACAAATATGTCAAAATCAATTGAAAATCTGATCATCTGCTAGAGACCTTACATCACTTTTCCCCTTCAGCTAAACACCATTGGCTAATGATAATATTCCTTAGAGATAGTTAAAAGTATAAAAAGACAATCAACATAAAAATTAAAACAGTCGTCGAGATTAAGTTTAAAGTGTTTTGTCCTTAAATGTTTCCTATAGTTTCTAAATTGGTGAAAATTTCTCAAACTTGCTTTTGACTGAAGCAGTCAACGTCTTAAAGAGTAGAATAACTCTGTAATACAAATTGAAAGGCATTTTCACCAGTCAAACATTCTATGTCCCATGAAACGAATATTGCAAGAGAGGATTAGGATAACTGGAGAGACATGGACACCACCGATTCTAATCGCCGAATCCCAACCTCAAGTTAGGGTGGCCAGTCAACTCCAAAAAAGAAATACGAGGATTGCTTCTAATACATCTGTATGCATCAATGAACCGATACCATCGACATCAAAAGACCAAGACAATTCAACTAATAAGCGAGTATCAGAAGCAATATCAGATAGTGCTAAAGATGATGACTCAGATGAACTAATCATCGATGAGGACCAAGACCAACAAGCTACGTTGACAAAAACGATGAAGCCACCAAAAAAGAAAACAAAACAAGGAATTGTAAAAGAAGGTGATGAATTAGGGTTACCACAGAAAGCTAAACGAAAAAGACCGAAAAGACAACGAAAGAACCAACAAAAAACGAACAATTTACGACCAATAAAGCCAAAAGACGATCTCTTGGCTACTTCAAAAGTTAAAGATCAAGAAATGGTTGGTATTTTTGAAGAAAGAATCTTTAATGCGATAAGGAGTCTGAATCAGCAAGGTAAACGTGCTTGTGGTTTTGACATTAAAAAGATTCACATTGAAACTGCTAATGGGATAGTGTTTTTACCGATTTGGCTTGCAATTATTGATGGCGTAGATAAACCTCGATTTAATCAGATTATTTGGTATCCTAAAACTGCAATTAACAACATTAAAGAGGTAGGATTGACTTTGCGTCATATGGAAGGCGCTCGAAAATTTGACGATGTACGCAGAGACACAATTGACACTCTATTGCAATATGATATGATTTGTGTTGCTAATGGTCTGGAAGATTTTAAATCAATGAGTTTCACCAACCAAGACTGGAAATTAATTCGTCCTCGAATTCGTGATGTCAACTATTATTATAATCCGAGGTCGAATCCTGTCTTCCAATTTGATATGAGACTTTCAAGATTTCTATTCTTCCAAAAAATTATTCAAAACAACGTTCGCTCAGCTCTAATTGATGCAATGTATAAACTATTCTTATACCTCATCGACTACGAAAATTTTGAATCAACGTTCAATGAAATATCAAGCAGCCTTACTGAGCCACCTTATGCAATACATCTTTATCCACAAAATTATCAAATGGCCGGTTTAATAAAAAGAATTATGGATCATATTGGAGGGTGGCCTGATGACTTATTGATAGAACAAAATCCACTCATCGTAACACAGCCACAATACTCAAAAAATGAATTTATTCATGCAACTAATGACCTTCGTCCTCCCTATGAGAACGTGACACCACTTTTATTCAAAGATTTTATCCGTCCAAAGAGAACTCATCAATAGAGTGTTTTAGTTGTCTGTATAAATATTAAGACTATTTTTTGCTATTTTCATCAAAAATCTTTCTTTAAAATTTGTCCATTTTTTCTCTTCGCTTCACGTTTTTAATTAATTCCTACTATTGTAAATCTTTAGTCAATTAAAATATTTTAATGAATGAACTTCATTAATCAAAAAGTAGCCACTGAAATTTAAAGTAAACAAACAAACCATCTGGGAAAACCAAGAATCTAGAAAATTAGAATCTAGTGATGATTTAATACAATGTAAGTACCTTCCAGCTAAATCAACCAAATGAATAATTGATTTTTTAGCAGTCTCTTGGCCAGATGTGGTACGATTCCGTTGAACAATTTGAATTTGCACTATTGTATGAGCTCGTGAACTTGTTTCATTCATATTTGTTGCGGCGATCGAACGATTTGTGGTTCCTTCCTCAATTTTATCTTCGATGTCTTTATGCGATGTTACCAAAAAGCTTTTCAATCCTTCAGCTGTGATCAAGGAAAAAGATTGTAAGTTAACGAAAGTTTTTACTGATTTGCTTTAATTACCGTAAAATCCTTTGGACGGATGCTCTCTCACTTTAAGTCCTTTCTTTTTTGAATTGTTCGCTAAGCTGGGACCATTCAACAGATCACGCACAATCTCATTGTAAATTTCAATCATTGACAGAGTCACTTCAGTTATGGTCCCACCATCATTTGATCTATGAGCAATCGTATCAAACAGTTCTGAGCACAATCTTGGCACAATACCTTAATTGAGAGAGTGCAAATGTAAGTAAGATTTATAAAAAGCAACAAGTAAAACTATTATAGATGGCAAAGTCTTTCGTTTGGTAAAAATAGTCTTACCTTTATTGGCACCATAACCTATTACAGTATATGATTTTCCTGATCCAGTTTGACCATAGGCAAATATGGCGGCATTGTAGCCATGCATAGCATTTTTGAGAACCGATCGACCCAAATCATTGTAAACTTTTTCCTGATTAAATGAAAACAATTAAAGTAATTAATTGAGATATGACAATATTATATGAATAAGCGATCAAAAGACACATTTTGTCAAAATGACATAACCAAAACGTCGCCATCTTACGCAAAAATAAGTTAATTAAAAAGAAAGAGTTAGATTTTCCCTTTCAACTCTCATCTCTCATTTAAGACGGTGTTGCTGTAACACTGCGGAAGCCTTATTTTTAAGTTTACAATTTAATTTCAGTTAATTATTCTAACTATTTAATGAGTCACTAATGGAATTTTTTTTTATTATCAGAAACAATGGCAGCAAATTTGGTTAAGGTGACTCAAAGATGAGAAATAATGAAAACCAATCAAGCAGATAAGCCAAATTGAAAATTTGTGTTGTATAAATGTGTCGTATAGTGATAATTTCTGATTTAATTGATATCAATGAACATTTAATGATTTAATTATTTTCTATTTCAATTTCAGATGAAAGGGATTCATAATTTTTGGTATAACTTGGGTCCACTTCCAATGATTGCCTGTTTCCTATTCAACAATACATGTATGCTAATTTACCTGATCTGCGTATTTATGTCCATTGGGATGCGAAGAATCAGCTCGACTTATGCTTCCATCAATGTCAATGAAACCATCATGAGACCAGTAACTGTGATCATATGTAAATTTTTTAGGTGCATCTCGATGATTATTTGGATTGTACAGGACGGTTGTATTGGACTCCATATCCACAATACATTTGGCATTTCGTTGTTTCTCTCGTTGATTGTGTAAAAGTGAGTTAAGGAACAATGGATTGTAATTTGGATTTCTTAAAACTACTGTTAACTCTTAACATCAACATGCAGTTATAATTAAGATGTTGCATTTCGATATAACATGGTGCAGTTAGATGATATTAAATAGAAATGTGCATAAACAATAGGTAATAATAAATATAGCTAGCCAAACATTGTGATCAGTACCGTTTTACCTGACAAATAAGCCCAGTGCTTATAAATGAGTGTATTTGTTAGAGGCTCTTTTTTTACTCGTTAGCTATGCCCTAATAAAGCTTAAAAGTGAATAATATTCACTTTTAAGCACTGGGCTTATTTGTCAGGTAACACGGTAATTGACTGTCAGTAATTTGCTATTGGCGTGAAAAGTAATCAATATATTGAAACTTTACTACTGGAAAGAGTGAAAATAATCAACCAGGCTGACAACAATCAAGACTGGTTAATAATAACATGTAAAAATAATTGAGTAGATACCATCCAAAAAACCTATGTAATATCTAGCCATAGTTTAAATGATAATACAAATGACAATAAAAAGTAGAAGCAAGAATATGAAAAGCTAATCAGATTAACATGAAACATTAGTGTTTTCAAGATTCTCACGCAATCACGATAGAATCAGAATCATTATGGTTTGCTTGTTCTCATGCTAAAATCAATTTACAACAAAGTTTCACTTTTACTGAATAAAATTTTCAACTACATTACTCTATTTTCACAATCAAATTGAGAACAGATCTAACATTTTTATTGTCAATGCAAGGTTAAAAATTGACAAAATTTGTATTATTGTCATTATAATTAGTCATGAGATCATAAGTTTCCATGAAACAACGAAACTGCTAACATTGAACGTTATAAGAATAAATTCAATGTTATTTACATCATTAAGATCATGTTAAAGCAGCTGATGACTATGATAATCAGTTTAGATTGATAGTTAGTGTGGCGTTGACCTAAGGTTAAATACATGAAATGATTGTTGTTTATTTATCTATGGATTTTAATTGTAATCTGAATAAATTATTTGCAATAAATGTCTTGAGCAATCAGAGCATAACCATTAGTATTAGGATTCATTAATTTTTGGACTCAACAAGCAACTAAACCAGGTTAAATCTGTTTTTTGATCAATCATTTTCACCTTTAACTGATCAGCTTTGTTTTACCTGAAAAATAAACCATCTAATTAATGAGCTAAATATGTTTCACAATAAAGATCCTAACTGATGAAAATCACATTTTACCATTAAATTGCTAACCTATTTCAACTGATCAATAATAAGTTTATTATTTTAATAATGATTAATCTTGATCAACTACAATAATGAATAACTCAGATATTCATATCAAATCATTGTAAAGATTGTAAATCAAACTGTTAAAATCCAACTGTTATCTTTAATTTCACTCATGTAAATGTCAATGTATTCATTAATAATAGACAAACATGGAATTGTGAAGTAGCTAAAGGCAACAAATTGCATCTCAATCAATAAAATTTGATATTCACTATTAAAAATGTCCTCGAAAAGATTTCAATTGAGAGCATAAGAAGCATTGAAAATATTTGTCCATTTACCTATTTTTAAGGCTGACAATGAGGCTGACCAATATTGATCATCAATTGAATTTGACAGTAATAGCAATCGATCAATCAACATTCTAATGCTAACCCGATTGTATTACCTTTTCTTACATCTAATAATCACTTTAATCTAGATACAGTTAAGGCCATTAATAGAGTAAAAATTTTAGTATTCATTGGTTGCAAGTTAATCAGAATTGAGTTAATCTGTTGGACGATTCAACCTGTTCAATGTGGGCCTAAACGCCAATAATCAATTGCTGTAGACTTATAAAGATAGACTTGTTAATTCTCAATCCATTAAAGAAGCTTTTACTTATTTTTTGCCTTCTAATTAAGGATTTCAATGCAATGTTGACGATGTTCATTTTGAATAATCTAGCATAATATTTCATGATCTTACCTTGATGAAACTTCTTGTCAGCTGGTTGTGTAAGTTGATTGCGTGATTCTTGGTTTGCCTTTTATTTCACTTTTAACATTCAGTTATTTCTGAACCTTGATTAAATTTGGTTTTTCATAATCAATTTGATTACACACACATAAATATATTGATGACAGCCTAAAAATATACAAAATCAAGTTAAAGAGATGGCAAAGCTGACCGTAGACAACACGATGATGTAAAAATGGAGGGAACCGGTAAGAGGAAGCTTTTGTTTTCGTGATTAATTTAACTCTGATTAACCAGAGAACAGATAGTCAAAATATTGAGGAACCATTAGAGACTAAATGGGTTAAGTAAATTTGAGTTGACAACATTTGAACAAGCATGAAAGTAAAGGTTAGAAGCACCAGTAAAAATGTCAACAAATAAAGCTGTAGCTGTAGCTTTGGATTTAGGTTTTAGGTTCTAGGTCTTAGGTTTTGAGTTAAATCTAATGATTATTTAGATATTAGATTAATTGAAATGATTGCATGAAAAGGATATGAATGGTCTGACTCGGACGGCCACCACGACATGATCTGATCCAGCGGACATTGTGAGGTTGGTTGGTTGGTGTTGGAAAAGTCCAGTGTACGGAAGATATTTGTTGCACTTTTAGATTTACGTATATCACTTGATTTGTACAAAATTAAATAATTTACAGTTTAACAGATGATTTTAAGGTCTGGCAATCCTGTCAACCTTATTAGTTGATTTGGTGGCGAGTACTTGAATCTGGTAAGTATGAGTGAGATTGAGAGTTGGCCATTGTCCAGGCAACCCACAATGAAAACAAAAAATTGGTTTAAGTGTTTATTTTTTGCTGTTGTTTTGTATTTCATGGGTCATTTAATTATGCTTGTTATCGTATAGCTTAATCAACTTACTTCACCAAATTGAAATATAATCTTGATTATATATTTTTTGAATTGATTCAGACTAAAGCTTATTTAAATAATGTGTTTCATTGGATGCATAAACTGTCCAACTTGACAACTTGTGTTAGGATTGCTCAAATTTGTATATTTAATGGTAATTTCTCAATTTTCGATTGCGTACGAATTGGAATAAAATGATTAAATGTATCACTTTTCAAACATTATGGTGTTTATTACAGTTACAAGTGCCAAATTAAAATTACAGCGAAAGTATTGATCACAAATAAGTACTAAGCGTAAACTAACATTAGTTAGTTATGATAAACACATGACACAAATTAAACTGATACAAACATTGCTATATTTCTGGGTTCTTCAGTTCCATTTTTATGATCTGGTGTTTTTAAGTTTACATTTCATTGGATTTACATTAAGATTTTAAATTATAGCTATTGTTGTTGGTAACTTTAATTCTCTTCATTTTACTTGAAGATAGTGATTGCTTTGGAATTTTTATTTTCTGATTCGGGTATTTTACTTTTAGGTATCAGTCCGTTACTCAAGGCATCGTAATCATGTTTCTCTTCAATTATGAATACCAATCAAACCTAAGAGATGAGGAAATAAATCAGTGAGTTAACCTAAAACATGCAAATATGACTTTAATTTATCAAACTGGAACTATTAATTTCAACCTCTTACCATCACATGAAAATGTCTGTCCGTCTGAATTCAATTTACATTTGTATTGGAGCTTCCCTGAGATTGATTCGAGTTTATTGTTTAAAATAAAATCTGTAAGTAAAAGAAACAAAAAATATAAAAAAATAACTTTAACGCAACTTGATAAGTAAAGATACGCCATCTTGAGTTTATGAAACTTATCTTTTGTACAAAAAGATTATATTGAAACTCGGAAGATGGCGCAAACTAAACTTTTAAGTTTAATCAATTACTGCCAACAATTTACTGATTGTTTCTTAAGTGCTCTTTAAAGGTAGCTCTTGAACCATTTAATCAACGGACTATGGCCTTTACTAACCAATAGGAAAATATTTGTTCGATGATATCTTTTTTACTAGTTAGTTGATTGCTTTAGTTTGGATGCCATAAGATCATACAATTAATCCTTTTTCGGTTCACGATAATCCATGATCTCTAAAAGCATTAATCTAAAATTTCATGCTTTTTCTTGTACCTTTCGAAAGATTGCAGTAATTCTTGGTCGACTTTTGGATTCGTAAAATTTCCATCTTTAGCAATAAAATCATTGGCATTTTGGATTCTAAGTGTTTACAAAATGTCTAATGACATGATTGATGATTTGGAGGTTTGGAAGGTTCGATAACGTAAATAATGTAAAGCAAATTGAATTTATTGCTGAATAATGGAGACATCAATCCAAACCGATTCAAAAAAATACTCCGCGTCAAGCTTGTTGGCTCATGGAAAAAACCGAATCCACTAAGCATTATAAATTATCTGAATTAAATGGGAATATTTCATTGTTGGTTATCTTGATAACAGTTTAACTAATCACTTTAGCCTAAGTTAACCAGATTTTTTTAGAAATTTTTGCGATTATTCATCAAATTCGTGAGTTATCTATTCGTCTTCTCAAGAAATACTACATTCACCTTCAATATAAATAACTTTAGTATGAAAATTTTAACTACCTTCTATTATAAATAGAAATTTTCACAAGTTAATTTAAGAAATCAGAAGCCATGATGAATCAAAAATGACTTGAATGCGCTTTCCTCTAGAGACTTATACTAACAATAAATTAAATCTAATCCTAGATTCCTGAGAGATTTAACTGCTATAATTATAAAATTCTGGTAAAAAATGGGATTTAATACATATTTTATTCTCATATAAAGTCTGCAGCTTTTGTTACAATTTGTTCTTATTATCTCTATCTGACATGCTAAAGCCATTTACCAAGTTACATTGGTGTAAATCCTGAACAAAGTTAGAATTAAAGTCAATTTGATATCAAGATCGTGCATTATTGAAAAGTCAACCATTTTAAACATTATTATCAAATCGAATTCAGTTATCGAAAACTGGAATGAACGGCACATGATATTGATAACAAATGGATAACAAATATTAATTAAATTTTAAGTGAGCGAATGACCTTTAATAGATTCATCTGAATACATCCATTTTACATCACATGTGGCCCATTGGCATATCACATCTATGGATTTTTCAATATGAGATTGAATTCATTTTGCCTCAGATTATAAACATCATTAAATAATCTTGAATATACAACGTTAAATTCATAACAATTCATAATAAAATATCTTTAATTAATCTTCTAATTGATCCTGGATTCCCCTTTCAATGGATCAATTCACAGATATATTTTGATTCGTCGAATCCCATAAATCTACTTCTTATTACTTATGCAAATTAAATCAATTGTTATGTCATCTATTGAACATCATTTATTGAAGCTTCCATGTAATCATCTTGATTAGTTGTCATAAAATTTTATTATTTCATCCTTTTCTAATTGATGTTTATGGTATCAATAGGAACATTGCAAAGGACATTAACTTTCTTTTTCTCTAATATCACTAACAGGAAAGTATTATTACTACAAGTTATTGGGTATTTACAAGTAATAAATGAAAATAAAAATTTTTGCATGGCGATTCTGATTATTTTAAGATTATTTGCTCATGAAAAGGAGAAAATCAGTTTAGCGGCTGAGAATGAACCCCTTTCATTAATAGGAATGATTAAAATGAAAAATTCAAACAATTAAGCTTAAAAATCAACTATTACTGTTTCATTAATAGAGCAAATTACTTCCATTCTTTACCAGTCATACCTTACTTGCCCTTGCCTGTACGGTTTTTTCGATTTTTTGGGCTTATATTGTCGAGGACGAAAAATCTAGACATTTTCATTGCTAATGGTATTTAAGCATTTACAAGTGAAGGTATTGCAAGTAAATGAAAGAAGATTCACTATTTTCATCAAAATATGTTTTCATTTTTCTTATTAACGTTTTACGTACTTTTCAGCGACTGCAGTACATTACTATTATCTTTAATTCAAAATGCCTTCAAATCATAAGAGCGCACTAGCGAAACGAAAGCAAATACTTGTCTCTTTATTTTTTGTCTTCGGGCGCATTCGTCTCATGTGCCGTCTACTGATAAGGTGGGATTGATCAAAGGCTCAAATTAACTGAGTTATTAAATTAAGAACATTATTTCTAAACATAAGATGATTCTAGCTGTTAACGTATTTTGAAACACAAAAACTTTGAAGCTAAATTAAAATTCTTTCAGAGAAACAAAAGGAAACTTTCCCTGAAATTCCTGTCAACATTGAACCCCTGAGCTGAAGAAGAAAATATAAACACAATGATTTGATGGCAAATCCCACTGTTAATTATAAACAAGTGAATTGATTGCTATAATAAATCAACTTACTTTGTTTTTCTTTTCTCAGAGAGTTTACAAGAAGTCGTCTTACAACTGGATCCGATCTTCCGTATCTTCCATTCATGAAAAACATTCGTTCCTTTGCCTGTGAACTTTCCCAAAGTGTGAATAAAACAAACATCGATAATAACTGAATCAATCCAAATAATTTCCTTTGCAATAACATGATGCTTCTGATGTAACAGCACCAAGAATGACTCTGGAAGTACAAAAAGGCGATCAAAAAAGCTCATGAAATGCTGACAATCCATAAAATTAGGTGATAAAATTCATCTTCCAACAACTTGGATCAGTAAAAGCATAAAGGTTCATCAATCTTTTATATCAACAAGTATTGAATCAACAGCAAAAAGTTGCTCAACTCAAATCATCACTAATTATCCAATCCCATGAAAAAATAATCCTTTGAATCGCATTGCGGCAATTTCCAGAGTGGAATTGATTCATTTAGTTTGTATTAGCTTGAGTTAAACTGAATTTTGCTTGATTAAAATGACAAATCACTCGCTGCTTAACCTGAATCAATTTCCAGTTTAGTAAAGAAATTATTTTCTCACAATTAATCCAATTCCACATGAAAAGGGTTAAACAATTACAATCAAGGATCACATTGAAATCAAATTGGATACAGTTTTGTAATTAACTTACCTAAAGTTGTCTTAATGCTGAATGAATGGTTTATTAAACTAGAAATAACAAGTTTTGCTGATTTCTAGGTTAAACAATTGAAACTGTGAAACTGTTATGAACTTTGGGAATGTTCAAAGGTTATCAGAGAAGTGAATAAGATGTATTTTTTATTCATTTTATTCAAGTCAACACCAAAAGTGATAAAGCAAATGTCATGCGTTATAAGTTATTAGCTCTGAATTTCCTCAAAATTTTCTTCAATGGCATGATATAATACTTTTCTGACATTATTCAGCTAATATAGAAGCAATTGAATTAATTGGTTGAAACATATAATTGAAAACATGTAGAGACACTTTAAATTACAAGAGAACATTAAATATTGAAAATAATACAACAATTATGCTACCATGAGTTGATTAACCAATCCAATTACACTAATTACTAACTGTCATTAACAATCATTAGCCAAACCAATTGAAAAGAATCGGAAATAAATTAAATTGATTTGATACCGAGTTTGTGCCATTAAATAATTTCAATTCAATTTCATTGTGTCATTATATTCGAGAAAAACATTGGACTGACTCTGAGAAATACATTTAAATGAAAGAAACTTTGAGGGCACAAACGTTATTGATTGTTGATATTAAGATTGAGTAAATTTTGTGAATCATTCAGATGAAAGTTAATTTCCGTTTTCATCTCATCTCAACTAAATTGTTAACAATTTGTAGTTTTGGTGAAGAGAAAGCGTTAAAAATAGCAAATCTAATGCATTTTTTATTAGTTACATTTTGTGAAAATATTTTCACATCTTAATATTAAAATGTTTATCAAGAATCTAAATGATAATTTCACATTTATATTCACTATAATATCATTCATTAACACTTTTTTGTCACTCAAAATGTTTGGAATGTTCACTACAATTATTGTAAATATTATTAACTGTTTCTTTCTTATTGTGACTTCTATTCTAATTGTTTCTACGCATATTGTTGGCATTTAAATTGTTATTTCGCAGAAATTCTGAATAAATCTTCTTTTTTCTCTCAGAGTTTTTCTCAGAATTCTTGGTCACATTATGAAATTTTCATATATTTTAATCAATCATTTCAACACTCTTATTGCTTTCCTTGTTGGAGTACAACTGCCTGAATTTCTCAGACTGAACATTAATTAGGATTTTCTTGAGTAATAATTATTAATAGTTTGATTTATTTTTCTTCATTTTGACTCCAAAGTAATTCCGAAAAGTTCAATTATCTTATTGTACCTGACTTTCATACCTTTAATTCTAATTTGATCTTAAATTAAATTAACGGAATTGATTTAAATTAGATTTACTTTTAATTTGTATTGTTACATTAAGAATTATTATTAGAAAGTCAATGTCTTTTGACTCTCACATCTTGAGCATGTAGTAATACATTTAATTAGAGGATTACTCTTCTCGATTTAAACGTAATCAACTATTTTTTTACTGTTCAGTATTTTTTAACAGTTTTAAGTGTTTAGTTTGATTACAATTAAACTGTTTTTTATTTGCGGGTTATTTAAGCGTCTGTTTGTTTGTTTGTAAGTGCGAAAGCGATTGAAAAATGTGAATTGAAATATTGTTAGCAATGGTAAATTAACCATTGAAATAGTCTATTCGCTTCCATTGATTGATTACAATCAGTTCGCTTTAACATGAATTAACTGTTTTCCAATAGACTATTTAATCATAACAAATCACTAATTACAATTAATAAAAGGCAGCTTTATTAACAGGTTGACCAATGTAATGTAAATGATTAAAAATCTAACTGTAACGAGTAAAAAGCAAGCAGCTGGCTACAAACAAACAAACAAACATATGAGTGAATCAATGAAATGAAATTTTGTAGGAACAATTGTATTAACAATCCTTTTGGGTTGCTTCACAAAATGTCAATCCTTTTAACAGGTCTGTACAACAATTGTCAACTCTTATTAGTGAAATGCAATTGATTAACAAAGGTGTATCCTTGAGTACTCCTCTATTCTTGAGTCTTTTGTAACAATGTGTAAACGGGTCCATGTACATTCAAGTAATATGCATAAATCCAAGATGTATCGTCAAATGTCGATATAATTATACTCTAATTAATAATAGTAATAAAGTTCATTGAATTCGATTCCAGTTGCTTTGAAAAATATCCAAGAGTGTGCTTCTCCATCAACAATTTCACATTGTGATACTTTACCACGATGTCCTAAGGGAAAAGCCAGATAATTAGAATAAAGTAATTATTATTAATATTAACATTGTTCAAAGGTCGTAAGCGCATAAATATTAGATATTTGTCAGATGGAAACTTCAGAAGTGGAAAGAAATATAGAAAAAGTTAAAGTACAGTGAAGTACAGCACAAAAAACTGTCAAATAATTACTTTTACAGCTTTTACAAAAATTACTTTTGATATGCAGAGGTTGAAGGATGGTCAATTAATTCGTATTCATCTCATTATTTAATTCGAAATCCTCTGTCAGACTCGTCTTGTTCAATAAGCCCAGGTCATTCTTAATAAACAGACGGATTATGTGATATCGGTATTTCACTTTTGTGGGCGAACCGATTGGACTTGAAGTTGATCGAAGTTATTCAAATGCTATTTTTACACCTTGACAGTTTTTAATCTTGACTGTGTTGAACGTACTTTCTTACTGTTAGTTTGGTGTACTTATAATAAAACAGGATTACTACACACCTTTAATGACAATTATATCGTCGTTAAGTGATGTTGTTTGAAAGGTTAACAACAATTCGTTTAGATTACCGCGCTTAATTGCGATAGGCTTCTTGAGCTTAACATGGCAATCCTTATCTTTTGAGATGACAACGTTAATAGAATCATCAATGGTATCAAGTAAAATTGAATCGTCAGCTCGAGCGCCCATTGCAGGTTCACTTGCCACTCCAGCCTTGGAACTAAATTTTAATTGACAATCAAGCTTCGGAGTTCGCACAGAATAATAACTGAACCATTATTGAAAACAATCAAAACGATCAATAATTGAAGAAAAAAGAAAACAGATAAACAAAGAGCAAAATTAACGGTTAAATTTTGAAAGTGTTAACCAATAAGAAGCTATCCTTACCCAGGATCCAGACGAATGGGAATTGAAGCGCCCAATATGAATATATCAGCATTCATTACTTGAAATTTAATCGAAATCATTCGGATCGACTTATTATTACCCGATGCGACCAGACTAGCTGCTGTAGCATAATTAACCGGCTTATAACGTTTAACAATGAAAAACTCTGGCGGTGCAGCTCGAGGTGTAGTTTCATGACATAAACCTAAAAATGAAAAACAAAACCAGTCAAACTGAATCATCTGTGTTATTACTTGAATTCATTGATCTGCAACCAAACTTGAATACCATTTAAACATAGAATGCTTATGATCAGGTATTGTTCAATAAGTGATTAGAGTATAATAATTATTGTTCAACTTGTAATGTATTGCTCGTACAGTTCAATAATTTGCTTTTCAGGGCTGGGTTTAATACAGTATAATAATGTTGTCGATGAAAAAATAATGAGATTGAAGAAAAAAGCGGAAAAATAATCATCATAATGATTATATTGTTATAAGGACAGTAACAAGAAAAAATGATTCCTATTAACATCATTAAATGGAGGCAACAAAAGGAGTTGCTTGATTCCTTTACATATCTCAACTGTTACTACTGATAATTGTGATGAACCATTATTATCACAGTACAATACAGATTAACTTTAATCAAGTTAACATATTAACTGTTTACATATCATTAAACTGTTCAACTTGGTCATTAACTTATTCGATGATCAATTTCCGATTCATCCAAGTTTCATTACACATGCATTTTTAAGATTAATCGTCAATCTTGATCAAACTTTAAATTTTTGCAAAATTTTCTGTTATTTTGTTGTCTGAATAAAGATGAATAATGTTACCTTTAGGAACTGGAGTGATTCCTGGAATTGCGAGATTCATGAAGATTGCTATTTTTTCATCTTTACTGAGTATTGAGTTGTTACCATCATTCGATTGGTTATTGGATTGATTTGATTGTTGACCTTCATTGTCATTATCACCACCGATTGTGTTCGTATTTGAAGTTGTATGTGCAATAACACGACAAAACTCTTCATTTGACATTGTTAATAGTCGAGCATTTCTCATGATTGTACTTAAAATGAACAGTCAAACATTAGTATTAATAACCATTGCACTCGTTGATCAGTTTACTCTTACCTGTCTTCAAGAACACCTCGAACAATTGTCCAATCGTTTGAATTAATTGAACGTCTTTTACATTCAGCTAAGGCCCATTGAATGATTGCATTGAACAATGAATATTCAGAGTATAAATTGAGATATCGACGTCCAACAATGAATTCCAGAGTTGATAGTTGTATTGTACTGAAACAGTTGATCATGAAAAATTATCAATTATTTGATATTAACATTGGAAAATGAAGCGAACAGAAAATAAATTCTAAGTTTGATTTTAAATAAAATGGTTGTTATGGTCAATTTGATGATTGCCAAATGTGAGTCAGTTAAATGTTAATTTTGTGATTGTTTAATCGGTAATCAAGAAAATTAACTGATGATCATTATAACTGATTCACTCCAATAACTCTGCTGACCCTAATCAGGTAAATTTATTGTGACATCATAATTATTGACTAAATCTGCCACTGATTAATATCTCAAATTGGTTAAACTAATTAGCCTGAAACCGAATCGTTTGAAAAGATTAAAAATTTCAATGTTTAGTCTGTTCTTTCATTTGAACTTATTTTCTCAGTTTTTTAGGTTTCCAATTGCTTTCAACACTTCGGTTGTTATTGGTGGCTTACTTGAAAGATTTGTGAGTTATTACATGGTAAGTTTGCCTGTCAATTATTTGAATTGATTGGAAAATTAATTGCTGTGAATTAAGTACATTTGCAAATTCATAGACAGCACAAGCGCACGATGGAGTTATATTTTTCTCAATGTAAGCCAAGCATTCCCTGTAAGGAAGGGTTAAAAGATAAAAATGTATAAATAAATATATCACTTTAGTTTTGGTTGCATGGAAATGAAAGGTTCAATTGGTGATAGAATGGAATTATAGAAAGTCCAAATCAGAATGGAATTAAGCGATTTTCTATTCATCTTTTCACCTTTGACTTTCTTTCTTTTTTAATGGTAAATCGCAAAAGAATCCAATGAATGTAGTTTAATCG
Organism: Tetranychus piercei; assembly: GCA_036759885.1. NCBI lineage: Eukaryota > Metazoa > Arthropoda > Arachnida > Trombidiformes > Tetranychidae > Tetranychus > Tetranychus piercei. Next base: position 9,900,148 of record CM071878.1, read on the forward strand.
CAGAAACACCAAAAAGAACTGATAATATTTTTAAAGCAACAATATTGATCGCGATTTACCAAATAATATTAATGTTTGGATTTCACAGTTCAACTATTACAAGTTTCAGCAATCCATAAATATTAATCTTTAATACAATACCAAGTTGTTGCACATGAAATGAGACAAATTCAACTACCAAGCCAGATCTTGAGCTTATTAGGAAAGTTTAACTGATCAAATTTACACAATTAAATCCTAAAATATACAAATGCAATAAAATTTTATCAAAACTGTAAGTTTTGTAATCTTGCTTCGTTATGATCTCCATCTAAAAAGTATCTTCATTTGATTCACTTTGGACATTGAGCTGCTAGAGCATTTACCACCATTAATTGTTGTTCATTTAGAGAATTTTGATGCATTTATTTTAATGAATTTAATTTTGCATGAAATTTCATTGACAATCCATTCACTCATTGACTCATTTCATATGAAGAAACCTGATAGTAATCAACATTTAGTCTCTGTAAGCATGAACTTAAAAATTGTAAGACTTGAATCTAGAACGATCTGTCATCAGAATTTTAGGTCAGCATTGAGTATGATATTTCAACAAAACCATCTCAAAATGACAGCAAAATTTGTGAATTATTTTCGAAGGGAAGTATTTCACGTAAGTTGAAAACTAAAACACTGCTTCTACGTTGAGAAATAAACTATTGCATGAAATGTATTGTAGGCTGGTCGACGCATTAGCATCAATTTAAAAACCTCGTTTCCCGTTTTGCATGAGCCAGTCTAATACTTTTTGGTGCGACATCAAAGTGCATTTCAAAGGTTTTTTAAATTCGAACGTATTTCTGATGAAACAGTACCTAACATGTTTGGATAATTGATCGAGCTTTAAACGGTTGTAATTTTACGCAAAAAACCTTTTCAGGGGAAAATAACTTTTATTTGTTTTGGTTATCTTAGTTTTTGAAATTTGGAAGTAACTATTGTTTGTGAAATGATCAGACTATTTGAAATTTTGGCTGTTTTCCGAGATAAATTGCCAGGATGTTTACATTGGTATTGTTATGCTAATATGATTAAATGATTATAGCTTATGATTATTAATCTTCAGTCATTATGAATATTAATCAAGTACAATGACTTTGAGCGAAAATCAATTTCGAGTCTATTTTTAAGTCAAATACACTTGATCAAGTTATTGACCATTTTAAATGTTTGCATCTCAATCAGATTTGAATAAACCAAATTGGACTCTAAAAGTTCTGTTGGCTGTGAAAATGCTGATTCAATTCTAATTGTTTTTTCTCTCAACAATTGAAATCCGTCAAAACACTGTTGACACCATTTTTGTTGTATTTTTAAAGCTAATCTTGACATAAATGAACCACAAAGTTTAAAAAAATAGCTAATTCAGCTCAATAGATGGGTTGCTGTATAGTAAAAGCTAGCAACGCAAGTTGATCTTGGCTCATCTGATTCAAAGAAAGTTTATACTTTCAGTTAACTTTTCTCATTCTTATGTCTTAATTTGGTTTCAATTGAAAATCAACATTCAAATAATTAAGCAACAATCAGAGATGAAAATGGAAACCAGAAATTAACCAGTAAATGATTTGTTTACCAACGTTCAATCAGCTCTGTTGCTTATGTTTTCACATTCGTTTCTGGTTAACATTAACATTCAACAAATTACAAAATTATGTTCAATTTAGTTCATCGATTTGCATTTTTTTGCCGTTAATTTAGCAAAGTTTACCAATAATGATGATTGAGATGAATGAAAATGAATGGATTACCTTAAAAGATGAGGAAGGAGATATTTTTTAGCTGCATAAGCAGTTAACATTGCATCTTCAACTGAATTCAAGTTCAATGAATCTGAATGGAAGAAAAAAAGTCAAATTAGAATAAACAATTTGTGAATAAACATTTACAAATTACATCAAAAGAGTGAAATAATATGAAGCAAATAGTCACCTGTATAAGCATAACGTAATAAATTTTCAAATCCAATTGGTGCTAAATCAGGAATACGAATCACTTTACTCTTATCAGCCATATCGCCATAAAACATTGCCTCGAAAACTGTTAACAGAACATTTTTTGGTTACTTTAATGATACCTTTCTGGACAGTTGCGTGATCAATTTTATGACCTTTTTAATTGCTTACCAGGAGAAGTCATTGCCAAAAGAACTCGATGACCAACATATTTTTTTGAATGTTGAGGTGGTCCGACAATGAATGTGACATCGGTAAAGGATTTATTCTGAAGGAGATTTGAAGCTCGTGACACTAAACGATCGGATTCACCATTAATCTGTAAACACACAATTAAAGCAATGAGGATGCAACATGCAGCAATTAACCAGGCAACAGCAAATAATTAAAAAACATAAATTGAAAATCATAATATAAAATGAAACATCTTTTGAAATATCAATCCAATTAACAAACCATTTCAACTCAAGTCTTCAAAACTACCAGAAAATCTGTCAATAAGTGCCATTAAATCTGAAGAATCAATAAATTGCTTATTTAATCGAATAACTAAATTGTTTGATCATTCATACGAAAACAAATCTAACCAAATGACTATTAAAAAGACAAATATCCATAGGTAAATCAAAAAATCCTGGTAATGCTCATTTGTGTAAAATCTGGTTTATCTTCTGGTTTATTACAGAAAAGGCTCCTTCGATCATAAAACAGTTTTTTTACTTAATGTGCATTTCGATATTTGATTTGGTAGGTTGTGTTTTATTTCAACTTTTAGACATTTTACGACCAGCAAATCGATGATCGTACTATCCGTTTAATAATATTTCAGCTGCAATCAACTAATTCTCTAAATTTCTCTACTGAATTGTTCCTTTCATTTTGGCTTTTCATGCCAAATTGAAGTAAATTTTGGCAAACAATTGATTCCAATGATAATATCAAGTTAACTCTTGACTTTCATCATCTCTACCTAAAAATATTCAACTTGTATTGTTGGATGGTTTCACATCTTTTCATTTTACATCATCATGATCACCTACATCTCATCCATCTTAACCAGCCTACTCAACATTCAGAAAACGAAAGTAAAGGGTTTACTTTGATGTAGCGAGACAATTACTCAACCCATTTGATACTTTATTTGCTAATCTGCTCTTCATTTTCAAGTATAATCCTACTCCTAACCAAATGGTAATTAGTTCATTATCACCGTCAAATTAATCCAACCTTCAACAGTTTTTGAGTCGGAAATGGAATTCATTTTAAGATTATGATCAAACCTTACGAACTTCACCAAGAAATTGTAGCTTATCATTATTGAATAATACCTAACACTATTCAGGGTCTTATAACGAATGATTGGGTAAAAATGAAGAATCCAAACTTGTACTTAATAGTAGAAGTAGAAGTAAAAGATTGATGTTTCAAGCAGCAAATGTCATAATGCAAGAAAGCAAAAGCACATTCATAACTAATTAGATCGAGCAATAACTAGTCCGTTATAAGTATCATACAATCTAAAGACAAATTTATTGACATTTTGATGATTTGAATAAGTTTAAATCATAAAGCTAATTCAGATTCCTTTAACTCAGTCAATGCAGTTGCATATCGAAATGAATGAGTTTATAATGAGTTTGAGAGAAACTAAGATGTTTATTGTGGTTAAATCAAATTCAATCACATAAAAGACGTTAATAGGAATAATAGTCAATAAGAATGCTTTTCATCTCAACAAAATGAAACCTAACTAAACCATTAAGTCGAAGGCTTTTCACAATCCTTTGCTAATCGAACCAGGCTGTTGGTTTTTCGTTCAGTACTATGAGACTAAAAGAACGGACATTTTGCTGAATCTAATGAAAAGCGATCCGCCGTTTAAATAACATGCTTTATTAACGCTCGTAAATGACTATACTTACCAGACGCTGAAAATCAACTTCCGATTTAATGAATGAACCTCCGTTTGGCTGATGATTTGACATTACACAAGTAAATCAAAATAAAATTAACGTTTTTGCTTCGCTTTCGTTTATTGGTCAAAATAATCCAACTTGATCAATGAAACTCCAAGTGCATCAAAGAGCTGATTCAAACTTTAAAACGGTGAAAACATGATAGTTTTCAACGAAAGTTGTAATCAATAAAGAACTTCTGCAAATCCGATGAAATTTTTCAACAAACAAATGAAATTAATGAAAGCAAGTTAATTGAACAATCACTTGTAACGATATTAATCATACCAAATTAGATTTGAATGGTGAGAAACTAGAATGTGATACAATAAATGCGGATGAAATGATGGAATGGACTGGACAAAAATCTGGGTCAATTAAACAGACAAAGGCAACAATTAAGCAAGCACTTAAAGGTAAAGGCTGATGCAGCCTGGGAATGAAAGTGAACTCTAAAAGGAGTGGCTTTAAGATATAAAATTAATATCAATTTTAACTCCCAATCCCAATGAATAACGAATTATCATGAATATTGTGAATTATCAAACGAATGATGATTGAAGAAGAGTAAAAAGTGAAAGAAGAGTCGACAGAGAAGATGACCGAATGTCATGGATCGCTTATTGTTGCCTTAAAAGGTGGGTTTCAACTCCCATTGACCACTAGTTTATAACTTATGCCTTTGGTTACTAACAACAAACTTTTAACAGCTTCGATGAACAATGCAAGGATCCAATTATTGCCTCAATTAACCTTACAGAATCAACCATGAATATCAAGTTTGAGAAGTTTCTTCTTCTCTTCTTCTTCTTCTTTTTCCTGGTTACATTCAAATGTACTTTTTGGGTTCTGACTGACTGATTTTCAGGTGGTTACATTGAAAGGTAATTCACTAGAATCGGGTTCATCATTATTTTAATTTATTCACAATCCTATTTGATTTAATAACAATAACAAACAGATCGCCTTCTAAACTGACCTCTTTTAACTTTCCATTTCGTGTCAAAACTGACCTGATTTAGGCTCAAATCAAAATCATATTCAAATTATTGTGTAAATTATTTAGACTTTTAATGTTGAATGGTTCAGTTACAGTCTTTTAATTACTTGCTTTTCAATCAAACCATTTCATTTGATCTAAATACAATTATACGCAGCGACAAACCTTTACATCTTTTTTTTGTTGATCAACATTTCAATGTTGCTCGATTCAGTTTCATCTCTTAGTTGATATAAACCAAATTAATTTTTTATTTTCTATCAATAATTTTCATCCAAAATTTACATTTGTTTACATCAAGAAATAAAGCGAATTCAAATAATTTTAATGTTATAAATCAAAGGATGAGGGCCAAAAGAATAGGGAGAAGTGCCTACAAAATAGATTTTTTTAAAGTCACGTGAAAGATGTAAAATTTTATGCCGATTCTAAAAATCAATTCCATTTTTTGCTACGATGTATAGTTTTTGAGTTATCTCGCCAAACAAGTCGAAATGTTGAAAATGGCCTGAACCAGTTTTGAGTGAAAAAGTATTATGATTTTTTTGAATATATTAGATTAAACAATAGTCAAAAAATATATCAGCATATTGGTATCATCGGGACGTCTATGGTATTTTCAGTGAAATCTAGTATTGAAACTGTTTATTAGCCTTTTGGCCAGTAAAATGATTTGAGTGACAAAGTATTTCGAATGATTAGTACTAATTTGATTATGGACTATCCAAAAAACCTATCAGTATATCTGTACCATCGGGGCGTATTAGATATTTCTCGAGAAAACTAGTATTTTAATACTTTTGGCTATCTCAACCTATTAATAGCTTTGAGTGACAAAGTATTCTTAATATTTTTTACTAATTAGACTATGGACAATACAAAAAACCTATCGGTATATCTGTATCATCGGGGCATCTATGATATTTTTCAAAAAATTGGTATTTTCATACTTTTGGTCATCTTGATCTTGCTCTACTCTCATTAAATTCGAATGAATTATATTTTTCGTGTTCATTTTTACTTATTTGGCGACAATCTTATTGTGAGACAATGATTGAGTTCGATAAATCGAATGATAATATACAAGATAAATTCCATAGCACAACGTAGAATTGGACATTGAAAAGTGAAATTGTTATAAAAATCTGTCTTTAGAAACGTAAAGGATGATGAAATATAAACAGAATGATTGTTAACTTTTTCACTCAAAGCTACTAATAGGTTAAGATGACCAAAAGTATGAAATACTAGTTTTCTTGAGAAATATCCAATACGCCCCGATGATACAGATATACCGATAGGTTTTTTGTATTGTCCATAGTCTAATTAGTAAAAAATATTAAGAATACTTTGTCACTCAAAGCTATTAATAGGTTGAGATAGCCAAAAGTATTAAAATACTAGTTTTCTCGAGAAATATCTAATACGCCCCGATGGTACAGATATACTGATAGGTTTTTTGGATAGTCCATAATCAAATTAGTACTAATCATTCGAAATACTTTGTCACTCAAATCATTTTACTGGCCAAAAGGCTAATAAACAGTTTCAATACTAGATTTCACTGAAAATACCATAGACGTCCCGATGATACCAATATGCTGATATATTTTTTGACTATTGTTTAATCTAATATATTCAAAAAAATCATAATACTTTGTCACTCAAAACTGGTTCAGGCCATTTTCAACATTTCGACTTGTTTGGCGAGATAACTCAAAAACTATACATCGTAGCAAAAAATGGAATTGATTTTTAGAATCGGCATAAAATTTTACATCTTTCACGTGACTTTAAAAAAAATCTATTTTGTAGGCAGGTTTGGTCTTTATCCTTAATTTATTGATAAATTGGGTAAATTCAATTTTGCTTTACATTGCAATCAAAATACTGATATTTTCTTCACGTTTTAGGGTAACTTGAATGTCTCTTCTGTAATATATACTTTTGATGATTCCAATAATGTTCAATGAAGTTTAACAAATCAACAAATTGCGTGATTAAATGGCCGAATAACCAGAATCACGTTTCCAATTACAAGGTTTTCCTATTGATAAACTTTCATCTCTTTGATTTATCAGCCGAGTTTTCGTTACTTCTTTGATTAATCATTCCAATAACAATTTAGTTTTTTAGATTCTTTGCCATTCTAACACTTGACCACAATTTTTGGTCAATTCACTGGTCTAGATGCATGATTAACCTTTTCAATTGCAATTAATAATTCTGGCTTCATTGGGAGAAACAAATTTCCTCATTCAATGAACTTAAATTGAAACACACTTCAATTATAATGATAATTAATACTTTTCATTTGACTCGTGATTAGAACTGAGCTTAACGAAACTAAAATTAAGCTTAGAACAATTAAATTGATTAACATTTTCACTGTAAATGATTTACAGTGAATCCCATTGAACATGCAATTCCATTGAGAAAATTATTACATTGAACAATTGAATGAATCAATTGGACCAATCAATTGAGTCAAATTTAAGCGAAACACAAAATCACAATTAACATTGTCAATTTATTGTTATAATTAATTATTGAAGGTGAAACTGAATGGGGAAACAGATTTGACGTATAAATTGTTAATAAATTAAGTTGGTTAGTAAAACGTAATTGCAAAGCATCTTGGATTTAAACCAAAAGTTAAAATTATACTTTTCAAGATTTGAACAGTTTATGTACATTTATTGGGTTAGTAATGAACTCGTAACTATTTTAATAAACTCAATTTGGCTTTCATTGTTTAATTATTTAAGTTAACCCTAAACTTGAATTTTGTCATCAGAATTAACCATCTGTAATAGTTTATGATAATAATTTACATCAAAACCTAAAGATAACTTAAAAGATGCACCAGATTCTGGTTGTTCATTGCTAACGAGGGAACCTCACCAATTGATAAATCAATATCGAGATTTCATCGGTAGCTATCGGTACATTCGGCCTTCTTGAAGACTAATATATACTTTTATTGTACAAGAACATTCACCGAACGAATCCCCATAAAAAAGCATGCAAATTTTTCTAAAAAAGGCGATAAATGCTGAAATAGAAAAGGTTGCAGCTGATTCCGTTAAATTGGTCTTTGGGAAGGCCCAGTGTACCGATGAAATCTCGATATCAATTTATCAATTGACGAGGTTCCCTTGGCAGACAAAATGCTTTCTTCTAGTAAATGTTAAAGTTTTTATTCTATTATTAGTATTTTTACTATTGTTTTTACATTAAACTAATCGAATTGTATCTATTTTTGCTACATAAGTACATTGCTACATTGTCTGTTAAAATAATCAGATTTCAGGGAATCAAATAGATGTTTTAACCTAATTGTTATGTCATTCTTGATTTCACAAGTAGATTGAATGATCTCTTGATCATAATAAATCTAAATATAAAATTTAAAATCTCTTTGTGAACACTTTAAAATCTTTAAAGGTCGTTTTACGGTTAAAAAATAAAATTCAGTGATTTTTGACAGTCAACAGTTTTGTATTAACATTTGGAAGAAACAATTTTACGCTTTTAAATAATGAAAGACACATTTTCTGCTCTTCTGAGTATCATGGGCCAAGAAATCAAAAAATGAGACTTTTTGGGGACAAAATAACAATGAAAAATGGTTTCTTCAAGTTGTCATGTGAATGTTGAAGCAATGTTTAGTTTCAGAAGTTTAAAGTTGATTTGGTTTAAAGACTCAATCAATCAATCTAAATTGTCAACTAAATAAAATCAAGGTTGTTGCGTATGAAGAAGAGGAACAAGGAAAAGGGTTATAATCAGAATATTCATTGGAAAATATAAGCTAAGAAATTGATCCATTTTTAGGGCTTTTTGCTGGTTCACTTTTTTGTAGTTTCCCGTACTTTTGGCTGGTAAACATGTCAAGGATGAAACAGGACAAGAGATGAACTGAAAGTAGTTGGTTTAGGATAAACTATTAACAGTAATGAGGATTTTGAAAGGAAAGAGTAACAGAGCGTTGAGTTATTACTCAGAGTAAGTTTGATGTTTAATGATTTGATTATGGATAAAATTTGGGATGAACGGACTGGTTAGGTAAATGTGACTTTTAACTGGTTAAGTTACATTGACTTTAAATGGTGATCCAGTTACATGAAGACCAGTAAACATTATATTTAGTGTATAAATACCAGGGATTTTGGTTCGGTAGATTAGGCTTAATGTGTTGTCTGAGTTTTGCAAGAATCTCATATCAGGTTGACCAGGTCCTTCCATTGAGACACTTAATCCTCCAATGACTCCAGCAATCTCAGCAATAATCACTTCATTGTCTCTATTAACTCGAGCATCAGTTAATCCCCGGCCTGTGCAATGGATTTTCCGCAAATGTCCTCGACCCACTGAAAGTCCACCATCAATTTTACACAGAAATGGGCTTCCTGGAATCTCTTCGCCCAAATAACGAACGAAAACCTTGTAGACTCCGGGCAATGAAGGACACCATGAACACTCAACTTGAGTTGGAGATGAACAAAATTTAATATCTGGCTTAGAAGGTCCTTCAAAGGCTACTGAACAAGAGGTGGGAGCAAATGTTGCTTTAGAAGGTGCATAAATGCTGAATGAACAAGGTTCACCAACAGTACCTGAAGACAAGCCACTTCCATTGACTGTGACTTGGGCAGCTGAAGCTTCCTTTATTTGTGGTCTCCAAAAAAGCATGATTAACAATTTAAAATCAAGTGAACACAATCAGGTGAACACTACCAGAAGAAACAATCAAAAGGTACCGATTGAACCTTTAGATCAGATTGCGTTTAAATTTAGTGTTGAATTGGTTCGTCTATTGCTTGTCACAAAATAAAAATAGACGGGCAGTAATTTGACACTTTATCAATTCAAAGTTAATTGTCTTTTTTCTCGAAGAACAAGCTGTAAGGTTGGTGCAATTATTGAAATGGAGCTGTGTGTTATTTAATAGATGCAAATACATTAACAGAGACTAAACAGCAGCGAATTTGGCAGATCAAATAATTAAATCAAGATTGGTCAACAGCTGAGAACAGCTTGATAGTTGAGGCTACTAATCAAAATATCGGTGTCTTTGTAAACACCGAAGTTAGTTGTTCAATTTTGGCTAGAGTTGAGCTTTGTTGTTGTTTTATGATGATTAAGTTGATTAGCGTAAAAGAATGTGTTGAAGTTAAATCAACAAAATGGTTGGGGTTGTAAGTTTAGTCCCGTTATTGTTAAAATTTATTTTCACTTTTTTTACTGGTTGATTTGGTTGGAAGATGAACAAAACAATGATTAAAAGCAGGAAAAACGATGGAAGCAATGATGGTGTAGACTGATGAAGATAAATTGAGAAGATGCAGTAAAAAGAACGAACACAAAAAATAAAGACTGAATAAATCAGCAAAAACTTTAAACTTAACAAGATGTTTGTTAACACAAACAGCTACTCTAAGCCTTTCAGGCCAATGAGATCACGTGGCTTTTTCAGTTTGAAAATGACGTTATAAGACACAACTGTTAAAATGATTTTACCGCTGTTATTGCTTTTATAAATATTATTATTAGTGTACTTATCATGATTATTAGATTATTGAAACTACAGTGAAATCTTGAAGATCATTCAACGGTATATTTCAAATGGGATAGGATGAAAGCATAAATCCAAACGATCTAAAGATTTAAATTCATCTTTATCTTCTGATCTTCAACGTATTCTGATTCTTCTTGTTTTTTTTGCTTGTGATCATCTCCATCTTAATCAATGTTAATTTTCAGGTTGCCAATGGTAATTGCTATTAACAAATTTACAGTTGATCATCATCTCTCATTGCTAATGTTTGCAAGTTTTGTAACAGCAACAGCAATAAACATATGCAAGCAGCTTATTGGAGACGCCTTCAGAAACAGTGAACACACAATTATTTCCTGGCAAGCCCAATATTCCGGTAAAGATTTAGACTTTCTATCTTTAGATTATTTCTTTTTCTCATTCTTTTTATCCTTATACTTTTCTCTTCATCAGCATCTTCTCACATTCCTATGAAAGTTACTGAAACAAGTATCATGAGCAAATTTACTGTCAGTTTGTCAGATCTCTTCGTATTCTTTACTTTTCTTTAATTTTTTGCTCATCTACTTTTACTACATCATCTTTTATCAATACTTTCTTTTTGTCTTTCTTTCTCCTCCTTTCGTCACCAGTACCACCATTAGCATCATCAACATCATCGCGACTACAACAATCACCATCGTCAACTCGAAAATTGAAGGAAAACTTTCCATATTTACTGCCATTGATCTGCCTTATCCTTAAAAACTTTTTTGCATTCGACTCACTAATTTTTTGTCTTTATCATCACCATTATTAAAATCTTCCGGCTCTCATTAACAAGTTAATTTGATTAACCTATTCCTGACATCAAGTGCTGTCTTATTCGGTTTGTCAATAAACAAAACAGTTAATTCAGTTGAAATAGTCGCCAACTTTTTTGCTAAAAAACATTGATTGATAACGAACATATTGATTAATAGCTCAACGATTTTTTTTTGCTGATCAAAGTTAAAGCCACTGAAGTTACTGCCAACACTCACGAAAAGCATCTGAATTTTCATCTGCTATAAAAAAATCTTTATAATGGCCTCAACAGAGGGTAAAGTATAAATCTTTAATTTATATAAATGTTTTTTGTTAATTCCATTGAATTTTAAAACTCTCTGATTTCCTCTGACATTTGTTTTTGCAGACGATAAGCTTTCAGCATCCAAGATAACGGCAAGTGGTCCTGGTCTTGTTATGGGTGAGACAGGAGGAATATGCCAATTCAACGTGTATACTCATTATATACCTAAATTTAAAGGAGATTTTGATCCTCGAAGTGAACTGGCCTTTTCAATGGATGGACCTTCACTCCCGGTTCCCTTGAAGGTTGATGCTGTGGACGAAACTCGAGGTGTGATGGATGTAACCTACACACCACTCTTACCCGGAAATTATTCAATCAACATTAAATATCATGGTGAGCATATCAGTGGAAGTCCGTTTAAGGTTAAGATCGAAGGAGAAAGTATTAAACAGTTCACTTTAACCTCCAAAGTTAAAGTTTACGGGCCTAATTTGAAAAACGGAAAAGCTAATGAGTTGAACACTGTTTATATCGATATTGATGATCCTTCAATTAAAGGTGGCTTAGCTGCTTCAATGGCAGGTCCCAAAACAGCGAAAGTTAATCTTAAAATGGTCGAAGAAAAGGAAACAGTTTTTAAGGTTACTTATTCACCGACGGTTAAGGGTAACTATCTGTTGTATGTTAAAATTGCAGATACAAATGTTCCAGGGTCACCATATAGTATTATTGTTTCACCCTAACGGTATTATTGGTCAGAGAATCACAATTTAATGTGATTTGTCAATTGTGTAATTGTATTTCTGTCCAACTGATTTAAAATGGTTTTTGGTAATGTTCTAGTCGTTATATTGTTGGTTTGCTCATAATAAAGTTATTAAATATTTTGTAAAAGACATACAATGAAACTGTTTTTGTTATACGCACTAGAATCGGATAAATTAAATGAATAATCAAGTCATAACAGGGAATGCAAGGGAGTGTTCAAACAAAATTGAACGATTCCATATAAACCTAGCAAAAGGAGTTTGAAAGAAATTTCAAGTACTTGCAATTGGTTGCTAATGATTTATATCAATTGAAAGCGAAATATAATCAAATCAATAATCTTATTATATAAAAACGATGTGCTTAATTCAATTTTATTCACTTGATAGATTGATTAATTAGTTTGAAGAAGTTTAATTAAATTCAATAATCTTGAACAGTGAATAAATAAATGATTTTATTTGGTTTTTCAATTCAGTTATCCAACTTTATTATTTATCAATTGAGTTGTTTATGTTGATTTTGTAAGTCTTTGATCCATTTTTACTTGAGATGAGGAGTAACATCAATGTTGACAATTCAAGGAGCAACTGTCGAGAAGAAATTTAGTTAATATCGAATATTTTGATTAATTTCATTTGACGCACCCGAATCAGGAGTATGTAATTGTACTGAAACATGCCATAGCAGTTAAAACATTGGTTGTTATCAATATCATCTAAAATTACGGTTAATCCTAACTTCATGCCGATGGATAAATCAAGTCTCATTAGTCTGTGCATTGAATGAGATAACCTCTGCAACTGAAAATAAAATTAAGAAACATTTAACAATTAACATAACTATTATTACTGTCAATGATCATAATACATGTTACAAATTTCATTGCTACAATACGATTAAATATTCAGATATTTTCAACATGAAGTCAATTGAGGTAAGTTAATTTAGAGGATCCAGCAAGATAAAGAGCAAGATTAAATTTTAAGTGTTAATCTAATGGGTCTATCTAAGTACTAAATTAATTCTATTTTTCTTAATTAGATAAAACCGCCAACAATTTGGGATTAATATGCAAGTTAAGTTTTTGATTAAAATTAGCAGGGAAGGATTTTCAAAAATAACATTTTCTTAACTCATTCTGAGCAAACTGCAAATAAAAGCAATCAGGTTGCGCGATTGCATCTCAAAATCAAAGCAAAGTTTTCTTGGAGATTGAAAGTCAACTATTAAATGAAATTAATACATATATTAATACATGTATTAATATTAATATTAATATTTATAACTATTAATATTTAAATGAAATGGTTTTAATTAGCAAGAATTACTTACATTGTGACGGAAGTTAGCTGGAGCAAGAACGTTAATTAAACAGCCATTAAAGAAAGTACATAAACCAAATATTGTGATTGCAATTGCTGTTGATGGCTCCATATCAACAAAAAAATATAAATAAACAACAAGAACAGATGAAGCTGAACAACCCAAGAATAACCCAGAAATTGAACGATTCCAAAATTTGGTTGCATGGAGTAAATCACTGTGAAAAAAACAATATTCACGGATGATGAATTGGTAAAAATGAAGATGACAATGGCGATGACCAACTGAGGATCGCGTAGGTTTAATCTTTCCGATATTTGTTTTTTCATATTTAACTAAACTTTGGTTGATCAATCGACACCAAAGGCGGTACTCGTTACAAACAAAACTAAATATGATAGAAATCAAACCAACAAAGACTGTTGTAATGTAACAATTGGATAAAGCGAGCAAGGTCTGAATAAATCCAATTGTAATTACATATACAAAACCAAATCTCAGTAATACCAGTGAAGCCAAGATCATTCCGGAGGTTGTTACAGCCAACATGTACCATCCAATCCTACAAATTGCAATCATCTTGGGATAAATTTGAATGAAAACGTTTTTCTGCAGACTGGACTTGTACATCCTTGGTGGTTGTTGATTAAAGAGACGAAAAATGGTCAGCCAATCTAAATTGTCTTTCAAGTACGAGCTAACAAAACAGACTTGTGATGTGATTGTCGATCCAGCCCATAAGGCGAAACATAAGTCACAATAATCCTTTGCATTGCCAAAATCAACGGTAACGTCTCCCAGCCAATAGATCCAAAAGTCATCGTATCCGACAAACAAGAGAATTATGTATTTGACAAGACCAAGAAATTGGATGAAAATTGATCCAATGGGCAAAATTAGTTTTTTTGCTGGTTGATTAGGGGTCAATGAAGGAATTATTGTCCAGTAATATAAATGTTTTTCAACATCGAGCGAATCCAAATCAATCTGTCTAAGGCTACTGTTTTCTAGAGAGCTGCTATAATGATTCATTATCTGTTCTTGAATTAATTGATGTTTCTTGACTTTTTTGGACATTTTTCATCAGTTGTAGCTAAAATTCAAAAGCTGACAAATGTTTGACTGGAAACACAATTCAACAATATTTGTTTTGATACTTCGAATTAAACTTTTGTGTGAGAGTTTAGCCAATAAATAAAAACTAGGAAAACATCAGTTTTTGCATGCAAAAAACAAATTTCTTGAACATAAAACGCATCTTACAAAAAATTAAATATTAAGTGTTCAATCTCACAATCTGACTTTCATATTGCACTACAATAGAACCATTTATTGAAATTACCCGAAACATAATAGTAATATTCAGTCAACAAATACATACACTGGAATCGTTCAAGACACGTAATTTAATTGATTGATAATCATGAATAAAAAGATAATTTAATCTCAATCGATTAGTTTATAGTCGAAAGTTCAAATAGTATATTGTTCTCCATTCTCGGGGCTTAGTAAGTAGTAAAGGTTTATCAATTAGATCACCTATGTGAATTTGAGAATGAACAAGAAACCTTAATGAAGCGATTCCCAGTCATTTGAGTCACCAGTGCAGAAATTTTCAATCGCGCATAAAATCGCATTTATTCTCAATGAGATTCGTCGATGCTCAGCAAATTATCCAAGCTTAAGAAAAATGTTCAATTTTTGATTGAAAGTGTCTCAAATTTCAAATTCCAAGGTCACTTTCGAGATTACTTTTACTACAGATATTAGTCATGATTCGAATGCATCACACGTCACCACACAGTCATAATTAATTCGCAAGTTATTCAATTAAATCAGATTCTTTTTCATTTTTTTATAATTCGTTGCTTACAATATCAATAACCATATTGATCCTGAATAAATCGGTTTCCATCGTAAGTCGATCGGAATTAAATAACTTGAGTAATAATTATGACTAAATTGTGATTTATTTATTCAAATCATAAAAAATATTTGCACCAAAAAATAATCTTGAAAGGATCTAAAGGACGAAGGTGAGATTCGAACATGACCCTGGATTACATTGAAATCTGGAATTTAAGACACTTCAATCTAGCTTGTTGGAAATACTGAACACCTTTTACCATTGAGAAACAATTTCGGTGAATTCCATCGCATATACTTTGATGGCTCGAAGTTCAAAAGCACCTGACTCCTGATTTGGACTCATTAATTGATTCAAAACGAGTGCCACGGAAGTTCCTGTAGGTTTGAAAATAAAAAGAAGTCGCTTGGATCTGGATAATGGTGTCCATCCAATTGGCTAGTTCATTCAATCTTATAAATTTTACAGATCGTT
Source organism: Tetranychus piercei (assembly GCA_036759885.1). Classification (NCBI taxonomy): domain Eukaryota; kingdom Metazoa; phylum Arthropoda; class Arachnida; order Trombidiformes; family Tetranychidae; genus Tetranychus; species Tetranychus piercei. The sequence goes on from CM071878.1 coordinate 9,916,149, forward strand.
AATTCTTCGTCAGTTATTTTGAATGAGCGCAAGTGAGAAAGCAACAAATAAACTACGAATTAAAAAGTTATCAAGATATTAAGATACCCAGATGTCCAAAGAACAGCAAAACTAGCCTTGTTTCATCAGTTATCCTTAACCAATTTAAATCAACAATCTCCTGATAACCCTTAATGATACAAGAACACAGTTAATCTTCACTCTTCCAAGCTTTGAATGTCCTCTGACCAAATCTTTGTGAGAATTTGCCCAAAAATTTTGATAACTGTTGAAAACGATTCGAGAAAAAAGATTATTTTTATGGCTTTTTTAAATTTTAGTCGAGAATATTGGAAAAAGGATGAAAAATATCCACAAAATTGTTTCAATTCGTTGAAATTTGCTGTAAGATGGGCAAGAATATTGTTTTAGTAATTTTTACCAAAGATTTTAAGATCTGTCTTGCAATTACATTAAATTGTATATTAACTAAAAAGTCTTCAAGGAAAAAATTCAATAAATGAAATTGATGATTTTTATAAAAATTAAGTAAATTTGATTATCGTGTCTGTTATTCAAGACAATTGACTTGAAACGATATTGTAAGAGCCTATTTACCAATAAAAAGGTTTTCAAAAACTATCTTACAGTAACTTGATGTCAATAGATTGGATATTATCACGATAAATATTAATATGAATAACGGACTGAATTCGTTGACCAGTCAATTCTTTAACGTTAATTCGATTCAGCTAACGCAACTACCGACTCTTCCATTTACAGGTTTCATTTCTAATCTTTTAACTATGATTACAAATGGCACACAAAAATTAGTCCCAATTCAATGAACGTCAAACACATGACAATCATATCTGATTTTCTAAATCATTAATAAACTTGTCTACTGAAAATTAAAAATTGTGTAGTCGAAACAATCATTGATTTTTGTGATTGCTGTATTAGAAATGATAAAGATAGTTTACTCAATAGAAGCGAAGAAGAATGAAGAGAAACTAAATTACAAAAGCTAACCAAGACAATCAAGAGCTTCTAATGAGCACAATGTGTACGAGTAAAATTGAAAGATCAGGATCATCAGGTAACCGTGACAAGTTGAGAATGATTTGTTTATCAATTTAATAATGGAAGAGTAGAAGATTGGTATAACTTTGAATACAAATTGACGTAAATTGAAGTAAAAATATCCACACTTCTTAAGTAGTTGTAGTCATACATAAATACTAAACAGGATTAAACTTGCTTCCAAGTGAATAATCATTTCCTGAATAACGGGAATAACGACTTTTCTTGATTTGTTATTGTAAATTCCTGGCATACCAGACTATCTTTGAACGGTTGCAGCATTTTAATCATCAGATATTAATAGGTTATACAACAACATGTTGCTGTCTGTGATTTGTTGATCAACAGTTAATTGATTACTTCTACCAAAGCTACCTGATGAGAAAAGAATGAAAATTTATAAATATAACACGAATTGAAAGGACTAGATTAAACTTTACCTAACCATAATTAAAATAAGATCCACTGAATGTTCATTACATTAAATATTCTTATCAACCATATGATGCTTGAAACAGTTCATAGATAGCAATAACATAGACACAAGTTTTGAGCTAATATTGAATTAGGCCTAGTATTAAATTTAGACTATCCAATTATTGCTTTACTTTAATTTTTAATAAGTTAATGATCAAAGATGTGCCATAATCAATTGATACATCTGAAGAGTAATGCCGATTAAATGTACACTTTGAATACTGGTGACAATTTCAAAAATAAATCGCAATAAACGTTGATAATTTTTAAATATAAGTTATGTTAATAGTAATCATATAAATTTCACAGAAAAAATATTCCAGTATTTTTTATACAAATCAACCTTCACGTATTCCAATTATCAATTAAAGGGAGGGATGATTGTATTGAGGGATAGGGGGTAGGTACTGGGGGAAGAAAGTGAAAACGAAGACGGTTAAAGCGAAAGAGATGGTGAGGGAGAGAAGAGGATATGAGAGAAAAGAGGGGAGAGAGAAAGAAAGATTGAGAAGATGAATTGAAAAAGCATCAACCGTATAACAAGATTTGAAGGAGTAAAGGATCATCAATCATCCTATCGGTCTCAGTTTTGGCTTCAACTGTCTGATCCACTTCCTCCTTCTTTAACTCTTGTTAAGAATTCCTTAACCATGTGAACTGCACTACCCTTATTTTTTACACGAAGTGAGTCGGCTTCCCAATCAATAAATGCCTCGTCGGATATTTTGGCTTTCCTATGGAGACATTCAAATATATCCTGAAGTAATCCTGTAATCGGCAAAAAATGAAAATATTATGAATTAATCGAATTCAATAAAAAATTACTTCAAATAATACCTTTAGGATTTTCATAATCTGTAAGAAGCTCTTGAACAGTAAAGATAATTTCTAATTCTAATTTTTTAAGACCATTATGGAATTTGGCCAAAACTGCACAAAATTCACTAAATTTTTTAACGTTCAATTTATGAGAAACATTATTGGTTGCTAGAAAAGAAATAAAAATTGCATTATTAACAGGAACATTTTCAAGTAAAGATAAAGAAATTACTTGGGACAATGCATTTCGTCGCCACTGCTTGGGTCAAGGCACGCAAAAATTTAGGCTCTTTAACTTCTTCTGGTGTGAATTGTTTCTAAATGTCATAAATAAAGAATTAATGTTAAAGTTAAGCATTTTTTAAAGAAAAACGTGGATTGTACAATTTACTCACCAATAAATACTCTCCAAGTTGAGCTGGACTAAATTTATTAACAATATTGCTCATTTGGTCGAGTTTCAATTGTAACTCAAATGGAGGCAAGGTCAAGTTCTGAAATAGATTAAAAATTTATAAGAATAAAAATAAAAATAACCAAATTTGATTATAGAATGCACATGTTATTTACGAAAAATATTACACTCGGACTCACATGTTTCTTGAAAAATTCTTCTGGACTTTTATTTTTTTCTTCAGTAGGCAAAAAGGAAGACCATTCTAGCCCTCCGGTGACCCATGCAGAGGCACAATCATAAGGAAGCTGTAAAGAAGGAAATTATAGAGTACAGACTTAAATATCATAGAATAGGTAAAATTGATATTGAATAGGAAACTTACCTTAGAAGTTTTCTTAAAATTTAAAACATGAAACATAGTTAATGCGGCGCCCTCGCCTTGTTTAATTGGTTCTAATGATTTAGTAAATAATTTTTTCCTAATAGAGTCTTCTATACTGCAAAAAATTGGAACTAAAATTTCAGCTAAACTGTCCCAAAGTTTTGGAATATCAATTATAAGATCCTCAGACGCTGAGAGAAGACTGTGTAACCTGTTTGAAACGAAATAAGGTTAAGAATTAAAAAGTTGTACATATCATAACAATCCAACATTCCATTTAATCAGGTTATATCTACTTGCCCTTTAATAAATTGTTCTTGTTTGATGACTTTTTCTTTCAAAAGAAAACCCAAAACCTCACCAGCAGCGAGTTTTTTATCAAGACTAGAGAATTCTAAAGAAATATTGAACACAACCTCGACGAACACAACGACATTAGTCTCAGTACAGGCAAGAAGAACGTCTTCACGACAGGCATCTTTAAGACCATTCAACAAATACTGTTCGAACGCGCCTCTTAGCCTCTGTTCAAGTTTATCAAGTTTTATGGCCGGGTCACCCTCAAATTTGATACCTGAAAAAGAGACAAAAAATGTTAACAAATTGTATTCAACAAAGAAATGTGATTCATGCAGATGTTTTCAGTTAAAATACTAGTTTCGTCATAGTCTTATAAGACAGGGATAACTAATTAATTCATCATAAAGATATTGATAAATATGAAAATTAAATAGCAATGTGTAAATACCTGAAACGGCTTCTTTTTTAGGAGATTCACGTGCAACATTACTACTACTACTAGATCTAGACTCCACGAGACGACTCTTTTCCATACTATTGCTACGACTTGAATTATCTTTTTTAACTGAGTCTGAGGAACTAGAAAATGGAGCCACTGTAGATGGCATTCTACTTCCAGTGGAAGCTCGGCCGGGATAATCAGAGTGTGCTTGCCCTTCCAAAGAGGAGAATGGCCGGAAGGAGTGACCAGATGATTGTACACGTCCTTCCATTGAATCCCGTCCCATGTTATTGCCACTAGTCCTAAGGATGAATATAAAAATGATGAATATTTGGCTACTAAAAGAAAAATTACGAGTTTACCTTGTATTTTTATCTCTTTCATTGAGTGAATTTCGACCGAAAATACTGTCAGAATTTTGTGATCGTTGAGATGACCCAGCTCCTTGACCCAAACTAGCTCCTGAACCCCAAAGACCTCTTTGTGGTTGGAGAGAAACATTGTCTGATTGTGTAGTCTGAAATGAAAAAATTGATTAGTTTCATCTGAATAGGGATCCAATTATTGAAAGAGCAATTTGATATCAGAAATTTACTTTATCTTCAACAATCTTAAGACAGGGATAACTAAAAATTCATCATTTAAGATATCAATTAGCATTCACAAATAAAAATTTTACTTACAGTGGCAGATACTTTCTTCAATGTTTCAATCATGAGAGCCATATTAGGAGCATTTGATCTGTTATTTCTTTGACTATTCCATTCCTCTTGTTTTGTAGGAATTTTTCTGGTTTCTCCAGTTTTGATGATGTGTTGTTGGATTTCGTGTTTTTTAGTCTGTTCTTCTTGTTGAATTTCAGCGTGTAATTGCTCGATTGTTTTTGGCTTGTTATCTGCTTGTATTTTTCTTACTTTCCAGCCAGCTTGCTTCATATCCAATACATCTTGAATCATAAAACGGACTCTGGATGATGTGGAACGATTTTGGACGATCCCTTGTAGAACATTGATACAATATGCAGTTTGAGAAATACTTTCTGCTTGGGCCTGGTTCTGCTTGGGTCTTTTAGCATTATCTTGTTCCCATTTAGCACCCACAGTTCTTAATAGAGTACACAAACATTCAAGTGACTCGTCATCTTTTTGTTCGATAAGTCGAAGAATACAGCTATCCATGATAACAACACTGAGCATATTAAACATGTACAATTCACCAATAAATTTAATAATTCCAAGACTACGTTTTCGAGCTTTTCTTTTATCTTCATCAAGTTCAAGTTCAGCTATTCTTTTCTTTTCTGGATCAGCAATTGATGCAATTTCTTTAAGACGACCTTCAATGTCAATATCTTTGTAAATTCCACTTTCAAATTCTCTTTGACATCTTGAAAGCAATGCTTGACGAAATTGTTTCTCTTTAACTTTATCGTCCTTTTCACTAGTATCGTCTTTTTTATCATTAGATTTCTTTGATTTTTCTGCTGTTGAAATATGCTTACACAGTTTAGCATAATCTGTACAGAAAGCCGGTTCATCGACAGCTTTATCAAAAATGAGTTCTAAAACCCTTTTAAGCCTATCCTCAGTGTCAATAACTAGAGCATCAACCTGTTTAATAAGGTCGTCGTATTTTTGCGGTGTCAACTTGTTCAGAATACCTCTGAACCGCTTGACCAATTCAACTGTTTTCTTTTCTTCTTCATCTACATTATCGGCAGGCTTAAGAGCTGGGATAGCAGGCTTCCATGCATTTTCGACGGTATGTAGAGAAATATCTTGATTAAGAGAAGGAGAGGGAATAATTTTTATTGGTGGCTTGGATGGCCTGAGTTCTCTACTATTTCTACCACCTATACGAGGAGGTAATGAGCGATTATTACGAGACGGCGCCATGTAAGAGGGAAGAAAATCATTGATCCGATTTGTTTGTTTCTCTCTGTGGGGTATTGGCTATAAAAAGTAAGGATATGATTAAGTATTTGTTATGCAACGAAAATATGTACCCAAAAATACACTTACCACTTGTTGAACAATGTCGAGATCTGGGAGGTCGGGTTTTTTCAAAGACAATGGGTGACTTTGTAGAGATCGTAAGAATTCGGCCTCATATTCATACTTTCCTTTAGAATTAACTTTAGGATAATCTAAGGCTGGTTTTTCGGTTTCTGAAGCATCTCCTGCAACTTCATTTGTTGAAGCTGAGTCAACTGAGGCTTCAGATACATCTTTTGGAGAAGAAAGTTCGTCTTGAGGAGAGACTGAGTCTTCTCTAACCATCACAGATACATGATCAGCGTCAATCGGGACAATTGATCGAATTTCCTCGGATGGAGTGTCTTTAGCTTCGGATACAGGAGACGTGTCGATTGAGTTTGGAATATCTTTATTAACGGAAGATATTTGAGTTGCTTCAGTAGCTTTGAGCTCTGGTTTATTCTCAATCACAGCTTTGTTAAAGGGTAGAGTGGTCGAGCCATTAGTGGGTTTAATTGAGTCTTTTTTGGGCTCTGGTAGTAGATCAGTGGCAATCGTCACTTGGTCATTATCTATTCGAACATCTAGATTACTAATTTGTTCTTTAACTTTTTTCTCTGGACCAGCTTTGGCTGATGAGATGAAAAAAGAATACATTAAAACAAGATCGAGATAGCACAATTGAAATATATGAAGAGCTAGGAGAATGTATACAAGAGTTGATTGAGAGAATTATGTTTCAACGTTAATCGAGCACAACAAAGTAATGAGACAAAAATAAATCATCCTATCAGTATTTCATTTCAAACAAAGTACGCTTCAATTGACATGTATAAAACAAACCAGATTGAGTCTGAAAAATGAAGTCTTGTGGGGCAAGTCTCAATCAAAATAAAAATCATAAAACAAGCTAAGTAAATATCTGGATGAAAATCCTTTTAAATATCATAGAATGATAATTAATTTAGTTAGAGATCATGTACAGAGCAAAACACACACATACTATTGATGAATAATTTCAGTTAAATGAGACATTTGAGATTTTAAAGATAATTAGATGTTTACACGTTGACAGTAATCAGTGCAATTTCAATGTGGTGGCAATAATTAAAGAAAAATAAACAGAGACACAAAATAAAAACAATTGATAGAGAACTGAAACCGTTCAACATAAAAACGATTATCAGCTCGACATGTGACCCAATTAATGTTCAATTTAATCTCAATTTTCAAACTAAAAATTGTAAGCGCAACTAAATTTCCGGATGATCAACTTCTCTCAAAAATCAGTCTGGAAAATGCATGAAATTTTACAACACTCTATCAAAGATAAATTAATTCAGCATTTAAGTTAATCGGAATAGTTTGATAAACCATTTTTCAACTGCTTCAAAGCATAGTCTAGTATAAATTCTCCTGGTAAATTTTGTCTTAGACTAGGAACACTGCTTAATGATGTAACATAAAAATACACTTGGAGCTACCAAAAAACGTTGAAAAGATACGGAAATTACAAGATGAGAGTAGATAGGAATAAGGAGATTGCGTGTAAAGAGAATAAGCTTGAAAGAGAGAAACAGTTTTCAATAGGAAAGAGATGAGAAATAACATGAAATTGAGAACCACCGGTAATCTAAATAACTCAAGCCAAGAATTTCACAGAGTTGTGTCACTAAAGCCGGTGAGAGTTGCTTTTTAATATTAGAAGTCAAATTCTTAATGATTGCTCGCCAAATTAATCAATAAAGTTAATTGCTTGAGTTTTTATCAAATGAATGAGATTCAAAGGTTGATGTAAAGACATGCAAAAAAGGAAATGGAAACAAAAGAAACTGAAAAATATAATTATTCAATCTCTGGGTAGATGAAAAGGGTATTTAAATAAGTTGGAATCGGAAAGCTATCTCGGAATCAATCAAAACCAGAATTTAAAACTATGAACCTAGGAATCATGCTAGAAAGTCTGATTGAACGCTCAATGAACTAGATATGCAACAGTTTAAGATTAGAAATTAAATGCTAAACCATGAAGTGGTCAGCAAATAATTTGAACATGAAAAGATAAAACTGAAAAGGAACGAGTTAAAATAACATAAATTCACGGAAATAAGAGTAGAGAACGAGACTATTAATCGAAACCAGATTGAATGAATTATGAATAAGGAAAATCAGAGGCAAAATATAGCAGTAGAATTGTTGGCAGTAATCAGCTCTGAAGGTTAATAGTTAATTCAAAGAGACTTAGAGGTGAGAGCAAAGGAGATAACAATCAAATAAAAGTAGGAAAGGTAGATTTGCTACAAATATGCAGAAATATTTGAAACATAATTTAAAACTATAAACTTTGAAGTCTCAATCAATCTGCATTAGGAAACAAAGAAACTAATGAAAAAAATTGCTGAAGAAATAACGAGATCCATGCTGAAATATACAAAGCAAAGATGCACCTATGACCTTAACTTTGAAGGGCAAGGTTTAAATGAGTGCACAATAGTTAGAGATAGTGACTCATGACGATTGATTGATTGTAAGAGATAATACAATGAAAGATGGGTCAAGTAGAAATATGAAGAAGTTGAATAGTGAAGTTGCCTCTCTGAAACCAAGGCGACATTTAAGGAGACATTGCTAAACTATAAATGCATTCAGTGACTTAAGCCAAATACCAAAATAATCAAGACACCAAATATAGAAATGAGGAGTGAAAATAGACGAGTGTGAAAATCTAAAACGGTAAATCTATCACATATCAAGAGTATACACAGAATACAGAACTTTAAAATAGAAGAACATGAAATAGAAGAGATAAAGGTAAAATTTGAACACAAATAATTGTATACAAATGATGATGAGGTAAATTGATGTGGATGCTGATATAGCTGAACAGTTAAAGCACAATTGTAAATACTTACTAGATCCTTGTTTTCTATTCTTTTTTTTCGAACCCATACTATTATGAGTTAAATCTCCAGATTCTTTGGATTGATGATGATTATAATTAGTACAATTGTATAAATCTCGATGATGAAGAAAACGATTACTGTTATGGTAGACTGTTGAAGATATACGTAAAGTAGTAGTATGAGAAGAAGCACTTTTTAATCTATGTGAGACATTGTTTGATCTACTGATACTATGACCAGTTTCACTGGGCAACAATGTAACAATTGTTTCTCGATTCTTAGCCATCTAAAGGGAAAAACTCTTTGCAACAAATTTTATCAATAAAATAATCATAATAGATTACTATTGGATATTTTATCAATGAGATAAACTTTCAAATTGGCGATAAAAACACAATTATTGAGGAGATAGAAAATAAGTAAATAAAAAATGGTATGAGAAATAATCAAAAGAGAAAAACGATGGCAAAGACACTCTGAAGTAAAAAAACTTGTCTCACAACAATCAAGCACAGAAAAAATGATAGGGAAACAAAAACGAAATTAAACACTGCTAGCATCCATGTAAAAAAGTATCCAAAGGGGACAAGCTAAAGTGTGATTTACAAAAAGGAGGTAATTCAAGTTAGGGGGTTGAAAACTAGAGATAGACAGAGAATATAAAAATTGTGATACTGACGAGATGGAGTGAGAACTAGGTGGAGAGAGCGAGTTACATAGGAGGAAATGTAGTTAATACACAGAGTGGAAAAGTGGAAGAGAGCAAGTTAAAGGAGAGTGGAGCCACGTGATTGATACTAGGGCAAAATAATGTAAATTTTTTAAAGATCCAAATTTAGAGCATGCTAACATCACATAACGAGGTGAGCAAATCAAGTCAGTTAGATACAAATAGAGTGTGCAATCTATTATCATAGCGAAAATACGACTACATCACTGACTGTACTTTTCTTGAAACAGTGATTAGTTTGGAGAAATTTACTTATTTAAGATTAACCATCAACCAACTCTTATTTCTGAATATAGAAGATTTGGAGAAAGAATAGCTCTATGAATGCAATCAGACATACCTGATTCGGTACCAGATGGTTTAGCAGCCTTATCAGTGGATTCACTAGATTTAGTCGGCTTCACAGATTTTTTAGTTTCTGGATGATCTGGAACATTATCATCTTGAGATGATTTAATCGGGACATCTTTCTCTGTGGTAGATTCCTTCTTTTTAGGAATATTTGAATCGCTAGATTCTTCCGCTGTTTCAATAGAGTCTGCACTTTCATCGGACTTATCGACTTGAATAATCAAAGTAGGTTCTTTACTTAATGACTGAGGGTAAGTATCATTTGGGAGCGTAGCATCTTTTCGATTAGTCTCTGAGGCAGATTTATTAGCTTTATTATCATAAATATTCGATTTGTCCTTTAAAAATGTTGCTGTTGCAGCCTTAGTTATACCGTCCATGAATTCTTGTGTCTTTTGAGAACGATCATCTGTTGCCTATGATTTAGTTGTAACAAAATCAGATTAAGAAAATGGAAACTGAATCAGAAAAGTGCCAGATATACAAAGAAATGAATGAAAATATGCAAACAAACTTACAGATGCTGCATTCTCACGCGTTGTTGATGTGGCATTGCTTGTGGAAGATTTTGAAGGCTTAGTCTCGGGCTTTAAAGGAACTGGTGATCTGAGATCATCATCAGTTAATACTCTATCAGTGTTGGGATCCCGAATCTCTGCTTTCTTACGAGCTTTGGGTTCATTGGTACCCTTAGGAGGCACCACCGGTGCAGCCATGTGTTGCATCCCTGGGTTCACAGAATTCATATCTTGTGTTGGAGGTTGAGTCATATATTGGTCATTAAAATACGTAAGATTCTCCGTACTTGTTACCATTCCTTGACCAACATTATAAGGTTGATTTGAGGTTGCTCCCGGTACAGCTCTAGCAATAGCAGTAAATTGAGGACTGTGTAATAGGGCATGGTTTGGATAAAATAAAGTGGGAATTTGCGTCATAAACGGATAAGGTATTTGTTGATGTTGATTGGGCGTAGGGTACCTCTGTGGCATCTAATGAAAATGAAGAAATATAAATTAATAAAAGCACAAGGATTTAAAAACTAATAATTCCAAGTAAAATACCTGAGGCGGCATTTGATGATGCATCAGACCAGCTTGACTCACATATTGAGGATGAAAAGGTATTCCAGCGTTAGATACGGCTTGAGAGATATTTGCAGAATTAGGTTGCATTATGTGTCTTGGTTGATGGTTCATGGTTTGTGGTCTATTGGTTCCGAAGGTACGCTGTGAATTGTGGTTAGGTTGGACACCACTATGTGAAAACCCACCATTTCCTCCTCTGTTTGACATTTCGTAGTGTATGTGGATACTATATTCACTACACTTTTTTTATTTTACACTTAATCAGATGTAAGAATAATTAACAGGGGAAACATTAATAATGACAGAGTTAATTAAAAAAAATTAGAGTGAGGGACAAAGAGTAAGGAGTTACTTTACTCTTTGGTAAGGGACCTCTTTTGCGATGCTCTTGTCAATGTGTTGCTGGAACACAGCTCCCGGAAGTGCAGCTTAAACTGCACAAAATGGCCGGCATTGTTTTCCCCATCCTCACTAGATGGCTCTCATTCAGTTTTTCACATTTTTTGTCACATTTGTGTTTTGGTTTTTGCAACTGTTTAAAACACAACACGAAAGTTACCTTTTCTGATACAGTCATTGATTCTTAATGTTGAACTAATTGTTAACGAACTCTAAATTTGTACTTTCCTATCCAGAGTGGCCAAACAAAGCTTTTGTCATCACCTTAACCATTTCCTTTATACATCGAGAAGGACCAAAGTCGAAATCACAAAAATCCTAAAGTTGATTATTTTCACATATTTTATGAACAAATTGAAATGATAAAAAATAAAAATTGTTCGGCTTTGTTTTTTATAACGACTGGTTTCCGTTCGAGGTATCGATATTTTGTAATAAGTTGGAATTAACAGAAACAAACTTAATTAAACTAAACTAAACTAAATAAAATGAAATGGAAGCAACTAGTATTACGACAATTATTCATAAATCCGTCAACATTAAAAGCAAAACTAGTCTTTGTCATCAAACTTCGAATTGAACTTTTAGCTTGATTATATTAAAAATCTAACTTTTTGATAAGCTGAGAAAAGAAAATTTGGTGTTACTTTAAATGAGACTAATTAGTGTCTGGTTAGAAGTAAATACAAAATTATCGAAAATTAGCCCTAATTAACTAAAAGATGTGAATTTGTCATAATTCATTCTCTTAAACAAGCTTAATCATTTTTGACCTTAAATCCTTAAAACAATCATTAAGTCGACCGATAATATGATTCATTGCTGGTTAAAAGTGTTGGTCAGACAAAAACAGTTTACTCAATTTGCCAAAATATGTAATTGTCCAGCAAATAGTCAGAGGTTTAGCCATAACTCTTAAATAATTTCTCATCAACTGTGAATAATTGTTCAAAATTTTGTCCTCAATTCGCTTCAATCTTTTCAATTGCTGTCAACGTTATAACGATTTTTAACTCAAATAACACGTTCTATTTCTCAATCTTGCAACGTTGATCGATCAAATTTCAGGTTATAATCAAGTTTATGGCAAGTTTATAATTGATTGGTGAAAGTATTTTTTAGTCTTAATATATATTAAAAACTGTCTATTGAATGAGACTCACCCAGCTGAGATTTATTTTTTTATTGAAAATATTCAATTAAAATTTAAATGGATTATATTTTGATTTGACAATACAATTAAAATTGGAACAAAAATTTTCCAATTTACCTCTCCGTTGCTCGATAAATAGGCAGTGGAAATAAGCTATTCTAAGATATTCACACTTATTGGTTAATAACAACAGTTTGGTTATTAATAAAATATCAAGATTTTGCCTCAGAATTTGTGTTCAAAAAATTGATATTCCAACTGATAAAGTGGACTTGGCTGCAAAAATTTGATTCATGTTCATTTGGGATAATAATAAATGGACATTTATTAATTATTGCTATTGTTTGTTTGGTTTCTAAGCAATACTAGACTGTAAATCAGATTTTACTTGAGCTTGCATTCTCTAACATCTGAATCTTTGCTGAGCTGGTTTTACAAATCTCTACAATTAACATCATGAATTAGAAGTTATTTTTTTTCTTTATATGCTTATTTAAATTATCGCTGCCTGATTTTTTGACTCGTTGTTTAATGACCTCTATTTGTAAAACTTCACCGTGTTGAAGAAGTTATTCCATTTTTTTTGTTTAAAGACCAATATTTTTTTGCTGCCTCTTCAATCAAATATGGGTGAGTTTTATATTAGAATTGATTAAAAATTGAATTATTAATATTGCCGTTGATCGCTGCTAGAATGTTAATCCCTGTCAACATGTTATTACCCATGAATTCTTTTTCTTATCTCTTTCAGGGGGCCTTATTAGCTATTTCAAATCTCTCATTGGTTCCCGTGAGATGAGGATTTTGATTCTTGGTTTAGATGGTGCCGGTAAAACAACCATACTTTACAGGTTACAAGTTGGTGAAGTTGTAACAACTATTCCAAGTAATTAAACAATTTTCTCGGCCCTTGAATATTCGGGATAACTTATATTTGCTTTTTATTCAACAGCAATTGGTTTTAATGTGGAACAGGTTACTTACAAGAACCTTAAATTTCAAGTGTGGGATCTCGGCGGACAAACTAGCATAAGGCCATATTGGCGATGTTATTATTCAAATACTGATGCAATCATTTATGTGGTTGACAGTTGTGATAGAGATCGTTTGGGTATATCAAAACAAGAATTAGTTTCCATGTTAGAGGTTGGTTCTATATTCTCACTGTCTTCTGTTCTATGATTTAATTGTGATGTGTCTTTATTTTTTTCATTATCATATTCAATTCTATTATATCCTCCATGGCCTTGAATATTTTGCTATCTAAACTTGGATTATCTTGCAATAATCTTCATCGTGATGCTGCCATATGGTTACTATCAATTAGGAAGAAGAATTAAAAAAAGCCGTTCTAATGGTTTTGGCAAATAAACAGGATCTCGCTCAAGCTATGAGCGTTGCTGAGATTCACCAGGCTCTTGGCTTGGATGCCTTAAAGAATAGAACTTTCCAAATTTTCAAGACATCGGCCTTGAAAGGCGAAGGACTCGATGAAGCTATGGAATGGTATGTTGATGTAACTGTCAGTTGAAGTAGATTTGTCTTCGAAATCTCACTGACTATCATGTGTTATTTGAATATTGAATTTTAACTTTAAAGTGCAAAAAATATGTTTTTTTTTCAAGGATGAATCAACATTTTATTCATGCAATTCCCGCTTGCATTGATCTAACTCATGTGAAAATCTTATTGTGTTTTAAAATTCAAATAACGCATGGCTTAGTTATTTTGATTATATGTTATATGAAATTTCTAATTTTTCGATGCGTGATTTGTACTAATCTAATCGTTTTCTCTTCATTTTTAGGTTATCCAACGCTTTAAGTATGAATAAATAGATTTCGCATACTTTTGTCATCAAATCCAATCAAATTATTGAAATTAATAAAATCCTCTTTAAGCCATTTTCTTTTCGCGAGAAGAAAAATTATCTGATTTTCAATCTTAACTTTATAAATTATTTTATGTCTTTTGTAATTCAATGTTAACCTTAAAATGTCTTAGTCTTTAATATTTGAAATAATACCTTATTGAGTCTGGGATATTTTTTGATTGAAATGATTCAAAATGATTTCTAGTCAGCTGCAGGCTGCAGCCTCTCTCCTTATCGAGAACTAAATCAATTATCAATGAATAGAGTAAAAGTAATCAATTGTTTCTTTTAATAAACAAACAAAAGCAATTTTCGAAAAAAGCTTTAATAATTAAAGATGAAATTGAAATATTTTCTAAAAATACCACTGAATTGCTCAACAGATTATAAACAAAATGAGACAAAGATTAAGAGAGATTTTTAAGTTAAATTCATAAAAAAATCATTATAAATTAGAAAGCTCTGAATGAATCTCGACTTAAAGAAGATAATTTATTTCCAATGTTCTTCATTGAACTCATTGGGTTTTTATTTTTTAATAAAAGCCCGAAAAGCAAGAAACTTTCCTTCGATTTCCGTCACTATATAATTTAATCCTGGAGGTATAAAGTAAATATTGCTCTTCTTCAATTTAACCGTCGGGTTGATTCGGGCTGATCCACATTCGATTATGATCAATAACGATGAACTATGTAAGCCTTCGAATTGGTATTCCAATGTTTTTGATTGAGTTCCATCAATTTCTATTTTTTCGATTGCGAATTCGTCAACAGGAGGGGAATATAAACATGTGAACGGACCTTTTAAAGCCGGCTTTAATATAATTTCATCGATAGATTTAGGGTTGTAAGTCATCGTTTCACAAAGCAATTCGACGTCTTTATATTTAGATGTCAATCCAGCTCTAATTACGTTGTCAGAGCAAGCCATTATCTCAACACAATCTAAAAAGAACAAAATTTTTGGTAGAAAATATAATAAAAATGTATCGTAATAATCACAATAATAATAATAACAATGTATAATTCGAAGCTTACCTCCTGATAAATAACAATGAGGCTGGTTGACATCGATAAATAAAGCTTGACCAGGCTCTAGTTCAACGTGATTAAGGAAAAAATATGCAAAACTGCCAACATCGCCTGGGTATTCACGTGCGATCTGGGAGAAGATTTTTAAATCATTGTCACCATTATCATTAGCTCCCCTTTCCAGCAAACTTTTGATTTTATCAGCAATTATTTCTTGTGTTCCTTTTAATAACTTAACAAAACATTTCTTCAAATATTCAGTTTGATCATTTTCATTTGCGTTTTCATATTCAGCAAGCAAATCAATTCCAATTAAGTCTTCTAATTGTTGGTACCGTTTTGCAAAATTAATAATCTCATCATGAGGGCGAAAGTAAGCAAGACCTGTGAAAGGAGTTAAGGCAATTGCCATCTCTGGTTTATGATTAGAATCCGGATAATGTTCTGGGCGAGTTTTAAAAAGTTGATCAGCCAAGGATTTATCTGGGTGCACTTGAATGGATAAAGGTTTATTAACAGATAAGACTTTGAATAAGAAAGGTAATTGATGACCATATTTTTTGTATATATCCATGTTTCCAATAAATTCAGGAAAAACAGAAAATAAATCAGCTAATGGTCGATTGTCTAGATCAGGACCAAGATCGCGAATGCATGATGAACCCGATTTATGCGTGCCCATCCAGAGCTAAAAAGGGTTGCGAGAAATAATTACATTAAATAATCATAAATAAAGAATGATTGATGAAACAAAAATCTCTTTTTACCTCTGCATACGGTAAATTTTCATCAATCGGTATCCCTTGATCAATTAATATCTGAGCAACAAATGAATTGCTTCCAATTTTTCCCCAATCGTAATTTTTGACTGGACATTTAAGAGAAATCACTGAAATATCAAGAGTAAAGTAAGATGAATTGAAAATTTTAGCATCTTATAACAAAATGAAAGCAAACAGTTAGATTCAAAGTCCTAAATTGGTAAACTCATCCAATTTAATTGTGGATTATACATTCATCAAGCTAAATAAAGACTGAACCATTATTTAATCAGAAGCATTAAAATTTATCAAACATTGAATAAACTCACTTGTGTTTGGATTCGATGATTTGTTTTAATGACAATTGTTTCAATTTTCAATGATGAAGATTTTAATTAAACAGTATTTTTGAAGGCCCTAAACTGCTGAACGTTGACAAAACAAAAATAAAACAAACAGCAGCGAGTAAGCATATTATGCACATGATCAAAAGCTTGATTGACTAAAATACTGTACAGTTCCGACTATAACAGTAAAATAGCAAGTTCACTTACAGTTGTTAATAAAAACATTCGACTTTTAATATTGCCTCGCTTACAATTTTTAGTTTTGAAATCCAATTTTCTACAACAGATGGCGATAAATTTACATTCTGTTTCCGTCGGAACCAAAAGTGTATTTAAACCTCGAATAAACCCACATTGTACTTCCTCTTTTGTTGGTTACCTTTTCAAATTTTAATTATGTGTAACTTTGGGTCAACGTCGTTATTATCCACGGTAAGTCACTATTTTCAATTGTACTATGATTGTTTTTTAACCAATGATTATATAACAGTTCTGCTACTGAAGTTTACGCTGAAGACAACAATACCAAACTTTATGAGAATAGATTTGAGTGGTTTATATGGATTTATTGAAATACATGTTATTGATTGTTTCTTTAATTTTCTTACAGGTAGCTCATGTCCTCACATAATGTGAATTGATATAATTTAAGTTGAGAAATGGTCTCTTAAACTTTACATTGGGGTAAGTTTTCAATTCTTTTCATTAACTCTCCGCGCTTAGCTCTCAATGATGGAAAAATACGTTCGTTTGTATTAATTACAATGATTAAAACACCCAGCTCTCTGAACATATTAATTCGCATCATAGCCGTAAATCCGATTTTTGCAACTTAACTAATAAGGTTTTTTCCGTCTCCTTCAATAGGTGCATACCCCTTAACCCTTGAATGGGTTCTTAAGGCATGGTCTCCCACAAGATCTAATCACCAACTGATTATCTTTTTACCGGAGCTGGTTTTGAAGTGATGTTGGTGAATTATTTCAATGGAATAAATTTGAAAATGTTTTTGTGCATTTAAATTTACATTTTAATCGAAGCAACTGTTAATAAATAAATAAACTATTGATATAATTGCAGGTGGTAATTTTTTTTCTCGGAAAAAAAACAATTTTTATATTTGTTTGAATAATCTGAATAAACAGGCAAGTTCAGTTTGGGCGGATTTTAATTTTCCCTCCGAGTTTGGCAAATTTTTCAACATCCAAGTTGATTAAATAATGAAAGTTCTCATCGGGTTAGAATGTAAATTGTAGCGAACGTAATCGTTTAGTCATTTTTGATTTTTGAGTTCAAAATTCAGTGAAGGAATTTTGCTCTCAGTTTGATTGTTTTTCATTCAAGTAATAAATTTTATAAATTTGTAAAGTAGGTGGTAATGATAGAATAAATTTTCCTAGTTGATAAATAACATTCAATATTCTATATTGCACGTGTTTCGTGTCCGACGTGAGTATTTAAGGGCAAATTTATCTCCAAGGATACTTGTTACTTCAAGAGCTTTGTCAAGCATTTCTTTGGTATGAGAAGCTGAAAGGCAGAATCTAACTCTTGATTCAATTAATGGTGTTGCAGGATAACCTGCTCCAACCGTAGCTACACCTAATTTTTTAGCTCCAGCAACGAAAGCACTGCAAAATGAGAGAACAAAAGTGATAAACAAAAGATTAGTTAAATCCGTTTGATTGGTTGGAAAGGTGAAAAGGATGGAACTGTCAACAAGAAATTAACAAAGACTGAAGATAAAGGGAATTGCATTGAGATGATTAAATAGGTACTTCAACTTACACAATTTTTCCTGGAAAATAAATTAGCAATGGAACAACTGGTGAGTCATCGTTACCATAAACAATAAAACCCAGTTGTTTAAGTTTCTGGCGAAAATATCGTGAGTTTCTGGCAAGTCTTGATATCCTTCGTTGTCCTAAGTTGCATGCAAAAAAAGAAAAGATCATGAATAAGTTACAACTCAGGATGATTCTACCAAAAAAACTGCTCTATTAAACTGCAACTTTTGTAAATTAATAATGACATTGCATGGAATAAATAAAATAGCTCATTTACCTTCACCATCACCCACAGTTCCCATTATGGTCTTGAGTACACCTAATATTTGTTGGGCAACTGGAGCTGCCATACTACTAGCATAGCCAAAACTATGAGAATGTAAACGAATATGATTGATCAATTGTTTTGAACCAGCAATGTAACCACCGGCTGAGCCAAAACTTTTAGTGAATGTTCCCATCAAAAGGTCAACATCTTTTGTATCAAGTCCAAAATAATCGCACACTCCTCTTCCGTGTTCTCCAATAGCTCCGATACTGTGAGCTTCATCCAAATAAAGATATACCTTATACTTTTTCTTCAGTCTAATTATCTCGGGTAAGTTGACGATTGAACCTTCCATACTATATACACCTTCAGCAACAATAATAATCTTTTTCCATGGACGAGAAGTTCTAGGTTCACCCTCGACGATAGCTTGACGAAGTTTGGCTTCCAAGTCAGTCATGTCTATAAATGCAATAAGAAAACATTAGAGTCCTGATAATGTAAGATCCAATGTTCAAAGATAAATATTTAGAAGGATTGAGATCATACCGTTGTGCTTGAAAACCTTGATTGTTGCCCCAGATAGTTTACATCCAAGAATGAGAGAAGCGTGATTTAATTCATCACTCAAGAGAAGACAACCTTTTCCAGCAAGTGCGGGGATGTTAGTAGAGTTTGTCGCAAAACCCATTCCAAATACAACAGCATCTTCAACTTGCAAAAACTCAGCTAAAAGTTTCTCAAGCTTATGATGAATATCCAATGTACCTGAAATTACAGATAAGTACTAGATGAGTAATACTCCAGTAGAAATTAGTTTTATAAGTTTTGAGTCATTGATAAAATTACTTTTCATCTAATGTTAGCAACTTTCGAAACAATTTTTTACAAATAGTTGTGACAAGTAACAAAGTCTCGATAAAATCAAAGAAGAATATCAAACGCTCACGCAGCAAAATATTTCCAAGTTTCAAGTGTAGCAATATAGATTGACTGAATCAAAATTAACTGCTAAACAAACTGAGACACAGAATATGACGTAACAAAAATCGATAAGATTCATATTATATTTGAACTAGAAAGAAATAATCAATTGCAGCTAATAACTATGAGTAATACATACCGAATTCATGCCTTGGAGATCCGACATTGGTTCCATATTTCAGAATACTTTCTTTCACTTCATCTGCTCTAGGGCCAACATTTTCAGCAAATCCTAAGTAATTATACGAGCCCATGTTGATACACTTAGTTGTTGTTCCCGGGAATCTAAAGTTAAGTTTAGGGGAAATGAAAACCACCACTTTAATCTAACCAATTTTACAAAATGAGCTTTAAATTTCTTTATCAATGATGTTTCGCTATGAAATAATTCTTACCTGAAAGTCCAGTTGTAGTCTTCAGTATCCCGATCCAAGATGTCAATGGTTGTACCAGGCAAACTACAGATTGGTTGATTCCAACCATGGCAAATACGGCGATAAATATTTCTTGTATAAAAGCTTTCATAATTACTGTATAACGGCACATAACCCTAAAGTAGGGAAAAAGGGGAAAGATGAAATGACAAAACTAACATAACTAAAGATAGGGATTCTAAAGCAATAACTTACCGGTCGGTTACGTTCAACGGCACATTTGTTCTTCTCAATACCAGTGTTCCGAAGAAAATCACGTAAATGTCCAAAAAAATTCAAAATAACATAGGAAATATAGCAAAGAATGATTATTATGAATGGAGTCGCTTCATATTCTTCAATCAATTTAACCGATGAACTCTCTTCATCAGGAGAAGTCTTTTTCAATCCATTTGACAAGCCATTGGAACAGTCATTAGATAAACCTTTGGGTAATCCATTAGCTATACCATTTGATGAACCATTTGATAAACCATTGGATAAACCATTGGATAAACCATTAGATGTACCATTCGATATACCATTCGATTTACCGGCAATAGAATTACCATTGGCATAGCCGTTAAGCTTACAAATCATTGTTCCGTTTGACATCTAATAGTTGTCACCAGAGCAGAAAATATATGATGAACGGAAAATGGAGAGAGAGAGGGAGAGAGAGCAAGAGTGAGTTGAAATGAGAAGGGGGAAGAATCGGTTAAGACGGAAAAAGGAGGAGGAAGAGGAGGGAAGATAGGAATGATGAAGAGTTACAGAGGAATGTTTTGAGTTTACCTCTAAGTACGTCAGACCAACTTATTGGAAACCTAAATATACAGGTGTACAGTATATGGCTTACAAGGCGCCAGAGCAAGAAATGATGTTCAGTTACCAAAGTAACCGGTTATTAAGTTAATAATAATAAATAGTAGATGCTCTTGGAACCGGTTACTTCAAATTTAGTATACGTTACTATTTTTGGCTCATCATTGCTATTTGTTTAAAAATGGTTAGAAAATCATCTTAAATTTAATCAAATTTGAATTATTATAGAGATTATGAGTGCCACTCTAAAATTTTGAAACATTTCAGAATGTTGTGAGACTGATCAAAATTTTGACTTGTTTATACAAACAATGTGTAATTCATTTTATGATCAACCAAAAAGTTTCTATCAACTATAAATATATTAATAGCATAATTTACTGTTAACCTTCGATCTCGAAACCGATTAACTGTGAAAAATAATTAATGAGCTAATTACAATAATACAGTTACAACAAAACATGAAAACTGAAATAGATTGTTGAACAAATTCGTTTTATTTTGTTTTCGACGAAACACTGATCCTACACTGCTTATGACAATTTTGTATTGATAAAATTATAAATCTTTCGATCCTTTAACGGATTCATATTATGTTGTATCATTAATTAATTTGAAGAGTCTTTATGATTATTCAGATTTGAATATAAGATAATTTTGCGATTTACATTTAACTTGACAAATGTAACTATTTCATTGATTTAATCTGAATCAGATTAATCTTGAATAGATTCACCGTTACTCAATTCGATTGAATGTTAGATAATTAAACTGATTAAGTTATGAAAATCAATATGAATAAGTGAATATATCTAAAGTAAATGATTGATTCGTATGTTTTATACATTAATCAGTTCTCTATTCAGCTGTCAATGAATCTAATTAGATTGTGATAATTTTTATGAATTCAACTTTTTAATTCTTCTTTATTTGTTTTGAAAGTAGACAAATTTGATAATAATTTTTTATACTTAACAAACAGATCATTATATTTTAACTGGATAATTAGTGTAATTATTTGAGATCGTCATTGTACCGCAATGAAACTGTTATTCTATACAAATAATCTATAATGGAAACTTTAAAGGCTTTCCAACCAACAATCATAGATTTTTGAAATCTACATCCTTTAAACTTGAAATAAACCATGAATATAAAATTGTTGTCTAGAAGAATAGTTTAATAGTCTTTGCATAATATCAAAATATCAAATAGATAGTCGTACATATAAATATGAGATGACAATTTTGCATTTTTTGAAGCAAGATCTTTAACATATCGCTCAATAACGAGTTTCAGTTCAATTTTAACTAGAGTTCGATAAAGAGTAACAAACGAGAATTCATGAGGCATTGACATGCGAGATTAGGTTTCACATTAAGAATTAAATGGAAACACAAATTAATTTTAAATTAACATAGAGGCCAATAAGACACAATAGGAATCATAAGATAGAAATTAGACGATGGTTGGGTTTTTGATGATATCATTTTCATACCAATTAACATCATCTTTGTAAAGATCCTTTTTGTTAATTGAGCTATCTTTACTTATTGATTTACTGTTTGACTTTAATGGGACTGGGTCTCTATAAGGCGCTACATGGCTGGCACTGGAAACTCCTTGAATTTTTGGATTGGAACTGATAAGCTTGTTATTTGAAACTTTAGATGTTGTTGTGGTTACAGGAATGGAAGATGATTGTTGAATTTGAGATGCTATTGATGTTGTAGATGTACTATTGGTACTTATTAATGAGCTACGACTATTTCCCGATTCAGTCAAGGTTTTTTTACGATGTTTCGCACTGTACTTAAAGAAATCAGATAGCTCATAAGGTTTGGTTTCTTCCCAATATGGTTGAAAATGCCCCACGCTAACAACGTTAACTTCAACACCATTTGTCGCTGTTGGTATTGTTGGTGATAATGGAATTGATGGTGGTCGAGGAGAAACTTTACTTGCACTAGTAGATGAACTACTATACTTAATGTTCCTCATGTGTGAGTCTATTTGATCAGAAGGTTCAATATTCTCATAATCATGAGAATTTGCACTGACCACATCAATCTCTGGTGGATCATTGTAATAGATGTTATAAGAACTATCGTACTTTGGATCATGTTTACGTTCGATTTTACTGGGGTGTGAATCTAAATCAGTTTCAGACCAAACCTTAGGAGTAGGCATATTTGAATGACTTTGTTCCAAACTATCAGGGTTAAAGGTTGTTGCTTTAGTCGCAAAGAAAATATTATCATCATTATGAATGGTCGATGCTGAACTGGGAATGGAGGAAGGTGTTCGTGGTGGTAGGTTAGGAGCAGGAGTTGATGGTTGACGGTTATTTATCAATTGAGAAGCATCAGTAGAGCTGGTCGAGATAGTAATTGCAATAGGTGTTCGAATGATAGAGCTTCGAACAGCTTTTGCACTTATATCGAGATGATCATCAGGTATTGATGACCCTTTACTAAATTCACAAACATTTTGATACAATTTAGATTCATCTAATTTAGAATTGTATGAGCAGGAATCAGTATTATGAATTGATGGTGAGGCTCTAGATGAAGATGATGAACAAGAGGGTGAGGGAGGTGGTGGTAAGGGTCTCGAAGCCATGTTAATTGATGGAAGAGCAGGTGCACATAAGGGTTGAGTCTGTCGATGGCCTTTAGTAACCATCTCGGGCTGAGCGAATTCTTCACAATCTTCTGTTAATACACTATTATTCAAGCAATGGTAATGATGCTGAGGTTGATGGTGTAAAGCTCCCGAAATGTGAGGTGCTTGAATAGCTGAAACGTAGCTTTTTCTTCTGGTATTTTCAAGACTATCATTCCTGGTCAACAGGTTTAGCTCACTAGAGTTTTGTGCAATGTTGGATAGCTTAGGTTCACCAAGATTAGTCACACGTTGAGTTGATCCAACAGATTCAACAGTCGCTTCTCGTTTGGGTAAACTGTAAAGATGAGATGAAACGGCATCCAAAGACTCACTTGAATTACGCATCTGTAATAAAGATAAAATATTTCTTCTTTTGGTGTCATTTGTTACTCGGAAAATGCTGCTTTCACAGCTACTAGCACTTCCAAGTGAACATGAATCATAATCATGAGAAAAATGTTCAGCCGTCTTACATCTTTCGGGTTGATGGCTGTCAACTTCACATGTGTTCTTTTCAAAAGGAAAATGGACAGATGATGGACGAATATCATATCTATTTGATCCTGGTGGGATGGTGTTAGGTGGTGAGATGGGCCTTATATGCCTCTCGGGTTCACGAAATTTTGCAGGGGTTGAAGGAGCTGAGGTAGACAGATAACTTTCATTTTGTTCAGCTGATTCTTCATCATCTTCAAACTGATTAATATCTGATACCAAAGCCAGACTACTTTTAGGTCTAATATTAATTGAAGCAGAGTCAGAACTGGAAAAATTGATCTCACTACGGGCACGTTGATTTTCATATTGACTTCCATCTTCCATGTTCTTCTTCATATCTAATAGTTTTTTCTCTAACTCTTTCAATTTGAGAACAGCGTCTTGATAACTTTGAAATCTTTTCTTTTTAACATTCTTTTTGAGGTTAACTTCATTGGTTAATTTAAGGTTGGCTTTGACAATTTTCCTCTGAAGTTCCAATTCAAGTTCTAATTTAACCAGATTCTCTTCTTCAAAACACCGGGCCTTGGAAAGCAAATTTTGATTTAAAATAAACTCAGCACCAATTCGTTTACGGATCTGTGGCGCAGGTTCATTGGGATCTAAAGGAGTCTCTGGTGGAAGTTCCCCAATTATGTCTGCTTCTTTAAGACATAAAGATTTCAATTGTTGAAGCTTAAGTTGTAACTTTTCCTCCAAGGCCTGTCTCTTTTTCCTAAGCACTTCATAGGTGTCAGATTCTCTCATCAACAGGTTCCCATCATTATCACAAGGTATAGCTGGCAAACTTTGCGAGCTTACAGTTTTATAAACTGTGGTGGTCATTTTGATGATAAAGAAAAGTTAAAATCAGCCAATAAGATTATCAATATCCAGAATGGATAACTTTGATTGGACAAGATTATTACTGTTGGTAATGATAGTGGTTAAAATTTTGATGAAGCCAAGAAGCCTGAACAAGAAGTACGTATGAGAAATAAAACAAGAAAAATTAGAAGATAAAGTTAGAAGATGATACAATTAGAGGGTGAGTTAAGTAGAAAAGGAAACAATTAACAAATTACATGATGTAAACAAAACACTAATTAGGGTTATCACAGAAAGAAAACCAAAATGTAAGAGATAAAAAGAGGAAGAGATAAATAGAGACAGATAGAGAGAAAGAGAGAGAGAGAGAGAGAGAGAGAGAGAGAGGGTCCTAAAAGAAAGTATGTTATAAAGAAAGAGACAAAATAAGCACAATAAAGGAAAAAAGAAACTTTGAGGCCCCTTGTCTTTCCTTTTCTATTGAAGATAACTTAAACTTACTTACCTTTTTTAAAATAAGTTAACTTAATTTCTGTCACTTGGTAAATGAAAGTTGAATTAATTACATAATAAAATCACAGGTGATATTTATAATAAAGTTGTCATCAAGTTAAACAAGTGGTTTTGGTGAGAAGAAACGTTCAAAAGAAACTTTTGGGATCCAGATATTTTGAAGAAACCACCTTAAAAACACTAATGTTTTGTTTGTCTAACCGATTGTGAAAATTTACCATATTTACTTGACACTGCTTAATTTTTATAAAGTCTTCAGACTATGGTTACAATTATCCAGCCTTTACCTGGTTTGTTAATGCAAATTAATTGGAAATTAAATTTTCAAACAGGTTGTACTCTTTAACTGAAGTATCTGTTGTTGTTTATGCGTCGGGATCAAATCAGATGGGATCGATACTTGGTTGCCTGGTTACCTTTAAAATTGTAAACAGTGTTTCAAAAACAACCGATTGTTGCCCCTGTTTAAGCACAATATTTCAATATATTGTCTCCTTATAAATCAAAACACCACTATGAACACCTCTTGAATCATATATCCTACGACTCATAAAATCTCTTCCAAATATGGCGCTTCTAAAACTCATAAGTCAACTACTCCCATGTCGTTGACTGATCCTCACTTTTTTCATGATAAACATTTGCATTACGCCTGTAAAAGTAATGAGTTTCTGTCGGAGAACTAAACTAACAATAAGACTGAATCTCTTTCTTTACAAAGGAACATTTTAATAATAGTTTTAATTACCACTTTCATCAAACTGATTATTAAGTTTTCTGACCATTATGGTTAGGTTGATGTATTAAGTTCCACCTCGCATAATCGCTGTCAATTTGAACGAATTATCTTTGATCAACTTTTTTTATTCGTTTCCATACGTATATACATCTTAGCTGAATACTTAATTAACATGGTGCCCATAGAGTTTCATATGAATTTTCAATTGAGCCTAATCAATCTTAAGAATGTTTCTTCGATTTAAATGATGTTTAAATGGATTGAACATCTTCTAACCAACAATTGTTAACTTGTCATGGCAAAACTGATTTGAGTTATCTCGATTGGTCAGCAATAAGTTTATGAGTAAAATGATGTAAGATTCTAATTATCTTGACCAATCCCTTATTGGCTTAGGATTCATCAACACTTCTACAATTGAAAATGAACTTCTGAAAAGTTGACTTCAATTTGCTAAAACTTGAGAAACAAAAATTGAAAAATTTTAGAAGTCAATTTTCATCTCATCCTCTTTTCATTTTTTTCATTTTTGTTATCCAATAATAATTACTTTTCATATATTGACTGTTTTGTAATGAAAGAAGCTACCATGAAATCCATTTAATGGCACTTTTCAAATGATTACAACCATGAAAGTTTCCATTTCTACGCTTCCATTGTTAAAGGTTAAACAGCAGTTTAACAGTGAAATAGGAGTAAAGAAGAGAGGGAGAGAGAGACCAATGAAAGTGAGAAGAAAGAATGATTTTCTTTTCCATCAATTTAGGTCAAAACAGAATGAAATGATCATTTGAATAAACTTGTAAACACACATAGTCACACATTTACGCACCTCAAGAACGATATAAAACCCCAATCAGGCAACGGTTCCTGGTTTGATTTTCAATCGCAATTGATTGACTCTCGAATATTGATTGAACTAAAATTGCCTGAGGAAGAGGGGGCTTTCAGAATCTCTCTCCTTCTTCTTCATTTTTCTCTATATTCTTGTTTAGATTCGAACAGGAAACTGCAAAGATCTTCCAATGCGCAACCTTATTCATCTCCCTCACTCTTTCTACCTCATCTAGTGCATCACTGAGATTGTCTTCATCATCAACATCATCCTCATAACCATCACCATCTCTCATCATTCTTACCCGAGTGATATCTCATTATTATTATTATTGCCAATATTATTATCAATAATATTATACCACTAATAATACATTTGTTTTAATAATAACATTTCCATTAATATTATCGTTATCACTTTAACTGGATTTGCTGTTGTGAACAAATTAATGGCCAATTAAAACGGATTCAACCAAAATCAGATATTTATACCAATATTGAACACACAACAAACTCCCAGCTGTATAGTCAACTACATTCAAGGTATGTTTTTCATCATCAATTTACTAACATAACAATACATTAAATCATTTCCTTACCTTATCTCAAATCTGCACCTAAAAGCAAGTTAACCTTTCCATGTTTACTGACCTTTTTTTATGAATCGACTTTTAATATAATTTTACCAAGTTCTATCGTAAATATGCACCTAGAAATCTCTTCGATTCGCTTACTCCTTCTCATATCCATTTATACATCAGAGCAACAACCAGTTTAATCTCATTTACATTGATCAATCCATCGTAAGAATATTATTTTAACAAATTAACTCAATTGATTTCTCAAATCAATCATTTACAATATCTTATTGTTGTCACTCAAGTCAACAAATAAATATAATTATGTGAATAAAATAGCAATAATGAGCGGTTTTTAAATGGGATGGTCTCTTTGAGAGGCTCTCGAAAACAATCTCATCAATTGTAAGCAGTCTAACAAAAAACTGTAACCTATTAATTATTATCATTATTTCATGATTATCTTAGCTTTATCTTCATTCAATTTAATTATATCATAGTTTTAATTGAAATAATTTTATTAAGTTAACCTTCTTTGATGTATCTGCTGTTTTAAATAATAATTTAGGCGTAAGCAAAAACAAAAATTATCTTCATTGAATTTTCCTTGGAAAACCACCAAAAGCTTCATTTTTAGTTCACAGTCTAACCATGATTCTTGATATATCTTCTTAAATATAACATTCTTAAATATTTACTATATTTCAAAATTTTAATTTCATCTCTTCTTTTTTCATTCAACAGTTAATTGGAATAATCAAAACTGATATCTTAATTGAAAAAAATTGGCGGACTCAAAAGGAGCAAACATTACATTCGATTGAGAAAGGTTTGACCTAAAGATTGCCAATTGTTTATGGGGACTCGTTAAATGATTGAAACAATCAACCTGATCGCCATTATAAATAATAATCAAGATTCAAAGTATCCCCGGTCGTTCACGGGAGATAAATTGAGTACAGTGAAAAAGGTGAGAGATAGTGGGAGAGGAAGAGGGAGCTTGAAATAAAAATCCAGTTATTAGATAGACAATCCGATTTAATTGTTCGCTGAATTCAAGGTAAATTTTATTGCAATATTTTCATAGCCCCTTGAGCTATCTTTTCAACTAGACATTTACTTCTAACCAAAACAAAATCTAATTCTTGTTTTTTCTTCGCTTAGCCAGTATTTTCAGGCCTACCATATCTTCCTATTCTCTCCCCTAACCTCTCTTTCCCTTCGTACTCTCCCTTTGTCTCTCACTCTATCTCTTCTCTCTTATATTTTGCTCTCTTAATGGGAACTAGTTGTAGTTCATTAAAAAAAGAAGATAGACACAAATCATCAGTTGATTCTGGGTAAGTGTTTAGAAATAGTTAATTTCTTGATTTTTAGTTTATTTAACCATTCATAGGAAATAAATACTCAAATTAATCATGTTCTAATCGACTTTCTACAATGGATAAAGAATTTCACTGTTGTCTTTCTTTTTCTTGCAGGCCTCCAACAATCGAAGAGAGAAGATGCTCAAATAAAATAAGCGAAAACTGTCCAAATAATGGTTACGATCTATTAAAAGAGTCATCAGCAGGATCTTCAAGTAAAGATGAGGACAACAAGAGAGGTCAATCATCATCTGAATTGCATCCTGCCAAACAATCATCTAATTTCAACCGTGAGTAATCTTTTTTGGTCATTCACTGTTTTGTTTCTATTGATAAATATCTTCATTTCATTAATTGAATTTCCTTTAATACTGATAATGCCTTTGGTTTCTTTTCTCATTTTACTGTTTTTTTTATTTTTCATCTTGTATTAACCAAAATTTGGTTATATTTTTCCCCTCTATCAGATGATAATCATCTTTGCGCTCCATCAGTCACACCATCACCATTACCATCATCTCAAACGCCATCTCCATACACAACTCCATCAGCTAACAAACAATTATCCATAACTTCTTCAGGATTACCGAATTTGGGAATTTTCTCCAATGTAATAAGAAATTTGCTAATCGGACAGAAAGTTGCTTCACCAAGACTACCTCTCAACAAACAGCTGACTATTTATCTGGTGACCAATAATCTTGGTAAGTTTCTTCATCCTTTAATCAAAATAAGTTTTAACTCAATTTTATTTTATCTTTCTTGTTGGAACAGATAGATATGATCCAGTTGTCAATAAACTAGTGGAATCACTTAAAAATCAACTACTCTTCAAAAGCTATGAAATAAATTATTTCAACTTCAATCTCGATCATCTTAATATTTATGATGATAAGCATCAATACAAAGAGATCTGTCTCGATAGTTTTAAATATCTCCAGGAAAGAGGTAAATTAATACCTCTAATAATTTTGGATGAGACGCCCGAAAGACGATTACTTCCAAGGATCATCGACGATTCTCTATTCAACCAAATAATCTCGCAGAGCAATGAAGAGGTTAAAAATTTAATAGAGAAATGGTATTTCAAAGATCTAAATCAGGAGCCACCTAGTTATATTCTACACTCAATTAGTGATCATTTACCTTCCTTTAAAAGTCACTCCGGTGACGAAAGGAAAAAATGCCTTGAAACCTGGTACAGTGAATCCAAAACGATAATCGAATTCTTGTTAAATTCAACAAATCAAAAGACATTTGACGATCTCATATCATCAGTACTTAGCGAAGAGATTAGATTTCTAGCTTCCGACTCAGATGAAATAAATAAGAATACTTTACTGGTTCGTTTAGTACAATTGGAACAATTTTCATCCGATGTACAGAATGCCCTTAATTTAATCGAGGAAAAAATAATGACAACTAGAAAGCTGTTAGCTCCAAATGCAAGTGTGGATCTCGATAAAGCCACTGTTGATAAGGAAATTTTCAATTTTTTCAATGAAAATTTCAAAAAATTAGCTGAACTAGCTGTTGAGGAAGAATTTGCTGCTGATTCAATCAAAAAGTACTGTGAAATTGACAATAATTTATTCTGTGAGTTAGTTTATCAAAATTCACACCGCCTTTTTTTGGATCAACATTTCATTGGTAGGGAATCTATTCTTCAGCAAATACAATTTTACATTTGCTCAGCTTCAAGATGCCCATTAATTGTTCATGGACCTAGAGGATCAGGAAAATCATCTTTACTTGCCCGAGCATCTTTTGATTGTAGCTATTGGTCTCCCACTACTGTAATTGTCTATCGTTCTGTCGGTTTAACTAGTGAATCCCTTACTATTGAACAAACTCTTCGCAGTATTTGCGAGCAATGCTGTATACTTTATGGAGAACACATTAGTTTTGCTTCTTCAATTTCGATAAAGCCCTTGGAAACGCTAGGTACGCTGTTGAACAAAGCGAATGAGGAAAGACCTCTAACAATTATCATTGACGGCGTTGATCAATTTGCCGATTACAACTGGATTGAGTTTGATGTCTGGCTACATGAAGAGCTTCCTGCTTTCGTCAAAGTTATCCTTGCCATGACGGATGATGATTGTTTGGATAAATTTAAGTCTATTGGGAAATGTGAATACTTAGATATTAGTGATATCACTTTAAATGAGATGGAACGCATCTTAGATGTCACCTTGCAGAATAAATCAAGGCGAATCACTGACACGCAAAGAGAATTTGCTTGTAAGCAAATGAAAGAGTCACGTACACCTTTTTACGCACAAGTTTTCTCTCTCAAAATGTCAGAGATAGCATCAACTACTCAACCAGAGGAAATAAATGAAATTTGTAACATTGAAACCATCATACTCTCTTTCATAAATCAACTCGGTAACATCATTGAACCAGCTCTGATGGCAGCTATCATAACAGTTCTTTCCTCAACTAAGTATGGTATCTCTGACACCGAAGTAATGGATATAATTTTTAAAAATCAATCGTTACGAGATTTATTTTACATTGCTCATTTATCTAACTTTCCATATTCATTTTGGTCTCTCATTCGTTTTAAATTATCTCCCTTTATTGCTACAAAAGTAGATGATTCATTGATCAACTTTAAAACTCAGCAAGTTAAAACAATCAGTGTTAAATATACACAAAAATGGAAAGATGTAAAGAAATTGAGTCAAGAAGAGATGATTAATTATTTCGATATCTCTCCCAAAGACTTGCTGTCTGATCAAATTTTCTCAGGTTCAGAGACTTTAACAAACCAATGGCCTAATCGAAGGAAAGCTCAAGAATTGTGTTATCTGAAAATGAAGCTCACTGATGATTTATCTTCATTTGTTGAACAATATTGTCTCAATTTGAGATGGATTTGTTTCAAGTTGTTGGTATGTGATCCTTTTCAATTTTTGGAAGACTTGGTGCTTGTCAAATCAATCTGGAAAAAAAGATCTCATTTAGTTAAGACAAATAGTGGTGATCAAGAAAGCGAAAAATATTCAAGTGATCTCTCAATTCTCAATTATACCATCATGATCTCGGCTTATCCTCTTCGATACCATGGCTTACAAGTCATCAGTCAAATCTATTCTCGGTTGTACTCATTTCTAGGTCTCCCGATCAACAGTCAACATTCTTCCTTATCACTTTCATCATCAACAACCACCTCCGCCGTCTCCTCCATGAAAGTTAATGATTTGGCTAAAAAATATCCAAAGGCTGCCAATATTGTTGCAGAATGTAGAAAACCATTTATACCAAGTTTATTACCCCTAAATACTCAATTTATGTCAGTTAATGGTAATATTTTTGATGAGGGATCTGATGAATCAAACACCTTAACTGACGGACAATCAGGATTTGATTGTGTTGTTATTGAAGAAAATCATTATCAATATGATCAAATATTTCTTATTAAAGGAAATGATGCTCATGTTATCGCTCTTTCAACTGGTCGTGGCGAAATTAGTGTTTGGAATATTGGCAAACAAAAACCTGTTCGTTTATTGAAGGGAATAAACCAACCCAAAGATTTACGGATGATTGATCAATTTAGAGCTGTGGTTCTTTGCAATCGTGATTTGCGAATCTATAATTTAGATGAAGGTTCTTTGGTTATGAAATTAAAAGGAGTTATGAATCAAAAGATGCCATTCTTTGGGCTACATAATGAATATTATCTTGTTGCTCTTTCTCGTAATAGAATGTATGTCAATATGCAAAGCTTGAAAACTGGAGACTTGGAAACAACCTTTAAAGTTGGTGAAGATAGATTCCTTAATAGTCTTCTTGTAAGTGCCAATGGAAATATCTGTGTATGTGGTGATGAAACTCAAAAGCCTTTCCCTCTTCTTGTTTGGGATTTGATTAATCGGAAATTGATTTACGATTTACGTATACCACACCATGAATTCATCACAAAGTTGTCTGCAATTAGTGATGATGGGCATTATGTTGTCTGTGTTAGCAAGGTAAGACAATTTTCTTCAAAGTTTTCAATTTTCCAACTTCATTATAAATTGTTTCTCTTTTGCTTAGGAACTTAATTCAACATCTCCCAATTTCATCATAGTCTATGATCTTCAAAGTGGAACATTATTTAAGAAATGGAAACCTGATTGTAATACTGTTAGTATCACTATATCATCCAGTGCTTCTTGTGTCATTAATTGCACTGAAACAGCGCTCATCTTGGTGTGGGATCTTTCAACTGGAGCTAAAAGGTACCAATTTGTTTATTTTTTCACACATGCCAATTCAAATAACTATAGTTTATAGTTTATTAATCAAATCATGTCAAACTGATAAATCAAATTCAACTTTTCAGACTCACCCTCCATGGACACATTGCTTCTGTGGATATCTTGCAAGTTGATGAGAGAGGTCAAACCTTACTTTCATACGACTCTACTGGCAAAGATTTAAGTATTAGACTTTGGAATCTTGATAATGGTAGGTTATATGAATTTGACCATCTAAAAATAAATTTATTGACGACATTTTTTTCTTAAGGTTCCTGTCTAGCTGTTTTCACACCAGATCAGCCGTTAAGCTGCTGTCAACTATCCCGTAATGGGAAAAGTGTTGTAGCTTGCCTCACTGATTCACCACAGCTTCATACCTTAGTTCTTTGTCAAAATTCAACACCTGAAGACGAAATTTCAGAATTAAAATCATCCATTTATGGCTCTCCCGAGAATGAATTTAAAGAATTTGATCTGTCAAAAGATGTATAAACAGGAAATGGTGAAAGCTATAATCCATCCCAATATACTTTCAAAACTGTATTATATTCATGCGTTCACTTCATTTAACTTCTCTCAAGAAATCATTTGAACTTTAAACGCACCTTATCTCTCACACACTCAATTATCACAACAATGCACACTAACACAAACTCGAGATATTTGCATTTGATAAGAAAACGCGGAGGCATTTGCCAGCTATTTGTTCAGTTCTGATTCTTGATCAACTTCTTCCTCAAAATTGAGATTAGTTCATGCTCTAGAACTTCGACCCTCTGTTCTTCTATTATCTTTGCGCATCTATGTATTCATAATCATTTTCATCCTAATTTAATGACATGCTTTTACATAGTCTTTTTTCGCTAAGTGAGTTATCAATGATTACTTTGAGACAGCATAATCATCATCATCATCATCATTTGAAGCTATAAGGGTGATGCTTAACTTTTCATCACGATCATATCCATCAGTTGAATTCCTGGAAAGTAAAACAATAATCATACCGCTATCATGCAACTTACAATATTAATTTCTTCAATTGTATGTATATTTATATGACTTATAATGTAATATCGCTAAACAAACAAAGCTAAAAATAAAGTGAAAACAAAATTAAAAAAATAAAATAATTATCAGTATCACCATTACCAATATTGAGTGGTTAAATGAATCAAATTTCAATCTGTAAATGCTTTTTTACAGAAAGTTTATCAAGAATCAAAATCATACTATAATATGATCATACATCAGGAGATTTAGTTGAAGACATGCCCCACTGAAAGAAATTAACTCATTTATTAGCATACAAAGGTCAATCGAAAGTGTAACTCCCAGTCGCAAGTTGATTTCAACAATAACTCGTTAATAAGATTACTAACAGATATGGTTGAAGTTAATGGACTAGGACGTGTTTGTGCAGTGATCAACGATGACGCAAGTCAGAAGTTTCACTCAGACTCACTTGGAACAGGATATTTGTTTATCTCATTCTCACTCTCTTTTACCACCGCTATTGCATCTTTTGGTGGACTTTATTCAGTTGAATGATGAAACTTGACCTTATCAGTGAATATAAATAAAAAAAGCAATCAGTCTGTTTGTAAACAATGTATTTTTGATTCTCACTGTTCAAATTGCAAACCAAATAGTCTTGCTCTCGTGATTGCTCGATAATGTTGGTTGTTCGTCAAGAAACCGAGTTGGAACAAGCTTTAAGCAAAGATCGACGATTGGGTAAAGTTATTGGTTTGGTGCCAACAATGGGTTCACTTCATGAAGGACATTTAAAGCTGGTTAAAGTCGCCCAAGCTGAATGTGACATTGTTGTCGTCACTATATTTGTGAACCCAACACAATTCGCTCCAAACGAAGATTTTGATAAATATCCTCGCAATTTCGCTAGTGATTGTGAAAAACTGGAATCTATTGGAGCTGATATACTTTTTGCTCCTAGTGTTGATCTTATCTATCCCAATGGCAAGGACAATTGTACCAAAGTTATTTTGCCGGATACATATACTAAAATATTATGTGGACGTTCAAGGCCTCATTTTTTTGATGGAGTAGCTCAAGTTTGTACTATATTGTTCAATATTGTTAAACCTGATATTGCCGTTTTTGGTGAAAAGGATCGTCAACAGATTACTATTGTTCGTAAAATGGTAAAGGATCTTCACATCAACATAGAAATAATTGGTGTACCAACAGTAAGAGAAGCGAATGGGCTGGCCATGTCTTCTAGAAATAATTATTTACCTGTTGAAAAATTGTCACTTGCTTCAAATTTGTTTAAAATGATGGAAAAAACTGCTTCTGTCATTAAAACCGGTAACCATGATTTTGAGAAACTCTGTTCATCTGCTTGTCAACAATTAACAGCTGATGGTTTTCAAGTTGACTATTTTGAGATCCGCAATCTTAATGACTTATCGTCAAATCTCTCTAATGACATTTGTATTTTCACTGCAGCTTGGTTGGATGGAACTCGTTTAATTGACAATTATCCACTTCCTAGTTTTAATAACCATGAAGGTTGTGGCAATGGCAGTTGAAAATATAAAATATTAAATTTATTGCTCTAGTGATGAATTTATTCTTTTTAATTTGAATTACATTTGATAATCGACCAATAAAATCATGAATCAAACTACTTAAACATGCTTTGATGATAAAAATTGAAATATCATATTAATGTAACAGCCAGCTAACATTAATTACAGTCAGCTCAGATTGAAAGCGTCAGACTCAAAATGAAATTACATAACTTCAAGATGAAAAAATCTCGTGCCACTTATTAAGATTTTTTATTACACTATTTAACTATTAGTAACTTCATTCCAAATACATTCCAGTTACACATGTTTATTATAATTGAAATGATAGTCACTTGATTTCAGAACCGTCTGCAATAGTAGAAATTAACAATTCAATACTGGTTCAACACTAACATAAGAAGTGATAACAAAAAGTTTTATCAGTGTCATTTGATTTTGAATTTTGCCGCTTTCAATCTGATCAACTATGTGAAGCCATTATGGTTTTAGCAGGATCACAATTATTTAGGATCAAGGGTGAAAAACACGAAAAACATTACTTATTGGACGGCGGCAAATAGGACAAGCATCTTGTCTCTTGAGTAGTAATTTGCCGCAGTTGATACACGTACACAGATGATGACAAGGATGGAGAACACAATCACGATCTGTATCCATACAAACAACACACTCTTTCTCCTTGCGAGAGTTCATGGCCTCGGTGGTTGTGTCTTTAATAGCATCCATATCAATTGAATTTGACTGTAAATCTGGAACAGGCAACGTTAATCTTCTCCCGATTCCTTTTTGTTCATTCATTTGACGGATAAAAGCTTTCAGGAAGATAAAAACGAAAATCATTAATTGGCAATAAGTAACAATCATTAGTAAATTTTTTACCATTTTTTCTTGATTCTCTTTGTTCTTCACTCAGAACAATTGGTTCAGGTCCTGAACGAAAGAAAGCAACTCTTCCCATTCGTTCGAGAAATTTACGAACTAAAAGTTAGAAGAATAATAATATATTAAGGGAATCCAAGTTATTTTGAATTACCGAGTTAATTTTACCTTTTTCCAATGTTGGAACTGAAGTGTACTTTGTTGTCAAAAGTTCAACTTCTGGAATAAAGTAAACTGGGTACAGGAATCTAATCCCGAGGCATCGCTGAAACGGAAAATGATCACAATTAATGGTTAACCGAATTGAAAACTTCATCTGAATAAACAGAAAATATCGAAAATCTCCTTCTTCGTTTGATGTGCTCGTGGGATCAATAGATGAACATAAAGTTAGTGAAGTCATTTTGCTTATGATTTTTGTTATCTACCAAGTTGAGCCATATTGTATATTGAGCACTTTTCAATGATCCAGGATAGTTTCAACCTATTGATAATTTTAAACAGATTTTGGTTTACCTCACGGTTTTTAAGATCCTCAAATATTTCATTCACTGGAAGTCTCATTGTCCCAGTTGAAAGGATGGTATCTTCTGAACAAATGGAAATAATCTCTGGCAGATAGACAACAATTAGTATATTCTGATATTGATTTTCTTAAAAAATTAACATTTACTCTTGAAAATGCTTTTCTTTACTTGCAGGTCCTCCGAAACAGATTCAAACACGAACTGAACTCCCCGGACAGTATCTTCTAATGAACTAAAGCAGAATACTTCGCCCTGTAAATAAAAAATTGAGATCTATTATTATGATGAATTGGATGCAAAAATGATTTGATCCCAAGTATATATGGACCATTATACAGACCACAAAATCATTCCCTAATAAGAAGCCATCTTCGCGAAGAATCCTTCTATCTTCGCTTAAACGTAAGTACACTTTATTCAAGACACTGGCATCATTGTCGTAAACACGCACTTCATGTCCATTATAAGCTAATGCACCTGAATCAAGAGATAAACAAATGGACCTGAAGATCAATAAAATATGACTGAGCTCATATCATAAAGGACTTACCGATGATTTTGATACCAAGTACACCACATCCAATAACAGCAACTCTAACCATACTTGATGTAAAATTGAATCATAATTTACAAAATATTTAACACTCTTATATTTTTATGACTAGTCATACCAATTCAATCGATTACATTGAGATTTTGTTCTGTTGATATGTTATCTTTTTTATTCATACGTTTCCTTGGTAATCAATAGTATAATATATAAATTGAAGTTTTAGTCTTCGATCATTCATTTACTTCTCATTAAAATTGATGTAACTTGAAGCAATCTTTCTTCTCTCTTTCTTTCATCCTGAATTCTTTTTATTATTAGTAAAGGTAATATTCTTTCAGGTTTTTCCTAATCAAAAGAAAATTGCTTCAATGTTATTACCAAAACAACACGTTTAATAAATGCAGGCAATATACAAGTTGATAAAAAATTTACTCCATTCATTGGGATAAAATTATATGCAAAGGTAGAAGACCTTTCAATGAGGTAGATTGCTGACAAAACATTGTTCCTAATGTAACAAATGTAAATAATTATGAGATGGCAGTAAAACTTATGGCTAGTTTACATTTCTCATCATAAAAAATCCGGAAAAAATACCAAAATTCCGGACAATACATTAAAAATGAATAAAGCAAGCTCGATGTGAAATTGAAGTTTCTATTGTCTAAAAATCATGCGTTTTCATGCAATAAACGTAACTATTACAACAATGAAACTAAAATTGTGAATATGATTCTGAAGGTGAATATGAATTATTTAGCGAGATGAAATGGTAACTTGAGCATGAATCATTAGCTTAGACAGCTACAGAGTTTGAATATACTTTGTTGGGCAGATCAATCATTTGATCTGATCGAAGTAAACTAAACAATCTCGAGAAAGTTTCATAAAGCTGAAGAGTTGATTTGCTACCGATGAGAATAAGTTTCTTTGATGCTCGGGTGATTGCGACATTAATTCTTCGTTCATCAGATAATATTTCTTCTTTAGTGACCATCATATTTGGATCTTGGCTTTGTTTAACAAATGATACCAAAATACAGTCTTTCTCTTTTCCTTGATATTGATCTACCGAGTTCACGAAAATATTGCTGGCTCCGATTTTTTGCTTGATCAGAGAAACTTGTCTCTGATATGGGCTTATAACACCGATTTGATCATGCAGTAAGCCAAGATGTTGTACCAATTGTTGAATGATGAACGAAACTAGATCTGCTTCAACGGAATTTTCAATTAAACCATTGTATTCATTTTTATCTAAATCAATTTGATCAGTGTTAAGGAAAAGAAAAGATTTAGAGATATGACAGCTTAACACTTGATCTAACCAAGGTATTCCGGTATTTATATCCATAGGCCCATTTAAAGTAGCTTGAGCGACTTTCTGATTACCATATTTAAGAGCGTCATCATAAAATAATTTACTTGGAATATTTTGCAATTCGACATTCATTCGATATTGTATAGAAAGTTGAAGTGAAGAAGATTCTTTGGACAATAGTTGAGAGAATAAACTCATTTCCAATCCTTTTTCCTTTGCGACTCGACTTCTAACTACTGGTGGTAATTGTTTCTCATCGCCCACCAAAATGAATTTAATGCTAGCAAAAAGGGGTCCAAGAGTAGTAGGTAGAAGAACCTGAGATGCTTCATCGATTAAACAATAATCGAATTTTTTGAATTCAAACAATGGCTCAGAAGCAACGCCAAGACAGGTCACAGCAGCCACTTTTATAGAAGAGTAAAATTTTTTCAATTCGGCAGGATTATCTATTTTTTTAGTTCGATTGGATATTAAGTAATCTTTCAAAGCAGAATTTATCTTAAACTCTGAACCAGCACGTACAAAATCAACATTATGCTCTTTTAATTTACACATGATATTATCCACAGCAGCATGAGTATGACTTGTAATCAAAATTGATCTACCCATTGCAACTAACATTCTTACTATCGCAACAATAACAGTTGTTTTACCAGATCCAGGAGTCCCACGGATTAACAGATAATCTTCGGTGTTTATCACTTTCAATATAGCCCGTTGTTGTTGTTCATTTAGCGGTTTAATTATTCTTTTTGCTATTTCGACGATGGATTTACTGAATTTATTTTTGAAATGAGCCCCAGAACCGTGTATAACTAGATTTCGTAGTCTTCTGCTTTGATCATCATCTGTCATCAATCTCAAAATATTATCATAATTGATTGAATAGATTTGAGAGAATTTTAGTAAATCGACTCGAAGCAGCATAAGATTATCTATATTATGGTTAGGTTGTTCTACAGAAATTTCAATTTCTTTCGTATCCATTCGTAAGACGAAGCCAATGCAAATCGCCACTTTTGATGGTACAGCTGATTTTACATTTTCATCCAAGCTGATAGCAACCCTCTCGCCTGTCAAATCGCCACAATGTGTCATCAACGAGGTGAGATCAGTTTTTTGTTTTTGTGAGCGACACAAAATAATACTTTTACCACTCATACTTTGGATTTGTAAATTACTTAATCCAACACCTTTGGTTTCACGAAATTCTGAGGGCTCACTCCAAAAGGCGAAATCATTTCCTAGTCCTTTGTTTCCTTCCATTTCCAATTGAATCAAATTGATCCAATGTTTGAAGAAATCAATGTCGTGTACAGATAAATGAATTAAAGCATTAGGGACTAATTCGTCTTTCATTACTCGGGTGGAAGAAAGAAGTTCTGGTTCGAAAGATTTAAGCATGAGGCTACAATCCAGTAGATGTTCACATTTACTACATGAATGAAGAGAATCCTTAGGTTGAGGACCTGAAAGTGGTCGGTTCAAATAAACAGCGAGTTCGTTGCGTTTTTGCAATAAAGATGAGCTAACTAATCTTGAGACTTGGTTCAGTTTCATTCTAGGAGAATCTTTGAGATATAATAATAGACCATCACCGTATTCCTTGAGATCCCGATTAGACATCATCATGGAATATAGACTGATTTGACCAAGATGCTCGAACGAGAAACTTGGTCGACCCGTTTTCAATTCAAGAGGAAGTAGACTTTTCCTTATAGATTTTGAGTGAATTTCAACCTCAAGAGTGGCATCGATTTTACCTTTGGCACCTAAGGCTGGACACCATATATTTTCTTCAATGTCCACTACAGAGACAACTTTGATTTTATGTCGAGGATCATCCTCCAATGGTCCAGGTCCCTTAAAAATGTATTTTTCAAGCCACTCAACTATACTAGGAATATAAGCTTGGACATCAGAAATCAGCTGATCAACTGTAATGTTGGACAAAAAACAATCCATTATACAATCATTTTGAGTTGTGATTTGCAAAAGTAAACTATTAAGATCTTCTGCAGTTTTATGATTTGAGCTACATGCTTTTTGAAAAAGAGTATGCACAGTTGTACCAATCAACATATATTTATTGCTGAATCCCCATCCTTTGAACTTTTCACTTAACCATGTTTTCCGCATACAATATACAGAACTGGACAGCAAAGTTGAGTTTATCATTAAATCTGGATTTACAGTGATGAAACCTTGCTGGTTGTCAATAAAATAAGTTCCATTTTCAAACTTTTTACTTTGCATGTGCACAATATCGGCGGGGAAAATTTCGCTGTGCATCCATTGACCAGACAATGCACAAAAATATTGTTGATTTGTAGCATTATGAGCAAGTTTTAGATGCAATATTTTTTGTTGTTTTTCCACGGCCAACACTGCAAATCGATGGAAATGATTCAAGTCCAGAGGTTGACAGGGAGATTCACTATAGATTTTATCCAACTCTCTAAAAACTGCATCTGTACTAGTTGACAGCTTTCGTTTCTTCTCGCCCAACATTTTCTGATGAAGAAGTAAGATGAAAGAATTGAAAAACTGAAAAAAACTGAAAAGATAGTAAAAACAAAAAACAAACAAAAAACAAACAAAAACAAAACAACACGAGAAAGATGAACAACGAAATAAAAGCAAGACCAAAAACGGGATCTG
The DNA here is from genome assembly GCA_036759885.1 of Tetranychus piercei. Lineage (NCBI taxonomy): Eukaryota > Metazoa > Arthropoda > Arachnida > Trombidiformes > Tetranychidae > Tetranychus > Tetranychus piercei. Next base: position 9,957,675 of record CM071878.1, read on the forward strand.
ATCTGAGATCTAAAGCAGAAACAAACAGCATTAATAATATAAATTTAATTGGATCTTGTTAGTATCTGATATCTACTTGATACTGTTTCATCAAATTTTCCCGGGCAAGTTTTGGCGCGTAAGGGCGGTTAATATGAATCATTACGAATGATTTGTTACTATTCTTTATTTAGATATCGAGTTGATTTTAATTTGTGTACAAAAAGTTGAAAATGCGAGGAACCTTAATCGGTAAAATTGATTCCTTTTACAGAAAAAATGTCAATTAATGAAAATGAAGGTAACAAGAAAGGTGTGGTAAACTGATGCCGATGAAATTGTTGGTGAACAGGATGGTTATGAAGATGATTTCATTATTTGTACAAATTACTTCAATATATTTGGACACAATACATACAATAATATAGGTAATCATCATTAAAAGATTTTGTATATTGACCATTAAAAGACAATAAAAGATGAGAAGAAGAGAAATGTTATGAGGATGTTTCCTTCTTTGACATTGAGCCTGAGCCAGAACCAGATTTTTGATCCTCTGAAGATATTTTTGGTGATGATTTATCAGATTTTTTAACGCAAACATAAACAGGTCGATAGAGTACGATAGATTCGCCTTCACCCAAAGTTCCGTCGTAAACTTGACCCAGTTGAAACTCTGGACCAATATATAACCCGCCTTCAACGTGATCACAACATGGCTCTGCAACAAAAATACCAAAATGTTAGAGTGAAACAATAAATTTAAAAAGAGAAAAATTGAATAGGTCATGAGAATGGAATGGTGAAATTTCACAAGATAAATTGCAGTTTCAAGTGTCTTTGATCATAGATCTTTGTGTTAACCAATTGTTCTGATTCTATACTAATTTAGTCATAGATCTTTTGATTCAGGCTTTTATTTCGTAACTCGAAAAAAGGTTTATCTCCAATCATAAAGAAATTTATTAATACCAGTCTCCATACTAACCATATTTAATTATTGGCTGCTGAGCTGAATTAGGAATTCGGAACGGACAAGTTGCTATGGTTATGGGAAAATCGATATGTAAATCGTCTCCAGACTTTTCCATTTCAATCCAAATCTGATTAATGATATAAGAAATATAATATTAGAAGCAAAAAAGTTTTGGCTAATAGTGGAATGTTGGAAAATAGCGAAGAAATCATTAGTCTGAGCGAAGCGAAGACTATACAAAAATAAATTTCATCTTTTGACGGTTGTGGCAATACCATACAACCGATTTCAATGAAATTTTGTACAAAGGTACAACACATAGATACACAGCGCGGAAAGGAGTAACATTGAACTTCCTCAAGGTAGTTGGGTGAAAGGTTAAAAATTTGCATTTTTGTGTCTTTTAATGTACATAATCACACAATTTTTGAATTTTAAACGCTTGCTCAGACTGCGCCGGCTTACGGCTGACTAGTTAATGACGAATCTTACCTTAAGAACATAATAAATTGATAAAAGACGGCAAACTCCATTAAGTGTTGGTGGCATAACAGGAACAATCAGACTCTGCGAACTATCAAATTTAGATTTACTCATGGGTTGGATAGGATCACCATGATATTCAAGAACAACATGATTTGACTCTTTATTCAGACCAAGTACACCGCGTTCAATGAAAAATTCTGTATACTTTGATAATAAGAGAGCATTAAGAGTTAAACAGTTTGATGTAAGCTCACACTTTGTTGACAAATAATGATGAATTAAGAGCCAAAATGACAGATTAATTGTTGAAGACTGTCATTTGAAGTACAGCGTGATATCGATACTTTTTTATCCATACAAGTTGCAATATCATTGATCAAAAACTTGAATTTTTAAAATATCTCAAGTATATCAAATTAATTTTATTTATAAGGCATCAATAGTTAAATATTTATTTTTTTCTGATCAATAGTAAATTGTATTATTGAATTTTCATCAATACTTTTTTGGAACTCCTTATTTCTATTTCATTTTACACGAAACTTATCATTTAAAATTATCTTTAATGATGGTTAAGATAAAAATCTCTATCAGACTAATGCTAATGATATTACAATAAATATCACGGTATTTTCACTAAACTGTTCAAAGCTATAGCTTAGTTGGTAATAAATATTAAATTGCTGAAATAATAACAATTGTATGTTTTATTCAATTAAAGGGAGCGACATGATAATATTTTTCGATGATTAAATCATTTTCTGATTCCCTAATAACGAATACAGAATAATATTTTGCATGTGAAATGTTTTTCTCAATCTATACATCTATACAATATATAAAGTCAAAACATGAAATTTTTGCGGGAAGATTGTGCCCAAACGGAGCGGGTTCTAAATAAAATTTTTACATAGCATGAAAGCCATGATTAAACTACAATCACGAAAAATAGTCAGAACTTTCTCTGAATTCAGGTTCCTGAGAAATTCACGTTTGAACAGTGTGGGGGAAAAAATGCAGAATCCGTATTTTATAGCATTGTATTTAGGGGAAAAACTTTGGATATTTAGGTTTATTGTTGGATTAGGATTTTATGTTAAACTGCTTTTCAATTAAAGAGTTAAGAGTTGGTGAAATAACCTGGTGCTTCGACTTTAAAAAGGAGTTCGAAGTTTCAACTTTGGACTCAATTTTATTGAAAAATACTGATCATAAAAATTTTATTTCATAAATGGCCTCAGTTTTTATACCACTACAAACCCTCAAGTCCCAACTCTTAACTAAAAAGTCAAAGTTTTTGGCTATAGTTTTTTGGATAACATTGAATGTGTTCAGAATTAAAAACAATTTTGCGATCAGTCATGATCGCAGGCCCGCTTGTTCATTTAATTAGCTTGCATTCATTCATTGACTTGCAGTCAATGCACTTTTCTTGTGATTAACTAATCTAATTATGAATGGTTAATGGAAATTAATACTTACTTGGGTTAATTTTAATCTAAGACGAACATTTTCTTCACTTTGATTGTCGATAATTGCTTTGAATTTGATTGATTCACCACAACAATAAGCTGATCTTTCTAATGATGATTTTAAGTTGACAATTCCTCGTTTACAGCATAAACAGCAAATCTGTCGTTTATCTTGGCCAATCAATGGTTTCTGTTAATTAGAAGCAAGATTAAAATTTAAATTGTCCAATTAAACATTCAGGTTATAATTTAATAAAAAAATGACACTAAAATAAGCCTTTTCTGAGTCTTTTTGTTATAGTCTATGATTTTAATTAAAATGAGACAAACAACATTGTAATGAATAATTAATGACTAACAGCAAGCAGTTATGTTATAAAAGTAGACAATTATGTTGATAATTAACCAGATGACAAACTGTTTAATCGCTTTAAAATTAGTTTAAATATGAAACCTTAATCTGACGATTACTAATTGACAATTTGAAGGTTTAAGTACAACATTGAAATCACTTGAACCTTTGATGTCTAAACAAAAGCAAACTGAGATTTGGTGAAGATTAAAATGAGCAACTGAAGAGTCGGGCCAATTAAAGTGAATTGTTGGACTAACAGAATGAAAAATGGTGAATCATCAGCTTTGGGATTTGTCAGGGAAGAAATGAAATAAATCCTGAAATTGAAACTTTGAATTCGTTTCATGTCTATATCACAAATTGAGATATAACATGATATCAGCATTTTACTCGAGCAAAATGTTTGACCAATAAAAAGATTCACTTGAGATTCAATTGTAATTTTTAGCTTGTTTCATGAGCATTTTACCTTCAACTGAATCAAACTGGCAATCAAAATAATGATGAAAAAGAAGGGAAAAAATGTTCATTATCATTATCATCACATTTCTCAGTCTTTTTTGTTTTTATTTTCAATCAAAGGAATGAAGAATAATCTTGGGCAAACTTACATGAGAAGAAAACATTTTCTTGTTATTTTTACATCAATCAACAAATAATACAAAAGATAAATAAAGAGTAGACAAGACTACATCATCATTATCATCATCATCTTCATAATGAAGAGAAAAGAAAAAAAGAGGAAAAAGTGAAAGCTAAATCATGAGAGTAATCAGTTAACAGGGTAAAGTAACAACAGAATGATGTATTGTGAATTAGCTAATTATTTACAAAGGCAGCTTTTTTCACTGGAAACTGAACTTAATTACAAATGATAATTATCCCAAACTGAAACAATGTTTAATCTTGATTTTAATGGCGAAACAAATTCATTTATCACTATTAATAATTCATTTTGTTGAACAGTTAAGGTTGTGATTAACGATTGAATTGAAAAATCAGAGTTTTATTGATTTCACTATTTAAGTTAATTTGTTTTCATGTTTCTAAATGAAAAAAACTTCACTTTCATCTCTTGAGCAACAAAATGTTAGACAATATTGCATTGTAAGATTCAATTTAACAATTGATTTAATCCTCATCTTTATGAAACAACTTCAATTGAAGGAGAAGATGAAGATAAAAAGAGAGAAAAGATTAAAAGTTCAATAAAATCGAAAGAACAAGATTCCGATTCTGTTCTCTTTATTTCCTTCATCTCCTCTTTGCTATCAATTTTATCAGTTACGATGAAGACAAAAATGCTACATTGAAAGAAATCAATCAGATTATTGGTTGTAAATATTAATGATGGACTCACACTGAATAAGAAAATTGATATTGTCTATGTTAAAGTAAATACTCGGTGGTTCAGTCAACTATCCACACTTGAAAGTCTATTGAATACGATAAAATCAGGACTTTGCAGTGTTGGATTAATGTTAAGGATTGGATAGTTTTATCACAAAAATTAAATATTCATCTGTGTAGAGACAGGTCATGACCTGTTTCTGCTGTTGAGTGAGTTGATGAACATGAGTAGCATAAGCGTTTCAAGACCAGTAGGTAAGTGTAACTTTTAGCCTGCCCTTGGATCTTGGTATTGATAGGAGGAGTGCAATATGTGCATGAGGAGTGCATTTTCTCAACTCTCGTGCTCAAACCACGACCAATGTGAAGGAGAGTGCAAAACTCTTGTTCAAGTGATAACAGTAAGGTGTACTAAACACACACCTAATCAGCATTTAGTTTTCACAGCTACTAATATTCCTTGCGTTATTAGACTTAGCCTGTGAGCTAGTGTTGGCAACTGTTACCACAGTCACATTGGAGATGAATCTCTGCTTATGCAGGGTCAACAATGCTTGTCATTTACTCTAACGAATCCGACTAGTCTTTCGTTGATGATGTCTGTTTCTGCACCTGGTGTTGAAACAACTCATGGATTGGCTGGCTTTTGGTGGTTTGTTGGTAAAAGTGGCAAGTTAACGTTAACCTAGTGATTCTGTGGTCAGTAGATCGGTACTCTATCCGACCCGTCTTGAAACACGGACCAAGGAGTCTAACATGTCTGTCATACCTATCATGTCAAATATCATGTAATCAATTTAATGGTGAAACGAATTCACACAATTTTCATTAAATTTATTTGATTCAGTCTCCTCAAGGTAGATGATAATCTGACAAGCTGTTACTTTCATGGGAATGATGAGAGTGAAGATTGAATTGAGTAACGATTTTTTGTTTACAAGTTACATGATTCTACATCTACAATCGTGAGAGTAATATAGATGAGAAGCGAATTTATCGACTCTTCAGGCTATAATGAGCAACATGAAACTCCCCCTGAAATAAACAGATAATAATATACTGTATCTAATGTTAGATTGTTTTTCTTCTTTCTTTTCACTTTTGTTTTCATGGTTTGTCTGTTTTTGTCCAATTAGTTGTTCAATTGATGATGATGAAAATAAAGATATATATATAAATGATTTATCGATTTATTTGAGGAAAAAATCTATTATTTGATTGCTACTGGGAGTGAAAAAGAAGTCTTTAGAATTGAATAAGAAGGAAAAGTGAAAATGAAAGTTTATGTTTAGGTTTAAGATAAAATACTGTGTTCGAATGTTACATGATTGATACTCATGGAAACAAATCATCACCATTATCAATATCATTAGAATAATAAACATCATTGTTATCTCTTGATTCTGGCTGATTGATCAATAAATCAAATAAAAAGAGCTAAAAGATTATTAATTGATATTATTTTAAAACATTATTCAAATTAATGGATCAATTTGTTATATTATATATTTGGTTAGAGCTGTTTTATGTGCAATAAGTTCACACTTATTTCTGTGTTTTTCATACATTTTTCAACAGTTTATCATTTCAATGACTTGAAAGTTGAGTTTGATTGAGTTTAAATTGAATTACCATGTGAAGGGAAGGAGTGAGGAGTGAGGAATGAAAAAACAAAATTAATTTGGTTAAGAGAGAGAGAGAGTTAAGTTACTGAATCTTCGGGTTCGGTATTGAACAATGCAAACAAAAACATATTAACTAAACAGATTATATCATCAACTTGGTGAGCTTTCAAATGTAAGGTAATCGAGTTTGGGAAAGAAATGAAAATTGGACCAAAGAAGAAGAGAGAAGATGATGGAAGAATATGAAAATTATAAAAAAGATCCTCAAGATTCTGACGTGTTTTCACTTTTACTCAAAAAATCCTGAAGTCTTCAGCCAGTGAAATGAGTTTTGAAAGGGCTCTTGAGTTACCTTTATCATTATCATCATCATTATCATCGTCTTCTTCTTCTTCTTCCTCTTTTCTTTATTTTTTACGCTAACAACAAACTTTTTGTGTATAAAATCAATAAACTGACAGACAATTTAAATTTCATCTTCTACTTTCTTTAGAGACAGAGGAATCGAAAGAGAGATGAAAATGATGATCAGAACAGGATAGTTCAAGGGTTGAGAAAACAACAATATAATGATCAGAATAGCATAGACTTGTTTGGCTCTTTAGTTCAGGTAAAAATGCTAAAGTTTTGGACGATGAAAGTGATCAACAAAATGAGTTAACTGGCTCTTTAAGTTTGCTTCAACAAAGAAAGCATTTCTAAAGCAAAATGACAAAAAAACAGAAAAGATGAACATTTTTCCGAAACAAAAGATGAGAAATATTTGAAGCAACTTTTAAGGTTGAAAATTATTGATGTTTCAACTGAATTTTCAACAGACAAGCTGAATTCATCGCTATTAAATGAGTGATTCAGAAGCTGTAAAAGCTTGGATATTTTAGGTTCAACTAAAATAAATCATCTGAATATATTAATAAAGATTAAAATATGATTATGTGATATGAAAACAAAAGCAAGAGCTGACAAGATTTGAATTAATCACAATTATTGTTATTTAACAGTGCGACTGTCGATACCAACAAAGATCATACTTAATTATATCGATGAATTGAGTCACTGAAACGATATTTAATCGGAATTGAAAAGAGCAAAACGAAGACATTAATTTTTGAATAAAATTTGAAAGAAACTCGATGATTCGAGAAATTTGAAGATACATTGAAGGAGCTTCTCTCTGAAAATTGAGTTTGGAAGGATAAATATCAAGTTAACTTATCTTCAAACAACAATGTAATGAAAGCTTCAAGAGTTCAATTTATTTAAAAAGATTCGAATAAAGATTCATGCTTAATCAGCATTTATCTAAATAGCGAAATGAAGATAATTTCACTTTAACGTTATTCGATCTTTTATTGAACCTTTGAAACTAACAAATAAATTATTCTCATTGAGAATATTCAATGAGCCAAAATGATCATTCATCTTGTTATAACATTTTCCGTGTTCAACAGTTCAATTAAGAAGCAAATACATTGATTGAATTTTACTTTAATTACCAGAACTAAAACCCACTTTGAATTATAATTTGAGTCTCAATATTTTCTGTTGCGAATGAAGTAATGAAGAAAAGGGTGAAAAATATTGCTAAAAGCTTGATTTTGCAACACAATTTATCGACTTTCCCTGAAATCTGAAAACTTGAATAATCTGACAGACTGCATGCTCAAAATGCCAACTCTACTAATGGTCCAATCAAGCTTGAAGTCTCATGCTTTTAGTTGAATCCGAATGTCTTATTTGTTTGACTAAACTCCTTGGACTGATGACCATGAATGTTATTGAAATAAACTCACCAAATATTGTTCATCCATGCAATCAATGTGAGGTCCAATAACAGTAAAATACTTCATTCCCTGAGGCGGCGATGCATATGGAATGTCAATGGTAACTTTAACATAATAACGGATGGTACATGGTCTCGCCTCAAAACTACATGGTAATGAGGTTTCCGGAAGTTGAAAATTGAACGGAAATGAATGATGTCCTCGAGGAAGAATAGGCACAGTTCCTTCATTTTTTTCTGAGAAATCAGTTGAAAGAGTTTCATCAGTTAAAAGTGATTCAACAAGTTGATTAAACAGTGATATTTATTGATTAGTAATATGGAAAGAGGATAAACAGTGGAAACAGAAACTAATAGCAAATTGAACAAACAAAATGTCTGAATGAATGTGTCTGTAAACAGCTTTTGCTTTTCCACATCAATTAGATTTTGTTTTGCATGGAAAATAATCTGGTAAATCATGGTGAACTTTGAAGCAATCAATCAACCATTAACTTTAAACAGGAGAGAAGCAAAGGTTTTCCAAATTGAAATACGATATTTACATTTTGGACCAACATAATTTACATTAAATTCAATGTTGACAGTTTTTCATGGCTCATTGTTTTCTGGTTTGTTTGGACACTGAAGTGTTTACCTTTTTTCATTTTACAAATTGGTTCCATTAAATGCTCTTTTTGATTACCTTTTCAACTATCAGTCTGATTTAATCAATGATGAGGATTATTATTGATATTATCAAATAGAAACAAATTGAATTGGTAAAATAATAAACTGTTGAGTATCAGCATTTCAGTTTCTCGGTTTTCCTCTTATTTTCTGTTTCTAATCTTGAATGCATTTATGAATAAAACTCTTATCTTTTTCCTCATGAATTAAATATCAATCCTGACCAAAACTTGGAGACCATTTTGATCAATTTTTATCATCAATTTTGACAAATTTAATCGCCATCATCATTAATAACATAGCAACAACTGTTGATTTGTATTATTTAAAAGAAGATGATTATTAATGAAATAAATCAACTTACCTTTACCCCAAATCACAACTCGATCATCAATGAATATTTGATCATCTTTTACGGTTCGACGTTCACCACTAACTACAACCTTCCATTCTGAATGAGCTTTCCCTCGAAGCAGAACTTTAATTGCTGTAAATTAAATTAATCACAATTGTTGAATTAAATTTAAGTACTAATATCAAGTAAAAGTACGCGAAATGAAAAGAAAAGAAAACAGATTTTATTATTCACTCCTTTCGTTTCTCCTTTTGTTACTTTGTTTTATTTGATTCTCTTGATAATTCATTTCATTTCAATTATTAATTCTCATTTTTATCTCATTCTCTTTTTGGATTACGAAGGAAATTGCCACACTTCAACCAGATTGACTATTCATTTGAATTCCCTGAATAAGATTAACATTGATTTTCGATGACAAAATGATGCTTCAACTGAAAGCTTATTTTGCATTCAATTGATAGTGAATTTTGTTTGAAGAAAGAGAGGAAATCCTGATTCATAATTTTCTGTTTTCTGTTTCAATCCTTATTCTTTCATGGGAATCTTTAATTCTTGTAAGTTATCTTTTCATCTCTTTTTATGTGCAAATCTCATTGAGTATTGGAAAAAACGGCAAAGAAAAGGAAGAAAATTTGAACAAAATGAATTTCAATGGAAGCCTTAAACCAAAATGAAAGAATGAATATTTGTTTGTAAACTGATTTCTTGACTCAAGGAAAAGTGTCGCGATTTCGGAGTAAACAAGAAACTGGAATAAGGTTGTTCATGCAATGAAATTACCTGAAACAGTAAAGGTATTTTGAGAAATGACTTGCAATTGAGATAGATTAATGTTGGGATTGTAAATGAATATGCAAAGGAATGTATGAAATTACAATAAAAGAGGAAAGACAGGGAATAATGGAGTTGATGGAAATGAAATGATGAAACGAAACTAACCTTTGAGCTTAAAATTTTCAACTGTTTGAAGGATTACCTGTCCATTGAGTGTTTCACCGGCATAATACATTTCCTTTTCCAATCTTATATCAAATTCACTGATGTAATCCATCTTTATCACTGATGTAAATAATTGATATTTGGCACAATAATAATGATAAGAATGATAATCAAGATTGAAAGATTCAGTTTTCTAGTACGCAACTCATGTTCATTCTGAGTTCATGTTACTTTGAATCACTCAAAACCATGTGATGCTAAAGAAGGGAAAAAGAAGAATGAGAAGAGAAAAAGAGAGAAATAATCATTTCTCTTTCTTCTCTTCTTTGCTCTTCTCTTTCTTCTTTTCATTTTCATCTTCTTCGTTTTCCCATCTTCTTTGTTCAAAAGCAACAAATCTTTTGGAATCACAGAATTTATTCACATTTCATTCGTTTCTTCATCTTTATCTTCATCTTTTCATCTCTTTCTCACTTTCCTTTTCTCTTTATTTCCCCTTTTCCTTGATTATCATCTTTCCATATTTATGCATCTTTGCTCTCAATCTTATCTGCTTCAAAAAGTTCTGGTTCAACTTAAAAAGGTTGTAAGGTAAGATCTTTGGGTTAAAATATGAATACAAATGTAACTTTAAACAGTAACATTGTCTAACAAATTAGAAACCTTCTGGATTTGATGGAAAACAGAATATCAGTTTATTCTGAAAATTCAGAGGAACATTTAGTTGCATTTAATTGAAAATTAGCAAGATGTTTGCTCAAATTAAATCACTAGAAAAGAGATTGTCTTGAATTATCATTATCAATATAAAAGTGTAATTAAAAGTCGAAAACATAATTTCATTGAAACAAAATTTATGCAATACTGAGCTCTTTATTGAAATTAATGTTGCATTGGAATTCAACATGTAATAAGCTTGAAAAAAGATCAGGGTAAAATTGAAAATTATATTTTGACAACCCAATGAACAGTGTTTACTCAAAAGCGAGTCAAAAAAAGGGCTAAGAAAGACAATTGACTCTTACGGGAGTAAAAACTTTTTTTTGAGTAAAAGACGATAAAAAAGAAGTAAAAAAATGTTCAAAAGTTTTCGCGAAAGCAAATAAATTCAAGAAACGATTGGCTCAGAGTCATAATATTTTTAATAGAATCACAGGTCATTTAGAAGTCAAAAGAGATCACCGTTCCAAACATTCTGGGTGAGATCAGATTGAAACATTGTAGAATCTTCACTCGATTCATCAGCATTGGAATCATGTTCTTGAGGCTGAACGAGAATCTTTCGTCTGTTTTTTGACGAAAATTCTTTGATTATTCTCGATCTCACTTGCATCTCTTCAGACTTTGTGTATTGTTTTTTTCCTGCTTTGCGGAAAATATGATCTGTGAAAAAATGGAAACAAAACGATTAGCCCATTATGAATCCTTTATTCTTGATTTGAAACTCACCGATTAATGCGCGAATTCTTTTTTGACCGAGACTCATTGAGAACTCACCCTGAAAGGGATTATCTAATGGATCATTGAATCCTAACACATAAACGAGTGGCTTTTTAACCTGATTCTTTCTTGATTCAACTTCTACCGATGTAAGCTCTCTTTTACCGAAGTGTACATTGAAATAATAGTGCTCAGGAAACGCGAATTTAACTAATTGATAAGCTATTGAAGGAGGCTTATTGAGCTTTGCGCTCTTGATTCCGTGTTCGTACAAATTCAAATCTAATGGCAAGAGTCCTTCAATATAAACGCGATTCTAGAAAGAAAAAATACCTGTTAAAATTGAGTAAGAGATTGACAAGCCAACTAACCATAGCTGATTTTTTATATGTTTCATCAGGCATTGGAACTATATAATTCATCTCGACATCATATTCACAAGATTCTTCGTCAATTATGTCGAACATCTCTTTGGTAATATCTATAAGAGTCTTAACCATCATGCTTGTTGCGTCGTATTCAGATAAGAGGCTCTTTTTAGATTCCAAGCTAGAAATTCTAGCTCTAAGAGATTTAATTCTTTCGGCTTTGATTCTTATACCATTCTCTTTGTGATTATCCTTGTTCATTTCCTCTGTATCAACATGACCCGTGTGATTCTCAGTCTCGTTAGCTTGAACACTTGATGAATCTTGCGGTTCATGGCTGCTTATTGCACAGAGACTGGCGTCAGAGAAAATATTGAGTATCTCATTTTCAGAAAGCTTAGTTCGATTCGGAAGTTGACCTTTCTTTCTCAAAGGGGCGTGAATCAGATCCAATGGTCGATTATCATTCACTTTGATTAATCTTCGTAGGTTTTTCAATTCATGATCGCGAGTAATGTTATGATTCAGTGATTCTCTTAAGGCTTCTTGAGATATAAAAAGACTAATAATAAGCTCATGACTGATCTGGTCAAAGCAAATAATGAGCAGATGACTAATCTCTTCCAATCCAGTATTGCTGAAGCGACTAATCAAATGACTACCTTGATAAATGAGAGATTATCTGGTGCTCCAGGAGCTAATTCATCAAATGAATCTCCAAGAGATTCATCGCTTTTGAATACTAGCTTCATGCCAAATAATCAGACTCTTGGTCAAAACAACAGTCGAAAAACATACTTTAAAAATGGTCTACCTCCAAAGTTCTCTGGTAAAGAAAGTGAAGCTGCCAGTTGGCTCCGTAATTATGAAAGAGTCTGTGCACTTAACGGTCTAATTGGAGATGAACTTCTACATGGTGTAGGATGGTGCTTTGAAGGCATGGCTGCTGAATGGTTTTGGCCTCGCGTTGTAGAGACTAGTCAAGGACTAACTCTGACCTGGTCAGAGTTCAAACAGAAATTTAGTGATGCTTTCATTAATGGTGAAGAGAAAACTCGTCTAATAAACTCTATTAGTGGAAGAGTTCAAAAACCAGGTGAAACCCTCAAAGGTTACACATATTCATTGTTATCCATGTGTAATGAATACGATCGTAATATGGATGAATCAAAGGTTATTGATTATGTCATTCAAGGAATGGCTAGAGTCTATAGAGTGGCTGTTATCTCTTATCTCGAAACTCAAGGAAGAACCTTGGACAAATTAGAAAAGATTGTGCAAGCATTGAGTAGTCAAAATGATATTACTCGATCCAATTTCAAAGGAATCGTTAAGAATAAGACTCCAGGAGTCTCAAGTTCTTATTCCTCTGGACCAGGTCCAACGAATTCTCCAAGACAAGATAGGTCTAGGACGCCGTCACATGATCTTATATGTTACAATTGTATGGGTAAAGGTCATGGTGTTAGATCCTGTAAAAGCCCCAAAGACACTAACCGTATCAAGCAAAATGCTGAACAGGTTAAAAGACAGAGGAATGGCAATATTTCCGCTTCCGCTGTTAGTAACTGTAATGTGAACAGTTTTAAACCAAAGGTCACGCTATTGGTTAATAATAAACCAATAACCTTTAAAGTTGATTCAGCTGCTGATGTTAGTGTTCTTAGTGAAAGGATCTGTAAAGATAACCAAATCGAAATTGAACCGTGGATTGGTTCGTCCGTAGCTGTTGCTGATGGAAGGACAGTTAAACCAGTTGGCAAGGCCACCGTTAATATTAAAGGTGATGCTCTTGATGATACTATTGAAATTTGTGTATTACCTGGTAATCAACAAGCCTTGCTTGGTAATGATTTCAATCAGGATCATGGTTTATTGTTAGATTATGTTAACAAAACCGCTGTCTATCGGATTCCGTCAAAACCGAGCTCCAGGAGCAGAATTGAAGTATCTTCTGTAGATATTTTGAAAGATTATCCAGATGCTTTTGCTTCTGATCAAAGTGATGTTGGGCTAATTGAAAATATTAGTCATAAAATAAACACTGGGGATCATCCCCCAATTTATCAGAAACCCTATCAAGTTTCTGTTAAGAACAGAAACATTGTTCAAGAGCATCTTGATTCAATGCTTACTGCTGGTATTGTAGTTCCTTCGGAAAGTCCTTGGGCTTGTCCAATTACTTTAGTTGATAAAAAGGACGGAGGTAAAAGATTTTGTGTCGACTACAGGAAGCTTAACGATATTACTGTTTCTGACAAGTATCCAATCCCTCGGATTGAAGATGGTCTTGACCTTTTGGAAGGAAGTAAAGTGTTCTCAACACTTGATATTGCTGCTATGTATTGGCACATCAGGATGGACCCTAGTGACCAATGTAAAACTGCTTTCATAGTGCCCCAGGGGTTATATGAGTTCGTAAGGATGCCTTTTGGATTGAAAAATGCGCCTGCTACTGCTGTGCGTGCTATTAATGGTATTCTTGGTGGTTTAAATTATGTTGATTGCTATGTTTATTTTGATGATATCATTGTGTTTGGTAAAACAAAAACTGAACACGATACAAGACTTCGTTTGGTTCTGGACCGCTTGAGAGAACATAATGTCAAGTTACGTAGACACAAATGTACATTCTCTACTAAAAGTATTGCTTATCTAGGACATCAGATCGATGAAACTGGTATAAGACCAGACCCAAATAAGACTGCTTCTATCTCATTGATGAAGCCTCCGGCAAATGTTCATGAGATTAGACAATTTTTGGGCCTGGCCACGACTTATCGAAGATTCATCAATGGCTTTTCTAAAAGAGCCTATCCTCTTAATCATCTTTTGAAAAAGGATGTTCCGTTTGTTTGGAGTCATGAGCAACAAGAATCTTTCGACGACCTTAAAAACGCCTTGACTTCACTTCCAGTTTTGTCCTCTATCATGGATGAAGGTGAATTAGAATTGAGAACTGACGCCTCTCAAAAAGGTCTTGGTGCTTGTTTGCTTCAGAAACAAGATGGTAATTTCAAACCATTAATCTTCATAAGCCGGACATTGAACCCTGCTGAAAAGAACTATGGTGTAACAGAACAGGAATGCTTGGCAATAGTATGGGCTATTACTAAACTACGTCATTACTTGTATAGTCGAAAATTTGCTGTTGTTACGGATCATTGTGGACTTTGTTGGTTCAAAAGTATCAAGGATCCTACTGCTCGTTTAGCTAGATGGGCATTGAAACTCCAGTCATTTGATTTCGACGTCAAGTATAAAAGTGGTCAATTACACAAGGATGCTGATTGCTTATCAAGAAATCCATTAGAAACTGTCTCTGAGTCTGACTCTGATGAACTGGATCTGATCCAAATTTGTTCAATCGATGAAGCTGACAACTCAACATTGATAAATGGTCAAAAAGAAGATGAATTCTGTAAAAGAATCGTTTCACTTCTTCACTCGGAATCATTATCAAAAAGAGCGATGAAAAGAACGTCCAAGAAATTTACTCTGGTTGACAATATTCTATATCGCAATTGTCAAAGTAAATTACTACCTGTGTTACCAAAAGTAATGGTGAATAAAATACTTGAAGAAGCTCATATTCTTCCTTCGGGTGGACATTTAGGTTATGCGAAAACTTTATCTCGTCTCAAATCACGAGTTTGGTGGCCTAACATGGACGAGGAAGTAAAAAAATATTGTGTATCGTGTCATTCATGTCAAATGAGGAAACCATATTTGAGCCAGGCTCGTGGTAAAATGCAGCTCCAGGAGATTGCAAGTAATCCCTTTGAAACTGTTTCAATGGATCTTTTGAGTTTACCTAAATCTGAATCTGGTTATAATTATCTGGTTGTGGTCAATGACCAATTGACTAAGTTCGCAATGGCGATGCCAATTACTGACGCTACAAGTACAAATGTAAAAGAAGCCTTTCATCATGGAATGGTTTTGCGATTTGGAACGCCTAAGAAGCTTATCACGGATCGAGGTAAAAATCTTATGTCAGATGAATTTCAAGATTACCTCCAGAGTATGAATATCACTCATACTCCCACCTCTGCTTATCATCCAAGAGCGGATGGACAAACTGAACGCTTCAATTCTGTATTAGGTGTTGGTCTTTCTATATTTGCCGAAAATAATCCGGAAAGTTGGGAAAAATATGTTGATGAACTTTTGTTCGCCTATAATACTTCTACGCATGCGACAACTGGTTTTCCGCCATTTTATCTTGTTCATGGTTTCGAACCTTGTCTACCCTTAGAACGTCGTGTTGGTGCTGCACCTATCCATAAAGAGACTATTGAGTCTAGTCCCTTCAATCGACTCAGAGTCGCTCGTAATTGGGCTCGTGAACAGATTATTAGAGCTCAAGGTAAAGCTAAACAACGTTTCGATCGATCTAGAGTAGATGATAATCTCAAAGTTGGTGACTTAGTTAGTCTAGCCCAACCAAGATTGAAGAAAGGAAGTTCGAAGAAATGGAATAAACCATTCAAAGGACCTTATCGAATCATTAAACGTAAAGGTCCAGTAAACGTAGAACTTATTAACTTGAAAGGTCCAGCTAAGACTCAAGTTGTTCATGTCGAACGATTAAAACCTTATAATAGTCGTAACATTTGACAATTACTGCATAGATTATTGTACAATACAATAATCAATTGTATTCGTTTGAGTTTGGCGCCTCAGAGGCTAATTGTGTGGTCAACGACCCCTATCAGATGCAAATCAATGATTGAATTCGATGGTCATTTATTGGTCAACTTTCAGTGTAAACACATCAGTCAACCATTTAATTGTGTAAAAAAAAAGCTAACTTTAATTCCTATCATGGCTATTAATAATGTTATAAATGATATAACTTATGATGACAACTATTTTCTGGATGGCGAAGAAGCCCGAAACTTCATGTGCCTTTTGTGTCTAAATATTCCTTTCGAACCGATGACTCACGGCGAGTACCGAGGTGGTTTTAGGCCCAGGGCCAATCAACCATCGTGCTCAGCAGTTTTTTGCCACAACTGTTTTGAAAAATATGTTGCTATCAGAGGGTCCGATTGGATCGACGTTTTGGCTTGTCCACAAAATTGTGGTCGATCAATGATCGATCGAAATGGTCTACCAGATAGGATTCCTTTGCTTAACGCCGTTACTTCATTATACGCTTTACCTGTCAGGTGCAAAAATGAAGGATGTGAGGAGATTTTGGCTTTTTCAAGCATAAGAGAACACCTAGTGTCTTGCAGTTACGACCCTCGAATATGGTGTTTAATTTGCTCAACAACTAGGATTCCAGATCATAACTGTACTGCGTATGTTCAGAGTCTCAAAGAGCAAATTAAAGCGCTCAAGGAAGGAGTTTCACCACAGGGCCCAGGGCCAAAATCCGAACAGCAAGCTCGTAATAGTGAGATTATGGGATTGGCAAATTCAGTTCAGGTTCTAAACCTTTATGGCACTGGTGCCGATTTAACTGTCCATTTCGGAACAAAAACTAAAACATACAGAAAGGTTCCATTGGGTGTGACTGGTCGAGAGTTGAGAACTCGATTGGAACGAGATTTCGGTCATGAAGTTGGACAAATCATGCATATAACTCATCGAGAAGTTTCTGATAATATAGCGCTCAGACAAGCTGACATCAGACACAGGCCCGCTCATCTAATAGCTCTCCCAGTCGATACGAAAGTTTCTTTGGGTCAGACCCTCAATATCGCCGTAGAAGGTCCTGGACCAATCATTTGAACGGGACGTTCACACTAAGAAGGGGGATATG
The DNA here is from genome assembly GCA_036759885.1 of Tetranychus piercei. Taxonomy (NCBI): domain Eukaryota; kingdom Metazoa; phylum Arthropoda; class Arachnida; order Trombidiformes; family Tetranychidae; genus Tetranychus; species Tetranychus piercei. The sequence continues at coordinate 9,975,248 of CM071878.1, forward strand.
TTACAAGATTATTTAATCTCCCCTTATTTCCTCCTCTTTCACCCCTTCTTCCGACTCTTCTCCCCTTCAGTCATTCAATATTTAAATACATTCATTACTGTTGTTACAATTCATTCCATTCTCGCCAATAAATCTATTTCAAACCTAAGTTCTTCCTCTTCTCATTTTTACCTCGTAACAGACTGTAACCATTATGCACAAGTTGTTGACTCTTTACTCTAACTAGAATTGGCTGCTTATAAACACGGAATGTTGAGTCATAAATATAAGGCAAAATTATGGCCAAGTTTATGTCGTCATAAGAATCGTCATCTCTCTCTGGTGAATTATAAGTAGAGTGATCCCAGGTATCTTCATCATCGGAGAAGGAATCATTTTCTTCTCGTTCTTGATCTTTCTCAACGTGTTGAGCACTCATCATAGGCTGTGAGCTAGAAAATCTAAGAGAAATCAAGATTATTAATTTTAAGAATCTAGTCACTAAATAAAAATTAAATTTAATTACCTTTTAGAGAACTTTACGATTCGTGAGCCCTTTGAATAAAGAGACTAGTGAGTGTACATTTTGAAGTGGATATGTATGAATGTTAAAGGAAGTGACGTAAAATAAGTAAAGTCTGACTTCACTAGCCAAGTTGACTCACTTGATTTATAATAACCAATAGTATTTTACTTTACAAATTTGGAGCAAAGATTCAAATACAGAAACATACAAAAATAAAAAATCTATTTCGATTCTAATCAATCGATCTTACAAAATTTGAAAAATAATAGAGAACATTAAATTGATATTATTCATAGCGATAAATATAAAAACTCACATCATGATAATTCATTCGCTAATTTCACCTTCTTCTTGTGTGTCATTAAGATTCTCGTCACCGAAAATATCATCATAGCCGCCTTCTCCTGATTCTTTCTTATCCTGCTTTTCAGCTTCTTTTGCAGATTGGCCAAGTATTTTTTTTGCAATATTTGATTTATCTTGAGAAAGGATAGCTGAAAGAGATTCATCTGGAGTGTTTGTTCTTTTCGTTTTCTTTGATTGTGAGTTCAATAGAGAAGAGTCGCTTAGTGATCGCTTAGTCGAACTAGTTGGTTGCGAATAAAAATCATTTCGAATAGTTTCGACATTTTTTGGGCGATCAATTGATCTTGATTCTTTGTTATTCTTAGGGTTTGGCTGCTTGAAGCTCGATTCTTTTTCCTTTTCAGTTTTATTTTTCAATGATTCATGTTGGCTTTTTGTAGCCTGCTTGGGTTGGCTTTCTTTTTCTTGTGAGTCAAAGTCTTTCAATGAACCTGCTGTAACCGTAGTTCTTTCATAAAAATCATCATCAAATGGTTCGCAAAAAACATCATCGTCATCAGAATTAAGTTCGTATTCCTCGATTCTCGGAGTACAAACTATATTCTCACGACCTGATATATCATTCCACTCCATATTGGAATCATCGCTATAATCTTCACTTTCATCATCATAGTCATTAGAATCAGAACTTGTGAACTCCAACTTTCTTGCTGTTTTAGAATCACCCATTCTACTTCTTGCTGCATAGAGAGCTTTAGCGAAAGCAGAAATCATACTTTTCTCAATGTTTGTACAATATGATTTTTTTCCAACCTTCCTAACAACATGGTCTGCGATTTTTGATGAAAAATAAGTAAGATTTCAATCATATGGATCAAGGCTGGCTAATAGAAATTACTACTCACCTAATAAAGCTCTGAATCTTTGTTCTCCCAAACCTGGCTTTGAATCTCCTTCTGGAGATTCAAGCAAAGGATTTTTATAGTTCCATAGTGCGATGAGCGATTTTCGCCCGCCAGAACCTTTAAGAGTTACGTTACGAATCCAGTGAGTTGGGAACGCGTATCGCACAAAATTTGCGATAATGACAGTAGGTTCTGTATCTCCGACTTTGAGTGATTTTGTATAAATTGCTTTCTTGTATTTTGTTGTATAAACTGGAAGCAGACCTTCGATTGTTGTGATTCCATTTTCTTCCTTTGTTGAATCAATTTCAGGAATCACACGAATTGATGTGTCCTCCGTTAAACAAGCGTCAGGAATCAACAATTTACCCAGAAAGTTGAACATCTTGATAGTTTCCTCACAGAACTTTTTGTATCGATTTACTTCCATTAGTTCTACTACATCAGCCATCTTTTGAAGTCGCGATTGTAATGATTTTCAATTGTCAACCTTTTTCAATGACTTATTTATAGCTTTAGGCATATTTTGGTTACTTGGACTTTTCTTTTTAGACTCCTTATCCTTAACTTTAGGTAGAATTTTGAAACCAGAAACAGATGGCTGATTCCTATCATCAGAGGCTACCTTCTCAGAATCATGCTTATTTCGACTAGCTTGTGGTGTCGTGGATTGTAACCGATGATGTCGAAGATTGTATGCAGCTTCTTGTTTCTTTAATTCGTCGACTTTGTTGAGGAAATCGTTCAATCTTTTTGAAGAAACAGCTGGTAAATATATTGATTCAAATTTTCTAACAGTGATTCCTTTGATATTGATACAATGGCAGACCTTGGACTCAAGAATAGGCATCTTAGTTGTCTTAGCGTATTCACAGAATTCTCGAAATTTTTTATAGAGTTCATTGGAATCATCTGATAGATTCAGAGAATGAGATAAGATATTCAAATTAGTTTAATTAAAACAAGCTCTTAAATAAAATGAAACTTACCTCCACTCGCAACAGCCAAAGCTGGAATCTTATCATTCTTTCCAACGATGATTTCAATCATATTTTTTAATTGAATCTTTCCAAGGCTTAAATCTTTTAAAATATCACTTTCTTTGAGCTTGAAGCTGACTGGAACTGACTTGTAAGTCTTATCATCACTCTGGACGCGTATAACCGCGATGAACAATTTTTCATTTGTCATGACGTTGAAAAGTGAACCTAAAAGGCACTGTTGATTCTTAATATACTTTGATTTATAAGATTGTTGATTCACAAGTAAAGATATGGTTTGTTTTTTTTGTGTTGATGGCGAAGTTGAACTGTCAATAGACTAAATACAAATGAATTGAATTGAAATTATTGAAATAAAACAAAATTTTAGATATCTAAGTCGGAAAAGGAACCACGAGCAAGAATTATTTCCTTACCATTTGAGATAGATAAAAACATCGGTAAGAGACCTTCGGGATTTAAAATGATTCACAAACGGAAAATTATTTGTTGAAGATAAGATAAATTTGAGATAATTATAAAATACTTTGATAAGATTCAAAAAATGCGCAAAATAAAGATAAGATAACTTGTGATAAGATAGATAAGATAATTACTAAAGTGAGCTGCTTCAACTTCCGCGTTTAAACTTTTGCTCTTCAGAAGGCTTTATTTTGTTTGCTTTTTAAAGCTTAAATGTTAATTTTTATTCTATTTAATTTTGGCTTTATCGCCATTAAAAGAAAAATTGTTCTTCGAACCCGAGTGATTCAACGCCAATTTTAAGTGACCTCTTATCGTTAATCTTCGAATCTTATCTTTAATTATTGTGTAAACATGAGAATCAGCCCATAATCTAAAAGGCGTTTGGTCAACCGCTATAAACGCCGGTTAAATATTGACAATATTTGTGATTATATTAGGAAACTACCCGATGTTTCATCTGATAATTTTGAGCCCATTGATGACCCAATGAGTCAAGGAGAGGATCCACTTAACCATTCACCGTTCAACATGCTCGAGAATCAACCGGAAGAGCGAAATGAAAGTGAAAGTGCAATTATAGTGCGTCATGAGCCGAATTTTGTTGAGTATTCTGAAGTGACTCTTATGGCTATTCTTTCCCATGGAAATTTAACTTTAAAGAGTGCGACTAAATTTGTTAACATAATGAATAATCTCATCGCAAGATTCCTTAACACTAATTCAAAATTACCAAGCATTCGTTCATTGTGGGAGAAACAAGCGAAAGAATCATCAGTAAACATTTATATTATTTGTGAAAATGATCATTTACATGGCCCTTTCACAGGCGAGCCTAAATTTTTTGGGAGTTATACTTGTTTGAATCAATCTGTAAAAGCTGAAATTGTTCAAGGTAACTATTTCATTCAGATTCCGTTTAGAAATCAGCTGCTCAAGTATTTACCATTGATCAAAGACTCAATGTGGAGGGAAGGAATCTGGGAAAACCTTGACGAAAATTTCTTTTTCGATACATGTGAGATTCCTGTTAAAAAATTGACTGTGACTCTTCATGCGGATGAAGTAATGGCTTTTAATAGCTCATCTATAAAAATATTCCCAATCTTCGCCTCGATAAATGAACTTAAGCCAAGATTCAAAAATAAATATTTTTTTCTGCTTCATCCAAACCATCTGTCAAGACCTACTTAAAACCTGTTTGTGATGAGTTGAAGAATCTAGCTGAGAATCCGATTTGTTGGGAATCCTCAACCAAGATTCAAATGAAAACCTCTATATATGTTTCTGCTGTCATCGCAGATGCTCCAATGAGAGCATATCTACGACATGTGCGGCAGTACAATCACCTGCAGGGATGTGATTGGTGCCTTATCCAAGCCATTTCAGCCCATGGAGCAAGAGTCTACCCAAACCTCGATTCAAGAGACGCAATAAGTCTAAAAAGAAAACATTTGGATTTTAAGCAGTATGAATCTTTCATTAATTCAAATGATCCTGCCGATCTAGAGAATCAAAGATTCAATGGAATCACAGGTGTATCGCCTCTTCCCAATTTGCCGAAATTTGACATAGTCAATGGATTCGCAGTTGAGCCAATGCATAGTATAGTTCTAGGTGTCTTTAGATCTATGATTAATAGAGAATGGCTACAGGCCAGTTCACATTCATCAGTCTTTCAGAGAAACATTGACAAAAATTTTTTCCGCCGAGAAATAAGTCAAAGAATCATGCAAATTAAAGTCCCATCTCATTTTGTTCGATCGCCTAGAAGCTTGGACCAGATTAAATTCTGGAAGAGCAATGAATTAGATTCATTCCTTTGTTATTACATATTATGTTCCTCTCGAGGCTTGTTTCAAGCAAGGTATCTCAATCATTTGATGTGTCTGATTAAGATTTATCATCTAACACACGTTGATTCTCAAGACAAGATTCAAGAAATTAAAGAGCTCGTGCTTGAATTTCAGACAGGAATGGCGATTCTCTATGGCAGTCAAATGTTGACATACAATCTTCGGCTATAATGCACATTAGCCCCCTCTGATCTTGATGAAAATTTGTGTATATACTTTTTTTTGGCGCGAGATTTCGATTTATGAAGTCCCGCATTGCGGAAATTCTTACTTCCGGAGATACCGGAAGTAGCTGATATCTAGCGATGTAGAACAGATACATGCACACATGGTACATCATTCGATAGACGACAACAACTTCTACGTACTTACGAAATTTCATAAAATTTCGCGCATGCGCAGTAAAGTTACATGCCAAAAACCATTGAAAAACAGCCATCGTCCATAGACTTACATGTTAAATTATTTGCATACCCCTGGAAAAATTAATACTTTGAAGTTTTGTTCTCCGGGGTGCCTACCCGGGGCTAGAGCCTATAGGGGAAACGCCTCTCTGATGGCATTTAGGAGGCTTTCAAATGGATGGACCCCATTGTTTCTGCACCAGCGTCTCCACTGGTACTCCACAATGTGGTCGGCGAAGTCTTCCGCGGGAATCCTACGATTCCTAAAGAAGACCCTCACTGGGCGCCATGAAGCTTCAATCCGTTGAGTATGAACACCTTCATCGGAGACGAATCTCTCCTGGTGGTTAACCCACTGGTGCTCAAACCCAACAGAACCCAGGCCGCGATATGCAAGCCAACCATCTGTCCTTATGCAGGACCCCTCAGCCACGTGCTTCTGAATGAGTGGAATTAGGGTTTGCGCTGTCCGGCTGTTTTCGGGACAGACTTCTAGACGTAAGTCTTGAGAGCCGTCCGCGATCATACCGAGCAGCCAGTGACCCTCGATGACGCGCCCACGATGGTATTTACGTCGGCCAAATTTAGCCTCGTCGATTTGCACGACGATACCTGGGCCGCCGATCTTTCCACTCCCTTCCTGATGTTCTAGGAAGGCAGAAGACACGACCTCACGACACCTTACATGCATATCGTGTATGGTGTGCTGCGAGCCGACTGATGCTTCACGCATACTCGTCTAGTAAGAGGCATCCCCAGCCCAAGCGTACATTAGACGGAGCGCATCTTTAACTGGGATCCTTAGTTGTTCAAACCAGGATCCTGTCAAAACACTCTGCTCAGAGGTACGGGTGGATGAGTGCCTCTTGTGGTGAGGGCACCTAAACGCTCCGAATGCCCCGCGATCGATGTTCAATCACATCGGAACTCGGTGCTGACTGCACTCCACAGAAGACCGGACGAGTTGTTGGGATTGAAGCCAACGAATGGCTTCATCACGGCTTCTGAGGAGGTGCTCTAACCTCGCATGGTTCCATGGAATGGGACCAGCTGCAGAGGACGCAGACGACGAGGAAGAAGATGAAGAAGATGAAGAAGATGCCATAAGAATGGCGAAGGTAGTGTGTGTGTGTTTGTGTGTGTGTCTGTGTGTGTGTCTGTGTGTGAAACTGTGTGTGTAAGTGTGTGTGTGTAAGTGTGTGTGTGTAAGTGTGTGTGTGTAAGTGTGTGTGTAAGTGTGTGTGTGTAAGTGTGTGTGTAAGTGTGTGTAAGTAAAAATGAAAGTTTGAATAAATGAGGTTTCGTGATATACTTACCCCACATAATACTCAAGAATTCAGGTTTTGATCTAAAATCCGATTTTAACAAAACATGCCTATACATGTATTACACCAATAACCTATAGACGATTTTCAAAGTTTTAATTTTTCCAGGGGTATGCAAATAATTTAACATGTAACCCTATGGACGATTTTCAAAGTTTTAATTTTTCCAGGGGTATGCAAATAATTTAACATGTAAGTCTATGGACGATGGCTGTTTTTCAATGGTTTTTGGCATGTAACTTTACTGCGCATGCGCGTAATTTTATTAAATTTCGTAAGTACGTAGAAGTTGTTGTCGTCTATCGAATGATGTACCATGTGTGCATGTATCTGTTCTACATCGCTAGATATCAGCTACTTCCGGTATCTCCGGAAGTAAGAATTTCCGCAATGCGGGACTTCATAAATCGAAATCTCGCGCCAAAAAAAAGTATATACACAAATTTTCATCAAGATCAGAGGGGGGGGCTAATGTGCAGTCTTACCCAATCTTCATATTCTATCGCACTTAGCTGATTCATGTCAATATTTGGGACCGACATCATGTTATTCATCGTATCCACTAGAGCACAAAATGGGAATATTGAAGAATAGTGTGAGGAGAGCTTCAAATGTTGCCCCGTCGCTAGTTCGAATCTTTATGAGTAAGTTTAAATACGATGATATTTTAATATCAAGAATCAAATCATGGAATCTGACTCCTCAAGAGTTGATGGATTTTGGGTGCATAGAAGAATCATTAACAGCAACAGATGGATTATTTCAACCGATTCCATTTATTACTAAAATGATTTCCAAGTCTCAGTCAAACCGAGTTAAAGAAAAGATTGTCTCAACATTCTCACAGTCGAGTGATCGAAATTCACACGAAAGCCAGATAGAATTATATGATTCAATCAAAATTGACGAAAAAAGATTTTCAACACGTGATTACGCTAAAGAGAAGAGAAGAGACGATTCTTTCATCAAGATTGATGAAAATCGTTTCATGCAGATAGAGCATATCTATGCTACTGTTGGCGAATCAATTTCATTCTATGCCTATGGTAAACTTATCAAGACTAAGCCATTCAAATTCAACTATAGAGGATTCACGAAGAGAGTTGACATAAATTTGAGTTATTTACACACGATTCATCCTGACTCAGAAGAATCTTTTGTATCAACCAAATTGAGTGGAAAGGTCATTCACGTTGTGTTTATCAAGAGTACCGCTTATTTTTATTCATACAAAAATGATTTCATAATTGAACCTTTTCTTGTTAATTATTGAAATTGATTCTAGCGCCTTTTATCAATCTCTGTATATTGGTTACGGTTGCTATGAACCTTTGACCAATTTATTTACAACCATTCTAGCTTTTTTTTTGTTTAGTACTTTCAGCTTTTTACAGCTCTGATTCTTATTATATTTTGATAAAACTTAGCGTTTAAAGAATCGCTTGGCGAAAAGAATCAAGCCAAAATGGAAGCGAATCACGGCACTTTTTCGTTTCGCTTCATAAAGTTTACATCATCTTGTGTATTCAAGGGCCATTATTCATCAATTATATTTTATTATCATTTGTCTATTGGATTTTTCTCATATCGATTCTCACCTCCTTATAAAAGTAAGTTAATTCCTTTCCTGAATCCACTATCTTTTCTTGAGAATCAACTCCGTGAATTCTGACAACCAGATGAATCTTGTTTTTTATTATTCTTCTTTATATAAATCACAGTGACTTCTATTAATATCAACTCTCAAAAAACTACTTTTAACATCAACATAAGCCTTGCAAGTGAGACTGGAGGAAAAAGTGGCAACAATTCGGATTATGATTCCAAACGTAACCCAGTTGAGTCACAATATTTTGATCAAAATGGAGTCATTACACACCCAGAGCCCATGGAGATTGATACAGAGCGTAACTACTTTTTCGATGAATCTCTCAGCAGAATTATAGAATCAATGATGAATCTTTCTATTTCGTGATTCTTTAAAATATAGCAAACATTCGTGCCATTCAAATTATCTATTTTTCTATATATGTTTCCCCATATGATCTCGGATGTGATTTACTTACATTAATTGAAACTGTATTCAATTCTTTTATTAACTTCTTTATAATCATTGTGAATCTTTGTAATAATGAAATTTGGAAACTTAATTAACAAATTATCAATCTAACAGTTAAATCAACTCTCAATTAAATTAAATTTAAAAGCGGGATTTATTCTTAACGCTTTATGAATCTTAAGTGAGTCAAAAAGCCTTTATACAAATATGATGCAATAGTTTTTTTACTTTGAAAAAAACAAAAAATTCTTTAAGATTACTGATTCTCGACGCGAATCCTCTTGATTGTCGGTGGGAATCCACAATTTATCAGCAGGCTAATGCTTTTAACAACGAATCTCCGTATTTTTTACTCTTTATTTCATAAAAATACGGAGATTCATTGTTTTGTGAAAATTTCAACGGTTCCAAGTAAAAAATGAGTAAACACTTACTCGTTGAAAATTCCCTAAAAAAATTGAGTAAAACTTGAATCGGGTTTTACTCCCTAAAAATTTTATGTTCATTGGGAAATCAAGTCGATATTAAAAGCCAAATTTTGTAAATTGTGTGATATTTCAATTATGAAGATAATTCCAAAACATTGATTCGGATGCTATGAAAATGCTAGAAATGAGTCAGGATTGATATATTGTAATATTTTCACAATAATAGTATTTTGTTCAATTCTGAGATGTTCATTTACTGTTTTTATCGATTGCAAAGTCGGTTTCTGAATTGATACCTATTAATGTTTCTCAATTGTAAATGCGACCATTTTGATAATGTGGGTTTATCAATATTGTTGAATCAACTGAGTCCGAGGATGGATGATTATTCTAAATATTAGGTCATCCAATAAGTGATCCAACTAGGGTGGAAGGAATAATTTGAGATAAATTGTAATACCATGGGGTGAAAGGGCATCTATCTAGACCTCAGTAGAAAAAAATTTGTCTTTTGAGTCATTGAGTTTTAATTGTTGATTAATCACGAACGGAATACAGTAATACAGATATGCAATCCGATGCCTTTTACGGAAAAGAGTTTATGTCAAACAAATCGAGGAGGAACTTGATCAAACCTTGATCGAAGCCCCAGCTCCGACTATGTCCATCGATTAGTAAGAAGTTATAAAAATGGCTGAGATACCGCTCTTGCTCAGCCGAAATCAAGACATTGAATTATTGAAAATCGATTTTTGACTTTGGCCCTCTCTGTAAACGAAGCTATTGATAAAAATTGTTGGGATAACATCGATCATTTAGCAGTAACATTTTCTGTTTCGATTGCTATAATGCATGTCCTGATTACTGATACGCTTGGCCTTAAAAAGCTAATGGCAAAGTGCGTTCTTCATATTTTATGTGAGAGCAAAAAAGCACCCATATTAAAACATTGATAAAACAGCGAAATCAAACTGGATTTACTTGATTACTCATCCTATTCTCCTCATCTTACCTCAAATGACTTCTGAGTCTTAAAAACTTAGAAAAAGCTGCTAGGCCAGTTTTTACCGAGCCGAAAGGCGATATCAGACGCTAAAAAGGCATTTTTGCTAAACACCCTGTAAAATGGTTTCAGGATGGAATAAACCGACTTTTATTCCTGTAACAGAGTTGAATTGACCTGCAGAATGATTATCTAGAAAATCATGAATAAAGTTCATTTCCATCATAGCTAGTTGGATTACTTATTAAATGACCTAATAATTCCAATCCGATTTAACCTACAGTAAGGAGCGATGAAATTTATAATTGAATGATTGATCATAATTTCTGATATTTAAATGATAATGTCAAAATTTTTATGGTTAACGAAAGTTTTTTAATTTATTAATTTAAAAATAACCAACATCATAATATAACAAATCATAATATCCCAATTAAATTCGAATAAGAACAGTTCCGAGACCTTTCTTCACTAAGTCGTTTGGAATGGTTATTGTTTGGAATCGCACGATCGACGGGTTGTATGGAATGGTCATAGTGAATGAAAACTTAGTATCCATTAATAGGTTAGATGATTTTGCATCACCACGTGTCTTTTGGAGATGAAGTTGAACTTGTTTAATAAATTGAGGTGAAATAGGTCCTTCTTCACCGGCAGTGTAAAGAGTAAGAATCTTCATGATTTGAGATGAGCTAAAATTAAAATAAATGAAAGAGTAGATAATAAATTTACTATTATCATCTGAAAGTAAAGCGAATAATCAAATGAGAATAAGATAAAATAAAACTTACCTTAATTTATTACAAACTTCAACAATAGTTTCAATTGAACTTTCGGTCTTTTTAGCTTGAAGAAGTTTTGTTGCCTGAATAATTGGTTCTAATTTTTCAACTACCTCATTACAGTTAGGTATTTGTTGTTCTCGAGCCCATTGTTCCAATGCAGATAAATTAAATCTTATTTGCATTGCTTTGGTCCAGTGGCAAAGATCTTTCCTCAAAAGTAGATTATTGAGAGCACTTGCACAAATAAAGTAAAACAACTGTTTAAAAATTTGATGGATTAAATCAGGTTCAATAACGTGAAGCAGCACAATTTTATGTAGAGTTGACAATTCACGAATCAATGCCTCGGTATGCTTTTCAGTTGGTGAATTGGGAAGACTGTCTTGCTCCGAAACACTAGGCCTATAAAATATATAATAATAGAAATTAAACAAAAATGATTTGAATTAAAATTAGCAGACCGTTTGAGTAAAATTTGGCAAGCAAATCGATGATAAATCAATGATTTGAAAGTTGAAAAATAAGAAAAGAATAAGAAATATACTGACCTTTGTGTGTTTGCAGGTTGTGAGTAAATCCCTGAAGAAGCCAATGCTTCGTGTTCTAATATTGCAGGAACTATTAGTGATTGGATCAGTTCTTCTGAGTGTTTAACTACACCACTGTAGAGCCAATGTGAAAAATCAGCGAACATTTGACGATATTCACTTAAATCAAAGTTTTTAAGAGACTCGTCAAAAACACCATAAGTTTCATCTCCTAAGAAAATAAATTAAAGTCAAATTTACGTAATAATATGATTGCATTTGCGACATTGAAATACCTGAATATTGGCGAATGAAAGTAACCATTTTGCAACAATTTGCTAACCACAAAACATAATGATCAAGATTATTTTGCTTCTTAACTGTGCGTTTAATAGAGATCATAAAATTATTGAGAAGGCTTCGTACCTAATTAATGAAAAGAATTAATGAATTGATTAAACTGCAATTTTAAACAAAATGTATAATAATTATGCAATGATAATCTTACCATTAACTCATTATTAATGTGATCAGTATATCGAACACACATAAAAATGATAAATGCTGGCAAATGAGGAGGGAATTTAAGAGCATGATTAGGATCTAAGTTGATTACAACCATCCTAAGAATGAGAGACTCATCTTGACGGCTGTATTTGAACATCCCTAAACTGTTTTTAATATCTTCAGGAGGAGCATTAGTTTCATTATTAGCTTCATTCTCTTCATTCTGGTCACCCAAAACTTTGTGCCGTAAAAGTTTGAGCTTTAGAGCTTTAACTTCGTCCGTTAGTTGATTACATTTTTGTTCGAGTAAAATTTTTTCTTGGAAAATTCTACTGCTATCATTTGATGACGAAACTGAGTCCAAGCTATTTTTCATTGATTTGTAACCTAGACTACTGTTTGATCGTATAGAATCTACTTCTTCTTTTAACTCTTCCTTGGCTCGCTTTTCAATTTCAACCTCTTTTTCTAGTTGCTTAATGATTGACTTGAAGGCAGAGAAAACTTCATTTTCAGCAATCGGTTCTCGAATACTAGATTCTTGTCCAAGCACAATAGTTTTCAAGTTGGTTCGTTCTTCTCGAACTCGATCCAATTCGGATTGAAGGGTTGCACATTGTTGGGAAAGCAAAGCAGCAGCGGTTGACGATTCACTGCTGTTTGAAAAGCTTGCGAATGCTTCTCTCATTTCTTGATTTTCATGTTTCAATTTGGCATTTTCTTGTTCGAGTTCTGATAGTCTCATCATTAGAGAAACTGTAGATATATCAGGTCCTTTTTCTTCGTAATCATTAATCACATCACCAGATTGCATTTTTTCCTCCAAAGCAGCATATTTGCGAAGTAATTGCTGATGAGCCGATTTTTCTGATTCTCTTTCGTCCAGCAAAATTTTGCGTTCTCGTTCAAATTTAGCAACCAAAATTTTCTCCTTTTCAGCCAATGCTTTTTCAAGAGCTTGAGCATCGAATTTTTTCTCAACTAATTCTTGATTAGCTTTAAGATCAGCAATTTCTTTTTCTTTCCGTTTAACCAATTCCTCGAGTTCATGGATACGTTTGCTATTGATTTCCAGTTCATTTGTTAACTTCTCATAATCTGTTTCATTAGCTGTTAACTTGTTGTGAAGGTTTTTAATCTCGATTTCCATTTTAATTTTGTCACTCCTCAATTCTTCTATCTCATTGTCCTTTTGATTGAATTTGATTCTTTCCATTGTTAATGCCTGTATCTTCTGCTGCAATTCGATAATTTTGATTTCTAATCCTTTGTTGAGCGCTTTAACATGTTCAACACTGCGCGCTTCTACTTTGAGTCGTTTAAGCTCACGCCGAGCTAACCATCGACGTACTTGAGATTGTGCAATTATAACCTTTTGTCGAGTAGCAAGATATCTGCGTCGAGCGATGAACATACGTACATTTTTTTGTATCACGATTGCAGCCAAATTTTGCTTAATGAGCAAGAATTTGCGACGAGCGAGTAAACCACGACCGTATTTTTGTAGACCATATGCTGATTGTTTGAGTTTGAGATACTTTTTACGTGCAATATAGGCTCTCCAATTTGTTTGAATCGTGACAGCAGCCTTGGTACATCGTAAATGTTGATAGAGACGACGAGCAAGTAAACCTCTAGCCAAACATTGCAAACGTAAAACTGATGCTTTGATTTTCAAGTAACGTCTACGAGCCATCCACCCTTTGATGTTTCGTTGTAAAATAGTAGCACATTCGCGTAACCTTTCAGTTCTTATACGTTCAAGAAGAGCAACTTGTCCCGATCGGAAAAATATTTTAGTTTTACCACATTGGTAAAGAGTTTGTTGCACACGACTAGCCGTTTCATGGCCGATTCTATATTGAGAATAATATTGTTGCTCTGTTAAGTAGAAAGGGAAGTACAAGTAGTAATTAAATTGTAGAAATATTATATTGAGATCTGTCGGGTTTGGGCCCAAAACAGCCAAAGTCAAAACAGCCAAGTCCAAAATAGCCAAGTCCAAAACGGCCAAAGTCAGAACAGCCAAATAAAAAGCTGCTTAAATGATCAGATTTATTAAGGGTATCAAAAATACTTTTGTTTTTTTACCACTGACTTTTGCTTCAATTTTGAATAAGTTTGACGCAATCATTTGACGCAATAATTTTAAGGACACAAGAGCATCGATATAGGTGCATGTAGATCATTTTTCGACTCAATCGGAGTTAATTAACTATAATTAATTAGCTTATCAATATCCATAGAAAGGTTTTGTTGGACTTTTTTGCAATTTGAATTAATATGATTTAAGCAGCTTTTTATTTGGCTGTTCTGACTTTGGCCGTTTTGACTTTGCTATTTTGGACTTGGCTGTTTTGACTTTGGCTGTTTTGAACCTTTACCGATCTGTCGCTTTTTAAAGATTGACTCTGCTGCGATTTTTAATTTCCAATTATAATTCGAATTATTCAATTTAGCTGATCATTTCAAAGAAGCGAGACATTTTAAATATAAATGTTCATAAGTCTCTTTACAATCTGAGTTGACTATTTAGAATCGAATGGTCAATTGATTTTCAGGGATTAATAAACAGTAAGAAAGCGACAGAACTTGAATAATACTTTTAATAAAAGTTTTATTGGTATAAATCAACTTACCATAAACGAGTTTAATGATTTCCAAACAAAGAGCTTTAACTTCAGGCGATGCTGTTGATCCAGCTCGAACCAATTTTCTCGGACATGAAACAGATTCTGAAATTGAAGAAGGCGAATGAATATTGGTGGAGGAGGAAATTAATATCCGATTTGTTACAATTCACAATTTACTGATACCTGTTTCCGACTGTTTCTTTGATTTATTAACTCCAAACAACAACACTCTATACCGAGCAGCAAAATCAGAGTAAGTCCATCTCGATGGAAATCCATTAGAACTTATTTTGATTGTTTCAAGAACACCACAGGCTCGAAGTTGTTGAATTGCACGAGTATTATGAAATTCAAAAGCTCCTTTGTTGTCATTTGGTTTTATACATCTTATATAGTGAGGTGTAGTAGCATTTAAAGTTTTCATAAGAGCAGCTAAAGATTCACGGAATTGTGAACCAACTGTAGCTTTGGCAATTTTCTGTTGTCGTTGCTGTTGTTGATTCTAAAAAGAGAGAAAAGCAAAGTTGAAAATGGAAAAAAGAGAAAAATGAATGAAAAGGAGCAAAAAAAGTTAAAAAGGAGAAAAGGAGAAAAGAGTAAAAAGTGAGAAAAATGATAATAATGATGGTGTTGATAGTGGGTCTAAAGATGCTATTGAAAAGATTCAGGCTAGTCTTGATTTAATTTATTAAAAAAAGTTTTGCAAAACATACTGCAGTAATTTTGAGTTTTTGTCCTGGTTTTTGAGGAGCAGAATCAATACCCGATTCCTCCATGAACAGAGGTCCAATAATGCTTGAGCGTTTAAGTAAATCGATTTGCTCTTCCCAAACAGTGTCACGATTTTTTTCGAGAAATCCTATCAAAAGTGATAAATAAAAAAACCATATCGATCATTAAATTCTTGAATAAAACAGGAATAAGCTAATTGGATTTGATAATTTTCATGCATTTTTTCTAAATTGATCATATTAGCTGTCTAATAACACATCAACCAAATAATCATAATGATTATCTCATCATACCATCAGCATGATAGACAACTTTATCGGCAAAATGTTGTATTATGAAGGTGTTTCTGGATCCAAATTTAGGTTTTTGGAATATGGGCCCAACTGTAAGTTGAGCATAAAGCTTAGATACCCAAGTTTCATCCGTTCCTACGCAAATGGGAGGAGACAGGAAAAGAAAAAAAGAGGGGAAAAGAACAATTGAGATGAAAAGAATAAGAAATCACGATTAAGATGTGTAAACACGGAGATTCCTTCTTTCAAGAGTATACCTTTTGGCATTTTACATTCTTCATCCAAAAGGTTAAGAATTCCGATCGGTTTGGCTTCAATGAGATCAATTACAGGTTGATTGTCAGTGAATGTAATGAATTGCCAATCAATTCCTTCTCTTATATATTCTTCTTGTTCCAGCTGAAACAAATTGTTTTTTAATTAGAATCATCAAAAACAATAAATTTTAATAAATTGAGAATCGAGAAAATTACCTTGAAAACATGCTGATTGAATTGTTGTTGCAGAGCCTCGTTCGCGTAGTTGATACAGAACTGTTCAAAACTGTTGATATCGAAGTGTTCGAAGCCATAAATATCTAAAACGCCAATGAACACATTGGAAGACGAATTCTTCTCAGATGGACCTGATGATCAGTAAGTACAAAGGACAACCAAGTCAGTTTCATAGAGTATGTTGATAAAATACACTCATTAATTAAGTTCGATTCATACCTAAAGCTTTGTTAATAAGTGAAACAATCCATAGGAACATCTTTTCATAAATATATTTGGCCAATGCATCTCTGCCATATTGCGCGGAATTTTTACTAACTGGAGTTACAATTACCTCCGATCTGCCCATTCTAATAACTTTGTTGGTCAACCACTTGACAGCTGCTGAATCATCCAAATCGAGTAATTCACAAAAACTAATTAAATGTGGATCTTGCAGATCAATTGTACAGGATTCATCATCAACCAAACGAAATTGAATATTTCCAGCGTGCAAAACGGCAGCTATAATTTGAAATATTGTTGATTGTTGCTTTTCGGTGAATCCTAAGCACTGCATTGCCTCATAAAATCGACTAATATCATCACTAGGATTAGGTTGTTCATTGCCCAGATAAGAAAATGAATATTCTTCAGATAATTTAAGATAATTTAAATTTCCCGTTTTAAAATGATTGCACAATTGATAAAATACGTGGAAATTTCGTTCTCCTTCATTTTGCCAAGAGACTCGAGATTTTTCCAATAAATATGTTCTCATATTACCACCAATAATGGATCTTGTTTGAGGATCCATCATGATTTGAATATATTTACCAAACCTTGAGGAGTTGTCATTTCGAGTAGTTTTGGCATTACCGATGGCTTCCATAATTGGATTACTAGCAAGAACTTTGTTTTCAATGTTTGATGAATGACTACCAGCAATAGAAGCAAAGTATCGCATAGCAAATTTGGCGGAAACTGTTTTACCTATGAATGAGAAAAGGTAAAAGATAAAGAGATGGGTGAAAGCAAAGGAAGAGAATGAGAATAAAAATATTAAAATGCAGTCGGAAACAATAAAAAAGAATATAAAGTTAGAGCGGATGCAAATCATTCTTCTCATATTTGGAATTTGTTGCAAACGGGCTGTGAATTATCTCTAATAAATTAAATTAATAAATTACCAGCGCCACTTTCCCCACTAACAATGATTGATTGATTGCAATTTTCCCTTTCCAATTTGGAATATGCATCTTCAGCGACCGCGTAAACATGTGGATCTAATTGACTGGTTCCCAATGACCTATGATATGTTTTAATTGTTTCTTCTCCGTATATGTCTAATTCCGCAAAAGGATTAATAGCAACTAACACGATTCCGCACCAAGTGTAGATTGATTGTTGGTCAAGAAATCGAACTCTAAGATTATGTAGAACAGCAGGTTCATGGAGATAAGACAGACTGGTCAAATCATTAGCACCAATCAATACATCTGGATTGCGAAGAGGGGGTAACTTATCGATACTTTCAATTTTCAAGGTTACTTCCTATATCCAGGTTGGAGTAAAAGCAATAATTACAAATTGATCATAGTTAAAACAAAAAAAAAATTGAAAATTACACAGAGAAGAGAAATAAACAAATGGTAAAAGTAAAAAAACAACAAACCTGCTGATCTTCATCAGTGACAACAAGAACTTGACTGTCTGGAACGAAGTTGTCCTTAATATAAAATAATCTCCAGACTTCAGCGGCGTCAGGTACCCACACTCGCGATCCTGATGTGTAAAGATCAGGAAAAACCGCCGAGGCCATAATTAAGATGTTTTTAACTACTAAATAAATTAAGGTTTCACTCTTTTTAGAGAAAAAAGAGTGAAGAAAAATATGTAGGCGTTTCTCTTTTGCGTTTTGTGCAGTTAACTCTAGATCTCATAGATGGCGACGAAACTAAATATAAAACTGCCATCTATGATTCTTCAACTGATTAATACTTTAAGTTTCATTGCCTGACCCTCAGACCGAGGGCAGAATGCGGATCCAAAGTATTTCAGTGTTTCAGTACCCATCAGTATCCTCCCCTGAACTGACTACACCAAATTTATTCAATACATAACATGAACATTTAACAGAACAATAATTTCAACCTTTTCATGCACATGTACAGTTATTATTATGTATTGCATGAAATTTGCTTTCGTCAATTAGAGACAAACATCAGTCTAAGGGGAGATTATTGATTAGATATTCACAATGGAAATGAGCAATACAATTAAATTTTGCAATCAATTTCGTTCAAAGGAAAGTTTGAAGAGGAAACGCACCTCAGATTACGTTTACGAATCACACTTTCCTTTCACGGCTTCTAGAGTACTTTAAAATATCAGTCAAGTTATGTCAATCTGAATTTTTTGTTAATTACTGGGTTTGTAAATTATCATCGATGTTTGTTTCATGTTCTTAACTCATGCTGGCCAAAAGATATGAGTGCTTCTATACCATTCAGTTAGTCAAATGGCTTTGAGAGAAATTAGTTTATATTCCTAACCGTGTTAAATTTCAACTTGTAACAAACATCAACCAGTGTGAAAAAGTTTGCGCTCACAGAAAGTGATCTTCTAATGTCAGTTAAAGGTAGAATAACTGAGTGACCTTGAATAACATTGAGAGTTCGAACTTGTATGCGAGTTTCAATATGCGAAAGTTCCTGGCTCAAATCTCAGATCTGTTGAATCAAACGTTCGTGAATAATGACTACAAACAGGCGTACAGGATGAAAATGTTCAGTACAGAGCTGACATTTTGAAAATAAACTATTAATAGACCGAAAGTTAAAATTAACGATGCTTATGCCAAAAGTCGAACAAAGCGGCTGAAATGATTTGAGATAAAGATATAAGATGAGATATGCCTTCGGATTGCATTAATATTCTTCTCTTTTTAATTAACATCTTAATGTAATGTTAATAAATGTGATTCAATTTTATTGCGAGAGTTAATGTCGTAGTCCACGGTGCACAATATGCTTTTAAGTATTAGAATAAACTTGAATAATAAAGAGTCAAGTAACAGTTATGATAAACTTTTAATATCAAACATGAATCATTTTGTTTTTTATTGAAATGAGTTTTCAGTATTTACAAGTAAATCATCATAATAAACTGGGATTGGAGGCGCTGGTCCAAAAATTTCAAAGCAGTTGTCAATCAAATATTCAATGACAAGAGTTTGGAGAGAATTGTCAAACAACATCGAAAAAACGTTACCATCAATATCTCTGCGAAATAAACACAAAAATGAATGGAAAAAGAACAATCAGTTAGATAATCTTCACACTTACAGAAGTTGAGTGTTTTTCAATATCTCATGCAATTTCACACAAGAAATTCATTTAATAGTCTTCTATATTAAGTTTAGTCTTTCGTGGTCATTTTTGTCGCAAATTTTCTGTCACAAACTGCATTACATGAACAATAACCTTGCTCTACTGTACCACCTATCATAATACACGAAGTATTAGCACATTAGTAAACAAGTGATTCTTAACCCAATTTACATTTGCCACTAATGACAGATCATTTGCGAATAAAACGAAGTATGAAAGTGACCAATAGTTGTTGGCAAGACTTACTTCATTCGGAAAAGAGTTGGAGCAAAAACCAAACCAAGATTTTTGGTGGACATCTGATTGAGTTCCTGGTTGTTAGCAATGAATTTAAGGTGATGCATTAAATAGGCTAAAGTAGCTTTGTGATTAGTCGGTAGCTTCTCAACTGTTTCCTTCAAATTGTTGATTATCTCCGCTCGTTTCTCGCTACTTTCTTCGGCAGTTCGGTTTTTTTTGGCAACATTCATGAATTGTGAATATAAGTCACTTGTGAATATTGGTTCCGGAAGCTGAGGAAAGGACCGATGAAAGAGATTCATCTTTTAGATTAGTGACTATAAGTGGAAAACAATTGGAAATAATTATTACCATACGGAAATATTCCTTTAGAACATGACCAATGTCGTTTGGATTCGTATCACTGAAATCGATCAAATAAGGACTGTTCTCTAAACTGCGGACAAATTTTTGGACTCGAGATATAACACCATTAACTCGATATATGCCTTTTATACTATAACCACGTTTCTCAATCTCCAAGCAACATTTGACGACTATGAACGGGATTGGCTCCTTGCTATTGGTTAAGTGAACTCCGAATATCGGATTAACCCGTTTAGGTATTGGATTGCGTGCACAACGTATTATCATTGATCGAAGGCATTTATTATGAGAAAATAGAAGGCACTAGAGAAGAAAAAAGATCAAAGATAAAGGTGTTTAAGAAACACTTGGAATGAATTCAATTGAAAAATAACAGGATATTGAAAATTAAGTCGCAAAATGAAAGAATGCACTTTATAATGTAAAGTTAATTCAATTTGTGAAACGAGCGAAATAAATAAGGCCGAATGCGATGCGCTCTCAAAGAGTAATATCACCTTATGGGGAAAATAATGCATCACTCAAAGTTTATTTTTACTTTGATTTTACTGGTTTGAGGAAAATGGCATCAAAAGAAAAGACGAAACTGTCCGAATTTGTTGAGAAGTTCTGGGCTGGATGAGCCGAGAATTAGCTTCGAAAAGCTTTGATTCTAGAAAAAGGGCGAATTTATCGAATAAAGAAACTAATCGTTCTGAACTTGATTTAATGTAAAGTATTAGTGCCTTAAAGTAAAACTGTTTAATGGTGGATTTAGTGTCTAATCGAGATTACGAGGTCTTTTTTGTCTGTTTAATGATAAAGAAGTGCTTGTATATGATAGAGAATGAGTTAAAACTAATTTTTTACCGATAGACCTCGTTGGTGAACATGGCTGATCGGACACTTTTTTGATTCATCAACAGTTTTCGTTATTTTGATGAGTGGCCTTAAAACTCTGTAGTCCAATATTTCAAGAGTAAACACTTACAATGACCATTCTTTAACAATTTCAGAAAGTAACACCTACTCCCTGAATCAACATCTTTTTACGCAGCACAAGAATAATGAAAATGAATAACCAATTTACCTTCATAAATAAAACATTAACCTGACAACAAATCAAATAAGCTACAAATTATTACAAAGCTATAACTCGCTTTGCATAATTTTGAATCAATTCATATTTTATATTTAATATTGTAGCCCTTATAAAATATAATAATTGTTGAAAGAATGATCATTGTAAGTGTTTCCATTCTTGAAATCAGGCCTTAAAGTTTTAAGGTCACTCGTCTGACCATTATTGACCAACAGCTAAACAGTGAAGTTATTGCTTCTTAAGCAATACGATCTAATAGATGATTGAAAAACTAGTGACAACTTTTCATCTTCAGCTCCATCTATTGATCAAAAAGATACTCAATATTTCTCTAAAAACTAAATCGCTCTTCAAATGCGGCAACAATTTTCTTCATTTTTTAGTTATTTTTAGCAAATGGTTCTCATTTAACTCTCTGGTCAATATCAGCCAGACACTTTATAGATCGATAAATATAAATCAGTTAATTAATTAGAATTAAATGCTCATAAAGAAAAACTTTCATCTAATTTTTCATCAAATGAGGATAAATTGAAATTTCATTTTCTTCCCATAAATGCTGTCTCTTTTGCCCTACTCTTTGAGTGACAATCAGCTTGATTGAAATTAATTGCCACCATCGATGTGATTAAAAAAAGGTAATCATTGAAGTGGACCATGAAAATGATGTCCATTCATTTTAATCATAATTGTCACCTTTAATCACTTTCAAAGCTCTTTGCTCTTTCACAGTCACTGCTATCATCACAGCCATTATTGTTATTGCAATGACCATCATCATCAATTTATCTGTCCAGTTTAAGTCCAATCAGAGGGAACAATTCATCAGCTGATGAAAAGGTGAAAATAAATAAATAAATAAACATTAAAAATGAAACAAATGTTTTTCTCTTTGCTTTCTAATTTTAGATACAATCAGTGATGACAATTGTCCCATTGTTTGTTACCTGATGATTATCATCAGCAGTCAGTGAAACAAGTAACATGTTTGGCAACAATCGACCATCAAAGATGACCCTTTACCTTTTCAGCAACTTTTATTCACCAACAAAACGAGAAATGAACAAGACAGATGATAATATTGATGAGATTCAAGTTTATCGTCCAGATAAACACAGCAAAAATAATACAAAGAAATAGCATTGGAATGAAAAAAAACATAAAATCAGAAACAAAGACGTCAATTGAATTGGATCACAATAGACTAAGCCTGGTTATATTAAGTTTGATGGGTTCATGTCAACCTCATCTCATTTGTTACAAAAGGATAACACTTTTACCTGCATAGAGCATGAAGCAAGAAACAAGAAGCACAAAAAGCCATGGACTGTTCAATTGCAAGATAATTGATTAAACCAATAATTCCATCATCGATGCAATAAAAAATTATTGATATAAACAATATTCTTGCGCTAATATACAATACTTTGTTTACTGGTGCTTCATCAGTGATCGTAATTATAATCCAAATAAAATGGGCGAACGAATAAAAATTGTTAAATTAATAGAAAACTTGTTGATTAGGAAAGCTATTGATTGAATTTAACTCTTGCTTTTCCTAATTACATATGTTATGAGCAAAATATTAAATTGAACTTCTGACTTTGCTGAATAACAGAGAAGAGAGTTTCTAGCTTTTCTGTTGACTTGTTTGTTCTTCTAACTTTCAATGTTTATCTTTGATCGCCTTTATTTTGTCTCTAGTCCATACTCGTTGTCTTACACGATCTAAAGGCTCCTAAACACGTTCATACCATCAACTTTTAATGGAGACAAATGATTAAATGATTCCCACTCCTCGAGGATCATAAAAAATCCTAATTTTATTTAATCAAACACAAAATAAAAATTAAATCGTTGAGATTGTTGTACTTTAAAATCATTGACTCATCTTTAACTGCATTAATACATTGCAATGGATTTTTCATAACTGCAAGTACTTTGATTTGTGTCTATCAACATTGACCGTTGATTTATTTCATTACTTATTGTTATAACTCGAGCAGTGAATCGAAAGCTGAAATGCGCTTTCAACCTAAAACCTGATGATTGGCCATTTGTCGACTCATGAGGTTTCCTCAATAAATCGACAAATTATTCATTCTCTACTTTTGTCTAGCATCGAGATTTGCTCTTAACCTAAAGGTTTGGTTAACAGTTACTAAACATGTAAGGCGTCTAATTGATAATTGATAAAACATTTCGTTGGCTTAAATCATTGATCAAAAATAGATTCACCGCAAATAATTACTGAAGTGTTTTCATCCTGATGATGAAGTGAATAAAATATTGAAAAGCTATTGAAAATTGATGCTCATCTGAACTGATGAAGAAAATAGTTAGTCTGGAAGTCTAATTGCAATTTAAATAGATTATGACAATTCGTTGATATAATTGATTGATTAAACAGAAAATATCAATTCTCATGAGCCTTTAGTCTAGAGATTTGAATTTTTCAACTTTCTTCGATTGATTGCGATGATTGAATTTTCTGCCTGATAGATTCATCATCTTGTCTAGAATGGAAGACTTGTGAGCTAAAAAATGATACTTATTTTGATATGAAACGTTTTCATGATCAAAATTGAATTATTACTCAAGAAATGAATGGAAAAGACATTTGATAATAATTTATTTTCAAGATTCACGGTTAAATGCAATCAAAGATAATCAGTTGATATGAGAATCCAAAATATCTTATAATGATGAACTTTCATTGGAATATTAATTTGATATATTTCATGATGAGAAATGAAAAGATTGAAATTGATCAGTAAAGCGTTTGATTAAACCTTTATTCATTGTTCATCAATCGTTGTTTAAATAATTGATAAACAGATTGAGATTAAGAAGAGTGCGATATTTGGCTGGCAAACTATTCGTGAATCGAGTTGTAAATGGGAAAATATCAACACAATTATCAAAGATGCATTGGCTTCGGAACCATTTGCTTTCAGATTGTTTATTTACATCATTTCCTTGCAAAATTAAATCAGGTTACTCTTCATTTTGGCTCATCTTTTCATTAATTTTTTTCCTTCTTCTCCTTGTAAATATTCAATTACATAAATATACAAAGAAACTGTATTAGGTTTGCCTTCATTCAATTTCAATCTTTGAAGCTCATTGAATATAATCAGTTCTCATTTGATTATTGAATAAATCAAGTCTGATAAAGACAAACATCTGTTCAGTTGATATTTTGTTTTTACTTTGAGCTTTACTGTAAGCTTAAAAGAAGCTCAGTAATTTTCATTAGTAATTTATTTATTTCTCAATGACCTGATTCCAGGAGACAAGACAATCAATTATCAATTAAAGCTGTAAGAAAATAATCAAAGAAAAATAAGCTTAAAGGTGCAACATTTATTGATTCAGTAACATGTTCAATTGAACAACATTGAGATTGCAAAGATTTAGATTCGTCTTCTATTGACCCAAACTAATAGATAAATGAAACTGTTGAATCATCAAATGAACTTGGAGATAAAAACAATTCTAAAAGATTCACAGTCGATCATAAGTGAACGTGTAACTTAAACTCAACTTAACTTTACAATTAAAACTTCAAATAGGTTGCTTCAATCGACCCTTGATCATTGACACTTGTAAATCTTGCGACTTTATCAGCGACTTATTTTTATTAATTCAACCGATGATGTAGAATCTCTGTGAATTGTAAACTTAAATAAGATTCCAATCATGAAATCTCTCTTATGATTCTTCCACAGCCTTTTGCATTGAGTTTGCACAAACTAAACTAAAGTTTCATAATTGAGCGAGCATTTGTTCATTTGAATAACCATTTGAGGCTTTAATCAATTAATATTGAAAACACAGTATTAATGATTAGAGTTGCATTCATATTACGCATTTGATTATACTTGAATGAACTTGATACTTTACAAATTGAATGAATACAAAGTTACATAGAATATGATTAATTAAATGAATAAGGTAATGAGTTTCCTGATTACAATAGCTAATCATTCCGTGAACAATTAGAATATTACTGTAAATATTAAGAATAATAATATCAACAAAAAAAGTAAATTTGAATACAATGTTGCAAAAGGTGAGAGTTTATATGAAATTGGAGCAGCAAAGGTCATTCGGGCTTTTCATTCATCTGACCTTTCAAATGCGCCACTTGCAAAGCATTTCCTGAAAGCACAGCTTATAAACTTGAGAAACTTGCTTTTATATTTTATATGCATTCCATTAAAGAGATCTGACATTGTGAGTTTAGTCTAACAAGTCCTGCTGGGTAAGCTTTACTTGGTTTGAATGATAAATGCTTGAATCAGGATAATGCTTCATTGATACATGATATGAATATGAGAGCAACGTTATCCAGTCGATGGAACACTCAACTATATTATACCCATAAATGCCCCATTGAACCATTAAAATTCACATTTGCCACTTGCATCTATTCAGCTTCCATTGGTTCTTCTTCAGTTAAATAATTCTTCTGAATCACTTCCGTGGCACATTGGCATTCGTGGCCTTTTGATGAATGATAACCAACAAAAATGTCTCTCATTATACAGCCAAACTCTCGAGCTTTTAGTGGCTATCAATCCTGAAGAAAGTATCTCAACTGAATGTGTTGATACACATTTACATTTCATTCTGTATCGCGATCCATTCTTATAAAAGAGCGATTAGATAAAACGATCAGCGATTCTGTCAATAAACAAGGAT
Organism: Tetranychus piercei; assembly: GCA_036759885.1. Lineage (NCBI taxonomy): Eukaryota > Metazoa > Arthropoda > Arachnida > Trombidiformes > Tetranychidae > Tetranychus > Tetranychus piercei. The sequence goes on from CM071878.1 coordinate 10,001,238, forward strand.
TTTCAATGCTCCTACAAATGTTTATGAGTCTCTTCATGTTGAGTGGCAATTAAACTCGCAAGATCTGACACATTTCCCTTTCTCTGAATGTTATTGATTTAATCATGTTATAAACAATTACTAACAACCAGAAGATATAACATTGAAAATAAGTTTGTCCCAGTTGACAGTGGTTTCAATATCCTTTTGCATAAAGAATCAATTGCGAGTTAAAATTACAGTCTAATTATTAAAGAAGATTAAATACAATACAAAACAATTGAATTTACAGTTAGAATGATAAAATTGCTAATTTGTTAAAATGTTTTCAGTCCCAGCTAACAATAACCATCCATAGTTTAAACTAAGTTTCTTATGCTTAAAGATGTAAAAACGGAATAACTTTACAAGCTATTTTTATGCGGAAATAATGAAAATAATTCATCAAAAAGATTTTAACAAAATTCTCTTTCATTTCAAAGATAATTCAATAATCCTTGGATTTTATTGATCTCAATGAAACCAATTGCAACTAAATTGAGTTTAGATAATGAAAGCATCTAAATGGCAAAGAGTAATAATGCTGACAGTCTTGCAGTTTTGAACATCTTTGCAAATCATTAAAATATGATAAAGTTTTAATGAAATAATGTGCAATTCTTGATGATCTCATGAAGTTTCACGAAAAGACTTTATCTTATCAATAAGCTTACCTTTTCACATTTGTAACCTCCTAAGTAAATGTATGTATCACAAGTGCGGCATTTTTCAAAAACGTAGCTGAATATTCGAGTAAAACAGTGGGTTCGAGCTGCTTTTGACCAACGACGTTTCTTACGATCTGTTAAGAAGAAAATGATTCATTAAATTGTGTTGAGAGAAGCGATGATTCGGAAGAAACGAACAAAAAGACAAACACAATCTCATGGTCATTCCAATACTAGATTCAACTGAAGCAAAATGAGTGAAATTATCAAGCAACATAAAATAATGATAATATTGTAATAACAATATCAAGTAATAAGGAAGGAAAACCTTCGAATATTTATTTACTTTGTTCAATTTCATTTCATTGTTAGGAAACAGGAATGAAAACTTTTTACTTTTATTCTGATTTCGAGTTTTCGCTCTTCAACTTATCCTTTGTAATATTTATATCTGTTATAAAAATATTATTATATTTTCCTAAATCGATATTTAATATATTTAACATAACATCTAATAAAATGATTTGAAAATACGACTTTTGTTTTTTCTGTAAAAAAATCTATTCTTTTTCAGGTCAAAATCTTTTGATAATCAAATGAGACAACTTTTCTTGAAACTTTTTTCATGTTTGACTCAAGCATACTGATTAAGTTTAATAATGTTTCATGCATTTAAATGAATTTTTGAAATGATCGAAAAACAAAAACAGAGAAAATGATGAAATGAATGTCGCTATTGGTTCAAAGCTTCAACTGTTTCTGAATCTTTTCTTGTGTTTCATCCAGAAATGACAAGGAATCAGCTAACAATTTTGAATATAAGGTGAGTTTGAAAGGTTATTTGTATGCTTCAATATCTAAACTCAAGCAATAGTGTGCAATCAACTTTTGATTATGCATGGAAAGAATAAGTATGAACATAAAATGGCCTGAATTCGTCGCGACTCAACATTTGAGTTCGTCTTCATTTCAACTATTTGACAGGATTGACTCTTTGAGCTTGTTTGCATTGAAATTTAAGTGCAATATTTCATCGTTAATCATCTCTATAATGCAAATCGAGTCCAGAAAATGAATGTTTCCTGGTCATTCAATTGTTATCCTTTTATATCAAGAGTTTGATTCGTCTGCTTTCAATCCTATCCAAAGCATTTGCTCATCATCAGACATTCAAATTAATGACTTGTGTTAGATTCATGAGAATATTCAATATTACAGGGTAAACATGATTATTTATACATTAATAGTAGTTGATGTTTGTGGTGAATGAATAAATTGTTTTCTCTGGGTCATTATACAATATTAAAAGATTGTTGTGCTTTCAATGATTAATCAACTTAATAGTTCGTTCAGATAAACAATAAACACACAAGCAATTTAGAAATAATCAGAGAAAAGAGAAAAAAGAAGAAAAAAGAAAAAAAGAAAAGAAAGAATAAGATTGATTAATGATTTAATTATGATTACCTCTAACTGGTTGCTCCTCTCCTGTTGTGATTGTTACATCGCTTACCTCTAAGGGAGTTATTTCACCGGAAAGAGATTCAACACCGGAACTTCGACTGGTACATGAGCTACTTGATGTTTCAGATTCAAGGTAATAACTTGAAGTTGGTAATGGAAGTGATAATTTCTTTGATTTTTCATTGAATGATCCAGTTCGATGAAGGCCTAACAAGACGGAAGATAGCAATTAGAGAGCAATTTATCCAATCATTATGACGATGGCAATTTTAAGGTCGAGATGAGCATTTATGTTAAACTAGGTCGAACCAACTTTATTACAATGAAAGGTATATTGTCAAGCAAATGCTGGTCCACATAAGAAAGCAAATCAAATCAACTTTTCCATTTAATGAATGTTCAAAAAACCCAAATGCTACGCCTACAGGTAACCTCATTTTTGATCAACTAAAGGATTGTGAAGAAAAGAATTGATGGCAATTCCAATTGATTTCACCTTCTCATTTTACTGACAAAAAATAAACATTAACAGTTAATGATGATGATGATGATGATGATGGACTGTGATATTAAGGCTCGTTTATTATCGTTGTTATTAAAGATGATCAGGATGATAATCGACGATGCTTTCATCATTAGCATTATCCAATGTATTACTTATCCTTGAGTAATAACATTTTTCTTTTCACGTTTTGTTTTTCTTTCACTTCAAAGTGATCTGATTATTTCTGAAATTGTTCTTTCGAAATCAGTTAATTTTATTCTTCGAGTTTCAATCAGTTTCGTGTTTATTATCTCTTCATGTTACATCAAAATTCAATCGGATTTTGTTGCAAAATATTTAAGATCCTGTTTCGAGTAACTTCATTTTTTGTCTTTTAACGCCAAGAAAAACATAAATAGCAAAATCGAAGGAAAATTTAAAGTTTAAATCGTTTAATGCTTTGCAAAACCGGAATCATTTTTAATAGAAGCAGAGAAAAGCTCAGATTTTGTTCACAAGTTAAAAGTAAATTGTTCAATTGCTAAAATTATTGTCATTATTATTGCAACTGGCATCATTAATGGATAAAATGTTAATGAGCAGAAGACAAAAAACAGCAAAAGCATAAGCAGTTTAAGGGCAAGAATAAGCAAAAATAGTTCACAGGCTTCGTCATGATCAACAGTTCGATAGTTTTTTCATTTTTTATCTTCTTGTTTCAGGAAATTACAAGACAATGAGCAAAATTAGCAAAAAACTTTAGCCTGATACTTCAGGAAATTCATTTTTCTAGGCGTAATTAGGAAAGATAAACCAAGGCAATTCAGAATTCAATTGAAAGGGTAAAAAAACGTAAAAAGTTGTGACCTTTTTTTCTGTTCATCCATGGCTAAACAGAAAAGATTGCTAGTTTTCTCATTCTGTGGTGATGTGCCTAAAAGGTATTCATCTTTTCCAATTAATGACATTAAAGTAAATCATTAGTAATGAAACAGATTTAATCATTTATTTAGTCTCTGCCTTTTGCTCTACTTTTCATCACCTGAATAAAGTTGAAGCAAACATCAACCATCAATATGATCAATATTTTGATAACTTCAATTGTTGACAGTTTTCGCCATTTTGCCGATTCTCTTTTCTTTTCTTTTCTTTTCCTTTTCAGTTTCTTTACTTTAAATTTGGATTGACAATTGCAAGCCATTTAAGGTAATTGTGTTTGGCAATGTGAAGGTTAAACAATGTCCAATTTTTTTATTCCATCGATTGACTGATTATTTTCCATTTTTCTGGATCATTGGTTTGTTTCTCCTTGTTATCATGATCATCCTCGTGATGAGTGAATGAGCAAAAATGTGACTAACTTTGAGAGATATTTTTAGATTTACATTTATTCTTTTTCCTTCGACATTTCCTCATTTTAATCACATCAATATAAAGGCTGGTTCTTAGTATCAGAACAGTAATGGGATGAACTTTTCAAGTGACAAACCAACACACTGCCAATCAATGATAATCAAAAGCTGAACATTTGATTCATCAGAACAACCAGATTGAACAAAATAGGTTAATTGGGTGATGAAGAGGAATTTATCATTTTAATAAAATGCTGATAATGAAAGGTTAATCAAAAAAGGCTCAGTTATTATCATTTTGATTGCAAGTTTAACAGTTTGCTTTAAATTTAAATTTAGTTTATTCTTCACTTGATTCCTTCTCTTGATAGATCAACTTTGCTGGTTGGGACTTTTGCACTCCCAGGATTGGGAGTGTAAATGTCAAGGTAAGTAAAGTGCAGAATATAATTGGTGAGATGATTGAGTTGAATGAATTACTCTATTTTAAAAGGCAAAAAACATCTAAACACTTTTTTAATGAGGAAAAGATGTTCAAGTTGATGAGAAACTTCAATGCTCTGGATTTATCTGAAAATGGACTAAATCTTTTCATTTCGTGTTCAACGACGATCTCAAACCATTTATCATATTCAGGGTTGTTATCGAAGGAGTGAGGAAAGTCAGAATGTTATCGAATTGTTAACCTACAGAGAAAAGAGAAGCGATTAACTTGACTATTGATGCAGAATTAGAGTGGTTTTTATGCAAAATGGAATGCATGAGGATGATGATGATGATAGTGAGAATCATCAGTTGATAGAAAACAGTGAAACGTTGAAAGAAAAAGAAAAAAGATGAAAATGTTCATCTTATTATTTCGCCTTTCATCGTTTTTCTTCTTTTTGCTTCAACAGAAAATGAGAATAATGTTGACATTTATGATAATGGGTTTTACCTTTCATTGTGAGTCATTTCTAGAGCAACTCTGGTTTCAATATTTGTTACCTTGACAAAGAAGATGCAGCAAAAAGTGAAAGACTTTCTGCATTCCTTTCATAATCACATATCTTATTCAGTTGAAATGCTATTATATCTACTGATATTTCCAATTGTGTTATGAGCTAACAAACTCTCTCGACAAGGTTGAAGGATGACATTTTAAGCTTCCATTGAAACTGATGAAAATGAGGAGAATCACAGAAGAAACAATCACAACTATGAATGGACACTGGAATAAGAATAATTGAAAGGATGGAAATAATAGTCAATAGTTGTCATTGGAACAAAAAACAAATAACGATAAAAGTTTATTTACAGGATTCTTTAATCATGCACTCAGTAATCCATGATAAATTGTCAATTTGGATTAAATAGTTGCTTGTTTGTGTGCTTATGTAGCTTTATCTCATCTTGTTTCACTCTCTTTGTACCAACAAACCAAGAAAATCATCAACTGTCAAAAACTTTTGTGTTTCTTCAAGTAGGAAACATGGAACAGACTTCTCTGATAGAATCCAACTTTCAATTGAATGGAAATTTTTTAATTCTAAATACTTTTGCATGGTCTTTATATGAAGATCTTGAAAAGATCATTTCGAGCGAATTGAAATTGAATGTCTAATTGCTTTAAACTGAACTACGGAGTTATTCAAACTCCGTTTGCACCATTTCAATCAGATGAAATTCATTTATTAATAGCAAAGATTTATTTCAATTTACAATAAAATGAATTTTCAAATCGATTTCAGTCTTTGAGCTTTAAATACTCAAGTTTCAGTGATTGAACAAGCTCTTAATGCATTTGGTGTGACAAACATGTTATTGTGACTGAATTGATCAACTCGATACTTCATTTTATGTTTTGTTTAATGTTTAACAATAAAAATGAAGCTTCACCTGCGCTTTGTTGTAACCAGACTGAACTCATCTTTGAAATACAATCCTTTGCTTCAATCGGAAATGAACTTGTTTCATTCGAATTGTATCTGTTTTATCAACTTTCAATTGACAATCAATTTGTGTTCAGACATATTTTCTGAGGTTACTTTACTTTGCAAGTTTATATTCAAAATCATTTTAAGGTGAAATTCAAGCGAATCTCATATTGATTTGTAAAATGCAAGGAAGTTCATTCTTTTCTTCTTGAAACATGAGAATCAGCTCGAACAATTACGCCTTTTACTTCCGTTGGTTGTGAAAAACCTGATATAAGCCATGACCTAAGCAAAGTTGAGCTTAACCTTCATAACTAAGTTTAGCTGAAAATGAACTCTGAGATTTTCTTTTTGAACACTTTTCGTTAAGAAAATTATTTCCATGCATCAACGATCAAATGTATTCGAAAATCGATTCACTTTTTTCTTCGGTTAGAGTTTAATTCAATCTTTCACCAAGATACTTTGCGAATTACACATTTGCTCGAGTAACCTGAGCTAATAATTCAAAATGGATCCATAAATAAATTTGCTTTCTTCTCAATTCATTAAACTGATTGAACTGGTTGACTTTACATTTTAAGGTTGATGATAACATGAACTAATAGTTATCACACGGAAAGATCACTCTTGATCAGTTATTATCATCTTATGTTATGAATTCAATTCTTAACCCTTCAAACACAATCAGTTTCAATCTCCTCAAGGCTGCATCATCTCTTGTGTCAACCATTATCATTTTTCATCATCTTATTCAATCTCATAAACTATTTTCATCATAACCCATCACCATCAAAGCACAACCATTTCGCCTTCAGCCTTCTTTTATCACCCAAAAAATCGAAAAACAAAAGAAACAATAAAAAGTTTGTTTTGTTGAAGACACATCAAGAAATATCAAGCAAATTGATCATCATGGAAACGATTCAAGAAACATTTCATAAGTTGATCATATAAACCCATCAAGATGTGTGATTATAAAGTTAGTTTAGTTTAGAAACGCAATTGTGCCCTACAAAGCACATAATGCATTGGATAATACAGTAGTTTGCAACTTCTTGTGTGATAATGAATAAAACAACTTAATTCAAAGACTTTATCCATGATACAGAAAATAATGGAAAAGCAAAAATCTAATAATGAAATGAAATGGTTACATCTTGAGGCATAGTTTATAGCAACTCTATTCATTAATAAACTGTCTTCACTTTTTGTCGCTATTATCATCATCAAGATTGAACAAAAAATGAAGATCTCTTGGAATCTCTTTTGAATTATCATCAAATTAATGAGCTAGCATTTAGTCAAACACAGTTCAGTTTCTTGTCTAAGTTACATGAGCATGTTGATCTTTCTAATTCACAATCTGACTTAAGAATCCATTGTTATTCTTGAAGAGAGTAGTTTTTCAAGCACTTAATGTCAAAGCTTCAATTTGCAAAACGTTGATTCTAGATTCATCATCCAGTTAGTGGTGATCAAGGTTGAAATGTTGGATTAAGATGAGGGAATCAGCCATGGAATTAGAAATCAACTTTGATTTCATTTTAAACTGTCAACTATTACAATCTTTTCGATCATTTTATTTCTTCATTAAAATATCAATTTTAGTTCAACTTCATTTAGATTGCATTTCATTTTTCATTTTCTTTTATTTGCAAACCATTTCTGAAGTTTACGAATTTATCTCATTAATTAAAATCCAATAGAGCATGAGATATGCATAAAAGAACAAAAATTTTTGATTTAATGTGAAAAGCTTTATAATTTAAGGTTAATATTTTGGTTTGAAGGAGCAGTATATCTTGAAATTTCATGTAATTGATTGAATCGCAACAAGTTTTTAGGATGAATTTATCTATCATAACTTTGGTTCAATTGCTCACTTTCAGCAAATCAATATTGAACTATCATGTCTCAATGCTAAATGTTTTTCGTTATTAAATACAAGAGAACTCATCTTCGTTAATTTAAAACATATTATTTTATAAACTCCTTTCAACTGGGATTCTTTGACTTTTGTTGCGCAAAAACCAAGAATCTTTTTCATTCTTTCAGGAATACATTGAAGGAAAGTTAATAATTTTAATGAAAATTTGATTAGTAAAATATGTTTTATTGAATTTGAATGAATACAGCTAATGAAATTGTGTGCTTCCCAGTGTAGGTGGTTTGCTTTACTTCAAGATAATCTTTCCTTCCCTAACCAAGTTATTAAACATGTAAATCTTTTGAAAACATTAGTTGAGATTAAATTGACGTTTACATGGATCAATATTGATGAAATGTGTGATTGTCTGACAAGGAAATGTGATACTCAATATTGGTTTGTTTACAGAAATGAAATATTCCTTGGAAATGATATCGATAATTATTTTACTCAACTTTGAATAGTTTGCATCAATCTTCAGCATTAATCTGTTCATCCAAGTGATAATCACGACTATTGAGTGATGGAAATGGCAATGAAGAAAGATTGTCTAGTTATTATTAGAATTGCCTGTTTCACTCTTACGAATTGTTCATTCAACTGAATACGTTCACTATTTATCATATGAATTATGATTAAAACTTGTAAATTGATTAATATTCAGCTTTGGAAGCAGTTGCGATATGAATAAAAGTGAATGCAATTTAGTCTCGACTTCAGGTCAAGCTCAGTTGGATCAATCTTTCCAGTTTATTGCTCCATTCATTAAGGTAAACCATTTAGTCTAAACGATTAATACGAGTTTAACATAATAATGCAGTTTTGCCGCAAAGTAATGTGCATCAATGCAGATGAAAACTGTTTAAATCAGGTTAGTCTTTCCAGCATTTCAGTTCTGTCCATAATCTTTGGCAATTGTTATGAGCACTGCAAAACGTTATGCTTTCATTCAGATGGAACCTTCTATTGAAAACTAGAATGTACTTGACTTGCAAAGGATGATTCAGTTTCCTTATACTTCGTTAATCAATTATTAGAATGGATTTGAGATCGGTTAACTCTTCATTTACTTCGCAAAATGTCAATCTCATCTTGTTCGCAAGATATTCAGTTTCCATCCAATTTCTGTTATTAATTTCAGACTCTAGTGAATAACATATTCGACTCTTATTGGTTCATTATATTAAAAGTAAAACAATTTTAATTAATGTTAACCTATTTTGATGAGCAATAACAGCAATAACTGTTGCAAAAATGTCTAAGCTTAACATCAATGAATTACTTGCAAACAAACAAAAAACCAAAAAGGAAACTAAATTCATTATGATAATTCACTAACAATGAAACAACAAAAGAAGTAAAGAAAAGGATAAAAAGCTAACTTTGTAAATTATTCAAATTAGTCAGGAAAACTAAAAGAACTCTGAAAATCTCTAGTTTTTCAATTTCACTCAGCTTCGAATGGATTCAAACTCGGCTCTCACAAACAGTCTAATCAAGTTAAATAGTCGAATTGTCACAAATAGTCAATCAGAACGAAAAGTAAAACAAGGTAAAGTAATTGGTATTGAATGATCCTGGAATTGGCGACCATTCTTCAAAGAACAAGCTTCAATCGAAAAAATAAAAAATTCAAACATAAATTCAATTGCAATGATGGAAATTGAATGGAGGAAGAGAGGCAGGATTGTACTTTTAACATTTGAACTTATGACTTGAGGCTATTCATTGAAATAGAGACCGGATTAGTTGACCAATTCAAAGTCAATAGTGAACAATAAACATTGATCACTGTTCTGCTTTTCAACATTTAGTTGCTTCCTTTGCAATTTCATGTCGATGCTAAACTATAAATGTTTTGCAATCGCAGTAAAGTGAGATTCGATAAAACATTTTTGAAGTGGGTCAATGGGAACATCAAGAGTTTCAGATTTTACTGTCGACTTCGGCCGTTTCATGGTCTTCAGTGAATCATGTTTAATTTTGATTTGCAATTATATCGAGATTAAGATTTGAATGAAGGCAAGAATTGATCCAAAGCTAAATTAATACAATGTATATTCATATTGATTTTTTGTCCCAAAATTTAAGTTACATTCAGATAGATTATAATTGTAATAGCATAATAATAGGTAAACCAATTTGGATTCAAATTGAATGACACACTTTTATCCATTTGAGTAACAAATAGAATCAACTATTTTATTAGTAATTCCTATTCCTATTAATCGTGAAAGATAACATGATCTGTCTTTGTTCAAGTTACAAGGATTATCATGATATTTCTCTATTTTAGCTATTAATAGAAATTTATTCAATGGGAAAATTTGCTTTTTTTATTGAATATCAATTTAAGTGTGTTTTCAAGCGATCAAGCAACGTTCAATGTAATTATTGGAGTAAAAACTGTGGGATGACGAAATTGGAACATTCTGTTTGGTTATTTTTTATCGTTTTTCCTGTTTTGTTTCAAGGGACTTCAGTTCAGGGATTTTGTTCAAGTTGTTGGAAAACTGTTGCACTCAACTTTTTATTGAGACATTAATCTATTACACATTGACCAGTTCTAATGCTTTATAATAATAAAAAACTCATGACAAACTCATGAATCACATACATATTACATGAAGCTGCGAAATCTGGGAAAGTGGAAAGGTTTCAATAATAAGTTTCATCGAATCTTCGCTAAGATTATATACCATGTAAGAATGATATTGATATAAACTTTCACTGATTCTCGAGATTTATTTCCACTCTCAATAAATCCCGTTTAACTGAATCATATAATGATAATATCAAAATATTGAGTCTTGAAATTCAACAGTGAAAGGTGAATGTGAGACAGGATAATCCATAATAGAAGCGGTTAAGTTCAACTTCACATTCAACTGTAAGATATTGTCGTATAATAAAATTAAAGTGAACTAATAACATGATAACGAGTAGCTTTACTGTTAAATAATTTAAAGTATAAATGCATTTAAATGTCATCATTTATTCAATCGCTTTGCATTAAACATTTAATAAAACATATTATGCTAGCCTTGCCTGAGTAAATATATTTATATTGTAATAGTATTTGAAACAATTGAGGTTATTTAGTTTGAATGAATTTAAATTTGAAACAAAAGATGATTGAGTTTTTTCAGTATTAATGGCAACCAACTGGATAAATGATATTTTGCAATGAGTTCAGTTCACAACTTACGAAAGACTTCGTAAGACTGAAGTTATGAGTTCATTATCGTTAATATTATAAGAAGGTTTTAAAGTGGCAAATATTTCTTAGGAGTCCTTTGCGTTTAACCTTCAATATCGATGTAAGAAAAGAACCGAAGCAAAGAGTTAAACCTAAGTTAGGCACAATCATTGGACTTGATCATAACGAGTCAATCTGGTGAAAACAGAATTTAAAGCAATTCATTGATTCCATCTGGCAAGCAAAGAATCGATGAAGGACACTGGAGATTGATTATCGAGAAAAGGATAAGAATTCAATTTGATGACATCTTGATTGCTGTCTTTCATAAGATCATGATTATTAAAATATTAATAAAATAACTGAAAGGCTATCAGTTGATTCGATTTTAATAATACAGTTTGATTATCTTATTGTTATGTTAAGTATTCAACAACAAAATGTTATATTAAAACAGGTTAAAACATGAATATTTGCATAATTTTTAGGAGTGTTTTGGTATAAAATAATGAAACACTCGACGATAATCGAGAAATAACAATGTAAACCAATAATCTGAAAACTATTTTTAGTTTCATTTTTTGACAGGAAAAGTAAGGAAAAGAAAACATTTGTGTTTGTTTCTAGTTTTTTTCACATTGAATCAATTCATTTTCAAAGGTGAAACAATCAACAATTGAAGTGAATGTAAAATTGATTCAATTGATTTATCAAAGTTAAAGTGAAACTATCGATTTTCAGTTCCATTTACTTTATATGTTTATATGAAAACGATGGAAAAGCAAAAAACAATTGAAAGTAATTGAAATGAATAACAATTAACATTATAACTAAAGGAACGTCGAAGCAAAATTAATGTTGAAAGGGCAAGCAAATGACAAATTCATTGATGGCAAAGATAATTGAGTTTATCGTGTATCATGATTGAGATAATAATTCAGTTGAGGGATGCTTTACCATGACTTAAGGGAAGAAGAGAAACAAAACTTGACCTAATTTGTTTTTATGTCCATTTCCTTGTTAATTTGTTTTCTTCACAAGCAAACCAATTAAGATTCCTTTGGGCTAAACCTTACGCTTAATAATAACATTAATGATATTTAGTTATATTTACTTTTCTTCCTGAAGACAATTTTGTTGACCAATTATTGATCAGAAATTCATAATCCATTGAAACAGTGACAAACTATTGACTTGCTTCGACAACGATTCATGTGTATTCAATTGAATGTTTTTATAATGTTCTTGGTGGTGAAAGACTTACGCTTGTTACAATATTGATTAATTGATTGATTGATTCGTTCATTCATTGATTACATTCTGTTTACATTATTGTCAACAATATTATGATAAATTGTCATCAATAATTGATGTGAGTATTACAAGGATTGGCTTAACAATGCTAATGATACTCTAATATCGCTATTTTTATTGCCTTTAACTGTTCAATATCATTCATTACTTACCTTCTTTATCTGAAGTTGAATCTTCATAGGATGGACATTCGGCAAGATGAAGACTTCGACGTCGACGACGACGGAAGAAACCAGCTTCGGGTGGAACCTCAAGTCCAGGAGTTTTCTTGAGCAAACTATCTAACTTTTCTTTAACAGTTTTTCCTAATTCACCTGAAAACAGAAAGCATTTACGAATGAAAACAAATTCATTGATTGTTATGCAAATTTGTGTTTTTGGTGAATCGGATGAAGAATGTAATTTGCAATTGTACAAAGTGTCAGATGATTAAAATGGTAATTAGAATTGCAAACCTTTACTTGTGATTGAGATTGTTGTAACTCCGTCAATGGACATTGTCTAACCAACACACTAACAATGGCAGAAAGTCGAACAATTGAACTCTTCTGTTAATCACAGTTGTTTGACTGTTTGGGCTTAGTGTTTCAAGATGAACTGAGCGAGTGTTTGTCAAGAGAGGATTAACAAGTTCAAGTATTAAAAGATTAATGGTATTGATGAAACTGAATGAGACACAGAAACACAGTGAAATGGATTTAATCAAAAATACAGGGAACAATGAAGTTGTTGATTGATTCTGATCCAATTTATTATTCAATGTAACTATCAATCCTAATTGGATCTTTTTTTCTTCGATTATAATTACGTCGTAAGGTGACTGTCTTTTGATACTTTTGATGCAACAAGGTTTAATTGGTTAATCCACATTCAATAAGAATATAATAGAAATAGAAAAAATTGAAGCTTCTTTGATCAACAGATTTTATCATATAACTTTCACTCTGCTGTTCAAGATTCTCACCGATTTCTATTTCAATCATTCGAATCTGCTCATGTCTGATAACCTTTCTCACTTTATTACTATTATTATTCGTTTACTCATTTTTCCTTTTTTATTCATCATAGAATTTCATTTCATTCTCTGTTAATCCTTTCTTCTTCGGTTTCCTTCAAATTCATCTGCTTCCTCACTTGCTTCTCAATGAATATGAGTAATGACGAAAGCTGCACTGGGAATCAACATTCCCAAAGCATTATATGCATTTCAACAAATCTACACTTTAATAATTTGAGTAAAGCTGAGACACTTATGATTACGGCTATGACCTTTGACAATGAATCCATTTTTAAATTTAAAAATGAAACTAATTGAAAAATGGTTAAAAAACTAATTTTCTGGGTCAACGTCCACTCTTCCAATTTGGTAAACGAGGGAAGTAACAGGTAAAGTTAGTGTGGGCAAATCAAGATGAAAGTGACTTTAATAAGATCTCCGGGTCAAAAAATCTATGAAAACACTAATCTCTTACGGACGAAATCTTCCAGAAAAAGATACAGGAATCACGAAGGTAAAATGATTATTAATTAAATAATAAAATCGCAGCTATTTTAAAGGTGCAAACAGTCATGTTGAACACGAATTTGAAATTGATTTATTCTTACGATTTTTAATTTTAGTGAAGATCGTAAAAAAACATTTATTTATCGATTCTGTACATTTGTACCTTTTAAAATGACTATATGCAAAACCCTGACTTTCACGTTAAGAGTTCGTAAACATCTCGGTAAACGGTCTTCATTTTGAAAATTTTTTACTTTTTTCAGATCGAATTATTTCGTCGAAGATTAGTATTTTCATAGGCTTTCTGACACGGGGATCTCATTGAATTCCCTTTCATTTTGATCTGGCCGTACCAACGGACTTACTTATATTGCAAGACCTCGATCTCGGAACATGGAAGTAGTAAAAACATTAGAACACATTATACACTTTGAACCAAATGTCAATATCAATTTTCTTAGCTTAAAATATTATTTTGTCTCTTTAAGTAAAGGAAATAATGCATAGATAATTTACATTCTGGTTACGGAATGGAAGCAGAATTGTTATGAATAATCATGGGAAATCCAAACGTCAATTATGAGATTATTTCAAAACGCGTTTCTATTTTCTCACATGAGAATAGATTTTCAAAGTCAAAATGAAGTAAAAAATGTCCACATAAATTCATCATCAGTTATTTGACTAGAGCCAAGCCTAGAAGTGATCAGAAAATCAAAATCAAAATAATTTGAAATTTCTGTCATAGACCATGTTATCAGAATATCTTCACGAACCCGCAAAGCATAAAGATTAGGCTTTATTCCTACAAACTCGGATATCTTATCTCCAGCCATTTCATCTTTAAGAAAGCCAATTTTTTATTGCTATTTGAATACAGAGGGTGATCTTTCTGGTAATTTGAAAAGTCCATAATAGAATATTTTTCTAATCACGAAAAGTTCATCAGATTTTATCTCATAAATGAAAGAATCTGTATCCGTGTAAACTAAACTAACATCTGATTTATAATATGATTTAAATATATCGTAATGTAGTTGATACATCTTAAGCCTGGCCAATTCGAGAATAGTAAAGGCAACAGCGATCGGGTTGTCCATCTTAACAGAGAGTTCTTTCATCCAAAAAAACATTTTGTTGTCATTTATTATAATAGAATCATAAACCTCTCACATACATATTTTCTATGGTGTCTTTGAGCTTCAATATCTTGTAATGCGATCTTAATTAGCCTATGCTTTTTCTTATATTCTACCGTTTTTCGATGAAATGAGGTCACTAGCAGTTTTCAGAAGTAACTCCTTGAAATCAGACGCGGCTGGTTGCATTTTTGTACAGAAGAAACATAATCAGCAAGCCGAGATAGCATCCTTTAAGTAACGATAAAATTTGAATTTACCATAATTTTATCAATTTTCATTTGATTTCATTAAATATTTCGTGCAAAAAATGGCCTCAACTAAACTTACTTTAAGTGATAGAAAAAAAATAAAAAAACGATTAAAGCCTTTCATCGACGATGTTCATTCGAATAAGCAATATTTATTCTGGCCTGATGTAACATCTTCACATTATGCTAAAATACGATCGAAACCTAAAACAAACTCTATATAAAGTTTGTAAATAAAAATGATAATCAGTCTAATGTAACGCAATTGAGACCAATGAAAGGTTTTGGAGTCATCTCAAGGCATTAGTTCATCCAATGGTTGGATAGCTAATGATTATAATCCTCTTGAAGCAAAGACCGGATTTAAAGTGAATCACTTACAATTTGGACTTTGAAGAGTAAACATCTCCTGTTTTCTCTTTAATTTTTCCAGATTTTTTTAAGTTTTTCTCACAAATTGCGTCATTTTGAAGGAAACTCTGCCCCTTTCTTCCGCTTTCCTCCCTTTTTTTGTCCAATTATAATCTCGGGACGGGAAGTCAAACTTCTGACCCCCTCTTTTTGGGACTTATAAAATTAGGGAAAGTCACTATGACCTTCACTAAGTCTCCATCTCCAACCAGGACGACCAGAACCAATCACCCATAAGGACTAGGAACCAGACCAGCCAATCAGGAAGGAATACGAACGCTAACGCCACCAGAACCCAAGGAAACCCAATGAACCCATCAGGAAGCCAGATCAAGAACGCCACAGGACACCAGGAACTCCCATCTGTACCAAAATTGAAATCAACCTCTGAACGGATCAAGGAGGTTGAGAAGAATATTGCAACGGCCAACTGGAAACCCACCAAGACCCAATACAATGACCTCCTAATCCTTTGCAAGACTATCTATGAGAAGCTCTGACTTATGCTGACTCATATGAGAATGCCCAACAGGAACTCCAGTGTTACGCAAGCTTTGACTCTATGACCAAGAAGACAATTGCAGACATAGAAGAACGACTTGCAGCCAAACTGACTGCAAGATTTGCAGACTTGTTGAGCAAGAATACCTGCAACCATCAGCCTCCCGAGTCCGTTCAGAGATCACCAAAACTGCCTTAAAAACCTGCACTGCCTCAGCAGCAAGAAGCACCGCTGATCCTCACTCATCTTCCAAACACGACCGCCAATGTTGTTGAACTTGTCAACGATGAACTTGATGTTAGCTTTACCAGAGTCAACCGGGTCAGAAAGACTAAAAATGGAAACCTTTTAGTCATAATAGGATCAGATACGGATAAGGAGACACTCAAAGAGCGTCTTCTCTCATCGAACTTATCATCGAAATACACTATCCACTACCCAAAAAACGTTGCCCACGGCTATTTATTTCCGACATATAGCCAATATTCGCCAATGACTCTGACATCATCCAAGAAATCCATCAAAGAAACGACCATATTAACACGAAGATAAACCTTGCTGACTTCACTGCCCAAGTGGAAATAGTATTCCATCCTCGACCGCACCGTTTTGGCAATAAATCAATAGTCGTGGAGGTGTCTCCATCTCTCCGTACTGCGCTGTTGTCTGCACCAAATGGCAAGTCCTAAAAGTCAATGACTAAATCTTAGTAACTAGATTTTTCCGCTGTTAAGGACTTGGACACAAGACGACCCAATGTAAACTGCAACACAGCATGTGCTCACACTGCGCATGCGAAGGTCACGGCTTCAATGAATGCCCCAGCAAAAACGAAGCTACCACAGCCAAATGCGTCAATTGCGTCCGCCACAACCTCCTACCTGGTGCCCGACAGGTAGAGACTGACCATTTGGCCTTATCCAGCACATGCCCAGAACTCCGTCGATACAAAGAGGCGATTTTTAATTCAACTAACTATGGCTTCTAGTCAGAATCATCATTATCACATCGCCCAACTTAACTGCAATAACAGCACAGCCTGCACTCTGCATCTGTCATCATTGGCAGTTGATAGAAAATGCGATGTGTTGCTGCAGGAGCCACCATGCCGAAGGAGCACACCAAAATCCATCGGATCCTTCCGTCTCTTTTATCCGACATTGCACGGCAATACAAGTCCAAAAGCCATCATATGGGTCACCAATCCCTCGCTTTCGGTCTTCTTCCATCACCAATTGTCCGATGCTTATACATCGGTAGCAACTGTAACGTACCCATCTGGTACAGTCACTTTTATTTCCAAATATCATCTCGTCAAGACTAGAGCTAATAGACCCAACACAGATTACATCGAAAAACTTAGTTCAATTTTAACATCATTATCTGACCACAAAATAGTCATCGGTGCTGACTGCAATGCATCTTCACCAGCCTGGGGCTCTCCTATCGAAGATAGGAATGGGGCCAACATATGTGACTTCATCTCTTCTCACCCTCTTTCGCTTTTAAATGATGGCCTTACACCAACATTTTTAACTGATCGCGGCTCATCTTTCATTGACATAACTATGACAAGTCATAATTTTATCAACAAAATCACCGGCTGGTCCGTTTTTAACGAACCTTCCCTCAGTGATCATCAAATCATCTTGACCTCTTTTGTGTCTTCACCTTTACAGACTTTTAATCATGTAACACCAATCTTTAACACCAAACGTGCTAATTGGCCGCTCTTAGAAGAGAAAGTCACGATTTTTGAACGCAACTTTGACACTGCGATTTCATCAGCATCATCTTCTTCCGACATCGAATCAATCACCGATGACTATTTCATAAGCATATGTGAAATTTTGTATTCATGTATTCCACGCAAGCGTGTTTTCTCCGGCTCTAAATCCTGGTGGACCAGGGAGCTCACGGAAATGAGAAAAGAACTTAAGCGACTGAGACGAGCAGCTAACGCTCAAGATTTCATGATTCACCACAATACATCGCTTTTAAACACCATCTTTCGAACTACAAGACTGCACTTTTTAAAGCAAAGACTGGGTGGTTTCGAGAATTATGCTCTCAATCATCTGACAATCCTAGGGATAAAGTTTGGCGGATCTTTAATTCCCACAAGAGAGCCAAGGCCCCACTCAAACACTGCTTAAACCAGATGGGACGTACAACCTGATCCAGGATGAGCTTTTAAACTTACCCAAGCCAGACCATGTATTTCTACAAGCATATGCCGATGATACTCTCGTTATTGCTTGTGGAGCAAAGCCAGAAGTTGCCTGTGAAAGAGCGCAAAACCTGTTAAAGTCATTAAAACAAGCAGCTTTTAAATTTTCACTTACCTTTAACGCATCAAAGACGCAGACCATAATGATCGGACGAGGCGCGGAGCTGTTTAAATTACGACAAGTCCAGCGTTACGCCAATATAGCAATAACGAGAGCCTACCGCACAATATCGCACGAGGCGGTGCAGGTACTAGCGGGAACAATGCCACTCACCTTCCGTATTCAGCAACTAGCAGCCCATTACTTTTTATCACGACCACCAGATGCACTACCATTTATACCAAGACCATCAACTTTGAACCGCCAATTCATTGATTCACGACAGGAGATACTATCCATCCTCCTTTACAACTGGCAGCAGCTCTTGACGAACAGCACGAAAGGAAGACACGCTTTTAAGTATTTTTCACCAATCATAGACCGACTTGAATTTATACACATACCTTTTAATCACGACACGACCCAGTTCTTCTCTGGCTATGGCGACTTTAGAACGTATCTTCATCGTTTTAATCTAGCCACAGACTCATCGTGTTTTAACTGCAACGTTGCTGAATCGGTCGATCATGTCATCAATAGCTGCCCATTATACATAGTTCCACGGACGGTCATTTACACCGCGCTTTTACCAGACGATCCACCAGATGACCTTTTAACCTTGATCACGACAGCCACTGAACCGCTTCTTAAATATCTGACTGACATCATGACTATCCGCAACAAGCACCATTTGGAACGACGGGTGACGGCATGATCAGCATCACCTTCACTATAATGTGAAAAAGGGGCCCCCACACCATTACAGTGCAGGGACTCCTTGCAGATCACAGAACCTTTTTCATTGTGTTCATCATGCCCAGCTCTAAGTTTTTACATTCGCGGTTTCCTGCCTTTTTCCTTCTTTTTTGCCTAACGTGACGTAGGGGCCCCCTTACCATCACAGTAAGGGGACCCCATCACGAAACATTTTACATGTGTTCGGAATGTTCCCAGCTTAAGTTCATTTTATTCGCGGTTTCCCTCATATTTTTGCCATTTTTATAGTCATTTGACTTTCTATGAAGTTGCTGGCAACTTCTGCACCACATTCACACCTTGGTCGCCTAGTCTTGACGGACGATGACCTGACACGGAGAGTCAAGTTTTAGATGTTTTTAACTTAGAAAATCTGACGTTACCATCAAAGACATTACTAATCTCTGTTTTTACCATCTTTCGGTAGTTTGTTAACGATTTTATGTCTTAATACTCCCTCTGCAACGAGGAGCCTGCATTCAAGGGCAAGGTATTGAGTGCGAAGGGCGCGATAATTTCCCCTCCTTGTTTCCAACACTTAGTAGCTTCCAGTATGACGTGGTGTCCATGCCATGCCATACAACAAACCCCACCACCTTCCATGCCTGTATCTGAATGTATGGTATGGACACCCCACTACAGGGACCATACACCTCGACACAGGCAATTCCGATGATGAAATTCTAGGCTACTAAGTGTTATTTTAACGCTTCTTACGGAAAATCCACATATAACTCTGACGTGAGACGCATTCCCATATAGGGTCTAGGGCGGTGTGTACAAAGCCACTTTCATGACTTATTTAATCGCTCTTTTATGACATTTACTTACTATCTTTTTTGAAAAAAAGACCCTCGTACTCATGCCTTGCTCAGCACGTTTTTGCAGTATTTGCTACTATCTGCCCTTTCCAACGTTGTTTTTAGCTCTTCCAGCAAACAACATACTTAAAAGTTCATTGCACTACCATTGTAAACCCCATCTGATCCACCAACAACCAGATGAGGCATTAGTCAATTTCTGTCTTCATCATATACATGTCATCATTTTAAGCCCCTATTTGTAAGTCACCCTCTTACATTACATGAACTTGTAAAACCCGTTCGACCCCCATATCGAACGGGTTATTTTAAAGGGGGAGATGTCAAGCTCCCCCCTCTGTAACTTCAACCCTCTCCCGTGAGGTCACTTGTCATACCACTGAGTGATACAAGTGATTCTCACGGGATTTCAAGCATGATGATTATTCAAAAATTAAAAATCTTTGCCAACGGGAACCGGCGTAGTCTGAGCCAGCGTTTAGCTTCGAAGCGCTATGTAATAAGAAAATGCATTGATAAATAATGAAATTTATTAGTATGAATCCAAATTGAAGAAATTGCATTTGAAATAAAAAATCAAACTAAAAGTTTTTTTTATAATATAACAAAATTTTCAATCACATGAATTTTTCTAAAAATTTCTGTCTTGGTCGCATTCCATGGTGATCAGCAGTTTACCACTTTACAAGCTGTAATCGGGGATTTGGCATCCAAATGGCTGCAATCCTCGAGATACAATTTAGATCATCGGCGCCGTGGCTAACCGACGATCTCTTCTGGAGTGTGCAATTAATGCAACACGCTGGCTTATCCAGGTTGTAACAATCAGAGCTTCTGTGGCTTTCGGCACAATGAGAACACTTGGGATATCTCTTGCACTTAGTAGCGGAGTGCCCAAAGTCTTGACACTTGAAACACCTTCGTAATCTTATGAAATCTTCGATTCCACTTCGATCGTGGTCAATATAGAGCTTTGGATAATTCAATATACGTAGGCGAATCATTGGACTAACTTCGATCATTACATCAACAGTACTCCTCTCACGACCGCTTGTTTTGAATGCCAACTTGAGCTGTTTGCTGAAGTCAGCTGGCTCTATCTCCTGGAAGTTCTGCAAGTGGATCGCCTTACAGAGATCTTCCTTTAGTAAGTCTCGGAGAACGTTCGAATCACCATATGGGGATTTTTTAGTTCTATCAGTTATAGGTATTCTATAGGTATTCTATCAGTTTCAACCTTAAAGGTTGAGTTACTGATCTCCAACAAGAATTTGTTGGACTGACAATCCGAGGTTTTGCAGCTCAGCATAGGTTTGCTGAAGATCATCCGAATACTCTTTAACTTGAGCTTGTTGTTTACCGGGTCTACGGCTTTCGGAAATTAAACCTTGAATGACTTGCACCTTTGCAAGCGGATACTGACTTAACCACAAGGATAAAAGTTTTCTCACGCTGAGATGCCGCCGTCTCTCTTCTAAGGGTGGAAGAGTAGCTAATGATAGGGCAAGGTGCTGGCTTAGGTTGTGGAACAGGTGACAATCCCTTTTCAACGCCAAGCTTTACTCTCAACTCAGTGATCTTATCAAGTCTTTGATTGATCTTGACTATCTCTGAGTGAGTTTTACTTGTTTCTTTGAGTAAGTTTCTTGAGTGCTAGAGTCAATTTTGCTTTTAATTTGACTGGAGATTCCTAAGTTTCTATCCAGTTTGATCGTGAGATAACCGGTTAAGGTATTAGCATGTTCTATATAACCTGCTGCCTTGACCTGGTACTTCACTGCACGAACGGTAGCTTCGACAGCTATCCGGGTGAGATAAGCAAACTTGGCCTGCAGAAAGGCTTGACATACTAACCTACTTGAGTACTTTATAGATTCGGCTTGCGTCAGCACAAAACTCAGTAAACTCCAGGTTTATAGCCTGGATATCCGTGACAGATAGAATCCTGGGATTTTTACTCCCTTGTCCTTCTTCGTTGCTCATTTCTGAGTAAAGAAAAGACGATGAGCATATGTTTCCCCTAAGGGGGTTGGATTGAGCTAACTTTTGTGAAAGCAAGGTCGCACGGTTGTTAGTTTAAGATTTGCCAAAAGGCGGTTAAAACTATCAAAAGATAGAATAACGGTTATTTTGATCAATGAAAAGTGGTCGCCAGGTTACGGCTATCACTCAAATGGGTGGTTAGAGTGAAAATGCAATGGGTTGGGGCCCAGGGTCTCATGATAGCCATGAAGGTTAGTACGAACAGTTGCAACTTTGATAAGTTGTGATGTTGGTCAACTCATCAGTTTCGTGAGCATATCTTTGCCATGGATGAGACTTATCTTTCGACAACCTCAATACAAGAGCTCTTCACCCATGTTATAAGTTACACCTCGGGGAGGTGATATGCCACTGCTAGTTGCTATATGTCCCCACCAGCCTTCTAACCATCACTTTCCACTGGCCCTCGCTCCGTGGTTTTACTGACTAATCTAACCATCCACGTAGGCAGAAAGAAAGACGAGACAAACCTTTAATAGAGAACGTGTACTTTGTGATTATTCAATAATAACAATATTTGCAACAGTAATGATAACAAAAATGACAATAGTTTGAATGTGGTAGTGCGCTGTGGTTATGATATACTAGTTGTAACCAACCGTTATATCTAGCCACCCTAAAAAAGAAAGAGATAAAGAGAGACAACAAAGTGGTTACAAAAACATTGTATTTCCATTGAATCCTTAGGAAAAACGTATTTCAAACTTACCTTATAATTTATATTACTATTGATAGTTAAAAGAAAAGAACAAAGAAAGTATATGCAAATATGCCATGAAATAGAATAATTCAATGTAAATTGAAAACTGTGGTCAGTTTCGGTCATAGGAGAGCCATATATAATATGAATTTTTAAAGAGTCACTCAACGAGGACTCCTTTACTACTTTCTGATTTGTTAGTGACCTTAACATTAGGTGAGCCTTTGAAAAGGGCCTTCTAAGAAGTTAGTGCTCATCCTTTTGCTTGTAATCTTTGCCCAAGGGACCTTTCTTGAAAATAAAGTTTTCTTTAACTTCAACCCTCGTTTATTCGACGCAATATTTCTGAGTTAGTACTTTTTTTGCATTTCATGTGGTTTTTTACTTGAAACAACAAACTTGTAGCCAGATTTGTCCATTGTTCATCTGCCAGGACAGATTTTTTGTTGTGATGAGTAGATAAACTTCGAATGTACTCATAGCGACAATCAAATTTATCTGTAATTGTTCTGAAGATACAAGGTTTATTCTGGTATAATCAGCATTGCAAAGACTTTAACCATAAAAGGGTTTAAATTACGTTTCTATTAATTCTAGACACTTTTATTTGTTTGAAATAATGTGTTTGATAATTTGTATAGATTTCGTTGCGATCATTGATTGATTTGAAAACTTAAACGTTGCCACAAATGTCTGAAATCTTACCAAACTTACTTATGAACAATGCCGATCAACCATAACTCACGTTTTACACAAATACATGCTAATTTGTTTAGGTAAAAACATTAAAAACCCCTGATTTGTGCCATTTATTAGCAACATGGCAAGTTCAATAACTTGCCATGGCTGCCGATGGCACGATTAATTCTTTTTCATTACGACTCTTCATATTTAACGTACACTGGTAACTGCACTTAACGAAACAAATTAGGGTTTCACTTAACGCAATTTTTAGGTGTCGCCATCTTTGGTATCTTATTTTTTCAGAGAATTTAGTATGTAAATAATGGTCGTTTATTATTATCTTCAAGGAAGACCATACAATTACGCATGACCACTACAGAGGACTTCTGTAGTCCGCACATTTACTAATATTTGAAATATCAGTAAAATAGCAGTCTGAGTACAAGACCCAGCTTGGGTAAATAAATTACAAATTAAAATCATTTCTTTTACAGTATTAAACTTTTGAAGAATATTTGCACAGGGGTCCTTTCTTGAAAGATTCCATCATATAGCGTGAAAAATAAGATCCATCACATCGACAAGGCAGTCAAGATTCCATCACTCCAGCTCCATGATCGATGCGACCAAATTTCTCAGTTGATTTTTCTTAAGATTTTTTGTTAAAAGTTTTTTCTTAGGTTTTCTTTTCTTAGGTTTTTCTTTTCTTACAGGGTGTATATTTTAAAACACTTTAAGAGCAAAATTAACACTAAATGTTATTGGGTTTTCACTAAATTATCAATAACAAATGAAGACAATTTTTGATAACGATTGGTCACAACACCATCTCTTAGAAATTAAATTAAATATTAATGGAGCCAAATTAAATATTACAATAAGTCTGAAAAATGTCCACCATTTTGCTCAATACAAAGTTCCAAGCGGCGGTCAAAACTATTAATTACCCTGGACAACGTATTAATATCAATTTTAGATATTTCAATTTTTATATTATCTTTAAGTTCATTTGCGGTTTTCGGTCTACTCTTTTTAACTAATTTGTCTAAGTTACCCCACAAATAAAAATCAAGGGGATTAAGATCCGGTGAGCTTGCAGGCCACTCAATATTTGCACGTCGACTTATCACCCGATCATTAAAATAAACCTGCAACAGTTCAATTGTTTGGCTCGTACAGTGAGGGGGCGCACCGTCTTGCTGGAACCAAAAATTATCTGGACCACCATATTGTTGCAATGCCGGAACAAACGCAAGATCAATCATTTTTTGGTACTCAAATTGGTCAATATTATTTTCAAAAAAGAAAGGACCAATAATACCAGCTGAAGACAATGCACACCAAGTTTGGACAGATATTGGATGTGCTACCCGCTCATTAAAAAATGTTGGTCTCTCTTTCCGCCACCGTCTACAGTTTTGATGATTCAGTCTCCCAGAAAGGCAAAACATCTTCTCATCTGAGAACCATATCTTTTTGGAGTCAATATCTGAACCAAGAAAACGAGTATAGAAGTCAAGCCTTCGATTCTTGTGAGCCGCTGTCAATCTTTGGACTTCAACTGGTTCAAAAGCTTTGTATCCATTTTTTTCAACACTTTCAACACTGTGTCCTTCGAAATGTTCAGCCTCAGTGCAATTTCCCTACAAGAAAGTTCATCATCCTCCTCGATTAAATCAATGACTTGATGACTCACACTTGACTCTCCGTGGACACGTTTGGATGGACTAACTGAGCCAGTGTCGTCAAATCTCTTCACAATATTAGTGACAAAGCTGGAATGGACCCTAATGTTGAATTTTTGATTGATTTGTTCAACGACATGTTCCAACAGCTCCGCTCTTGAATGAATAATTAGTACGTGTCGGAGAAACTCTTTTAAAGCAAATTTCCTGACCTCAATCGGATACATTTGTTATAACCACGGTACAAAAAAGCAAAAAAAAGAAAAAAAGACCCAAAAAGGAGCAAAAATGGCCAAAAATGACTGAGAAATTGACCAAGAAACAGTAAACAAAGGTAAGTTTAGCAATGTAAACAAAGGTAAACATCTGTTTATTGTTTTTGTTATAATTTAATTTAATTTCTAAGAGATGGTGTTGTGACCAATCGTTATCAAAAATTGTCTTCATTTGTTATTGATAATTTAGTGAAAACCCAATAACATTTAGTGTTAATTTTGCTCTTAAAGTGTTTTAAAATATACACCCTGTAGGTTTTTCTTTTCTTAGGTTTTTCTTTTCTTAGGTTTTTCTTTTCTTAGGTTTTTTCATAGTTATTGAAACATTGAGTCAGAAGGATGCAAGTCCCTCTTTTTTGGTGAGGACAAGCCATCTTCTGACCCACACACTTACCTTTTTCATTTTTACTCTAAAATAACAAAAAAAAAACTAAACTAATGATGTAACCGATGTGTGCCCAGAGCACTTAAATAACGATATATTGACACAAAATGAATAAAATGTGATTAAAACAATTTATAATTAACAAATACAAAAGACCAGCAAAACATGGTTGGTCAGTCGACCTTGAGTATAATTGCAGAGTCTAATAGATGGCGACTATGGTAAAAATTGACCGATTTGTTGCGTTAAGTGCAGCTACCAGTGTATTTTGAAGTTTCCAATTGCATATCTTTTACAAATTCATTGAAGTTAAGAGTGCCTGAGGTCAATCTGTTTAGGTCTTTTAAAATACTTAAAGGGTGTTGCGGATAAAAAGTATAATTTATCTCATCTTACACAGTGATAAAGATGACGATGACCAATATAATAATGAAGATAACAGTGAAGATAAAATTAAAAATGAAACCAAACATAGACTTTCACTGTTATCTTCATTATTATCTTGGCCATCGTCATCTTTATAACGGTGTAAGGTAAGATAAATTATACTTTTTATCCGCAACACCCTTTACAATGTTTTTTATGTGAAACTATCACTAAACCTAGTGTATACCACGGTACAGCAAGGTAGCTTATTTTTAAACTTTTTGAGCCATTAATTCCCAAAGATTTTCAATTGGGCTCAGATTTGGATCATGAATGGAACATGCTGCCAAAATAATATTTGCATATTGTTATGCTCGACAAATTTCATTGATAACTTTTAAGCGGGTAAATTCTGACATCCTCTGGTTAATAAATTCATACATTCTCAGCTGAAGATGGAGCATTTGCAATCAAATTTCATATAATTTTTAGCAAATCCAAGTCTAGCACCTGATATGGTTATCTATCAGACCTGGTTGAGAATCCATTCCTTCATACTCCGTTCATCCATAATCTTCACGTTCAGTTTCATCTTCAGTTTTCTGGTGCTTAGCATGGGTCTGCAACAAACTGATATTTGAGTTTCATTCAAAATATCATGACCCAAATGATTAATATCAGATCAAAACCTTAAAATGCGTCAACAAACACGATCTGATAGCCTAAACTATAATGAAGAAGCAAAGTCAATTGAGTATGTTATTCAATATGGATTAGATTCTGTAAAAAATTCACGTCGGCCTGTTCTTAGAGCGATTAAGAACAAGAAAAAGACAGCTGACACTGGATCCAAATTGATGACAAAGATAAAAGGATAAGAGCAGATCCCATAGAAATTTGCCTCCTCAGAAGATGTCGAAAGTGGCCTACTCTCAGAATTTTTTCAAACTCATCTTTTCTGATGCAAATTTTTACGCTGATTTTTAAGACAAAAGTTAAAACCATTTTTTCTACCTTGCATATTATAGTTTTTGAGATACAAGCTCAAAATGCTAAAAACCAGAGAGATCATGGAAAAAGTTCGAAAAATAGCTGTTTGGGTTTAAATTATTATGAAGTTGGGTTTATTTTGAAAAAACTGTACAAGAAGACACAAGAAATGATCTTTTGTACAGAAACAGTAAACTTTATTTTCCGAAATGAGTGAATTTTCTGATTGACCAATGAAAGTAGCACCAGAGAAATAAGTTTGATGAAAAAATCTGGTTCGATGACTGAGCAAAAGCAAATCCAAGTTTCAACTTTGACCTCGATTTTCTCGAAATCTGTCGACCAGAGATTTTCTAATATCATTAATAAACTGACAAGGGAAGTAACCTCGTTGGTACGAACAGATCAAATTGGAAGTGACTTTAATGGAATCTCTGGGTCGGGAAACCTATAAAAACACTAATCTCCTATGGAGGAAATTGACCTGAGAAAAGTTACGATTTGGTTTTCTTCGAATGAGTTAGTGTAAAAATTTGACTTCCAAGTTCGAAGTTGGGACTTTGTAGGTTTGTAGAGCAATTTGAATCGAGTCCATTAGTGTTTACCAGAAACTTACCCGACCGAGATATCTCGAGAAAATCAAAAAAGTACAAGTACACAAAATCGATACATTTAAACGTTTTTTTGCGATTTTCTATGGACCCCAAGTCGTAAGAAAAAACTGATTTCAGATTCATGTTACTCAAGACTGTTTACACCTAAAAAGTTATTTTTACCAAAAAAATGACTCTAACTGCGAATTTATTGATCATTTTGATGTTCGTGATTAGAACATTTGCCACCCTTTAACTTTTCTCAGGTCAATTTCCTCCATAAGAGATTAGTGTTTTTATAGGTTTCCCGACCCAGAGATTCCATTAAAGTCACTTCCAATTTGATCTGTCCGTACCAACGAGGTTACTTCCCTTGTCAGTTTTCTTGCCTCTACAAACCTAGCAAGTCACAATCCTTAAATCAAGTCTGATTTTCCGACCACAGTCCTTTGTTCAAAAACGATTAAGTTCTTGATAAGCTACCGCTACCCAAGTTTAATCATGCTGTTGAATCAAAGGATATGCAAACAAAATCGAAGGTTAATATCTTGCCATGTTTCTACCCTGAAAAATCTAGTAAATTGGCAAGTCGAGTCACTAAGTTTCTAATAGCAAATGACCTAGGAAAATGAACTGTTAATTCTCAGAGCGATAAAATTGACTGAAATACCTTTAGGAAACATTATTGGAAGTGTTCATAGAGATTTATAGTGATTCAGTAAAAATATCGGTTATTTTTGGAATGGCATTCGAAATCAATTTAGTGTTTTGTCTCATCTCGATTGAATCATTAGTACTAATCCTGAAAAGTATTGAGTATTTGCATCAACTTTCAAGCTTGAACAAATCATTCTCTCGGAATGAATTTTTCTGATGACGATCTGAATAGCAGAACTGAGCAGCAATTCAACAATAACTTTTATTTATTAATAAAATATTTGATTGAAATGCATCCTATTACTTCTTTTGTTTTGATTGCTCTTGATTAATCATTTCCGATACTTTGTTGCAATGCAATAATTTAATTTTTTTATGAATTGTTTCTCTTAATTGACGAGTAAATTAGCAGGTCAGTTGACCGAAACCCCGAATAATTAAATTATTTTATTGAACAATAAACGAATGATTGAACATATTAGATAATACTAATTTTAATGACATTTAAAAATCAAAGTGAAGTTAAATTGCACTTGGATTAAGACCAAAACAATGAAATTTAATTGATCTCGAACCATTCATCGACTATATAAACATAAAAGTTAAATTTTTAGGTTAATTGCGCTAAAAGAAGCTGCGATTAAAAATTACAAATGGTTTAAATGATTTAAATTAGGCAAGGATTGATTAGAATTGAAGTGAATCCAACAAATACTAATGTACCTTCTGTTGATTGTTGACAACAGTAAACTTCAAAACTATTCAGTGAAGCTTTAAATTTGACTCTTCCTTTTATTTGTTTGATGCTTACATGATAAAGGATCAGTCATTGAATTAACAAACTGTGAATGGATAAAGTAAAGTGAAAGTGAAATGATAAATACTGAGTTTATTTTTAGCATTTACATACAATCTAATTACTCACCCCTGATCCATCATCATCACACTCTTAATCGTAAATGATGTATAAATTGTGAATGAGTAACAATTGAAATCAACTTGCAGTTGAAAACCAATTCAGATTAGGAAAGAAGTTTAATTGTCGTGCATGTTCCGCTTTATTAACGCCATTATTATCTGTAATATTAGTCATTTGCACTTTTCGATGAGTCCTTTGACTATTTGAACACAATTTGTCAACAAGCAAGCATTAATAGAAATATAATGATCAAGATAATAGAAGCAATTCTCGAAAACATGAACAGATAAATTATCAGTCACACTAGGTAACTGAATGAGTAATTTGATCTTTTCCTCTGAATGCAAATGGTTAGTTAATCTAGTTAAATCATTTGGCATGCCATTAATGCTGATTTATCAAAATATTTACATTTGCATTTAATCAAGTCATCAGTTTTTGTTTTTTCGGCGATTATTTCAGAATTATTAAGAAGTAATAGAAGAAATAAAACAATAGAAAGCTTAAAATACACAGAATCTATTGATTTCATGCTTCTAATTATCGACATTATTCAACTGTTTTACGAAAAACACGAAACATTGAGATTCCATAGAAAGACTTTAGATGCCGAAAAGGCAATGATTTGATCATAATCAGTATTATAATTGAAGGAGCAAGATTAGTCAATTTACTGATAATCTAGATTGCGAGCTTCTTCAAACTTGCAAACCAATTCGGTGTAAAATCACTGATAATTAAGATTATTTTGAATCGATGTTGTTTATCTAAAAGCAGTTTCAAGTAAACATGACTAATGTCCATAAAAGTGTGACAAGCTTCTGAACAAAAATCAGTGGAAAGATTGGAACTAAACGAGAAATTAAATTGAAGAAAATCGTCCGTCAATAAGAATCGAAATCAATTTAATTAATTTTTCTAGCTTATTGATCTTTACCTACTTTAGGTGTCAACCATTATCACTTGTTTTCATCATTTAGCTTCTTCTTTCTAACTAAATGTTTATTGACAAGTGTTGAGTAAAAACTGTCAATCAAGTCGTTAATTGTTATTTAACCGTCACTTTATCTCATTAATCACCAGAAAAGTAACCAACATAAATAATTATCATCGCTATGAAAACTGATACCAAATGCAATTGCCTTTTTATTACCATAGTCTTCATTCATTGATGTCTAAATAATGATAATAAACAATTTAATAACATTCATTTATGTGATTTGTAAAAAATTTGATAATTAAGATCATGTTGATGATCAACTCGTTTTTCTTGTAGTGCTGAGAATGAAGTTAATCTCGAAATTAATCATAAACTTCACCTTCCATAAATCAATTTTCATGATGAATCAGTTGTTATGGTTATATCTAATAACCACCATTCTAATTAGTGTAACATTCGATTTTGTGAATCATACAATAACATAATGTTTACACAATCAGTGTTTATCCTATCTTCCAATGCTTTCCAATCTACATTCGGCTCTTCATTCGGTGAAAATATTTACTCAATCTTATTCCTTATTGTTATTTCTTTTCTTCTGGAAACTTTCATCTCCTGATGTTCATCTAATGACCTTCATCATTTATGATTCAAAGTCATCTCTAATGATATACTTCTTCGTTTCAGCTCACTTTGCTTATTTAAACTTTCAACAAGGAAATATTAAATATCTTTTTATATCAAAATATTTTATTTCTTTTCCAACAATGATTCTTTTAATGACTATCAGCTCATAAATTTTCTGGTTATTAAGTCAGTCAACGACTTTCCTATCAAAAAGCCAACGATTGTCAATGTTGTTTAACACGAAATTGCATCTTTTACAGAGAAAAGGCTTTGTTTGCCTTCGTTTATTAAATGGTTGGTATAAATGCTGACAAAATTGAGAAACATTCTCCTCTTTTTTTCTTAAACAAGAAAAAGTCAGTTTCAAAAATGAATTATAAAATTAAAATTGGTAACAAAGATTATTTTGTGATGCTGAGACAATGAAAGGAAATATTCTTTGATTCAAATTGAATTGGCATTTTCGTTGAGAAGAATCTTGTTTTTGTCGTTTTCGAGTAAATTCATGCAAGTCTTTTGACACTGGGAAAAGATTCTGGAATAGACTTTGAATAGAAGAAGAACTTATTCATTATGTTTTTGTTTCGTCTTTGTCTTTACTATAACAATTATAGTTCGTTTTGTTGCAATCAGGTTTTGTATTGGACGTCTAGTGAAAGTCAAATGTGTGTTTTTAACTTTGAACAATATCCTTGAGATGTACTCATTAGCAGATGATGAGCCATATTTTTTAATGAAACATCACTTTTAACACGATGATGATGGAAACAATGATGATTTGCAAGAGAGTTGTGACTAGAATACATCTCATCATTCTAATATTCCAAGGTTCATCATTGATACTCTAGTGTTGATATCATTATCGAGGATTAAACCAATAATCCTTTTCTGGTTTAAGTAATTAATGTAGAGAAAAGAAATATTTTACTCTTTTCCTTTTGACGAGGTTTTTTAAGCAGATAACAGCATGAGAACACATCTTGATCCATTATTTACCATGGTTTTATTCGAATATATGGTCATGTTTTATTTTAAAGAATCATCAGTCACATATGTGTCACGTTCATCGCTCAATATTGGCGAAGTCTGATATCTCTTAACAGCTTCGTCGTACGATGGTGGAGGCTCATCAAAACTGCTCAACTCATAGGACTGGCGTGTTGAGTTATCATCATTTCGTAATGAAATTCGAGCATCACCTTCTCCATCTGTAATTGCACCGTTCGAATTACAAGTTGTATCTGAATTACTAAATCCTGTCTCTGATAGTCTCAATCGAATACTTGATTCTTGGCATAATGATGAATCCGTATTTGCTTGATCATAACAAACACAATGGTAAAGGAAGGCTAAGCAACAAGGTATGCTGACGAATAAGGCAATTAAAAGCAGGACGATCCAAAGAGCCGCTGATGACAGCATTGTGAAAAATACATTAAAACTTGATCTTTGTTGAACTGAGGCTTTTGAATGATGAGCAAGGCGCAAACATGAAAAGAAAGGAAACAAGGAAAATTAAATTAATAAATAAGCTTAAATAAATGATGGTGATTAGTAAAATGATCAACTGGTTCAATCAACCTTTCAACATTACTTCTATCAATATTTTCTCCCTTTTTTTCTCAAACGATTGTTCAATTAGAGTTCAATTGGGAAAACTAGTTTGGCTACTTATTTAGAAACAATTGACTCTCCCGCCCTTTCTATATCAAACTATTTCATATAAATGAAGTAACAAATTTGCACATTTGTGTCCCTCAAAGTTTCAAATAAGATTGAAATTTAAAATTTATAGTTATCTGAATACAGGATATAGGGATGGGTTGACTACTAAACTATAACGATCAAAACTTTTTGACATCTTTTCCTTAATACATTCCAATATTCGCTCTATTGATAACTCAGCTTATCACATAGCATGAAAACTGAAAGGGAATAATGAAAGGTCAGATAATATATGGATAAATTTAAACAATACTCGTGCATTGTAAAGTTTGATTGTTTGCTAACAAGTTTCAAATGTACCGGTTGATCTATCCTTTAAAACAGGTATTTTGTTTATCAATAGGAAATGGAGGTTAAACAGTTTTGTAACTCTATTACTCTTTCCTGATTGAACCAGAATTCGTATGGTTAGTTGGGAGATATTGAAAAAAAAATTATTCACCATGAATGCACTTCATAATGTATGGATCATACGTGTAATTAGACATACAATTACACTGATTTGAATCACAGAAAGAATTGTTGTCCGAAAATATACATTCTTCGTTAGATGAACACTTATCACCATGAGATTTGTTACGTTTACATTGATGTGGACCAACAACTACAGGAGTCTCAGGTCTACATCGACAAATTCTGTTATCATCACAGTATATATGTATATTGGGAGGCCAACATATTCTAAGTATATTACACGCTGAACCAACATGAGCCAAGCTTGAAGGGACATCTAACAAAACGAGAAACAAAATATGATGACTAAATAGAAGAGCCATTTTGATGAACATCAACACATGATGCACTTTAACAAGATTAACTTTGGTTTCATACGAAAAAGAGATTTTTTCAATAATCTCCTTCAAATTGCAAAAAAAATGCACCTGTTTAAAACATTCATGGTATAAATTGATAAAAACACGTTCTATTATTTTTAGATATTACAAGTCATAATGTCAAAGATTGGAAACAACTGTAGATCTCTAACACAAAGATAGCTGATTAAGTATATGTAGATAATTTATTGAACAAAAATTCAACTTTCAAGCGATGAAATTAGTAAACTAAAGTTGTCAAAGTTTATCAAAAAAGCTTCTACAAGCTTTTACGAAAGATCAAAATACTTTATTGACAAAATAGACCAACGCCATCTCTTGTTTCTTTCATTTTGACATCTTAAAACAAGCTAGAGTTTATAAACTCTTCTCTATTAAAGAATGGTTTATTGAACGGAAAAATCAAAAACTAATTTGTCAAGTAACTCTAAAACCAGAAAAAATCAAGTAAACCGTTTTGATTGGCAAAAGAGAATGAATAAATAAAAAGCAACTTAATATTTTACCTGTTAAAAATAATGTTAAGATGATAGGAAGTTGAATGAGTAGATTCTGACACAATTGGTGGAAATTGAGATTAAATAGTAGTGAACTTATCTTAACCATTGTTTAACAAAATTTATCAAATTTAAAAAACAGGAATCAATAATAGTAGATCAATAAACTAGCAAGATGAATTAAAAACAAGAAAGCTAATTTTCAATCGTGTCGCAGCTGAAGCTTGGTTGAATAGCTCCATACATTCTGGACAATCAAACTAAATATTTACATGAAAATATGAAACATGGGAATCGGAATAACTAGTTAAACAGAAGAAAACTATGGACGATTAAGTAGATAAAGCTCGATGCAACTATTGGATCATTCATAATGAAATGAAAAATACCAAAGCTTTCATCAGTTTACTTGTAACTGTGTTTCAGTTAGCAAGTGGCTCCCTCAATAGAAAGCGCCTTTTCTGAATTTCAAAATTTTATTCATAATTTCACGATAAATATTTTGCTATTACAATCAAATAAAAAAAACAAACGAGAACTTTTCTTTTTCTATGTTGGATTTTGATTTTTATTAAGATGAACATGAAATAATTTAAATGATATCAATGGTGGTGGGATTATAAGAAGTCTGAACATTGAATAATATGTTTAAATATTTTTGATGAAACATCAACAATCAACTTTGTTATGAAGCTCCCCAAAATGTAAGTTTGAAGGTAAGTAGAGATGATTAAGATTAAAATAGTCTTGAAAACTGTCTTTATCGATGTACCAAATGACATCAATTCACTTCTCGTTTTGAAAGTTTCTTCACCCTTTGTAATAGTATATCGGCTTCGTGCTTCGGCATCAAAGCCTCCACACATTTGTCAAAGGTGTCATTAATGAAACACTTGGATCTGAAGATAAAATATGCACAAAGTAAAGATTTAGTAAACATTTTGAATTGAGAAAACTTGACAAAATTATGAATAAATGAGAACTTACTTGCATTGTCGATGTAACTCAGTATCTTTGTATAATTCATAGCACTCCTCACAGACACGATCGGAACGAGCATAAAGGGCTATATCATATTTACCATCGCAAATATTTGAGAAGCTTCTTTTGTGCAAATGAAGATCATGAGAAAGCGTTTGGATTACCAACGTTGCGATTAGGATGAAGATGGTTGCTCTGACTTTTAATGTGGACATTTTTCGAGTTTACTTCAGTTCTGATTTCTCCGATGACTTTGGTGTTTGGTTGATATCTGCTGATGCTTTTTATCTAAGTAAAGAACAGAATAAATATGGGAAAATTAAATATTGTCATGAAATACACAATTACAAGACAACTTGTCCATTCTAAGAGAGTAAGTGAAAGTTTGAACTGGATGAAAAGGTGCTAAGAAGCTATTATCAATATTTTATTTCAAGAGATGAAGGTGGATTTGTGTGGCTTAATCTGGTTAATTCAGCATTTGAAACACTCCTCCCTCTTTGCATTCGCAATAAGTGATTGGAAACCGTTGGAATTAGAACGAGGTAATCACCCGCTGAGACACTCGCACTACTATCAGAGGAAATGCATTCTTGACTAGAAGTTTCAATCTGGTTTATCACCCAAAAGAGGGACCCAAGAATTGTGAATCAATTTCAATTATCGATAGAAAATATTCACTAAAAAATAATAATGCTTTTGTATTTTCAATTGTATAAAGCAAATGAACGATGTAATACATTAATAGCGAGTGCAGATAAAGGAAGAAAATGCTCATTGAACTATCCTGAAGGGATAACAAAACTGTAAGGAATCTCAGGATGACCTTAGTGACAATCGTTAGTCAAGGATAATTATCGGCTTTTAATTCAAATATCAATTTACAACTTTTAATTGATTACCTTGGATAGCAGAATGAAATAATCGTAATTTTTACAAGAAACATTCAAAAATGAAACAAAAATTAGACTCATTGAATGTTGAAAATAAAGCAAATTGTCAACTTTTTATTATGGCAATAATGGATAAATAAACACAATAACATCTTATTCTTGATAATATAAAATGTATCCGATTATGAATTCGTTTCAAGTATAAAGGTAATAAAAATAGATCAAATTGTCGTTTCACAACTGAAAATTAAATCTAGTTACTACAATTATATAGAGTGTTTGCTTATATCAATCAGTTTCTGATCATCTTATCTTACTATTAATTAAGGCATTAAAATAATTGAAAGATTAACCCAGAAATTGAGTACAAAATATGATTCAAGGTGGATGAACCAGTGATAAGTCACAAGATCTCGAACTTGATTTATATTTAAGAGTCAATAACGTTCATCTTTAGCCTAATCAATGGTTTTCCTGAATCTTCATCGGCTTCTAAATCAATTCTTGGATCACATTGAATCCAAGGGTGACTGCTTGAAGACAATTTAACCCTTGAGTTAAATTTTCTCGTTTTATCATCTTTTCTTTCTAATTATCTAATTAATTTGCTTCCGGATTACCCTGAATTGAGACTTGCTTCAAACAATAACATCGTGAAGCAATATCTTACATTACTGAGGCAATCACATAATCACAAAACCTTCAGTTACATCATTATTATAAGAAGCGTTAATTCACAAAAGCTAATTCATTATGGTTAACCTTTTTCTTGATTGGTATTAATATTAAACTAACTACTTTCAATCTCAAGTCAACCTTGTCAGATAATAAGCTTAACCAAATGTAAAAATGTTAATCAATTGGAAAATCAGAAGAAATTTGATTGAATTTGTTAATTTATTTGAATGTAAAATCAATATGACTTACCAATCAAATTGAAGGTCGATTCGATGGTTGTGTCAAGCTAAAGACGATTTCAATTGAGTACTGAATGAAGGATTTAAGCAACTGATAGTTGAATCACAACTTAAATAATTTAAGATTTAATTTACTCGAGTTGATTTATCGTTGATCAATGTAAAGTGATCTAGATCAGTAATGGATTCCAATGGTCAACTTTCTTGGACAAACTGTCCTTTTATACCTAAATTTTGACTGCGGGCACATAAAAGTTACTTATAATATATGTTTTAAATAAGCTGAATTTATTTCCACGAGTAAATGGCCTACGCTGAGATTTATTTACAAAAATACTAAATTACAATTCATCTGAAAATTGTCAGATCAGTGTGATGTCTTCCTGTTAATAGTAATCATAGAGACCGTAATAATGTTCAAGATAATACTCTTAATAATAGCCATAATTATACATATGTAATGATGATAAACATATTTATAAACTAATTTAATAGCCTAATGATCTCTTTGAGTGGACAATTTTGTTTATAAAAGCAAACATGAACGATATATAATTAAACATCGTTCTTTGATATGAAGTTATGTCAAATCTTCATTACGATTAGAAGTAAAGTTAAATGTTTGATATTTTGAATCAACTATACTTTCTCAATATACTACTCAATAGGTATGCATTATCTATGGGTTAAGTCAATGATTTTCAAGAATAATATTGAAATTAATTTGATCAGATGATCGATAAACGGTTTGTTAATAAATTGGTAATCATCTGTCATGATAAGGTTATTTGTCTTAAGGTCGTCTTCGGTAGCCTCAAGTTGAGGGAGTTTAATTTATAATCATTCTTAGTTGGTTTTTATTGTAATTACTTGTTTCTCATATGAATACATCCATTAATTGCAATAAAAATACAAATGTGGAGGCATTACTAAATACATTAAGTACCAAGCAAATTAACTTCCCAGGAGTTGGCTCGTGTAAAATTTAACATCTAACACTGAATTGTGTGATAAAAAAGGTTTGAGTTAATTAAGGTTAATAATTTGATAATTGAACAGTGATGGTCAATAGTAGGCGAAAAATTGAAATGTCAACCTAAATTATTTTTAATGTTTTTGATTGTTAGTTTGGGAAAATGAATGATGTTGATTTATATCTTTTCATTAATTTCAATTCCTAACAAATGAGACATTTTAACTGCTAGATTATTCATCCCAGTAATAATAGCATTATTTATC
This sequence comes from Tetranychus piercei, assembly GCA_036759885.1. Taxonomy (NCBI): domain Eukaryota; kingdom Metazoa; phylum Arthropoda; class Arachnida; order Trombidiformes; family Tetranychidae; genus Tetranychus; species Tetranychus piercei. Next base: position 10,039,246 of record CM071878.1, read on the forward strand.
CAACATGGTCATTATTTTTACCTTTGGTTGTTTTTCATGGGTTTAAAATGATGTTTATTTGTTTGTAGACTGTGCGTGTGTGTAAGCCACAGGAATTAGATTCTCAACAAATTTAGATCAGCTTTTATAAATCCAAATAAAGACGGATCGCTGAAAAATTGAATCTAATCTTTGACTGATTATCACCCACTGTAACCTAATTAAAGTTACTAGAGTCTGGATTGATTGAAACAAAATTCAGATCCAAAATCAAACAAACAACCTAAAACCTCAACTCATAGCAAGAGAGGACAATTAATATCACAGGTAAGTATCATTAGGTATCAATAGTTTGAATAACTGATAAGTGAGTTCATTATTACATTCGTCTGTATTAATGGATCGCCAACACATGAGTCGTAGGTCATTCTCATCTTGTTTGTCTATTGATAATAACTTTCAAGTTTCGTGATTATCTTGAAATTCATCAATAGTTTCCTTGAAATTCAAATTAAGCTTGCGTTCCCCATCAAATGTAGAACTATTAACAAAAAATACGTTCTAACAATCAAAGATAAGATCAAAAAGATAAAAATCAAAATCAGAATTATAAATTTTGAATCGAACCAATCTCATTCAAAAGCAAAATAAAATAGATATTAATTGAAAAGTAACAAGATTTATTACATACATGTAGTGTGTGATAATATAATAATAATAGTAATATGTGGTCAAATCAAAGTCGATGTTAATAATTTACTTTTGCAATAGTTTTATGTCGTTTGTTATAGATCAATATGATCGCGTTACGAATTTTAATTCGATTAAATCATGTATATACACTTAATGAAAAAGAATCAAAAATAATACATATATTTCCATCAATTAGATACAATTAAAGTTTTGGTTGATTGCTACTACAGACTAAATAAAGAGTATTATTTTGTCTTATTAGATTCAAGGGTAACTCGATAATAACATGTGTTGATGCACATTCATGAGTTTCATTGAATAGATTTCATGTGCATACAGTTGTAGATTAAGACTTTTAAGATTAGGCCGTATTATTTAGAAAAAACAAAGAAGATTGGAATAAGTGCAATCGTGATTCGTTATTATTTCACAAAAAAACAATGGTCCAAGAGAGAACATAAGTTCTGAAATTAAAGCAATTTTTTACATCCTTTACATGGGTTAACATTCGTCATCTTTAAATAAAACAAAAAAAAGGAAATTGACTCAAAATCAAAAACATAGCCAAAACGATATATCTCTCTTTTGCATCTTAAAGTTTAGTTGAATTTTTTGTTTCTTGAGATTTTAATAGATTTTACAAGCTGAAAGATGGATCGAAGTTATGATAAAAATGGAGATGATGATTAAGATGAATAGTGATGCTTTTCAGCAGATGAAATCTTTTTAGAACCTTGTTTTTAGATGTGCGCTTTACATGAGATCAATTAACAAGATTTTATGCCCAAGATTATGTAATATAACATAACCTTCGTCTAGACTTTGAAGGTTTCATAATCCATTCTTTTCTCCACATGATTTACGAAATTAATTAATGAAGAAAACGAAGTATTCGATAAATAAACAGGCCATTTCATTCGGATAATATTTATCTGACTTGTTTCGAAAGCAATCTCGAAAGGGCATCCAAAATGGTTTCAAAATAAGATTCGAAATAATGAAAACAGAAATTGATGTTTTTGCCAACTTTGCGTATAAAACACTTTACAATATTTGCTTTTCTTTCTATGGTACATTAAAATCATTTTTTGACTGTATTTTAATTACGAGGTTGAAATTCAAATCATCTTATTCGATCACATGATTGACAAATTTCCTCAAATTGCTTGAATAGCTATATGGAAAAAATAAGATGGATTAATAAGGTATTTTCAGATCAGTAATAAATGATGACATCTGAAGAGTTCATCATCAAAGAGTTTATCAAGGGTTAACTTACAGATTGCATCCATTCTGTGTCCTTCAAACATTCTTCTAAAATCATGGGAGAGTCTTTATCTTCCACTCCACCCCTCACTTCCTCAACCTGGTTGACATAAATAATGAAGATACAAATTGTTAATATAATACAAATAGCATGGGAGTGATAGGTTTGGAAAAAACGATTGTTTAATTTTCTAACTAGATGCAAAAAATAATATTCAACTATTGAATCAACTCACCTTTTCACGGCACTTTGTAAAAAAGTTGTATTTTTGATGATGAAGATTAGAAAATAGAGCGACTTTTTCTTTACATTCATCACAAGCTGCATATTTTGTTTGTTTGATATCTACTGGCTCCTTTGTTTCAAGGGTAACCTGGTCATACATCTTACCAGTAAAATGCAAAATTTGAGTGCTCCAGTTATCGTGGCAAAGCTGAAAGAGCATTGAATGAAAACATTGGATAAGTAAATACGTAAATGTAAGAAATGATTCACTTTTGCAAGTGTATTCTAACAAATCAACAGATTCTGATTTTTCAGAAAAAGCTACAGTAAAGAATCGTATAATATCAATAAATTAATTAATAGCCTTTCAATCCCTTTGCTTTGATAGTTATTTTCATTAATTTTATATTTTTGTCCGATAATAACTCTTGCTGTGTACATAAGCTATTTCAAGTTACTGACATTATCATGTACTTTAATGCAATTGTAAATTAATGATTAACTTACTCGACATCTTAAGTCACCAATTTGAGATTGAGGGATAACATTAAAGCTTGAAAAGATTTCGACACATTTCACGATGTGAGCGTCCCATTTAACTTTGGTGAAGAAACGAGATTTCTTTTTAATACAATAATCATCGATGGCTTGAATATGCGAAAGAAAATATTCGTCTGCAAATTGAAAGAAAAAACATAAATAGTATCACCAATTCAGTATCGATATAAGATAAATAAGGGAAAAGAGCTCACCATTTTCTTTAATTATTTCGGAAATAAAATTAGCATCTAAGGCTTGACTTATTAATGTTTGAATGAAAACTTCAAAATCGGCTTGATGCTGGAAATTATTTGATAGCTTATCTTCGGGTGCTTTCAATTTTTCAACAATAATTTCTCCATTGGAGATAATATTTGGACCATTAACAGATCTCCTCTCTGAGTCAAGTTTCTCATAATTAATATTATTGCGGGTTAAACCAAGTTTTTCGACGACAATTTTTGTCCGATTACAGCCAACTATTCTTACATCGACACCAGTGTAACGTTGTTTAACAGTTGGATTCCACGCAGAATACTATAAAAAAGAGTATTAACGCATTAAAAAGTGTGATAAACAGGTTCATGTGCTTAATTATTCACTATCAAATAATCAAAAATATTTGTTTTGCAATGGAAATCTAAGATTATATATAATTAAGTAAAAATTATTCAACAACTATCGAAGTCCACATTTCATCGAAATTACACTTCAAAGTTCGAGTAAAAAAACTAACCACTTGTTCATCTTACAATTTATAATAGGTAAATAATTAATTTGTCATCGTGAAGTTAGAAGGAAAATCAGAATATCAGAAACACTTGAGATAGTGTTAAATGAAACTAGAGTAGTATTTAAACAAACATATGAATCTTGAAACACTATATAAGAGTAAAACAAGAATATTGTAACAACTTCAACAAAGGGTACACAATGTCACTCAAAGGTTGAAATGAAATAAAAATTAATAAAATCAAGCTAGTTAGACTAATTAAGATACTTCTTAAATTTTTTCATATTTTTTAGCTTAATCGTTTCTAAATCTTAAGCCTATAATCATTTCATGATTAGTGATTTGTAAATTGTCAATTTGAATGAAATTCAATTTACCGAAGATGTGTTTGTGTAGACAATTTGACCATCTTGTTCACTTGGTTCGAAGCGTTGTAACAAGCTTTTGCCCTCAATCCTCCAGATCATCGGAAGTTCAGATTCAGTCTCGTCCAGCGAAACAACAAAATCTCCCGTTCTCATCAAGCCTTCTCTGATGGTAAGTGCTTTCTTGTCTTGTGATCGTCTTCTTGGTGTATTAGTTGCAGTGCTTTGCATTAAAACGTTTTGATTAGTTAAATTTTTAATTGAACTGGCATGATGAGCATGCTGGTTTTGAATTGCAGTTGTTTGTTGTAAATGTGTTTGTGGCTGTTGAGTTATGGCGGTTGATGTTATATTTGATGTAGTTGGTGGATTAGCTATGATGATTGAAGCATTTAAGGTATTAGTCTGAATCGGGACAATGGTTGTCAATGTATTTGTTGGGGCCGGGTTATTAATTACACACGATCGCACAGATAACTCTTTTTTACTTTGATTAGAACCTGATGTAGATTTTTTACTAATACTAACTATATTAATGGTATTAGTAATGGTTTTATTTGAGGATTGAGATAATGTCGATGAAGAAGGATTAGATGAGGGTAAAATTTCTTGAACAATTATAGATGGTACTTTGGAGGAATCTTTGTGTATTTTTTGAGATTGGTGATTGGATGTATTTGGATGAAAATTCGAATTATTCATATTACTATTGTTGAACTGCTTTTTGTCCATTGAGCCAGATATTTTCATTACTTTTTCTTCTATTTTTATCTTGTTACATTCTAATTGTTGGTTAACGGCACTAGGACGTGGACTAATAATATTGATTATTTCCGTTTTATCACTAATATTTAGTTTAGTCGAGGCAGTATTTCCAGTGAAACTTTGATTAACTTTCATTTTTGATTTAAGTGTAACTTTTTTGTTTATAGTAACTGAACAGCTGTTGTTACTTGCAAATTTTTCCGATGCTTTTTTCTTCGAGTTTTCCAAGTTGATTTTTTTTACCTTTTTCGTAGAAGGGTGAGTTGGACTATCAGGAAACTCATATTCATCTAGAATTGATTTATGATCTTTTGAATCTTCCAGTTTACGTTTCTTTGTTCCTTTAAAATTGGTTTTTATTTCGGGGTCAGGGATATTACTCAAAGTTGTAATTGTAGTATTAGTGGTAGGTCGCATCTTGAAAAATTTTGCTTCATGATCCTTCATATCTCCAGACTTTTTAACACTTGTCACTTCAACAGATTTACAGGTTGTATGGGACAATAAAGACTTGTTTGATATTTTGTTTAGGTCATCAGTATGGATAGGAACAATATTAATCATTGAGTTGTATTTCTTATTACACGTCGATTGCTGTCCTTGCATCATTTTTTGTTGACAAAATATTTTTGATTTTGACTCTTTTGATTTTTTCTTCTTTTTTGTCAAACCACTTTCATTATTCAACTTATTTTCAACATTATTCATATCATTGCCAACGTCAGATGTCATTGGAGGAGTTACTCGTTGTTGATTATTAGGTATGAAATCTGATTGATATCCTTTTGAGTTAGAGACCGTTGTTGACTTGATTGTAATTTGGTCATCTGAAATGGCACAAGGATTTGTTAAAATAGAGTCACTGACACAAGGAACATTGACAACGGCCACAGATTCAGATTGAACCATACAACTTGATACTGATGAAGTTGTCATAGTAGGTTGGGTTCCTGTAGATGCCGAAGATAGAGGTACTTGTGGTTGCTGAGGTCTATCCATAAGAATGTCATTAGATTCATTAGAATTAACTAATTGTGGACAAGAGTTGGAGTGATCTGAGTTATTTGAATGGCTTGAATGGCGGGATCCAGTATTGAACAATTGATCACCAAGAGCCCCATTCAGTATATCGGTTTGAAGATTATTGAAAGCGAATTCTATCTCTCCAGGAAACTCGATTTCTGGCCCATTGAAAACTGAGTTTAATGTGGGTTCATTAGAAATCAAAGGATCGATTGTATTATTCAGTTGAACCTTATTTATTTCGTTACTATTGGAAATAGCATCTGAGATCGTTGGTGCTAAATTTGACAAATTTGGAAGGCAACTTTCACCATCCCCACTTCCAATTGGTTTTAAATTATGTTGTAGATAATTGACGGACACATTAGCAGCATTCGAATTTGCTGCTGCAGCAGCTGCAGCTACCATGCAGGAACTATTAGAGATTACATGACCCGAGGAATTGTTTCCACTTGAAACTTTTGGAGGATGATAAGGAGAGTTATTAAAATTAGATTGATGAGATTTTCCATTATTTTGAGAGTTGACATGAAAATGCCTCATTGAATCATCCTGTGTGTTTCCTGGTTGTGGCGGTAATTGTTGATTACCGCTAGATGGAGGAGTAGGATACGCAGATAATCCAGCGGGTGTCCCCAAAGTAGAATAAGCTAAAAAGTAAAAAAAGTTAGAAAGTTTTAATAAAGTTGTAATTAGACTTTGATTTACAACCAATCAACATTGAAAACAACCAAATTCACAATGAAAAAACATTGAAATATACCATACCAAATCGCATATGGTTTTTGCGCAATCCAACAGTTTTTTCGATTAGACAAAAGCTAGTGAGTTCATTTTGTGGTTTTTCTTCATCGTTAGTTTGATTGTTTTCGAAGTGAATGGACTATAAATAAATACCTGTATTTGTAAAAGAGTTGCCAGCATAGTTTTGAACTCCACTGGAAACTGGAGCATTAGATATTACAGTTGAATTTTGAAAAGAAACTGCAGGAGTTGCGGACACACTCGATCTTTTTTGACGAGGAGAATGTGGAATAGATGACGGACTACTATAGCCATAGCTACATGAGGATGACTCACTTCCATGATGAATTGCATGACTGCTTGCAACAGATGAAGAACGAGATGGACTATTCAGGTTTGCATTCGGACAGTAATTGTTAGTTGTTAAACTAGACATCATCATACTGCAACTGCTTAGATGGTTGTTACCCGTGATTGATGAATTACCACGAGTCTGATTAGAGCAAGAATTTGAATGACTATGTTTAAAAGAGTGAGAATTATTTCCAAAACTGATAAAATCACGAGCCAAAGAATTAGGAAAATTCATAGATGAATATTGTGAAGCTGAATAATTATCGGACATTAAGAAATTGTTAAAATATGGATCAGATGCTTGATGATGCTGATGATGTGCATGGGCAAGTTGCTTTGAAAATTGGTGGTCAAATGTAGATCGTGTTGTGTTTCTTGCAGCTGCAGCAGCTGCTCCTGTATAAACATTCTGAGACATAGCTTGCATCATACCAAAGGAACAGGAACTATTGCTCTTATGATGATGGTGTTGGTGATGATAATAGTTATTATCCTCAATGGAACAGAACTTATTATTGTAGTTGCTGGAAGAATTAACATGAGAGGACATATTTTGCGGCCCAGACGCATGAGGATGCCCATGTGGATGTGAATGAGGATGAGTATGACCATGTGAATGCGAGTGAAGATGAGAATGTGAAGCAGGATGAGAATGAGGATGAGAATGATGATTACTGACAGTGGATCCTGATGTTGAGTTCATCAAATTCACAGATTCATGAGGTAAAATACCAAAAGGACCAGCATCTCCTGATTGATGATTATGATGCAATGAGCCCGGATTCAAATGGTGAGTAAACAATGAACCAGCCCCAGTAACTGAAGCTGCAACAGCACTCATATCAGATGATTCAGGATGATGTCCCATGGCTGATGATCCATGTAAAGCTCCTGGCATACCACTATAATAACCAGGCGGCGGGGGAAATCCAGCAGTCCGCAGATTAGGCATATCATTGGCTGTAATTAAGAAATTTGAAAATTTACATGTGTTAAAAAAATAAATATTTGGAAAATTTGGGCTGGGATGAAAATACATGCATAACATACCAAAGGCGGACCTTAATTCCACCATTCCAAGACCAATCGGAAACATTAGTAGGCCCCAATTTTGATCATTCTGTAAGCACAATGTTATAGATTTGGTTGAGATTTTTATAACCAAAAAAAGAAAAAAAATAGACAATAAAAAGATGTATGTTTAAAATTGATTACAATTGATTACATCTGGGGGTTTTCGCTTTTGTTTGGTCGTTTGGTCTTCGCAGGTAACGCTATCTAGTGCTCCTAAAAAAACTAGATTTTAGTTACTTCTATTTTTATTTTGCGCATTGGCGGGTAAAACAAACTCAGTTGTTGTAATATGCTTTATGATCAGATATTAATATATAAGTATCTAGTTTTATACCAATTAAACTTGATATTTTCTTAGGATTATCAATTTTGAAATAGTTTTCCAATCAAAGTCCGATTCCAAAAAGTGTCACAATTTATTTTTTGTAGCTTTGTTTCATTAAATTACAATCTCAGAATAGATCTTTTTTATTGTTATTAATACTGCAACCTGTTTGTTTAATAGGTAAGTATTGAATCCAGGATCCGATCCCATTTCTGGCCATTCAGCTTTCACCAAATGTTTGTTTTTTCAATAAACCGCGTGTTTCTTTTAAATAAATCAAAAGATGCAAACTGTCATTATGACCTGTGTTATTTAAAGCAGTGTTAATTCTCATTTCTTTTTGTCTGTATAAATTTTTCATCAAAAGAATATCCGTAGATTATTTAATCATGTTGAATAGTCAGTCAGAGATTGCATTGACCCCATTTTTCAATTGGTTTGTAAATGGATGCAGTGATGTTTGGTCATCTCCAAATTATTTCAAGAAAACCAACAATAAGTTTTTATTGCCTAAGAATGGTTATTTTCAATATGATATCAGTGGTTTATTTGTATACGGAGCTAAGAACTGTGTAATTGTATGTCAGCTCCATGGACCTTATATTCGTTATGCTTTCAATATAAAAGCTTTTGAAAGTATTCATGAAAAGGTTTCCTGTGTTTCATTCGCGCGATGCCTGCAGTAAGTATTTTTCAATCAAAATGATAAATAAATTAATACTTACCCTAGTGGGTCCGATAAGGTCGTAAAAATTTTGGTATTCTCCACCTATTGAAACGATCGCCCATGTGACCCACTAGTTTACTTCCTTTAAAATTTTTTTATTTCAATTTCATTTCTTTTCTACTTACAGAAAACCTAAACTATTCATCGGATCTAACCTAGGAAATTCTATCATCTATCAATTCGATGAAAACAAAATTCAATGTTTTTTTGATCCCACTCCGTTTGAAATAAAATTCGACAAAATTATTTCATCTTCAGATTGGGCTAACAATCATATTGTTTTTTACTCTAAAGATACACGAATTGTTCAATGGAACTTTGAAAAGGGTTCATGTTCTGCTGAATTCGAGTCACCATCTGGTCACCGTAAAATCGATTCAATCGTTGTTACAAAAATCGAACCTTTGCTGATTGCTATTGCCTTCTGTGGAGGACAGATTTTAATAATTAAATTAGAAGAACTTGAACTAGTCAATTACACCAAATTTGCTGTTTTGAACCTTGCTCCTTCAGACATATGCTCCTTAGCCTTTCCTTTTGATAATGGAATATTTAAACATGGACTCATTGCTGCGATTTCTAGGGATGGCGACCTTAAAGTATGGGAACTTGATTCTCGTGAGGAGTTATTTAGTCATCAACTTGAAATAAAATCTACTAAATACTCCAAAACCAAAAATTTTTTCTCCATCGTTTTCATCCCAACAAAACCCAAGTCATCAGAATCAGATTCGGCTCAAGATCCTCAAAGTACTTTCAAATTGCTGATATCTAAATGCAACGGTGATATCTGTGTTGTTGATGTACCTTCAAAAAACAAAGGCACTCCAGTTAAAAATATTCAAAAAATCAGTTCTTATGGACGATTTGCGCATTCCAACGTAGTTTTCAATATTTCAGTAGTTAATCCTTTCCATTATAAATCTGATGATAAAAATAGGACGATTCAACCATTTTGGGATCTACCACAATTTGCAGTGAGCATTTCTTTGGATCGTTCGGCCATTTTCTGGGATCTATCCAGTTTGAAGGCCAAATCATCCTTTCCTACTCTTAGCCATCAAGTTCATGATCTTGAGTTCAATCCGCATGATAATAACCAATTAGCAATAGCCACTGGAGATGGACTCAAAATTTGGAGATTTAGTCACCAAAGAAGGTAAGTTTATTTTAATTGTAATCAATAATTTCTCTTTTACTCATTCTTTTTTATTATCACCTCTTACAGAACTCAGAAAGACACAAAACACGTATACCCATCTTATTATCGAGTCTCTAATATCCAAAAGAATCTCCCAGCTAATACGAAAATTGTGTGTCTAGCTTGGCATCCTCAGCAAAAATCCAATGAAAATGTAATTGCTGTTGGAACTGATGATGGTGAAATATTTTGCATTGATCTTGCTTCATCAACTTTGCTCTATGCTTCAAAGCATGAAAATATTCCCAGAACTCGTATTTACTCCGCAAAATGGGGTCCAATACCGGACAATCATCGCGGTGATAGCAAATCAGTATGGGGAGTTTATTCTGTATATCAAACTGGTGATGTAAAAGTTCACGTACCAGCGATGAACAAAGTTTTTGATTTCGAAACGCTATCTCCGGATCTTATTCACTATTCAAAAAAAACTGAATGTGTTTGGAGAAATGATTTCAATTATTTAGCTATTGGCTATAGCGATGGAAGCGTTGCCATCTGTTTAAATGATGGAGATTTAAAACCAATCATTATGTTTGATAATTTACACTCTGAATCAGTATCATGTATTCGCTGGCATCCTGATTACATTCGTAATTATGATGAGTTCAACGTAATAAAGCTTCAAGATAAAACTAAATTCGAGTCCTGGATAGCTACTGGCTCATGCGATTGTGCTATTCAAATAATTGATCTTGATCCACTCATAAAGAAATATAGGGAAACACCAAACGAAATCATTCATACCTCACAATCTAAGCATATTTTACTTGGCCATACTAGTCGTATAATTAGCTTATCGTGGAGCACATGTGTTGACGAATTTTTGGCGAGCTGTTCTGCTGATACAACGGTACAAGTTTGGCAAGCAGAACTTGGCATACCGTTATACAACTTCCGTGGACACTGGTCACGTATTTTTTGCCTCACATGGGCTCCTTGGAGTGAAGATCTTATTTTTAGCGCTGGAGACGATAGCACAGTTCAAGCATGGCTTGCATCAGCTCAAGGATCAAATCTGCCACCGGATAATGCGAATACAATTTGGGAACCCAAAAGAGTTAGTTCCCCTCAACTTTGCCAAAATGAATCTTTGGAGGAAGAATGCAATTACGACAACCTTGTTGATCCATTGCTTGCTGATGATCAACTTTGTGATATTGAATCAAGTGCAGAAGTTTTAACATCTTCACCTCCCTCTTTCAAAGCTATACTTAAATCCACTACCGGGGAAATCGAAAGTACTAGTTCAGAATCAGCATCATCTCTCAATATTTCACTTTTGAACTTGAAACAAGATCAAATTCAACATCAAAGTCAAGAGAAAGATCAAGAACAGGTCACAGATAGGCAGGGTCCAGAACGATCGCCAATAATCCGTCCAACAATCTTGTCCAAACTTAAAAATCCATCAAAATCTTTGAATGAATACACTATCAAAGAAAAGAAAAAATCTTTACTGCCTTTATCAAATATAACTGAAAATTGCTCAACTAAACTTCAAACCATTCAAGATATTGAATATTTGATTGGAAGAAAATTTACAATTCCCGAGATCAATAATGATGCTGAAGTACGAAAAAGATGTCTATTATTTCTCGATAAGGACGATGTTAAAGAACTCGTCCAAGAAGAAATCCGCAATCATAAAACAAACAATAACTTTTCACTCGCTTATCAAGTTTCTGCATTAACAGGAGATTTAAAAGAAACGATTCTCGAAGCTTCTCGAGCCAAGCAACTAAATGATTGGTTGGTTGCAATGTCAGCATCTATTTCAAGAGAATTCTGGTCCAGAATCGCTCTTCTTTATGCTGTGCAACTAGAAAACTCTAATGAATCCGCTCAAGCTGCTATTTATTATTCATCTGTGCATCGTATTACTGATGCAGTTAGGGTATTATTAAAAGCTGGTTTGTATAAAGAATCTCTCATTCTTGTGAAGAATTGCGCATCTTTTAATTCTCAACTTATCAGAGATATTCTCAATGCATGGGCAAAGAGTAAAGAGAGTCAAGATAACTTGGAATTTGCTGCGAAAATATATGTTGCAAATTTAGAGTCCGAGGAAGCAGCTCGATGTTTAGCTGAACGCAAAGATGATCCAAAATGTCAATCATTATCTAGAACTCTTCTATCAGCTGAACCATTGGTTATAAAGCCTAATTAAATTTGTATTTGTTATGACTGTGTCTCTTTTGGTCTTGAAAAATAAAGATATATTTTCGTGTCATTTTGCTGACATCTTTTATTTCGTTTTTTTTAGATTTGTAGATGATGTTATTTGATGTATCACCGTTTTCAGTAATAAATGTATTTAAATATAAATTAGGATTGAAAGATCATTAGCCTGTTATCCTAACCTGTTATTGTAATATGTTTTTCAAAAAATACTTAAATAAAATTGAAAACCACATTGGCTGCCACAAAGTTGTCTATTAAACACGGGTGCGAGGGAAGACTCTACAAATTAACCAAAAGTTATCTTTTTTTTGCGATTTTCATCGATTATCAATCAATCGATGATAAAGTTTTGATCATCAGAACAACATTAGTGTGAATTATTTGAAAGTTAAAGCTATGTGTTGGTCGGTAATTTGATCTTTTCATGGAGCTTGTATTGAGAAAATAAAGAAAAGATGAAGACGAAGAGAAACTGACGACGAAAAGGAAGAGAAAAAGAGGGACCAAAGACCTTCTCTTGTTTTTCTTCATAATTTCCTTCTTCCATTGGTGATGATGGCTGTAGATTGATGCGCACATAGTGAGCGTATATGCGAAGCATATACGCTCACTATCATCACAATGTATATCAAACACCAACATCAACATGAACAAACAACAACATATTACTACCACCACTGCTTCCAGTACAACCAACTACTCCAGCAACTTCAATATTTCAGTAAGTCTCTTGTAATTTGAGACCACATAATCTTCTTTTTCTTTTTCTCATTGCAACTCACTTCTCTATGCTCTTTCATTTCTAACTTTTTCTTCTTCATCACCATTATCATCTTGAATGAAAAGAAACTGAAGAAAGGCTCAACAGTAAATGAGAAAAAGAAAGAGAAAATAGGAAGAAATATGTTCACACCATTGAATTTGAGTGAAGAGAAAGACTTTGTCAACTCCCAATCTCTTTCTATCTATTCATTTGGTACAGTAGAGGACATTATCAAACTGTAATCTGAAACTTTATTCTAATAAATGTTACCAAAACTCGAGCAACTCCTATAATAATAATTATTATTACGATCATTATTATTAGTATTAAATTAACCTCTTCGCATAATTTATTTTGCTTCTTTTCAACTTCGTCTGTGAACTTCATCCCGATTCTTCATTTTTTTGTCTTCATTTCTTAATTCCTTTCTATTTCGCCTTTTATATGAAAACCCTTTTTTCCTGCTCTCCATTCAAGATGAACTCGTCTGGCTTCCAGGACCAATAGTCGAGGCATGATTAACCATGATGAATTAGGATCAATGGATACTTTGGTTACTATCACAAGTTTCTCGATTAATGTTCATAATTGAGCTAATGACATCAAGTGGAAGTCGGTTTTTCAATTTTCAAACTGCGTTCGAGGTAAATAAGGTCAACCAATGTGGACTATTGCAAGAACCTAAAGCGATGTATAAATAAGGATGCATTTGCCTCTATTTAAGCTTCTCTTTTACCTTTCATTTCTGCTTGTTTGGTTTCATTGTAATTACTTATAATAGGAATCATACTTTCGTTTCATTGGTCATCACCAAGCAACTAAATTAAACACAGGTAGACGCCAAAATACACGTAAGTATTATTATCAAGCAAGCGAAATCTGTAAGCGAAGAAATGAAGCTAAATTTATTTCTATCATTAAAATAATGACAATATACGATTTTTCATTTTTTCAGGTTCAATTAGCAATCGACCGGTGATTTTACTTCGCTTTAACAATGATCAATGAAGCCAATTGTCTTCAATTAGCGAAACATGATCAATATTACTACAAATAACTGATTTTGATTGAGAGTGATGAAAGCCCAAGAGAAGTGAATTTTATTCCGATTTCTTATGGATAACCTAAAATAAACCACATGAAAGACAAAAAGAAGTAGTTGATATCAAAATGGATTCATGGTTTTAACATCGATAACGGCATCAAGATTGATAAATCCCAACGGGATCAATTATATTCAATTGACTGACGTCAAGTAGTGATGAAGAGAGCAGCAAAATGAGCATGATTATGATCCCTGAGGAAGATGAAGGACCATTTTTACAGTTTAACTGATTGATATTTTTGTCTCCCATTTTTATTCAAAAGGCCTTAATGTTACAATTTGCGGAAGGAGCAGAAGTGAAGAGATGAAAAACTGAAGACCAAAGTTTACCGTTAATCTGAAAAGCAAAGAGAGATTTCAATTGTTGCATAATGTCCGATCCATAATAATTTTATCAACAATCCAAATCATCAAATTTGACAGTCAATTAACTGACCTTAATGAAACACTTTAATAAGTCGTTTTTCATTCACACATTTGTTGATGTCAATAACAATGACGATAATGAAGACACAAATTATGTTTTTGCATTGTTAGTTTCAAATGAAAAGTATTCATTTCAAAGCAAATTTCAATATTATAATGCGAAAGTCAAAAGGGAATATTGATATTGATCAAAATCAAATCAATTGACTAAATAGTGAGTGAAGCAGCGGTGGATGAAGATGGCAGGAAGATGATGATGATGATGACCTTTAAATTGGGGAAAGTTGATGCCAAGGTCCTATAAGTTTTATTATAGGTCAATGAAGAGAAAGAAGATAATTTAATCAAATTCTGTCCATTTACTGAACATTTTCACAAACCATGATAAACTTAATTTTCATTTTGATGGTCAACACTCGTAATCTTAATGATAACAGTTGAAAGTTGACAATTATCAGCTAATCCATTCATCTGCTTATTTTATTGTTGAGCATTTAATCTGAATGAAATCACATTTATTCAATTCCTTTTATATAATTTGAAATGTGAATCTTTCGATCTAAAAGGATGAGACTTTAAGGTTAATCTCTGGTTGAATCATCATCTTACTGAAGTAATTGTGAGGTGAGATTACAATTAACAAGTTGATTTCAATGGTTCTTTAATCATTATAAAATGACCTTAAAGCCTTTTCTGAACCTATAAGATAATAATAATAATAATGTTCGTCTCAATTGTAATTTGATCTTGTTTTATTTGTCGATATTCATTGTATAGGTTCTCCCATGAAGATGATGAACAAGTTTGCATTTTGTGCTTCAACCAGTATTCAGTCATCTTGCTTCATTTAGCCAATAATAATCAATATCAATCTTTAATTGTTATCAAAGTTTAAAATGTTCATTCAAATAACTGATGAAAAATTAAATCTAATTAAATGAATGTTTCAATGAAAGTGAATAATTGCTAATAATTGGAGCAAAACAAATCAAGTTTAATCATTGTCTCACCACAAATTAATATGTTGATGTTGCTTTAAATAATAATTGATGAAAGTTGCTTCTCATTACTTATTGATCACTTTTGGCTTTTGTGATCAAATTTCAAGGATTGTGAAGCAAAATTGGTTTAAAACATTTCCGGCCAAACAGATCACCATCACTGTAAACATTATCATCTGCAACTTCATCTTCATTTTCATCTTTGAGATGAAAGTCCAATCCTTAACCTTTCTTCAAAGATTGATTAACAATTCAAATTGCTTTTCGTTTATTTGTTTGAAAATTGTTAATCAAATACAATCAAAACAAATAGAGTTTCATCTCAAATCGCACAACTATTGATAATCAATTGAACGATTATAGTTTTCAATTTTTCTCCTTTCAATCAACAATCAAATGTTTTTGTTTTAAATGGCAATAACCTTATTCATCGGAATGTTATGTGTATCATTATGCCAAGTTAATCATCTTCATTTCCATATTCACTTGATAATCTTAATCATGATCATCAGAATAAGAATAACATCAACAACATGATCATCTTCTAATCATGATCAATATCATTATCTCATCTCATTTACTTGAGATCAAATGACTTTGTAATTGAAGACGCTTCTTTAATTGCACCTTTGCTTTCCGTTTCTAATTAAACACTGATTGACACCAACAGTCTTCTTGTCAAACTGCGTATTAATAGCCATTAATTAACTTTGGATTCA
Source organism: Tetranychus piercei (assembly GCA_036759885.1). NCBI lineage: Eukaryota > Metazoa > Arthropoda > Arachnida > Trombidiformes > Tetranychidae > Tetranychus > Tetranychus piercei. The sequence goes on from CM071878.1 coordinate 10,055,459, forward strand.
CAGTTTACTACAATATAGTTTTCATTTTAATTTTAATTTTTCAATTTTAAAAATTGTTTCATCGACTTTTCGAGTGATTTGTGTTGGCAGAAGAAGAAAAAACGAAATCAAAGACAATTTAGAAATGAGAAATTACAGAAACAAAGAAGAGGGTTGTAATTAAAATAATATGCAATATAAAAATGTTGATCAAAATTAACATGAAAAGTTGTGAGCAATGGTATTATGCTGATAGAGCAGCTGAGAAGATATAATAAGGTGGAAACATAACGATTTAGTTGCGTCTTTTGTTTTGGCCTTGTTTCAGTTCAATCATTAGTTGCAATGATTGTCCATTCAATTGCAGGTAATTGTTCATCATTCACATTCCCATTCTTTTCATTAGAATGAGTTTGTTGTATTTATCCAAGGGAAGCGAAAGAGAATGCGAAAGAGAAGAAGAAGAGAGGAAAAATGATAATAATTTTAAAGCCATGTTTGGTTGATTAGTTGAAGTAAGGTTTTTCCTTCAAATTCAGTGGAATGAGAAAATGTTGATTCTAACTTTGATCAGTTAAAAAACCTGAGATTTAAAGTGAATGATTCATTTCTCATTCCAATGAAAAATGATAAGTCAATCCTAAGTGATTAATACTGAATGAATGAGGCAACAGATTGAAGATAAACAAATAAACATGAAAAATTTAAACATTTTTTCCCTTCTTTTCGCTTTCCTTTAAATGGTCAGTAAAATCACAGGTAACCAACGGCATAATTATGGACCAGCTTTGATGGTGAAGGTGAGACAATCTGAGGAAGGGACAGTTTGCTTGGACTGGGCTTTGGGTGCTTCCCATCGCGTTGACGACGATTCTTGAACCAATTGCTGACTTGAGTTGTTGTGAGTTCCGTCTTTTCGGCCAGTTTCTTCTTGTCGTCTGGATTTGGATAAGGATTGCTTTTGTAACTTTCCTTCAACAATTTGCGCGATCTCTCCTTAAAACAGTAGATCATCTCTTCTCCGTCCCAGATTGTCGCTGGAAGTGGATACTTTTTCCTCAAACGATATTTATCAACTGGACAAAGGTTTCGACCTCGCATCTTTTCAGCTTCTTTGTAATGAGCTTTGTACCTTATAAACCACAATTGAAGAAATGGATGAAATAATAAATTATTTTATGTTAAACTCAATTTTCATTTTTGTTTGTCTTTACGAAAATTATGGTTCAGGCTTTAAATGATATCATTTATGTTATTCATGAAAATACAACACACATCGAAATCCACTGAACCTAATCAACTTATTTGGACCTTATCAGACCATTTGTAAAGTAAAACGAAGCAAGCAAATGCAATAAATAAAAGAGGTTCATTAAAAAATTAAAACAATGTTAAATTTACATCGCTGTCATGGAAAGGCGATTAATACGAGGAAAATCAACCGTAATCAAGATAATTTATGACAATGGCCTTTATTGTGAAAAACCCTAATTTTCATTTGCTTTTTCATGCCTTTAAAAGATACTCTCATCAACAAATCTCACCAGAAATTGAATCAAGAGGAAATAATTTTCATTTAAACTTACCATAAAGATTGAAGTTCTTGATGGTACCTTTTATCAAAATGATGTGTTTCAAGAATGTTATAAAGTTCCTTGTAATTACCACGGTTGAAGGCGACTTGAGCACTTGATCGAAGGACAGTTTCATTGTAATGAATTTGAGGTGAATCTTGAATAGACCAAAGAAAATGCGTAAGTTTATCAATCTTTTTGGCTTGAAGCAAAGCTTCACAGACACAAGTTATCTGGTCATTGGTAAGCGAACTCCAAGCAAATGGGTTCGATTTACCGATAAAATCACCAGATGCATCATCAAGTGCTAATCGACTGACATTATTAATAGGTAAGATTGGCACATTAGAGACAAGAGAAGGATTCTGATGAAGAAGTTGATGTTGGTGAATGTGGTGTTGGTCTTGTTGGTGGGAATCGTGTTGAAGTTGCTGGTGAAGTTGCTGTTGTTGTGGATGCTGCAGTAATTGGTGGTGTTGATGTTGGTATTGATGGTGATGATGGTGTTGCTGTTGATGGTGCTGTTGTTGGTGACTTTGAAGGTTCCCTGAACCATGACGAAAATGAGAGTGGTGATGAGAGAGTAACGGTGGAGGCGAAGATGGAGAGGGCGAAGGATGTCCCGTTAAATTGCAAATCGTCGTTTCTGTCGAAGAACTGTAACATTCTTCGTCCATTTTAAGCTTGATTGTTGGAATATCTAAAGTGCCTGGATTCATGGTTGATGAAGATGTGGATAGTTTGCATGCAAGAGTGGACACATTAGAACAAATAGCAGACACAGAAGTTGTTATCGAAGGAATTGTTGAAGATGAAAGTAAAGGTAGAATGTTGGATGAAGATGGTGGAGATGAAGATGAAGATAACTTGTAGCTTGACGAAGAATCACTTCCAGGACTTGGAATAATCGACGAGTCCAAAGATGATCCAAAAGTTGTGTAAGCAAAGTCTCTTGGTGCAAAAGATGTATTCATAACGTTTAACACCAACAATAACAGTGTGTCTGTGTACCAAATGAAAATGAAATTGTACCATAAAGGAGTGAGGAGTGTGAATGAAGAGAGGAAGAAGAGAGAGGAGAGAGAAGGTGGATGAGAGAGAAAGGAGGAAAGGGAGAGAAAGAAGAAAAGACAATTTTCACATCCAAAGAAGCAAAAGATGAAGATTAAAACATAAAAGTCGATAGAAGACAATAGCAGATAAAAGTTGATTTTAATGTCGAAAGTATTTGTTCAACTTGAATCGGGAATAATCATGAAAATAACTGAAATTGCTGATGTGTTTTGATTAAACTTAAAGAGTTGGTCTAATTGTGATAATCTAGGTGAGAGAATGGACTTTGAAAATGTTGATCAAGAAAAGCTAAACGATTTATGGATTATACATGAACTCATCTAACTCGGTTTACTGCTTAACTGTTGGTTTTAGTTGAAATGTTAAATGATTATTATTAACATCAGTCAGTTAACATTGGTCTTTCTGCGAATGCTCAGTAGTTAAAGATTTATAGAGAAATAATTTCAACTTTCAATTGATTGTGTTCAGTGTTTATCAATATTTGACCAAAATTAAAGTAAATTGTCTTTTCGTTAATTCCTCGTTCACTTTAATGTGTGATTTTGGACCAATTCAAGACTCAGCATGAAGTGCGAAATATAAATCGCGAATTGATAGTAATTATTGTAGTGCAATGTAATGTTGTTGATGAGCCTTTTCAGGTTGTCATCATTTTATTGGCACTTCATTTTCACCCAATTGTTCCCTTCGCTAATTCACACACTCAAATACATATTGGTGTCAATAAAGTCAAGCATTCAGCAAAATGGGCAACATGAAAGTCTCTTTCCTATTATTACCAAGTCTTGTACATTTTATATCAACAAAGATATACTTTCGTGTTTTTGGTCATTTTTTGACAACAAAAGAGGCAAGCGGATTACTAGCGTGTTTATCCTCTTCCGTCTTTATAATAACAACACTTTTCTTTTTTCCTTTTCTTCTTTTCATCTTTTCTTCAGCCTTAAAATGGCCCTTAAATAGACGATCAGACGATATTTTGTCACTCTTAAGGCGAGACTTGCATGTCCTTTGGCCTCCCGCTAATAAAGCTTTCATTGCATTTATTTTACAAAAGACAAGTCTAGAGATTCAAAGCAATGTTAAGATAAACTTATCATTAAATAGTTATGCTTTTTAACGGCAAATCAAGGAACCAATGAGTGAAACCTTAACTTGCTGTAGAATCCTTTCTTGATCAAACTTTAATTCTGTTTATTGATTTCATATTTCATAATTGAATCAGACGATCAGAAACTTGAGTAAACCGACAGTTAGCTTCAAAGTTGTTTCGTCTTTTTATGGTGACAGTAAGCAGATCTCAAAAACTTTGTCAATTTAGAAATTCGCTTTTCTTCCCAAAAATGCTTTTCTTTTTCCTCTTCTTTCATCTTCTGCCAACTTCATCTTCATCGTCTTCGTCTTCATTGACCCTTTAACTGACCCTTCTTTTCCTGTAGTTTCCCTTCTTACAGTGGTCAAGTGTTGAGTCTTATATTGAGAAGTAAGATTTAAATGATAAGCTTTGTCTTGCTGATTGATCGTTTTGTTCACATTAATTTAAAATGGTCAAGAGAATGAGGAAAACTCTGTAAAGTTTCTTGAGTAGCAAATGCTAATTATTCAAAAAAGATGGCAAATGAACGAGAAAAGTTAATGGAAAATGTTGATTAGTAAAATCAATAATGTTAATTGTATTAGACTTTTGCCCCTTTTTATTTCATTCATAATTGTTGGGATTCAATGACAAGGTTAAAGTTAACTTTAAGATAACAATCAATTTGATTTTATGATAACTGATTTATAATACTTGTTCAACAGCAAAGGCAAAACAAGTCAAAAAAGTTACTCAAGTTACTCTTGATGATTGAAGTTGAGATAACTTTGAATGGGTCAACATGAAAAGAGTCTTTACACTCTTTAATAGACTGACGATTTGTATTACAATAGACAAATCAACGTGAAAATTTGATACTGATTAACTCAATTGATAAACTTTTATTAAGCTTTTACATTTTCTATTAGATTGTTGATACATTTACATGAGCTGTTAACGCCTCAAATCACTTAAACGCAACTTGACAATTGATACTAATATTAACATTGCTTTCTCTAACATTTGTTAAATACAAATTAATTGTCTTAAGTAGTTAATTATATTATAGCCAATATTTAGTTCCAACAAAGTTCATAACAACTACAAGCTAATAGCAAGTCCACTGAGGGTCAATATTTCCAGATCTGTTATTGATATTTGAGCTGATTTTCACAGCTGCTAAAACAATAACGACTGATGAAGCTCAATTAAGATTTCCATTTAAAAGGATACAAAATGTAAATAAATTCAAAGTGTTGATGTAATGTTAAATCCTGGTTGTAAATTTTTATCAAGTTTTAATCATGTTTTTGTTTTGCTGATATTTTTCATTACAGACATGACCCTTGACCTTACTAGATTGAAATTTGAAAGCCTTTTCTTAGCCAATAAAACACTCACTTTCATTTAAAGGCACCAGAAATTAGTTAACGAGTTTATTTTTATTTTTGTTGACCGATTCCTGGAATTAAGATTAGATTAGTAATAAGAAATGAATCAATTTAGAAACACAACTTCTATTTATATTATTCTTTAGATCCTTTAAATAATTACCTTTTTATTTCTGAAATGAACAGAAGTATTTACTTGAAAAGTCAATGTTAAATTGCCAAACCATTAAAACCGAGTCACTTTTGAATGCCAATAAGAACAATATCAATAACAAAAAATTTTTGAAAAAACCGCTGACAAAATTTAAAAATTATTGAAAATAAGACTAGTGGTTGCTACATACTCGTTGTAATACTAATTTTATTTGCGTATTTACCTTTTACTAGTATCCCTGATTCTAAATCCCTATTTAGTTTTGGGCGGAAATTTATTATTTATAAGCATCTTTAATTTTGGTTGTCTATCTTAAGATGACCAGAGCTCTAATTTCAAATACAAGCCTTTGTGAAAAATATGCGCCATGTGAGACAATCTTTGCTCTGTTTTTCTCAACAGTAAATATGCATTTTATTTTTGTGTTATGTTCAAATTTTATGATATTTCGTGCTCTGGATCTGTGGACGAGTTAATTTAATTTGATTTAAACAAGATTACAAAGATTACAGTTGGTTGGACAACATCAAGACCCGTTAAAGACGTCAACATTTCATAAAGATGTAAGTAAATTTGTTTATTGTTTAATCTCACTTTTAAAATCAGTATGAATAATGAACCGAGATCAACAGAAAAGATAATTTATTTATTTCACATTTTATTTCCAAGGCGAAGGATTGAAAGTTCCATAGCTCATCGTCCAGCTAGAAAAGCAGTGAATGGATTACTTCTCAAAAGCGAGTTCAATGGAGATGAAAAGGGTCCTGTACTTCGTTCATTAGTTCTCCCTGTGTTTGATTGAGATGATGAAGAAGCTGTGAAAGGAGAAACTGAACCACCTGGAATGATAGAAGAAAATCTATTAGACAATTGACTAACAGTGTTAGGAATACGACTAGCTAATCCAGAAGCCATATTAGCTCCAGTTGCAGCAAGATTTCCGAATCTATTAAATGAATCAGCTGCACCTCCAGCCATGGTTAGGAGTGCTGAAAGAGGTTCCCCATTAGCTAAACTATTGGTAACTCCGGCAAAATTGGATAAACCTTGGCCTACCAAATCAGAGGCAATATTGGCTGGATTAAAGGTTTCTCTGTAAGATGGTGAGCTGGTTGATGCAGTGGCATCAGCTGAACTAGATGCACTAAAACCATTCGAAAAACCTGGTCTTTGACCAAGTAATCTGTTACCAAAAGAGTTTGAACCAAATCCGCCGAGTAAATTACCAGCGGATCGAGATGAGCCAGCCAGTGAAGTTAAAGCTCCAAGACCAGTACTTCCAACAGAGGGAAGAAGATTTAAAAATGATGAAGCTCCAGGGAAAAATTGATTAATCAACTGGGGCACAGCGGATGGATTGAAGGTTATAAGAGCGCCAAAAAGTTGACCCAAGTTTGTGACTTGGTTTAGAACAGACATGGGAATGGTCTCAAGAGCATTATGAAGAGCTTTATGTCCAGCTTCCCCAAGAAATGGTCTTAATGGATGAAGAAACAGGTCAATCAATCGCCCTGAGTTACCTGAAATTGAAATTCTTCCTTGGTTATCATTAGCTGAAGTTTCAATTTGTGTTTGCTGGCACCATGACAAACCAACGAAAAAGGTTAAGATTATGATTGAAAGGCGCATTTTACGAAAGATTGTTTTTAGCTTTACTTATAGTACTTATTGTTTCAATATAAAATGTAAACAAGTAACTGAAGACGAGCTGCAATCACAATTAGCTTTTCTTTTATAAACATTCAATCTAATGCAAAAATAACATTAATCAATTGAGAAGTTATTACTTGTAAATAAATGTAATCATATCTTCTGATGTATCAATAGCTGTCAAAAAACCATATTTTGTTGGATAAACCAAAATCAGATGATAGTGATGAATTGTGCATTGTAGATGATGTCAGATCACAATAAAAATCACCGAAAAATCAACTGTTTAGATATCAAGAAATCGTAAATACATTTATAATATTGATAAATACTAATTTATTAATCATGAACCCAGATTGATTTTACTTTTTTGGTTTCATGATCTAACTTTTTGCACCTTATTGTCTACCATTTCTTGGATATAGTATGAACTATCGGATTATTAAGAGTTTAAGTCCGAAAAGGTGTGGACAACCCGATGGATATGCTGAAAATTTAATGTATTTCCCATCAAAGAAAGAAAATTAAATTTGTTTTATGCCAGTTTTTTACCGTCCAATCATCAAATAATATTTAAATATCAGACGCTTCTATGAATTATGTAGTTTTTTATTGATTATTAATCCTGTATAATACTTTGCCATTGACTATTACTAATAAAACGTAAATTTCTGGGGAAATAATTATTCAACAGAAATGAATCTCAATACAGATATCTGAAAATTCGGCAATTCGGGGGATTTAATGGTAAATATTGAAATATGTTACTTTAAATATTTGGCTATTAATACTTAAAATCTGGATTAGTTTCATCATGATTTTGATGACTCTAAAATAATTGATTAATTTTCTGTTATTCTGTTATTAGTTCGACATAAAAGGTGCACTTTTTGTCAATAAATTTAATTTTGAGTAAATTGACATCTAATCAGATTGTTACGTCAATAGTCAATTGTTGAAGACCATATTCAACATTTTGATCAAAACTTCTAAAATAATTCATTAACTGTTAACAATTTATTGGTACATCCACCAGAAACGAGATTGTTTTTGGTGAGTTGACGTGATTTAGCATTGGATTTGTATTATAATTGCTGATTTTTGTAATTACTAACCATTAGTCAAGTTAATTAATTGACTCCAGATAATTTCAGAACAAAGCTTAATAGTGAATCATTCTCAATTGTATTATAATGATTTGTTGAAGGAAAAATAATTGATTCGATTTTTATTAAACCCGCTTTGAATTAGTTAATTTAAAATTTATGCTTTTAAAGTCAAGGTATTACTCTTTCATTATTTAATTTTATTTTCAATTTTAAATCGCATTTAATTGGGTATTTTAATTACAATTACTATTGCGAGGATTATGGCATGTCAACCATTTAATGGGAAACTAAATAAGTTTGATAAAAAGTTTGAAGCTTGACCAAGTCCAGGAGTTGAAGAGGATGACAGGAATGAACCTAAACCAAATGGCGAAGAACCAGATGAACCAGATGAGGTTGAAGCTGAGGCGGTCAGACCTCCAGCAGAAGCTTGAGCGGAGCCAGAGGGTCTGTTAAATGCAGAAGCTACTGATGAGGGTGACGAGCCAATAGAAGCACCGTTTGCGCTAAAATTGTCCAAATTAAAACCGAAGCTTTTTAGAGCAGAGGCAACACTAGGGTCAAGTGATAGTCTTGGTGAAGTTGAACCAGTTGATGTTGAAGTTTGTGAACCAGTTGAACCAGAATTCGATATTGGTCCTAAACTGAGTGAGGGTAATTGAGATGAAGACGGGTTGATAGTTGAGCTAGTGGGATAAGAAGGAAGACCAACAGGGGAAGATTGAGATCCAGGCATTGGTCGAAGTGACAGATTAGGGGCGTTGAATGAATTCTGGAGTGAATCAGAAGATGAAGAGGCCACAGCAGCACCAGTTGATCGACCACCATATTGATCAGGAGCAGAGACTGAGCTGGAAGCTGAACTTGAACTTGAACTTGAACTGGAGCCTGAGCCTGAGCCTGAGCCTGGAGGACGAGCATATTCAACAGGAGCCATAGGAACAAAGTTACCAGAAGCACCGGATGAAGATGATGGTCTGGACATGAATGACCCAATAACTGGAAGACCCCTGAAGAGGTTACCCATATTGGGCAGTCTGCCACCTCGAGATGAAAAGTCATTGCCTTTCCATGGAGCCAAGGCAATGTCACTAACACCTTGAATAACTCTACTGGGTAAAGTGAAGGCCTTCAATTTAGCGTCATCATAGGATTGGGCGCCTACAATTGATCGGATTGGATTAAGGCGATCAAAGAAGTTACCTGGATCGACGATGTTTGCACTTGAACAATAGTTTACTGTGCAAGCTAAAGTAATCAAGGAAACAATTACCAATGAACGAATCATTTTGCTCTTTCAATTTCTTAATGGTTACTGGACTGGTAACTGGCAACAAGTAAACTGAATCAATTGATGATTCCACTGAAATTAATAACAAAACTGGAAAAGTCAATTATTATTTATCACATTTCACTCAATCATGTTCACAATGGTCATGAATAACATTGGAAACAAAAACTCATTAGATGAAACAATTTAATGTAATTTATCACTTATTATAAACACTTTCATCTAACAACTGTTCAATATCATTTGAAACTTAGAGATTAATCAAGTAATACTTCGAACCAACGATCAAGATTGTTTTTTAAACTGCTGTTAGTCAGTAGTTTTTACAATAATTTTAAGTAAAACCATCAATTTCAATGTATTAAAAATGTAATGTTAATTGAAATACATAATTTAATGCATGCAAGAATAATGATTGGCACCTTTAAAGTCGCTTTTATAGAAATCAAGAAACTAAATCAAACCTCTTCGAAGTCAAAAGTCTAACAACTTGACCAGTTCCGAAGCTAATACATCAATCATTGGCTAAAATATCGTAATTTACCGCAAAACAGTTCTTTAGTTGTTCTCACAAAGTTCAACTTAGACTGTAGCAAAAGTTTGATATGTGTAAGTAAACCTTGTACCAAAAGCGACTCTGCAAATAGAAGCTTCCATTTCGATCTTGGCCTTGATTTTTTTTGATTTTGTTGGTTTCGATGTTTGCCTACAATTTGCACATGAACCTCATGTTAATCAAGTTGAAAATAGGAAAATCAATGTTAAAATTGGAGTTATCATATTTTGTTGCAATTTTGTTTCAAGGTTTGATTTCTCAGCTATTTTATTGAAACTTTTCAATTGTTTAGATGATCTTTATTAACTCAATTGTCATGATTATTATGATTTTCTTGAATGTGAATCTGATAAAAACCCCAATCTCTTTACCATTATTCTCTTAGATGGGTTATATTTTGTCACATTTGACTAGTTGGACTCTTCATAATCTTTAAGGTACTTGAGTCATCGCTATAATTCGCAGGATTGAACAGCGTGTTATTATTTTCACCCAGCATCTGCTTTAGCCTATTGATTTATTACTTGTTTGTCATGATAGGATTATGAAACAATAATGTAAGATAAATAAGGCTATTGGTATTATTTACAGTTATAGATGTTTGAGATTAATTGATATTTCTATTTTTGACAATTTGACTTATGATTCTGTTAAATGAGAATGTATAAAAAGAACTGCATTTTATTGCTCAAGAAACAATTCACTCAATTAACAAGTTCTAAACAAAATTTTTGTTCCATAATGAGGTTCGCTTTAGCTCTTTGCGTTTTTGCCTTGATTTCCTTATCTTCAGGTAAGTCAAAATTTTGTTACTAAATAGTATAAAGAGTGAATAAATAGTATAAATAATTTGATTTCAGCAACACTACGAAGAAGACAACGTCAAGCATATGAAAATGGTTTAGTTTCTGGTCTCGGAATTAAAGCCTACTTGGGTAGACAAGGATCCAGAGGAGGTTGTCAAGCTGGTGGTAATAGAGGATCTGGTTCAGCATCAGGCTCAGCCTCAGGTTCTGCATCAGGATCAGCATCAGGCTCTGGATCAGGCTCTGGATCAGGCTCTGGATCAGGCTCTGGATCAGGCTCTGGATCAGGCTCTGGTTCTAGAAATCAAGGTGGTAGTGGAGCTGGTTTAGGCATTGGTGGTCAATCTAATAGTAATGGAGGATCTGGTTCACAAGGTGGACAACAAGGACCTGGTTCACAAGGTGGACAACAAGGACCTGGTTCACAAGGTGGACAACAAGGATCTGGTTCACTAGGTGGTCAACAAGGATCTGGTTCACAAGGAGGATCAAATTCAGGTCTAGGTCTTGGAATAGGTTTAGGTGGACGATCTGGATCTGGATCTAACTCTGGCTCTGGTTCACAAGGTTCTAATGCTGGAGCTAATGTTGGTCTTGGTGGCGGTCAAGGAGGCAGAGTTGCTGTCGGAGCTCGTTCTGGCTCAGAAGTAACCAATTCCGGTAACGTTAATGGTTACCAAAATAGCCTTGATCGATCTCGATCTTCATTGAATGGTTTCACTGATAATGCTCAAAACTCTAGAGGTTACGAGAATTCTGGTTCATCATTCATTAATGAAGCAAACAGAGCTCAATCAAATCGCCAATTCAGTCCTGATGGAGGATTCTCAGATTCAAGCCTATCTGCCTCTGACAGATCAGCTGGATCTAATTACCGAAACATAGGATTTGATAATAGTGCATCACAAAAATCTGGTTTCAATTTTGATAATGACCTACTCAAATCTTCACAAGCCGGTTTCAATGCTGACTATTTCAATCAAGCCAGAAACAATGCTGAAGCTTTTGGTGTCAGAATGTGAATCTACAACTTGATTTAAACTCACGTAAATCTCACAAGTTATGTATTCAAATAATCTAGAAAAGATGAAAAATAAATGCTTACCTACATAATTGATAAGAAAGACTTAATTTAAGCCTAAGATGACTACTTGTAATTAAACAGTTAGAAGCACCTTTGAAAGTTCAAATTTGACTCACAATTTGTCAGATAACTTTTGAATTAATGTCTAATCTATTTAATTATGGTAAATAAAGAGTGAGAAAACGCATCACTCAATCAGCCTTTTCTGTTTCATTATTATTCATGATTCCACAATTAAGGTTAATCAATATATAAAAACTAATTGTGTTCAATATATTTATTCAAATGAAGTGATGATAATAATGAGCCAGAAACCAGAGTAACACACATCTTTATAATGCATTGATCCATCTAGACAGAGTAACCACAAGAATCCACAATTGAAATAATGTTTTATGTTTAAGATTATCTACTAATTATAATGATGACTCTGTCATCTCCATGTTTTTCATCTTACTTCTCATTCAACTGATTGCTTAATGAACATCAATTACATATCAATGAATTAATATGTTGATTATAAAGCAATTTTAAACTAATCGTGACTAAATATGCTCTTCACATGTTTCCACGTTTGTCAATTGAGATACAAATGTAACTGTGAATTTGATGATGATCATCATTATATTCATTTTAATGTGTCTTCATATCTTTTAGACAATTAGCATTTCCAGGTCAAAATATGTTTATATTGTTAATAAGATGAACAGCGGATAATCCTTCACGGTCAACTTTAGTCTTTATATCTGTCAATCTATTCTGAACAGAAGCATGAAGAAGAAGATGATGATGATGATGACTAGAGTAATCTTGAGTCAACACCGTTCGTCACTACTACCGATTGAATGATTTAACGATAGCTTTGGACGGATACAATCGAACTACTTTCTCTGTCTTGGTTTCTGTTTATCCGTTTGATGTTGACTATTAGGCCAGAGAAGCTGAGCACAAACAGATGAATATATGACTAGATTTTAATATACTTGAAAGGTCCAGCTTACAACTTCAGGTGAAATGTAATATGAGGTGAGATTGACTAACTTTGTCTAACTTTGTAAGTCTAGTTAAGCCTTAAGCTAATGACAATCCGCATCATTTATACTAAAAAGGCTGTTTTTGATCAGAAGATTAAATGAAAATATTAGGTGAAGAAGCGAAAGGCGACATAAGTTTCACTATCCATGATTAAAACTGTTCCTTTCCTGCAGTTAAGTTTGCGGTTAAGTTTTCCCGAGTTTTCCTTTTTTTGTTCTGGGCTAGTCTTTGGTTTGGTCACTTTAACTCTTGATTTAATATTTAACTTTTTTCTCTTGATGTGACAAAGGGTTGAATCACTTTCATCTTGAGCAACTGGTTGGACAGCAAAGGTGCTCTTACATTGAGCGAGCGCATTTTGTAGCCGTTAAATTATACGCGCGGAAATGGTTGTAGCTTTGAAGAACGGTGTGGTAACAAGTAGGACTGGTTTAAAATTTGCCTGAATAAGAGTGAGCTGGTTGATGAAGTATGAACAAGATGAGCTTCGTAGTATACCTTATTGAGATTAACCATTACAATTGTGATCTGTTTTTGACTCAATTTCTTGTTCTGGTCACATTCACATTGTCTTACATTTGAATATTTGGTGAGGAAAATGTTGCTTCATGGCTACAGATAGTGATATGAAACGTTTTCCAAATGAAATCACACGCCAAGTTTTGAATTAGATGGTTTTATAAAGAGAAAATTCATTTCAATATCTTTTATTTGGTATTATAAGCATAGTTTTAGGACACACAGATAGCGCGCAGATTGTTACTAAAAGACAGTAAAAATTTCATGAGTTCAACATGGTGCTTCTATGGAAGATCTGAAAATTTTGATTTTTCAATGTTAATTTTTCCATAAGATTCAAATTTTTTCATTGATATCAATGAAGGATATTGAAGTGAATGTTCTGTTCAAAAAATCTAATTCAAAATCAAAACCGGAAGTGATTTCATTTTCATCTCATGATTTGCAGCCCGGTAAATACTCGAGACAAATTGATTTTGTAAATGGCGATGATGATAAAGAACTCGATTCTAATTGCAAAGCTTCGAGGAGGTTTTGCTATTGAGTCTGTTCTAGTAAGTAACAGTAACCTTATTAGTGTCTTTCATAACTTTGTTTTTCCTTTCGTCAATGGTTTTGGTTCCTTTTGAGTCTGTTCACAAATGCAACCAAGAACATGACGTCAATTGTATCCATTCAGTTCTAATGGAACATCAAGAAGAAAAGATAAAAGAAAAGGAATGAAAATGAGTTTCATTTGATTCCAATATGGCCAACACTAATTATTGTCATCTATTTTTTTCTACTCAACAGTTTCAAAACAATAATCTGATTATGTTTTAACTCAACCTTTCATATTGTTTAATCGTCAAAAGTTGAATCCAAACAAACACTTTAACGAGTTTTGGAGCCATTAATGAAAAAAAGGCCAAATTACCGTATTTGCATGTTGCTTATAAAACATGTTTAATTGGTTATACTTGTCGATATTTTTAATTATCTTGAGTAATTTCAATGTTGATGGAAGATTTAGACGATTGTCTTCAGGTAAATAATATTTTCATTTACATTTTTAATCTACATTTAAATTAACCTGCTTGACTCTAATTATCGGATGACATTGTTTTTGATCATTTTTGTAGATCGAACTATGATTTATTAGATTAAGTCTAGTAATTGTTTAATTAAATGTAGTCATTTGTCAGTAAACTTGTACCGATTTGGTATTAATCGAGATTTGTATTTATTCAAGGTTTATCATCATTGTCATCAGCTTCATCAGGTCGATGGCGTTTAATGTCACCAAACGATATAATACGAAGCTATCCGCTCTCCAAACTGGACAACACAAAAAGGTATTACACATATTCTGACGACGAGTATTCGACTGAAAAAAGGCTATCAAATGGACAATTCAAAGGACCGTTCATTAGTCAAAGATACCAACCAATTAACCCAATTAAGTTTGTCAACCATCAAAGGTTACCTATTTATTTGAATCATCATCGCTACAACTTACTCAATAATCCGAACTCAAGTGAATACGATTCAGAGTCAAGTAACAATCAACCTCAACACTATCATCAAGAACAAAACAGATCAGACGGACACTTGAGGTGAGCAGATCAACGTTTAATGCATTATTTACATGAAATAAAGTGGAGCAAGATCTTGTTCGTTGTGAATGAAGCTGATTTGATTCGCAAATTCATTTTTATCAAAAGTATTTTTAATGCTATTTTGTGTCTTTAATACCTTTTAGGACAAATGGACAGTTTAAAGTATCTTCTAATTCCACCGAAACTGGAAACGAAAAAGCAAAACACGAACGTGAAATTGTTCAAACACACGCTGAAAGTTCTAATGTTAGGCCATCAAAGTTGGATTCTGCTAAACCAAATTTATCTTCATTGAATTATAAACGAATTGCTTACATGAAGAAAGCATCTGTCGAATCTATTGACGAGTCAAATTCATTATTCAGTCCTTATCGGTCTACAAATCAACCTCATTCAAGTAACCCAGGATCAGCAACATTCAGTGACCTTTACTTTGTTGGTAAGTCCACTTTATATTCCATTCAATATTCATTTGACTAACAATCAACTTTCCCTTTACAGCAATTGTAGTTGGTTCGAGTGGAGCTGCGATATTCGCTGTAATTGGTGCAGGTTACTGTTTCTATCGATTCCAACAGCACAATAAATCAGCTGCTGATGTTGACTACCCTGCATATGGCGTCGTTGGTCCAATAACAAAAGAATCAGCAAATTCTGGAAACATTTCGCCTGTTGGAGACCGAAAACTGGCTCAAAGTGCACAAATGTACCATTATCACCACCAAAAGCAGCAAATGATTGCTTCTGAAAAGTGAGTCAATTTATGATATCGAAGCATAAGTATAATAATATCAGTAGAAACTGTTGATCTGACTTAATTCATGTCAACTAATAACGTTTTTATTGTTTGTTTGTGTTGATCAGGGTTGTGGCATCTCGTCATACTTCAGCATCTGATGTTGACTCGGAAGAGGAAAATGAAGAAGGTGATTACACTGTCTATGAATGTCCTGGATTAGCTTCAACTGGCGAAATGGAAGTGAAGAATCCTTTATTCCAAGATGATATAACTCCAGTCTCATCTCCATCAGTAGTGAATAATCCAGACTCAAAGGATAAAAAATGATGGACATTGGACATTACCTTGTCCATCAAAATAACAGTAAAACTATCATATTTTGTTCTCAATCAACGAACCTCAAGTTGTGATTATAAAATAACGTTAAGATAATTTTTATTAGATTTTTCTTTGTTCGCAGTTTATCAGTAATTGGCTTGAATATAAAATGTACAAAAGTCGATTCAATTGCTAGTGAATCTTTGATAATCGAAGTGAATTACTGATGATTATGCAAATAAATTGAATGAAAATTATTTTTCCGTTAATTATAATCACGCAAACACCTTAAATATTTTGACCCAAAAGTTAATTTTATAATTGTCGCTTAACTTGCTTTCATTGACAAACGCTAACATACACGGTAATTTGAATCAGTTTTCATCGTCAAAGCTAACAATTGCTAAGGAATTTATTTATCATTTAAATAAGCAATCAATTAAAAGGTTATTGATTGACAGCCCTTACCTTGCAGTAATTGTACAGAAACACAAGCTACTCTGAATGTAACATATTGACTCTTTGAATGAATGAAAATGAAGATGGAAACGAATCAATCCTTTTCCATATTTGATTCCTATTCACAATTTTACATGTTATTAATGTTATTGCTATTACAGTATATCAATGTCAATCATTATCATTTGTGTTAATCAATGGTGATCTTTAAATGGTTGTTATACTTATTACTGTAATTTATCGTTAGAAACATAAAAGAGACCAAATCGATTGTTAACAAATGTAAATGCAGGTTATCCTGAAATGGACGCCTCTCCAACTCTTAATCAATATATCACTAATTATGTTTTCACAAGAATCTATTACTATGAAGCCAGAGAGACCAAATTAAAGTGATTAACTGTATGTAAACCCAATTTATTGTTGAACCATTCCAATGTCTATTAAAGTCATCTTGAATTTTGTTTCAAACACTGATTGATATTTCCATGAAAGAATTTATTGCGGAATTTACCTGAAAAATAAATAAAACTTTCATTAGTAAGTCACTAAAACCAGGAAGTTAATGTAATAACAAAGAAAGATTCAAACAGGAATAAACAGCTGAAAATACGATTTGAATAGTTAACAAATGGTCAGTCTAATGGTTCATTGACACTTGGTTTCATGTTGTGTTAATGCATTTAACAGGGTGATAACTCAATGTAGAAATTAAATGGAAACTAAAAGTATATTACAAGAATAGTTACATGAATGTTCTGTTCCTATTGTGATCGACATTAGAACTGTAGTGATCAACAGGTTCAAGTATAATGAGTATCATTCGAAATTCGTTTTCTGAGAGTAAAATTACTCGTCTGAACATTTATTCGTCAAACCGGTGAGGTTAAACTATCAAGAGTTACTTTTGATTCCATTTTCAGCAAAAGACTTTCAAATATCATGTAAAAGATTATCAAAAACGAGTGATCAGTGATTAAAGCTCAAGATTTATGATACCTTAGCCCGTTGAGATATGAAGTCTGTAGCCTAAAAAGGTTCATGAGCTATAAAGAAGCACAAAAAACAACAGAAACCCCAGTTTATTACACCAACTGAATCCATTTTTTGTATTTGCCAAAAGATTTTAAAGTGCCTTGTCTTTGATTGTTGATATTGCACAAAATATGTGTTTTGATTGTGAGAATGATGATTATTCATCAATGTTTCCGCCATGTCCTGAGATTTTTCCGATTCAACTGGCAAATAACAATCAACCAGTAAACCATTCAATTGATTGTGAGAAAAAATCAGGTAAAGTGACAAACAAGCGACTCAAGATACAGCAAAAGAGGTTAACTTATAAACTCGTTTTGATATCAATTGACCCGTGCCTTGATGGTCAAATGATTTTCGCTTCTCATCCTCATCAACTATGCATTATTGTGATCAGTATAATTTGCAATGAAACCTTCGTTTTTACCCTTGTCAAGGTATTATAATTTTCAAACTTCTTATTCAAAAAATGAACATCTTATCTTGTATTTTGTTGTTTTTTCAACGGAACCAAGAATGCCATTCAAACGATGAATAAATTTATGTTTTGATGATTGGAAACTTCCGTCAGGTTTACTCATTCGTATCATCTTCAATGCTTACAGATTTTCAATTTTGAACCATTTTATTTGCACATTCATAGTTGTAACTCACAGTTGTCATTGTTAGTTGTGAAAAGAAAAGGGTTTATCAGAATTTTTTTGTTCTGTTTTTCCTAATCGCTAACTTGGCGAGTCAATAAGTAAACACATTGTGCTAAATATGCTGGGTAGTGATTCATACTTTCTATGCTAATCATTTTTAATTTTGATTCGATGAAAATGAGTTAGTCTTGATTTCTTTGAAATAATTCAAATTAAACTGGATTTAATAAAGTATTGCTTATTATTTTGAGTAAAAATTCACATAACAAGGATTGGTCAATATCCAACCGTAAACAGCTAAGAGAGATCATTATTTAGTCATAATTGATCTGCTAACTATTAACTTTGCACAGGAAAACAAAGGTTCACAAGGAAAGCGATTTCAGTTGTAAACAATAGTAATAATGGTCAAGACAATAAAGCAAACAAGTGAAGAGTTGCGTTCAATATGCATATACAATTTTATTTCAATAAATTAATTTTGATGAACAATAATGTTTTACAGCCAGTTGATTGCACAGTCATAAGTGCAAATTCAATTAGATTTAATCAAGTATCAGGTCAAATCTGGATAATGATCATTTTCTGCTCATTCATTTGAAATAATAAAAATAAGCTTTACATTTTCTGTTTCTTTTTGCAAAATATTGCAAATTCATAGTTGTTTACATTAAGAAAATTTGAAAACAATTAGTTTTGTAATAAATGATCAAGATCAAGACTGACCAGACTTAGAACGAATTGAGGTTTAAAAAGTTTGCTCAAGTTGCTAGGTCAAAAGTTAACTCAGAATGATTGGTCAAATTCCGATTGTTACAAGAATATTGTTTTCTGGTTCTATTTGGTCAGATAAATAAGTTTATATTTATTTTATATCGGAATAAGGCCAAAATATAAGTGCAAACAACGAATTGTCTACAAGTCCAAGTCAACTTTTGAGAGAGAAACTAATTCATTTTTTGACCTCTGATGATGTGAAGTGAAAGAGATGAAAGAAGAAAAGAAGAAAAGAAGAAAAGAGGAAAAGAAAGGACAAGTTCAAGGGAAAGATAAAGAGACAAATTCCCAAAGTTGAATTATAAATTAGAGAGGATGATAGAATTGAATAAGAAAACGGGAAGAAGGAATGAAAAATGAAAACATCATCATATGAAGGATGAGAAAAGGAGAAAGCAATAAATCACAAAGACAATCATTTGTCTCTTGACACATGACCTGTCCATTTTAAAACGGTGGGATCAGGTCATTCTCATCATCTCAAAATAGGAAGAAAAAGTCAAAATACAAACAAAAATTAAACACAGAATGTTAGGTTAGGTGGGTTTAGTTTGAGTGTTTAAGAAATCAATACTAACAAGTCAATTTGATTTCGTTAGTTGTCCTTTTCTTCTTGCTGTTTAATTTAATGTTTGTCTTTTAGTCTTTGACGTTTTATAATTATTATGATAAAGACAGGTGGGTTAGATTTTTTAGAGTGATGAGAATGATGAGCAAAAATAGTATGGAGAGGTATCAATGGAGAAGAAGAGAGGGATTAAGAAGGTAGATTAGAAGATTAAGAAATTCACAGTTTGCAGGTTTTGTTTTCTTTCAATTTACCCATCGGTAATTATGTAAATATTAATATAAAAAAAATTTAACTAATCAACGAAGAGTAACTTTTGTTGGTAATTTCATTCGTCGATGTGCGGTGAAATAAGCCACTGTACAGACATACATTACTAGAAGAAGGGCACTTATTACACTTAAAGCCATCAAGGAAGTTCGGGATGCACATCGATCCATATTAGCTATTGATTCCTTATAAAATGATTCTGAAATAAAAATTAAACAAAAATAAAAAATTAGAATATAATCCATGAGATAATCTCAATTAACATACCGTTGGCATTTAATGGGTCCATTGTTGATCTTGCAGCATCAGCATCATTAAAATCTAAAACAAGAATTTCACGGCTAAGGGTCATCTCATCATCAGTTTCATAATGCGCTGACCGACGTTTCCTTCCCCAAGATGCAATTTCTTCCCGACCAGCAGTGCATATTACCTAAAAATTGAAAAAAGTGACGATGATAATTTAAGTAATTGTTATCAAAAATGTTTTGCTTCTCAATAGATGACAAAACAAGTTAAAAAGCGAATAAACAGTTACACAGTTGTTAATGTTGTTTTCTTTCTTTCAAAAGTGTCCTGATTATAATTGATTTTAGAGAAGATTGTTCTCTACTCATTTCCCATGAATAATGGCTTATTAACAGACATGAATAACAAAAAAGAAACAAAAATTACTTCAAATTAACTTACTGGTTCACATTTACCAATACAATATTTAACGTTGCACTGAAAGATTACTCCGTATGATTCGGTGAAACGGAAGGCTTCGTAGTTGCTTTCCAAAGCATTTCCGTTCTCCATAAAGCTTGGAAAAATGGAATTATCAACAGGACATCTAAGATGAACAGGAAAAGAATAGAATGTAATTCAAGTAACAATAACATATATTATTTCAATAAATATATCTTCCAATTTTAACAGGAGTCGTTCAATTATTGAAATTAACTTATTTATATTTACCCATGATCATCAATAATCTCAAAGGTACTTCTAGCATCCTTGGCCATAGCCACACAGCTTCGAGCAAATATACCATAGGGCGTACTTTCAGGAATTTGAATTCTGAATGTTAATCTATCACCAATTCTAACAGTCGATGCTTCCCTTCCATCGGAGCCATAGATTAAGATTTTGGGTAATGGAGCTTCGGGTGACGAAGTAATTTGTAAGGTGTCAGGATCTCTGTTGAAAATTTAAAAGATTTCAAATGATTAATAGACTTTATTTTTAAATGAGACATTAATTTATAGAGTCAAGAATGGGTTGTAGTTCAATGAGTTGAGTTGAGGAAAAATAAATAAAATTGTATTTACCTGACTGGCATCATACCAAAAGATACATTTCTTGAGGTTGTTTCATAAGTGCATCTCACATGATACACTTTGTCTGCTTTGGTGAGAACGACATTGTGGTGTTGAAGGACTACTGTGTTGGTATAAACACCAGACTAAGATAATAAAAATTGAAAAGAAACAATTAAAAAATAATTGAAATCAATGTGATTTCCAGCTGTGATTTACTTTTCTGCATATCAAGTGTTTGATCAGCTGATTTATACAACTCTGCAGTGGCGCAAAACTTGAAATTGTAACTATCTTGATCAACTATTAAAATAAAAAATCAACAATCAATAAACTTGGAATCATGCTAAGCAAACAGATCAATGTTTTTGCCATTATTGGAATGAAATTTGAATTGTAATCCGATAT
The DNA here is from genome assembly GCA_036759885.1 of Tetranychus piercei. Lineage (NCBI taxonomy): Eukaryota > Metazoa > Arthropoda > Arachnida > Trombidiformes > Tetranychidae > Tetranychus > Tetranychus piercei. The sequence goes on from CM071878.1 coordinate 10,076,876, forward strand.
GTTTGTTGTTGGCAGAAGAGCGATTGTAATCATATGCCTTCTATAGTTACAGTTTAAAAAGCAGAATCAATTGTGTGTTGACTACACTTAAAACTGGTTTTTAAGAGTAATTGCTGTCAATTGGATAAAATTCGGGATTACCATACTGATCTATTGGCATATCAATAAATATCTATTTTCCTTTTATCACATTTTCATTCCATGTAATTTAGTTTGGTTTATTACCGTAATTCGGATCTCTAATTACTGGCAATGCTCTTTACCATTACTGAGAACAGAAATTGATCAAGTGTACAACTATCATTGGAAGAAACAAGTTTAATTACTAATCAAGAGTCACTCTACTGTTTCATTGTATATCATCCAAAAAACTAAAGATCATTGGCATTGCCTTCATCACCGTTTTAAACCAAAATAAAATCATTATGCATTCAAACAAAACAAATCTAAATTAATTAGGAATCAAGTGCTTCGTTGAAAAGATGACAATTTGCTGTGAACATTCATAATCAAAATTGGAATCTTGATTAAACCTGGAATGAATAACTCTCTTAATTGAGTGAAATTGATTCCCAAAAGACAAAAGAAAGAGGAAATAGCCCTTTAAAAGATAACTGTCATGAAAAATTAATTATCTCAATTAGAGACAGTAATTATGCGGTAGTAGGTTAAGGTGTACGCTGAAAGTATGAATATAACAAAGACTGTTAATAGCAACAAGGAAGTCTCCAACATCTTAATCTTTGACTTAATAAAGGCCTGTTGACCTTGGTATATCATCAAATTAGGCCAATGCCAACTTGGCTCATGAAAAAAGACGATTAACTATTGTTCAGTTTGCTTGTTATCACTAATTTATACGGTTTAAGTTAACTTGAGCAAACCTGATAAATCTTGACTGAAAATGTCCAAAAGGAATAAAAAATTTCTCTGACCGACAGTTGTCATTATATAATAATAGATATCAAAGTTAGTACTAATAATAGAATAACTTTTAGTGCAGTTATGGAACATATATTTGGTCGAAATCATTTTTCTCATGTAACTTTGCATCATTCACATTTAACATTGGCTATTAACTTTTAACAAGCATTTAGGAATGTATTTTTTCAAAAGTAAAAGTCTTGCCTTCTTTAGAATGCATTTTTAGCATTAATTTGCTTTTTGGATATTTACTGTCAAGATATTTGTTCAGATTCGCTGGCGTGATTTGACCGTAACCCTTTATGCTGCTAGAAAACCGACAGATCAAATAGACATTCATTTAAAAATGGACAAGGAACTGTTATAATAGAAAGGTTCATCTTCAATAAAGCAAATGTAATATTGGATTGAGTTCACTTCTCTTGCAATTACCGGGTTTAAACTGATTCACAGAACCATTAGATGATTGCTGAGTAACAAGAAATCAGCCAACAACTGACTTAACCTAATCTAATCAATAAATGAGGAATGACGATGAAAAAACCAGTAGAATCCGAAGATCAATATAACACCGTATCAATTTAAAATGAAGAAAACCGTTGTTTTGATTGGTTTGGACTTGTTCTTAACTCTCCTGAGGTTATTCAAGCCTGATTAAAGCTGTTTTTATATCTTCATCATGTAACATCAAAGTGTTTGTAGGTAAAATGTATTGAGGTACAAACAAAACCGATACAAGCAAAAAATTAATGTTGTTCAGGGTTAAGGAAGAGTTTTTGATGGCTAATCTCTAAACAATACGAATTGCTGTTAATTGCGGCAGGAAATTGTGGTATCAACCAGTACCTGAGAATCGGTATGAATGGCATTGGGTCAGCTTTAAAAGAATAACAGAAATAAGATTAAGTGGTCATTCATCATGTTAAAAATGAATGATATTGGCAGCTTCTATTGAACACTTGTGACTAGAACTTGTAATAACAAAAGGATGCAGATAATGATGGCGAGAAGTGGGTGGAAGATGGAAATTGATTGAAGATTTGATTTGATAGGAATGCAGGCTAATTGTCGCCCAATGATACGAATAATGAGTAAATTAACATTCTTGATCATGCATTTGATTAATTGATTAACCATTGAACTCACCAATGACTGAGTATTACAATCTTGACCAATCAATGACATGTCCAGTTGGAATTGTTGACTATTCCGAATATGAGCATTGCAAGTTTCGCTTCTGCCCAATGCATAGATGCGTCCATGGAAAGGCCTTGAAGTTCGAACGTTAACAATTATTCTTGTGTCGGTGCATTTAAGAGTAACATCATAACAAACTCCAAGAGCATCACAGGATGGATCCATTTTGGTTTCATCACGAACCGGAAGAGTTGATGAAATTGGTGGTTGTGTTGAGGCCGGAATGACGGAAGGTTTGCCATTCAATGTTGTGGTTTGTTGATGCGATGGAACGGATGAAGAAGGTGGTGGAGGGGGTGGAGGAACCGGTACTGAATCATCTGGAGCAGTCAATATGAAAACATAAACATGAAGAGAAGAAGAAAAAATGAAGAGGAACCAATTAGCAAAGAACTTTTCTCAGCCTTAAGAGGAATAACAATTTCAACAAGGAAGTTGCAAAGTGTTATGAGCGACTCCATGCTGTAAAGTGCCAATCTAAACCCATCTCAACAAATAAACACATTGGTGCCATTCAAACGGTGTTCACACAGACACAATCAACTATGAAAAGGTTACTCTTTTAATCAATTTTTCACCATTTTCTCATTTCTCTTTTATATACTTTTCATCATCTTTAACTTTTTCAGCTTCGTTGGTCAAACGGAATTTGAAACAATTTTTTTTGTAATTTCATCAATTTTCATAACAATTTCTTCTTCCTAGTGCGTGTTAGAATGACATTCAAAATAATCTGCTTTTTATTCAATGCATCATGTCTAATATACTAATTGTATGTTTTGTTATCTCGCTCTGTCCTCCTCTTTTTTGCAGGTAACATGATGATGATAATGAAGAAAATGAATAAAATGAAAACATATCATCATAATAATGGAGTTGCTGGGCTCTTCTCTTGCTATATCTTGTGAATAAATAGATGAAATAAGGACAACATGATGAATGAACGTCATTGACTAATAATAGTCTTCATCTTAATATTGGTTTCGCACATAAAATATCAAACATTAAATTCTTGTTTAGTTCAATTGCGAGTGAAATGGAAAGAGGATTAAGTAACTCACTTGTACACGAGGCTTCCAGGTAAACTGAACTTGTGTCACCGGAATCAAACAATGGGAACGGACTATTGGCCGATGAAAAGGTTTCAGATCCGTCGGGAAAGGTCTTGTGGTCAAGATGGTAAAGAGCACAGTTGGGTTGACCTTGTTTGAAGCTTGGACGGTAAAGAATCGAACGACAAATGAATTCATTTTCAATGGCACAGGCTCGGATGCACCCACTTTGAGATTTTACCTGTTAATTGAACATGTTAAAGACTATTAGACAAATAATCAAATTTGAAGCAACTTTGCTAATTTAAATTCAAGTCGTGATTCAACGTCTTGTATCGCCATGATTAATCACATGAAGAGAATGACGGAGAAAGTATCTCTTCATGAGTTGACTGGTTGCAATGAAAAGTCGCCGTAAATCAATCAGACCAAATAATCAAGTTGATGATACAAATTATTCATTAGTTTTCGGCGAATCTGCATTAAAGCAATCTAATTCAATTGTTACTAATAATAACGATTATTAATGATAATGAAAATATGTAAACAAATTAAGTGCAAACTGAATGCCTTCCTTGTTATTTCAATCATCATCAACAACATCATTATCATGATTGCGATGCGGCCTTAAAGTAACACATAAAATGTTACTCAGTTAAGCAACTAGTTTAGTCTGCTAGTTAAACTTGAAGAAGTTACGATCACTGTTATCATAAAATGTAATAAAAATAATAATGATGATAATAATAACGACATAACAGCATTTATTAGATATTGATTATAAAGAAGAAGAAAAGGTAAGAAGAAAAAAACGAGAAAAGACGTTTTTCTCCCTCACAATATAACAAATAAACATTAATTGATCATCATCGTTATGAGGCAAGGTGAAGAAGGGTTACTTTAATAGGAAAATGCGGAAGCAAAGTAGAGCTTCTTTTTGTAATCATAAGGCCAATTTAGTAATGGCTATTATGTTCAATTTTCTGGCCTTTTCAATGGAATATGATATTATATAAAGCAAAATGCCGTTGATTATTATTATTAAATTGTGTTGAAAGGCGATTTTACCATTAACCTAAACCTAATTGATCAGCTGATTATTTGATTTAAAATGATTACTTACCAGTAACTCTTTGTCTGGATAATAATTTTGTTCAACAAAATACGCAATCTTATTCAATGGTAAACCCAATTTAGCATAATCATAGATCTGTTGGTCTTGACAGATATCATCAGCTGTTGAGAAAAGCATAAAATTATCATTAGTTTAATTTAATTTTATATCATTTCCTTGAGAATTATGTGTTAATTTCTCTTGTTGCTCAGTCATGATAAAAGTTAATTGTTTTGACCCAAAGATTTAATACAATATGGAAAAATGTTTACAAAGCAAGTTAACCCGATTCTCAGGTAAGCTCATTATGCTTTACCAGAAATGAAACCAGATTAATTATGGTAATCATGGGAAAGGTAAACAAGCAAGATGGCTTATCATTTGCGGAATTACTCTGTAACTGAACAATCAATTGGATAATCAATGATGCAAGGTTAACGCTGAAAAATGAAAATCAAAGTATAACAATTGAAAAGGAAAGATGCTTAATTAATATTAACATGATTCCGGAAGCACCATTATTCCATTATTAGTTTGAAATCAGTGAACCACGATGTTCAACAAATTACTTTTCATTGATCAACAGCAATAAAATCCATCATCTTATTCAATTCATCGATCAAATATTAACTGTTAACCGTTGAAATTGACTGTTAGCAGATGAGAAACTTAACAATTAACAGAATAACCTAATTACAATGAAATTGTTGGATGAAACTGATTGTTTCAGATTCTGTGTTTATGGTCATTACAAGAATCAAATTTAATTGTTATCACTTTAATGGCAATGTGAACTTGTACTAATTACATTTGGAAAAGAAACAATTACTTCTCATTTGAATTACAATGGACAGTTAATTTGAAATTTAAAACAAATTGAAAGGAACAAAGTAATCAAATGAATTACAACCATTATGATTAGATCAATCAAATGAATCAACAGAGATAATAACTATTGAGGGCAAAGATGAAAAGCTCAGCCTTATAATGTGATAATAATACATGTTCAAGTTGATCATTTCACCATAATTATCACATTTATTAATCATTATCATCACCACAATGCAACATTAAACATGTAACATACCAATTAAAGAAGTCATTTTTCATTGCAATCGCTTCTTCCGAGTTTACTTTTTCAGTTACATCAATAATATCAACAACCTGATATCATCCGAGTTTATCATAAAGTTACCAGAATAAAGATCGTAATATTAAGCAAAAAAAGCTGAAAAACTAAAAAATCATTCAACTGTACTTGACAAAGGTATAATATTGCTCAAAATTTTTTGTTATTCTTGATGTTTCTTTAAAGAAACTCTTCTCTTGATGATCAATGGAATTGAATTTTGCCTGGTAAACAGTTAAATGGCTGTTAAGAATCAATGGGTTCAAAGGTTCTAATTATTTATTATCAACAAGACAGGTAACGGTGTTTCTGCGTCTATTGGTACCTACGAGGGAACAGGATTAATAGACTATGAGAAATGAGGTTTAAATGGATTCTTCATTATTAGTCAATTGTTTTACGGTAAGAGTGATAATCATTATTATAATCATTATAAGATTGAAAAGGAAAAAAAGTCAGGAAATTTGAAGGAAATTTCATTGCAAATGTTTTGCAAGTACAAAAATACAATTGAAAATAACTCTGTATGCTTATTATTTCCGCGCCTGGCAGCACTAAGTATAAGCACGATAAAAGATGAGATGATGATGATGATTGAAGAAACAAGAAGATGTTGAGTATGTAAAGTTGTTTCATCTTTCAACGCTTCGTTTCATTCAGAATAATTCTTGTCTTCAAGGGTTACTAAAGTATCTACAAGCCTTGAAAAAGAGATAGAAAGAGATTCCTTAAAAAGCTACTTTAAAATGTTGAGTTGTTGATAGTTTTTGTCTCTTCTTCATTCAAACAAAATGTATTAAGATGTTGATGTTGTTGATGATGATGATGATGATGATGATGGTTATTATTATCAAGATGAGTGAGCATGAATGGTTAATATTGTGTATATTAATGGATACATATGGCTGTGAAAAAACGAGAGTTGCTTTCTTCTAAAAGCTGCTCATTTTCATGGTGCCAACAATCAACTGGACTTTAAGGCTTCTGCATCATCAAGACATGCTAACGTTGTAAGTGACCATTAAAATGACCAGTCTAAAGTCATCAAAGTCAATTTTCAATGAAAATCTTTTTTAATGCTTTTCATGATTATTCAAGTTAGTTGGCTATAACAGGCCATCTTTTTGACCCTTTTTCATCGTCTTTCATTGTCTAAATTAGTTTGTCTATTGATTTGATTGTTCCTTGAAACGGACAAAAATTTAATCAAAAGCTTCTTTCGCTCTCAAAAGTATCAGATAAATTTAAATTGTAAAATCAATTGGCTTAACTAAAAGAAGTTAAATCACAGTTATCAAATGTAATAAAAATAATTGTATGTTGAACTTGTTGATTCGAATCTTGGCCATGAACATATTCAATTCAGTAACAAAATTATGTGATACTAATAGTATTGATGTGCTCAATATTTCATTTCCTTGATACACAGCAGTGTTTCCAACAAATAATTGCAAAGCTTTTGTATTTAATGAAATACAATTTGCTTCTTTGGTTCGATGTTTCCTTAGCAAAGCAAATGAAGGATAACGAATCATTCGTAGGCTAAGTCTAAGTCGAGTCTAGTTGACTAACCGAAAAGAGCTTCACTTTGCCTTCGTGAACGAATGTGTGGTTGACTGTCTGACTACGGTATCTAATCACAGAAATAAACTGCAATTCGATTAGATTAGATTCTTGAAGTTGAGGTCAATAGTTTAAAGCGAAAGCAATGTTAATCCTTGGTGAGCTCAATTGCATGGAAAGAATGAAAAGTTAGATAACTTGAACCAATTATTGAACACAAGAGAAATGATTGAACATGTTAATTTGAGATCTGAACTTACCTTGAAGACAAGCATTCTCAAAATAATCAACTCCTTGAGCCTCAATAAGATCAACAGGAAAGGCACCAGGAGATCGACGATCATATTCAGATAAATGGCATGATAAACTTTTATAATTGAATTCAACTGAACGGCAAAGGAAGCGAACCTAAACAAGAATAAAAAGTTAAATTAATTTCCAGATTCAACAATTAATAACAAATGTAAAATAAGGTTAAATAAAATTCAATGATAACAACAAACCATTTCTTCATTAGTATACAATCAAACCAAACCTGATTCTTTGTGAGTTTCATTGCAAAAAACAACTCATTTCTGTGGACATTTCATCAAAACTGTTGAACTATTTCCTGCTAAACTCATTTACTTATATTGTAACCTTACTTAATGATAATCTATGATGATCTGAATATCGTGTTCATCACTTATCCTTTAAGCGTCTTGTATTACTGTTTAAATGTAATAAATGACAGCAACAGGATTAGCAATTAATGGATGATTTAAGTTGCAAGAATTGTGTTTAAACATTTAATCGTTTAATGTTAAGGTGCTTAACTTATTAACTCGGAATAGGATTAACGATAAGCTTTGATTTTTGTTTCAACATGTTAATTGGTCAACAGACTCAATAACAAACAAGTTAATCATGAAACAGTAATTAATCATGTTAAAGTTGTAAACATTTATTTCAACAGACTTTTCATGGTTTCTTCCGTTTCAGATGAATATTAATTGACTTGGAAGGAAATGAAAAATTGAGGTCAATTCTAATTTTAATCTCATGACGAGATCAGAATTCAATATTAATCTCGCAGTTACTATTAACTGTTATAAGCAATTTACTCAACTAAATTATTTATGTTGATATAATCAATAAAATCCAAAGTATTGCAAGCAATAATGATAAAGTTTTAACCAATGAATCGGTTCATTTTAAATCACAATGAAACGAGTGAGAATAAAAACAGATTTTAAATTATTTACTGTTTTGCAGATGAATTTCATTTCAAGTGCATTTTATTGCTCATTCCTAGATAGCAAACTCATGTTATTGCTTTTTTATTATTTTTTCATCAACTACGGAAAGCGGAACAATCAAGTTGAATAAACTTGAATGCACTTTACGCAGCATTTCAATATCATTTTCATTTGGTGAATGATAATTGTCAATTGATTTGGACAATTTTTCAATGTCAATTCGTCAGTTAATTGACCTTAACCTTTCCATGGTTTCACTCATTTTTTGCATCTATTAATGAACTCCATTGAACTTGCTTTCTTGCTTTAATAATCAACTTGATGATTAGTTAAAGAGTGACATTATTTCACAATAATTCAGTCTATTGATACTTTCATTGATTCGATAAATCGTTGACAATAAGCAAAATGAAATACAAAAGAAATTATTTTTAAACAATTTTTTTCTTCTTCTTTTCTTATCCTTTTCAGACAATCTTTCAGATTCATTGTTATGTCACACAGAACTGATAAATGGTGTTAGTTTGTTCTGATTATGAAACAAGGCTCATTCATTTACAAAGGACAACCAGAAGAATCAAAGCGATCCCTTGTTTTCCCATGTTTTCAACATGAAGAATCAGTCAGAACAGGGAAAGAGAGAGAGAGAGAGAGAGAGAGAGAGAGAGAGACAAATAGCTTACATCATTTTGATCACCATCAAGAGACAGAAGGAAAAAAAGTAACGACAAGGTAGACAGTAAGATGATGGTGACTGTCAGCTATTTCAAGTTAGGTAAAAGTTCAATTTCAGGGTGAATAGAGATGAAGAAGAAGAAATAATGAAAGTAACAAGGAATCAAAGGGAACAATTTTGTTCATTGTTTGCTATCAAAACTGTTTTTTATTTTTTGCCTAAAATGAACCACAAAACCGTTCTTGTTTTGTACTTGTTAACATTACCTTTTAATTTTAATCAATGACAATTGCATTCAACTTGACATTGTCTAGCTCAATGTCTTCCACTAACGACTCAAAAATTGATTAATATTTTATTTTTATTGATATCCATTAATAGTTGAACTTCTGACATTAAGGAAACAAAATAGCAATCAATTGATATGCAATGCAATGCAGTGCTACAATTGGATGATTAGCATGAAATGAGATACAAATGCTCAATTGGCATAACAAGCTAATCTTATCAAATGATATTTTGAGACTTTTTGTGAATAATTTCAACAAATAGAACTGATTGTGCTTTTACAGCAAAAAACTCGTTCAATCTTCTTCAATATTCACATGAAGCTGTTGAAAAACCCAATTTTCATGATTATTTGCTGATTATAAGTAACGGTTGTTAGCTGAGAAATTTTATCTTTAGAAACCTTGAATCGGATTCTGAACTTTTTTATCTCTTTTCCTGTCACATCAGCTGTAAGCTATCTGAAGCCCAATTCAATGAATGGGATTTGCTGAGCAACTATGAAATAGCAAAAGAACTTAATGTTTGAACTGAAAAGTTAGCAAACAATTAGTATAGCAATTAACTCTATTGTGAGTTAAGCCGTTACGCTTGTATAATTATTCAATTAACAATTGGTTTAAAGCATGTTAAAAGTCTAGTGATGTGCAAAATTAAACTTAAAATTACAGAGCAATAAACATACAATGCATTCAAGTGTTGAAATGGAAACATTTTTCATTATTATATTTAACTCATCACTAGTTAATGTATTCATTTTCATTTAAACACAATCAAACTCAACTGTTATTTTGTTTCGTTAAAACCTTAACATTGATTATCATTGAATATCATTTGGTTAATCAACTTGCAAAATTAGATGATTTACTTACCTCATTAAGACAAGCAGCCAAACAGGCTTCTTTGTTGGAAGTATAAATGATTGCATTATCCAAGCCTCGAAGTACTCGATTAGGATAACGCTCAAAAGTCCAAAGACGATTACAAACATTATCTGAGGATAGAAAGGTGAAAGAGTTAAGTCTACTGAAGAGTATCGATTCAATGCTCAATAGTTTTTCCCGGTTCATAATTAATATCATTTTTGCATTCTTTGCCTGATTAACTCTGAAGATGAAAATTTCTTGCGTTTTCCTTCAAAACTTCAATTTTAATCTTGTTCAATGTTTTTATTTTTATCTTCATGATTATCAGAATCATTTGTAAGTATCATTTAAAGATAATAAAGAAATTGTTTTCAACTACAATTTAGATTAACTTGTCACGCTATTTTGATCTTTTTTCATTGGCACTGAGAGCATAATAAAGACTCGAGTTGAATGGAGATGATGAACAGTGAGGAAGACTAAAGAGCAAGACTTGAAGATGTTTAAATGATGATGATGTTGATGATGATGAGGAACAGGTTAGTCTGATGAGGCTTTCAGATAGACTCTCATTTAGAACATTTTTCCGACTCTGTTCTCACCCTTCAACACTTTTTGCTTTTCTTGTGAATTTTTTTTCTCTCTGACTTACCTGATCTTAAATGCAATTTAGAGAAGAAGTAAGCATTATTGGCTTTCTGTGGGTTACTTGATGAAGATGAGGCACCTTGCTGAGGCCCTATGGATGATTGAGCTACTTTGGTTGATAAAGTTTCATTCTGAAGTCGACATGAAGTTTCCTGATTGGATGCCAAGGGATTGACGACAAATGAAAATGAAGCTGAAGTACAATCAGCCTCTTCGCGACACCAACCCAGGCATTCATATAAAGATGCGTTTTTCATTGTGAAGTAAGTTGATCCAGCATAATCTCGATTGGTCATCTTTTCAAAGCTTATTTTACCTGGAAAATGAAGAAACAAGAAAAAACAAAATTAATCATTAATGAGGTGGACATTGCAATCACTTTTGCTCAAGTGAAAACAACAAGACAATAAAGGTCAACAAATCAAAGTTCATTCAAATGTTAGGGAAAAGGACACAAAAGAAAGTGAAAAACAAAGAAACAATAATTTAAAGGAAAAAAGACATTTCTTTTCATGTTTCAGTAAACAATTTATAAATATAAACTTGCAATTCCTTTTAAAATCATTTAACTGTTGATTGAACATTTATTGAAGCAATTTCATCCTTATTTTAGTTCATTAAGAGTCAAACTTACAATCAATTATTGGTAAAATTGCAGTTAATTAAATGGCTTTTGGAAGGATCATCATTGAAGTTATGGAATCAAGTTATTCGTTTCATTTCTTTCGACATTCGCAATCATCTTCATTCTCATCCATTGGTGTTTTCACTTTGATAATCACAATCAGAACTCGCAAGCTTTACCTTTTCAAACAACCATTCAAAATGCTCAACTTGTTTTCAAGTTTTGTTTGATGACATGATAAAGAAACATAAAGCACATGATAATTATCCATTTCATTGATATTATTCTTGATCCAGATAATCTGTTGAAACTTGAACTTGATGGAGACAGGCACCAACATTTGTTCAACTGTTATTATGCATTAGCATTGCTCAAACCACCAAATTAATTCAACATTTTTCAGTCGGATTATCTTCTCAATAGGAGATTACCTATTTCCTCTCTCTCATCATTGCATCCATCATCATGTTCATAACATGTTTATGTTCAGAACTCACGATCATCTCTCAAAGGGTTGCTTAAAGAGCGATTCAAGGTTGAGATTAATTCGGATTCATCGTGTGGGAGGCTTTAATTAAGGTAAATAAAGGTTAAAAATGAAAGAATTGAACTCAATAACTAAAGTTTGTTGTATTGTCATCAATAGAATCATTGTAAAGGATAAAAGTATTCAATTTTTATCGATAATTCAAGTGATAATTGAAGAGATTCAAGTTTGCCATTAATCAAATAGAAATGGAAACTTTTGCAAATACAGAAAAGCGTTCAATCTTATGGGAATTCTGGTCAACGATTTGGTCCTAAGAACAAGGAATAAGAACATTTCATTTATTTGCTCTGAAAGAAGTTCCCATCACCATGAAGAAGATGGTGTTGATTTGTCTAGGATTGTCCTGATTGAAGAGAAAAAAATGCGTTCCAAAACCGACCTCAGGCCAATGACACCTTGAAAAAAGATGATCATTTTAACATTGGCCTTTTTGCTCCCTTTCTGTTTCTCCTCCTTCTGATCTTCTTCCATTAAGAACAGCTTAAATGTCACCATTTTAGCAAATCTATTTTTTCGTATTCTTATTCTTGGAACAAGTTGAACCAAAAAAATAATTAACTTTCCACTCGGATAAGCCAAGAGTTACTCTCTTTGATGGAAGCCCACCAAGAGAACAGGTTGACCGGTTTCTTGTTTTTCGCATTTCTTTCATTCTCTTCACATTATCATCATTTTCGCATCTTACGACCATAAATACAATAGTAAAGAGTCCATTTGAATAAAGACTTTTCTTCTTTGCCACCTTTTTTCCTCATTTTGTATCTACAAAGATTTTCCTTTCATTTTATTATTATTACAACTCTCTTTCACCACCATCATCACCATCATCATCATCATCATCCTATTTATCCTCCTTTTTCTCGCCATTCTGATTACTCAGCACAGCATTGCTATTACTGAAGGTGTAAGACTTTTAACGTGATTTTAAACTTTAGATTGGTGTCAATAATGTTAATGTTGGGAATTTGTGTTAATGTTGCCATTAGTTTAGTTTTGTTTTTCACAAAGGCAAAGGTTCTGGCATTAACACTTAAATGACTTGAAACAGCTTCATTATCAAATTGCAATAACAATAAACACACTGAATAACACACCAATAGCAATCATTTTGTCACCAATGACTATGCTAATAGCTCATTGGGAATAACAATTAGCATTACATCTAATAGTAAGTAGACTAATAGTGAGTAGTTATTGTGATTTAAATTTCACTGTGTTACCAGTTTTGTGAGCAAAGGTTGAGTTTAGCAACTTGACTAACAGGAGCAAAGTGTTTTGATTTACTCAAAGGGTTTGTTACTTGGACTTGATTAGCTTAATAATTTGTAAAATGATTGATGTATTTTGCTGTTGATTTTAATGGATTTGCATTCATAACAGAATCCAAGATTTTAATAGACTAATTGGGTTAAATTGAAATCAACAAATTTTTCAATTTGATCAGACATTGTCAATGAAAGTCCAGTGGGTTTATAACAATCATTTAATTGGCTAATTAAAACAAATTATTGAGCTAATTTGGGTTGATTTATTTGTTACACTTGGCGTAGTTGCTATTATGCCATAATAAATCATTTTGTTTCCATTTGTACAACAAGTTCATGTTTGATGAGAGTAAATTATCACCAAAATGAAAATTGATTATGAAAAATTGTTTCCTTTCTTTAGAAAAGAAAGAGAAACTTGAATAATTATGATGATTAAGGGTGAAACTAAGCAACTGCAAATGAAGAAAAGTCAGAATCATTTTCATCACAATAGATAAATGGCACAACGTGCTGAAGAGAATCACTAGATTTTAAAAGAGATAAAGAAACGTTAATGAGACTTTTCACTCCTTTCAACCCTAAAAACCATCTATTATCAATTGATGGTTAAGAGACTGAACCTATTGGCACTGTGCTCCATTCAAATTTAAAGTGTTTCTCTTCGCCATTTGCACTCACCAAACCAAATGCACGATCATTAGTTTCTTTGTTTGTTGTGACCAGAAATGAATAACTGATGAAATTGATGATCAAAATGAAGTAATCCTAATGAAAGTCTAATGACTCTAATCTCAACCAAAAACATGATTTTATTATTATTTAATATCTGATATTTTTTGGGAAAATGTCATCATGATTATTGAAAAATATACGAATCAAGTTCCCAAACTGACTGAATCACTGGGTTTGTGCAATTGGTTTGGCAAAACATTTATTATTGGAAATGATTCTTGTGTGAAAAAATAGACTTTTGCTGTTGTATTTTTGATAATCAACAATCTACCTGAGAATAGCTAATTTATGGGAAAAGAGGAAAGATAGTTAATTATGATGATGAGATGACTTGAGTCGCAAGTTATGCCAAAATTGTGTGTTGACCGAGAAAAGGTCTCTCACCTTTCATTAGGCAGTTTTTTATTCACTTGCAATAAGTGAATAGTGAAAGCAAAAAATTGGTCACAACTTTTTTCAGTTACAGGCATAATATACCAATGATAATGGTGACAATGAACCATGATCAACTTGGAAACTTAGCATGGGATAATATTTTATCGTCTAACTCAAAGTGCACTTCCATGAATGTGTCCTAACCTAATCTAATCTAACCTAGGTGTAGTTGATTGCTTGTCGACTGTGAAAATAACAACATTGTCAGTTGATGAAGTAATCATCAACTTTACTGCATAAGAATTTCATTTCATTTTTTTTCTGGAAAGAGGGTAACTGATACAAGATATATATTAATTTCCAATAACTTGAGGTAACTAGAGAAGCAGAACTAGAACTGTATCATTATATGTTATTCCTGATTGACCAGTCAACATTAAAGAAGCAATATTTTTCTCTATTTTGAGACAAGTCAAGATTCCTCATGAAAATTATTGAGTTCAACAGTTACATTCACCGGATTCTTGCAAGGAATCAATTTGCTTCTGCCAGAATTCAATTAAGCAATCAGGTGAAAAAAAAGACTATTAAGAAGGCATTTCAATGAAATTGTATTCTTATTGTTTAACCTTATCGAAGACAAGAAACAGTGAAAAACAACAAACAAATGCTAAACAGGAATTTGATCATTTTTGTTTTACCTGTTAAATGAAAAGAAAAAGGAAATGAACAAGACGGAAGTTAAACAGTATTAACTTTTGTTCATCATCATTTACATCATCATGTTCATCAAACAAAACAGTTCAACAAAAGCATATGCATTCACTCACACCTTCATTCACACACATTCACACTGAAAACTTACCTCATCACTAAGACAAAAAGAAAACCACCAAAAATATTGGGGTTACCTGGGCCAAACAGTCTTGTTTTATGTAACATGTAAGCAACAACGAGCAAATAATAAGCAAGTAAAGTAATAATTTTGACCTTTGATGCAAGGAAAGGTGAGGAGCGAGAGAGAGAAGAGCTGGACAGAACAGGATTGTTTATTATCGCAGGTAAATTTCATAGCATATAAAGAGGTCACTTGGATGTGTCTACTTATTCATATTTGTTGTTATTATGATTTATGTTCGGTTCAAGGTTTTTCTGTGCGTGTTTAATGGTTTGCTTGTTTTCATCTTGTTTATCATCTTCATCATTTACTCTTTCATAAGGCATGAAGAAAAGGAGTGTCATCGTTTAGTGGGAGAGATGAAGATGGTCAACAGATGATAACCTAAAGACAACAAAACTATCATTTAACTGTAAATTATGGCAGAAAAAGCATTCATTATGATTGACCGTGAAGATTAAAAGTTGACCAACATAAGGCTTCATAAGATTCAAAATGATTACAGATTAAATTGGAAAAGCTATTATCAAACTGAAGTTGATCAAATACAAATATTGTCTGATCAAAAAGACCTGGGAATCAGTAAAAGGACTCAACAATGAACAACAACCAAACTCGCTTGACAAATGTTGACAAATGCAATTGAATATATTTCTGGAAACGTAATTATTCTGAGCTTCAATTGAATGCTTATTGAGCTTGTAGTCAAAATATGATATTATCTGATAAGGAAGAAGAAATGCTGAGAATGATGACAGGAAGTGAAACAAGATTAACCAATAAGAATCGCCCTTTTGTTATCAAAATCAAATTCTGACAAAAGAAGATCAGACTGAAAATGATCAACATCATGATTGTACTTGTTATCGAATTCAAATGCAGAATCAATTCAATATCAATATAAAGAGTTGTCAACGGTTTTCATGCTAATTCAGTTTTCTCATCACAATAACTATGTTCATGTTTGACTGATGTTCAACTGATGTGACAGTTTTACAGAAGTAACTGAACTTCTTCAGGTTCATCATTTTCTATTTGAAAGGTGAATTAAAGTTCGAAGAGTTGAATATTGAGTTCAATTTGAAAAAGTTGCTGAATAGATCAGTGATTAGACTTACAGTTTGCAAATGATTTTATTGTAACTGCACTTCTGCAAATAACACAATGAATGAATGAATTTTCCTGACTCTTTGCAGGCCTGAGAAACTCACATTTTAAGTTTAAATATTTACCTTTGTTGAGTTTATTTGTTAATCAATTATCTCAAGTCGAGTAGCAGATTACAAGGATTGATGTATCATGAGTCAATTATTGGATAAATATTTAAATTGTATCATTCATTTGTTTGCAGATGAAAGCTTTCATATTATTCAATTGAAAGTTAATCCAAACTCAATTGCATTCTGAAACACTAATCACCAGATTATAAGCACAATTTAAAGAGTTAAAGAAATGTCTTTTTCGCAGTCGAATATCATGGAAAGCAATTAAGAATAAAATTTGAAAGAAAATATTAAACTTACAATGAATTATTGGCAAAACTAAAGTTAATAACAATACAATGGACATTGATGATGGTCTAGTTAAGGACCAATGTTGGTAATAAGGTTTCCGATTAACTTTGCACTGGATCATTGTTGCTATTTTGGGCTTTACTAGATATTAATTGTAATAATGTTTGTATCACGAGATGAACAAGAGACAAGAAATGCTCTTGTTTTAGTGGATGAAGTTGATGATGATGAAGGTTATGATGCCGATGGAATAGATGTTTAATATTATTAAATTGAAAAGGACAAAGTGGTGATAAATGATGATGATGATGAAGGTGAAGAGGAAGAAGAAACTTTGCTTAATTTTATCACGTTATCCTTTGGTCTTCAAGTTGTACATAAACACTTTACACTTAACACAAATAACTACATAACTCCGTAAGAGTGAACTGGCAAACTGAACTTGAATTACCTTCTTAACAACCTACTTATCCTCTTTCCTTTCATCGACTCCCTCGGTCTTTATTTCATGCTCCCGGGGCTCATCATCTTCATCTTCAACCTTCACCATCAACTGTCTTATTCTCTTTCTTTCTTCATGTCATCCTGATCCTCCCTCACCATTCTTCCTCCCTCATCACAATTATTAGTTCATCATCTTCTTGATTCTGTAACAATTTCATTCATTCATTTTCTCATATCTGATTCACCATTTTGTTTGACCATTTGAATAATCACATTGCATTAGATTCAATCGAGTGAATATAAGTGTTGACAGTAAAATTGTTGTAAAGTTAAGAAGGCAGAACAAGTTATCACCTTAGACGTTATGCAGAGTCCAACAGCATTTCACGATATTGTTTAGGCAGACACCATGTAAGAAATTGAAGATTCAATGGAAAACGCTAAACTAAACAGTCTAGCTGCGGCAGCGGCTCAAGCTAATGCTGATAGATTAGCTGCCTCAGTTGCCAGATCATTGAGTCCAGGTTCGTTAAACCCAAGTACATCCAATTCACAAACAGGACCACCTAATTTTAATCATAAAATATCAGGAATACCTTGTGTCGCCGCCGCTTCTAGATATACAGCTCCAGTTCATATCGATGTAGGAGGAACGATTTATACTTCATCTCTTGAAACTCTAACCAAGTAAGTCGTTGTGAAGTGTGATATATTAATATTTATATTAGTCGACAATAATAGTCGACTTTTGATTCTTCCAATTGTTTCGATGCTATGGGATGTCAAGATCAACCTCTCTTGAATCAATCTTGACATGATAATCTTAGCTTTAATTGATCAAAACAAAAAATCAGTGACCAAAGTAAATCAACTTCTTCTCTTTTACTTTCTTTCTTTTGAAAATGTTGATCCAAATGTCAATACTAACTTCACTTACCTGATACTTTCAATTTTTATTTCTTCTTTTATTAATTCTTCTCCTGTTTTCTGAATTGTTTATCAATGAATCAAACTCCACCATTGAACTGAACTTCTAGATATCCAGAGTCAAGATTAGCGCGAATGTTTAATGGTTCCATTCCCATTGTACTGGACAGTTTGAAACAACATTATTTCATTGATCGAGATGGAGAAATGTTTCGTCATATACTTAACTTTTTGAGGACCTCAGCAGCACCAGTTAATGGAGACTATCCAGAACTTGATCTGCTCTACGAGGAAGCTAAATTTTATGCCATTTCTCCATTAATCAGGTAATTCCGCTTTTGCGTCGAATAAAGTTTTCCTTTTATTTTGTTCATACTTTGGTATTAATATTAATACATAAACAATTTTCTTCTGTTTTCTTTATGTTTCTAGACTGTTGGAAGAGCTGAGAAAACAAAGATTCGAGAAAGCACTCAGATCACTTACATGTCCTGTAACCTGTTCACGGACGACTCAGAGTTCACCTGTAAATATTAACAAGAACGGTAAATTGTCTCGAACTCAGAACACCTCCAATACAACCTTAGTATATCTTAATGATTCAGATAATGCTCATCATCTTCTTCATCATCATCTTGTTCACTCAGCCTTATCCTGTTGTTCCCCTGGTCATCCTGGTATAATTACTCCTGCTTGTGGTGGTCGACGATCCTCCAATCCTTCAACTTCAGTCATCACAGTTCCTCCATTAACTAGTATCAATGTTAATAACAATAACTCTGCTTCTGCCAAAAATGCACTCAACACCGGTTCAACAAATACTACTGCCTCCGCCATTGTGTCCCAGGCTCTTATGACCAATTCAACTACTACTATGAGTCCAACATCTTCATCCTTTTCCGATCCCATTGAGTCTGATTTCCAATGTATATCTTTAAATGTTAGACTTGAGTGTGAACTGATCATGATTAGTGGACGTCGTAGTATTGTGGAGGAAATTTTCCCTGAAATCATCGCATCTCTCATGGATCCAGAGATCCAAAGTACAGCATTTCCAAACTTTTTTCTTATATTCGTCTAGATGTTGATCATGTCATTGATTAATCAAGCTCAATGATCAAATCATTTTGAAGTAAATTAACTCATTATACTTCAACTGCAACTAATTCGTCTTTTGGTTGATTTGAAACACATTGACTTGAAGGCAATTGAAAATAACGATTACAATTGATTTGAATTTGGTAATGATATTCAAAGAAACTGAGTCGTTTGCTGTTAATTGTTTCACTAAAAGTAACCAAAACAGTCTGAGTTTGATGAAGCGAAAAACGAGGAAAACAGTGAAGACAATATATTCAACTGTTAACAAGATTGCAATACATCTGGTTAGTTTGAGAATAGAATGTCAAAGAATCTGTTGATTCTTCCGAGTTAGATGACCTGTGTTTCGTTTTGTTCATCTTCAAACTGTTAAAATGGCTCAATTACATTAGTCCAAACAAAGACTAAATGATTACTTGATAATAACAGTGGTCAACAAAACTCCCTTTTACATCAGTTAGATTGAGTTAAAGAGGTTCAAAACAATTCACTTTTCATGTTTCATCGATTCTGCATACTGACTGCAATGGAACCAGTCATTTTGATAACAGTTTTTGATACAAAGTTTGCGTCCAGTTCTGTCCTTTCGATTAATTATAGAGTAAACGATAGTCTTAATGAATGGTTCATTTAGATGTTTGATTAACATAAAAAACGATTGTCTATCCACCGACTGTCCAACTCAGTGAACTTGAATAGGACGATGTGTCAAGATGATCGTATTAATGATGATACTAGATTGATATGAATATTGAAATTGTCAGTTGGTTGACAATAACCCATTGATTCGGAATGTTAGATGAAACATTTCATTCTCTCATCATTATCATTCTTCTGTTCTTCAGTTGATACCATTTATAAAGAAATTTGACAAACATGAATGAACTTGAAACAATTTTACGAAAGAAAAGCTTTGACAAGCAAGTAAAAATGCAACTTTTTTCATTCCTATTCCTTCATCAGTTCTTACTTTTTGCCATCTCAACTCATTCACTGTTCATGTTGAGCTCATTTTTTGCAACTCGTTAATGCTTTTAAATATTAGTTTGCAGTTAAACGGTGAGCAGAAAGAATGGTAAAGTTAATTTTTTTCTCTAACTTGTTATTCCTTCTCTTTAAGACTCATAATTTTTTCTTTTTTCTTAACTTTTTTCATTGCTTCTTGCAGATTCTTTGCTCACAATCTGACCTAACCAGTGAGTTTAATCAAGTGTATCACGGAAGTTGCGGTGAGAAGAAGTGAAAAAGAGAAGCAAAAGAAGCAGAAACAGAACAACTGACTGAATGAGCGAAAAGCTTTTTTACAATGAGATCAATTCTGAATAAAGCAAGTGCTCAACGCACAAAAGTAACATTATCATCATGTTATTAACACGTTATTATATTATGGTACAAAAAAGAGGTGAAAAGAGGCGAGATGAGGTTGTGCAAGGTAAACCAGCAAATAAGTTAAATATTAACTTAACATCTTTGCTATTCTGCAAAGATGAAGGGAAAGTGTCTGTAAATCGATAAGATAGTGCATTTAATAACAATTCATAATCGATTCAAGTTTTTCTCGTTAATTTCATCTTCTTTTCTGATTAAACGGAAACAATCAGTAACCGTAAAGAGCCCGTTATTTGCCAATAATTATTGTTATTGAAGATTTGTAATCTGTTAATTGTTTACTAATAATTGTTTCAATCCTTTCAACTGTAAAGAGCCATCAAACAGAATCTCAAATCTTTGTTCAACTTGAATGAAACACTAGAAACAAATGAAATATTTTTTACATTAATCAATCTCTTGCACAATTTTAATCATTGTTTGTATTCAATTGTTGAGTTTCAAGTCATTTAAAGTAAAAAACGATTGCTCAAGTGAATGAACAACCATGGAACAAGAGATAAATGAAAACCTTTCAGGGGAATTCAGTCATTAATTAATCGTAATTTAAATTTTCTAATCCATATAACATTAATATACACAATATATGGTCAAAACGGTGCCCAAACTGACGGGTTCTAAGTAATTTCTCATAGAAAGAAAACCATGATTACTACAATTAAGAAAAATAGTCAGAACCTTTTCATAATTCAAGTTCCTGAGAGATTCACGATTAAACAGACTCCGTAACTCTTTGTCTATTGAATTCGGGCGAAACTTTTTGGTTCAGTTTTATGTTTTATTATTAAGATTTTACAAGGAGTTCAAACGTTTAACGTCATATCATTAGAACCGATTTGCTTATTGATCTGAAATTTGTATTGAGATAGATTTTTATGCCAAA
Organism: Tetranychus piercei; assembly: GCA_036759885.1. Taxonomy (NCBI): domain Eukaryota; kingdom Metazoa; phylum Arthropoda; class Arachnida; order Trombidiformes; family Tetranychidae; genus Tetranychus; species Tetranychus piercei. The sequence goes on from CM071878.1 coordinate 10,098,277, forward strand.
TTAATTCATGATGAAGCCATCTGTGGTGGAGGCATTTGTGGTCAAGGATCTGGCGTCTAGTTCTCGAGATAGCAAGGCACGAAGTTAACTCACCCGTTTGAACACCTTGTGTTTGGAACGTTGTCTTTCGAGTAAAGAGTTTGGTGCCTCAACTGTGGAAAGGAGATCAAAGTTTCGACTTTGGACTCAAAGACTGTCCATTAGACTTTTTTGCATCCAAAATGATATTGTCAATGTGACACTATTAACTGAATGTGGTTAAATATTTCAACTTTTTAATTTCTTATTCTGACTTTTTTCATTAAGAATTCGGGTCTTTTTCATGTCGATTGATTCATGCTATTTGGTTAATCAGTCATTTTTGCTTCAAACGGTGATTACATGACCAAATGATAAGCATGATTTTACTTCAGCGATGAAAAATGGGTTCAACTTTCTAGGAATTCAGGTCCCTGAGGAAATCATGTTCCAACAGAATCCGTATTTTGTTTTGTTTGATGACTTTATGTTTATTATTGGGTGATAAACGAGTGTCTAAACTCTGACTTTCGAGGCAAGAGTTTTGACCTGACTTTAGGAACATAATAACTCGACCTTAATCTCTCTGATCGACGGTTTTGATAAGCTTAATATCGCTTTCAAATTTCATGGCATTTTGTTCAGTTATAGAACCAAATTTTATTTCATTTTTTAGTTTTTTCCTCGAGAATTTAAATCTTTTAAATTTGGATGAATGAATGTGCTCGTGAGAAGCCCTTTGCGATCATGATCGGCGGTCCGCTCTTCATTAAATCAGCTGCAATATGTTTAAGTTTTCAGAACGAAATTGAAGAGCAAAAGTAAGAGTAATTAAAGTAAGGTTAATTGATGAAACACAAAACATTTGAATGATGACCAAGGTAAACGTAAGTTAATACACTTTAATCGATGTCACCTTTATATTAGATTTAACCACTATCATGATGACTAGCGATTATCTCGATGATTGGAACTTGTAAATACTGAGAGCGTTTTGGGCCGTTACGGTTGGCTCAATGGCCATGTATTTTAAATGGTCAATTGTAATTTAAATCACATTCGCTGAATAAACTTGTTCCTGGTGACCTTCAACTAAGACTTACTTTACATTTGAATACATTTTAAATTCTTGTGTGAGCCTAATTAACTTGATTTAATGGCTATTGTTTACTTATTTCCCAGTTCGCACCTCTTCTTCAAGCTCATCTCCATCTTTCCGTTGGTCACTTTCAGAACAAAATTAAACTTTAATTTGCTTTACAGTTAACTTACCTTCTTTTTTACACAAAACTCTTTTCTTTTCTCACTTTAGTCTAACTTGCAACTCTTATTCATCATTACGATTATTATCATATCATTTGGTCTTTTTTGTCTCCATTTTTTCTCTTATCTTCTGAGATTCTGCATTTGAAAAGTTGCATCCATTGAGTGTTTCAATTTCCGGGTCTTACTGAAGACACACAAGTCAGTCTTGTCACTTGCACAAGTGAAGCTCATTACTTGCCACTGGAACTTCTTTCATCAAACAATCACTTCATCAAGTTCATATAAAACAGCAAATAACTTTTTTCTTATAAAAGTGTTTATTCTCATTGCAATATCATAAATACATAAGTAGTAGAATCCATTTGCAAGTTCAAGATCTCAACTCATGTTTTGTTAAATATTTAATTTGATTTTTATATTAGTTTTTGGTTGGTAGCATTAATCAGATTAATTCCTTAATGCTATAACTTGATCGCCATCGAACAGAGGATTCATCCTTTTTCTGGTATTCGGCCGATACTGATAGCCAGTTCCAATTCAATGCAATTAGGCATTTAAAGAGCACTAATTACTACAGGTTCATTTTGGAGACTCGATCATTGAGTAACATTGCCTTCCTTCAATATTATTGGAACCCAAAAGTCTTTGCATTTTCTCACAAGCTTATTATTACTAATTACTAATGAAAATTTGCATATGATGATCAATAGTTCATTTAACATTCGAAAGCTAATTAATGCATTGACGAATCCATTTGTGATAATCTTACAAAGGAAGTAAACTTAATGCCTAGAAGCGATTTGAATGCGAGAGGCGTCATTCATAGAGCGTGTTCACGTCGGTTCTTGGCATTACTCGTTAATCTAATTATTTTGTCAAAATAAGTCTTAAAAGATTGTAATAAAGGCTTTTCTTGGCCCTTTCCTGGGTGTTCGGTCCATCTTGAGGCTTAGAGAATCAAATGAAAAACATTAAACAACAAACAACCAAAAAATCTGTAATAGCCGCCAATAACATCACAAAAGGTTAGTTTATGAATGTCTTAATCTATTTTGATGTCCATATAATGCAGCCGACTACCAGAAAGGGCCATAATTTTTTAGTCGACATAAAACCGATTCCAATTTGTCAGATTTCAGTGAACTTAATTAAATTTTTGTTAATCAAATATTAATAAAATCACGAAATCAGTTTAAAATGAAACTCTGATAGGAATTTGGTCCATCGAGCAAGATTGGGAATCATGAAGTTGAACTAATGGGCAAATAGCGAGACTAAGCTATTTCCACACTGGTCCAGTTTCTGATCAGTGACTGTAATGCATAGTTATAAAATGAAACGATATAAATTTAATTAATCTTGTTCGAACGAATTAGTTGCAACATTGCATCAAGCAGTTTAAAAATGGAATGAAAGTCAGAAAAAATGACAGAATGATTATTCCGTCTAAAGGTGAAACAAACAAGTTTAATTTCAGTATTTATCGCTTATTCAAGAATCATTTAATAATTTCTGTTACTCAATTTCAATTGAATGAAACCAGCCTCAACCAAATTGAATTAGCAGTTAACGAAGATAACTGTTGATAGTAAAGAGTGTTGAATGAAACTGTGTCTTGAAATAATTTGAAATACTTGAAATAATGTTTGTGTGTCCCAACTTTTTTTGTGACTCAAATCGTCAATCAATCACAAAATACTCAAAATTTTGATTATCTTCATCTTTTCTTCATCCTTTCCTCATCTTTTCCTCATATTAGCCAACAATTTCTTCTTTCATTTACCAATCTATTACGTCTGTCTCTCTCTCTTAAAGGTTATCATTGATGAAACAAAAATCTATTTGGACTAACCTTTTCTAATCATTCTTGGTTCAATGATACTTTGACTGATTAACATCACAACAATAGAATGATAATGATAGAGGCAAAAGATTATAATGTGTAACAATGATGAAAAAATTCAAGTTCACCCTGAAACATTGAGTATCATGCGGAAGTATGTGAAAATAGAAGTGACAAAGCAACGAATCAAATGAGTTGATAAAAAGAAGAAGAAAAAGACATAACTTGAAGTCCAAAAGAACCTGAAAACACAACGAATTGACTGAACGAACATCTGCAAAAAGTGTTTTTCCCTCGGACTAATGAGAGACTGATTTGTGAAAATGGGTGAGAAATGATCAGTTCTGAGCCTTTAAGAATAATGGAATCATTTTCTAGCAAAAGAGAGAAAAAAGAAAATCTTTTTTTCTTTTCTGGATTCCCTTCAAAGTTATGGGTATTTTACCTTAGACAGTGAAGAGACTATAAAAAACTCGAGGAAGAGAAAAAAGTTGCTTATGAAGAAGATGCTTCAAGATAACATAAGGTACCTGTTTGAGGTCAATTTTACTGCACTGCTGAACATTGCTTTTGTCTTCAACCTTGACCTTTAATAATTTCAAGTCTCAAAAATATCACAACATAACTTGATGAATATAACATGAAAAGGCTAACCTCTCATCCTCTTCATCCTTTTTCTGTTCTTTCATTTCTTTCATCTTTTTTCTAGGTAACTCAAATCATCCTTTTTTTAATAAATAAATAATGAGCAAAATGATGGCAAAAATAACGGTTCTTTCAATAAAGAAAATATTATTTCATTTGTTACAATATCATAATATTATTTGTGATCAGAAAAGGAAAAATCAACAAATGTATTTGGTCAAGATGATGCTTTTATCAGGAACATAATGATAATAGCAAAATAAGCCTCAATTGTGTAAAAAAGCACGCATTAACTTTGATTCGCTCGTCTGACTTCAATAAAGTCGGTTCTTTATTCGGTACAATCATCATCATAATCATCTTCAGCCATCAATAATCATTTATTCAACATTCAATTGATCATCATCGTTATTAACTTTTTATTAACGAAATTGGTTAATGTCTTGTCTAGAAATTCACGATTCGTTACCGATTCAGTGTTTTGTTGCTCGGAACACAATTTTGTTTTGCCGTTTTCAAAGCCTTCTTCCATTTCTTATTAGTCTAGAACGAATAAGTCAAAAGGTCAGCTCATGGAGTTTAAATTGGCCACGAATTGGACCTAAATCTAGTCAATTGTCAACGATTCATTGTCTTGGTGATTAAGTCAAAGGCTTGTTGCAACTGCACAAACTATTTCAATTTAATCGTTTCAAGGTGATAATATGGCTCAGTCATTCAACTGGTAGTAGCGTTTGTATACAAATATTAGTTTCAATAATATCTCAACCAGTTGAGCGACTGCCTTTGCCATTCAGGTTTCAACGCAAATTTAAAAAAGTGAGATTAAAATACATACTCATGTCTACATTAACTAATGAAGCGATAAAATAATGGCTAATTAAACATTTTAACAGCAAATGTTTAGATCAATAACTAAATGCTTTGAAGCATCCTTTCTAGCTGACTTTACTTTCTAGTCTTTGAGTCTTCAATCTTGAGGTACCAAAGGAGCCAAGACAGCACCGCCAGTTGCATGCGTTTATTATCAGATCGGATCATGTGACTTTTCAGTTCTGTCAAAACCTATCAATAAAGCATTAAAGATACTTTTTAGTACACATTAGACTAAAATTTAGTGCATATTTTAGTATAACTACACTCGGTTACATAATAAGATTACCTTGAAATAGTCAGTTCATGTTCATAGATTTAAAGTGATTTTGTCTGATTATGAGGGAATTGAGTGTAATCATGAGTTGGAGGAATTGACTAACAATTGGAAGAACCTCTGAAAATTTGGATAAGACTTGATAACCATTACACTTTCCTATCCATTCAATTTGAATAAATTCAAGTCTGATTTGCTGCCTTCTAAACTTCAGAACATGATTTATTCATGAATGAGTATCTAATGTAATTATGGCAACTATTAATAATAAGCGGGAAAGCAAATCATCCAGCTAGCCTTACAATGAGCTTGTATAATAACTTCACATTTGAGTGAAGAAATCAATATTTTTTGGAAATGCTTAAACTGGGTCCTAGTTGATTCCACAGTGCGTCCCAACTACCGATTAAAAAGTTATAGAACTTCGAACTTGTCAAATGGAATCCTCACTAGCCACTATATAAAAGGTTATAATAGATATAATCTCATTAACACTTCCTAATTCGATACTTTATTTCTTTTTGTTTTCACCGTTTGGCGACAAATAGTGTGGATTCAAGTAGGGCTCTTGAAACTCACAATTTACTGTCATTGAGAAAGAATCTTCTGTTCTCTTAGAGCATTGGGATAATCGGCAATGAATCAATATCCAAACTGCAAATGCCAATCACAGAAATGAAAGCCATGGAAACACAAAAAGAAACGAGATGTAAGCTAATAGTTCTCAAGCTATTGGCCGTCATTTGTAAGTTCACTAGCGTAACTATTATTATTGATACTGAATATTGATGAAATTATAAGTAAACACAATTTATATGAAATGAAGAATTGAAATGATCACTTGATTGTCTATTCTGTGAAATTGTTTTAAATCAAAGCTTTCTTTGTTTCAATGCAACTGGACTGTAACCATAATAGCTAATTATTTCCCCGATTACTCGACAATTATCAGCAAATAGTCCATTTTAGCATAAATAATAATCGATTTTATTTTTTAGAGAAATTTTCTGTTTTATTATTATTCATGATTCCACAATTAAGGTTAATCAATATATAAAAACTAATTGTGTTCAATATATTTATTCAAATGAAGTGATGATAATAATGAGCCAGAAACCAGAGTAACACACATCTTTATAATGCATTGATCCATCTAGACAGAGTAACCACAAGAATCCACAATTGAAATAATGTTTTATGTTTAAGATTATCTACTAATTATAATGATGACTCTGTCATCTCCATGTTTTTCATCTTACTTCTCATTCAACTGATTGCTTAATGAACATCAATTACATATCAATGAATTAATATGTTGATTATAAAGCAATTTTAAACTCATCGTGACTAAATATGCTCTTCACATGTTTCCACGTTTGTCAATTGAGATACAAATGTAACTGTGAATTTGATGATGATCATCATTATATTCATTTTAATGTGTCTTCATATCTTTTAGACAATTAGCATTTCCAGGTCAAAATATGTTTATATTGTTAATAAGATGAACAGCGGATAATCCTTCACGGTCAACTTTAGTCTTTATATCTGTAAATCTATTCTGATAATAGCAGAAGATGAACTAGATTAATCAATTTGATAGGGAAAACTTGAGTCCAAGCCGTTCGCCACTACTACTCATTGAATGATTTAACTATAGTTTCGCACGAATACAATTGAGCTATTGATAATTACAGCGATATCATAGAGAAAATCAAATAAATGATTTGCGAATTAACATATACCTTCAGTCCAACTGATTGTGAGGAACAGAAGTCATGGAAATAAACGTTATTTCCTGAGCAATTGGAAGAGTTAGGACTCCGAAAAAATGTTTGATTCAGATTAAAGAAAGTTAATTTTAATACTGCACCACAATAAGTAATTTAGTTATTTTCTAATTCTAATATTTAGTATCTTGTATATTGTAAGTTCCCTTCAATTGCCGCATCTTTTAATCTGAAAAAACTCTACTTAAATATTTTAAACAGACATTTAAAATCAAAATTTTTAATCACAATCAATATATTAATGTAAGAGATTTGCATACAAGCCTTTGTGAAAAATATGCGCCATGTGAGACAATCTTTGCTCTGTTTTTCTCAACAGTAAATATGCATTTTATTTTTGTGTTATGTTCAAATTTTATGATATTTCGTGCTCTGGATCTGTGGACGAGTTAATTTAATTTGATTTAAACAAGATTACAAAGATTACAGTTGGTTGGACAACATCAAGACCCGTTAAAGACGTCAACATTTCATAAAGATGTAAGTAAATTTGTTTATTGTTTAATCTCACTTTTAAAATCAGTATGAATAATGAACCGAGATCAACAGAAAAGATAATTTATTTATTTCACATTTTATTTCCAAGGCGAAGGATTGAAAGTTCCATAGCTCATCGTCCAGCTAGAAAAGCAGTGAATGGATTACTTCTCAAAAGCGAGTTCAATGGAGATGAAAAGGGTCCTGTACTTCGTTCATTAGTTCTCCCTGTGTTTGATTGAGATGATGAAGAAGCTGTGAAAGGAGAAACTGAACCACCTGGAATGATAGAAGAAAATCTATTAGACAATTGACTAACAGTGTTAGGAATACGACTAGCTAATCCAGAAGCCATATTAGCTCCAGTTGCAGCAAGATTTCCGAATCTATTAAATGAATCAGCTGCACCTCCAGCCATGGTTAGGAGTGCTGAAAGAGGTTCCCCATTAGCTAAACTATTGGTAACTCCGGCAAAATTGGATAAACCTTGGCCTACCAAATCAGAGGCAATATTGGCTGGATTAAAGGTTTCTCTGTAAGATGGTGAGCTGGTTGATGCAGTGGCATCAGCTGAACTAGATGCACTAAAACCATTCGAAAACAAAAACCAATTTTTTGATCTTCAAACTCCGCAAGCAATAAAAAAGTCATTTTTGCTCATATCATGAAATAAAGTGTCACTCGGATGTTAAGATTTAATTTACCAGCGAATAAACATTTCGTTTCTGATTTGTCATGATCTGGATGTGCGGACGGATTAATTTCACGCGAGTTGAACAAGATTACAATGAGTTGGCAGGACATCATCAAAATTCATTAAGGACGTGTCAACATTTAAGAGAAAAGATCGTTTGATGTTACCTTAAGATGATCCCGACAAGGGAGGACAAACAAGTCCCAACATTTCTTCAATGAACCTTTGTCCTCTCAAGCGTCTTTGATCTCTCTCATAAACATAATTGACCGTTAGCCATGTCATCGTTTTATAATCAAAACAATGGTCGCCTTGATTAAGTATTTGTTGGGATGTGATTGAGAAAAAAGAAAGTTCAGAAATTTGTTGCTACCATTTCATCTTTTTTCAGATGCTTATCTTTCTTCTAGTAAAGAAAGGGTTTTTATTGTCTACCATACCAAATGGTCAGGTATTATTCACTTTTGTTGATGGTCAAATAAGGAATACAATTTCTTGCAAAAAAATTTAATCACCATCATAGTTGACAGTTATCAACCTCACCCAATGCTAAATACAATTAGCGGTAACTGGATTTATCTCCAGATTTGATGAAATTTTTGATTCAATATCAGTCCGTAATTCATTTCCAATTATAATATAAAGACACTAATGGTACATTCATTATTTATTGAATTAACTCATATTTTATCCGATATTCAGTCAACATATATTGTGAAACATAATAAAATCTAAGGATTGGTAAAAAACGATGTTCGCAGGTGATACCGAAATATTGAGGTTCAAATTTTTAAGGCCATCAAAATCAAGAGAACTGTTGCTAAATCGAAAAAAATTTCCAGACTCAAATTGTTCACCAATGAGTTTTAACGATGAAAAATGAGTTTCAGCTCTTTAACTTTTACGGTGACAAAAGCGATCTGTTGTACAGAAACAGAAAACTTCTTTTTTCTGGTTGGCCATCGAAAGTTACACCAGAAAAATGATTTGGATGAAAAAATCTGGTTCTATAACTGCATAAAAGGCGTTCAAAGTTTCAAATTTGAATTCGATTTCAACGAAAAATAATGATCATGCAAATTAATTTCATGAATGGACTCAGTTTACATGCCCCAACAACCCACGAAGTCCCAAAGTCCCAACTCTTAACTAAAAAGTCAAAGTTCTTGTCCGTAGTCTTTTTTGTCACAAAATAAAATAATTTTTAACTTTTGGATTAACCGTTACTTATAAAGTGAACTTGTTAGTTTAAGGTGAACAAAAATTGACAAAATTGTCATTATTCACAGTGAATTCCTTTTATTTTGTTGTCTTGTGGACCTGCTAGCCTACTGCGACCAGACTGTGATAACTTTTTAGTGCTATCTATCCCTTTGAGACCTAGGTATTTTACCTGTCATGAGCGCTAGACTTTAACCAGCCTAGCTAGGGACTGAACGGGAAGGGTGGATTGGTTAGTCCAGAGGGCTTAAACTCTGGATGTTTTGGGTTCATAAGAGCTAAATTCAAGCGCTAAACCTAAAAGGGATGATTTAAAACAGTTAAAAACGAAAAGAGCTTATGTTCTTGAGCTCTTGAATAATCCTAATGATACATGTAATAATGTAATATTATAATAATTATTGAAACACACATGTCTACAACTCGGCCTTTGTTTGAATTGGTGTTTAATTCAGACTTTCTTTAATTTAAATTGTATTGATAAAATTGTTGAAGTTAAAAAATCGTTTTTCTATTGAGAGTCTGATGTTAATTTAATCAGTTTAAAAGCTTCGAAATAGCTGAATCGATTTTAGCTATTTAGACTTTATCCTCTGGGCCCGAGTCTGGGTAAGCTCACTGGACTTGGCGAGATTCGAACGCTAAACTCATGATAAACATAAAGATTAACGCATATCGCAAATGCTAATCATGGCGCCATCTAGGTGATAACAGAGATTTTTGTTTTCCAATTCAATATTTTTATCAATAATTTATTTGAGTTTCCACTCAAGGGAAAATGAACTAATCATGGCTCACCGTGATTGATTCCACCAATTTTCTGCTAAAGATTTTCTGCAGTTTTTTGGGAATTAAGTGACTGAATTCTAGTGAATTGAATTCACTCTATAGTGAAGATATTTATCCCGCTAAATTTGAAAATGAAAAGATAAATGTTCTTCATTCAGCGGCATCTATCGGTATATTGGTCTATTAAAGTACTGAACCCAGTAGTTTTGTTCGTCATCTAATGGGTAAATAGATTTTATAATGAAAAATTGTCCTTCTAATAATGTAAGATTTCAAAGATGCTAGTCTAATTAAATACAAACTAACTGGTATAGCACTGCTTAATATCAAATACACTATTGCCACTTTTACAAAGAACTTCAAGTCAAATTCTTGCAAAGCTAAAGTCCATCTAGGCGAGTCTGGTGCTACAGGGCGTAAAGAAAGTTTGGCAAGTAAGCACAACCCACTCCATTGCGCAGAGATCCTTTTCAGATTACGTAATTCAAACAGACAATCATTTTAAAACAACCGCTCTTACAGCGCACTTTTGAGTCCCGCCTTTGCCAAAACTTTCTTTACACCCTGGAGCTTATTTTTGGTAAACATCTAACAGAGCGAACAGTTATCGATAAAAACTTTGAATTTGATGCTAATTAACTATAATTTAAATTTTTTAAAAAGCGAAAATGACAGTGAATGCTTCTATTTACTTATTGCATAATTTCTTCTTTGACTGTGGTCAATTTTTAAGTGTAAGCAACAATTCAGTTGCCATCTTGATGTGATTTTAGAAGGATAGGGGCGAGACTGGCTGTTTTCAATGACTTGAGAAATTTCTTCGTTCCTGTTTCCAGGTATAGAGGATATCTTTTTTTGTTATTATAAAAAGAGGTCTTGCTATCAATGACAAATCTCTAATAAAACTTTTATGGTTGAATTCTTAAACCTAGAAAGCACGCTTTAATACGAACGTTTTAAAAATTGTTAATGGCCATTTATCTATAAGAAGTAACGACAGAGATGGAGGCTACACTATCCCACTACAGAAGCAGTAACCAACCATCCCACTTCTTTCTTCGACAAAACTTCTAGACGCAAATAACGCCTTTGTTAACACGAGTAAAGCTTTTCTTTGTGCTGTCATAAAAATTTTCACAACTGTGGAAGTTAGTTTTTGGGAAAGGATGCCCGCCCCGTAAGTTATCACGGATTCGAATATACCCCGATAAATAACTCTAAGGACTCCGGTTCTAATACCGAAGTCTCTTCTTGCCATAACCCTATATGCTGTAAATTACTTTACAGCTTTATCTGCAATATACCTGGCATGTGGTTCAAAACTTAACCTGCTATCAAGAACCATACCAAGGTATTTCACTTCCTTCTTAAACTTGATAGTCTCACCAGACATTTTAATGATAGGTTGCCTTTTCAGCGTACCCTTAAGAAGGATACACTTTTCTTACTACTATTGAATGATAACTCGTTGTTACCTCCCAGACAACATCTTCCTCCAGTAACGGAGTAATTGTTCTCAAGCTCAGTTCTGCTATCTGCAACTACGAGTGGGGCAGTATCATCTGCAACTATTTCAGTGTTCTCTCTACCATCAAATTGTCTAAGTAAACTATTTATGAGTATATTCCAACAGCGTGGACCCGCTTTTGAACCCTGCGGACACCCTCTTTCAACCATTCTGTGAATGGACAATTCAGATGTTTCATACTTAATCGCTCTAGAATTGAAGAATTGACCAAGCAATCCGTAAAGATTACCCGGACAATTGAACCTTCTTAATTGCTCGGCAACACAAGGCCACCAGGCATTGTCAAAGGCCCCTGATATATCTAGACATATCAGCACAACATACTTGCAGGGAATTGAATCAACTGTTGCGAGGACGTTGTTAATTGCATCAGTTGTACTTTTTCCAAATGTGAAATTATACTGTTTTGGAGACAACTTGTCAGATACATGCTTTAGAACTCTCTCTATTAGGACACCTTCCAGTGCCTTTGTTAAATAATTTAATAAACATATTGGTCTATAAGATTTCGCTGTGTTCGCAGCGGTATCTTTTTTAAAGTAAAACTACTCTAGCTAACTTCCAATCTATTGGAAAGTACTGTAGTCCAAAACATGCATTAAACAGTTGCTCTAGAATTGCCAGGATCAAAGGAGCCGCTCTGATGAGAACATCTGGCGAAATGCCATCTGGACCCGAAGCCTTGCCCTTCTTCATCTGGGTTATAACTGTCTCTATTTCTTCCATTGTGAATGGAGGATCATCTGCTTCTTGCGAAGGCAGATATGCTAATCTTCTCAGTTCTGCTTGCCTAGTGCTATCCCTTTCAGGATCATCACTTGGAAAAAGTGTATTCAATACAGAAACAATATTATCTTTGAAACAATACTCTTCCTTTTTCGTTACAGGGTTAATCACACTGACTTGGTTAGTTGATGGTTTAACTTTAAGTGCTTTATAGGATGGACTCCAGGGGTCATCACTATGTTTAACAATGAACTCTTTAAATTTACGGTGCTTGATACAGCGAATCTCACTCTTATAAGCATTTCTTGCTTTTCTATAGTCCCTTAATGTTTCTTCAGTTCTGCTTTTGTTGAGAAGCCGCTTGAGCCATCTCATTCTACTGCGTAATTTTTTAGCTTCATCCGTTAGGATAAAGCTATTTCTGTCCCTATGCTGTTTCTTTTTCAAAGAGACTAGACTCGCTATAACAAGTGAGGTTGTTAGTTCTTTGACGAAACAATCTATATCCTCTCTAGAATTTATCGTAAGCCTCTTAAGGACGGATAATTGCCTCCTCAGTGTTGCATTGAATAAATTCCAATTTGCTTCCTTTAAGCTATACCCTTTTTCGCAATTATTAGATATGCGAATACCACCAAGAGTAACATCGAAAGTTATCAGTCTATGATCACTAGAGCTTCGGTCATGGACCTTCCACTCAGCTATACTTCCTTCTAGATTCTTACTTAGAGTAAGATCTATGTTTGAACTTCCGTGCACATTCTCAAATGTAGTTAGCACTAGAGGTGTGTTATGGATAGTCAGTCCCTCTTCAACTATCAATTCTTGTAACAATTCCCCGCGTTCGTCCGTGATGGTTGAAAACCACCAATTGGACTTAGCATTGAAATCGCCACAAACCAATATCTTCCTATTGCCAAGTTCCTTGATATTCTTCAACCTTTCCACCAGAGAGGCAAATGGTTGATTGAACTTGAAATATGCACTCACAATATAAAGATTTGTTTCGCCAACCACGTAATTAATTGTTGTAAAAAATTCATCACTCAAATAGGTTATCAACATCGCTCTAGAGGTTTTAGAGTTAATAAAACATGAGATAGGTCTCTCACACCTAGTGTCATAAACTGTGTTAGGGACACAGATCCTTCCGCTACAAGAATATGGCTCTTGAAGGGTCATAATATCTATGCACATTTCTCTCATTAATAACTCCGCTTCGATCGTCCATGCAAACGATCGAGCAGTGTTAAGCTGCCCCAATCTGATTACGGTATTATTACTAATATCCATAATCTGTCTTACTACTGATTAGTCTTATATGCTCTACATACGACGAACAGGATTTATCCCACGCCGTATGATTTGTTTCCTTCCTATGCCTTCTGACACAATTTATGCACTTTGGTGTACTTTTGTTAGTGCATTGGCCCCCTTGGTGTTCCACATCACCGCAGTTTCCACAGTTTTTTCCTTCCTCTTTACAATATTTGGCCATGTGACCAAATCTTAAGCACTTATGACATTGTAAGACTGAAACATAGGTTTCTACTTTCAGTCGATATTCCCTATAATAGAAACAGCCCTCCTGTTTCTCTTTAAGCAATCTATGCAACTTCACAGGCCCAATGTTCCGATTTTTTATTTTCAGGCCCAACCTTGAATTTAGGAGACAAGTCCGAGTCTAACTGTACATCAAGAAAACGATCTTGATTCTGTCCCTTGATGATCTCTTTCAGTTCTGCTGGTTCCGCACCCGAAGGTACGTGTTTGATTATAATTTTAGGATTTCTCCTACCTAAGACTCTAATGTTAGAGCTCTTCTTCATCTCCTCGTTTTTCAAGATCGCATCTAAACTACTAGCATCAGCAGTCTCTATCACGACCGATTTCTTTGAATGCAGTACCTTCAAACCGCGTATCTTAATATTTTTAGAACCTGGCTGCAAGTTCTTCAACACTTCTGTCCTCATCGTTTGTGAAGAAAAATCTGCCGGCACCTCTCTAGGAGAGATGATGCAGGTATACTCAGACTGCGATTTCTTTGCAGTCTCTCTCGCTATAACTTTTGGTCGCTTGGTGGACTTAACAACCCCAGCGTAAGTACTAGCCCTGTCTTGTACCTCTATTTGTGGTTGTATTTGCGGTCACTCTAGAACTTGATTAACAGAAGCCTGCAAAAGCGTAATCTTTTGCTCTGTAGCTTCCATTTGCTTTTGCATGCCCACTCGTTCATAAAGTTTGTCATTCGTTATAATCAACTTATGCGCAAAATTGACGATTTTACTGACCGCGTTCGTCAGTTGCTGTCCCTGTGTCTTGGTAACCTTATCGCACTTGCTGATAAGGCCCAAGAGTTCCGTCTCTAACTTATGGAGCTCCGTGTTAGCTTCCATTTTGTGTTATTATGGGTTAAAATCAATGTAAAGTAAAAAATAAGCATATGTTATTTGTAAGGTTAGTTTTCCTTATATATACCACAAAAATATATTGTGATCTAAAACACAGTATGTTAGTGCAAAAATTAAAAATTTGCGTAGAACGCGTAAATTTGCCTGTATAAGCAAGAAACAAGTACCCTAAAGCTGGTCTTGGCCTGAATCCCTAAGGGTCAGTTTCCACTCACACCACGAGGAGGTGCCAGCAACAAAAAACCGTGATACTTATTTAGTACAAATAAGATCAATTCAATGGAAATTTTGGAAGAAAGAAAGCGTTTGAGTAAGTTTGAAAAGAGCTTTTGAAAGAGCGCGGTAAGAAAGCGAATCGATATCACAGTTTTATACCCGGGAGTAGTTAGGGACAGTGGGAATCTCGTTAATCCATTCATGCGCGTCACTAATTAGATGACGAGGCATTTGGCTACTAGTTCTGATTCAACTGTTTTTCGCTGGCCGAAAGGATTGCCCCCTGCAACTGACACTCAAATCCAGGTTACCCCTTCAAAAAGGCTGCACAAAACTGAAGCAATCCACAAGTCCGGCAACAGTTTAGGTAAAACTCAACATCAACCAGTCTCGGTATTTTGCAGTACTTGCTTCTGACTTCAGCCCGACCAGCTCAGTTTTAAGAGCCAAGTGACCAGAGGTTGTTCACCTCCCAGACCTGCTGCGAATATAAGCACGGTCTGGTGGGAAAGTTATAATCTCTAACATAGATTTTCAAGGGCTTGCAAAAGTGCACTGGACACCGCAAGAGCCGCGATGCTTTCCGGTACCGGAATCCCTATCTCCGGTTAAACTGATTCCAGGGGCTAGGTACCTTACAAAGAAAAACAACTCTTCCCAGGACATGTTAGTTTGCGTTACTGGTATTGCTTCCGAAGAATCAATCTCACACTCCAGGTTCCTAGCATCAATCAGTCTCGGTATTTTGCAGTACTTACTTCTGACTTCAACCGAACCAGCTCATTTTTACTTTCGAGTTAAAGCTTGTGACTTGCAGCGTTTGTTGAGGCATAAAAACTGCGTTTATTGGTGCTATTAAAAAATTTTCAGAAATGGAGGCCAAAGTTGAAATTTCGATCGCTTTTTGTACAGTTATTGAACCAGATTTTTTCTTGAGACTCATTCTTCTGGGGCAAATTTTGATGACCAACCGGAAATTGCACTTATTTTGAACAATAAATTTTAGGTTAATCTGCCGCTTCGAGTAACCGCAAGAGTTAGAGGTCTAAAACTTAGTTTTCATCTATGAAAAATTTTGCTGGATATCAACGATCGAAACTTTTTTTAATTTATTGGAAGTTCTCTTGATTTTGACCATTGGCTTTAATCTCAAAATTGGATTAAATTAAATTATCTCAACATTTTGATCTGAAATCATAGATGGCGACTGTGAAAATTGTTTTAAATGGGACACGAAAAATTGCTTCAACCGGGTACTTTAGTGTTGAATTAAAATCGTCTTACTAATAGATGAGTTAAAAAATTCACCGAGAGATAGTGTGGTTTCTAAACATTTTGTACTTTTACTCTCAAAGCCTATTTGTCATAAAAACTCGGAGGCGATTTCGTTTATTTTCATCGCATATTGCATCCCTCGGCTCCAACAGATGGCGTTATTCTCTCTTTTGCCCATTCTCAGCAGCTGGTGGCGCCTTAAAAGGTGCAAGTTGCAACAGATCTATTGAATTCAAAACCCGCCGGAGGGTGACTTCAATTGAACCTCCTCCTGCATTTTGCTCTCTTCCTGACTTATTTAATTTTTGCCGCACGTCAGACGTACACTTTATCATCATTAACATCAATGGCTCACAAATTATCAGCTCACTATGTTTACAACTCAATATCGACACCATCATGCATTCAAAACCTACAAACCATCTTTCATTCCGGTTCTTTTATTACATTTCATTGTCAAAAGTGCGATGAGTTGAAAATTTAAAAATACTTATAGTGATTATCACTTATGGCCATCAAACTTTTACCGTGTTTCAATTGTTGATTCCTTAATTAACCATTTTAAAATAAGGAATGTTTAATTAAAGCCTTGAAAGTTCCCAACAAATGTTAAAACTTGACAAATCTGATTTTTATTTTCTTTAAAATTTCTTTTTATCAAATTGTTTCACCAACATATTTCTGTTCGCCTAAACGTGACAATCAACATTTCCATCGATACAGTGACTCTTTTCATTACCTTAATCAATCGACCATCTTTAGTTTAGGATTAAATCAAACTGGCTAAACGTCGTTGTTTGTTACATTCAATGGAAAACGCTAAACTAAACAGTCTAGCTGCGGCAGCGGCTCAAGCTAATGCTGATAGATTAGCTGCCTCAGTTGCCAGATCATTGAGTCCAGGTTCGTTAAACCCAAGTACATCCAATTCACAAACAGGACCACCTAATTTTAATCATAAAATATCAGGAATACCTTGTGTCGCCGCCGCTTCTAGATATACAGCTCCAGTTCATATCGATGTAGGAGGAACGATTTATACTTCATCTCTTGAAACTCTAACCAAGTAAGTCGTTGTGAAGTGTGATATATTAATATTTATATTAGTCGACAATAATAGTCGACTTTTGATTCTTCCAATTGTTTCGATGCTATGGGATGTCAAGATCAACCTCTCTTGAATCAATCTTGACATGATAATCTTAGCTTTAATTGATCAAAACAAAAAATCAGTGACCAAAGTAAATCAACTTCTTCTCTTTTACTTTCTTTCTTTTGAAAATGTTGATCCAAATGTCAATACTAACTTCACTTACCTGATACTTTCAATTTTTATTTCTTCTTTTATTAATTCTTCTCCTGTTTTCTGAATTGTTTATCAATGAATCAAACTCCACCATTGAACTGAACTTCTAGATATCCAGAGTCAAGATTAGCGCGAATGTTTAATGGTTCCATTCCCATTGTACTGGACAGTTTGAAACAACATTATTTCATTGATCGAGATGGAGAAATGTTTCGTCATATACTTAACTTTTTGAGGACCTCAGCAGCACCAGTTAATGGAGACTATCCAGAACTTGATCTGCTCTACGAGGAAGCTAAATTTTATGCCATTTCTCCATTAATCAGGTAATTCCGCTTTTGCGTCGAATAAAGTTTTCCTTTTATTTTGTTCATACTTTGGTATTAATATTAATACATAAACAATTTTCTTCTGTTTTCTTTATGTTTCTAGACTGTTGGAAGAGCTGAGAAAACAAAGATTCGAGAAAGCACTCAGATCACTTACATGTCCTGTAACCTGTTCACGGACGACTCAGAGTTCACCTGTAAATATTAACAAGAACGGTAAATTGTCTCGAACTCAGAACACCTCCAATACAACCTTAGTATATCTTAATGATTCAGATAATGCTCATCATCTTCTTCATCATCATCTTGTTCACTCAGCCTTATCCTGTTGTTCCCCTGGTCATCCTGGTATAATTACTCCTGCTTGTGGTGGTCGACGATCCTCCAATCCTTCAACTTCAGTCATCACAGTTCCTCCATTAACTAGTATCAATGTTAATAACAATAACTCTGCTTCTGCCAAAAATGCACTCAACACCGGTTCAACAAATACTACTGCCTCCGCCATTGTGTCCCAGGCTCTTATGACCAATTCAACTACTACTATGAGTCCAACATCTTCATCCTTTTCCGATCCCATTGAGTCTGATTTCCAATGTATATCTTTAAATGTTAGACTTGAGTGTGAACTGATCATGATTAGTGGACGTCGTAGTATTGTGGAGGAAATTTTCCCTGAAATCATCGCATCTCTCATGGATAGCAGGACGAATGTCACATGGATCCAGGATTCAAAGTACATCATTCGGTTTCCATTGAATGGCTATTGCAAACTGAATTCACTGCAAACCATTTCAAGGCTTTTAAATTATGAGTTCCGCATAATTGCATCCACTGGTGGTGGTAGTGAGGGTCAACAATACAATGAATATCTATTTGCTCGTAATCAAGTGAGCCATGATTGTGACTAATAATTCATTTAATATTTTCAAACGAACCAATTCGATCAACAGATTAGCTATCAAGTAAGTAATTTGACTTTGCAATCATTAAAGAGTGTAACATACTGAAGAATCTCCAACTATCCAAATATTAATAGTTTATTTCTCAAAGAAAATCTACTAATACTTGCAATTAATTTGTTAATGATAGAAAGTTAATGAATGTAACTCGAATTTGCGAAAAAAAAACATTGTCTATTCTGAATATTTTTGTTAATATTAGAGGATCAATAATTTTCGAGACACTTGTGACTTTTCTGGCGATATTTAGTCAACCTTTTCTGACTCTGTATTCGGTGATGGCAAGCATCAAATACAGAGTCAGTTAATAATATAACCAAAAGTTCTAATTAATCCAGAATCTCGAAATACTTTGTCACTTAGCGATTAACTTACTGCTTATTAATACACTGCAGTACTCGTTTAGAGCAATTTTCGGCGTCGCCTTCTATGGGATTTAATTGTTTGGGATTATCCGATTTGCATATTTGTTAACAAAGTAATAGCTGAAACAAAGGACAGTATACAGTTACAGTATACAGTATGTAGTTGCTTTCTATATCTTTTCATCTCATTCAATTTTCTTTTTCTTTTCCTTCAATATTTACAGCCTGAAATCAAAGAACAAAATGGCTATGATGAAGACGAAGAGGAAGATGACCATTGAAAATTATTTTCAACTGAGCAAAGGTCATTATTGTCGGTAATAAACATGATCGCAATCGCGATAATAAAGTGAGATTGAATGAAGCAAAGCGTTCTGATTACCTCATGCAGTCCTTCAAACCGGACAATTGAACACTCGTTGAGAATTCAATCAAATGCACAATAATTTAATAATTAGATTGATTACGAAAGTATTTGATGGTGTATTTAATTATATTTACAAGTAAATTAATTAACATGTAAATTAAATTTAAACAAACCAAACCTTCTATAATTACTTTCGGCTTTGCCAAATTAAACTAAACTAACAATTAATTATTAATATATCAAGTATATATACTAATGATGTTGATAAAGGATGATTGAATCCTGTGCTCAATGCTATGATTAATGGTATCGATAATAATCATTGTTGAATCAAGCTTGTTTCATTCAATAACAAAAGCATCTAATGTAATGCACAATTAACTTCTGTTTTCGTTTGCAATTCAAAGGACGATGACCAATAACATAAATATCATGAATGTTGGTGTAACCCTGAACAAGAATAATTTCAAATCAATGCTTATTTAGCTAAATTTGTCCTGAAAAAAGCATAATAATGTGTTGAAGTTTAAGTGAAAATGAGCATCATTTGAATTTAATAAGTGATTATAAACAAAGAGTGTTGTTCACATCAATCAAATTAGAATCCATCATTTTCACATGAATGTAGGAAAAATGTACCAAGATTATGATTATGCTTCAATGGTGAAATTGTTGAATTGTTGAGGAATTAAGAATTATAAACAAAAAGCTTTAAATTGAAGTGAAATAGGATGAAGCTTAAGAATGACGAAAAGCCAAATAATGAAATAATGAAACTGATGGTTATAAATTTACTTGGCTCATTACAAATCTGGTAACGCTTCTTGAACCCTCAGGTGATATTAACAATTGCTGTTTGTGCTGTCTGTCTGAGCCTCATGAATGGATATACAACCTTTTTATGCAATATGTTTCTATTTATCCTTCTCAACATATTACATTGGCAACATAACCTAAGGCCTAAAGGATAAAGCTAAATTATTTACGCATCGATGATGTGTTAATAACCTTATATTGAGAGTGAACAACAGTTATTAGTTCTTGTTTATCCAGAATTGTTTTCATTTTCAACTCTTAATCTTACTGTTGCCCATTAATTTGATTATTATATTGTTTCGTCTTTAAAATCCATGCAAATCTATTCACTTGTTATTCACATTCCTACTCTTTTTTATGCCTATTTCACCCTCAGGCCCATGCTATATGAACATAATATTCACTCAGTAAGGTGAACATTTTTTACCTCAAGCTCAAAGTCGCTTCAATTTCTAGCCTTAACAAACATGAAAACATTCTCAGTGCTACTTTCAGTGTTGAATGAGGTTGTCAGATGAACAAAGAGAGACAAAGATGATTAGTAACGAAACACACACATTTGGTTTCAGGGCAAGAACAAGAGTCTTAAATAACAACAAATTTTGGACATTTTGCAAGACGACAATTTGTTTTGTTATCATGATCACGTTCGCGACAGAAATGTTGTCATGTTACTCCATAATGGATGATGTGTAAATATGAATGCAATAAACGTTGATGTAGATTGGTGTTTAATGAAAATAAATCAATTGAAATTAAAAGCGTGTTAAAGGGTTGTTCTGAACACGTTTAATATTGCAGTTGTAGTCAGTCAAAGTACCATGAAGGAATAGCTCACTTTAGTCAATAATAACACAACAAACCAAGTATGTTTGTTGTTACATATGCAACATGCTATTTTCAGTTTGAGCTCATTTCCATCTCAGCTTTATCCATCACTTTTAGAAACCATAACCAAGAATTCTTATCCAAGAATGTGATCATAATTATGAAATTGACTGAATTCATAATATGAACTGAGAAAATGATGGAAACATGAGGAGAATGGAGCATACGATCATGTTGATATGAACCTTGTTGCTAAGGCTCGAAGAGATCAGTCTTTAATTTTATTGAGAAAAGTAATTTCATATTTCACATGATGATATTGGTTAAAATAATGTTTGGACAAAAATTGAGATTCTGGTGTTGGCTCTGGTTCTGTTCATTTAATCTCATTTGCTTTATCTTCGTACTCTTTAGTGATGATGTTGAAGGAGGAACCTGATGAGTACACAATAAGAATTGCCTAAAGGCTTTCAGGGCTAAGGTCAGTTTCCATTGAATTGAACCTTCAACTTCATTAAAACAAGTTAAATCTCCACCCAACTCTTTAAGTTTCATAATTAATTTCAAATGGCCATTAATTTAATCTTATGATCAGCACAGCTGTTTTAAACAAAATAATCATCAAATTATACAACAATTGAACTAATTCATCATTTACAAATGCACTTTTTGATGACAATCCAAATATTTATTAACAATCAATTTTCTGCTTGTAATCATGCAAACCATGATAAATAATTCGATCCTCTTTAATTCAAATTCAGCCATTTTTCAATCGAAAGACAAAAGTCTTTAAGGATAAGAACAGAAATTCATTTTCACCTCTTTCATTATTATCTATGAATGAATTCAGTTTAATCAAGTTCATATTCAATCAATTACCTTATCGAGGAACATGGCACGAGACACAGGTGCTATTCAGCATTGATTGACCGATCCACCTGTGATACTTTTCAACGTTTAAGCTTCCTCAACATCTATCTGTAAATCAGAACTGTTGAGTGGCTGCTGTCTGAAGGAAGCCAGAATTTCATAGAAAAAGCAATTCTTTTTTAAATTTTAAAATTTAAACACATTTTTATCTTGCATGGACAATGGACATGAATGTGCTAATAAAATAGTCTTCTCATTTTTAAACACTGTGCCTTAATGTTTGTCGATACGGTACTTTAGGGTAATGAGATGGAATAACCATTTTACTGATTGAATTTTGATGAAAGTCAATTCAAACGAAAAAGTTTGCAGTTCATGGTTATCGCCAGTAAAAGCTGAATTGTTGCTAAATAACACAACAAATAACTTATTTGATTAACCCTTCAAGTTAATCCGACGTTTCATTACCTGTTATGGGCAAAAGTTTGCTGATTATGTGGTCTTCAAAGCCTCATTAAAAGGCATTACAAACAATATTATTATAACACCAATCAATCCTCATCTCAACACGATAAATTCATTCATTCATTCAAAAACTCATGCATACTAATAAGATTACAATTGAATTTACTCAAGTGCCTCAAAACTCAACAATTGTAAATGAATAAAGACTATAATTGAAGATTGTTTCATCTTTTGATCGTAACATGTCTAAACTGGATGTCTAGATGTCCATGTAATTCACTAAACGGATCATTCAATGAAAAAACAAACTAAAGCCTTAAATAAATGAAACCTTTAAAAACGCACCTTGTCACAATACCATTGTACTTGATAGCATTAATAATACATTTTCATCCTCATTTCAAACAAAGTCAACTTTTTCTTGCTTCACAATCAGCTAATACATTCAAATAAACACGCAGAGTTAAAGAGCAAGACTATTATGATGATGAAAGTTTAGCCAAAAGACATGAAAGATGAGAGATGAAATGAAAAGGAGCACTCAACTGAATATGATTTCTTCTTCTTCTTCTTCCTCCCAATTGCCTTGAGCACTTTTCATCCAATAAAGTTCCCATGCCTCCACCTCCTCACCATCATCTCCCTAACTTGATGATACCTCAGGTAATTTTACGATTTTCATGTTTTCTTTCATCAACATGATCATTTTTATAAAAGATCAACAACAACATCAACAACCATTCACTTCTTAAATACCTTCAGGTGGTTCTCTCATCTTCATCATTTTCATCTTCAACTGTTCTGTCCTTTACTTTTTCAACTTTTCTTCTTGTGCAGGTAATCTTCATCATTCTTCATGATGCTCGTCCTCCCACTCTTTCAATGTGCAACGAAAAAGATGATGGCAAGTGAGTTCAATTCTCGTGGCAATTCATTTCTTCCCTCTGTCTTTCATTTCCTCAGGTTAAATGATGGAAAGAGAAGGTTTTCTTTTCAAATTTTCTTTCCCACCTCAGGGTAATTTCATATTCTGAAAAGCTGCAGGTTATGAGGAATAGACATAAATTAGATATATTTTGCTTCATTCTTCTGGCGATGTTCTCTCTCTCTCTCTCTCTCTCTTGCCATCTTCATTCTTTTTCATCTTGTCTAAAGTTCCTGTGTTTACATCAATCATCATCTTTTCTTCTTTATCTTCATCTTCAGGCAAATCGGTGCGAAACCCTGGAACAATATCATTTCCGTTTCAAGCCTAAGAGCAAATTTAATATCATGATTAAATTTTATTTACTCAGACAATTCCATAAAGGAGGAAAGTTGAAGGATAAACTCGAGAAATTTTTCATCTTTGCTTCATGCGTTCAAATTACTAAAACTTTAACATCTAATCTGATCTTGAATATTCTGAAATAATTCATCTGCGATCTACTTCATAGAATGGCTTCTATTCATGTTGAGGCGAGAGATATTGAAACAAACATTATTATGTTATTACATTATTTTGTTACATAACAGCTATAAATTTTTCTTGACCATCGATTATTATTAAAGTCTTCACTCTTTTGAAGTAGATTTATTAATATGAGCATACAAATAAATGATTATCGGCATTATACAAATAAAAACTACTGCTAGGACGATTTTCAATTGGTCAGTGAAGTGAGCAAGGTTGATCTTGGTGTTTATGTGGCCGTTTCTTTGATGGACTTATTTTATGATATCAGAGTCGTTGGCAAATATGGGCGATATGTCAGAGATCAATAGTCGTGGACAACGTTTTTTTTGGATAGCGGATGATGTACTTAGAGTATGAGCTCGACGAGAGAAGACGTTCTTTAAGTGTTTCCTTATCCGTGGCTGATCCTGTTATGACTAAGAGGTTTCCATTTTTAGTCTTTCTGGTCCGGTTGACTCTAGTAAAGCCAACATCAAGGCAATCGTTGACAAGGTCAACTACATTGGCGGCCGTGTTCGAAAGAGGAGCGAGGATCACCGGTGCTTCTTGCTGCTGAGGCGGTGCAGGTTTTGATCGAGGTCGGCTGGCAGCAATCTGCGTGAAGGTCAGCGGCTTAGGTGGTTTTGATGGTCTCTGAATGGGCTCAGGAGGCTGATGGATGCAGGTATTCTTGGTCAGTAAGTCACCAAATCTTGCTGTCAATTTGGCTTAAAGTCTTTCTTCTATTTCTTCAATTGTCTTCTTGGTCATTGATTCGAAGCTTGCATACCATGCGAGTTCCTGTTGGGCTGATTCGTATGAGTCAGCATAACTTTGTAGTTTCTCATACATAGTTTTGCAATGAATCAGCAGGTCATTGTACTGGGTCTTTGTTGGTTTCCAGTTAGCGGTCGAAACATACTTCTCAACCTTCTTTGTTCGTTCAGAGGTTGACTTGGAGGTGAGGATAGATTGGAGTTCATGTTGTCGTTGGTTTCCGGTGGCGTGGTCAGTTTGGCTTCCTGTTGGGTTCTAGTGGTTTCCTTGAATTCTGGTGGCGTGGTCAGTCATGGATTTTCCTGGTTGATTGGTCTGGGTCCTGGTCATGATGGGTGAGCGGTTCTGGTTGGTCCGGTTTGGTGATGGAGGAGGAGTCATTTTGACTTTTTCAAAAATCTCCTAAGTCGCAATAAAAGGGGGAGAGAAATTTAACTTCCCCTACACTTACTGCTATTGGCCGAAAAAAGAAGCTAAGGAGAGTTTAGTGATTCAGCCGGAATTCGGCAGATTCGTACGAGTCCGCATAAGTTTGCAGTTTCTCGTACATGGTCTTGCAGACGAGCACAAAGTCGTTATATTGTGTCTTGATGGTTTTACAGTTGGCGGTTGAGATATTCTTCTCAGCCTTTTTGATTTGTTCAGAGGTAGACTTGGATCTTTGTACTGATGGGAGCTCGTGGTGTCCTCAGGTTCCAGAGGCGTGGTCCGTTTTGCTTCCTGTTGGGTTCTAGTGGTTTCCTTGAATTCTGGTGGCGTGGTCAGTCGAGGTTCTTCCTGATTGCTTGGTCCGGGTCCTGGTCCTGATGGGCAAGCGATTCTGGTTGATCCAGCTGGGTGATGGGGGAGGAGTCATAATGACTATTCCAAAATTTTCTAAGTCGCAATAAAGGGGAGAGAGGTTTGACTTTCCTACACCTATTGCGATTGGATGAAAAAAAGCAGGAATAAAAAAAGGTTTTCCCCCTTTAGTAGTTTAGACGAAAAACAGCTTAGAAGATGGCGCTCCAAACTGGTTGCCAAGGGGCGCAGACATGTCAATAGCAGATGATAGTGGTGATATCTGTTTCTAGCAGAAACGTAAATGGGGTATGAAAAAGCGAAAAAAGAGGCCGAGTTTACTTCAAAGTGACGTAATTTTCAAAAAATGACGCAATCGATTGGGAAAACTTAAAGAAAGGAGCATACGCAAAAACTTATCCTTTCGAGTTAAGGATTGCTCATTTACAGGGTTTGTATGGGCATAAAAACTGAATTTATTAGTGCTATTAAAAATTTTCTCCGCTCGACGGTTTTCCAAAGTTGAAATTTCGATCGCTTATTGTACATTTATTGAACCAGATTTTTTAATCAGACTCTCTCTTCGGGTAATCAACTCTTTGGTGACCAACAAGAAAATGCACTTATTTTGAGAAATGAAAGGAGGATAGCCAAAATGTTGGACTTTCGGCCCAATAAAATGAACCAGATATCGATCGAAAGCTTATGATGTGCAGAGTATGCCTCCCTAAAAATCAGATCGAAATTCGCGCTCCCTGGGATTTATTCGGCACTTCCCTTGGGACCCGATGATGACCACACCAGACGAACTTTTTATTCTGATTCCAATGATGATATGCATGTGTTTCTAAACCTGCGGCTTGAGATAATGCACTTTGAAGTTTTTTTAATGGAAATGATTGAAAAAAGCCGTGCCGTTGCTTTTTTACCCTATGATGACCAGATCAGACCTAGTACATATTGTTCAGCATTAGTTGAAGTACGATAAAAGTCCTAAAATTCTTCTCTAAATGTGCGGTTTTTTGATCGCCATACTCTTTTCAATATTTTCATATGGAAATGAATGAACAAAGCCGTGCCGTTGCTTTTTTACCCTACGATGACCAGATAAGATCTGGTACGTATTGTTAGGAACTTTGGAAAGTATCATAAAAGGCTAAAAAGAATTTCATAGATGCTCAGCTTTTCTGGCGTCCTTCGTTCATTTATCTTTTCTAACTCAAATGCATTGTATACAAACAATGACCAGATAGGACATGCTATATATTGCTATTTACATATTGATCAGCCCAGTGCAACATTATATTGATGAAAAAGTGCTTTCTTGCACGCGTATCTGGAAATAATATGGTAAAGAACGGCGCAACGGTTTTTTTCACCAATTTCAATAAGGAAATATTGAAAATACGATACTGAAGGAAAAACCGCACATTCAGAAAATATTTTTTAGCCTTTCATGATAGCTTGGCGAGTGTTGAACAATATGTACTAGGTCTGATCTGGTCATCAATGGGTAAAAAAGCAACGGCACGGCTTTGTTCATTCATTTCCATAGGAAAATATTGAAAATACGACTGTTATTGAAAAACCGCGCATTTAGAGAATTATTTCAGGACTTTTATCGTACTTCAAAGGATACTGAATAATATGTACTAGGTCTGATCTGGTCATCATAGGGTAAAAAAGCAACGGCACAGCTTTTTTCAATCATTTCCATTAAAAAAAACTTCAAAGTGCATTATCTCAAGCCGCAGGTTTAGAAACACATGCATATCATCATTGGAATCAGAATAAAAAGTTCTATCTGAAAAAGTTGGTCTGGTGTGGTCATCATGGGGTCCCAAGGGAATTGCCGAATAACTCCCCAGGGAGGCATACTCTGCACATCATAAGCTTTCGATTGATATATGGTTCATTTTATTTTGAATCTTAGGCCAATTTGACTATTGTCCTTTTCATTTTCTGTATAACAGACCACTTGATTTTAGGTTAAACCTGTCGCTTCGAGTTACCATAAGAGTTAGACAGAATCTATTATTTAGTAAAAGAATGATGATTGTAGATAGTACCATTCTTGAAATATTGAAGTTAAAAATTGCAAGGTTGATAAATGAAAAATGTGTTCGATGGTTGAGATGTAGCAACAACTTTTATCGATGAAAAATAAGTTTCAGACCTCTAACTCTTACTGGCACTCGAAGCGCCAGGTTTAACCTAAAGTCAAGTGGTCTGTTATACAGAAAATTTCATTTCTCAAAATAAGTGCATTTTCTTGTTAGTCACCAAAAATTACCCTAAGAAGGAGTCTGATTCAAAAAATCTGGTTCAATAAATGTACAATAAGCGATCGAAATTTCAACTTTGGACGCAATTTTCTCGAAAACTGTCGAGCGGAGAAATTTTTTAATAGCAATGATAAATTCAGTTTTTATGCCCATACAAACCCTGTAAATGGAAATCCTTAACTCGAAAGGAAAAGTGTTTGAGTATACTCTTTTGGCAAAATTTAAGAAAAAACAGGAGTTGTTTACTCTTAAGAGTCCAAATTTTTCTCGGCTTAAACTCTGGTGAACCAGTGAGCTTAAAGAGATAACTGGACAAAACCGAGCATGAAACCGCTCAAGATCTCATGATTCACCACAGTACATCGCTTTTAACACCATCTTTCGAACTACAAGACTTCATTACTTAAAGCAATGACTGGGTGGTTTAGAGAACTATGCTCTCAATCACAAGATAAACAAGCAACTTTTGAATATTCACATACACTTCACTCGCAAATCTTGCCCGCCAAAAACCCTCGATACGAGCCATCTGTGGTTAAAAAATAACTACGATTTCACTATTTTAACAGTCTATAGGTAATCATCAAAATCCATTAATTTTTATTTTGTAATTGCATTTCTTGAAATAATTGGTTATAATTGGTTTAATACTGAATAGTCATCATATTGTAATGAATCGAGATTTATTTCACTCTTTTACAACAATCAAACTCAGCTTTAAGTTTTAACGAAAAATGTGTTATCGTACTCATACTGTAAGGTGGCAGCATTTTCGCGTGCAAGATTTGAGAAGTGCAAGATTTGAGAGTTAAGTGTACCTTCAATGCATCAAAAACGCAGACCTTCATGATCAGACGAGGCGCGAAGCTGGACTCCCGCCCAACCATCACTTGTAACGTACATTCATTGTACCACTTATGATATATCACCTCACAATCTTTTTCTTAGCTGAAATAAATTATTTAAACGTATCTTTTATTGTATTGATCTATTCTTAACAAATTGTTTCGTGTATCAACACTTTTTCTTTTCCTTGCTGGGTGCAAGACGATCTTGAGTTTTACTTATTTGTGTTTTAAAATATTTTAGAAAGCCGTTGAAAATAAAAACTCTTATTGAGTTTTTCTTTTGTTTAAAATCATAGTTCAGATCCTTGAACTCTAATTAAAGCAACAGATTATGGGTTAATGACACTTCAACTAACTCGCTGCGGTGCTCGATAAGCAACTTTAAACTATCTACAACATGCCTGTGCATCGTACAATTACTCTTATCATCATGAACTTAATAAAAACCGCCAGAGTCTGAAATTGATTATCAGGGAATTTCAAACAAATTGCATGTACCACCACTTTTATCCACCTTTTTCTCTATCACATAAACTACATTGTCAACCACTTTTAAAATACCATTGGCCATCATGACTAATTATGCTCATGGCCAACTCTTTTCGCATTAAAATATTAAAGATTAAACTTTTAAATCTCTTGAAAGAGATTTAGCAAAGTAATGGAAAAAGGGTTCAGGCCCAAAACAGATAAAATCATGTTGGATAAGCTCTTTTTAGCTAAAGCAGTTTAGCTAAAGTCAAAATAGATACAGTAAATCCACACTTTTTCGATATTTTCGGAGGTACTCCATCTATTGGAATAATTAATACTTTTCTCTTATGCTGATAGTTTTTTCGCTTTCTTTTGTTTTTTTTATAAAGTCTTTTTGATTGGTCAAATTAAAATGAAAAATTAGAAAGAAAAGTATAAGAGAAATTATTAATTATTCCAATAGATGGAGTATCTCCAAAAATATCGAAAAAGTGTGGATTAGCTGTAACTATGAATCACCTGTGCAATTGACATTAACGCATCCGCAAGTAGCTTGTTGTGCCGACATTTCTGTATCTCCGATGCTCACAGTTGTCTAAAACTATGTGATCTGCTCCTTTACCAGATTTGATAACTGAAAAAATTTCACTCAATTAGTTGAAAAATCACATTCAGATTGATTGAAAAAAAATAAAATACAGTAAGGGCTGAGATAATGAGACTCAATTTATAAACGATCCCTTAAAAATAACCATCTTCTTACTGTCATGTGGATAGGACATCGGACCTGTATACAAGGAACCCTGGGATCGAGTCTTTCTCGGGCCCTCTTGGTTTCTCTCCTCTCTATCTGTCTTCTTTCTGTCTTTCCCCTCTTTGTCATGTGGATAAGACACCAGACCTGTATTCAAGGTTTCCTGGGGTCGAGTCTCTCTCGGGCCCTCTCTTTGGGGAACAATTATAACATGGATAAGAAATTTGAATTAGAAGATAAGGATTAGAAATTATGGATAAGAAAGTGGTATCATAATACTCTTTTAAAATGGAGCTTTGTCAAGCCTTGTATGGCGCGTAGGGGTTAGACGAAGGAGCTGCCCGGCCATATGGCACAAACCGCCTATTTTAGGTGGTGAATTCTTTGTGATTATTGTAAACAAGTGTAAAAACTTGTAATATGGAAATGAATTAATACAAATTTGTAATTTGCGCACCAGCGAATAATTGTGCCTTGGCACGCCCCCAATAAAAATTCTTACTTTAATATTAAATTTGCTTGTAGTAGACCTGATAACGATCCGGATCGATCCTACATGCAGCGATCCGAGCTTGATCCGATCTTTTTTTGGAATCCGATGGCTTGATCCGATCTTTTAATCAATGCACGGATCGATCTTTTTTTGTGTATTTTTTCAGAATTATTTCCACTATATGAAAATGTCAAAATGAATTTTTTTGATTTATCTTTGACCAATTAACATGCATTCGAATCTAATGTGTCCTAATGTTATATTTAGAGCTAAATAAAAATCAAAAGGGGAATTTTTGGTCAATTTTTATTCAAAATTTGCCGCCTTAATTAGATACTCAGTTTGGACAGAAAAATAAGCACAGAAAGGTCATCTCTGATCATGGACTTTTTGATTATCTATTAATTATCATAAAATTAATATTAAACTTATTTATTACTCTTAAATATAGAAGTTCTGATACTATTTAATCCAATCAAAAATTTTGAAAAAGGATCGTTTGGGATCGATTAAAGCTCGATCCTGAATCGAAGTTTCTTCTTACAATCCGATCCTCGGATCGATCCTAAAAAACAGCGATCTTCTCAGGTCTAGCTTGTAGACTTTACAATGTAAAGTGAGCTATTTTCACTCGCGCTCTATAAATAAGCTATTTCAAGAGAGTCCCATTATCTCAAAGGTAAGTAATTTGTTTTTCAATCATTTCTAATCATTACAAATTTGGTGTTTACACCAGTTATTATACAAAATTCGGCTGATACAAAATTTGACTTATACAAATTTAAAAACATACAAATTTAAAAATATTATACTTCTTATTATTTATGTATTAATTTATATGTATTTATTTATCACCTCTGTAAAAGGCGGCGATGCCTTAAAATGGGGAGCTTAAATGTCTCCCTGGTTGCTTTGTCCTGTATAAACAGGAAAGCAACGCTTCTGTATAGGGTGTTGAGAAAGTTTATGTAGGGGGAAAATTGTTGGTTTATTGAGCTTATTCGGTTAACAAAAACAAGATTTAACTTAATTTCATTTGTAACATCTTGATATCTCGACACATGAAAAGGTTATTCTAATTTTTCAAAATTAAACTTTTGTTCACCAAAACTGAATTCTGAGACATCATGTCCTTGCTCAGAATTACTCACACTGAAACTGTGATTAAGGTTTTGTTGCTGAGAACTGATTTAAAGTTCTTTAATGGTATATTTTTTATTTTTTCAACTTGAGCTGTTCTCGAGTTATGAACGCTCAAAATATTCATTTTAAACCTTTTTCATCATTAAATGAGTAATGTAAGACCAACTTACTTCTCTTCTACCAGATTGACTAGAGTAACCTAGTAAACATCATTAGAAAGCTCATTTCATTCACTTTCTAATTTAACATAAACAATACCAAAAGAGCTCAATCTTTGATGAAACCAGAGTCGTCTTTTCGTCTCCTTAAAAACATAATGATCTTTAAATTAACAATTAGAACCTCACTAATTGTCTTGAACCAAACCAATGCTAAACACATTTAACTGTACTTTAATCTTAACCATGTAATGATCATTTATTCCTGATCATAGGATAATTTGATCCTTTTCTTTGTTTTACATATTTTTCTTAATTTTCTTTACTTCTCTTAACTAAACAACATATAACCATTTTTGTGCTCATACAAGTGAGATAAAAAACTAACCAGCAGTTAGTTCTGTTCTGTGAGTTGCACTGAAAGCAACGTTTTTGTCTTTTTCATTTTTTCTTGTGTTTTCTTATTATTGAACAAGTTCCATTATTAAACATTAAAATTGTATTAAATGCTTTACTAAAGTCATTGAGTTAAATAATCAACAAAACCAACAAAAATATCCCTCAACCGCGTATAAACAGAAAATTATGTTTTTTCCCCCAAAGTTGAGCATAAACTTTCTCAACACCCCATATAACACAGTCTTTGATGAATAAATTATCTCAGTCCTTACTGTACTTTGAGTTAGAAGAGAAAAAAGAATTTAAATCAATTCATAATAAGCTGATTATTCATAATTTGCGCTCATCATAGATTTTTAGCTAAAAGAGCCTTATCCGAGTTGACATTATCCGTTCTGACCTTATCTGTTTTGCATTATCTATTTTGACCCTTTACCGGAAAGAGTGGTGGATGTGGTGAAAAAAGTCGGTCCCTTAAATATTGATCAAACAATTAAAATTATAAGAGCAATTGTGAAATTGTATGAATTACGCTGCCCGTCGAATAGTGTGAATAAGCTATTCCAGAAAGTCTCTTCTCACATATCACTTGTCAGCCTTACTGTAACCAATTACCAGCTAATAAGTTTCGACTGCCAATTTAATTAGTGCTGGTTAATAACCAGTGGTTATATCTCTTGCTTTCTAACCGCTCGTTACTAGTTAACCAATTAACCGGCTACCAGCAACCAGAGCTACTTTGGCAGATTAATTATACATAAATCCACTTTATCTGCATAGTTAATTTGTAATCTTCTTTAGCCAATTGTGTAAAAATTAATCCAACGATCATTAAAAACGAGGTAAGAGTATTAAATCAATATTAATGCTGCAATTACACTCGTAATACTCATTACTGTTGGGTTATCTGATCATTAGAATATTCTTGATTAGTTTTGGTTTTTAACCATTTGACAAATTGTTTAAACTGGACCTTGGATGATTCCAAACAATGTTAAACAGCCATAGACCCGGTAACTTGGTTGATTGGCAAACGGAGACTCACATGACGTTACTTTCGCACGATATTTGGTTTATGAGTTCAATTATTCCAAGTTCACTTCTTTCCAAGTTCACTTCTGTAATATCAACTGGATCACCAGATTGGGATTTCAACAAGTAATACTATCAACTATCGATCTATTATTACTTCTCAAGAAGCTTATTTCACGTCGGATAACTCATCTCGATATTTAACTAAACTAATTCAACGTTTGTATAATATAATTTATAATTTACAGTAGCTCACAGAATTTCAAGGAACAATGACAACGCATTCTTAAGTTCAATCAATCTCTGAATATAACAGTTGGATTAAAATGATCTATTCCATGGACCAGTGATTCAGGAAAATGAGTGATCCTTGAAATTATGCCAAGTTAAACTGAGTCGAGTTGTTAAATGTGAAATTACCAATCAATAGTCTCAATTCTGCAGAAATCGATCGATAACAATGTTGTGATCACAAATTAATATTTTTGTACTGTTATCCACCTTCATTTAATGATTGTTCCATAATGCAGAAATGTAGTTTTACTTCGTTATAGTTATTGACTGCTAATTTAATCAACAAAACTGGTAATTCCCTTACCTTATAATGTTTAAAATGTTTGCCCAAAAGTTTTGTCTCCTTGAGTATGCAACAATTGTGTCATTTAGAATGGTTACAGGACAATTAATTAACATCACAGACAGTCTTAAATTATGAGATTATAATTTGCAATCGGTCTAATTCTGATTCACATGTTTCTATGGGAATCGCTTCTATCGAAATAGTTTTGGTTCAATTTTCACAGTCTCCATCTATGATTTTTTATTTGAATTAGAAAATACACATTTGAAATATTTTACAGTTAATGATAGTTTGTTAGTTATTGTTGGGACTTTCTTAATTCTTTAATATCCTTCATTATTTGAGCACATGTCATTCTATGTAGCCTACCAAATATTTAATTGGATCGACTTAGCGAATGAACCTTTTTTTTATCAATTTTATGAAACATTGCAACGTTGATTGAAATCAGGTTTATTGCTAATATAAAGGCTAATAATTCTCCTAACATGATCAGAGCTTTTAAAACAATCTATCCACTAGTTACTGTCGAGATTTTGATCAATCAGCATCGTATTGTTTAATTTCTGAACACATCAAAAAGCTTCAACTCCAACAATTTTAATTTACCCACCAAAACAGCCAACCACCTTAAGGACAGCCAATCACAAGTTTTGTTTTCAAGTTTATTCGTCTTTTTCATTTTTCATTTCACTTTTTTTCAATTGCTTTAAATTTGTTCTGTTTATTTGTGAATTCAATTAATCACCTAACTTATTTACTAGTTATTTGGTAAATTAAAAGTCTACTGATTAGTTCAAGTCATTTTTACTGAATTACAAAATAATGGGTAACAACAACTCTCGAGGTTTGTATTTATTTTCACTGCTTACTGTTCAACTATAGGAATATTTTATTTCGTCTTATTTGTTATATTTATCCAGCAATTATAAAAAATATGAGAAGCAACAGGTTACTTGCCAGTGTTGATTAAACATTACAGAAATTTTTTCTACGCCAGTATATTTGATTATTTTCGTCTTTCAAGGTTTTGATGGTCAAAGCTTTGTGAGTAGCTGGAAATTCATCATTTCAAAACAATAATTGTAACCTTATTCGATATAGTTTGAATTCAGACATAGTCTAATTTTGCTTTGGATTAATATCTCTTGCCCAGAAAAGACAAGAAAGAAACAGATTTGGAAGTGAATTTACTCACCTAAACAGATAGCTTAAGAATTCAACTTATGAAATTATAAAGCATCATAGATTATTTAATTTTTTATTCACCGATTTCCTCAGATTATTACTCAATATATTCATAGTTGCTGAGTTATCATTACTTATTGACGTAAACCCTATTAATATTTTTACTACCTGTTTATCTTCCAGCCAACATAATCTTTCTATTGATTCATTTTTTATCTCTTTTGTTTCAGGTAAAAAAAATTCCCAGTCTAATCAAGCTTATCCAGCTCGACCACAATCAGCTCCTCTTTATCCATCGGAACCACCTCCACCATATACTCCTACACCACAACCACCTTACCAAGCTCATTCTATGGCTTATGGAATGAATCATGGACCAGCCCCTCCTCGAGGATATGCTGCTCAAACCATTGTTAATCCTGTTATTCATGCTCATTTCGATTCAGGAGCTCGATTTGACTCTATAAGTAGGCCAAGTATTCCACCACCACCACCAGGAATGTATCCCAATGCTGCTCAAATGGCTGTTGTTTCTGGACATCAAGTGATTTTAGCAAAAAAGAAGACAAGCTTTTTGGGTGATAAAGGTGCTGGATACACTTTCTGGTGAACAAAAATTGATTTTACCAAAAAGTCAAAACAAGTCATTGTTGTCATAGATATAATCATCTCGTGGTTGCTGGTCTCATCCTGTTGATCACTTACTCGATGATTTGAAACTAATTATCATTTTGAGATGATGAATCTAACGTCAACATACATTGAATCTCACGAATTTATGTTGATTAGCTATGTTTTAATTGAATAATCGATTTGCAAGTGGAA
Source organism: Tetranychus piercei (assembly GCA_036759885.1). Taxonomy (NCBI): domain Eukaryota; kingdom Metazoa; phylum Arthropoda; class Arachnida; order Trombidiformes; family Tetranychidae; genus Tetranychus; species Tetranychus piercei. Next base: position 10,133,808 of record CM071878.1, read on the forward strand.
ATGAATGAGTTTTTGACTTTTTCTAGCACCTCAAGCATCTTTTACAATGAATTTATTCATTAATTTTTAAGATCTCTTTTTTACCAGATTCACTGGTTTTTACAAGTTTTCAGCAAACCAATTCTGAAAATTCGATTAATCGGACGAGTTTTATATTTTTCAACAAAAAACTTTGCAATGAGTTGAATATTGTTTTTTATTCATAAAATTAAATTAATGTAAAATGCTGATTATCTTTATTACTTTGATTGTATTTTTCATTTATATCAACTTTAAAGCTGAAATTGATCACTTTATTCAGTTTAACTATTGTAATTTCTCATTGATATATTTGTTGTATTTCCCCCGATGTGCTGGTTTTGTTATAAATACACCTGAGATAGATTATTGAATTTCTAAAGCAATCAAATCTTAATAAAATAATTTGAGAATCACTAAACATTTATCGGATCATATTTTTAGACTTGATAAACGAAAAAGATGAAATTTTTTATATACTGAGTAATGCTATTTCAAAAATTATATAAAATGTCCTTTTGGAGTAATCAATAGTCAACATTAACTGATTATTCCACTCGATTCCTCAGCAATCAGAAAAAGTACAAAAGTTAAAGGTCATTCACTTTCCCTTAATGATTTATCTCGAGTCCAAATTCCACTTAAATTGATTCATGTTTATTGCTGATTTTGATTACCGTATCGACGCGCATAGTGGCGCCGTGCTTCAAAATGAGAATGTCACTCTTAAAGGCACAACTTTGTGACAATAGAGGCACAAATGCACACAAAACTTCTAGTTTCACACAGACTCAGTAGCTCCAAAGGCGCTTATACGATGGCGTACTCTTTTATAAGCGCGGTGCCACTATGCGCGTCGATACGGTAATGCATAACGTTGATTAGGATAGATTATACGCTTCTCTCTAGACTTGTCAAGCATTTTTTGCATCCATGGAATCAGCTTTACGATTTTATTTAATACAACTTGAATTCGTTCTGATTTGATTTTAACTTACGTTTAAAGTTGAAACTTTCAACTTATTGTAAAGTATCCGGTCAATCTTTTTTTCTCAGTCTCCATCTAGTGACAATGGTTTTCCGAAAGTAACAGCGCTTAAGATTTAGGTAAAGCAAAGAATTATATGAATTATAAAGTTTTATTGAGTTACTCCATGTCTTTTACATGCCCATCATGGAGACACCATCTCTATGACCCACTTAAGAGTGGACTGAGTGCAGGACTCAGATCGGGATTACAGTCTTCCAGAGTTTTGATTTTTCGAGAGGCTATGAATACAGATAGAGAAAGTAGCATAATGGAAAAAAAGGTATACAATATTATAAAAACAGTACTTTTACATTTTAAGAAGCTCTATTACATATTCCTAGTTTATGTGGTTATATATTACAGGCCATCGTAATATGCAGTAGTTGAGGGTAGGCCAGACTATATGATGGATGAGATTGAGAGATGTCAGTACATCGAATGAGATACCAGGAGATAGGATACGACACAAATAACCTGCCCAAAGTAAAAAAAATCAAAAAACGAACTAGAAGGGAGCAAAAGATAAAGCAGCCTTTCAGAAGTTTTATAAAAGTATAAAGTTTTATTGAGTAAAAACAATGTAAATTTTCAAGAAATCATAGATGGCGACTGTGAAAATTGCTTTAACCGGGTAATTTACAGTATACAGTGTAAGGTTTAAAATAAGAATTAAATTGCCATTTAATAATCTGATTGGTAGAGCTGAGTTTGTTACTCTAATGTACGGTCGGCGCAAAATAAATTATGCTAGGAAAATCTGAAATTAAGAGGAACGTACAGTAGATGGCAGCTTTAAAACGCATGAACTGACTGTACTTTCAGAGTAACCAATTGAGCAACTAATCCAATCACTGATAGATTAGTTTAGAGATTGATTTGTCCAGATACCAACCTTTTCTTTAGCTTCATGGATATTCAGCGTTTGTGCCCTTTTTTATCACCTTTTAAAAAGATCTTTCATGAGATCTTTCTGTAGATAGAGATGATTGAAGATGTTTTCAAGTTTAAACTAAAGCCTTTGTTATTACTAGTGATTATGTTAAGCTCAAAGGGTTGGTAATCTTTGTTTTTTTTCAGTTATCTGGTCAAAATAAACAGTATTTACCGGATTTAGCTTTAGACTCTTCTCTTCAAATGAAGATATTCACGGCCAATTTAAATTGATTGCAACCAATAAGAGAAGAGAACTGGTCGAATATCGGTCAATTTATGCTATTTTAGGACCGTGTTTTAGACAAAATGACCTCATTTCAAGGACTAACTCTATTCTTCTCAACCACTATTCATTCATTTCATTTTAATCCGTCAACTTGGTCACTTCACTTTACTCTTTAATTTTACCCTGTGTTTTCACGAATCAGTTAAAAACCTTCAATATGGGTGAGTTACATTACGATGATTCTGAAATTGAAAGGTTAAACTTTTTTTCAATCATTGATATCCTTGAAAGCTTTGACTGGGTTGACATGGAAGTTTAGAATGTCAGCTCAAAGTGTGCATTAGCCGATGAGTATGGACAATGTGAAAAAATGTAAGTTTCAATTATTATTAATAAATGTTTTCCACTTTCTAACCGTAAACTTGTTTTCGAAAACTTTAAACGTAGATGAAATGGACTAAAAATGTTCACATGGTTCAGATGGATCTTAGATTGGTCTCAATATAACAATGATTTGGAATCAAACAGGATTTGTTATCTAAAAAACAAAATCAACAATAAAAGGGTTGAGGTCAAAGAGTAAGACAACAAGAGAGATCACGGCTATGCAAAATTTTAAGGGTTGAGATTAGTTTCTCTGGTTCACTCTCAGATGGTGCTGTTAATTGTAAACCAATTACAGTAAAATTACACTTATTCGATATTTTTGAAGATACGCCATCTTCCGTAACATAATTTATTCAAACCCAACTTTCTTCCAACAGTTTACAATTGTCTCCTTAGTAACAAGCTTCCAAGCAATATCTATCATCTTAATTGTTTCAAACATGTTAATTTTTTTAAGTGTATCAGTGATATTATCATCCTCATCAATGTCAGCTATCAATTTATTGTTGATAAGGTCAGAGAAATGATCTTTAAAGTTCTTTATTATCCCTGCGTCCATTGGTTGTGTTCTTGCTGTCGTGTTTGGAGGTAAAAATTCAATTTTTAAATTACTCAATTCATTGCAAATTAAGTGGCCTTTGAAATTATCTAAAATAATCAATGCCTTTTCATTGTTTACTTTCATTTCATCATTTAGTTCAACAAGCCACTGGTTAAAAATCTCTTGAGTCATCCAAGCTGACTTATTTCCAAGATAATCCAAATCGATTTCCCTCAAGTTCTTATTTTGAAAGCACCTTGGTTTCATACTTTTCCCGATCACCAATGGTCTAACTTTAGCTCCTGTCATTGATGTTCCTAATAATATTGTTACTCTTTGTTTATTATCTTTTAAACCAATCGTGTTCAGCTTTTCACCTTTACGACAAATTGTTTTGTTTCTCAGCTTCTTGATAAAAAGACCGGTTTCATCAAAATTATAAATCTGATATGGTTCGAATTCTTTAGTTATCTCTGTTAATTTACTTTGCCATTCATTAACAATATTTTCATCTATTGATTTACCTTCACCACATATGCTCCTAATGACAAGATTGTTTCTTTTAATCATCTTTGAAACCCATGGTTGACTTGCTTTAAAACTGTTGATTCCGAGCTCAATTGCTTTCTTTCTGGATCTTGCTGATATCAATGGCCCATTAACTGGAATTGACTTATCATTACATCTTTTAACAAACTCAACAGCATCTTCTTCAATTGGTAAGTTTACCTTGTTATCCAACCTGCATCGTTTCAAACCTTTATCTTTAACCGAAGAAATTATTTCTTTACTTTTTTTCAGGATATAACTGATTGAGGACTGGGAAATACGATGTTTCTTGGCTACATATTGTTGTGAATTGAATTTACATTCATTAATTATTGATATTTTCTCCTCAAAAGTCAATTTTGCTAAACGTTTCATAGTTATGTTTATCAACAGAAACAAAACAATTATCGTCTGACAACGACATTGTGTTAATTATAACAGTAGATGGCGTATCTCCAAAAATATCGAATAAGTGTAATTTTACTGTAAATTAAATTAATACAATTAGAAAAAAGTACTTCACTCAAAATAGCTAATTTACACTATTCTTCGGGCAGCATATTTTGATTCACTTTTTACCGCAATTCTCATTGAAAGCGCCTCCTGATTGTGAACTGTAGAAATTAAATCTCAACCTTAAACAATCACTATTGACGAGACATCTCTTGTACCTTACTCTTTGGTTGAGGTTATATGTACACAAAGATACTATCCGATATCTGTATCTGATACCACCAATGATAACTAAATTTTTCGTTTACTGAACAGAAATGCCTTAATCTGAAGTTAACTTAAGAATTTTCGAGCATTTTAATGATATTCCTGAATTAAAAAAAGAATTTAAATAATAATTTAATAATGGTTTAAACTGATCTCAAATCAGCCTAACAGATACCTGTTTCAAATGTTGCGGTAAAAAATTTGATGAGCGATCGTCTTTATTTCTAGAAACAAAAAAATAATCCGACCTAGACTCGAACCCCTTACATAAGCTTACCTCTGATCTACCTCATTAACCAACAAGCTAGAAATTAATTTTAAAATTATGGGTAAATTTGTGGAATCAATTGTTCAAACAAACATTGATTAATGCGTTAAACACAAAAAAGCATGACTCTGGCGTTAAGATACGTTATGTTCTCATTCTTTGAGTGAGATTTTATAAAAATTAATCAAAAAATTAACTTTAAATCCATTATTTAACTATTATTTGAATCCTTTCCATTCAACATCATTATGTGTACGGTTAACTTCAGAGTTAAAGGTACACAGATTTGTGTACATATAACCTGTTCCCAATAAAAGACCTAGTGACTTCATTTAAAAATAATGTATTAAATAATATATTTAAACATTTCATCACCAATAAAATTGCTCATCTCAAGTTTAAATAGTATTGAATAATAATAGATTAAATTCACTCATTTACGGTTTATCGTGAGTTTAACCAATATAAATGCAATAAAAAAATCTGGTTTCTTGTTGATGCGACTGATCTAGCTTTTTTCCACCCCGTTGTCCACCACCGAAATCTAGCACATCCACCAAATCAACCACCAACACTTTTAAAGATGCTTTCTCAATAAAGTTGTTTGCCAAATGTCCACCACTTCATCAACCACATTTGCTATCGAATTTTTTCATGAGATTTTTCATCACCCAAATCCACCAGATTGTTCACCGCCTTTCGGATATGATGATAGATGATAGTAGATTTTGTACAACACTTTACTTGTAAAAAATCAATTTTTGATTCTGTTTTTTATGTTTATCTTTAATTTGTTAACCGAAAGGTTCCGAGAGAGTTGAATGCTCATAGAACCTATTGTTCTATGATAAAATATTAATTTTTATTAGGATGACCTCTTCCCATAAGTGTTACAATATAACATCTGTGTTTTCCGAGTTATGAACTAGAATAGGTAGAAAAAGTAATAAACTTCCAATAAAATGCTTAAGATGTTGAATAAAATATCATATCAACAAAAATCAAACATTAGCTGTGTTTATAAATCTGACACAATTAAGCCATATTTTAGCTAATCTAAAATGCTTGCAGTTTCAAAAAGTTTTTTAATCACGCGTATCGTAGATTGTTCATCCGGGATACCATGATACTTTTTCTACATGTAGTCTAAATAATGAATGAAAAAACGTAAAAATATTTGCTATCGAATAATGTTGAATGAGTTTAACTAAAATTAAATTGACAAAAAATTCTGCATTTTAGGAATCACATGAACCCTTGAATAAAACAAAACTAAAGGTTTCTTTCAATTCCAACTGTTGAGGTGTATTGAAATGAAAATCAAAAAGCTTGATGATTTAATAATTTTCATAGTTTTAAGGCAGGCACCAGTAATTACATTAAAAAAATTCAAATGGCAGATTTACATATAAAGTTTATAAATAATAATTGTATACTTTAAAAAATAGGCACTATAATTGTCCTCGACCAATACCAACTCCTTTAAAGCTCGTCGGTTCATTCAGTTTCATTATGGCTCCATTGAAAACAAAATCACGAATTACACCAATCAGTCTTTCCTTGGTTGCTGCCATTCCTCTGAGCGTCATCCCTTCAGAAAGACCACCAAGATAAAGTCCACCATTGGTTGGACCTTCAATTGTATTGGTTCCTTTGGCCAATCTAGAAACAGCTACTTCTTTATCATCAAGAGTTAATGAAATTCTGCGGAAAAATAAATTAATAAGCAAAATAATTGAATTTAATCTATGAAAATCAATCATTTGAAGAGTAAAAATTCACCTTCGGTTTCGTTTAGATATTGTTAATGTATGGAAAGCGTCATCATTAACTTTCATTTCAGAAATGAGTAAAGTTTCACCGGATCCTCCATTGAATCGAGCTTCAAGTAATCCTCCAATAACTGCTACAGAGTAATAGTGCTAAATGGGTGAAAATGAATGAAACAATTAAAATAAAATTAAAAATAAATTACAGCTTTTAAGATTAAATTGGTTTCGACTGTTTATACATACATAGTCGCGTGCCTTTTTAGTTTTACCCTGGAATGTGGACATGATTAAGAGTGTCTCAGATTGATTGGTTCGGAATGTAAAACTGAAATCACTGTCTTCACCAAGGGGACGACTGTTCAACTCCAGATAGCCGTGACCTGTGAATTTAACTATTCTCGAAGTTCGATCTTTACAACCAGGTATGACTCCATAATTTTCAATGGTCAACAAATTAAGAGGAGTTGTATCAATTTGAACGTCTTTCATGCAACCCAAGAAATGTTTGAATGACACTTGAGTCCATAGATCTTGAGTAAAATTAGGTGGAACTCCACCGAAATAAATTTGTACATGATTAAGATCTAGCTGACTAGTTCCTTGAGCAGCGTTTCCTTCTAATACTTCATCTTCAACAGACAACACACCCATCCATCGATCTCTTTCAGCAGCCAAACGGACCCATTGACCATTGTTATATCTTTCTCGGGAGCGCAGTTGGAGCCTTGATCCCGAGCCAAGATTGAACTGATACAGTACTCGGCCATCTTGAAGTGATATTGAAACAAAGTCACCAGTGTCTGGATTTCCCGAGAAGAAGATTATCGCGTCTTCGTCGAAAGTTTTAAATTGCAAAGCAACAATATATTTCTCTCTGTCGTAACGTTGAATCTGTCGAAGTAAGAAAAAATGAAAATCAATCATAAAATAAATACATTGTGTATCGTTATAATTCTGATTTCCCACCTGTTCCATCAGAGCATAAGAGCCATCACCTTTGAACTGAAATGTTCCTGAATCAATAAGCTCTGTAGCACCTTCCATACAGCCTCGACATCCTTGTGAAGTTTTGAAGTTCCAAAGGCCTATTCGCTGGTCATCAAGATAAACCTCATAAAGACAACCAGTGAACCTACGAGTTTTCATTATAGTTGGAGCTTCAAATTTATCTGGCAATCCTCCAATGAAAAAGTGTGCTTTATCATCAAGATCCATTTTACATGATTTAGGGTCAGAAGAGCCCATAACTTCCTGAGCATCAGGCTTATGTGCCTCGGTTGATGGTTGAACATTCAAGGTGACTAAATTGTTGACTCTGTTTACTTCAATTTTATACCAATGTCGAGCTCTAAGAAGGTTTCCATCATTAGATTCAATTATTGTTGGATGTTCCAATGATTTTGATCCACTTCCAGCATTCCAAGTGAATCTTATTCGCCTATTTATCATTTCAAGTGCCATAAAGTCAGAATTATTTGATGATGAGATAAACATTATCAATGAGTTGGGAACATCTTCTTTTATAGCATAATTTAAACTGATTGAATTTGTTGCCGAAGGTTGAGTTGGTGACCGATATGATTTAACACAAATTTCATCCCGCTCAGCCCCCAATGAAACACGAATAGATGAAGCTTTTTGACGAGATAATAAAATCCTATGTTTAAGGTCAGTAAAATCAAGTTCAAACCGTGTTTTCAACCCATCCAGCCTCCTCTTCAAATTTTCAGAGTTTACCAAAAATCTACTTGAATCTCTGATATCAGCTCTTGCTTTATCAATGATTCGTGTAAAGTTTTCGATTCCAGATGCTGTACCTTCATTCAAACGATCAATTCGAGGTTGAAGATCAGAAGCAATCTTTTTCTCAATAGCATCGATCTTTAAATGAGTATGGCCTAATCCCTCGAGAAGAAAGCTTAATTTATGATCGATTTGAATTATCACATCACGTAAATCTTGTGGTAATTCATCAAGAGCTTGATTAATCATTTCAAGAGCTCTTCTAGCGTTTTCTAAATCAGCGGATAAGCCATTGAGATTTGATTGTTTTATCGAAAGATCTTTTTCTAGCATTGGAATTCGGTTATCTCGAAGATCGCGAGCTGCCTCTAACAGCTCGTAACTTCGCTCTTTTGCTTTCTGAGCTTGCTTTGTCAATGAACCTTCAATTCCAGGATAAGCTTCGTGATAAGCTCTTTCAGCAGCTTCGTAAGCTCGTTTAGCTGATTCTTCTGCTCTAGCCAAGGCAGCAACAATCCTTTCGTAGACCCGTGCAGCTTCTAAAGCATATTTTGAGAAATTTTCTGTATCAGCGAAAAGTCCTTTCAAATATTCCAATTGTTTCATTAATTCCATTGCATGTCGTTGACAAGATTCAACATATTTAGTAGTGTACTCAGGATTGAGACGACTTAAAGTTGATCTTAGACGTTCCAAAGCTAATGTTGAATTCCTCAAATCTCTTTCAAGACCAGGAACCAAACCATGTTTAACATTGACTTCAACTAAACTTGCTCGAGCTGCATTAATTAGTCTTCTGGCCTCCGTTAAGCTAGTATTTGCTTGAGCTGCATGCCCTTGACTGATTCTTATTGATTCGATCACATGATCACGAGTCCTTTGACCTTCGTTGATGCGATTTAAAGTTAATTGCACAGGTCTTTGGACTCGAGTCTGAACAATATTGAAGATCTCAGAAAGTCTTTGCTGTAAACGATCCAATCTTTTACGAAAATCTCGATCTACATTCGGTGATTTAAGGAGAGTTATTATTTTTTCCAACAGAGTTTTGGACAAACGATTTTCTCGCGATGCTTCTTCCAAGCGAGGACGAAGATTCTTAAGGGATAACTCGGAGATTATTTGTTCAGCACGGAATAACAAGCGTTCCAAATTGTAACCTCCTTGACCATTATCAGTTCCAAAGTTTCTTAAAGCGTCAATAATTCTTTTCAGATCATATAAGCGATCGGTGATAAAATCCAGAATATTTTCAGCATCATCGCCAACTAGTTTAGTTTCTTCCACAACCATCGGTAATTTAGCTTCCAAATTGATAGTTCTTATGTAAAGCATATCAGCCAATGTTTCCAAATCAAAGCTAGATGTCACATTGAACAAGATATCTTTACCTCCATCAATTAACGCTGACTGTCGTTCCAAAGTGTTGAGAAAATGTTTATATTTTGATAAAAGATGCAGGAATTTGGTGTAAGGTAAATTTCCCCAATCAGTTGTTGGTAACTCAGCTAGTGTAGCATTAATTGAATCTAAATCATCGAGCAGTAAGCCAGTACAAGGTCCATCACAATCAAGGCAACCAGACTCTGTTTGGACATGACGAGGTAGACAGATTGAACAATCACGTCCACGAAAACCTTCTTTACACAAACATTGACCAGTTTTAGGGTCGCAACTTGGTCCAAGAGAGCCATAAGGTGAACAGGAACAAGGCAGACAAAATTCACGAGTCATTGGATCACCATAATAGCCTTCATCACATCTTTCACATCGTGATCCGGTATAACCAGGAGCGCAGTCAGAGCAAACATAATCATTTCCAGCTCGAGTTTCACATGTTTCAGCAAAAGAATGGCCTGGAAGCGGACAATGACATGGTATACAAGGTATATTTTGAGTTGGGTCACCATAATAACCTGGAGCACATAAGTTACAAAAAGGTCCAGCGGTGTTATCAGTACAATTATAACAATGTCCTGTTTCTGGGTCACACGTTCTTGAACGATTATTGCATGGACAAAGTTCAGCCCAACCAACTAGATCAATGTAATCACGAGAATCAAGATAGTTTGGTTTACGTTTTCTGTAATAACCAATGTTAGGATCTTGACATGAAGCCCCTCGGTATTGAGGTGGACAGAGACATTGTTCAACGCCAATGGCAGTAAAATTAACCGGAGAAGAGTTTAATATACGTAAATCTTCAGCCATATCAAGAGTTACATCAGACAAACGAGCTAACTGGACATCAGGACCTGCGGATGCTCGGATAAATATATGTTGAACTTTTTGTAATGCAATCATTAAATGTTTACGAGTTACTTCGAGTCCAGGATTTTCAGCAAGAATGAAGGATGACTCGTGGAGTTGAATTTTATGAAAATCACCGATATAAGATGCTGCTGTTAATGGTGATTCTTTCTCAAAATGATGTAATATCAACCTTTGGTTCCCTTGAATGATCAAGAGTGGATAACGACGGAGAACAATTTCTGGAAATCGTGAATCTTCTCGAGAAAATACTCGAAATGAGAGAAAACCATTGTAAGAATTGACTTTATCGCCAATGAAATCTTTTGGCAATTGCCAATAGTAAGGTTGATCTGAAACATAATTACTGCTGATAATTTGCTTTGACTCTGAATCAGGTATTATGCTATAACCCAATTTGATTTCAGCAGGTGTCTCACTTATACCAAAAGTAACTTCCTTAGGAGCTGTTGTTATAGTCGTCCAGGTGAATGATGATTGTTCACATCGAGATGTTTTTTCAAAACAGAAGCAACTAAAACATCCAAATGGATTCGCAGCCGTAAGTGAGAAGCTGGCATCTTTACATCGATCACATCTTCTCCCCATTGTATTAACTTTACAGGTACATTGGCCAGTCTCATCACATTGACAAATGCGTTCTGGGTCATTAAGTCCGTGCACTGTTATTAGAAAAATGAAATCATTAAATTATTAATAATTGTAATAATAATTAAAGATATTGTTGGTTTATTGAAAATTTAAAATAAAGTAAGTCGAATTCAGAAGATTAGATGAAAAGAGTCGTTTGTTACAGACCAGAAAGCTACATTTTCCAACCATTAAAATCAACCATTTATTGGATTAATCAGTTTTAGTTGAATTGATGTCAATTATTATTTGCATTGGGGCAAAGATTTCATAAAATAAATTAGATTGACATTCGATTTAGCAGAGACAAGAGATGATAATTTATATTTCGACTTTGGCCCTTTTCATTGAAAATCTACATTAAATTTGACCGTAAAGTTGACTTACTTGATCTTAAATCGATTTGACAAGATGATTCTAATGTTCCGGGTGAATGGCAGTCACATTTTCGACAGTTAGGGAATCTGTAATAACCGAATCGACATTTTGAACAGTCCTTACCCTCAAAGCCCTCTAAACAAACACATTCACCAGTTTTGTTGTGGCATTGATTATTAACTGAACCTTGGATATCACATTCACATGCTTTGCAGCCTTCTAAAATATCTAGACCATAAGTTCCTGGAGCACAGTCGCGACAATCTTTACCTGCGGTGTTCGGCGGACATTCACATTTACCAGTTTCTGGGTTACAAATATGATTTGGTTCGTAACAAGGGTCACATTTTTGACACCCAGCAGGAGAAAAACCATAAAAGCCGACTTTACAAGTATCACATTTATTACCTCCGATACCTGGTTTACATTCACACTGTCCAGTCAATTGATCACAAACCGATGACATTGATCCCACTCCATTACAATCGCATGGTGAACAGCCTTTACCAGAGTCGAGATCCCAAAATCCTGGTCGACATCGATCACAGGCTCTACCTTCAACGAGGGGCTTGCATTTGCCTTTAAATTTTCAGAGGAAGACAAGTATTAAAATTATGCTTCAAAACTAAATTAATAAATTTAAACAGAAAATCAAAAAATGGCTAATATTCTTACATTGACCAGTAATTTCATCACAGACTCGTCCCTCTGATCCCTTAGGATGACAATCACATGGAAGACAGCCTCGAGATGAGAAACCGTAATAGCCTTCTAAACAATGAGAGCAATGTTGACCGAATACTCCAGGTTTACAATGACATTGGCCGGTGACTGGATCACAATCAGACGAAGAAGATCCAATAGCATTACAACTACAAGGAGGGCAGCCTAATTCAGGATTACCATGTCCTACAGCACATCGATCACACAAACGGCCGGTAAAATTGGGCTTACAGGAACATTGACCGGTTTTGGGATCACATTGAGGATCAATCGACCCAGAAAGATCACAATTACATGGTTTACAATCACCAATAGCTGGATTACCCCAATGATAAGCTAAACATTGGTCACATTTCCATCCCGTGGTGTTGGCAGCGCAGCGACATTGCCCAGTTCTATGATCACAAGCCCCTGGAACTGATGAATCAACATTTGGTCCACAATCACAAGGAAGACATTCACCTCCAGGAACAGTTGGATCACCATAAAAGCCGTTTTTACATATTTCACACTTATCTCCGGTATATGGTTCAATACAAGCATCACACCGATAATCATCTCCAGATGGAGTTAACACACAGGTTGGTGAAAAATTATTTGATGCCAAGGTTAATGGACAAGCACATGGTTTACAATCGTCAGGCTTTCCTCGTGTTGGATCACCATAATAACCTTTTTTACATCGCGAGCATCCAACTCCTTCCGTGTTATGTAAACATTCAGAACATTCCCCGGTGAACGGATCACAAGTTTCAGCATGATTATTACAATTACACTTTTCACAACGACCACCGACAAGTATATTATTAACCCGACGATATCCTGGGGCACAATTTAAACATGATAAACCAGCATAACCCTCAGGACAATCACAAGCTTCTGCACCAGTCTGCTTATTAAGTGATTTAGAATCCTTAGAAGCTTGTTCCATCTCAACATTATACAAGGTTCCTTCAATTTGATCGGTATGGAACTTGGCACGAATCAACATTCGACGTAAATTATATAAAACAAGTGTGAACTCTTCTCGTGACGCAGGGCGAACACGACGTCCATCTGAATCAAGGATATACCAACCATTTTCTCGCAACGGTAATGTTAATGTAACTTTGTCTTCTTCATTTTTATCATACTTTTTCCAATTATAACCAATTCTCATCAGAGTTTCTGGACCACCATCTAAAATGATATCTGCATCCTCGGTATAATAGCCAGAAGTATCTCCACGTAAAACGGTGTAACCAATCATGAATCGTAAATCACCACCATAAGAGTATAATTTTTCACCAAGATAATTTTCTGGAGCCATCCAATAGTATGGAGAGGACATAGGCTGCATATCATCGTCTGCGACAACCAAGTGATCATCTTTTCGCTGAGGAGTAACAACTTTTTTACCGGAAAAATCAGAAACCCTCCAAGTTTCGAGGTAAGCCAACGATGATATAACTTCAACTCCCCAATCCGAAGATTTACATGTATTAGTTGCCCCAAAACAGAAACAAGGTGCACAACCATCAGGATTATCAGCAGATAAATCAAAATAACCTTGTTTACAACGATCACACCGAGGTCCTTCGACGTTTGCTTTACATATACATGGACCATCACAGGCTTCTGGGTTAACTACTCCAGCTCCATTACAGTAACACGAGTCACACCTTGGATAATTACGATAACCAGGGGCACAAGAATCACAATATTTACCTTGGAAACCTTTTTTACATATACAGTCACCAGCTTCTAAGCCAGTTAATACATGACTACTATCCTTAATACAATACTCGGTTGTTCCTCTTCCACGACATTGACATGGTCGACATGGCGAAACATCATTAACGACTACTCCTTTAGGTCGGAAGTACCCATCCTCGCATTGATCACAATTATTGCCAGTTGTATGTGACTGGCAGTTGATACAAACTCCACCACCTGATCGTTGACCCAATATGTTTACACTTCCATTTCGAGCATCGACATTTTTATCATAGATACATTCAGTTGAATGTCCGTTACATTGACAAACTAATTAAATGATAAATTAAATTAATAAATTTTGACTAAAAAGAGATTGTTAAAAATTCCCAAATTTACCTTCACAAACTGATGAATTACGCTTTGTTGCCTGTCTATAAGGTTTTTGGTTGAATAAAGGACAACACTTTTCACAGTTGTCTCCACAAGTGTTATGTAGACAATCGCATTTTCTCAGAAGTGTTCCTCGATCAATTGGACAGGCTCTTGCATGACCATTACAAATACATTGACCAATAATTTCTAGGCTTTGCAATGTATAAAATAGCTACAAAAAATGGTTTATGAGTCAAAAGATGAAAGTTGTAAGCAAACTTATAACTTACTTGGTTAGCTGATGTTAGGTTATATTTATCTGGGTTTGTAAACAAATCTCTTCCATCCAACGGATTTTGAATTTTTTGAAATCTTAGCCTAACAAAACGAGCTTTCATGAACTGTTTAAGAGTTTCAGTCAAAAGGTTAGCTCCAGGACGACCTTCTAACAATGATAAGTTGACCTACGAACAGATAATTCAAAAGCATTAATTTTGTCAAGTTCAATTGCGTTTTAAAAAATTGTTATGTTTACTTCTCCATATTGAGATTGACGAAGTGATGAAAAATATGAAGTACAGATAACTTCGTCATCAGATCTATAATGCGGTGGATGATGAGCAATTGGTTTAGTACTAAAGAAACGCCAACAATCAGTGTTGCTGAGGGCAAAAAATTGCCATGGTTTGTATTCAATCCCATCGACTGATCTTTCAATAATCCAGCTACCTGGTAATGTTGATCTTCCCGCTTTTAATTTAACGTTATGGATTTGAAAGACCTGCCAAAGATATTAATGATTATATTAGTAATAATTATGATCGAAATGATAATTTTCTCAGTATCTCAATTATTTTGATTGTCTGACTGTATGTTTGGACCCTTCAACGATTCTTCAACAATTGTGATATTGTCTAATGAGGAATAAAATGTATCAATCATCTTCATGTTACTGGTTGGCCTTTTGATCGTCATCTTTTTTGTCTCCTAATCCACAAAAACGAATGAACAAAGTACAATAACAAAGGTACAATTGAACCATGATATCGAAATACGAAATGTTAAAACTCTAACTGAAAGTTAACATTAATTGAAATGGCGCATAGTTTTCTTGGACAAGAATAACGTTGAATCAACCCACACAACGATAAGATTTGAATGCTCTTGAGTTGTTGATCCAGTCCTGTTTACCTGTTTATAGCAAACAAATCATGGAAGAAAACGGGAGAAGACGAAGAAAACAAAGATGGACTCAACTCCATTTATGGCAATACACTTTTACCTGAGTGGGTTTGTGGATGTAGAAATTTGAGGCAAAAAATTGACTTTAAAGCAATAATATAATAATCAATTCACCATTTGTCTATGTAAATATAATACAAAGCTTTTTCTATGAAATTCTGGCTTCCTTCAGACAGCAGCCACTCAACAGTTCTGATTTACAGATAGATGTTGAGGAAGCTTAAACGTTGAAAAGTATCACAGGTGGATCGGTCAATCAATGCTGAATAGCACCTGTGTCTCGTGCCATGTTCCTCGATAAGGTAATTGATTGAATATGAACTTGATTAAACTGAATTCATTCATAGATAATAATGAAAGAGGTGAAAATGAATTTCTGTTCTTATCCTTAAAGACTTTTGTCTTTCGATTGAAAAATGGCTGAATTTGAATTAAAGAGGATCGAATTATTTATCATGGTTTGCATGATTACAAGCAGAAAATTGATTGTTAATAAATATTTGGATTGTCATCAAAAAGTGCATTTGTAAATGATGAATTAGTTCAATTGTTGTATAATTTGATGATTATTTTGTTTAAAACAGCTGTGCTGATCATAAGATTAAATTAATGGCCATTTGAAATTAAGGTAACAGTCTCGATCTGAGGACAAAGGCCGGGCTTTTACATATGTTTAATATTTCACACTTTGTGAACCAATGGCACCATTGATCATTGGTTTGAGTTAACAAAATATTATTAGTTTAATGGACTGTATATTGCATTGAATAATTTTTGTTAGTTGTTAAATATTATAATATCATAAAATAACTTAAATTTTAGTAAGAAAAGGATTTTTGAAGTAACAAGCAATCAACTCAATAATATTTTGTATTATATCCTCATCATTTAAAGTTACATCAGTTATTGGATAATAATTTAAAAGTCTTTGAAACAGGTGTAGAAGCCCAGCCTTTGTCCTCAGATCGAGACTGTTACCGAAATTAATTATGAAACTTAAAGAGTTGGGTGGAGATTTAACTTGTTTTAATGAAGTTGAAGGTTCAATTCAATGGAAACTGACCTTAGCCCTGAAAGCCTTTAGGCAATTCTTATTGTGTACTCATCAGGTTCCTCCTTCAACATCATCACTAAAGAGTACGAAGATAAAGCAAATGAGATTAAATGAACAGAACCAGAGCCAACACCAGAATCTCAATTTTTGTCCAAACATTATTTTAACCAATATCATCATGTGAAATATGAAATTAAAAGCTAGAAATTGAAGCAACTTTGAGCTTGAGGTAAAAAATGTTCACCTTACTGAGTGAATATTATGTTCATATAGCATGGGCCTGAGGGTGAAATAGGCATAAAAAAGAGTAGGAATGTGAATAACAAGTGAATAGATTTGCATGGATTTTAAAGACGAAACAATATAATAATCAAATTAATGGGCAACAGTAAGATTAAGAGTTGAAAATGAAAACAATTCTGGATAAACAAGAACTAATAACTGTTGTTCACTCTCAATATAAGGTTATTAACACATCATCGATGCGTAAATAATTTAGCTTTATCCTTTAGGCCTTAGGTTATGTTGCCAATGTAATATGTTGAGAAGGATAAATAGAAACATATTGCATAAAAAGGTTGTATATCCATTCATGAGGCTCAGACAGACAGCACAAACAGCAATTGTTAATATCACCTGAGAGTTCAAGAAGCGTTACCAGATTTGTAATGTAAGTAACACATTAACACGTTATTCTGGCTTTTTAGAGGAAATTTAGCTAACTAAGCATTGATTTGAAATTATTCTTGTTCAGAAGCCCTTCAACATCGATAATATTCATATTATTGATCTTTTAATTGCAGGCAAAAACATTACTTTAGATGCTTTCGTTATTGAATGAAACAAGTAGCAACTCGATTTAACAATTATTATTATCAATATCATTAATTATAGCAGTGAGTACAAGATTCAATCATTCTTCATCAAAAATATCACAGGTTTGAAAGTAATAGAACAGGAACTTTATCATAATTTTAAATTGAGAAAATCAATTATTCTTACTTGTTTCAAATCAATTGTGATTGTGACCCATTCGAATCTTCGACTTTTTTGCAGCGATGGACTTTGCCACCAGGAATTGGTACCATCAATTACATTTGAAATTGGATGTCGCCTTTCAGGATTAAGACTTGTTGCATCGCAAACTCCACATTCATTTTCCCTAAATAATTATTTAGATTGTTTATTTAGAACTATTGAGGTTCATTTATCTGCTGAATATTTTAGAGGTTCATTCAAAATTATTTAATCACCTTGCATCGAGACTGGGGAAACAAAATGGCTCTGGACCAGCTTGACCACAAGTTGCATTAACGGTAATTATGGATCCTTTGGCAAGATCAAATGTCTCAGGATAGAAAGCAGTTTCATCGTCTGTTTGGATATAAGTTTCAAAAGATAGCTTGAAATTGACTTAATCGAAATAAGATTTGATATTTAAAACTAACCAGAATTAATTGGCAGGTCCGATCTCCCTCCGCCAATTTGACCTTTACTCAAACAAAAAAGAAACACACTCACTAGGAAAAGCGACAACGGATTAACCATTGTGACTACTTTTCGTTGGATCCATAAAATTTTGATTCACTTTTTTGGGTTAAAAACTCTAACTGAAAGTTAACATTAATTGAAATGGCGCATAGTTTTCTTGGACAAGAATAACGTTGAATCAACCCACACAACGATAAGATTTGAATGCTCTTGAGTTGTTGATCCAGTCCTGTTTACCTGTTTATAGCAAACAAATCATGGAAGAAAACGGGAGAAGACGAAGAAAACAAAGATGGACTCAACTCCATTTATGGCAATACACTTTTACCTGAGTGGGTTTGTGGATGTAGAAATTTGAGGCAAAAAATTGACTTTAAAGCAATAATATAATAATCAATTCACCATTTTTAGTCTGTTCACCCACGTACTTTAACCATCTAGGTTTTAAATTAATAGAAAGGGACTTTGTCGTTGATAAAATTAATATATGTTCGAATATTTCGTTGGAAATATTCATACGCGAGCGGGAGCGAGAGCCAAACTATCATTTAACTTATTGTAACTTGTTCAAAATAAACAGAATGCATATTCATTAGATATTGACGCAAAGCGGGAAAATCCTGTACTCTGTTAGTTTGTATTAACTTTTTAACAAATTTTATTTTTTATATAATTAGATTCTCGACGATCATAATTTAGTTACATAATCTATTTACTGAAGATGAATCAGAATCGATTTCAATGTTATGTATTGCTTCCACTATGAGATATTCATGGTTTAGTTCATGAAAACTTGTGCATCATTTATAACTCTATTTTTTCAATCTTCATTTTTAGTCGCTTCAGATTCACCAGTGAGTCAGTCGATGCAAGTATCGACTAACTTAGGGTTCTGGTTGGTGACAAACAAAGATCAAGGTAACGAGAGAAAGTGTGAAAATGATAAAACTTTCAAGTTGAGGTTTATTTCTCCAGCTCATTCTCATCGTGCGTTGGCAGTCAAAAGACCTTTCATGAGCCAACCAGATTTGACCGACCAAATAGCCATTTGAAAAAGTGTTTATTAAACATTTATGGTGACCCAACTCAAAATATACCTTGTATACCATGTCATTGTCCGCTTCCAGGCCATTCTTTTGCTGAAACATGTGAAACTCGAGCTGGAAATGATTATGTTTGCTCTGACTGCGCTCCTGGTTATACCGGATCACGATGTGAAAGATGTGATGAAGGCTATTATGGTGATCCAATGACTCGTGAATTTTGTCTGCCTTGTTCCTGTTCACCTTATGGCTCTCTTGGACCAAGTTGCGACCCTAAAACTGGTCAATGTTTGTGTAAAGAAGGTTTTCGTGGACGTGATTGTTCAATCTGTCTACCTCGTCATGTCCAAACAGAGTCTGGTTGCCTTGATTGTGATGGACCTTGTACTGGCTTACTGCTCGATGATTTAGATTCAATTAATGCTACACTAGCTGAGTTACCAACAACTGATTGGGGAAATTTACCTTACACCAAATTCCTGCATCTTTTATCAAAATATAAACATTTTCTCAACACTTTGGAACGACAGTCAGCGTTAATTGATGGAGGTAAAGATATCTTGTTCAATGTGACATCTAGCTTTGATTTGGAAACATTGGCTGATATGCTTTACATAAGAACTGTCAATTTGGAAGCTAAATTACCGATGGTTGTGGAAGAAACTAAACTAGTTGGCGATGATGCTGAAAATATTCTGGATTTTATTAACGAATCTTATTGGCAGTAAATAACCATAAGAATTATCCTACAAAGTGTCAATTTTAGAATAACTACTTTAATATGAACTTGATCAAACCTGATCATCTTGGAATATTTCAACTCGAATGAGTAATGATAAGATATGATAATAATGGTATGTGTATCGTCTGGAAAGGTTTCGATTACATGAACAATTCCATTGTGCAAAAATTAATTAAAGAGAAATGTAATTCATCAATCATATTTGAAATCAGAGGCTGCAGACTTAATATCGGAAAAAACCAACCAATTGCATAAAAAGTTTCCATAGATGCTATTTGCATTGAGGAAAAGGTCAAGTTCATTAGTATACTCTACATTCCTCTTCCATTGCATCTAACATCTAAATTTATAGCAAAATTAATTTCTTTTCAAATTGATTCAGGCCGATTCATGAGTTATGAGGTTAAAATATTAATTCAATTAGACAAATAAAGCTTAAGAACCTCAAAATTATTTAATTCTGTTAAAGATAAATTAACTTCTAAGTTTATCCAATGTTATGATTAGGAGCTTAAAAGTAATAATAATACAATAAAATTTTAATTTCGTTCAATACAAAACCAATAAATGATTTTTAACAAATATAACATTATCTCTGGTTGCATTTATTTTGTTCACAAATCGATGGATGGAAATGCATGAGACTTAAAATGATTGAATATCGCTACAGTGTAGAGTCCAATGGCCAAACACTTCACAATTGGCGCAATAGGATCGTTCTTGGTGACGTTTACTGTTATGTTTAGAGTTTGTTGAATCTTCAAATGAGCTATTTTTTTGAGTCGGACAATCTTCTGTTTCGTGTTGATCAAACATATCACATATGTCACAGAAAACTCTAGGTGGCTTAGGTAAATGACCGTTCACTGGTTTTATACTGTTTACTGAGTCATCGAACTCTGAGAGACCCATTTCTTCGAGTGCTAAATTGCGAGCTTTAAGTTCGTCGTTTTTCCTTTGCATGTCAACTATCACAGAATTAAGAAAATCGATTTGACATTGATAACTTTCTTTCTCCTCTTGTTGAGGATTAATAGACTTATTTCTTATGGCTGAGCTAATATTTTCCTTCAGTGAAGTCTCTAATTGATTTATTTTGTCCAAAAGATTTTCCTTTTCTTTGTCCATCTTTTTTCGCCATTTTTCAAAATTGGCTGCATTTTCTTGCTTGATTTCTTCCAATAAATTATTTCGATCAGCAATTATTTTATCCTTTTCGTCAAGTTTACATTCCAATCGACGACATTCATCTTCAAATTCATTGAGAACTTCTTTGTGACGGAATTGCACAATACGAATCTCTTCCATCAGCTTTTTCAAATCATAGTTGAGTCTTTCATTTTCTGAAACCACTTCTTTGTTTTCTGATTGAACCATTTCAATTGTTTTCCTTAGTTCTTGGATCAATGCATCGCCTTGATTTTTAGACTGATCCAGTTTATATTCAAGAGTTTTACGATAATCATCATTGTCTTGCAGTTTTTTAGATTCTACGTTCATTCGGTTCAAATCTTCTTTCATTTTATCCATTTCATCTCGTTTTTCCTTCAATTTCAAATTGAGTTCATCGATAGTTTCAAGATAGCGAGCCTGTCTTTGTTCACCTAAAGATACAATTGATTCAAGCTCCTTGATTCTTTGTTGTAAATTTTGCATATCTTGTACCTTATTTTCAAGAGTTTTACGATAATCATCATTGTCTTGCAGTTTTTTAGATTCTACGTTCATTCGGTTCAAATCTTCTTTCATTTTATCCATTTCATCTCGTTTTTCCTTCAATTTCAAATTGAGTTCATCGATAGTTTCAAGATAGCGAGCCTGTCTTTGTTCACCTAAAGATACAATTGATTCAAGCTCCTTGATTCTTTGTTGTAAATTTTGCATATCTTGTACCTTATTTTCAAGAGTTTTACGATAATCATCATTGTCTTGCAGTTTTTTAGATTCTACGTTCATTCGGTTCAAATCTTCTTTCATTTTATCCATTTCATCTCGTTTTTCCTTCAATTTCAAATTGAGTTCATCGATAGTTTCAAGATAGCGAGCCTGTCTTTGTTCACCTAAAGATACAATTGATTCAAGCTCCTTGATTCTTTGTTGTAAATTTTGCATATCTTGTACCTTATTTTCAAGAGTTTTACGATAATCATCATTGTCTTGCAGTTTTTTAGATTCTACGTTCATTCGGTTCAAATCTTCTTTCATTTTATCCATTTCATCTTGATTTTTCTTCAATTTCAAATTGAGTTCATCGATAGTTTCAAGATAGCGAGTCTGTCTTTGTTCACCTAAAGATACAATTGATTCAAGCTCCTTGATTCTTTGTTGTAAATTTTGCATCTCTTGTATCTTATTTTCAAGAGTTTTACGATAATCATCATTGTCTTGCAGTTTTTTAGATTCTACGTTCATTCGGTTCAAATCTTCTTTCATTTTATCCATTTCATCTCGTTTTTCCTTCAATTTCAAATTGAGTTCATCGATAGTTTCAAGATAGCGAGTCTGTCTTTGTTCACCTAAAGATACAATTGATTCAAGCTCCTTGATTCTTTGTTGTAAATTTTGCATATCTTGTACCTTATTTTCAAGAGTTTTACGATAATCATCATTGTCTTGCAGTTGTTCGGATTCTACGTTCATTCGGTTCAAATCTTCTTTCATTTTATCCATTTCATCTTGATTTTTCTTCAATTTCAAATTGAGTTCATCGATAGTTTCAAGATAGCGAGCCTGTCTTTGTTCACCTAAAGATACAATTGATTCAAGCTCCTTGATTCTTTGTTGTAAATTTTGCATCTCTTGTATCTTATTTTCAAGGGTTCGCTCAGCCTGGAATATTTTATCGTCCTTTTTAATAATCTCTTCCTGCAATTGGAATAGTTCGACCTCATTGTCATCCTCTCTATGGACAGACTTCTGGTTGTCAATCAATTTCGCCATTTCATCTCTCATTTCCATTTTGATCACCATTTCCTCCTCGAGGCGGAATGATAACATTTCACTTTTCTTTTTTTCCTCCTCGATAGTGATGAGTAACTGTTTATTGAGGGCGTTTGTTTCTTCAAGTGAACGCCTCATTTCTTGTATTTCATTCTCCTTCTCTTGTAATCCTTTTTTCCTTTCATTAACAACAAGTTCCAATTCTTCTTCCAATGATTTGATTCGCGTCGTCAAATTCGCTAATTCAGCTGATTCCATATCTTTCTCTTTCAATAAATGACTTATTTGATCTTCCTTTTCTTTCAAAGTTTTAGCTATAGCAGACGAAGAAGCAGAAAGACTACTTCCCTCTCTCTGTAAAGCTATCGAGCCACTTTTTTTAGCGGAACTAAAGCTGCTAGTCATTCCAAAACCTAATCGAGTTGATCGATGGGAAGTTGTACTGTTAATAGATGCAAGAGATTCTCGACTGTCACCCATTCCGCTGCGTTTTGAGGTAGCTAAATTACTTGGACGTCTAACCATACTAGTGTTAGTTCTTGATTGGTTAGCTGCGTTACCATTGACCATATCTCTAACAACTTTATTGAGAGGAGCGAATAAGCCATGGTTAGGTGGACATTGAAAGTATCTTTTCCCAGCAACAGAACCATCGTTTTTACCAGAAGCATCTGATAGTTCAATGCCAGCCCAATTACCAGCAGCAAAATCAGTTGATCCTAAATATCTAAGAGTACCTCGTTTTAGTCCACTGCTAGCGTGCACCATAACTTTATCACCAACTTTTAGATTGGAAACCAATGAGGATGTGGTTCTTGATGAAGTGAAAGTGGTACTTGTTACACTGGTGGTGAGATTTGTTGGTGATTTAAAGCCATCACTGATTGGAGATGGTGATGTTACAGTGGACGATGGTTTCTCTGGAGGTGTAATAGGCTCTAGAGTTAAACGGTGTGGACGGACAAATAAGCCATGATTGGCTTCACAGGTAAAATATTTAACTCCATTAACAGATCCATCATTTTTACCAGAAGAATCAGCTAATTCAACTCCGGCCCATTTACCAGGAGCAAAACTTGTATTACCAAGGAATCTGATAATACCAGATTTTGTTCCATTAACGTAGATACAGTCACCAACAGTTAGATCATCTGAATCCGGGTTCAAAACATCTGTTGACACAGGCACTGGCTTGGTAATTGCCATAAGTTTATCACTTGTTATCGAAGAGAAACTCGATGTTCTTGAATGCATTTTTGGTAGACTTGAATTAGTCATAGATGATGGAGGTCTAACTCTTAACAAATCACTATTTGATGGGTCGGAAAGTTGTTCATCACTCGGAGTGCTCATGATGTTTCAAACTTGATGTGTTGATATTACTAATAAATACAGCAGGTGAACACAAGATCCTAGATTAATGAAGAAAAGTAAACAGTATGAGAAAAAGTGGAACAATTAAAAATCATCATCAATGAGTCAATCAGAGTGAATAGATTAGAATAATTTTCATCATATAACCTCGAATACAATCAAGCTCTGTAAAAATTATGTTACCTCAAATTAAGTCGAAACTATTAGTTGTTTAGACGTCTTTATGAGCACAAAATTAATAAAATTCAAATACGAGATTTACAAATTCGATTAAAATTCTAGCTCGAAATTGAGAGGTAAAACAATAGAAAAATGAAATAAAAATTGTCAGCGATGGTTATGATGTACAAACAAAAATTATAAAAGGAATAATTCACTTAAATTGTTTGAACTTTCTGGTGTCCTTAATCCCAAGAAACACAGTGTACCGATATGAGCAAAGAGTAAAGTAGTAAGAGACGTCAAGAAAATCCTTCAATTTGAGATTTACTTCAAAAGTTGACTGTTAGAAGGCGCTTACGGTAAAATTTATGGTTAGTCTAAGTTAGACTAACCATTAACCGGTTACTTTCCTCCCTCACTAACCAAATAACCGGTTACGTTCTCAGCTGTAAACATCAAATAAGATTAAAATTGATTACCGGACCGTGCCGGACTTGGCTATTTTGATATTATTACTCGGATTTTGTCTTACTCGCTCTCTTACTATATTACTCCAAAAATATAACCCATTTGGTAAGCTTATTAGACTTATCACACACTTAAAATTTGTTTTCAGTCGATGGTTAAGACATTCGTAACTTTTTTGGTTTTAACTGTGATTGACTTTGGAATCCAAAGTTTGGATTCACAAAAGACATGAGTTTTCATTCAACAGTTTGTTTGAAATTCAAAAATGTATTAACATTTCTTTCTTTGGGAACTGTTGCATGTTAATAACACCTACTAATAGTTTAGTCGATTGAGTTTTCCGTTTAAGGTGAATGCTGTTTAATTTATGATCATTTATTATGTAATCCATTTTTGAATCAATGATCAGCAATTAAGTGGGCGATTAAATGCAGTAAAACTCATATCTTAAAAGAGTTTGTTGATCTAAATTTTTGCTCATTTTGCACTTGTGTATTTCACTTTTGATATAACAAAAGCAAATTCAAATCGGAATTTAAATATTAAAACGCAATTTTTCGTAAATTATCAAGGTTGACGTCTGGGCCTTTTTGCACATACTTTGACATTTATAGATGATTTAACAGATCGGCCCACAGAAGGCGAAGTCTAGTCTGTTATTTAACAAAAGTGATGTTTTATAACAATAGGGCAGATGAAAGGGCAATAACATTGTACTCAAAATTTTCATGATCAAATTGACTGAGTTGAAGATTGATTATGATGGAATATTATTTCACAGCTCAACTCAATCTGCATTGACTGTACAACAAATTTTAATCAATTTGGGTTTAATTCTGGAAAGGTTTGTTGGCCTGATTTAATAAAGTTGTTTCAAAGAGAATAGACTTACTTGACTTTTCATTATAAAAATAGTTGATTCATTTGGTAAGCTACACCATGATCCATTGGTTTCAAGAAACAAAGATAACTCAGCTTTTTAGTCATGAATTGTAGGGGTTGTCTGCTGAATACGTTCAATCGTTTCTCCGTTATTATAAAACAACCCCTTCAATGAGTCATGTTTGTTTGTTTGCAAACAAATGGATCACGGTGTAGTTTCAATCCGTAAATGGTTAAATAAGTGTGGGCTTTGTCATTTATCAACAATTTTTGTTTAAAAATATTTTCCATCTCGCATCGCAAGACCTATTGAAAGAGGTGAGTTATCAATGCGAAGTGATGAAAGAGAGGAAAATGGATTGCCAGGTATGTGGATTTTCTGGTTAACTAACTAGTCTCTGATTAAAGCTTAACAAGAGTAAATAATCAGTAAATAATGAGTTTAACTAAATTCGAAAAATATTTGCATCAGAGTATCAACATTGAAGGTTATCTTATCATTGTTTTGTTTCTGTTTGTTTATAAAGCTGTTTAGGTTAACGTGTAGTTGAATAAATGAAACCACGCATTTTTGAGATTAACGCTAAGCAAAAAACCTACAAATAAGGAAAGGTCAATCGGAAGTACACGCTATATTGGGATTTGAGATATTAGGAAAAGTGTGATTGAAATTGAATCTTACCTGAAAAACTTTCTAACGGTTGCGGTTCAACAGATGTACAGATAACTTCGTCATCAGATCTATAATGCGGTGGATGATGAGCAATTGGTTTAGTACTAAAGAAACGCCAACAATCAGTGTTGCTGAGGGCAAAAAATTGCCATGGTTTGTATTCAATCCCATCGACTGATCTTTCAATAATCCAGCTACCTGGTAATGTTGATCTTCCCGCTTTTAATTTAACGTTATGGATTTGAAAGACCTGCCAAAGATATTAATGGATTTGGTTCCAAAACAGCAAAAGCAAGAAGAGCAAAGCCAGTTGAGCAAATCCGCTGATTTAGAAAACGCTAGAAGAGCTCTTGAAATGATTAATCAAGCTCTTGATGAATTACCACAAGATTTACGTGATGTGATAATTCAAATCGATCATAAATTAAGCTTTCTCGAGGGATTAGGCCATACTCATTTAAAGATCGATGCTATTGAGAAAAAGATTGCTTCTGATCTTCAACCTCGAATTGATCGTTTGAATGAAGGTACAGCATCTGGAATCGAAAACTTTACACGAATCATTGATAAAGCAAGAGCTGATATCAGAGATTCAAGTAGATTTTTGGTAAACTCTGAAAATTTGAAGAGGAGGCTGGATGGGTTGAAAACACGGTTTGAACTTGATTTTACTGACCTTAAACATAGGATTTTATTATCTCGTCAAAAAGCTTCATCTATTCGTGTTTCATTGGGGGCTGAGCGGGACGAAATTTGTGTTAAATCATATCGGTCACCAACTCAACCTTCGGCAACAAATTCAATCAGTTTAAATTATGCTATAAAAGAAGATGTTCCCAACTCATTGATAATGTTTATCTCATCATCAAATAATTCTGACTTTATGGCACTTGAAATGATAAATAGGCGAATAAGATTCACTTGGAATGCTGGAAGTGGATCAAAATCATTGGAACATCCAACAATAATTGAATCTAATGATGGAAACCTTCTTAGAGCTCGACATTGGTATAAAATTGAAGTAAACAGAGTCAACAATTTAGTCACCTTGAATGTTCAACCATCAACCGAGGCACATAAGCCTGATGCTCAGGAAGTTATGGGCTCTTCTGACCCTAAATCATGTAAAATGGATCTTGATGATAAAGCACACTTTTTCATTGGAGGATTGCCAGATAAATTTGAAGCTCCAACTATAATGAAAACTCGTAGGTTCACTGGTTGTCTTTATGAGGTTTATCTTGATGACCAGCGAATAGGCCTTTGGAACTTCAAAACTTCACAAGGATGTCGAGGCTGTATGGAAGGTGCTACAGAGCTTATTGATTCAGGAACATTTCAGTTCAAAGGTGATGGCTCTTATGCTCTGATGGAACAGGTGGGAAATCAGAATTATAACGATACACAATGTATTTATTTTATGATTGATTTTCATTTTTTCTTACTTCGACAGATTCAACGTTACGACAGAGAGAAATATATTGTTGCTTTGCAATTTAAAACTTTCGACGAAGACGCGATAATCTTCTTCTCGGGAAATCCAGACACTGGTGACTTTGTTTCAATATCACTTCAAGATGGCCGAGTACTGTATCAGTTCAATCTTGGCTCGGGATCAAGGCTCCAACTGCGCTCCCGAGAAAGATATAACAATGGTCAATGGGTCCGTTTGGCTGCTGAAAGAGATCGATGGATGGGTGTGTTGTCTGTTGAAGATGAAGTATTAGAAGGAAACGCTGCTCAAGGAACTAGTCAGCTAGATCTTAATCATGTACAAATTTATTTCGGTGGAGTTCCACCTAATTTTACTCAAGATCTATGGACTCAAGTGTCATTCAAACATTTCTTGGGTTGCATGAAAGACGTTCAAATTGATACAACTCCTCTTAATTTGTTGACCATTGAAAATTATGGAGTCATACCTGGTTGTAAAGATCGAACTTCGAGAATAGTTAAATTCACAGGTCACGGCTATCTGGAGTTGAACAGTCGTCCCCTTGGTGAAGACAGTGATTTCAGTTTTACATTCCGAACCAATCAATCTGAGACACTCTTAATCATGTCCACATTCCAGGGTAAAACTAAAAAGGCACGCGACTATGTATGTATAAACAGTCGAAACCAATTTAATCTTAAAAGCTGTAATTTATTTTTAATTTTATTTTAATTGTTTCATTCATTTTCACCCATTTAGCACTATTACTCTGTAGCAGTTATTGGAGGATTACTTGAAGCTCGATTCAATGGAGGATCCGGTGAAACTTTACTCATTTCTGAAATGAAAGTTAATGATGACGCTTTCCATACATTAACAATATCTAAACGAAACCGAAGGTGAATTTTTACTCTTCAAATGATTGATTTTCATAGATTAAATTCAATTATTTTGCTTATTAATTTATTTTTCCGCAGAATTTCATTAACTCTTGATGATAAAGAAGTAGCTGTTTCTAGATTGGCCAAAGGAACCAATACAATTGAAGGTCCAACCAATGGTGGACTTTATCTTGGTGGTCTTTCTGAAGGGATGACGCTCAGAGGAATGGCAGCAACCAAGGAAAGACTGATTGGTGTAATTCGTGATTTTGTTTTCAATGGAGCCATAATGAAACTGAATGAACCGACGAGCTTTAAAGGAGTTGGTATTGGTCGAGGACAATTATAGTGCCTATTTTTTAAAGTATACAATTATTATTTATAAACTTTATATGTAAATCTGCCATTTGAATTTTTTTAATGCAATTACTGGTGCCTGCCTTAAAACTATGAAAATTATTAAATCATCAAGCTTTTTGATTTTCATTTCAATACACCCCAACAGTTGGAATTGAAAGAAACCTTTAGTTTTGTTTTATTCAAGGGTTCATGTGATTCCTAAAATGCAGAATTTTTTGTCAATTTAATTTTAGTTAAACTCATTCAACATTATTCGATAGTAATTACAAAGTCCTAAACATAGCGTTAAGTTGGAATTAGTAAAGATGTAAATCACCAATCAACCTATTTCATTGATTAGTATATTATGTTTTTATTTGGATTTATTAAGAAATTATTCAATTCATTTGGTCTAATTGAATTGGTCAAAAGAGGTCAATTTTTGAGCAAATTGATATTTAAATTCAACTCTAACTGTGTAATTGCTTATGCACATTATTCGCCGGGCAGCGTATTTTCATGCTCTATAATACACCTCTGCAGATAAATAGCTAGCTCTCTAGCTGGGCCGCGTACTATAGTGTTGTGCCAGATAATGGGAATAATTTTTCAATGCTCCTTATTGGAAAAGGTTAAATTTAATTTGAATTGCACCAAATTTCATTTCGACTTTTCTAGGTTAGATTATTAATTTGTGAATTTAATTTTATTTCTTGAAATATCATTCAAAAAACTTGAGAGTTCAATTAGAAATGATGATTTCAGTCGAAATCCATCTATTAAGCTAGATTGAAAATTATGGATTCGAGTGCCCGAGGAATAGGGAAAATAAACTATTCCAACCTATTCCCATTATCTGGCGCATCACTGTAAATAATTCATGAAGTATGGACAGGAACGGAATTAAATGTTAAAAAGCAAGCCTGCAAAATTGCTATTTAATTGCAGTGCTGAAAATGAGATCTAGTATTGAATCATGGAAAAGATTGGATTTTAGGTAAGATTACTGAATTGGAAAAGTTTTAAAAAGATAGGAATAGTTCAAAGGTGAATGTTCCATGTCGATATGTTAATTGGTTCAGGAGTTATGGTTCATCCACCAAATTAGGTCACTCGCTAAAGCAGGAAAACTAAATGTTACATCGAAAAAAGCCGCTGTTAATTTTTACTTCTAATAAATAGTACATGATATTTAGTTCAGATTTGAACCTGAAGCAAGATGAAATACTCTTTCTTTTGCTCTAATCAAACAGATTTACCCATTTTTAATGTGTTAAAAATTAAGTTGCAAAGATTTATCGCAATCTCTTCTCTACTTTTTGATTTAAACATTGCTATTTGACAAATTATTGGATGATAACCTGGTGCAAAAACACATAACTGCTAAAACTAGTTAAGATGATTAAATGATTCACTAGATAAAAAATGATCAAGTAGACTTTGAAGATGGACAGGGTCAATCCTCGAAATGATTTTAAACATTCTTGCATAGCCACCAAAACAGGTTAATCGTTGAGAAGCTTGTTCACTTTGCCCATTGGGAAACCGGTTATTTTGGTTACCTTGTTTCTATTTCTTGCTATTTTCAATTCACTTTCCATTTTGACGCTCATTTTATTCAATCTTTACTTTCTTTTAAATCCATCTTTTAACCACTGAATCAAGAAGAGTTATTAGTTATGTAAAGCTTGTAATAACCCATATTTTCAACCAGTTTTATCAACACATGTAAATGTCCCATCAATTTGGCCCAAACCACTCAATCATCATATAATCAAGTAAGTTCATCTTTTCTTATTCATAGACTATGTCAATAGTTAGTTTATATATTCAAATAAGTCATTGACTTTGCATTACATTAGCTTTCTTTTAATTAACCTTCAAGTTTAATTCATTTGTTACTCTTTATTAAATAATTGAATTTAAAGAAAGTGAAACAATTCATTAACTTTTCACTTAAATATTGAATGTTTACTCCATCAACCTCCTTCTGATTCACCTACATATGATTAACAACTAATCTATTGTTTACATTTGAATTTTTTGAGTTGATTTATGTTAAATTCATTTGACTATCCGTGTTTAATTAAATGCGATTTTTCAATTTAACTATTCATTTCAAAGTTTGAACAGGAAAATAGTTAAGGTTGAAATTAACAATCAAATGGGTTGGAAATCAAACACATAATTAAACCTTAATATTTTTGTTAATGACTTTGATCATGCAAACGACTGATTAACAGAACTATTATCGAAGTTTGTCCAATGCGAGAAATATTGGATGCCAATTGATCTTTACGGTTCTATTGCTCCAGCATTTAGTAATGGATACATTGTTTACGCTGTTCAAAGAGAGGGGCAAAGTGAGGTTAAGGATCACTAATAGCATCATGGATCAGTGTTGAGCCAGTGATGATGAGACAGACAAGATTCTCAAGCCCACACTGTTACTTGTTTCATGCTGAAAAGCCAGTCTGTAGCAACTATTAAAAGCAATGTAAAAAATGGTTACTATTATATTACTGTTACTAATACAATTGCTAAAAATAAAGTTGAACCTTTTTTCTGGTTAACTTGATCTACTGTGATAACATTTTAGACTTTACTTTTACTCTTTTTTATTGTGATTTTGTGAACTTGTCATTGTTTCTCCTCATTCTTATAGAATCATAGATTTGTTAATCATTTCAACATTAATTTAAACTCTTTCTGGTTTGTCTGTGGTTCTAAACGGTTTGTCTTGTCCATACAAAACTGGTTGCTGGTTAGCCTGTGTATCTTACATAGTATTTTGACTTTATCAGCTTTGACTGTGTCCTTGTTATCAGTGGCTTATCCTTTAACCACTTCAGGCTATGGTTAACTACTGATGGATAATCACTTAAAGTTAAAAAGCTCTGCAGTTACTGTGATTGGTTTTAATGGTGAATGTAATGTCACAATTCCAAGTAACCCTTTGTATGACTTCTAGTGATTCATGACAGATCACAATTAACAAGGTATCAAATGATGGAATTCAATGCACCTTAATTCGATTTGATTAGCTTCTAATGACAAGTAATTTTGCGATTGAATTAAATATAGTATCTACCGTATCTATTGTAAAGTATTAATTTACATGGTAAGTAGGAAAGTATGTCGTCAATCGTTAGACATTTGATTTCCTTGTTTGAAGAGCAAAAAGACCTTAGGTAAATCATTAATAAGAAATCAAATACTTCGATAAACCTAGAAACTTTTGACTATCTTGATCATGTTCTAGCTTTCATTTTACTCGTTAATTATCTTACATGTACATTCCTGTGCAAATGTGTTAATAATGACACTCATATTAATATTAATGAAAAATGATTATTGTATTATAATAATTGAGAGAAGATTCCAACTCTGAATTAGTTTTAAGAAACAACAAATTGACTGGATATTAGTAAAGTACTTGACAATTTAAAACTATCCATTGTGTTTGCTGGATTGTTGATACAATTCGTACAATCACTTTTCATTCTAAAATATTTACTGTTTCTGTGTGCCAATTGGATTAACTCATTGTGTGATGATTTAATCCAAGATGACAATAACAACGTCGTCCAATGCAATTAAAACCACGCAAAATGTCAACAATTAAAGCGAGTTACAAGGTTAACCATTGAAAAAACAACTAATCAAAATTTTTCACTTTACCTTCAAATGCAGATAACAAAGGATCTTAGTTGTAGGTTTATTAACAAACCAGAGTTTTGGTAAAATTTGTTTTCATAAACACCAGTTACAGTAACAATCATGTTACATGAAGATAAATCGCTGTTAGCAGAAGAAAACTATGAATCACTTACTGGAGCATCAAATGAAATTGCAATTGATATTGATAATGGCGAAGACGAAACTTCTGGCCCACAAAGTATCATTCAGCAATCATTAATTTCTGGTAATGAAGAACATCGATCGTCAATTAAACCATTTGAAGTGCTAACAGCAATCAGAGAACCAATATTAATCAAAGAAACATCGACATCAGTTGAGCCTCGGTATTATGGATCAAAGCCAGAACAATTTGATATTGGTGTTCGTATAATTGAAGCAGCTCAACTTCCAGGACTTGATA
Organism: Tetranychus piercei; assembly: GCA_036759885.1. Taxonomy (NCBI): domain Eukaryota; kingdom Metazoa; phylum Arthropoda; class Arachnida; order Trombidiformes; family Tetranychidae; genus Tetranychus; species Tetranychus piercei. The sequence goes on from CM071878.1 coordinate 10,166,895, forward strand.
TCAACCCAATGGTTCGTTTAATGGTCGGTGATCGTAAAAAATCAACAACAACGCAAAAATCAACTCTTAGTCCATTTTGGGATCAATATTTTGTCTTCTCTTTCAACCAACCACGATTAGAAATATTTCAAAAAGTAATTTCTGCAACGGTCATTGATTGCAAAGGATTACTGAAATCAGATGAAATCATCGGATCGTTTTCCTGTGATATTGGAACAGTGTTTAGTCAACCAGGACACTGTTTTCATAGAAAGTGGGCTGTTCTTACGGACCTGGAAACAAATGAACCCAGAGGTTATCTCAAGTTAGATTTAACAGTCTTGTTTAAAGGAGATAGTTCATCAGATGAACCGGCAAGCGATAAAGAAGATGAAGAAGAAACCGAAACAGAATCAGATGAATCTGAAATAGAAACAAATCTACTGTTACCTGTAGGTGTTACCGATAGACAATCGATTAAATTAGTAATAAAGATTTATCGGGCTTATGGACTAACTAGATCAGAGTCAACGGTTAAAAAGGCTCTCAATTTGATCTCATCTTCGCCTAAATCACCTGATGCCTATGTGACAGTAACATTTGCTGGTTCAACTGGACGAACATCAACAATCAAAAAGTCATCCTCACCTGTTTGGAATCAACAGATTACATTTGTTGATATGTTTCCAACTTTCTTCCAGAATATCAAATTTGAGATTAAAGACGAGGAACTGGGCACAGATGGACTTTTGGCAACTCACTTTTTGCCATTAAACTATATAGCAAGCGAAGGACAAGATGGTTATTTGCCAACATTTGGTCCAACCTTTATTAACCTCTATGGTGCTTCACGAGAGAGCTCAAGTTCAGATAGTAAAGCTTTATCAACTGGATTAGAAGAAGGTGTTGCTTATGTTGGTCGAATATTGATTGCCATCACAACAGAATTTGTTGATTTGATTTCACCCGATTTAGCAAGGGTTTCCATACAGAATATCAATGATCTAAATGAAAGTATTCTTGGACCTAAAAAGGACTTTGCACTCTTTGGTATGCTCAACTCGGTTTCAAGAATTGATCCTCGTTACGCTGATAAAGGCATCAGTCTTGAATTACATATGGGTGATCCGGATGATATTGATGGTGACGGTAAAATTGATGAGGCTGATAAAAAAGCCAAAGCCAAATATCGAGGAATTTCTGTAGCAATAAAGCCGGCAAGATGCTTTTCTAATAGTCGTAAAGAGATTGCTTTCCATTTACCTTTGGACAACTTTAAGCCAATCGTTTTCCATCGGTTCAGTTGGATCGACGATACTTGGAGACTTTTCTTGTCAAATAGACTATTCAGAATTGCAAGGAATCTTGTAAGTATTCAGTTCAATTAGCTCATTGTGTATCATTAATCTAGGATCAAAACATTGAGGTATTGATAAACAGGTTTACAAAAAAATCTTTGAAATGAAAGGAAATTTTAGTTGAAAATGACAGCCACTAGTTTTATTGATAGCCAAACACTTCGGCCATGACATTCGACTTTTGACAGTTTAACATTTAACTGTTTTTTAGGCAACTGGACTTGCTGATGTTGATGCGTTGACTGTTACTCGTGAATATGATGCTGCCTGTCGATTACTTGGTGTTCTCAATCAATTCATTGAAGATTGCTCCAGTTTCTTGCGTTATTTATCTAGTCTAGTCGAGCCACCAGGAAGATCAATATTGGACGATAAAAAAGTGATTCAACAGCGAGAAAAAATTGAAAAATTATCCAGGGAAGCTTCGTCAATGAGAGATTCCCTTGCAACTGTAAACATTATCCCAATAGCACAAGCTTTATTGTCATTTGTGAATGAACTTAATGAACTCTCAACCTTACTCCACATAACTTTTCCAGATCTATTTTTATCCATGTTGGTTGACGGTAAGCGAGTAGCTCAAGCTCGAATCCCAACTCGAGATATTGTGTACTCACCCGACTTGGATAGCAGAGGCATTTACACATCAAAATTTAGATCAATGCTACTTCGAGCAGCAGGCCAGCCCAATGGACAGATTCGAGCTCAAGTTGATATCTTATCTTGGTTTGGAGTTGCTGAATATTTGTCCACTATTATTGACCATATACCGAAAGGATACACTCCTGACCCTACACTCGAATCTCTTCACAAACCTGATTCTTATCCACCAACTCATCTGAAGTATCCTGAGAGATCTGTGTTCCAAACAAGAGCACATATATTTCAAGCTAGATCCCTCGTTGGCGCTGACACATCAGGCCTTTCTGATCCGTACTTGAAAATATACTATGACAAGTGTATTTTAGTTTCTCAGGTTAAAGAGAAAACTCTATCACCATGTTGGGATCAGTTGATAATCGGAGCTCCTATTAGCTTGATTGGTACAAGAGATGACATTAAAGCGTTTGATTTGACTGCTCTTGTTGAAGTTTATGATCGTGACATTATTGGTGATGATGAATTTATTGGAAGAGCCAAGGTGACCTTTGACTATGTTCGCTTTGCTGATGAAACTTATGTATATCCTCGACTTAATTGGTACGACGTTTCCCTGAATGGCTCTGAAAGTGGTCAACTATTGATGGCTCTTGAACTGCTTCAGATTAGTGAAAAAGATAGTACAGAAGACTATCCAGGAACATTACCAGAAGCTAGCCAGGTGATCGACAATATTAAGATTTACTCTATTCCTCAACAAATAAGGCCAAATCTGTCTAAATATAAGTTACAAGTCATCTTTTGGGGCGTTCGTAATTTAAAACGTGTTAAATTGCTTTCTGTTGATAAACCTAAAGCTGAAATTGAACTTGGTGGAACCATCATTTCATCATCAGTTATTCCAAATTATTCAAAGAATCCAAATTTTCCCAATTTTCGTAAGGAAGTTGAACTATTTTTGCCTGATCAAGAGTTTTATTGTCCACCATTGTCAATACGTGTTGGTGATTGTCGAGCTTTTGGTCGATTCACACTCGTTGGTAGCCATGTTATCCGTTCATTGTCTAAATACATTTTCAATAAAGATAAGCAAATTGATTTGACTCACTTACCCAAACGACATGTTATCATTGATCTCGACCATTTAAAGCCAACACCAATCAATGATCAAACTGATGCCGTTATGTCACCGGGAAGTGGAAAGGTTATAAGATTACCTGATGACGGAACCATTGAGACAGAAAAAAAGGCAAAAATGGAATCAGAAGAGAAGGAAGAAATTGATTGGTGGATGAGATATTTTGCTTCGAAAAGTAATGCAAATGGAAATCGTCTGAATGGTCGTAGACAATCAAGTATCATTCCGAATCATTTAACGCTTAAAATATATCCCGATGAACTGGAGAAGCGATTCAATGGTGACAGTGCTGATAATAAATTAACCTCATTTCCTCTGAAAAGAGGTAAATTTGAAGACGATACCTCTGATTTGAAAAATATGGGAATCTTTAAAGGCGCTTTTAGATTGTACAAGTAAGATACAGAACTCATTTGGGTTCATTTACTTTTAATTTTTGTAACGGATTTTGACCTTTCTCAATTTAAAGGTATCCATGGAAAAATGGAGTTCATCTTATGGACATTTTAACCAACAACGATCCAGTAAAGGTTCTTGTTCGTGTTTACATCGTGCGTGCATATGATGTTGTACCAAGAGATGCTAATGGTAAAGCTGATCTTTATCCAATCCTTAAACTCGGATCAAAAAAGATTGACGATGTTGACAACTTTGTGCCAAATTGTTTGGATCCGATATTTGGACGCTTCTATGAATTTGAGGCTACTTTTCCTCATGAATCAAATTTGACAATCTTGATGAAAGATCGTGATGCATTCTCAACGGATGAACTAATTGGACTTACAACAATAGATCTTGAAGATAGATTCTACTCCAGTCATAGATCTTCATGCGGATTACCAAGATCATATCAAGTATCAGGTAACTATTGACAAGAGATTAAATTTTTTTTAAACTAAACACCTGATTTCTTTCATCACAGGTCCTGGTAAATGGCGTGATTCACTCAAACCAAGTCAAATATTAACAAAATTATGTCGCGATTTAAAAATGTCTAATCTTGTTATAGCCAAGAAATATGTACAAATTGGTAAAATACTGTTCACTCGTAAACAAGATGCTTCACCTGAATCAGCTGAGATTCCCCATGAAGATGAACAATTAGCCTTAGGAGTACTCAATTCATGGAAAGAAGTATTTGGCTACGCTCTAATTCCTGAACATGTTGAAACTCGTTCATTATATAGACCTGACAAACCTGGAGTTAAACAAGGCAAACTTGAAATGTGGGTCGATTTGTTTAGATTGAGTGACTCTCGACCTCCACCTCTAGATATATCGCCAAGAGCACCTAGAAGTTATGAATTACGGGTAATAATATGGAACACTAAAGATGTTATTTTAGACGATGATTCATTCGTGTCTGGTGAGAAAATGTCCGATATTTACATCAAAGGCTGGATTGATGATCCTAGATCATCGCAATCAACTGATGTACATTATCGTTCAGTTACCGGTGAAGGTAATTTCAACTGGCGATTTGTATTCAGATTTGATTTTCTTCCTGCTGAAGGTGTGATCATAATCAGACGTAAGGATAATTTTTTCGCTCTCAATTCAACTGAATTGAAGTTACCCTGTCGATTGAATCTACAAGTTTGGGATTACGATTCTTTCTCTGGAGACGATTTCCTTGGATGCCTTCCTCTTAATTTACTGGAGTTTCCTAGAGGAGCGAGAACAGCGAAAGATTGTAGTTTAGCTATTTTGAACAACAATTTAAGACATTCCAAGATTAATTTGTTCAGAGAGAAACGGACAAGAGGTTGGTGGCCTTTTTATGCAAAACTATCTGGTGGTGAAGAAGAGTTGACAGTAAGTTTATTGATTTCTATATCTTAATATAATACTTGAATCGATAATGACTAAATTTTTCATTGATTTTCAGGGTAAAGTAGAGGCTGACTTTGAGCTGTTGACTGCAGAAGAAGCTGATGCTAACCCAGTTGGCTTAGCGCGTGAGGCCCCTCAACCTCTAGACCAACCTCAGTGAGTAATATTGTTTTTGTTGAAATAAGTTTAAGTTTTTTGCTTTATTAAACTCAACTAATGATTATAAACCTTTCTATTACAGACGACCTGAAAATTCATTTTTATGGATAACTAATCCATGGAAATCATTTCGCTACATCATCTGGTCTCGTAGAAAATGGTTTTTCTTAAAAATGTTGATCTTCATCTTCTTATTTCTCTTCATTTTGCTATTCGTCTATTCATTGCCGGGTTATACAGTTAAAAAAATCATTGGAGCTTAACATATTTTCCTTTAAATTATGCGAAAATATGTATTTCTTAATTTGACGAATCAAAAAGACTATTCAACGTTACACTATTGAACCAATACATTAGCCATTTGCGATCATTTTTCATACTAAATGCTTCATAATATCACGATCAAATAATGTAATGTAATGACAATAGAACAATAAATACTCGATAAATTTAATTTCATAAAATATTTATTGTTTGAACTGATTAGATGAACCGCTGTATGTATCACTTCAGGTTGTTCAAGTAAGTCAAAAACTCAATTCATGTGTATTCATAATAGAAATAAATGAAAATGAATGAATGCTTATGATTTTCAAGTTATTACATCTAAGTTATTAGATGCCTAGTCGACCCAGGCAGAAGCGCAAGAAACACGAGTGCTGAAGGAAAGGGCCAGATTTTGTGCGAATTCGGGTTTAATGAATTTATGCGCGTTACCTAACACTTTCATCTAAACAACCCTTTAGACACTGAGCTAACAATTGATCGTAAAATACTAACGTTAGTAGTATAATTGTTAATTTTGTCAAGACTATTGTTGGAGTATAGATAATACTTTTACTTGAATGAAAATTATCGCGTTAAACACAGAAGAACGCAAAAAGGCAAACGATTCTGCATGTTCATTTTTTGGACTGATTAAACGCTCTCTCTAGCTTGGCTACGCCACAAAACTTGGGTTGACTGGGTGTACTCAGAGTACTTGTTGAGGTCAAGATCAAGTTATTAATAAATGAGAAACACGCACTTGAAAATACTTTTCTTAGATATTTTTAGCTTCTATCAATATCTATCTTAATCTCTTCGGTATGCAAAACTAACAAAAAAATCGAACAATAATTAATGAATGTTTCAAATGCATCAGAATTTATTGGAATATTTTTTACAAACCAGTTTCGTAATCAAGAATATCAATTAGACCTTAACTGTAGATCGGATCCACCAGATCCGAAGTGATTTACTTCATTGCTGTATTGACTTTTCAATAAAATAATACTTCCCATTATATTGAATCAACAGTATTTTTGCGATTTAGCTTCTTCAACCATTTCGACTAATCTGGATGGATTCATACTTGAGAAAGCTTTGGTGCATCAGAGTCCATTGTGACTTCATCTTTTACGACTTGATTTAGAAGCTCAATTTCACTATTGACCTTTTTATCACAACTTGCGCCTGTATTTCCATTTACACCATTAGTTGGTACTTTCTGGATGAAAAAATAATTAAGATTATTTCGAATAGATTAATGTATCGAGATGATTTTCTAACCTTTTTGTCCTCGAGGCTTTTAGGAAGAAGCCACCATACCAATGGACTTAAATACCTTTTATCTTTAACACTACTGCCTCCTGTGAATCATAAGTGTTAATTTTATTTTTAATTGTTATAAGTTTCATAGATTGTTTAACATACCTGTGAGTAAGCTAATGATGATACCAGTTGTTATTGAAATTAAAAAACCAACAAAAGATATAAGATAGTAACTCACATGGAAAAATTGATTGAAACCTCTGCAGAAATGAATGGTAGAAAATATCGTCAGAATTTATTATAATTGATTCTTTTAATTTGATATCCAAAGCTTTTCAGTCTAATTTCGTGTTATTGTTGCTTTTATTTATTTTATATTAATATCAGAAATTAAAGCTTTAAATAGTTTCCTCAAAGATCATCAATATAGATGATCTTTAAGGAGACACAGAATGAGCTCGAAAATTTTTAGTTTCATCAAACTATTTAAGATAAAGATATTTTATTTACTCAGGCTTATATTCCCATGGTTTCATGTATGGGTCAGGTGAGTTGGGTGACCCAAAGGCTAATGAAATATCGTAAGAACAGTTATCAGTCGAAACGGGAAGACGAATTTTGGGTCTCAGATTGAACACAGCACCAAGAGCCATGAAGAGTGAAATGATCAGTCCGGATAAGAAGCCACCAATAGCTCCCTTTGAGTACAAAATGGACACAATTAATTGAGCTCATTGTTGCAATTGCAATCAAAGTTATTCTAAAAGTGAATTAAACATACTTTAGCATTTCCAAAAGGAATGAAAATACCCAAAGTGAAAAGAGCTAGAAGAGGCCCGCTTATTGCGCCAACTAAAGCTGATGAAGCCTGAAATAAAAAGTCGATAAATTATCACAACGAATTATAATAACGAAAAACCTTAAAGGCTGTCATTTACCTGCAAAACAGTCCCGAGACGTCCAATGAAAAAAGCTATTCCAATCGAAGAGAGTCCATAAAGCGCAGCTAAATTTAAATTAAATAAATTTTTCATCAGATGAACAGTTCAACTATCACCAGTTTATAAACGCACAAAGTCCTTTGGTTATCCTAGCTTGCGTCTGATCGGTTGTTCTACTGAAATATCGTCGCAAAAAATCATCCCATGTCAAAGTAGCCAGAGCATTATAACCAGATGAAAGTGTGCTGTAATCAAATGCATTCATCGTTTAATAATATGTATCACAGATTATAGAACTGTGTTACCTTAGAGATCCACTGAAAACTCCAACGACAAAAACACCTGAAAGTCCAGGTACTTGTGATAATGTGTCTTGAACATATAATGGCATCATCTAAGAGAAACAAGAGAAACAAGTTACTAGAGATATTGGAAGCATTTCATTCAAGTGAATACCTGATCATGTCTTTCAACGATTCCAAGTGAAATCGGATCACAAGCATAGTACTTGGCGTAAATGATGATTCCAGACCAAATGGCTAATATAGCGATTATTAAAACTCCGGGTATATTCCAGAATAATGCTCTAGAGCGAAATAAAAAATCTCCTGTTTAAAAGGTTCATAAGTTACTGACGAGTAATGTTTTGGTCTAAGCTTTCAAAATTGAATTGCGACAAATAGACTAGACTTACAGGCACGTTAAAATAAAGGTGCACTTCTCAAGATTATGTTGTGTAAAAGTACAAAAAATTTGCATCAAAAGTTGTCGAGTTACGATCTTAAATAGACAGTTTTGACAAATAAATATATACAATAATACAACAGTAATAGACCAACGAAATCAAGTTTTGCTTTTCGTTAAAAATCATATACTCAACTACATATATCAGTATTTTCAACTTCATACCAGAGTTTCGATGAATCGAAAGAAGGCGAAATTTAAGATCAGTATTTCTTGAACAGTGGTACAGCCGAAATCGAAGTCCTTTTTTTAAAGAATCTTATTTTCCTTTCTTCAAAAATTGTTTTTCATCAAATGTCTAGGAAACTTAGTTTCGATGGTGACCTAAATCTTTTAATCGAGTTTTTTTAATTAGTTATTAGTTATATTACAGGTGAATTACATCTTTTTTAACAACTTTGAGGCCAAATTACGTCTTTTTTGATTAAATTTTTTATTTTTACACAACATAATTCTGAGAAGTTTACCTTTATTTTAACGATTGAATGGTGCCTGTAAGTCTAGTCTATTTGTCGCAATTCAATTTTGAAAACTTAGACCAAAACATTACTCTTCATACCTTATAATATGTACTAGAACTTATAGTACTACAAAAGTAATCATTGAAATGTCTATCGATAATAATATCTCCTGAATGAATATGAAAATGTTCAAGTCACTTCAAGCGTAACTTCTCTGATCGAACTAAGTATTAATAATCGAACTAATAACTCATAGCAGATAAAATACTAAGTACTTATAACGATGACTGTTTCAAGTTGTCAACAAGTTTATTTTGTTTCTGCTTTCTGCACCTTTGTGTAATATGCGAGAGCGACAGCTCAAGACAGGTACAGTATAATGCATTATAACTAATAATCAGCATAAAGCAAGGCTAACTGACGCAGTCGACTGTAAGCAATTTCAATTTACTGATTGATTTGACTTTTTAATTAGAGTTAGTTAATTATAATTGCAATCTTACTGACGAGCTTTTTCCTTTGATTCTAAACAGCAATATCTTTGAACTTGAGTTTGTTTTGAACAGTAGACACCAGTCCATCCAACAATGGAGCCCAAAAATATGACCCAAAAGTTATCATTACGATAAATGTCGAAATCGAAACTATTGAAATGCAGAAGCACATTATCAATCATTGAATTCGGAAAATGATTTTGATTATTTACTTGAAAAAGTTGACTCTTCCACCTTCATTAGCAAGTCTCCATGGATGAACAACACCCATTTCAAGTGAGCCACCAATAACCACCATGAGAAGGCAGTTTAACATTAAAAAAAATTGAATAACATCCGACCAAATAACAGCTTTAATTCCTCCCTAATTTCATGGATGATTAGTCAGTTGTTAATGGACAGTAATTGATCACCCTCTATTAGCTTACCATGGTTGTATAAAAGGTACATATTGCACCAACAACTAAGATGGATGTGTTGACGGACAAAGGAGTCACTATTTAAGTGAAGATGAACATTGCAATTAGCAGGACATTATTGTGAGATTTGTTAATTAACAAATAATTACCTGAACTGAGAGCCAAGGAGGGCCCATAGAGCACTACACCCATGTAGGGAAGCTGTGGGATGAAGAGGGCGGAAAGGGTTAATGAAGAGTTGAGTAGACAGTCGACACTTGCCTTTGTAAGGGTAAGCAGGTGATACTTAACCGTATAATTAACATTCGTCAGTCAACAATCATCTTACTTAATTGTAATCAACTCAATTCTCTGAAGCCTAGTTTGTTCAACTAGCTTTTCACAACTATTATTTACTTCCTTGTATTGTTTCATTTATAATTATTAATAATGAGACTGATAAGTTTTCAAGTGTTGGTAATATGTTAACAAAGAACTGACCTGTTTTATGGATTTTAATTGACAGTAATTCAAAACAAATGCTCACTTTAAGTCAAACACAATATGGACTGTGAACACTAAACAACAATAGCAATAAACAGCAACAATTTGATCACAGACACCAGATGGTTAACTTGGAGTTTTCATGAAATGCAGACACTTAACACCATTAACCTTAATAATGATAAAAGGTCGATTTAATGATAGTTTACAAGATTCAATCGACATCTTTTTCTTATTATCCTAATTGTTTAGAATTGGAAACAAACTTCAATCAAGACCTACTATCAGATCAACTTTTTCTGATGTAATTGAATTAAATTGCTTGGTTCAATTGGTCACTAAATGGTGAAAAGACAAACAATTTAATCCAAAATCCAAGCCATTAATCATTTGAGTAAAGTTAATAATTACAATTTTTTATAATTTAATAATTTCGCAACTTCATATGAATTTGCTTGATTCATCATTTTTTCATCTTATTTAATACACTACTTTCATGTGTCCAGCTCATGTGAAATTAATGCTGCAATCAATCAGTTCTCAATCAAGGTAATCGTATCATTACCTTGAAATAACTTACATTCATTTGAATTATATCTTTTCTCGTTTTCACTGTTTAACTTATTTCTCAACATCAAATGAAAATTACAAGTAAATTTGCATTCGGAAAGTTGTTATTGTTCAAGAACAAACGAAGAGTGAAAAAAGTAAACAAATCAAATATTGAAACTCGATTTGATTATTTTGATTACTTACAGTGGCGAGAATGAATCCCAATGAGCCAATAATTCGTATTTCTGGAGATTGAAAGCGTAACGACAAATACTGCCTCAGGAATGAATTAAGGTAAAACGATGAAGATGATGTGCACATCGGAAAATGAAAAATGATCATCAACAGTTGTGATATTTACTGTCTTAATATGTCCAGCCTTGATTAAGGATTGACCTTAATTTCATCAATCTGTTTAAACTTACCTTATTAACGCTGATAACATTAAGATCATAATAAAGCGGCATGAAAATGTAAGAAGCCAATAGAATTGCAATTAAAAAGGAAATCATGTGGACACTGTATTGGGTTCCCTGAATTGAGTTCAAATGGTAATAATAATAGGATTGATGGTCATTCACGGCTTTGAATCTGTTTCAACAGAGCCTTTTCGTTATCAACTTACTAGAAGGTAAACTTCAGCTGGAACACCAAGAATAGTATTTGTTGACATGAATGAAGCGGCCAATGAAAGTGCTACTGGAATCACACTCAGGTTCCGATTACCTGTTAAATACTCTGAATTGTTGGCTTTCTTTCGATCTTTGCACCAGAAGAAAACACCGATTCCAGATGAGACTGTAAGAAGAGCGGCAAAAACGAGGTAATCAATTGTGGTGAAATTGTGTTTGGAATAAGCTATAGTTGTTTGATTATTCATTGTCGATGCTAGTAACTTGAACTTTTTGAGTAAATGGTTTTGATATTATATTATTTTTTAAACATTGAATTGCTGTACTTTACAGGTTTGAATGTAATTAGTTACTAACAAATAATCAGACGAGAGAGAGAGAGAGAGAGAGAGAGAGAGAGCGAGTGAGTTTACTTAAAGGGGAAACTTAATCATGATGAAAGAGGAAGAAACTGGGAGGAGAAATGATTAATTAAATCAAGTATCTTTGGCGCGGAAAAATAGATTCACAGTTTTGCTTCCATATTTCTTCATCAGCTCAGCCTTCAAAAGTATTAATAATTTTATTTATCCAAAATTCATCGAGTTTCATTTCAACAATGAATTGTGCAATCATGAAAATGAATTGACTCGATAATCGAAGTGAATTGAAATTTTAACTTGAAAATGAATTGCAATAACTCGACTTCTTCATTCACTTATGAACAATCATCTGTAACGTGATGAATTTGAAAACATGATCCACAACTTGAATGTTTAAACGCTCAAAGTTTCGATGATCAATATTGTTTTCTTGAAAACACATCCAATAGTCAAGCCGTTTAAACTCCATAAAGAGCAGGAAGTAGAGTAGTTGTAAGTTCAAGGAGCGTAATAGACAGAGGAAGTGGAGGGTCTTTGGAGTATTTCAAGAGCTTCTTTCATAATCTGAATCAATTTGAAACAAATAATCTTTAGCTGGCATTTCTTTCATCATCCGGTTCATTGAATAATAAGTTAGCATGAGAAAGCGACATTTTACACAGTATTTAGTTTATCTGAATAGAAGAAGTGTGTGAATCCTCAACCTTTACATTTTAGCATTAATACGAACTGAAAAGAGCAGAAACAGCATCCCAAGAACAGGAATTCATCAATCTATTGTGAAATTAATTGTGCTGTTATAACTTTCAGATTTGAATTTTTCCTCACAAATGGAACATTTAGAACTATGTTGTCACTAATATTTTCAGAAATGCAACACTGAAAAACCATCAAGCATGTGCCCAGTTGTATTGTTTAGCCACGATTTTCGAAGATAATGAATTGCCTTGAATTCTCAACCTTCTTCTTCTTGCTCAAAAGTAGTGAGACAAAGATAACAGGCTACTCTTATCGTTCATTGGTTCAATTTTCTTTCCAATGTTGAGTAGAATCAACTAGAGCTCAACTTAAGTTATGGTGATCATCATCAATCCCACCATTACATAAACATTAAGAAATAAAAAGTAAATCAAAATAATAAAGATTTTATGCATCATATTGTAAGTCTTGTGGTGTAGACAAACTATGAAAGCGTTTAACCAACGCAAAAAATTAACACAGAATCGTTTGCCTTTTTGCGCTCTTCTGAACGCAATAATTTTCACTCAACTAAAAGTATCTATACTTGCCCCAACAATAGTCTTGACAAAATTAACAATTATACAATAAGTATTTTATGATCAATTGTTAGCTCAGTGGTTAGAGGCTGAAAGTGTAAGGTGAAGGATTGAAACCAGAATTGAAAATCTCTTTGCTATCACTTAAAATCAAAACGCGCATAAATTTATTCAACGCAAATTGGCAAAAAATCTGGCCCCTTCCTTCAGCGCTCGTGTTTCTGCCTGGGTCGACTGGTAGGATTTAATATTTACTGTAGAGGAAAATTTAGTTTGAAACTTCTATGAACAGTGAATCTAATAAGAACTGATAGTAAATCAGCCGGAAAATCAATTCCTAGGCAATTCATTGAACTCATTTTCACAAATTGAATACATATTTTATACAGTATTTTTCATAGAGCAAGAAGAAGGTCCTCCCTTTTGAAACGAATTTTTATTCTCCATTTAGAAGAAACTAGAAGAACACCAAAATACAGCAATTCAAACATCTCAAGTGCATTGATTCACCTTGTGTTTGGTTTATATGAAGAGTAACCCGCGAAAAAACTTTTCACCCAAAAAAGCACCAATTGAATGCTTTTTATAAGTGCAATCAATTTTTATTTTTATTTTTTGCGAAAATACAAGTTAACTGTAAATTTTTATTCTATTATATTATAAAATATGCATTTGAACCTCAGTAAAAAATCAATAAGACTGAACATAATCTTTCATTATAACCGTTTTAACGTTGAATATTTGATCAAACTTGAGATTTAGTGTGAGCATCAGGATCAATACCGAATATCATGGTACTTTTGTATGACGATGAGCCTACAGCTGCAAGTTGAGCAGTAGTCTCGTCACCATGACCATTCCTGTAGATACCGTCATCCTCATTTAGAGTTATACTATTTTTATTCTCTGAATAAGGTTCTACTAACTTGAGCGATTCTGGCAAATCGTCTCGGAAAAAGATTTGTCCAACATAAGAAATGTCACTTTGTTCAGTTGTATTTCGTGGGTAAACTTCAATGTGAATGTGCACAGCTCGACCCGCATACCAACCTGGAATAATAGTATTGAAGTTTACTAATCCGTTTTGGTCAGTTACTTGATAACCTCGAAGGAAACGTTCATCACTGACTGGTGTAGGTCGAGCGTTACTTCTACCTTCCTGTTCGGGCTTTCGTCTCCGATCGCCTCTGTCTCTCTCAGTTCCCTTCGGTTCACTATGCCCTCGAAAACCTCCATGTCCGTATAAACCGTGTTCCTCCGAACTATCTAGACCTTTTGGCCCAGGACCAGGACCCATGCCTCCAACACCTGAATATTCACCAATAGCGTTAGCATGCCAAATATGAACAAACAGGTTCTCTAAAGGAGAACAATCGTTTGAATTAACTAAAACGATTGAAAGATTATATTGAATACCAGTTTGACCATCTGTAATATCAGATCGTTGAAGATCATCGGGTAGAAAATAAGGACCTTCAGTGTTGAACGGCGAAAGTACACATTGATGTTGATTGGCCTCTCTCTTGTATCGAGCACAGTTGATTACTGTTCGATCATGATTCAAAAATTTACCTGGTTTGTCAGGATCAGCCGCAACTATAGCGAGGAAGGCACAAAAAACGAAAATACAAGCAATTCTTGACATTTTGGTTGAATCTACTGTTTAAGGGAAGAACCAACACTTTTTAAGAAACAATTAAATAAAAGTTATTACTTGGTAAACTGTTGCTTGTTAGATAGTTTATATACTAGTTCGATAGTAGTGCTATCGAGATACAGAAAAGGAGATAAAATTCCTTAAATTTTCCATGATTATGAACAATAAAGAGTTATTGTTTCACGATTCTCTCAGTAATAAGTTGATTGTAAAATTGTAACAGATCTAGGAGAACCTATTGTTTCTCTTTCTTTAACCGGATCTGTTTTATCGTTTATAACTGCATATTTTAGATACTATTTTTAAAGGATGCTTCTCTACATCAATTATCAATTTTTATTTGAGTTTTTATGCTTTCAATATTCCAATAGAAAATATGAAAAGAAAAAGAAAAAATAATCATTAATAATATATTTAAGGTTAAGTAAACAATAGGAACCCATCTCTAGGCAATGTCTTTAGGCAATGTCACTAAATCGTTAGTCTCGTGAACTAGTCAGTAAGAGAATAGTTCACAATGATAGCTCATGCAATCATGAAAAGTATTATTATGCCAATGAACAAATGCCATTTTGCTCTTTCAATTTCTTAACTGTTACTGGACTTCGAAAATCAAACTGATTCAGAATATGTTATATTATAATACTAATGAAAGCTGAAGAAGTCAATTATTGATCACTCAATCATGTCTAAAATGATCAAGAATAACATTGGAAACAGCGACTATTGCATGGGATAATATTAATCGAATTCTGCATTTGATTAAGAAATTTTTGGCCTTAAATGACGCAAAATTATAAAATATATTATTATTTAATATTAATGACATAAATTCGATTTTATTTCATTCTCTCATTTTGACCGATTTTTTACCAATAATTTAAAAATTGAATGTATTTTACTGAGTGCAAAGAATTTCCGATCAGTCATGATGGGTTCCTATTGTTTACTTAACCTTAAATATATTATTAATGATTATTTTTTCTTTTTCTTTTCATATTTTCTATTGGAATATTGAAAGCATAAAAACTCAAATAAAAATTGATAATTGATGTAGAGAAGCATCCTTTAAAAATAGTATCTAAAATATGCAGTTATAAACGATAAAACAGATCCGGTTAAAGAAAGAGAAACAATAGGTTCTCCTAGATCTGTTACAATTTTACAATCAACTTATTACTGAGAGAATCGTGAAACAATAACTCTTTATTGTTCATAATCATGGAAAATTTAAGGAATTTTATCTCCTTTTCTGTATCTCGATAGCACTACTATCGAACTAGTATATAAACTATCTAACAAGCAACAGTTTACCAAGTAATAACTTTTATTTAATTGTTTCTTAAAAAGTGTTGGTTCTTCCCTTAAACAGTAGATTCAACCAAAATGTCAAGAATTGCTTGTATTTTCGTTTTTTGTGCCTTCCTCGCTATAGTTGCGGCTGATCCTGACAAACCAGGTAAATTTTTGAATCATGATCGAACAGTAATCAACTGTGCTCGATACAAGAGAGAGGCCAATCAACATCAATGTGTACTTTCGCCGTTCAACACTGAAGGTCCTTATTTTCTACCCGATGATCTTCAACGATCTGATATTACAGATGGTCAAACCGAGTACTAGCCAAAAACTATTCTAAAAAAAGTTGAAATGCCTTGTACAATATTTACTAGGATCGATTTGAATCTCGAAGAGTCTGAAGAAAACGCCACTGCTTTGAATAATTTTCTCCATAATACCAATATTTCAGAGTAGGATAGCTCAAAAAATCGCTGGTACAGATCGTTATGCCTAATATTGAATTTAGAAAAAAGTTTTACTTGAAAATCGTGATCCTCTTTGGGTTTCAAGGATATTGTTTAATAACTTCTTAGGGAATATAGATTTAGATCTGATTTTTAGACTTTGCTTTTATTTTGATTTACTTTACTAATTACAAGCTTTCGATTGATACAAGGTGTTCGTCCGGGTAAGTCAAAAAATATATTGATCTGAAAATTTGTATGCAGATAGTTTTTGATGGCAAATTGCTTTACGGTAAAGCTAATAAATTAAACTTAAAATGCTCGTGATCTGGATCTAGTTCTCTAGATATCAAGGAACCAGGTTTAACCTACCCGTTTGAACACCTTGTATATTCATTATATTCTTAGTCACAGACCGATTCTGCTAATATCCTTTGTGAAACCTATTATTTTATTAGTAGAACAAGTTTTTATCATGCAACTTTATCATGACTCTGTTACCACTTGAAAGTTGAAATTTTTAAGATCATGAATCAAAAAGACTCTCAAATCATTTATTAATGACGAAGTGGAGGATAACCCAAAGTCTAAGTGATAAACTCATAAGTTTAAAATTAATCAATCAAGCATCTTTATGATCGCCAATCATGTAACGAAACTTGTTCCTCCATCTGTTGATGTCGAGCTAAACTGCTAATGAAATATTTTTCACCAACAAATATCTGTGATTCAATGTTCATTATAATATCTATGATTACTATCATTTTCATTCAAATAACTTCATCTTTTTTCTTCCTCTTATTTCCTGTCAGCAATTTGCTTTTATCAGTCGTTTTTCTCCCTGAATCTGGTTGCGCATATTTTCTCTCTTTGCCTTTTCTTCCCTCAAATATTAATTTGGCAACTGGTAGCGTCTAACCCATGCCAACATGTAATTTTAGCAACTCTCAAGTTTACCGACTCAGTGAAAATGAACCAAGGTATCCTTTCAAACCTTCTGGAATCACACTTAAAAACATTCAATTTTCGTTTTCTTTCTTTCTTTCTTTCTTCTCTCTCTCTCTCTCTCTGATCTCATCACAATCATGTTTCACCCAAAGCACCAAGACTGTTTTCATTTATATCTTGTGCTCATAAATGCACACCATCATTATTATCATCTTCACTCTTATTCTTCGCTTTTCTATCTTCCAACTCCCAACTTTCTTAAACTTGTCTGGATCCAATTTTTGCTTCATTTTTCTCTTAAATTTTCTTCATCTTTTGCTTTCCTCTGCTCTCTTCTTCATTTTACCTTGTTACTCTTTCTTTTACTTATAGCATCCTTATCTCCATCCTCATCCTCATCCATATCTGCGCGGTCTTTCTCTCCCATTCTTGCGTTCTCTTCTCACTCTTTTTCGTTCTCTCAAGTTCCTCTTTTCCATCATGAAACTTGTCAGAGGAACAAGAAGACGAAAGAAGGAAAGAAAGAAAGCAAAAGAAACTCATTGGAATAAATTTCATTGTAAGCATCTCTATTTTCATATCATGTGTTCTTCCATATCATCTATTCAAATAGGATTTAAATGATTTAACTTGTATAATCATCACCATCACCATCATTATAATCATAATCATCTTCACCTTCATCACCAACAAAATCACTATCATCGTCCTCATCGTCACTTTCCACTGAACGAGAAAATAAACAATAGAAACGAAAGAGAAGAGGTAAACATAGAGAAATTGTTTTTTCTTCATTCAATTGTTAAAGTCACCTTGCTATCAATATCAAACAGTTTCATGATCTACGTGGCCAATAGTTCATCATTGGTAAAACAAAAGGTTCATTATACTTTACCATCAACAGACATCTGAGTGATTGTGGAGTAAAAGTGAAAACAAATCGAAGAGAAGAATCACAATCATGGCAATGATCAGAGCAGGAGGTGGAGGTGGACTGAACACTGGACCATGGGCTGAGTTGATGGAGAAATTTCGTGAAAAGCAACATGTTCAATCGAAGCGAGATCAACAGTAAGTTCAAGTTCTGTTAAGTAAACTTGAATCCTAAACTGATTTGAGTCACCAAATGTTAACCTTGAAATATTAACACGAAAAAGTTTGAAATTTTTACTCTTCAATATCATTTGTGCAAAAAGGAATCATTGTGAATGGCGACAAAACGAAACAAATAGGGTTTTGACACTTAAACTTTTCGATTTCAAATGACACAGTTTACCTTTGGAAGTTTCTGTACTTTACATTCGATTTTCGTATTCAATTAAGCAATTTAACCTCTTTTTATCCACCACATCATAGCATTTGCATGTTGATTAATATTTCTTTTTGCATCCATTTCAAGAAAACTTGGCGTGGAAATGATTTCAAATTAGTACGATTGACTTGCAATGGAAAACTTGAAATGTTAACTTTTACGATCATTATCACTCTCATGCTCGTCATGATTAGGGAAACTTTCGAAAAGATGAGAATCTCACTCATTTCTCCTTTAATTCAATTTAATCAACATTGTTAAATGTTGTACAGAACAGCTTGAAATTTGAATTTGGATTGAGTTTCTTCACGATGATGATGATAACGATGATTTACTCATGTAAAAACAATGCATTTCTCATAGAAAATGAAAAACAGGGGAACAAGAGTTTCTTTTTACTGAAAAACACCATTTTGCTTCAGAACAATTGAGTGGAATTGATTTTTTTGCTAATAGTTGCTCATTAATTTTTAATCATCGGATTGTCCTGTAAGTTCAATTAATAAAATTGCGTTTCACTGTCACATTTAAATTTGATTATCCATTCAGCGTAAAGTTAAACTTTAGCTCTTTTCAAGTCATCTGACGATGACAGATTCAAACTTGCATTTGATGGAACAGAAAATAAAGAGAAAAAAGTTTAAAAATTTTCCATGGAAATGATGTGAAACATAACATGTTTTATATTAATATAAAGATACAGGTTATCGAATATTGTTCAGTGAGAAAATTATAAATATCAATTGAATTGAGTAAAATTTGGCAGATTTTAATGTTTGTTTGATCGCAGACAAAAAACTGTTGCTCTGAGATTGAATTGAGAATTGAAAAAGAGAAATTCTTCCCCAATTTTCATGAAACTTTTCATTCTAATAGTAATAATTTCATTCTCTGAGTTTTTTACTCACATTTTGAAATGAGATAACAAGAAAGTAACAAAAAACTTTCAAATATAATGATAATAGCCAGGTTGTGTAAGAGTTTCAAGAAAAGAAAATGAATTCAGACGTAAAAAATAGCGAAATAAAGTCATCATAATGTGGATAATGATCATGATCATCATGAACCTCTTGCTGTATAAAAAGTACTTCATTCTGAAATTGTATGAAGATGAAGAAATAACGAAACAAAGAGAGCAAAAGAGAAGCCATGAAAGTTATCATTCTCTTGATGAATAAATTATTCCGGCACAGAGTTGAACATGGTACATACATCTTGTTTGGTTACAAATATAAAGTCAAATCTTACGGATTAGATCTGTCACTGTCAAACCCCTCGAGACTAACCCAACATTCCCGTGTTCATTTTTATCTGAACTCAACTTTTACACTCTTTATTTTCTTTGCAACTGAAAATGTGAAAAAAATACTAAAGAAATGTACTTCATGTTTGCTGATTGTTGTTTCATTTCAAGAAGCAGTTGATGATGATGATGGTGATGGTGATGAATATGACACAGACAAGAGTTATAAAATGGAAAAATTTCATTTAATAAAAGTAGAAAAGTAATGTTGTAAAAATAAGATGAAAATAAATTGAAAAACCTGAGAAAAATTGGAGAAAAAAGTTCATTCCTTTCTCAGCTTCAATACTCAGCTTCACCTTTGCTTACCTTGAAAACTCGGATAAATGCTGTGTAAACTTTCACATTTAGACACGAAAGGTTTCTTTCCTAGAATACAATGCAGTCTACATTGAGTAATTTTTATCAAAATTTTAATTGAAACTAACGAATTTCTGAATAAATTTATGAAGCTATGGTGCAAAATATTTGATAATCATTGTAAAAATCTCATCTGTAAAGCAATTCA
The DNA here is from genome assembly GCA_036759885.1 of Tetranychus piercei. NCBI lineage: Eukaryota > Metazoa > Arthropoda > Arachnida > Trombidiformes > Tetranychidae > Tetranychus > Tetranychus piercei. The sequence continues at coordinate 10,187,333 of CM071878.1, forward strand.
AATTAAGAAAATTTTTAGAAAATATTAGATCTAGACTATTTGCTTATAAGTTAGCGCAATTAAAAATTGACACAAGAATTCAAATCAAAACTTGAGACAGCATGGCTTGATTTGAAGGCACATTTCTCAGGTATCAAACTAACAAGTAAGCAAACTTCACCTAGATTTAAGATTTGAGGTTAATTCCTTCAGGCTTCATTAGGTGAACTCAAAAAACAGAAAATATTTTCCGATTATTGAAGATTATTAGCAATAATTAGTTAATGAAAATCAAGAAAAGTTAATCTGGTTACTGTTTAATCAGTCTAAGAATTTATGGAAGCGATAAAGTCAGATATATGAAATATCTTATATAAAAATATATTTCGAGTCTCTTTGAGATGTTCATGTTCAGTTAATATTCATTCTGCTTTTTTAGACAATAAGATTTTGTTGGTTTACATTAAAAATTATAAATTATAAAAGGAAAAGGAAACTGTGAGTTTAGGAAATGTGAAGAAGATTGAATATCATTAATATTATGAAAACAAGAGTGGCTTCAAGTCAATGAACGAATTCACGACCCGCTTTATGAATCAACACAGGCTATGAAAACATTTTGCAGAATACTTTATTAATCAGTTGTCCGTTTCAGCATATGCAATGAGAAAAATCGTATCAATTCACAAATAAATATTACTCTCATGCTAACATAGTATTATATGTGGCTAAAATAAGCCAATTTTGGACAGTTTTCTGCACAACTTTGTTAATAGTATATACATAGGTACATATTACATATATAGCAACACATCGCCTTCCAAATGGTTCGTCCAATATGAATAAAGTCTAATTACAAGTCGATTAGATTTATAGCGAAAGAGCTGGACATTCAAATAATGCACGACCTTTGAATACAATGCATGAATCAAAGTCTAACATTATTAATAGTAGATCCTCTTTCACCGTCTACTTCGCCGTGTTTCTTTTCTTTGTTTTCTACCCTATCAATAATGTAATGACCCAACCATTTTAATAGTTTTGTTGCCAACTCGTGAATTTTCGAGTTAAAATAGCTTGAATAAAAAACTAGTATGAATAGTTGTACAGTTGTATGATTGAGTTTGGCTGCGTTGAAATTCACCCTGATTTAGTCGACTAATCAAACTGACCCTCTACTCATCCTAACAAAAGCCAATATTGTTATTGCATCAAGTTTTCTATCATTTATGAAAGGATGAGGACCAAAAGAATAGGGAGTTCGGCCTAGATTTTTTTTGATGATATTAACAATGTTCCTTGTTCAAATTTTTACGCTGAGTTCAAATATGCAATCCATTTTTTTCTAAGACTTTTTCTTCGCGTTTTATTGCATAATTCAGTATGTTAAAACAGAAATCGGCCTGAAAAGGCATGATATAGTGCGTGAAGCCAAACCGAAACCTGATTTTACTGTACTTTGTCATATCAGCTTTCTATTGATGCCAAAAAATATCAAGAAAAAACCCGCAAAACTACCTATCATCACAATATGCTGTATTTTATAACGTATAATGGCCTAAAAGTCCATGATAGAGTGCGTGAAGCCAAACAGAAACAACACAATATCATTCTAGATCATATGAACTTTCTATTGATGCCAAAAAATATCAAGAAAAAACCCGCAAAACTACCTATCATCACAATATGCTGTATTTTATAACGGATAATGGCCTTAAAGTCTATGATAGAGTGCGTGAAGCCAAACAGAAACAATATAATATCATTCTAGATCACTCAAGCTTTCTACTGAGGTAAAAAAAGATCATGAAAAAACCCGCAAAACGGACAGGATGCTAATAACGATGAATTTGGAAATGAAAATCGACCTCAAAGTGTATGATAGAGTGCGTGAAGCCAAGCATAAACTACATAGCATCGTTCTAGATCAGTTTAGCTTTCAATCGAAGCAAAAAAAGATCAATAAAAAACACACGAAACTATATCTTTCTCTCATAGGTAGACATCAAAGATTGCAAGAGCGAAACCTTCATCGGAACAAGTTTTTCTAGAGTTTCAAGCCAGAGTTTGAAGAACAAAAAGCTTGTAATTTGAAGCAGTTTAGCTTGGATAGAAGAGTGGGATTTACATCAAAGAGCGAGATTGTACAAAGATTAACCCAGAGACTGTAGAAGGCAAACTGGGTAGCAATTGGAGACTGAGCATTAAAATAGACTGAAAAGAAGAGAGGAAAGCAGAAACCAAAAGAGTGGCTGATGAAAGCGCAAGAGACACGTAGGTCCAGACCACGGCAGGATTGAGTCAATGTTAGGATTGCTGTTGATAAGGAGAGCAGTCACTGAAGCTTTCTCACACAAGTAACACTTTAGACTTCAGGCTGAAGGAGGTAGAGTCGAAGGAGTTGTAGAATTTGCAAATGTTAACGAGGAAAATGTTTCATCTTTCAAATTCATGAGTAGATTTGTAAAAATAATCTGAATACTATCCGCTAGCAACTTCTAGAAATAGCAAAAATGTATTTTTGGTCGCGGCTAACAACATAAGGTTATTGCAGTAATATGTTTTGCATCTAATGCTAATTTGATTAACAGATCGATCGCAACAATATTCGCACAATTATTTCTGAATTCCAAGAGTACAATGAGACCCAGAATGATAAATACAACGAATAACAGCTTTTCCGTCGTGTTTTAGATTACCGAGTGTGTTATTAAAAAAACAAACTGTTTTATTAATTTTAATGCCCTTTTTCAAGTTATCTCAGCAACTACATGTCGAATCAAAGAATCGATTTTATAGTAATGATCAGCATGATGAATTCACCCTGAAATACTTCGTTGCACAGAAAAAAAAATTTAAGGCCATTTTCACGAAAACGGCTTCGAATATAAAAAAATGGTTTACACAATCGTGTTTCTCATGTCATTTTACATCTAAAAAAATTTATTTGGAAAAAATCTAAATTTTAGGCCGTTTTGGTCCTCATCCTTGATTCGCTTTTATTGTAAGAAAAATCTGAAAAAATTATTTATTCCAAAATATTTGTTGAATTGGCCCAATTTCAATCTTTACTAACCGAAATTTGCACTGTTTCGAGTTTGCAGAAACTATCTTCTCAAGGTTTTAGATTCTACTTTCATCCTTAAAAAGAAAACTTGAGTTTCACATCAAGTTTATGAATCAATTGTTTACAAACTGAATGTTATCAAATGGATTTACATTGAAAGATCTTTTAATTTCAAATTGACGCGAAAAGGTAATTTAAACTCCCAGTGGTTAATTAATTCGCTCGTCAATTTGAATATCAATCAATGCAAAAGTCTAATAACTTTATATGAAGCTACATTTCCATCACTCTACTGATATTAAAATATTTGCTTTTGTTTTAACCAACAGCATTTAGTATTTTATAAACATCAACAGCAGCAAAGGCAACAAGGTAAACATCATTATCAGAATAATTTGCTTGAACCAGAATTTTTCATTTTACCTTTTCTTTCTTTTTCTGATGGATAGTGCTTTCGTTATAATAAAAAGGCTTGAGCCTGCTATAATACTTGACTCCAAGTGTTGCCTGATCTTGATTCACTTTCCAACATTTTGAAACATTATCTTTGCTTGATATTATTAATAATAACATTATATTATCAATAATGTTAATGCTTCAGGTTACGTTAAAAAAGCTTTAAAAACAGAAAACTACCGTTAATAGTGTTGGTTAATTTTGTTGTTGATTTACCTTTTGTGTTGAGTTTTTAGACTGAAAGCGAAGGGAGAAACAAGGAATGTTCTGAAAGATTTTGTTCTTTTTGCTTCATGTAATGTTTCTGCACAATAATTTATCATGTCTTCCCTGTCTTTTCATCTCATTCCAAGTTCATTACTTTTGGTCACATGTAATTTTGCTTAATAAGGATAAACATGAAATTGGACGGAAGATTTGCTCCAAGAAATATTTTCTTCTTTCAACTTTCCAGTAGCAATCTTGAACAGCTGAAAAATTACATAAAATCAAAAGCAGAAATGATGTCGTCTAACAATTTGAATATAAGCATTTTTAGTTGAAATGCAATCAATTTTTCGAATAATTCTTTTAGCGACTTATTGGTCATTAAACATCATAACATTACAGTTCGCAATTAAATACATTATGTTAGGAATGATTGTGCTTTGTGTAATTACATAAAACTGGCACTATATAACATTGATGGATAAAAGTTTGAAAAAATCAGATAATTTAATAATCTATTCAGGGTAATAAATCACTAAAAGACTTTAAATGATGGTATAAATGATACATTGTGAACACTTGAGTAATCGGCCAACACGAAACGTTGAATCATTGAAATTTCAAGCAAAACAAACAATATTTTTGAATCTTCTATCTTCCCGTTCTCATTCCGGTCAATAACATATCCTTGGACACATTTTCCGCTAAATAGGCTTGCATGTGATTCTCTTATTTCACTAATGATTGACATTCACTCAATGTTCAGACGATGATTTGGATTGTTCATTCTTTCTCAGTGTAATAATAAAATGACAGTTTATAATTCTTATGGTGTTTTTTAGCTTTTATTCTCAGTTCCTCATCAAAGCTGAACAGTTATGGTATGCCCATTAGACGATTAGTACAGAATGTTACGTTGAATTAAAAGTATATACAGAAGAACATTTAAGAACATTTCTAAGTTCATATAATATTACATCTAAGATACTAAGTAATTTCCTTCACTTTTAATTATTTGAATCACAAATATTTACACTCATTGCTCAGGTAAAGTTTTTATATAATATTACCAAAGACTGGCTCAATAATTGAATCACGCAAAAACCTGTGAGTTGCTAATGCATGAAGAAATATTCAACAAAAGCGATCTGTTGATACTCTGACAACTAAACAGCATATATTGATTTTTCTCTCTTCTATTTCATTTCGAAGCAATTTCTCCAGTTAAAATCTTGAATTATAACCCAATTTTGCAAATCAAAATGATATCATTTTTCTCAAATTGTCGTTTCATTGACATTTTGCAAAGAGTTGTTGACACCTTTCTGGATAAACAAGAAGTTATAAAAAACCCAAGATCATGACCAATTATATTTCAACACTTTTAATGACATTCAGTAATTAATTACTGTTTACAACTGGATATTTAACTCTAATCAGACAGTTAATTTATACTGCCAAAAATAAGTCTAAAAAGCAATTAAGTGTGATTTATGTTTCTCTGTTTTGGCTCGAACCTATCCTTATGCTTGTAGTTTAAATATTTTCATCGCTTGTATTTATGATACTTTGGTCATTTCAGTGTCAAAATTTGTTTGTTTTATCCTCTTGTTATTAGTTTTTATTTACAATCACTTTCACCTTTCGAGTAGAATCAAAACGAACAAATATTAGTTCACTTTATTTGCACTTTTTTCATATAAATTGTTTCCAATGGGCTTTGAGACATGAACATCCATCTTTGGCCGCAACTCTTGGTCCATATTGTAAATGTTATGTATTTATAATAATGTACAGACTTCTTTTTACTCGAATTTTCTATTGTACCCTCTTTGCCCGTCACTACATATAACCAATGTTTCGGTACGATTGTTTGATCTATTCAGTAAAATGTCTTGAGATGGTCTAAATTTTTGCATTCCCAATCGATTTATTGAAGATGCAATTTTCAATATACTTTTGCAGTTCTCTTTTTAAAAGTCTTTTCAATCAATTATTCAACGAATTGTGTAAACAACGATTTTGATATGACAATAGATATAACTTTTCTGTAACATAATATCGAATTAAATCTCGAAACAGTTTTCTTAATAGCAATTTATAGTGAAAATAGATAGAAAAGTGCTGGCTTTTGATACATGTATTCTGTACTAATTCCGTATTTATTAAAATTTCAACTCAAATGTCATCAAGACTTCAAAAAATAAATAACAGGTTTTTCGTAGGCAAAACGAACTCATCTAAAGTTAAGGGTCCAGAATGATTTGAAACCAATCTTGAAATCAAAGAATTCATTGGCTATGATTTCTAGTTCTATGAGTTCTAGTCCATTCTTTGGCTAATCATAGATCGTTACATATTATTCTGAACAATTTATATTCATTATTAAATTTTCGGCATTTGAAGTCAAAGCATTTGCTTGCAATCAGTTATATTAGCATCACTGGAATCAGATTACGTGCTTTCAATTCAAATCATGCCGTAAAACTACTTTTCTGCATAATTTGCAAAAACTTTCTCAATAATTTCCAATATTACTTTTGTTTCTGAAATCGTTTTCAAGATTTTTTGTATTTATTCTCGAGCTTAGTAGCATCATAAGTCTAATGTAATCTAGTATTGTAACAATGTACAAATAAAATTGTCTAAAGGATAATTTGTATCGAATTGGAATTTTTATTTCTTGCTCAGTAAAATTTATTAATCGAATTATAAATACAAATAAGCTTAAACATTTGGAACCAAAATATAATATTCGAGAAGAAAAATTTAATTCAGTCTTGAAGAGGTAGAACTCGGTTATTAGATAAGCAACTTGACCATACAATTATACTCACTGGTAACATTACTAACCACTTTCAGTTGAAAATTGCATTCCCAATCGTAACTTTAGTTATCATAAAGTGCAAGTGAAACATTTTTATCTTTGATTTAATTAGAAAATCAAAAAATAAGCAAAACCAAAAGAATGAGATCAGAAAAAAAAGAGATCAAAAATGGCTTTTTATTGGTTTACTCTTGGAACCAAATTTTAGGACAATTTGTATAATAACAAAAGAGGTTAGGCTTGTGCGGTTAATTAATGAATGTAAGGCTTCTGAGAATTAAACTTTCTCTTCTAATTACCGAATCTTAACTCTAACTCGTTCTGTTCTATCGGAAACAATACTTGTTTCTTTTCGTCTGAACTCAGAGAACTTCATTTTAGTGTTAAAGTTTCAATTAAATTTTGAATTTTGCTTTACTCTTTGCATCTGATGAAATGTTATCAGGTTATATACTGACTTGTTAATTGACTTCTTGAATAATAGAGTTTACAGCATCTTTCAACTCATTCATTCATTTCTCTCAATTATTCTGTAAACAAGAAAACAACTGAACAGGTAATTTTTGGTTCTTTTGGAGAAATAAAAGTCAGAACCCAAAGGAAAAGAAGGAAAGAGCAAAGAAATTTTACTCTTTCACAGAATCCAAAAATATTATCGATTTTTCTTTTCCAGTCATACATGGTCTTTCCTTTTTACTCTCCTTCATGTTTACCTGTTTCAATTCCATAAAATTCTCACACAATATCCTCATTACTTCCATCATTTTTCAATCTATTTTATTACTCCAATCTAAACTCAAAGTTCAATCAAATTATTTATACTTTTTGTTTCTTCATTTTCTCACTACATTCCCTCCTTTATTACTTTTTACAATGAAAATCATTTTATTTGGCCTTTTAAAACTTCAACGTTATAACAACCAATTTAGATCAGAACATTTGAATTGCTTTTTGCTCTTTGATTCAAATTGGATGGCAAAGTTTCTAAAATCAATTTTAATTTACGATTTTATTGTTTCGTTGCGTTTCTTTAGATCATTGCCAAAGATTGGAAATGATGTTATATTGGAAAGAACTCGATCCGATGCTGGCATTGAATTCGGACCTCATCAACGATTTGAACAGATAAGCCATGATCATACGCTTTGTGAACGGGTAATAATAAATGTTAGTGGAACCAAATTCGAAACTCAATTACGAACTTTAAATGTTTTTCAAGATACTCTTTTAGGTGATCCTTTACGAAGAATAAGGTAAGAATAAGAAAATGCATAAAACAATACAAGCAAATAAGTTAAACTTTTTGTTTGTTCTCATGCACTTTTTGTTAACTTTTGCCTTTAGATATTTTGATCCAAATCGAAATGAATATTTTTTTGATCGATGCCGAGTTGCCTTTGAAGCTATCCTCTATTATTATCAAAGTTGCGGTCGCCTTCGCAGACCTGGCAACGTTCCATTGGACATTTTTGTGGAAGAAGTTAAATTTTATGAATTGGGCGAAGAAGCGCTGGAAAAGTTGAAAGCTGATGAAGGTTTTGCAGCTGATAAAGAGGAACGACCCTTACCAACCAATGAACTTCATCGTAAACTGTGGTTACTCTTTGAGCATCCAGAAAGTTCTCAGGCTGCTCGAATAGTTGCCATTACTTCAGTTTTAGTCATCATTGTATCAATTGTTATCTTTTGCCTGGAAACATTGCCCCAGTATAAACATTATAAAATATTCACAACATTCGACAATAAAACTCGAGTCATTGAAAACGACGTGCCATCAACTTCTAACCCCTTTTTTATTATTGAATCCCTGTGCATTGTTTGGTTTCTTGTCGAGTTTCTCATTCGTCTATTTGCCTGTCCATCTAAAATTGAGTTTATAAAAGTACGTTTTTCGAGATTTTAATTACTTTCATTTGCTTCAGATTCACAAATGAGATTTGATTTAATTGAAAAATTAAAAAATATTTTTTGGATTCGTTCGGTTTCTTTATGCATGCTTACAAAAATGAACAGAATCGAACAATTTATTCGACTTCAGATGAAAATTGAACTATTAAGAATACATTTTTTATTTTTCGTGCCTTTTCAGGACATTATGAATGCAATCGACTTTATGGCAATCGTTCCATTCTTCATAACACTTGGAACTGTTTTTGCTGATAAAGAGGAACCCAAAACTTTTAGCGGTGAAAAGCAAAACCAAGGAGCTTCCCTGGCTATTCTCAGAGTTATCCGTTTGGTTCGAGTTTTTCGTATTTTCAAGCTTTCTCGACACTCCAAGGGGTTACAAATATTGGGAATGACTTTGAAAGCTTCTCTTCGTGAACTAGCCTTATTGATATTTTTCCTTCTCATTGGTGTCATCCTTTTCTCTTCAGCTGTTTACTATGCTGAGGCCGGATCCGAACGATCCTATTTCAAGTCAATACCTGATGCCTTCTGGTGGGCTGTAGTCACCATGACCACTGTCGGCTACGGAGACATGGTTCCACTTGGCGTTTGGGGTAAGATGGTTGGCTCACTATGTGCCATTGCTGGTGTACTTACCCTGGCTCTGCCTGTGCCTGTGATAGTTTCCAATTTTAATTACTTTTACAATCGCGAGATGGGCTCCGAAGATTTGAACAACATCAATCTGCATCATGTCAAGAGTTGCCCTTATATTGGGCTTTATCCTTATCAAACAAGCTCATACACAATGAATCCAGATGGAGATAATGCATCTCAAACGTCTTTTCCTGATGTTTCCAATCATCATCAAATTTCATGTCAACCCTATCATCATCATCATCATCAACAAGATCATCATTCCCACACATCTAATCATCAATATTATCACCACCTCGATACCTATCAATCAGATAGCTTAATTTATAATAAATTAGATACTGACAATGATCCAAACAACTCAGATTATCTAGACTGTGATTCAATTATGCAATATGATATAACTCAATTAATAAATCAAAAAAGGCAAACCTGACTTTCCTTGTTTATTCCTTTTTGTCACTTCCTCTATCTTCGAAATAATTCATCGCATCACTTTGACCATAAAGTAATACTTGAGCAACCGATTCACTCAATAAATCAATCATTTTATATCGACTATTGTCCAGCTGATGTAACTGTTATCCAATGGCAAACACAGGTTCGTCTGAGTCTGAGAGCTCAACTGATGTGAACAACCAGCTCACACTAGATTATATTCGAGTTCCTAGCAGATACCGTTGATGTGGTGAACGAGTTGAATTTATTTATTAAGGAAGATTGAAAATTAGAGGTGAAATATGGTGAATAGGCTATTTATTCCAAGAGAGTCTCATTACCTCAGTCCTTACTGTACTACGGGTGTATCCGATCAATGAGATTTTAACCAAGATTAATCTAGAATCTTGGTTAATCTCAGTGAAAAAAAGTAACTCAGATGACGACAAAATTAACCCAGATTAGCTTCAATGCCATCTATTGTTTTTAAATTTTAATTAATTTATTTAGATTGAAATTATGTCAGCTGATTTGTGTTATCTCTTCATCTCTGATAATTAAATTAACCAGATCATTACCGGACAGTTTAATTTCTTATCTTTCTTTTTTTCTTAACAACATTAGTCTTTTAATCCAAATTAACCAACATTTTGCCATTGACCGGATACACCCTACAAAACAAAAATTTTGCATTCATTCCTGTCTAGACTTATGCACAGGGCACCAAGAGATAGTTTCTTACCTTCTGTAATGATAACTTGATTGATTAGCTAGGGTACATTGATGCATAAATTGAATAACCAAATGAAAGCTTGAAAAATCTTCAGTGTTTATGCATATACAGTCATCAATCGATTATTCTAATGTATCGCAATCTGGGTAGATAAATTATGGGACTTGAATCTCTTATTCATCTCTTTTGAGAATTGTTGAATTTTTAAGGAATCCATCAGGTCGATCAAACCATTGAGTACGGGCTAAATAGCTTAATTTGATCTTTAAATGTTTGCGTAAATATTGATTAAGTTTGAAACTATTGATTGTTAAACTGAAGCCCCTTTAATCCACATGGTTATGAATTTGCTTTAATTGAATTTCAAAACTTTAAAGCTCATAAGATTTTATTCTGTCATTTTATCATTGAAATTTATCACTCGTTGATCAAATGATTTAATTAAAAAATGAAACAGTTTCTCATACATGTTCAATACCAAGAAACAATCTTCAATAAACTCAAAAGTTGGAGTTTTTTGCTTTACACAAGCATCCTACATGAAAAAAAGATTCACAAGGGCCATTCATGGACTGATAAATCTACATCAAGATCTCATTGGTCGCTATCTGTACATTGAGTTGACTTGAAAACCAACATAACCGAATTAACTGCCCTTTTCGGCATTTTGTAAAATCGAATTGTAACTTGGTTGAAACAGTTGTATACTTTCGTATGAGTATTTATTAATATAAATTCATTAAGTAATTTGTATTTCATAGGAGCAGAAACATGTATTTTTTAAAATATACAGCTTCATGCCATAATATATTATCTAGTATATTTTAAAATTTAATTCAAATACTTTACTTTACAGATATCATAATATCAGGATCAATTCCCAAAGTGACATAAGAAGAATAACTTCCATCTTGTGATTTCAACTCAATAATATTATCTTCACCATGATCTTCAGCAAAGAACCTATCTTCTTCATTCAATCTGATTTCATTTACATTTTGTGAATAAGGTTCAACTAGTCTTAATTGTGTCGGTAATTCACGCTTAAAGTAAAGCTGTCCAATATAAGTTATTGCATCACTTTCTGCAACAGCTTTATGATATACTTCAACATGTACGTGTAAACATCGGGCGTAATACCAACCAGGAAGAATCGTTTTAAAGTTTACCTCGCCATGTTCATTGGTTTTCTGGTAACCACGAAGAAATCGAGCATCATCAATTGGTTTTGGGCGATAAGTTGGCTTAGGGAAGCTATTAAACTCTTGCACACCAGAATAGTGACCTGTAGCATTGGCATTCCAGATGTGAACATACAAATCGGATAAAGGCAAACAATTACTGGCATTAGTCAAACGAATCGTCAAATCAAATGGTATGCCAACTTGACCATCAGTAATATCAGATCGCTCAAAGTCATCAGGTAAGAAGTATGGACCTTCAGTCGTGAATGGGGCGAGGACACAGGTGTGTTGATTGGCTTCTCTCTTGTATCGGGCACAATTAGTTACTGTTCGATCATGATCAACAAATTTACCAGGTCTTGATAAATGAGCTGAAACAAAAACAATGTTCAAAGAAATTAACAAAATTGAAATTGAAATAACTGTATTCATGTTGAAGTCGATTCAATTTATTTTATTGTTTCAAAATAATAAGCTTATGAAGATATAATAACTTGAAAGAGGAGAAATCTTGTTCTGTAATTGATCGACGAATAATTGGGTTTATAAATATATTTCAAAACTAATCAGATCAACAATACTCTTGATGAATCTCTCTGGTGACTCTAATGATCTTGTTTGTCATTTTTGTACAATTGATTAAAACAATTCTGTGCATAGATAGTATGCTATTATGTTGTTACATGTTATTGAACAAAACTATGTAACAATTAAAGCTAATCCATATCATTCTTATCTATGAAACTTTCATTATGTTTTTCCAATTTAATCGTGGTTTTCAATCATTAGTTAAGATTATCTATTATATTTATGCATTGAAAACTTTATTGTTTAAAATTGAATGTTAAGAGCTAGTGTCACTTTTGGAACAGTTTCTTTCTGATTCTTTCTATTGTTTTAAAAATATTTATTCAATTGTTATTTTGACTTGATTACAATAAAAAGCATAAGTTTTAAAAGTATTTTTCATATTTTTGTATCTATTTATATGATAATAGCATTAGTTAATTTTGAACTTCTGTCTTAAGATGCAACGATAATCTCTTTATCTCATCATTCTAATCATTTGTCTGAACAAGGTAATTCAAGTCATAGTAAAGTTTTTCTTAGTCTGTGTCTTGATCTATCCACTAGAAAACTAGAAAGTTTGGCACCGAAAATTCCATTCGAAAATATCTAAATCTTAAATTCAAATCATTTATTCAATTAAATATTTGAATTTAACTTCAATCGTTTCCAAGAAACATAGTACAATTCAAAAATTTATTTCCAATATAAAGTTTTGACTTTGACTTTTTAACTTAAATTCGGTTTTCGCCTTCTCTACCCAACTGAGATGATCAGATGGAGTCAATCGCACATCCAGAATTCAACCTATTTCGAAGCTCGCATCAAATTACTGAGCTAATCAGACTTTTTGCGATCTTCAGTTCTTCAGCGCTTAAAGCGTTGCGGAAAACTCATTTTAATTATAAATTACAGTGCTTTGGCATTTTAATTTTAATAGAAACTTCTAAATTGAGATTTCTTTATCAATCAGTTAATTGTCATATTTCATACCATTAACATTTAAAAATAGAATTATAAATGAAGTACAAGTTTTCATGAACTTAACCATGAACATCTCATATTGGACGCAACACCTAACATTGATCTGATTCATCTTCAGTAAATAACTATGAAACTAAATTATGATCATCGAGTAATCTATTTATTCCGAAGCTAAAATTTGTGAATGTTCAATTACCAATATTTCTGCACTGAACTTTATTAAATAATTATTTCATCTTTCTTTCTTCATCCTTTAATCATCATCATCATCATCATCATCATCATCATCATCATCATCATCATCATCATCTCCATCTCCATCTGTATCATACTTCTGCTTATTATCGAATAGAAAATATCTTTTTTTCTCGAAGAATGAACGCAAATGTTATTAATCGAACATTATAGCCATTTTCCTAGTCTAGAAAAAAGACTATTATCTTGCTTAGAATTTGAATAAAGCTGAAAAAATATCAATTAATATGAGCGCAGATACGAAGTGAATAGTTGTTTGAAACTTTGCGTTTTGATATTCCAAAAATGGTTACACTTACGACCGTTAATCCAATAACTATAACGTTATATGACTGATAGCTACGAAGGTTAAGAATTGATGAATAACAGGCGTATCTCACCCGAATGATGATGAAACGATGGATAAAGATAAGATCAACATAAATATTCATTTTTTGCTCTTTTTGATTTAAATTTATTTGCGCAAACGATTTATCTCCGTAGATTATTCTTCTGTATATCTATTCATAATATTACATTCTTCATTGGCTCCATGATATTTTATCAGATATTTTTGAAACTGAATTGAACAGGGAAATCGATTAAATTATCGAAAACATATGTGTATTTGAAAAATTCATTTGTGTTACTACACACAGTTACCGGAATGCGATATGAATTTTTGTGTGTAAGTGCTGAGAAAACCGTCGCAATATGTAGTGGAATGTGAAATTATACAAACATTGTTATTGTGTGCAAATACAGATTTGTGTAACAGATAATAAAATTTAAAATGATTTTCTCGGAGTTCGGTTCACTGAGAAAACGTCTAAACAAGATGTGCATAAAATCTCGAGTTGAAATTTTTGGCCTCTGATGGCCTCAATTTTCAAATTAGATCTCGGAAGCGTTCCTTAGTGTTCGTAATAGAAAAATAAAGTTAGAGAAAGTCACCGTTATTAAAATTTGTTTAAGAAAGTGAAGTTGAAAGAGAAATTGGCTGAACTTCCTAAAACGCACCAGCGTCTTAACACCACCAGAACTTGGTACTAGGGTCAAAAAAGGGCAAAATATGCACATGCGCAGTGAAAAAGGCTGTGATTTGACTGCAATCGCAAAAAATAGGTTGAGTTGTCTATGAATTTAGGTTTATGAGAAAATCATGTTATAACAGAATAAGGGAGGTGGAATGCAGGAGAAACAGAATTCCTATTCGCAAGCACTGTGAGAGAGTATAAATTATTTATCAGTTAGAAGACGTCATAGTTAACAAGGACAAAACAAAAGAGTAAATACTTAATCTTTGGCAAAAACTTTGACTTTAGAGTTAGAAGTTACTCCCTGATAGACTTTTAGGGAAAAATAACCTAGGCAGGGTTATTAGACTCTTTGACTTCTAATTAATTTAACTCAAAGCCGATTGATAAACTAAACGGGGCTAAACTTCCGTATCCAGCCCGCTGAATTTCTTGATGAAACTTTGTGTACTTATAGAACTCGCCGAGCTGAGTTCGAATATGTAGGTCATTTTTGCGAAAACGCCCCCTTGCAGAGATATAAGCAATTGTATGAAAACGCGTTTTAGGCCGTTTTGAGAGCTAGCCATGCGCAGATGCTGGTTTTTTCGACAAAATAATGACTTGCTATTTAGCTAAAACCATGTGCCAAGTTTCAAGGCTCTAGTCCAAGTATTCACTGCGATAGAAGGCAGAAACTGATAAATATGAAACATGTGAAAAATGTATGAAAAACCGACAACATCGTCAAAAATCACAGAATAACAATGCATCATTGTATTTTTTGATAATTTTCACCATGACTTGAAACGCCATAACAAACTAACTTACATAACCTAACCTAACGTAACCTAACCTAACCTAACCTAACCTAAATTATTTATTTTTATGATTGAATAAAACTGTTAGAACTATGTGCATAATCCACCCTGTTCAATAGATATTTGTGTTTTAATACCGTTTAGTTTATCAATCGGCTTTGAGTTAAATTAATTAGAAGTCAAAGAGTCTAATAACCCTGCCTAGGTTATTTTTCCCTAAAAGTCTATCAGGGAGTAACTTCTAACTCTAAAGTCAAAGTTTTTGCCAAAGATTAAGTATTTACTCTTTTGTTTTGTCCTTGTTAACTATGACGTCTTCTAACTGATAAATAATTTATACTCTCTCACAGTGCTTGCGAATAGGAATTCTGTTTCTCCTGCATTCCACCTCCCTTATTCTGTTATAACATGATTTTCTCATAAACCTAAATTCATAGACAACTCAACCTATTTTTTGCGATTGCAGTCAAATCACAGCCTTTTTCACTGCGCATGTGCATATTTTGCCCTTTTTTGACCCTAGTACCAAGTTCTGGTGGTGTTAAGACGCTGGTGCGTTTTAGGAAGTTCAGCCAATTTCTCTTTCAACTTCACTTTCTTAAACAAATTTTAATAACGGTGACTTTCTCTAACTTTATTTTTCTATTACGAACACTAAGGAACGCTTCCGAGATCTAATTTGAAAATTGAGGCCATCAGAGGCCAAAAATTTCAACTCGAGATTTTATGCACATCTTGTTTAGACGTTTTCTCAGTGAACCGAACTCCGAGAAAATCATTTTAAATTTTATTATCTGTTACACAAATCTGTATTTGCACACAATAACAATGTTTGTATAATTTCACATTCCACTACATATTGCGACGGTTTTCTCAGCACTTACACACAAAAATTCATATCGCATTCCGGTAACTGTGTGTAGTAACACAAATGAATTTTTCAAATACACATATGTTTTCGATAATTTAATCGATTTCCCTGTTCAATTCAGTTTCAAAAATATCTGATAAAATATCATGGAGCCAATGAAGAATGTAATATTATGAATAGATATACAGAAGAATAATCTACGGAGATAAATCGTTTGCGCAAATAAATTTAAATCAAAAAGAGCAAAAAATGAATATTTATGTTGATCTTATCTTTATCCATCGTTTCATCATCATTCGGGTGAGATACGCCTGTTATTCATCAATTCTTAACCTTCGTAGCTATCAGTCATATAACGTTATAGTTATTGGATTAACGGTCGTAAGTGTAACCATTTTTGGAATATCAAAACGCAAAGTTTCAAACAACTATTCACTTCGTATCTGCGCTCATATTAATTGATATTTTTTCAGCTTTATTCAAATTCTAAGCAAGATAATAGTCTTTTTTCTAGACTAGGAAAATGGCTATAATGTTCGATTAATAACATTTGCGTTCATTCTTCGAGAAAAAAAGATATTTTCTATTCGATAATAAGCAGAAGTATGATACAGATGGAGATGGAGATGATGATGATGATGATGATGATGATGATGATGATGATGATGATGATGATGATTAAAGGATGAAGAAAGAAAGATGAAATAATTATTTAATAAAGTTCAGTGCAGAAATATTGGTAATTGAACATTCACAAATTTTAGCTTCGGAATAAATAGATTACTCGATGATCATAATTTAGTTTCATAGTTATTTACTGAAGATGAATCAGATCAATGTTAGGTGTTGCGTCCAATATGAGATGTTCATGGTTAAGTTCATGAAAACTTGTACTTCATTTATAATTCTATTTTTAAATGTTAATGGTATGAAATATGACAATTAACTGATTGATAAAGAAATCTCAATTTAGAAGTTTCTATTAAAATTAAAATGCCAAAGCACTGTAATTTATAATTAAAATGAGTTTTCCGCAACGCTTTAAGCGCTGAAGAACTGAAGATCGCAAAAAGTCTGATTAGCTCAGTAATTTGATGCGAGCTTCGAAATAGGTTGAATTCTGGATGTGCGATTGACTCCATCTGATCATCTCAGTTGGGTAGAGAAGGCGAAAACCGAATTTAAGTTAAAAAGTCAAAGTCAAAACTTTATATTGGAAATAAATTTTTGAATTGTACTATGTTTCTTGGAAACGATTGAAGTTAAATTCAAATATTTAATTGAATAAATGATTTGAATTTAAGATTTAGATATTTTCGAATGGAATTTTCGGTGCCAAACTTTCTAGTTTTCTAGTGGATAGATCAAGACACAGACTAAGAAAAACTTTACTATGACTTGAATTACCTTGTTCAGACAAATGATTAGAATGATGAGATAAAGAGATTATCGTTGCATCTTAAGACAGAAGTTCAAAATTAACTAATGCTATTATCATATAAATAGATACAAAAATATGAAAAATACTTTTAAAACTTATGCTTTTTATTGTAATCAAGTCAAAATAACAATTGAATAAATATTTTTAAAACAATAGAAAGAATCAGAAAGAAACTGTTCCAAAAGTGACACTAGCTCTTAACATTCAATTTTAAACAATAAAGTTTTCAATGCATAAATATAATAGATAATCTTAACTAATGATTGAAAACCACGATTAAATTGGAAAAACATAATGAAAGTTTCATAGATAAGAATGATATGGATTAGCTTTAATTGTTACATAGTTTTGTTCAATAACATGTAACAACATAATAGCATACTATCTATGCACAGAATTGTTTTAATCAATTGTACAAAAATGACAAACAAGATCATTAGAGTCACCAGAGAGATTCATCAAGAGTATTGTTGATCTGATTAGTTTTGAAATATATTTATAAACCCAATTATTCGTCGATCAATTACAGAACAAGATTTCTCCTCTTTCAAGTTATTATATCTTCATAAGCTTATTATTTTGAAACAATAAAATAAATTGAATCGACTTCAACATGAATACAGTTATTTCAATTTCAATTTTGTTAATTTCTTTGAACATTGTTTTTGTTTCAGCTCATTTATCAAGACCTGGTAAATTTGTTGATCATGATCGAACAGTAACTAATTGTGCCCGATACAAGAGAGAAGCCAATCAACACACCTGTGTCCTCGCCCCATTCACGACTGAAGGTCCATACTTCTTACCTGATGACTTTGAGCGATCTGATATTACTGATGGTCAAGTTGGCATACCATTTGATTTGACGATTCGTTTGACTAATGCCAGTAATTGTTTGCCTTTATCCGATTTGTATGTTCACATCTGGAATGCCAATGCTACAGGTCACTATTCTGGTGTGCAAGAGTTTAATAGCTTCCCTAAGCCAACTTATCGCCCAAAACCAATTGATGATGCTCGATTTCTTCGTGGTTACCAGAAAACCAATGAACATGGCGAGGTAAACTTTAAAACGATTCTTCCTGGTTGGTATTACGCCCGATGTTTACACGTACATGTTGAAGTATATCATAAAGCTGTTGCAGAAAGTGATGCAATAACTTATATTGGACAGCTTTACTTTAAGCGTGAATTACCGACACAATTAAGACTAGTTGAACCTTATTCACAAAATGTAAATGAAATCAGATTGAATGAAGAAGATAGGTTCTTTGCTGAAGATCATGGTGAAGATAATATTATTGAGTTGAAATCACAAGATGGAAGTTATTCTTCTTATGTCACTTTGGGAATTGATCCTGATATTATGATATCTGTAAAGTAAAGTATTTGAATTAAATTTTAAAATATACTAGATAATATATTATGGCATGAAGCTGTATATTTTAAAAAATACATGTTTCTGCTCCTATGAAATACAAATTACTTAATGAATTTATATTAATAAATACTCATACGAAAGTATACAACTGTTTCAACCAAGTTACAATTCGATTTTACAAAATGCCGAAAAGGGCAGTTAATTCGGTTATGTTGGTTTTCAAGTCAACTCAATGTACAGATAGCGACCAATGAGATCTTGATGTAGATTTATCAGTCCATGAATGGCCCTTGTGAATCTTTTTTTCATGTAGGATGCTTGTGTAAAGCAAAAAACTCCAACTTTTGAGTTTATTGAAGATTGTTTCTTGGTATTGAACATGTATGAGAAACTGTTTCATTTTTTAATTAAATCATTTGATCAACGAGTGATAAATTTCAATGATAAAATGACAGAATAAAATCTTATGAGCTTTAAAGTTTTGAAATTCAATTAAAGCAAATTCATAACCATGTGGATTAAAGGGGCTTCAGTTTAACAATCAATAGTTTCAAACTTAATCAATATTTACGCAAACATTTAAAGATCAAATTAAGCTATTTAGCCCGTACTCAATGGTTTGATCGACCTGATGGATTCCTTAAAAATTCAACAATTCTCAAAAGAGATGAATAAGAGATTCAAGTCCCATAATTTATCTACCCAGATTGCGATACATTAGAATAATCGATTGATGACTGTATATGCATAAACACTGAAGATTTTTCAAGCTTTCATTTGGTTATTCAATTTATGCATCAATGTACCCTAGCTAATCAATCAAGTTATCATTACAGAAGGTAAGAAACTATCTCTTGGTGCCCTGTGCATAAGTCTAGACAGGAATGAATGCAAAATTTTTGTTTTGTAGGGTGTATCCGGTCAATGGCAAAATGTTGGTTAATTTGGATTAAAAGACTAATGTTGTTAAGAAAAAAAGAAAGATAAGAAATTAAACTGTCCGGTAATGATCTGGTTAATTTAATTATCAGAGATGAAGAGATAACACAAATCAGCTGACATAATTTCAATCTAAATAAATTAATTAAAATTTAAAAACAATAGATGGCATTGAAGCTAATCTGGGTTAATTTTGTCGTCATCTGAGTTACTTTTTTTCACTGAGATTAACCAAGATTCTAGATTAATCTTGGTTAAAATCTCATTGATCGGATACACCCGTAGTACAGTAAGGACTGAGGTAATGAGACTCTCTTGGAATAAATAGCCTATTCACCATATTTCACCTCTAATTTTCAATCTTCCTTAATAAATAAATTCAACTCGTTCACCACATCAACGGTATCTACTAGGAACTCGAATATAATCTAGTGTGAGCTGGTTGTTCACATCAGTTGAGCTCTCAGACTCAGACGAACCTGTGTTTGCCATTGGATAACAGTTACATTTTAATGCGAAGTTTTGAGCAGATTGAATCGCTCTAACAACATGACTAGGTTGTTTCGAGTAAATGAGGACTGAACTGGCATAAGCCATTACTGCCACGAAAACTCCGGTGTACAAAGTACTAATACAATTGTGTTTAAGACCATAAGCGGTATGACTCACTCTTCGGAATTTTCCGATTAGTGTTTTAGCCATGTTGCTTTTGGCTTTCACATGATCAACGAACGTCAATTTATCATCGATGTGAACACCGAGATACTTGACAACCTTTCTGCAAGGTATAGACGGCAAGTCCTTATGCATTTTCAGCATCGGGTTTCTAGACATAGAACCCTTTAGAATAATGCTTTCACATTTACTTGTATTGAAGTTCAGTCGATTGCTAAGCCCCCAATTGTAAATATGATTCAGAATGATATTTGCTGTTTGTTCTAACGAACTTCTGGAATCTGCGAATACCAAGACAGCTGTATCGTCTGCATAAGTAACTATATCAGTGTTTGGAAAATTCGTTGATGTAAGTAATCCATCAAGGATAATATTCCAGCATTTTGGACCTAGAATAGATCCTTGTGGAACCCCCAGATTCACAGTTTTGCACAAATTCGCATTGCTATGATAACTTGCAATTCTATCTTTGAAGAAATTCTCCAAAAGATAGTATAAGTTGCTATGGATATTGTGTGATCTTAACTGTCTTGAGAGGCTGGGCCACCAAGCAGTATCAAATGCACCCGATATGTCCAGCGCTATCATGCAAGCATATTTCGTCGTAGTCGATAAACACTTAGTCAATACATAGTTGATAGCATGCTCCGTACTGCGGTTTCTGACAAAGCTAAATTGCCTAGGATCTAGGACAACTGCAACTTCTAGCCGCCTAAGCTCAAGTAACTTGCTATAGCATGGTAGAAGCGATATCGGTCTGTATGACTTTGCACTTCTTGTATCCTTAGCAGAATCCTTCATAAGAAGAATAACTGCCGCATGTTTCCAATTTCTTGGAAAGTATGCACAGGAAAGACAAGCATTAAACAGCTTTGTGACTTCGCACAAGAGAAACTCACCTGAAACGATAACAGCCTCCGGGGGGGAGGTGATCTCTACCCGGCGCCTTACCCTTACGCAATTTACCGAATGCAGCCTTCACTTCCTCAGACTCAGTGTCGTCTGTCGGGTTGTCGTTAGGGAGGAGGGCATTTAAAATGCACAGGACGTTATCGTTATAACTCAGGTTGTCCCGACTATCATTATTGCGAATAGATCGCATGATATTATCGCCGGATCGCTAACTAAGAGATTTATATACTGGACCCCAAGGGTCCTCTGCATATTTCTCTACCATTGCAGTGAAAGCTGATGTTTTTGCTCTCTAGATTAATTGGCGATACTCACGTAACAAAGACTTATTTAATGCTTTGCGCACATCATAGTTAGGATTATTTCTATTGCGTTGTAACCATTTACGGTCGTTACGCAGCCTTACTTGAAAGTACTTAGCTTGTTCTGGGAGTCGAGACTTCCATAGCTGCGAGCAGCGATTAGTACGAAGGCCCATAGATAGTTCACAGGCTGAATTAACAAGCTCAGTGAGTTTCTCTATGTATAGATCGATATCTTCACTTGCATTCAACTGCAATGGTGTCAATTTCTCTTTGTTTAAGCTGAGGTATGATCGAAAGATGTCCATTTCACCTTATCAGTCTTATACTTCCTACACCCTTCTTCTACGTTTGCTCGTATCCGGTTTGTAGAGAGACATATGACTATTAAGTTGTGATCACTACTGATAATTGAATCATCAATACCGGGCGTTTTTTTTCATTTTACGCCTGTTTGACCTCATAACTCACGAACGGTTGATGCTAAAGACCTCAGATTTGAACCATGCGCTTAAGCAAATTGCAGAACCATACTCTCGATCTCTCAAGGTTATTCAAGGTCATTCATCTGTTTGACCTCTAACTGACATTTACAGGACATTTTCTGTTAGGAGAAATTTTTTGCAACTGGCTGATGTTTTTTACATGAGCATTTCTCATACTGTTCAGAAGATATGAGTGTTTTTATACCGTTCAGTCTTTTAATTGGTTTCGAGTTAAATTCGGTTATTTCAACAACCAGATAAGCATTTAATTTCGCCTAAACATCAGCCTGTGGCAAAAAATTTCTTCTAACAGAAAATGTCCTGTAAATGTCAGTTAGAGGTCAAACAGATGAATGACCTTGAATAACCTTGAGAGATCGAGAGTATGGTTCTTCAATTTGCTTAAGCGCATGGTTCAAATCTGAGGTCTGTAGCATCAACCGTTCGTGAGATATGAGGTCAAATAGGCGTAAAATGAAAAAAAAACGCCCGGTATACCAGATTTTATGTAAGGACATAAGTTACTAGTGACACATGTGATGTCTATGTTGTCAAAACCATTGCTTGAAGAGAAAGTTGATAAATCACTTTTCTCATTCAATATCACAAGGTTATTGTACAAGATGAACTCTAGTACTTTTCCTCCACGCTTGTTAGTCTCCTTTGAGTGCCAAGATTCACACTTAGCATTGAAATCACCTCCTATAAGTACTTTATGCCCATTGAGGCGATTCAATATATTGCCAAGATGTGACAAGTGCACATCAATATCTAACTGCCAAGGCAGATAGCATGATACAAGATACATATCCAGGTCACCAACATTAGCATAGCAAACTGTAATGTCTGAATTGGATAGCTCTTGTATAAGCAGAGTATTAGAGCCATCACCGTTGCAAATTGCACTTCTGATCGGGCTATCCGGAGGATATTGCACGGAAGCTGAACGTAAAAGTCCAACTTCACCTTTGTAAGTATATGGTTCCTGAAGAAGAGCATAACTCAAAGGTATGACCTTTTCAGCCTGTTGGACTTCGAGTGTTGCCACTCGACCTTGTCCCAGGTTTACTTGACCAACAAAATAATCATTAAGATTAGATGTGCTCCCCATAGTCGGTCGCCGCTAGCAGTCGTTCAGTCACACGGACATAAACTGGGCATTTTCGATCATTTGCTGAGTGTGTTGTGTTACCATTAAAGTGAGCTCTTGAGCAATTTACACCTCTGACCCTATCCTTAGTTGGACAGTCCCTTGTCATATGACCCTTCACCGTACACAAGGAACAACAAGGAACTTTCTCGTGACATACCTTTGCCGTGTGCTTAAAGTTTTGACATTTGAAGCACCTGGTAGGCTCGGTATGATCATCGATACGGCATCGGCGATGACCTATGTAAAGCCACTGTTTTTGCATGAGAGTGTTCCTCATACCAGTGGAGACTTCGATTATCCAGTTACACAGGGGCAGACCTTTACGGCCTGTCTTATATAATTGGCGAATATCTCCGGTATTTCGGTGCAGACCTCTACGATCTCCTATGTTTTGGTCATAGATAGAACCCACCATTTCCTTAGAGTCTAATGTACTAGGTACTGCTCTAATGGAAATTCTTGGTTTCATCTTTTTCAAGACACTAACTTTAGCAGAATCGCGCAACAGTGTATTGCTTTCAACGCTGTTTAGAGTAGCTTCATCAGCACACTCTACAACGATGGTACTATCTGATCGTCTGACATTGAAGCTGTTTAGTCTTAGTTTGTTTTCTCTAGGTTTGATTACCTTGAGAAACTCGCTAAGCATTTCAGAGGGCTGCTGGTTGCTGGCTTTTTTAGGCTTTACGAAAACTACATGAGTTTCTGCCTTAGCTCGAGGCTTAGTAGCTACAGGATGGTTGACTGCCTGAGTATTCCTTGTTACTGAAGCATAGCTTCTAACAGGGGGAATGTCTGGTTTGTCACCCGTGACTACAGCCTTTTGTGCAACACTGCTACTGTCTCCTTTGAGCATGCACCACAAAGTCTTATTTTCCTCATGAAGTTTACAAAAAGCTTCAAATAGAGGATTAAGACTTTGTCTAATACTCTTTTTCTTGCTCTTTGAAATACTATCGCATTGATAGATTTTCGAGTCAAGGGAGCTCATAGCATTCTGTATAATCAAGTTATACAAGTCAGCTTGCTAACTGTTAATCTTCTCAGGCCTTTTCTTGGTCTTGGGTCTCTGAGAAAACGGAACCTTATTTAGCTGTTGAGATACAGGCTTCTTCCTCTGCGGGACGTGTGCAGTGGGCTCTTTGCGATTACGTGGTAATTGCGTAGTTTTCTCAACAGTTGAAGACTTTTTTACTCGTTCTAGATTTATTTTTCTTAGAACTTTTGCTCTGAGCAGGCTTTTGATTATTCATTTTGCCCTTAGTTCCTAGAGAAGCTTGTCTTCGAATCCTGACTTCTTTCGTTGCTAAGGATGATATATCATCTCCCTTTGGTTCAGAACTTACAATTTCTACGTCAAAAGAGATCAGTTCTGCTTCTGGCCGCTGCAAAATTGTAGTCTGAACAGGAGTTTGCTCAGGCGAGTCCGGTAAGTGTTCAATAATTGTACCGCATACCTTACTATTACTACGCATATTCAATGAAGAAGGCGAATTTTCATCGGATTTCGATACAGAACTTGACGAGGGGATCTTCGATGGGAGAAAGGTTGCCGCCCTTTTATGTGGAGGGATACCTTGTTTTCCGGAAGAATTTCCTCTAGTTCTTTCTCTAGTCCTCTTTTCTTCATTGTGCTACCAATACACCAAAGAGAAGGTAGCTGTTTTTCAGCAGAAACACTAAGTTAGCATTTCCTCTTTTCTCTTCGGACGGTACAGAGATCCCACCGGTAATCTCTGTACCACTACAACGTGAAGGTAAACCTTCGTGGACCGAAGTTCCGTCTTCATCCCTGTTGGCCAGACAACTTTGGCCGTAAGTGGTTTGAAGTAGTTTTCTGCTAGAGCTCCGCGTCACTCTAGTAGAAGCTGTCCCAGCACCTTCTAGAACTCCTGTCATTTCTGACAAGCGCCCCCTGGACCACGCCGAGGTAGGTACATGTAAAGAACAGAGAATACGATTATAGCTTTCAGGAATTTTTCGAATTTTTCGTCCTTAACAGTAAAATGCAAAAACAAAAGATTTCAAAGATCGCAAAGGAGATTTGAAGTTCGCAGAAAATTTCGCAGTAAGAAAGTATAACGTAAGCCTGTAATTTCCCCCAGGGGGAGTAGTTAGGGACAGTGGAAATCTCGTTAATTCATTCATGCGCGATCATCCATTCATTCATCCATTCATTAGATGACGAGGCATTTGGCTATGTACAATCACTTGAACATAATACCCTCTACTTGATGACAGGGGGGAGGATATATCTGACGCATGTGGTACGCGTTAACAGGTGAGCCCCGGGACTTATTTGGATGCCGAACTACCCCAGGACACCATAGCCCCTGCCACACGGCTCAAGTAGTGCTATCTTAGTTGTTCATTATGACAGCAGATCCAACAATATGTTTAGTAATACCGGGCGTTTTTTTCTCATTTTACGCCTGTTTGACGTCATAACACACGAACGGTTGATGACCTCAGATTCGAACCATGAGCTTGAAAAAATTGAAGAAATATATCCCCGATCTCTCAAGGTTATTCAAGGTCATTCATCTGTTTGACCACTAACTGACAGACACTCGCATCCAGGTTACCCCTTCAAAAAGGCTGCACAAAGGATCCTAGCTGAAGCAATCCACAAGATCACAAAAACACGAGTCCGGCATCAGTTTAGGTAAAACCCAACATCAACCAGTCTCGGTATTTTGCAGTACTTGCTTCTGACTTCAGCCCGACCAGCTCAGTTTTCAGAGCCAATCCTTATCCCGAAGTTACGGATCCGCTTTGCCGACTTCCCTTATCTACATTATTCTAGTGACCAGAGGCTGTTCTCCTTGGAGACCTGCTGCGGATATGGGTACGGTCTGGCGGGAAAGTTATAATCTCTAACATAGATTTTCAAGGGTTTCCAAAAGTGCACTGGACACCGCAAGAGCCGCGGTGCTTTACGGTACCGGAATCCCTATCTCCGGTTAAACCGATTCCAGGGACTTGGTACCTTACAAAGAAAAGACAACTCTTCCCAGGACTTTTGGAAACATCTCCATGTTAGTTTGCGTTACCGCATTTGCTTCCGAAGAAGCAATCTCCCACGCCAGGTTCGGGAATATTAACCCGATTCCCTTTCGCGAAACACCACAGTCAACTTGATAATTGTATCTGGGACTTTGGTTAGGGATTTCTCCCCATCGCTTAGGACCGACTGACCCATGTTCAACTACTGTTCACATGGAACCCTTCTCCACATTGGTCCTCAAGGGTCTCACTTGAGTATTTGCTACTACCACCAAGATCTGTAATAGTGAAAGCTCCAGGCTGACTTACGTCAGACACCTTCGACGCTATCACTACATTCTTCCTACTCGTTAAAGCTTATATCATGATAAATAAAATATATGATTGCCTTAACGGTTAGGTATAGGTTCAACGCTTGAGCGCCATCCATTTTCAGGGCTAGTTGCTTCGGCAGGTGAGTTGTTACACACTCCTTAGCGGATTCCAACTTCCATGGCCACCGTCCTGCTGTCTTTAGCAACCAACACCTTTCATGGGATCTCATTAGCATCAGCATCGGGCACCTTAACCTAACGTTTGGTTCATCCCACAGCGCCAGTTCTGCTTACCAAAAATGGCCCACTGGGCACCATCATACAAAGTATGTTCAGCTTTAAAAGTTTAACAAGTTGAACTTCGCACCCATTAGGAGTTCGAGAATAATAAAGTTTAATAACTTTCTCTCTGCAGGTGTAGGATATCCGCATAAGTATGCTGGTTATTTGGCTAGTTCAGTTACCACTTCTGTTCCTAAGCGTTGTGCTGACCGTTTGTCCCCGGGACGTTCTTAGAAAAATAAAGCTCGCCGTCGCACAATAACCACAGCAGTGGTTCCAGCGGCGGGGCGGAGGTGGGCGAACTTTATGTTTGGGCTCATTAAATCAGTGCAGATATAAGTGTTGCCCTCATGGCTGTTTTCTGTTAAGTCAGAAGGCCGAGGATTCATGCTTGAATTGGCAGTACAAAGCGATGAAGGAAGCTCTAAGTCGAACTGTTCCTAGAACAGCGAGATTTGTGTGGAGATCGGAGCCGAGAACTGCAGTGATGCCCTTAGGCTGCTTCCTGTTAGGTCAGGAGGCCTAAGGAAACAAGCAAATTGTCAGCAGTCGAGTGGTGATGCCCTTCGACCGTTTTCTGTTAAGTCAGAAGGTCATCTGGAAACAAGCCCTGTACATTGTCTATCTTAGCATTTTAGCATATTAAGCACTCAGCGAAGTGTTGTTAGTTTAGCAGAAAAAGTCGACACTGCAATATAACTCTAACGAGTTGAAGCAGTGGGGAGGCGGCGGCACGACTCATGTCTGCGGCTCATTAAATCAGTTACGGTTCCTCGGATATTCCTTTTTACATGGATAACTGTGGTAATTCTAGAGCTAATACATGAACAAGTGTTCCAACCTCAGCTTTCTGACAGAAGGATCGCATTTATTAGTACGAGACCAATGATTCTTATTCACCTAGAACCCTGTTCAGTGATTTCGGTCGCTGTCTAAGGACTAGCAGTGGGGATATTAGCAGCTTCGGTTGCATTTCTTGTGATGACTCTGAATAACTGAGCAAATCGTATGGCCTCTGAGCCGACGATGTATCCCTCAAGCAACTGCCTTATCAACTGTCGATTGTAGGTTTTGTGCCTACCATGGTTGTAACGGGTAACGGGGAATTAGGGTTCGATTCCGTTTTCAAATATCTTTATTGATTTTTGTTAACAAGTTGCGTTAAATTCTCTATGGAAAGTCACTTGTATCACTCAGTGGTACGACAAGTGACCCCCTAGAGGTGGAGCTCAGTACAAGTCAGGGAGAGTTTTGGAGAGTTCCTTTCCCTTCAGAGTTACCCCGTTCAATGCAAAAGTTGAACGGGGTGTACAGTTCATGTATAATTAATGAGTTAAAAAAGAGGGACTTACAATATGGAAGGGTATGTATATAAATTGAAAAGACATAATAATAGACAATAATTGCATGAATAATAAAAGGCGGGAACATAGAGAAGTCTGTGTTAAAAATACCGTCAAGCTGAAACTGCGCATGTCCGTTTTAAAAGTCCTTGGCCAGATGGTTGAGTCAAATAGTAGCAAATACTCGCGTGCTGGGCAGGGCACGAGCACAGCATCTGAAAAGATTGCTAGGTAAAAGTCAGTTAAAAAGACGATAAAAAACACAGAACAATGATGGATTAACTTGACAGTTCTTGTGTACTACACACCGCCCTAAACCCTATATGGGAATGAGATGTCCAGAGTCTGAAGTCAGTGGAAGTCCGCGAGGATCGTTAAAACAATATATATGAGCCTAGGGGTTCTATTCTGGAAGTGTCTGTCTTGATTATGTATGCTCCCTCAGGGTTGCCACAGTATGCATAGTTGAGGCAAGCATGGAAGGAGTAGGGCCCTGTTGTAGGTTGTAGCGTGGCAACTGCGCTAACTGGAAGCTCATATATATTGGGGACATATAGGGTAAATTATCGCGCCACTAGCTTTGCTGGGGCATTCATTGAAGCCGTGACCTTCGCATGAGCAGTGTGAGCACATGCTATGTTGCAGTTTACATTGTGTCCAAGTCCCTGGCATCGGAAGCAGCGAGTTACCAGAATGTAATCAGCGACTTGGAGTACCTGCCATTTGGTGTATAGTGGTGCAGACAACATAGCAGTACGGAGAGATGGAGACACCTCCACGACTATTGACTTATTGCCGAAACGATCGGGTCGAGGATGGAAAACTATTTTCACTTGGGCAGTGAAGTCAGCAAAGTTAATCTTCGTGTTAAGATGTTCGTTTCTTTGATGGATTTCTTGGATGATGTCAGAGTCGTTGGCGAATATTGGCGATATGTCGGAAATCAATAGCCGTGGGCAGCGTTTTTTGGGTCGCGGATGGTGTATTTGGATGATAAGGTCGATGAGAGAAGACGCTCTTTGAGTGTCTCCTTGTTCGTAGCTGATCCTGTTATGACTAAAAGGTTGCCATTTTTAGTCTTTCTGACTCGGTTGACTCTCGTGAAGCCAACATCAAGGTCATCTTTGACAAGGTCAACAACATTGGCGGTCGTATTTGGAAGGGGAGTCAGGATCAGCGGTGCATCTTGCTGTTGAGGCAGTGCAGGTTTTGGTTTTGACGATTGGCAGCAATCTGCGCGAAGGTCGGCGGCTTGGGCGGTTTTGGTGGTCTCTGAACGGGTGCAAGGGGCTGATGACTGCAGGTATTTTTGCTCAAAAGGTCTTCGAATTTAGCAGTTAGTTTGGTTTCGAGACGATCTTCAATTTCTTCGATGGTCTTCTTGGTCATAGACTCAAAGCTTGCATACCATGCAAGTTCCTGTTGAGCCGATTCATATGAGTCAGCATAACTTTGAAGCTTCTCATACATAGTCTTACAGAGAATCAGGAGGTCATTATATTGAGTCTTAGTCGGTTTCCAGCTAACGGTCGAAACATATTTCTCAGCCTCCTTTATCCGTTCAGAGGTTGACTTGGAGGTGCGAATGGATAAGAGTTCCTGTTGTCCTTGGATTCCGGTGGAAGGTCGGCGGCTTGGGCGGTTTTGTTGGTCTCTGGACGGGCTCGGGTGGCTGATGATTGCAAGTATTTTTGCTCAAAAGATCTTCAAACTTAGCAGATAATTTGGCCTCAAGACGATCTTCCACGATCTTCAGCTAAGTCCCACGTATCGTTTTACAGCACCTAATCAGGGCCCTAGCACTATGATGTTCACCTTCACCGAATTGAATTAGAATACCAATGCTAGTTCCCACGTTCTAAGTTGGACTTACACTTTCCTCTCCAATTGCATAACAACAAGGATCTGTTCTTCTCAGGAGAAGACTTTCACCTTACCACAATTGGAGTCTCCAGTTACAGTCCTACAAACCTACAGGGTCTTGCATTATAGTATTCACCACAATATTGCTTAGAATACAATGCTAAGTCCCACGTGCTATTTTGGACTTTCACTTTCCATTCATGTCACTTCCTCACAGCAAGAATCTTTATCCCCCGAAGGAGATCAGTCAACTTACTGCTCAGCAACTAGAACTTCCAGCTACGATCCTACTCCTAAGCAGGGTCCTAGCACTATGACTATCTACCTACGATCCCTAGCTGGATTGACAACGAACCAGAACTGCATAAAGCAGTCTCTGTTGCATCACTTCGGGTTCAAATAACCCTCCGCTCTGCCTAACAAGAAAATCCAGCAGGCTCAGTCTTTAGCCCAGATACTCAGACGGGGAATATGTTACATAACTCCTACAAAACCGACGGATTGAGTTAAAGTCAATCCGACCCGGAGGCTGGAAGATAATGTAGGGTTTAGCGTGTCCGCAACTAGCCAATGACACGTCAATGCCATAGATGACTAGAGTCATTCACACATAACTCACAGTATTGCGCTGCTTTCCCAGACTTTTCGGACTTATATAGGATTTCTATTGAACTATTATCCTCTTGTTGACATAAAGCCGTATGAGGGGCAAAACAGTAAACTGCCGCCGTTACAAACACCTATGACACCCTCCGTTAGCCATCGAAATAGTACGTATGGGCTGCCGGTCTCTAGTTTCTAGATACACCACGTAGAGGCGACTGAACTGACCCCAGACTCGCCGATACCTTAGCCTAAACATTCCTAGCAAACATAACTCCAACTTGCAATGAGCTTGCAATTTTAAACAGAAGTCTAGTGACCCATCCGAGTACGACAATAGCAAACGAAAAAAGTTCTATTAAATCTGATTGCACTTATGAAATTTTACGACTAGTTTTTGCAAGAAGTTTGTATGAGTGTTCGGTTTGAATGGTAGGTATAGCTGGGTTCCATATCCACTGATTTAATGAGCCCAATCATAAAGTTCGACCCACCTCCGCCCCGCCGCTGGAACCTCTGCTGAGGTTATTTTTCGACGGCAAACTTTATTTTGCTGAGATGTAGTCCCTTTAATTGGGAGCATCCAGACTCTTCTGCAGGGACGTAATGGATTCATGACAATAAAACACTAGATTGGTGTGTTAGAAGTTTTTCTGCCCTCCGCTTTGGAGCCATTTAAGTTTCATAGTTACTACGTTTCCAGCGGGTATGCATACAAGTATACATACGGGTGTGTTTCCATTAGTGTTTTTGGGCACTAAGGGCATCGCCTCAACCGCTGCTGGCAAAGCTCGTACCTTAGGAGATAATTCCAGTTTATTAGAATACCCTAAGGCCGTGACTGATCGGTACTCTGAGCATATTACCTGAATTAACAGATTCAGCCACAGAGAACTCCCTCCCGAGCTTGTTTCCCAAGACCACCAGCCTAAACTGTATGCGGCCAAGGGGCATCACTGTCGGCCTCAAGTCTCTTCCAAGTTTTGTGCACTAGTCACTCAATACGTGACGTCATACACTCTGCCTGGGGGTGACTTTACTGTCTGCTTGGTACTAACATTGCTGTCTCACCAAACAGCTTTCGAACTCTCAAGTATCCAGAGTACTCAAAAGGATATCCTTTGCCGAGGGCAGAGGTTAATAAATTAATGATTTTTTGAGTATTAATTTTTGTGTTTGGGTGTAAAAGGTCCAACAATTAGCAATAAGCATATGTTATAATTAGTAATAATTATGATAATTAATGAGAGGATGTTATGTGATGGGATCCCGTGCGATCCTTCTATCGCTCAATTCCTCAATTTCTTTTCTTTGTCAGTAATAAGTTTGAACTAGGTCTATGACTTCGTTCTTAATACGGTCATCGAAAATAGATTGAGAGATTGGCGGATAGCTTATGTTACAAGATGTACACTTGGCCGTTAGTGCATGAATCTGCAATTGCAAAGCCGAGCATTCGTACAAGTGTACGGAGTCAATCCCGTCTCGCGACATAGTGACTCCACAATGACAATCAGACAGAGGAAACTTTGCAGGTTTGAACTGGTTAAGTCTATGAGAAAAGTTCCCATGGTCCGTCACCATCTGCAGAAGACCTCTATCAACGATCATGCAAGTACAAGGTAGGTACCGTTGAGAAAGGCTTCAGAATACACATCAGCGCTTTCCTTTGGGCCCTTGCCAAGTACTCTCCGCTATCTCTTTTATCCAGAGACCCGAGCAATAGGGTTGCACAGTAAGTAATTGTACTTTCAAATATTCCCTTGTAAATAACTCTCAGATGGCGTCGAGTTAGCCCCAAATCATGATGATTCAAAGTGCAAAAGGCACTGAACGAGGCCACGGCCTTATCACTAATATACTTGATGTGTGGATACACATTGAGTCGTCTAGCCAGGATGAAGCCCAGTAGCACGTCAGCGGCTCCCCTAACAATGGAAGGTAATATTCCATCTTCACCAGGTGCCTTCTTGCACTTAATCTGCATGATAGCATTCTCTATTTCCTCTTGACTTAACCTTCGTTCTATACAGCTGTTGTTATAGCTTGCTGTAAAAGCTCTAAGCTCAGTATCTCTTGGTGAATCCTCCTCAACTTTGTCCGCTGGGAACAAGGTGTCAAGGAGAATATTCAGATTCCCTGCTATATCACCGCACCTCGTCATCTCTTGCGAGAATGATGGGAGGGATTTCAGACTCACCCGCTTCTCTTTTAGAGCTTTGTATGCGGGTCCCCATAATGTATCTCTGTGCCGCTTGATGTGCTCCTTGAAGCTATTCATCTTAGCGGTTTGGATTGCTTTCTTATAGGATTTACGCTTTTCAGCCACCTCTTCGATCAGTTCTGCTCACCTATAGGGGGCGTACACTTTGGATAACTTTGAAAGTAATTTGGTAATTTCTTTCTCTAAGATGCCTCTTTAGTCCAAAAGGTCTTATGAGTATAGGACTTACTCTTTGAGTTGCTGCCACCAACTCTTGTTCCAACTTAAGGGCAAACAAGTCAACATTCTCAACGGTGTCACAGGGGTAATCCTGCATCGCTTCGACTACTTGACGTATATCTTGAACCTTCTCCAGTTGATACTGCAGATGTCAATTTGCTGTCTTTCGTCCGTTCTTTTTGTGTAATCACTCAAGATAGTGAAGGTGATAGCGTTGTGATCGGAAATGCTAGCATTTTCGTCCACAACCCAATCATTAATCCTTCGGGCTATCTTCCGAGTTGCTAAGGTAACATCAATGTTAGATGTGCCTACATGTGATCTAAAAGTTGGAGGTTGTCCTGCTCGATTCATTATACATAATGATTGCTTATTAATAAATGTCTCAAGTTTTCCTCCACTAACTCGGCACCTCTTATCCCTAGTGTGAACACTATGCCAAAGAGGGGAGTGAGCGTTAGTATCTGAACCGATAATATCGTCTACACTGGGGTCTACGTGGCTCAAGATCTCCCGAAGGAAATCAATGTGCTTCTCGACCGGGTCTGAGTACTTGAAGTAGCTACTGACCACAAATGATTTGATTACTTCGACGTAGCAAATCGTATGATGTATATTCTGGGCCTTCTGGTCATATAAAATGTCCAGAGAGTTATGCACCAGTATACACGATTGTACTACTCCACAAGCAACAATGAACTGATAGTCCGGGTACTGTGATCGCTTTTCCGCTATTTTATTATAATATTATATTATATATTTTATTATTCTTGCATAAGCGAGATCCCTATATTGTTATCCTTTAAGTACTGAAAATGTTCAAGTGTACGCGCCCAGCCACCACCAAGGTTAATCTGCACCACTTTACAAGCTGTATTCGGTGGATTGAATTTCCTTTTGGATGGCTGCAATCCTCGAGATACAATTTAGATCATCTCTACTGGAGTGTGCAATTAATGCAACACGCTGGTTATCCAGGTTGAAACAATCAGAGCTTCTGTGGCTTTCGGCACAATGAGAACACTTGTGATCTCTATTGCTCTTAGTAGCGGAGTGACCAAAGCCCTGACACTTGAAACACCTTCGTAACCTTATGAAATCTTCGACTCCACATCGACCGTGGTCAATATAGAGCTTTGGAAAGTTCAGGATACGTCGGCGAATCATTGGACTGACTTCGATCACTACATCAACAGTACTCCTCTTACGACTGCCCGTTTTGAATGCCAACTTGAGCTGTTCGCTGAAGTCAGCAGGCTCTATCTCATGGAAGTTCTGTAAGTGGATCGCCTTACAGAGATCTTCCTTTGGTAAGTCTCGGGGAACGTTCCCAATTACCATATGAGGATTCTTTAGCTTATCAGTTTCAACCTTAAAGGTTGAGTTACTGAACTCCAACAAGAATTTGTTAGTCTGAGAATCCGAGGTTTTGATGATCAGCATAGGTTTGCTGAAGACCATCTGAATACTCTTTAACTTGAGCTTGTTGTAAACCGGGTCTACGACTTTCAGAAATGAAACCTTGAATGACTTGACGTCTTTGCAAGCGGATACTGGCTTAACCACAAGGGTAAAAGTTTTCTCACGCTTAGATGCCACCGTCTCTCTTCTAAGGATGGAAGAGTAGCTACTGTTAGGGACATGTGCTAGCTTGGGTTGTGGAGCAGATGTTTGTTCCTTTACAACGCCAAGCTTTTCTCTCAACTCAGTGATCTTGTCAAGTCTTTGATTGATCTTGACTATCTCTGAGTGAGACTGATTTAATGAGCCGCAGACATAAGTCGTCCCGCCACCTCCCCACTGCTCCAACTCGTTAGAGCTATATTGCAGTGTCGACTTTTTCTGCTAAACTAACAGCACTTCGCTGAGTGCTAAATTTGCTTGTTTCCTTAGGCCTCCTGACCTAACAGGAAGCAGCCTAAGGGCATCACTGCAGTTCTCGGCTCCGATCTCCACACAAATCTCGCTGTTCTAGGAACAGTTCGACTTAGAGCTTCCTTCATCGCTTTGTACTGCCAATTCAAGCATGAATCCTCGGCCTTCTGACTTAACAGAAAACAGCCATGAGGGCAACACTTATATCTGCACTGATTTAATGAGCCCAAACATAAAGTTCGCCCACCTCCGCCCCGCCGCTGGAACCACTGCTGCGGTTATTGTGCGACGGCGAGCTTTATTTTTCTAAGAACGTCCCGGGGACAAACGGGACAAATGTCTCATATCCAGGGAAAAATGCAAGTTTGCTCGGTAAACAGAACTCTCTATTTGGTGGTATCAAAATTCGACACTAATCCATTCATATTAAATTGCGCTGTTTGAAACAACGAGACAATAAATACCATATCATAATGCCTCCCAGTAACCCTGGTCAGCTTCGTTTCACCTCGCAAGCGCCAGTGTACAACCAATCATGCTGCACACTCCTGTGAGCCCCATTGGTCTGGGTCGCAGCGGATAGACTGCTACCTAAATCTTGGCTTAGGTGAACCCGAGGAACGCTAAGTATCCGCCGGATAAAGATTCCGCGATAATCGATACCCTATTGGGGACATAGCACCTCCAATCACGATGAGGTGATTCCTCGCGGGAGGTA